>OY747703.1:50078795-51521295 GCA_963556495.2 Valencia hispanica | reverse complement strand
TGCTCTTCACACACATGCGCACACACAGATGCCCAAGTACAGGAGAACTGGCACACGTTCACACAAAAACACACGCACACAGACATTTATACCTTTTCTCCACAGTCAATAGTACATGAAAATCCAAGGGTGGATCGGAGAATTTTGCCACTAGCATTATGATAAGGGGCAAAGCAGATTTTGAGGACTGCATTTGTTGACGTGTACATTAAAAGATACATCTACATAAATTACTATGTTGCCGGGAACTAGAATTTTGCCATTATGGGATTTAAAGCAATGCTTCTTAGCCTGAGAGAAGGTGACTTAGCTGAATGCTGCAGTTAAGAAAAGCTGCTTGACACAGCCTTTTTTTTTTGTTTAATCCATAAATAAATTAGCTGTCATATCAAGTTTTGATTGCTGTCAATCACACATCCCTTTTTAGTGAACTACAAATTTAAAGCAAACTAATTTAACTTGTAGTAGATTCAATTTTCCCAATGAAAAAAATGATTAAAACACTCACTGAAACACTTTGCTTTAGATTTTTAATAATGTAACCCGAGACAAAATACCTTGTAAAGATGCTAGCAGAAGCTTGTAAGAATGTCACTACCCACAGGGAAATTAGCCCTATAACAACATGAGCTAAAACACCACCCAGCGAGGGACAAGGCTATACTCCAAAAGCAAATCTAAAGCCAAAGTCAACAGATATATCATGTGGTTTAATTAAAATTGTAATATTTGGCCATCATAACCATTATTATATTTGGAGAAAATTCCCAAAATCTTACAACTCTGACAACACCAATGGCACTGTGAAGTTGTGAAGTTTTTGGTGGTCGTCATCATGCTGTGTTGGTGTTTGCTGCATGACGACCTGGTGAACTTCACAAACTAGATGGAAGAATGAAGAAAAACGTTATGTGAAAATATTTAGTAACTTAGCCAAGAAATTTGCACAAATAGCTCTTCTGAACAGAAAATGATTGTACGCATACCAAAAAATATTCATTACAAAGTGGCTTCAAAAGAACAACTGCATCTACATCTGCATAAACATCTCTGATACTAGTAAAGTGGCTCACACCAAGTGTGTGTGTGCTACTCTTGTCCTCTCTTTCTGTACTCTACAATACAAAAATCTATAATTCACTGCCACTGTTGGACCCCACAGCAAGCCCTACTATTTGATGTGTGTGTTCATTGTTTTCTAACAACATTTTCTCTCACTCTCTTTACCTTTCTCCCTACCAGGTAAATCCCAGCCTGCCTCCTCACCTCCACTAAAAGTAAGACAATCAATACTTGTGATCTCTTTCTTTTCCTCTCCTTTTCTCCTGCTCTTGTTCCTTTGCTCTGTCAGAATTTTAGAAAACACATACACACAGGCACAGGCACATGTTAGAGTAAACCAAGATACAGGATCTTGGCATTTCAATAAGATTTATATGTTTCTGCATGTAACACATGTGGTGAACAGTGAAAATACATTATCTGAATTATTCTGAACCTCACATTTGTTTTTTTAATCAGACTTCACAAAATAAATCAGCTTTTGTTATTTTCTTAGTCATTGTTTTGAGCATTCCACATTTGTGTATGTGTTAACGAAACAAAAACGTTAGAAAAGGCTTGTAAGTACATTTTGGGCAGCCTTTTTACTATCAGCATTGAAAAAAAAAAAAGGTAACATTATATTGCCTTGTGGTATGCAAAAAAGTTAAATACCTTTACCATATTGCAGATGATATGAATGATGATGATGACATATACAGACAGTGTTATAAGCTATATGCACAGGCAAACACCATAGCACGTAAGTTTAGTTACTGTTCTACTCAATTTAAGGTGGCTCTGTTTAAAGCTTACTGCACACCACTTTATACTGCCTATCTGTGGTCTTCTTACAAAAAATCCAGTATGCAGAAGCTACAAGTTGCCTACAATGATTCAATGTGAATTTTACTCAGTGTTTCCAGAGGAGGTAGTGCTAGTGAGATGTTTGTATCTGTAGGAGTAAGCACACTGAAAGAACTTTTAAGAAAATTCATGTTTAAGTTCATACGACGTCTGGATGATTCCATCAACTGTATCATGATGGCACTCTCAAATCCCTTATGGAGCTGCTCCAGGTACACATCCAGACTGAGAGTGCTTTGGCTGAAATGTCTGTCTGTATTTTAATTCTGGCAGTTCTTTGTTTTTTTAATCTTTTTTTTTTTGTTCTTAAGTTTGTAATTTTATTGTATTGTACTTTCATGTTTATTGCTTCGTATTTCTTTTGCCATTTGGACTTGAGGCCGTAATAAAATATAATGATAAAAAATAATGATAATATATTTAATTCAAAAAGTTGTTCTATTATTTTAGGACAGTGTTATAAATGATGCTGTTTGGAATAAATGGTGGGTCTAAACCATGGGTGTCCAAACCTGTTGCCACATGGGCAAACTGTCATGTTGAAAGTGCTGCTGGGTCACAGGAATATGATTACACCAGACTGAGAGACACCCAAAATCTAAGGAATTTTTTTTACCTGCTCAACAATAAACGACTTATGCAATATTTAATATAAGTCTCGTTTTTTGAAGGAAAGGGATTTGTAAATCATTTAGATTTAAAGCATAAATTAGGGTTTAATCAAATCAAATCAAACTTTATTTATAAAGCGCTTTTCAAACCACAACAAAGCTTCTCAAAGTGCTTTACAGATTAAAAATGACCCAAAACCCAAAGGTAAAGAACATCACCACAGCTATACCCCCCCCCCCCCCCAAGCACTACCTGGAGAGCACCAAGGCAGCCACAGCCGACCACCGCCCCCGAGGCAGAGGGCTCCCACAGAGGAAACACTGGAAGAGAGACTAAAATAAGTTAAAATATTAAAATTAAAACAATTATAAGATATGATCAAATAAAAATGCAAAGCAGATAAACAATAATCGATAAATAACCAGATAAAAGCTAAACTAAAAATAATTCAATCAAATAAAACATGCAGAGCAATTAAACAGATTTTGATAAATAATAATCAGTTAAAAGCTATGTTAAAAAGGTGCGTTTTGAGCCTGCTCTTAAGAACATGAACGTTCTATGCGGCCCTGAGGTTCTCTGGCAGCCTGTTCCAGAGGTGAGGGCCATAATAATCGAAAGACACCTCACCATGAGTGTGTGTCCTGACTTTAGGGGTGACAAGGAGACGGCTGCAAGAGGAGCGCAGAGACCGCAAAGGTTCATACTGTAAAAGAAATTCCGAAAGATAAGAAGGCTCAAGACCATTAAGACACTTAAAAATAATTAAAAGAATCTTAAAATCGATCCTAAAACATACGGGGAGCCAATGCAGTGATTCTGAAACTGGTGTAATGTGTTCCCGCCTCCTGCTCTTAGTCAGGACACGTGCTGCTGAATTCTTTAAAAGCTGTAAACTTGAGGTACTCTTTTTGGGAAGACCAGAAAGCAGGCCATTACAGTAGTCAATCCTACTGGTGAATAAAGCCTGCATCAGCGTCTCCGTATTGCCCCGAGAGAGAATGGGGCGGACTCTGGCGATGTTCTTTAAGTGATAAGGAAAGAAGGTTTTGTCAGATTTTTATTTTCTTGTCTATTTTAGGAAATAGTAATAGCATTTGAGTCATTCTTACTTTGAAATGCCTGTCTATATTTAGCCAAGATAAGTACACACATTAAATTCAGATAGTGGTGCACCCAGGCCTGCTTTTGAGCAGTAGTCGCTGGATATTCGTGGTCCTATTTATTATGGAATTAAAAAGAAAGATAAATGTTTGAATATCGAAAGATGGATAGGCCAAACATGCACAATGCTTGAATTGTGTTTGGAGGCCGTGGATAATGAGTCCAGGGATTGGAAATGGCCCCCAGACTGCACTTTGTACACCCCTGGCCAAAATCTGTACTGTCTTAAAAGATTGCCAGACTGGATTGTTGTTCACTTCTATATACATGATTTGACTTCTCTCACAGCTGTTTTAGTGTTTAGTTTGACAAGAAGAACTGCAATAGAAGAAACAAAGGTAATTTTGTAACGACGGTATGAATCCAGTTTTGTTTTATTATTGTCTTTAAAAGTAAAACTCTCCATAAAGAAAATACTGTAGTCATTCTCCTGGTTGAGATGTGACTTGTTGTTTCTTGTTGTTGTTTATCTGTTGTTTGTTTGGCACCATCCTTTGAACAGGAGTATTGTTGTAACAGTGAGTGTCCATAGTCTGCGTGGTCACAAAGATCTAAACATTCGCAGAGTCCTTCAGTGAAATTCAGTGAAATTCTCTCACTAACCCCTCTAAACATACTTCCACCAAGAAGTCCCATATGCATTTCTATTGAGAATCTTTTTACCTTTAGTCTTTTTTATGCAAAGGAGTTAAAGCCTAGGAGTTCACTTTTAATCTCATGACTGAACCTGGTCACTGGAAAAATGAAAATCCTGAAGAAAATGAGGATTAGTTTTACTGAAACAGTTACTTTTTTTCTGTATATTACTGGAATATTATATATTCTTTTTTCCATTTGGTATATACAAAGGCCTTTATGTCAAAATGATTGACCAGTATAATCCTATGTTGTCCTAATATGATAAATGTGAAGAGTGGAAAATTAGTTAGTTTCTTTGTAGCACCCAGAAAGTTTTAAAATGAGTCTGCCAGGACACAGACAATCGTACAAAGACTGAATAAAGAGAAGAACAGTGAAGTGGAAAATTTATTTGAATAATCTGTCACTTGGTAATAATATTTACAGTACCTTGACATGGAAAGAGATTACTCAGGTTGTCGAAATGGGGTTATGTCAAACATCACTTATGGTCATGGGCGTTTCTAGACGGGGGCCAACAGAGGCCAGTGCCCCTGTAGAACTGGTCTTGGCCCCTGTACTGATGAGTTAATACTAAATCAGCTTCTTATCATGAAATGCACTAGAACAAAAACCATAGCTAATCGGTCCCTTGGACCAATTTCGTTTTTTACCTTCACAGTTTTAATTTGACTATGAATAAAAAAATTAAGTTACCGTATTGAGATAGGATCACTGTTTTCATCTGCTAGATCAGGGGTCTGCAACCTGCAACTTTGGAACCGTATAAGGCTCTGTGGCACATTTTTAATAAATTAAACTGTGAAATATTGCCCTGTTTTTTGGTGTTCTGCACCCCCATGAAAAAACACTGGCCCCACCCTGGCCCCCTGGTAAATTTAGTCTAGAACTGCCACTGCTTATGGTAACAAACCTCCATTCTAAACTTAGATTTACTAATGAAGTTTGCAAGCTTTTGGCCAAATACAAACCCTTAACAAAGCTCTAAAATGGAAAGACTGGTTGTCAATGCCTGCTCCCCCAAGACATAAATATTAACTAAGCTATGTGCTGATTGGCCAGTTACTCCGATGGCTATGCTGCTTCCTGAAGTTAGAAACTCTGTGTATATATGTGTACTGTATCCAGATAACTCTATGCTATGGATCTATGACTCTATCTGATATTCAACCATACATGTTGGAACCAGAGTCAGAAGAAGGATTTTTATTGGTAAAAATCTGGCTATACAATCTGTATCACGATATAGGGGAGATGATACAATATATGTGCAATCCTATGAGTAAGACTATATATTTTGATTTTTAAAACTGAATTTAACTGTGGAAAAACCGTAACAGCATTCTAAACCAGAGGTGTCAAAAGTATTCACATTCAATACTCAAGTAGAAGTATAGATACTAGGGGTTTAAAAAGACTGTATAAGCTGAAGTATCAAGTCAAGTTTTTTACTCAAGTAAAAGTAAATAAGTACTGAATTCAAAACTACTTAAAGTATAAAAGTAAACGTAATGTAATTTAAAAATTTGCATTAAAGAATAAAGCTCAACCCACACCTCCCCCCAAAAAACAAAGGCCATAATGATTTTGTTATACAAAAGTGTTAATATTGAAACATTTGGGAGACACTAGGCTACCTGTTTCAGCTGCATATATGTCCATTAAAACGTATTCATTTTAGTGCAATGTAAATACATTAAAGAACCATATGTGGACTACTGAGCATTAATAAGTGTTTCATGGAGTGGAAGATATGACTAGTTGCCTATAAATATTGTAATGCTGCATTTGCCTGAGTTTCTACCAAGGGCATCTTTGAACTCAGCAACATACGTCTGCTTTGTCCTGGATGGACTGTGAAGTGGTTTGTGTCATACACAGCCAAAGGTCAGCTACACTAAAAAAAAAAAATCTGCATTTTTAAGTCATCAGTTTGATTTTTTAAATATTTTTTTATTTTTAATTAGTTCACCTCATTAAGACAGAAATATAACTCAAGATAGATCAATATCTATACAGTTTCCTGTCCTTACGTGTGTCACCAGTTGTATAAAATATGAAGCATATATGTATATATATGTGTGCGTGCATGTGTGTATATTTAAAAATGTTAAAATAGTCCCACCAAAAGTCTTACAACCTCAGCACAGACAAAATTGTGCAACCGTGTGCAATGGATCACATACAAGCAAGGTGTCAGAATGGTAGATGTTTAAAATTTTGGTCGAACCGCAGTCAAATTCTATCCAGTTGGCACAGTGTTTTGTAAAGTTTTTTTTTTGTTTGTGTGAAAATGTAAGGAGAAGAAGTAAAAAGTAGGCCAATAGATGATTACTCCAGTAAAGTATAAATACCCAAAATTTCTACTTAAGTAAGGTAACAAAGTATTTGTACTTCATTACTTGAAACCTTTGTTCTAAACACTCCAACCTGTTCCATACTTGCCATACCCAGTTTTATTACTAGATCTAGTTGATCCACTGGAACGAAGAAGGTGAAAAAGGCCACAATCTACCAGTCATACTTTTGATTTTACGTCAAAAATGACTTTCATCATTAATGGTTCCATTTAAATTCAATACATAAATAAAAAGTTAAAAATCTATATTGCTTTTGAATATCAATACAATATTGTGACATAAAATATTGCGGAAGGAAGTTAGCAGTAGCTTGGGCTAGCGTTGTTCTGTGGTTGACACAGAACAATGTGGTGCCTTACCACCCGCCACCAAAAGTTATATATTGCCAACAGTAAAGTGGGCTGGGATGTGAAAATTTAAGGGTGGGTGTCTACAGCTCCTAGCGCCAAAATGAGCATGCTTCGCCAGAATCTATATACATCTGATTGGTAAAGCACAATCATATTACTGTCCAAAGCAAAAATGCTCAATCACCTGCAAATTTAGGAAGAAATAAATAGCCCTACTCAGTTGCAGCTTTCTTTTGATTTGAGTAAAGTATTTTTAATAGGAGTACAGTATTATTTTTCCTATGTTGTAAATGTGCCCTTACTAGAGTCTCTTGTTCTTAATATTTTTTGTTTTTCTATTTTTACTTAGTTTGAGTATACATGTTCTTATTTGTCTGTAACTTACTGCTGGTACACCTGAATTTCCCCACTGTGGGAAAATAGAGGATTTTTGTGTTGTAAGTGTTGTAAATGCAATGCAAGAGCAACAAGGATATAGCGAGTACAGAGACAAGTTCAAGCTTTTGTTCTTATACATGTAAGTTACGTTATAGAGAAGAACTGCTAAGAGGTGAGCAAATTAAGGAGATGTGAACAAGAAAACAAAAATGGGGTGAAACAGCTAGATCTGGGCATAGATGAAAGCCAAACTTTCCATTTCCCACCAGTGTCCTTCATTAGAAACAAGAAAATAACTAAATAAAAGGAGGTTTTATTTACTGTGGATTATGCAATACAAGTGCAGCCTCAGATGAGATGGTGCTGAGACCAAGTTAGCCATGTCTGAGCTGTACAGTGAGTTTGCAAATATTCATTCTGGCCATTTTATCACTGTTGCCAGAGTTTTCTAATATGAAGATTTCATACTGTTTTTGCCCAAATATCATTAAACCCAGAGCTACAGAATTATTAAATTGGCTGACAAACCAGCTGCTTATCCAGATCAACCATAGTGACTTTCGCATTTATATGAACAGGTAGACTCTGTAATCTGTTTGACAGAGAAGGGTAGAGATGGTGTCCCTGTCATCAAAACCTTTTCACCTGAGCAAATCAGAAGCTTAGCAAGAAGTCTTAGAATTATGAAGTTGTTACATTGGCAAGAACTACTGCTTCTGAACTACTACTTTTAAGAGGAATACTTTGATTCCAGGACCACAAAGTCTCTATGACGATGACCATGACAACCTGTTAAGTAACATCACAAATAAGGGAATTCAGTATTTAGTTTATTGAAATTAAAAAATATATATCTTTAGTTTGAAACTGTATCAAACGTTATTGAAATCATTGAATACAGAAAATATATGATTTTTTTTGTCCATATCATGCAGCTCTATGAGCCTGTGCCTAACAAAGAAACCAGCCTGACTGGTGGCACTGACCTTGTTAATTATGAAGTGTTTAAAAGACAAGTAAAAGAGCAAAATAAACCAAGGCTCTCTCTTTCTCTGAACCTAAAACAATCAACCTTTTGACAGATGGAATGAAATGTACCATCATGTTATCCTTCTTGTAAAAATGAGCAGCTATGCCCATCTGCAGTCTCACAACAGGGGATGGAAGTGTAGCTCAGTAGTAGAGAAACTGTTTGATCCCTGGACCTACAGCTTGTTGAAGTGTCTGCCCTATATACTTGTTGGGGTGTAAGTAAGAAAAGGTAATGAGAATTAAAGTGAGAAACTTCAAGCACAATTAAGCACACTGCATCAATAGATAAACTGGAAACACATTTTAAAATAAGCTGTAAGAGAAAGAAATAAAAAATAATCAAAAATAACCATCTTGCCAGTTGGTGGTGGTCAGAGGGCCTGGTGGCGCTGATTGGATGGCAGCCTTGCTGCTGTCAGTTTGCCCCAGGGCAGCTGTGGCTACAATGTGGCTAACCACCATCAGTGTATTAATGTGTGTGTGAATGGATGAAAGACTTTGGTGTAAAGCACTTTGGAGTCCTCTGACTTGTTATTGTTATCCCACTACTGCAAGGACAATTAGGAAGAAAAAATAGAACACTTTGTTTGATTTACAACTTTCCCTAATAAGATCTTAAAATAAAGTAATTTAAAAAAATCTAGTGATCATATCTTCAGGACTACATATCTGCTCTCTAAGAGTGTTTTTCTAGTTTTCTTTGTGACACTCAGCTTCTTATCTATTCTCGTCTCTATTTCAATTCAATTCAGTTTATTTATATAGCGCCAATTCACAACAGATGTCATCTCAAGGCACTTAACAAGAAGTCATTTCAATACAATTATACAAACATTCCAATCAGTTAAAAAGTTTCCTATTTAAGGAATCCCAGCAGATTGCGTCAGTCATTGGCGTGAGGTTGGGCAGATTTCCAACCACAGCAATCCTTCAGCAATCCCTCATACTGAGCAAGCATGTGGCGACAGTGGAGAGGAAAAACTCCCCTTTAACAGGAAGAAACCTCCAACAGAACCAGGCTCAGTAGGAGCGGCCATCTGCCACGACCGTCTGGGGGTTTGAGAAGACAGAGCAGAACACAGAAGGAACAGAAGATCCGATATAAGAGAACTTTCTATGTTACAGAAAGTAAAAAGTTGATAACAGGACACAGTGGATGTTCAGTTACTGAGAGGATCATCCCAGTCGATGCCCCCCGTCCAACAGGGCATTGCAGCCAAGCAGGATACCAGACCAGGTATATCTTCGATGGGGAGAAAAACACTGAGAGAAAACAAAGTTAACAGTCGAAATAACAGAATGTACTGTAATACAACTGGAGAGTCGTAGGAGAAAAGGAAGTAGCAGAGTGAAGAAAATTGGTAAGTCTGTCCTCCAGCAGTCTAAGCCTATAGCAGCATAACTACAGAGATAGCTCAGGATGACCTAAGCCACTCTAACTATAAGCTTTATCAAAAAGGAAAGTTTTAAGCCTGGCCTTAAAAGTAAACAGAGTGTCTGCCTCACGGACTAAAGCTGGGAGCTGGTTCCATAGGAGAGGAGCCTGATAACTAAAAGATCTGCCTCCCATTCTACTTTTAGAGATCCTAGGAACTACAAGTAAACCTGCAGTCTGAGAGCGAAGTGCTCTTTTAGGAACATATGGAACAATTAGATCTCTGATGTATGATGGAGCTTGATTATTAAGGGCTTTGTATGTAAGAAGAAGGATCTTAAATTCTATTCTGGATTTAACAGGGAGCCAATGAAGGGAAGCTAAAACAGGAGAAATGTGATCTCTCTTTTTAATATTCATCAGAACTCTTGCTGCCGCATTTTGGATCAACTGAAGGCTTTTAATGGCATTTTGTGGACTTCCTGATAGTAAAGAATTACAGTAGTCCAGCCTTGAGGTAACAAATGCATGGACTAGTTTCTCAGCATCACTCCTGGACAGGATGTTTCTAATTTTAGCAATATTCCGGAGGTGAAAGAAAGAAATCCTAGAAACCTGTTTAATATGGGATTTAAATGTCAAGTCTTGACCGAGGTTCTTTACGTTATTACTGGGGGCCAATTTAATGCCATCCAGATGAAGTGATTGACTAATCAGTTTCTGTTTAAGAACTTCTGGTCCAAAGACAGCAACTTCTGTCTTGTCAGAATTTAAAAGCAAAAAGTTTAGGGTCATCCATGCTTTTATGTCTTCCAGACATGCCTGTAATCTACCTAACTGACTGGGTTCATCAGGATTTATGGATAAATATAGTTGTGTATCATCGGCATAGCTGTGGAAATTTATCCCATGCTGTCTAATGATTCTACCAATTGGAAGCATATATATGGTGAAAAGAATTGGTCCAAGGACAGAACCCTGTGGAACTCCACAAGTAACCCTTGAGAGTGAAGATGATTTATCATTTAGATGAACAAACTGGAATCTATCAGACAAATATGATTTAAAACAGCCTAGTGCTGTTCCTTTGATCCCTGCAACATGTTCAAGCCTTTCTAAGAGAATATTATGATCGACTGTGTCAAAAGCAGCACTGAGATCTAACAAAACCAGAACAGACACAAGTCCATTATCTGAGGCCATGAGAATATCATTAGTAACCTTCACCAGTGCTGTTTCAGTGCTATGATGAGCTCTAAAACCTGACTATCATAAAAACTAAAACATTATCTTCACTACAGAGAGGTCATCCTTTTGCAGTCAGAAGTTTCCTTGGTTTGCTACTCTGTAAAAATACTTTTACTGCTTTGCAGCATTTAGCAGAAAACAGGGAATAATCTATTGAGATATCACTTTCTTCCAGAAATTGTCTGAGGTCTTCTGTGACTAAGACAGAGACAGAAGGATGGAACATACCAACCCATACTGCAATTGTTACATATTTAAGTCACATTTAAATCAGGTTATTTGAGGATGACACCTTGATGTCTTATAGTAGTGACGC
The DNA here is from genome assembly GCA_963556495.2 of Valencia hispanica. NCBI lineage: Eukaryota > Metazoa > Chordata > Actinopteri > Cyprinodontiformes > Valenciidae > Valencia > Valencia hispanica. Next base: position 51,509,913 of record OY747703.1, on the reverse strand, counting down.
TACTGAAAGGCTTCATGTAGCTGATAGCTACCAATAGCTCTGCAAACAGCTGAAGTGCATGAAGCTGGCAGTAAATGAAAAAAATAAAAATATATCCAGACTGGTCTGTTGTCCTGCTCAGACGAGCTTAAACGGTTGGACCTACACTGAGATCAGTTCCTTCCTGCTCAACAGACAGAAGTGCTGTTGGTAGCTAACACCTAATTATCTAATATTAACATTAACACCACAGTCAGTCAATTCATAGCACTGTAAAATCCCCTGGTAGTTCAGGGTAGAAAATCAAAGCATTCATACCAGTACACCTCTGCATTGATCACAGGACAGCGTTTGTAGTGTTCCTGTTGTTGGTTACTTTTTCATGCATGGCTTTAAATGTTCCCATCTGTCAGATATGTTATTCCTGTTGTTAATCATTTTTGCATTGCACTAGGAGTGTTTTTCTGCAGAGTGTGCAGAGAACATCTACACTTAGTCACTCATTTCATATTGCTCAGGAAAACTTAATCTCATTAGCTAATTTTGCAACTCTTTCCCCTTTTTCCAGATCAGATTGAATAGTATGTCCCAAAGAAATTTTGTCGTTTTTATTTGTTGATTAAAAAAATCTAACCATCTTCAACTATACATTGTGAATTCTAAAGGAATAGTAGTCTTTAATTACGGGATATGTGTCTAACATGTATAACTGATGTATCACAGTTGATGACAACATTAAGCACTGGAGTGACTCGCAAGAAAAACACACAGTACATGAGCAGAGACAGATACACAAAGACATAAAAAGAATATCAATAAAAAAAAATTTAAGGATAAAATATCATTTTGCTATTCTCAGCTACAGTTTTTAATTTTGTACTAGCAAATCAAAGTATTGCAAACTCAGAAAACACTTGAAAAATCTGAGCTGTACTTTGACCAGTTTAGTTTTACTCCCCTAAATATTGAAATGTTTTATATTGACACATTATTTTGCTAAAACTCATAATTTTATGACGATTTTGCATTTATTTTAACACTAGTAGTTTGTGAATAATGTGAATAATGATTGCTTTTTGCACACTGCACAGAAGGGGCACCCCATCACTGGTTCACAACGGAACTTTTATATTTTAGAGGAGTTACTTTTTCTGAGTACATTTTGTACAGCACATTTTGCTGTTGAGTAAAATTTCACAATGAGTGAATACATTACTTAAAAACTCTTTTTCAGCTCGGCATGTGACTCCACACCCATCTTGCTTGGTTGAAATACAACTCTCTGTCTTTCACTTTAGTAACACCTAGAACTAAAATAGGAAGCTTAAAGTGGCTCTCGGCCAAGTTGTAAACCAGATTTGTGCAGACCACATTCAAATGGTGAACTCATCCCTCCTGTCAGGTGTCTTCCCCCAGGCATTAAAACAGCAGTTGTTAAACCACTGCTAAAGAAGAATAACCTGGACAACATGTTAATGCAGAACTACAGGCCAATCTCTAATCTTCCATTCATCAGTAAGATTATTAAAAAGTTAATAACATAGTAATAATAAAAAGTCAGCAGTTAAATAGCTTCATAACAATAACCAACTGCTTTGATATTTATCAGTCTGGTGCCCATGCTCACCACAGCACTGAGACTGCCCTCATCAAAATGTTCAATGACATCCGCATACATACAGACTGTGGTAGAACCACACTGCTGGTTCTGTTGGACCTCAGTGCAGCATTTGACACTCTTGATCATGGTGTATTATTGGAATGACTGGAGAGCTGTGTCGGACTCTCTGGTACAGTAGTTGGCTGGTTTGATTCTTAACTAAAGAACAGGGACTAATTTGTTTAAATAGGAAACTTTCATCAGAACGAACAGAAATCACATGTGGGGTGCCCCAGGGGTCCATCCTGGGGCCCCTCTTATTTAATATCTACATGCTCCCACTAGCCCAGATTATAACAACCAATAAGATTAGCTACCATAACTATGCAGATGATACTCAGCTCTACATTATGATGTCACCAGGTTACTTTGAACCCATCCAAATCCTAAGTAAATGCATAGAGCAAATCCATGGATGGGTGTGCCATAACTTTCTCCAGCTAAACAGAAACAAAACAGAAGTAATTACTTTTGGACCTAAAGAGGAAGGATCAAGAGTCAGCACACAGCTTCAGTTAATACATCTAGTAACTATTGATCAAGCCCAAAATCTAGGTGTAGCAATGGACTCAGACCTGAACCTCCAGGGTCACATAAAGGCAATAACAAGGTTAGCGTTCTATCCCCTGAAGAACATTTCTAAGATTAAAGGACTGATGTCGCAACAGGACCTTGAAAAACCCATTTATGCGTTTATCTTTAGTCGGATTTATCACTGCAACAGCATCCTCACAGGTTTGCCTAAAAGTCAATTAGACAGCTGCAGCAGATCCAGAACGCTTCTCCTCGCATCCTCACTAGAACTAAGAAAGTAGAGCACATGACCCCAGTTCTAAAATCCTTACGCTGGCTCCTGAAAGGCCTGGCCTGAATAGCTAGCTGCTGTTCGAAAACTGTAAATGTTATCGGATCTCTTGTTTCATACAAGTTCTTTGAGAGAGAGAGAGAGAGAGAGAGAGAGAGAGAGAGAGAGAGATTCTCCATTACATTCATTTCAGCAGTAGTGTAACACACTACGCTGCTATGATCTTCTATGGGAAATCTGAACGCTTTTATTTGTAGAGCTTGTTTGAGTCTTATTTTGAAAGTCCAGCATGAACGTCAGTTAAGGCTCGTTGAATCTCAGTTATATGTTACAGTTCTCCCTATGGTAACCTACTCTTGTATCAGGCTTTAAATGCATGACCAAAGAGTGTTCTGATGACCTTAATTGACCTTAAATGAGCTATTCTCCTCAGATATGCAGGTGTGCTGTTGCCTGGTAATAAGGCTGTCGTTAGTCTGTTTGACCTGTGTCATCTCATGTCTCCCTCTAACTAAGCAAAATTCTGACTCAGAGAAAGGGTTCGAAGGTTTGAAAGTCCAGCATGGATGTTACTTAAGGGTGCTTGAGTCTCATTAGTTACATGGATCATGATTCCTATGATAATCTACTCTTATCTCTTCTTTTATTGAAGTTCTTTGAGAGCACTGCTTTCACAGCCCACCTGCCACTGACTCAGAGAGAGAGACAGAGACACAGACAGAGAGACAGACAGAGAGAGATATGCAACTGAAAGACAAATCTACTTCAGTCATTTAGGGAGGCCCCAGTCAGCCAGTAGAACTGTTTGGAAGAGCCAGAACTGTGTTGAAATGGTCCCAGAGGAACTCTAATAAGGCTGTCACATGTCTATTAATAGCTCAACTGCCCCTTCTATGCCAAATTCTGACTCAAAGAAAGGGTCCGAACAGCTTGCCGCTGTTCAAAAACAATAAATAGCATTAGAATAATTCTCGAAGCATCAGTGAGAATTATCTTTAGTCTTTGATCATTGAAGAGTACAAATTTCTACCTCGTTCACAGAACTAGAACGAACGAGAGAGAGATGACTTGCAACAAGGCTTGCAACAAGCATTAGGAAAAGCCAGGTGCTCAAGTGTCTCACCAACTGTGAAACAAGCCACACCACAGGAATGTTGTTCCCAAGTGTCTCAGAGGGTGGTTCTCATTGGCCTGCTGTGTCAGTAGGGACTGTCATTGGCTAACATCTTTTCCAGGGTTCTACTAATTTCCTGAGACTGCATGTAACCACAGTAGTCTTCAGTCCTACATCACCAAGGTTGTTGCAGGACATTCTAAATTTTGTTTTTGTTTACACAGTGCACAAGTATGTAGCAGTAGTATATAGATATAAATATCTAATGCATTAAAGTAATTGTAAATCTGTGGATATATGGATTTATCATCTGTCACCCCTTTACACAAAGACAATTTCAAACTGGGTCATCGATACCCCACCAACATACTGGTGTGAGCTATATAAAAAAATTAGGTGGCTAGGGGGGCTGGATAACCTGCAGCTGGTATCTCCGAGCCATAGGGGTAGGTAGGCAAAATAAGCAGGCCATGTAAACAGAGCTTCAGTCTATGCAGCAATGCGGGTGTCACTCACTGGGATGCCTTCTTCACTTATATAAGCACACAGGGGATGTTTGGCTTCAGTGGAGGACATCTGATACACTGAGGTGGTCAACAAATGTTCTTGTCTTTCCAGATATTGCAGAATCATCCTGTGAAAAGCCCCTATATTTGATACTACATATTATCCAAAATATATGTATACATGGCATACATAGCAGGATTGTTGAGGTACAAAACCAAGGTCTACCGCAAAGTAGCCTACTATCACAGCTGCAGTTGGATGCAGTAAAAGTCATTTTATAACTTCTCTTTTTTTCTACATTTTCTCTCTCTTACCTTCGTTCAATTGCACTACTTCACTTACAATGTTGGTGCCTTACACATGCAAACATAAGTACACATGCACACACACTAGCAGTCACAAGTTTATACATGGGTCAATCATACTGATGTGCACAAAACCCACAGGAACCTTCAGCGATGCACCACAGTTTAAATATTCATCCATGCTTAATGAAGGCAAAGAAATTGATTGATTAAATTGTGTTAGCTTCACTATGGGAAGGTGTGAATGGCCTTTTGTTAACTGATTAGACTGCAGTAAATAATTAATTGGATCAGTGGGTATTTGCTATGATTTAAACCCAGGATTTGAACTGATTGAACACAGTTATTGCCTTTAAGAGAGCTCCAGTTACTGTTTGATTCTCCTCCTGTGTTATTCTTTGTTTTTGGACCATAGTGCATGGAGAGCCTTTGATTTCAGAAAAATAATATTTATCTCAGTAATACTGCATGCAGATGACCTAATATCAGCATCTCACTTTATTGACACTCTTTTAAACAAGTGAAGTGTTGCTAGATTACAGACCCGATTGTCTGCCTGGGTACCCAGTTCCAATGAAGGACGTCTCCCCCATCGCTTTCTAGTTTCCTTGAGTGAAACAAAAGCTTAAAAAAACCCTCGTCGGAAAATAATCAATCAATTTAATTAATTGACTACTTGTCCAACTGCCGTGCTCCCAGGTAAAACCCGGAGCAAAAACCCGATACTTTCTTTAACCTTGATTAAATAATTACCCATACAATTATATATAAGTATATATATTATATTAAGTAATCAATCAATCTACCGCGTGTAAGTAAATAAACACGAAACCGCTAGCAAATATTTCACCTCCTGAGAGTGCAAATAAAATTCTGTTATCACTATTTTTTTAAAGGACTCAGTCTTACCAGGTTCTGTCTCAGGCGACAGCAGGGCCGACAGAGACGCTTCAAGGCCTCCATCTCCCAAACAGCTACTGGAGGTAAGAGGCTGGGAGAAACTTTCCCAGGACGCTAGCAACTCCCTTGACCCTGTCCCTGCCGGTCCATTCTGTTCGCTGAGGCTGCGTTGGGTGCCAAGTGTAATGGCAAAAAATAGTATCTCAGGGTTTCCATTATAAAGAAGACTTGAGTCCAAGAAGGCGTTTAAGTATTTAATTCAAGCATATCTGGCCAGACATGGAGGGGACAGAGTTACTCGTGCATCACCCTAACCGACCTTTCTAAACAACCGCTTAAATAGTATTCAGCAATCATTGTTTATCTCTGTAGATGTCTTCTCCATCCTTCACGCCCCGCCTCCAGAGTAACCGCTTCACGCGAGTCATAGCAACGCATAAAGCAGCTCATCCGAAGGCCAGACTGTTATCTTACTGCCTCGGCGTCTGTCTCTCTGGTGACCTGACACATATATCTTTCTCATAACATTAAGCTGGAACAATAAGCTTGTCATTTTACCCTAGATGCATTCACTAAACAGAGAATATACACTTAATTCCTAATTGCATAACAATTTTCCACCACACATTGCTTGCGAATGCTTCACAATCCTGATCTTCTGATATCTCATCTGCACCAGTGCTTGAAAAATGGGAGATAATCACAACTTTTAGTGCAATATTTGAGAACACCCACTGAAGATATTAGAAGACCAACAGTGTTAAAGAACTCAGTCAGAAATGTTGTTTCTTGATTCAGAGAAAAACATTCAGCTGTAAGAGCAGCTTTAAGCAGTGCATTGACAGACTTCAACTTTATGACGTGTGATTTTGAGTTACCTGTGCAATGTTAAGAGACAGTCTACTTGTGTTATTCTAAAATTAATCTGACATGTTATTATTGCTGAAACGCTGTTTTGTTTTAAATTCGACCCATCAAAAACTACACTAAGCTTCACAAGTTCTGTCCTCTGATCCAGCAGCAAACTGGTGCTGGGTTAGCACCAGTTTTTCAGGGCCAAAGTTTGTCTTGATGAAAAGACAAAACTGGTGCTTTGTAAGCACTCGCACCAGTTAGGAACTGGAGCTATATAGAACTCTGAAGCTCCCAAGTTTCAGTTACTGCATCTCCTAAGACTCCATGGAAAGAGCAAGCGAAGAGACTGTTAATATGCATAAGTTTGTGTACACAAAGATTAAATTGGCTTCATTCATTTTGGGAAGGCCAACATTATTATACCATGACATTGTATGTTTCTGATTCTTAAAGCATACCTCAAACATGCTACTTTCTTATGCAACATCATTGGAAAAATCAAAGGAATTAGCAAAGATATCAGAAAGAGAACTGTAGACCTTCACGAGTCTGGTTCAGATGCAACTTCCAAATACCTGAAGGCGCCCTATTTATCTGTTTTATATAGGAGTTTTATACAGAAATCACAGCATCGGAATGTCATTTTATTGGTCAGGAAACTGGTTGCGTATATCACAGATAGACATGTTTTGGTGCGAATTGTGTCTATCAAACCCAGAACTAAAGCAGAGGATATTGCAAAGCTGCTGGGTAAAACTGGTAAGAGTATCATTATTCACAGTGAAACTCATTCCTGTACCACAATGAAAGGCCACTCAGCAAGTAAGAATTATTTTACCCCAGAAATGACATCAAGAGCCAGAATAGTTTGCAAATGCAATAAGAGATCACAACCTTGATTTTTGGAGACATTACCTGTGGTCTGATTATACTTAAACTGAAGAGTTTGCCCATAACAATTGTTGTTGCAATGGGAGTAAAATGGGGAACGCTTTCATGCCTCAGGTTTGAGGTGTTTTCCTGCAGAGAGACTGTTTTACCAAACAACATTGATGTCATCATGAGGAAAGAACATTAAGCAGAAATACTGAAGCAACATCTCAAGACATCAGGCAGGAAGTTAAAGTTTGGGCACAAATAGTTTTTGTCAGAGACAGTGATCGTAAGCATACCATCAAGTTAGGTGCAAAAGTGGCCTAAGAACAACAAGAGCAATGTTTTGGAGTGGTCATCACAAGAACCTGATCTCATTTCAATAGAAGATTTGTGGGTAGAACTGGCAAGGGGTGGGTAAGTGAGATCCTCCAACCTAACTCAGCTCTCTCGGGAAGAATGGGTCAAAAATTCCAGCAAACTATTGATAGAAGCTTGTGATGGGTTGTCCAAAATGTTTGACCCAAGTCATAGTGCAATAGTAATTCAATCAAATATTAGGGAAATCTCTTAGTCATTATTCTGGCATTTAGCAAATAATTTTGGCAATCTCAGTTTACCTAAAATTGTCACTGTTTAGTCTGCTTTGATGTCAGAAAGTGAGAACAAAAGGGTTATGTGCCTTTTTAAACAGTAAGAGATGCAAAATACATAACAAGGCCTGGTGAAAGTTTTTACAACAAAGTGTTTTTAGACAGTTATTAAAATAAAGGTCTATATCTTTGCCAGAGATTTGTAACAAAGTTGCTCAAATCTGTATTCATTTTTGGGTAGAGTCTTAGTTTTATGTGTGTGCTGATTTGTAGTAACACCACCTAATGCAAACAGCTGCAAATGTGTTGCTTATAAGGTTTTATGAATAGGTTTTGCTATTTGTCATTTGCTAGTTGTTTAAGTGGTAAATAACTAATCTCCTGGAGTATTTACTTGAAGTAAATACTCCAGGAGCCCTGGAGTATTTACGGGGCCCAACCTCACGCCAATGACTGACGCAATCTGCTGGGATTCCTTAAATAGGAAACTTTTTAACTGATTGGAATGTTTGTATAAATGTATTGAAATGACTTTTTGTTAAGTGCCTTGAGATGACATCTGTTGTGAATTGGCGCTATATAAATAAACTGAATTGAATTGAATTGAATTGAATTGAAAGTAAGAAACTGTTTATGCTAGGTGGAGTTGTTTTATCATTCTCTTTACATTAGATCTGTATGTTGCTTTCTACTTCAGATACACCTGATATTGTTGTGGACATTACAAGGAGGTTGATCTGCTATTCACAGCGTGTTGTAAAGAAAAATAAGACGTCAACACCAGTTTCTTATCATTTCCTGCCTCCTGTGAGCTACAGAAAAATGCTTCTTCATTCCCCTGCTTCACTTCTCCAGCTGTGAGAGCACATCTCCAAGCGAAAATCACCTGCAATGAAATACAGGTGTGAACAGCAACTGTAGAAAACATCCAGGCCAAATTTTGCTTTACAAATTTGTTGTGGGCCAAGCCAGGTGTAAAGAGAATGTATCTTAAAAATAACTTTGTGATGAATCAAACAGAAAACAATGCTCTTTAAGTCGAGGCTCCTCAAGTTAGAGACACCCTGTCAATGGAATATGTTGTAAAAGCATACAACAGATGCACAATATTTAACTGGGCTATCTCTGGTAAAGTTGAAACAAGGCAATGTAGTACGCACACACATCTACACACACACACAATGACATAAGGGTAGAAAACACACTTATCTAACACACAAATTATGCACACCTGTTGGCAGGATTGTGCTGAATGACTTCTACTTTGGACCAACTGTGTGCCACACTTCACTGCTGGTGGCCAATTAGTAGCAGCCTAAGGAGTGACCTCCTGCTGAGGCTCCCAACCAATTAGAGGCCTTGATTTATACCAGCAATAACTTCTTCTCACAGTTTTGCGCACGCTGCACAGGGTTTAGTCTGTGGGCTCTCATACACAGGTAAATTATGTAGAAATCAGTATGAACAAGCAGAGTTAAACACATAAACAATAGAATCGGAACAAAAACCCACACTAATAAAGTCAAAGACCTCCTTATATATGCTATAATCATCAGCAATTAGAGCCTTTAGCAAAACTGCTCATATTTCAGGGCAGCCAGCTGATGCTACACTAGTAAGCTTTTAAAACATGTTCAGATAAAACCTTTTCATTTTTTGCATATCAAGAAGAAATTATCATATCAATCATAAACTGTAGTTTTGTGAGTCACCTTTCTTTTGTCTATGGATTATGTCTCCAGTAACAGCTAAAGTAAAATTTATTATATCTATATAATAGTTCTCTGTACAAACCGCATTAATTTATACATTGCTAATGGATGATCTTGGGCCTTCTTACGATTTATACATTGTGCACACACCCCTACCACAAACCAGCAAAAAGCCATGCTTTTCACTGGCATGGCTTCCCACTGACTATTTGGATGAATCCATCCATGTGTTCCTGAAGGTTTAAAACCAAACATGGAGCAGCAGCTTTCAGTTTCTATGCTACTCTTATCTGGAACAAACTTCCAGATGACTCCAAAGCTGCTGAAACACAAAGTTCCTTTAAATCAAGGCTAAAAACTCATCTGTTCAGAGCTGCCTTTGAAAAATTGATGAATAATAGCTGGAATGTCATAACAGTAGTATGTTTTAATGTTCTTTATGTTTCATATGTTCAGTTTTCTGTTTATATGGTTGTTTTATTGCTGCTTTTATTTTTCCCCTAATCACCCAAAGCACCTTGAATTGCCTTATTGCTGAAAGTGTGCTATACAAATACATTCGGTTTTTTTGGAGCTTAAGTTAAGCTGCTAAGAGTCTTGAAACCTTTACAGTTCCACACACCCTCTTGATGCAGAATTTTTGTTTTAGCACATCAAACTGAGATAGTGACTGCAAGTCAAGTTCTTTACTTCTAGCTGCAGCTGACCCTTAAACTACAAACAGAGGATTAAATGAATTTCAGTTTTTTTTAAATGGAGTTCATCATAACAACACACATCTTTTGTTGTTGAATCATCTGGAAAAGGAAACACAATTTATTCTTCTCCTGGTGTCCGTTCCCAGGACCAACTCTGTCTCCGAACACAATTGTTACTACGCCAGCTGACCAAATATCTTTTCAGAATATATAGAGTTTGTGTCCTGATTCCTATCTCCAACAATCATTAGACGAGAGGTGGAGTACTCCCTGGTGAGGTGGCTAGTCTATCACAGCATTTTGTTAAGCAGCTCATGATGATTGGAGTTATAAGGAAAAGACCCCTTGACAGAACTTTAAAAAGCGGCTATTTAATAGTCCTTGATGAAAAGTATCTCCTGTTATGGCTAATGTTTGTTTTTCCCCAGATTCTCTAAAACGAGCAATATTCCAAGGTTCCAAGCAAAACAAATAATTTAAAGTAATTTTATTTTTTTCAACATCCCATTTTGTTTGAACTTGTACTGAAATTTGTACTAATATTACTGGCTTCCACTGTTGCTTTAACAGGTAGTTTGTCAGTGACTATAAGCAACAGCACATACTGTTTTATTAACTAGATTAGACTAAATAAGTGAGTAATGTCACCCCCCATCGGGTTTAGATAAGGGATGGATGGATGGATGGATGGATGGACGTTCTAACTCCATTTTTGCAAAAATAACCAGGTAAAGGATTCACGGCTTAGTTTTTATGAATAATTTTAATTTCACTATAATATATAATATATAATTGAGTTATTGTTGCAATCTAAGTTAATAAGAAAAAAAAGTTAATCTAGTTGTAAATAAAGGGTGTATGGCAGGCAAGTTGTTCTTCTGTTTGAATAAGGATAAGTTTTAAACACAAAGCTAAAGTTGGTCTCTATGAAATGCTAGCTTTGAACTTTAGCTCTGAGGCAGAATCACTAAAAAGGTTAGAACATACCTAGGCATCTAAAATGCTTGTGTTCACCGTGTTGATGGAGGATTTAACTAAAAACTTATTAAATAATGAAACAATTTAAATTACAAAAATTAATGGAATAAGTAGCTGCAGAATCCACTGCAACTAAAGGATTTGATCACCAGCAATCAGGCAAAACCTGCTTGTGGCCACTCTTCAGGGGAAGGCTGTTTTTGTAATGTTACCAATCAAAAATGGCCATTTTCTTTCTTAAAGCAGTGGCACCAAAATGACTCACATACACTGTTTGGGGAATTCTCAAAGAAAAGTAATCTCCATTTTCTTCATGGCAACTGTTTTGCACACACTATTTGCTTCATTTTTGGTGATTTGTGCAGCAGACTTCCTTTAAACACATGCATCCAGTTCCTGACCTGTCGAGGCACTCCTTCATATTATAGAATTATATCTAATACAGTATTTTTCTATACCAGGATGAAAATGAACCACTTGTGCAATGTACCATCTATTAATATGTTGTCTAATACTTTTAAGATCAGGTCAGAGGGAAACAGGTCCAGAAGCAAGACTCAGACATTCTTCTCCCTTGTAACCTTCTCCAGCTCATTCTATGAAATAACCAGGGCCCTCATTTATTAACCCTACTTACGCACATATCTGTGCGTATTTGGTGCGTAGGAACACTTTTATGCGTAGTGTGGTATTTACCATTGTACTTGTGCGTAGAAATTTTCCTAAATATAAGAACACCTCTGACCATGCGTATGCACAGCATCTAGTGGTTGAACGGGGGAACTGCAACACTGAAGCTGTTTTACTTTGACATAATATTTATCTCATCCATTTATCATCTCCTCCAAGAAGCTGATGTTGGCAATCAAGATTGCAATCTGGGGGGTGGGGGGTGTGAGGTGCTTCTCAGAGGTCTGCGCTCTCTGTGTGCCTTTTTTTTACTTGTCACATGAAGCGCTTCAATTTAAAGGGATGTTGTTACCCTTTTAAATGAAATGTTTGCAAACTATACTTTGGAAACTGGATGGTCCTGCTTATTGTTGAAGCAGGTTGTCACTGTCTGCATGCATTCTGATGCCAGCCAAAGCAGTGTCTCCAATAACGCTGGCCACACGCGTGTCAAATGTGGTCAACTTTTAAGTAATCTGTGCACCCCAGGTAGAAGATCTGGCTCTGTGTGCTGAGGGATGTTTTTATTGTATTCAGTTTGATATCTAACCATTTTCTCCATTATTTCCAACAGTAACATTTCCACAGTCCCGACCACATTTACTGCCTCTGTCACTTTCTCCCAGGCAGTGTTCTTTTTTGTTATTGGTTACCCCTGAGCTGACAGAACCAAACAGCAATGTTTGGGAATTTGTTCAAAGAAGTGAAGTATTTTCACAGAAGTGAATAACAGCAAATTAAACAATTCTTTGCCACATTTTTTTTTTTAGTCTGCAGCAGGAATGTAACGGCTGTGTGCTGGAGGGGCACATGAAGAAGAGGAACCGATATCAGAAGGCAAAAATTATTGGTGTTAAAATCAATTTGTGTTACCTATGACCATTTTCAAACAGTTTGTTCATCATGACATTTTGTTCTTTTTGCCCCACTTATGTTTCACCTCGATCTTGGTGTCACTGGAATTCCTTTTTTCGCTCCCTTGGTCATTATTACCGGGAAGAATGCAAGGATTTAATGCATGGTAGAGGATGTGGTGTGACCAAATATGGTTAACTGATTAAGTACATAATTTCTGTATGCCAATGACCGTGAATGGCCATGAACATCTAGGTATGCACATGTTGAATTTATCAGCAGTCAATTTTGGAGGAACATGCGTACGAGTGGCCACCACACATTTGATCAATCCAGATTTTGACTGTTCATATGAACATTCCAAATTTAATTTGTGGGATAGAATATAGGACAGCTTGATGTACAAACGTTTGATAAATGAGAGCCCAGGTCTTCCCAGAACAGAAGAGATACTTGTTACATCTTGTTAATTTTATCTAGAAAAATGAAAGCAAGATCTTTGGCTTGTATTGTGGGGTCCTGGCTATGCAATTACTTGCCACGCTCTTTTTAATTTACAAACATTTGCATGAATACACGTGGTTTTTCCTTTGAAATTCCTGAATAATTCATAAGTCTAGAGAGACTCTGCTAGAGCGATAGAGCTCTTTTAGAAGCAGATTTGCCAGGTTTGGGATTGTTGGGTGGTGTCGCTCGGGACACCTGGCCCTCGTTGGATGCCTGGTCTCGGCGCCCTGCGTTGCGCGGGATCAGGACCCGGGAGCTGGTACAACTTGGTGTCCAGATGCTGGCTGAGCCTGGCCTGCGGATGCTGTCCGTCCCCTGCGGCTATCGGTGGGGTGCTGGGATGTTGGCAGTGGGGATTGGCCTAGGGTGGAGGCGGCGCGTGGCGGCCGGCCGCGGCCCCTGCAGTGCCGGGGGCCCCTCGTTGGCCGGTCCCTTGTCGGGTCCCTGCTGGGGGGTGGGGTGCCCCTGGGCCCCGGCTCTCCCGGTCCATGGTCACCGTCGGGGCCCGTGGGCTCGTCACTGCTGCCCCACGGGCCCCTGCATAGTGGCCGCTGGATGTTCCCCTGGGGTTCTCCTTTGCTCCACTCTTGGGGGATGCGGTCGGCCCCGCCCGGGTCAGCCTGGGGCTCTGGGGGTCCTTTGGACGTCTTTGCTCCGATCTCCTTCGTGTCTGCATCGATTCCTGGGAGACGGATTGATGCCTGCTCACACCAGCTATCGAACACTCTTATGGAGAAACCTTATATGCACCAGCATGCTAACACACACACATAGATGTGGGTTCTCTGGTGTTTAAGGATATATTCTTGGGCTGAGGTTATCATTACTAGAGCTTGATTAATCGGTACCATGAGTTTTTCTCTGACATTGTTGTTGTATTTTTATATCTATTTTTGTGTGATGTGGTTGTGTGATTCTTTGTTCACAATGTTTGGTTTGTTTTGTCGATGTTCCTTTTTCGTGTTTTGTTTTGTTTTTCCCCCTCTATCTGCCGTCCTGTGGGTATGGAGGCAGACTTCAATGTCTTCCTGTGTTTTCTTTGTTCCCCTTCCTCTCTTGTATTTTCAATTCACCCTCTCTCTTGACTTTTTGTTTCCTACCTCTCTTCTTCATCTTCCTTCTTTCTTCTCCTTAATTTTACGTCTCTGTGTCCATAACATCAGGAAATAAAAACCCCAACAATTCATAATAAAGATTGTTCACACATATATCAAGTGGAGGACTATACCAAAAGCTGTACTGCTCCGCTTGTGAAAGTAAATCTGTTGGGCTTCTACTTGGTACTCAGACACCAATTCTGAGCTCCACACTGCCAAACAGGACACGTTTATAAAAAGAAAAAAGAAAAAAGAAAAAAAAGAAGCAGATTTGCCTTTAATTTCAATTCAATTCAGTTTATTTATATAGTGCCAATTCACAACCGATTTCATCTCAAGGCACTTAACAAGAAGTCATTTCAATACATTTTTACAAACATTCCAATCAGTTAAAAAGTTTCCTATTTAAGGAATCCCAGCAGATTGCGTCAGTCATTGGCGTGAGGTTGGGCCCCGTTGATGCAGACTTTCCAACCACAGCAATCCTTCAGCAATCCCTCATACTGAGCAAGCATGTGGCAACGGTGGAGAGGAAAAACTCCCCTTTAACAGGAAGAAACCTCCAACAGAACCAGGCTCAGTAGGAGCGGCCATCTGCCACGACCGTCTGGGGGTTTGAGAAGACAGAGCAGAAACACAGAAGGAACAGAACATCTGATATAAGATAACTTTCTATGTTACAGAAAGTAAAAAGTTGATAACAGGACACAGTGGATGTTCAGTTACTGGGAGGATCATCCCAGTCGATGCCCCCTGTCCAACAGGGCATTACAGCCAAGCAGGATACCAGACCAGGTATATCTTCTATGGAGAGAAAAACACTGAGAGATAACAGCATGTACTGTAATACCACTGGAGAGTCGTAGGAGAAAAGGAAGTAGCAGAGTGAAGAAAATTGGTAAGTATGTCCTCCAGCAGTCTAAGCCTATAGCAGCATAACTACAGAGATAGCTCAGGATGACCTTAGCCACTCTAACTATAAGCTTTATCAAAAAGGAAAGTTTTAAGCCTGGCCTTAAAAGTAAACAGAGTGTCTGCCTCACGGACTAAAGCTGGGAGCTGGTTCCACAGGAGAGGAGCCTGATAACTAAAAGATCTGCCTCCCATTCTACTTTTAGAAATCATAAGGAACTACAAGTAAACCTGCAGTCTGAGAGCGAAGGGCTCTGTTAGGAACATATGGAACAATTAGATATCTGATGTATGATGGAGCTTGATTATTAAGGGCTTTGTATCTAAAAAGAAGGATCTTAAATTATATTCTGGATTTAACAGGGAGCCAATGAAGGGAAGCTAAAACAGGAGAAATGTGATCTCTCTTTTTAAAATTCATCAGAACTCTTGCTGCCGCATTTTGGATCAACTGAAGGCTTTTAATGGCATTTTGTGGACTACCTGATAGTAAAGAATTACAGTAGTCCAGCCTTGAGGTAACAAATGCATGGACTAGTTTCTCAGCATCACTTCTGGACAGGATGTTTCTAATTTTAGCAAATTTCCGGAGGTGAAAGAAAGAAATCCTAGAAACCTGTTTAATATGAGATTTAAATGTCAAGTCTCGGTCAAAAATAACGCCGAGGCTCTTTACGTTATTACTGGGGGCCAATTTAATGCCATCCAGATGAAGTGATTGACTAATCAGTTTCTGTTTAAGAACTTCTGGTCCAAAGACAGCAACTTCTGTTTTGTCAGAATTTAAAAGCAAAAAGTTTAGGGTCATCCATGTTTTTATGTCTTCCAGACATGCCTGTAATCTACCTAACTGACTGGGTTCATCAGGGTTTATGGATAAATATAGTTGTGTATCATCTGCATAGCTGTGGAAATTTATCCCATGCTGCCTAATGATTCTACCAATTGTGAGCATATATATGGTGAACAGAATTGGTCCAAGCACAGAACCCTGTGGAACTCCACAAGTAACCCTTGAGAGTGAAGAAGATTTACCATTTAGATGAACAAACTGGAATCTATCAGACAAATATGATTTAAACCAGCCTAGTGCCGTTCCTTTGATCCCTGCAACATGTTCAAGCCTTTCTAGGAGAATATTATGATCGACTGTGTCAAAAGCAGCACTGAGATCTAACAAAACCAGAACAGACACAAGTCCATTATCTGAGGCCATGAGAATATCATTAGTAACCTTCACCAGTGCTGTTTCAGTGCTATGATGAGCTCTAAAACCTGACTGAAACTCTTCAAACAGCTCGTTACTGTTTAGATGCTCACAGACTTGATTAGCAACAATTTTCTCAAGGACTTTGGATAAGAAAGGAAGGTTAGATATAGGTCTGTAATTCACTAAGTCATCTTGATCAAGGGAAGGTTTCTTGAGTAAAGGTTTAATTACAGCTATTTTAAATTCCTGTGGTACGTATCCGTTTACTAAGGATAGATTCATCATATCCAAAATGGGGCCAGGAACCAAATGGAACACTTCTTTAAATAATTTGGTTGGAATTGGGTTCAACATACAAGTTGAAGGTTTAGATGAGGCTAATATTTTTGATTATTCCGAAAGCTCGACTGAATCAAAACAGCCTAAGCACAACTGAGGTTCTACAGTTCTTTCCGATACTGCCTCATTTACTGAGGAAGAAGTAATCATGTTTGGGAGGATGCCAATGATTTTATTTTTAATAGAATTAATTTTATTTATGAAGAATCCTATAAAATCATCACTGCTAAGAGCTGGGGGAATAGTTGGCTCAACAGAGCTATGACTCTGTGTAAGTTTGGCAACTGTAAAAAGAAACCAGGATTGTTTTTATTCGCCTCTATTAATGATGAAAAATATGCTGCTTTAAAGTACGCAACTCTGCGTTAAACCAAGGAGTCAGCCTCCTATGGCTAGCTACTTTCTTTTTAAAGGGGGCTACACTATCTATTGCCAAACGCAATGAGGACGGAACGCTGTGAACCAGATCATCAATTTCTGAATGGTTAGAAATAGAATTGCTGCCATCCACTGTGTTACCCTGAGACACTAAGGAAAGTAAGAATGGAACAGATTCTTTAAAAATTGTTACAGCATTGTCTGATAAAGCTCTACTATGATGAAATTTTATTTCAGATTTAAGATGGTCAGTTAAAGTAAATTCAAAAGTTATTAAGAAGTGGTCAGACAGGACCGGGTTATGTGGGTGGACTGTTATTTCCTCACATTCAATACCGTATGTCAGTACAAGGTCCAAAGTGTGTTTACCCGAGTGGGTCGATCCCTGTACTTTTTGTGTAAAGCCAATTGAGTCTAAAATAGCATTAAAGGCTGCATTTAGGCTATCAGTTTCAGTATCCACATGAATATTAAAGTCCCCCACTATAATAACCCTATCAGTATTTTATACTAAATCAGATAAAAAATTTGAGATCTGATCCAAGAATTGAGAGTAAGTGCCTGGTGGACGATACAAAACCACAAACAAACATGGTCTTAATGTTTTGCAACTTGGATGAGGAAAATTAAGGGTTAGATGTTCAAAAGAACTGTAGCTATCAATTGGTCTGGGACTAATTAGTAAATCAGAACGAAAAATGGTTGCAACTCCTCCTCCTCGCCCAGTATTTCTAGGAATGTGAAAATTTAAATGACTGGAAGGAGTTGACTCATTTATTCTGACATAATCCTCCTGCTGCAACCAGGTTTCTGTGAGACAAAGGAAATCAATGTGATTATCACAAATCAAGTCTTTTACTAACAAAGTCTTTGAGGAGAGAGATCTTATGTTTAATAAACCACATTTAATAGATTTATTTTTCTGTTCAGTCAAAGTTGTATTTATTTTTATGAGATTTCCATAATTTGCTTTTGTTGGCTTAACTTTTAATCCATTTAATTTTGGCTGTGGGCAAGACACTGTTTCTATAGGGTAATGGGTGGGTAACAGTACAGAAGGAGCAGAGAGGTGGGTTAAACTACGACTCTGCTTCCTGGTCTGGACCCTGGGTTGTCAGTGTTTTGGAGGACTAATAAATTCGGCCATATTCCTAGAAAGAAGAGCTGCTCCATCCAAGGTGGGATGGATGCCGTCTCTCCGGATCAGACCAGGTTTTCCCCAAAATGTTCTCCAGTTATCAATATAGCCCACATCGTTTGCAGGACACCACCCAGAAAACCATTTATGGAACGACAGCATGCGGCTAAACATGTCGTCACTGGTCCGATCAGGCAGGGGACCAGAAAAGATTACAGAGTCTGACATTGTTTTGGCAAACTTACACACCGAAGCAACACTAATTTTAGTGACCTCCGATTGGCGTAACCGGGTGTCATTACCGCCACCGTGAATAACAATCTTACTGTATTTACGCTTATCTTTAGCCAGCAGTTTCAGGTAGGATTTGATGTCGCCCGTTCTGGCCCCTGGCAAACATTTGACTATGACTATGGTGTCTCTAATGCCACGTTTCTGACTATGGAGCTACCAATTACCAGGGTCGGCTTCTCAGCAGGTGTGTCGCTGAGCGGGGAAAATCTGTTATAAACGCGGACCGGTTGGTGGTGGCCCGGGGGCTGGGTCCTAGAACTATGCTTCCTACGTACAGTCACCCAACCAGCCTGAGGTCCCGGCTGCGCGGGCTCTACCGGAGGACGGCTAGGGGGTTCTATCCTTGTTGGCCCCGCGCTGGCTAATGGGCTTTGGCTATCAGCTGGTTTTTCAACAGCACGGAGCCGTGCTTCTAATTCTGATACCCTCGCCTCCAAAGCTACAAAAAATATTTCATTTATTACAGTTATCATTATCACTAAAGGAGGCAGGGAAGTAACTAAACATCTGACAGAGAGAGCAAGAGAGAAGAGAAGAGTTAGAGACAGGAGAGAGAGGAGTAGCCATAGCCGCAATGAAGCTAAGCTAACTGAGCTAGCGAGACCTTACCACCCCAAGAAAAGCTGTGTGAAACACAAGGAGTTCCCAAAACGTAAAGTACACCACCACAAAATGTGTGTTTTAGTGTGCTCGTGTGTTAAAATAACTTAGAAAGGACTCAGCAAGAGAAAATAAGATCAATTCAAGTGAGTCTGAACACCAAACAGCTTACAGGGAGCACAACAGTGACAACAGGAAATGGCGCAATACGGCTTACCCCCGTCGAAGACGTCAAATCCTTTAGTATTTAGCTTTAAAATTAGTAGGGCATGAATACTCTGTTTGCACAAATTTAGCACTTGCAAATGGCTTCTTGAATTTTCTTTGTCAAGTAATGGCTGACTCATATTCTAAAGAGGAATATTCACACTCTGATCAAGATGTTCAGTTGTCCAGCGAGAAAGAAAATGATGCTCCTTATGTCTGCAGCGACAGCGAGTCCTGTTCTCCGTGACAGTCCACATGGAGGACCAACTTGGTCTGATGTTTTGCGTCACCGTGTCCGGGGTGGGAGGAAGAGACGTTGTGAGGCTAGCAGGGATGGCCAAAAATCCCGCTAATAGTGACAAAGGTAGCGGCAATTTAAAAACCTGCGGAAATAGCAGGAGATGTGGTAGAAACCAGGGGAGAAAATATAGAGATGAGGAGGAGTATAGCTGGATCAGACATTTTGATGAGCCTGTTGGGTATTGTAAAGGCAGAGATCTGTCGAACTCTGAACCAACAGATTTCCTTTCTGTTTAGATGGTGAATTCTGGAGCCTCATCATAAATGAAACAAACAGATATGCACACCTGTTCTTAGAGAAGTTGGTAGGTAGGTAGGTAGGTAGGTAGGTAGGTAGGTAGGTAGGTAGGTAGGTAGGTAGGTAGGTAGGTAGGTAGGTAGGTAGGTAGGTAGGTAGGTAGGATTTATTTAAAAAAATAATTTTAAACAATGTATAAATAAAAGATAAACATCTGTAAAAGTTATGAAATCCAGTATGGCTGCCACCTGATGATGTCATAATATGCAAATTAGATGAATGAATTCGATCCCATCACAAACTTTGGGTCATATTGAAGATTTTTCTCATGTACTGTATGCCTTTATCTCTCACCATATTCAAGCTACAATCCTTTGAAATAGTGATATCAAAATTGAATATTTTCTTGAAAAAAAAAACTGTGGCACCTAAAGAGTTAAGAAAATGGATCAATTTCAGATCCCAGAAAGTAAAACTTAATTACATTCAAAATTCCAAAGGGAAATTAATTGTTTTTGTAACCCATGTAATCCAAGTTTCTTCAAAGAGTTGTTGTAGATGCTGATGGCTGTGGGCAGGAAGGATCTCCTGTAGGACTCTGTATTATATCAGGGCTGAAGAATTTGAGTGAAGAAACTTTGTTGTTGTAAAACAGTCACATGAAGAAGATGCTGAGGGTTGTCCATAATTTTTCTTGATTTTATGAAGGATCCTTCTTTGCATCATCATCATCATCATCATCATCATCATCATCATCTTCAGCATCTCCAGAGTTTCCACAGTAGTTCCTTCTTTATTAGGATGTTTAGCTTTTTTAAGGTCCTGGCTCCGACACTGCTACCCCAACAGATGATGGCACGAGGGATTAAACTTTCCCCAACAGACGTATGAGAGATATGTGAATCTTGCTTCAAACACTGTCAGACCTAAACTTCCTCAAGAAGTACCATCTGCTCTGTACCGTCTTGTAGATGGCTTTACTGTTGTCTCTAATTCAGTCTGCTGTTCAGATGAACACCAAGATATTTCTATTCCTAAACCACCTCCACTTCTTTTCCCATGATGAAAACAGTGTTTGACCTAACCCTGTTTCTTTTGAAATCCACAATCGTCTCCTTTGTTTTGTTCACATTTAAGATAAGATTATTGTTCCCACACTTTGACACAAAGTGGTCCACCAGCTCTCTGTATTCAGCTTCCTGTCCATCTAAAGCACCCGACAACTGCAGAGTTATCCGAGTATTTCTGCAGATGACAGAACTCTGACTTGTACTGGAAGTCTGAAGTGGACATAACGAAAAGAAATGGTGCGAGTACAGTCTCCTGTGGTTGTCCTGGGCTGCTGACCACCTTGTTAAACAAACAATCCTTCAGTCTAACAAACTGTGGTCTGTTTGTCAGGTAGTGATTGATTCTGGCAATTGTTGAGGTCTTCACCTGTGTCTTCTGGAGTTTAACACTGCTGCGCAACATTGAAAGCAAAAACACACATTTTTTTGAATGAAATATGAAATGAAATATTTTATTTTCATTGCCAGTCCCTGGTCATAGCAGGACTTCTGGAGATGAGTAGTAAATGTGAATAATTTAAGCCCTATTGCAGTTCAACCTTTAGGACATAGCTATCACTGAAGTCTGCTGCTGTGATGAGATTATGATGACACCTTATTGTTTGTTCTAAAAGACTTGTGGTCAGCTTTTACATTATTCAGCCACAGGACATTAGCTTTATATGACCCTTCATTCTACCATATGCTTATTTCACATTGTTCAGTCGCACGGCTGTGTGAGTCTAGTTTCCTGTTCGATCCTGATCATTTTCCCCCTCTGCCATTTTATGTCTTTTCTTTCTGTCTTTCTTTCTGTACTACACTTTTTCTGATACAAAAATTGATCCAATTGCTTTGGGATGTTTTGTGCCGACCAGGTGTCCGTTTTACCTGCCACCTTGACAACAATTGATTTAAAGTGTATATAAAAAAATTAATTCAGTGTCCATTCTAAGAAAGTTATATGACTCTAGTGAATAAGATCTACCAAGATTTGTTTTGGTTTCGGTTTGATCAGGAATATTTGTCGTATTTTTGTTTGTTTTGTTTTGTTTATAGATGCACGATGAAAGACTGAAGGGACAAAAAAGCACGGATTAGGTAAAAATAATTAGAGTATGAATTGATGAAGTGAACTGACCCAGAGCCCCTCCTGTCATTGCTCTACCTAAGACTGCATTTTAGATAGTCTGCTAGAGAACATCCAGTTTGTTCTCCTAGCTTCTGCTTTTTTACTTTACTACTTTACAAGGTAGTCAGAGCTACTAGTTGTGCTTGGCAGATTTTTTCTCCATTGGTTCAGGCTGCTAATAAGTTTCTGGCTCGGCCTAGTTCTGCTCAAAAGTCAGAATGGTCTGGAGTCTGAAAAAGGCCAGGTGCCAGATAAAATCGGAAAGAAAATTTTCTAATTATTGATGAGATATATTTATAGCAACAATATATTTTTTAAGAGAGGCAATTTTTTTCTGTTACTTGCAGCAGAGTGTGAAACCTGAGTAGTCAATGTCCAGCCTAGCTTTTAACTGATTACTATTTATTATTGTCTGTTTAATTGCTCTGTATGTTTTAATTTATTCAATTTTATCAATATTTTACTATTTAATCTTATCACATTTATCCCAGTTATTTTGATATCTTAACCTGTTGTTTTAATCTTCCCTCCAGTGTTTCCTCTGTGGAAGCCCTCTGCCTCGGGAGCGGTGGTCGGCTGTAGCTGCTTGGGAGCTCTCCTGGTAGCGCTTGGGTGGAGGTGGGGGTCTTGGCCTTGCCTCCACTAGGCACACTGTGTCGATGCCTCGGCTGCTGCTGTTGATGTGCCGCTGCCGGTGCAGATGGCTCCTCTGATGGCGTTTCCCTACCTGACTCATCTGTAACTGTCCCTATGTCCTTTTTATTGTTGCTTTTAAGTGTATGTGCATGAGGGTTGGTTTAGGGGGAAAGGGTGTGTAACTGTGATAATGTTTTTAATTCTGTGGGGTAGGGATGGGAATGTGGTTTCACGTGGGGTAGTTTTAATCTGTAAAGCACTTTGAGATGCAATTATGTACGAAAAGCGCTTTATAAATAAAGATTGATTGATTCATTAAATGTAAATACTCAAAACACCAATGCAAGTAACTGCACACAATGGCTTGTTTACTAAAAAATAAAGAATATATATATAAGCCTTTAGATTAGTTTCATGTGCAGTTAGATTTTTACTAAGGATATATTTTGATATTTTTTTCCATAACCTCTGAGTTATTATAGTGTCATATTTCTGCGTAAGCCCTACATGATATCAGTGGAGTACGTTGTGTAACATGCCTAAGCACCAATCTGGAGCTGATGGCCAACCCTTGTCTACCCATCTCTGCTGCTCTATAAAGCAGACCCACTGATCAGAGACTCTAGACTTTGTTGGAGGAATGGAATATGTGTTGTTAATTGGGTAAATAGAACATAAGCTCATCTTTCATGTGACCATACTTGTTATGTTGTCTATTGTCCCAAAGAGCAACTATTAGTTTTCATAGTCACAGCTGTAAATAGCTCCTGTTACATATAGCCATAGTTATACCTCACAAAATATATAACTTCATATATTTGTGGATGCAGCAATTTCCAACTCTCCATTTTGCATTGTATACATTAAGGATGAATACAAGATCTAAACAACTCTGCAGGCCAGTTTAGCCAACGTTTACAGCTACAACAGTCTCTGATGACAAATCCATCCATGATATCAAGATACATCCATGGCTCATATTTATGAACAAATATATACAGATGAAGAGGAAAACAATGAAAGTAGCCCTTGTGTATGACATCCTGAGCACTGGTTAAAGTATCAAAATATCCAGATACAAAACTTTGTCTACTACTGACCACCTGGGGCACTTAAAACTATATTTTTTTAAAGGTACTGTTGTCTACATGAAACATACTTTTTGTTGTTGTGCTGATATCAGTGTGCATGAATGGAAATACAAAAGTAAACATCACCATGTACTGGCTATATGCAGATTTCAGAGTAAAAAGAGTGAGGACTGCAATGGAGTGAACCCATTCTGACTTCTGATGTTTATGCTGACAAATTATGATTCAAGTATTTCTGAATTGATGAATAAAACTTAGTCACAAATATCTGTAATGACTAAGGTAATGACACATTCCAAAAGATCTTGGCTTTAGGGCACAAAATACATATCTATAACATACACAGTTGTAAAACATATTTGTTTTGTCTCTAAAAACAAGCTATTTGTGCCCCCCTTTGTGCAGTCTTAAATTCACAGTTGCATAAGGAAAATTATATGGTAATATAATTAAGTCTTTTAATTACTGCTATTTTTTTCTTGCAGCAAAAATAAATATCTTCTAAGGTGGTACATTTGTTCTCCAATATCCGATGAATACAGTTGGTTGTCTTCTATTCTATTAAACTATAAACCAAAAGTTTCCTATGGAGAACCACAAGCTGAATGTATGTTTGCTCAAATCGGGGTTTCTCTGTGTGGAGAAAGACTGATAGTAATCTAAAGAATGTCCACCATTTTGTGTGTATGCGTGCGTGTGTGTGTAGGCGTGTGTGTGTGTATGTATCATAGCTTCCCTTAATTCTAAGTAACACCTGGGACCCTGCCATTGCTAGATGATCCCTGTGTCTCAAAATGAAATGTAGCCAGAGATGTTCATACACACACGCCAGTCTCGGGTGCACACATCCATAATGTCACACTAACACACACTTTGATTTATACATCCAGAGAAACAAAGCAAGTCGACAGGCACAGACTACAGTTCAGAGGCAGGTAGTCTGCTTGCCTGCCATGCCAAGTAGAGGATTACAGTGCAAATCACAGGCTTATCTGCAGAGAGTATAATGTAAAAACAGAAAAAAGACCATGAGGGTAATCTCGTTACGCATTAGGAGGGACGGTCAGCGTTCCACTGTCAGATTACTTGGCATACCTGCTCCAAAAGTGTGTTCCTACTTAGGGCATAAGTTGCATAACTTAAATCACTTCACAGTTGGTTGTCAAAAACATTTTTTCAGGCTCTGACAGGACATTTGCTGCTTCTAATGAGACAGTGCCGTGTAAAAGCTTTAATACCACTTGAACTTTTTCACATTGTGTCAAATTATAACAAGCTTGAATGTATTTTGTTAGGATTTTATGAGATAGACCGACACAAGAGCATAATTGTAAAGGGAACATATACATATTTTCAAACTTTATACAAATTAAAATCTAAAAAACTGAGTTATGTTTTGTTTTTAACTTTTCTAAATCAGTAATATGGAGAACCACCTTTAGCTGCAGGTAAAGCTGCACATTTTTTGGGGTACATTTCTAAGAGCTTAGGACATTTAGAGATCTTTACATTAGAGTAGTTGTCTGTAACTGGAAGGTGAACCACCGCCCTAGTCTCAAATCTTTTGAAACCTCGAGCAGGATTTCTTTCAGGAGGACCCTGAATTTAACTCCATCCATCTTCCAATGAATGATTACCTGTCTCTCTGTCCCTGCTAAAGAAAAACGCTCATCCTCAGAATGGTGCTGCAAACTCAAACATGGTGAGGAGCAGTGTTAGTGTTTTCAGTGTTAAGGCAAAAAGTCAGATTTAGGGTTTATCTGACCACAGAACCTTGTTCCACATGACTGTTGTGTAACCTACACAGCTTGTTGCAAAATTTTAACTGGGTTTTTTCTTGGTTGTTGCTTATTTTCTCTTCTGCTCTCACATACCTGATTGTCAGGTCAGATTGGTTTGCCATGTCTTGGTAGTTTTGGAGACTCTATTAAATGTTTAAAGGTTTGTTATTTTATAACCCAATCCAGCTGGATTGATATTGATTGAAATGAATATAAACTCTGTTTACTTATTAGATGACTTTAGAGGCCAATCATTACACTGGATTCTATTTAGTGGTATTAGGTCATGATCTAATTCACACATTCCTCTTCGGTCTGCTGTTTGCTCAACTAAAATCTGTGTGACATATATTACATAATTTCAACCTACCCAATATGGTTCACCAGGACTTTCTGCAACTGTGTGTGTGTGAAGCTCAGACTGTGATGGACAACAATTCTCTCTTTCAGAGGAAGGTAGCATACACAGAGCAGACACAAGAAATCTGGTCAGATCACAAGGAAAACGATAACAACCTTCGTTTAAAGAAGTAAAGTTACGAGATATCTGCTATTCTCCCCATTTACCTTGTTTATGTTTAGTAAAGGACCCAAGTGCAGAAAACAACTGTGGCAAATAGTGGAGCAATGTAATAATAAACAGCAAAGAGAAGTTGAAGGGGAACATTGCAGGATGAGCAGGACATGGAGCTTGGTAGAGTAAAGGGAGGAAGAAGCAATTAACAATGACAACCAGAGAGATTATACACATAGGAAAGAGCGGAGAATGACATTGGAAGGAGGTGAGATAATCAGGGGGTTTTGGAACAGCTGTGGAGGTGAAAAATCAGGGAGACTGAGGGAAGATGAATAATCAGCACATAAAATAAACTACAAACCAAAAGGGAAAATGACTAACACTGATCTAGGAGGATAAACTAAAATACACAGAGAACAGAACACAAGGAATACATTAACTAAGAAACTAAACCTAAAGCAATGAAACATATCGAACAATAATGAACACAGTGAAATGAACTGAATATGGCATGACCTCCATCCATCCATCCATTTTCTGCACCTATCATTTCTATGCAGGGTTGCGGGGGGGCGGGTGCCTATTTCCAGCTGTCATGGGGCGAGAGGCGGGGTACACCCTGGACACGTCGCCAGTCCATCGCAAGGCAACACAGAGACACACAGGACAAACAACCATGCACACACACACTCATACCTAAGGGCAATTTAGAGGAACCAATTCACCTAACAGATATGTTTTTGGACTGTGGGAGGAAGCCGGAGTACCCGAAGAGAACCCACGCATGCACAGGCATGCAAACTCCTTGCAGAAAGACACCATGCTGGGATTTGAACCCAGCACCTTCTTGCTGCAAGGCAACAGTGCTACCAACTGTGCCACTGTGCAGCCTTATGGCATGACGTTTTAAACATAAATAGACAATAAGGAAATTATCACAACACCCAAGGATGATACCAAGTGTGAATTTATATGTGCGTGCGATCTAGGCTTCCAAAAAAAAGCATTTACTCCCTCAGACGATAGATTTTTCACAGGTTTAAAACTGATAAAAAAATATTGTATTTTATATGACTTGACTGAAATGATTTTGATAGATAAATATACACTAATTAAATTGTCAGTTGGTGGCTACAGATAACGATCCACATTTCAAGAGATTTTATCATTCTATATATTGATGCTACCATGCATCATGTGTAAGCTTTTGTGAGACATGAGCTACAGATAACATGGTTTGATGTGTCTAAGAAATCCCAGATTTATAGTTTAGAGCTGTCCTGCAGTGTTCTCCCCAGTACCCTTTTGTACTTTCCCTCACTGTCATATTGTACAGTTAAATAAGGAGTTGGAAGCACAGTGAGGGTGCTGGGAGGGGTTTCCATCTCCGTCCCAATTTTACTGTACACCTTAGACACTCTCACTTATAACATTTTCATGAGACACACATGTAGGGACTTTGAGGTGGACAGACTTTTCGGTATCCAGAAGAGGAGCTATTCAATCAGCTTCACCTCTGGTGCCTGTGTCCAGCATGAAACTGCATATAGTTACTGAAGGCTCAGGGTGGGGGTTGGGGGATGTGTGGCTGCCTTCCTCAAATCCCACCCCTTTGTTTTAAATGCACATTATAAAAGCATGCATCAACACCATACTCGAGCGGGAGGAGGGAGGCTAGGCAAGGCAAGGCAAGGCAAGGCAAGGCAATTTTATTTGTATAGCACACTTTCAACAGCAGGGTAATTCAAGGTGCTTTACATGATTTGGTGATTTAAAAGAAACACATAAAAGAAACACACATTACACATGATACACAATAAAGCAAGAGAAAAATAAAAAAAAGCAAGAGAGCATGAACACATTTCATACATATAACATCAAGCATTTACTCAACGGCAATTCTAAACAGATGGGTTTTTAGTCTCGATTTAAAGCAGTTCAGAGTTTCAGCAGCTCTACACTCGTCAGGAAGTCTGTTCCAGATAAGGGGAGCATAGAAGCTGAAAGCTGGTTCTCCATGTTTAGTTCTGAGTCTAGGGATGTTTAGTAGGCTAGAGTTGGAGGACCTGAGTGGTCTTGGTGGTTGGTACCATGACAACAGGTCTTCAACATATTTTGGTGCTAAGCCATGTAATGATTTATAAACTAGTAAAAGTATTTTAAAGTCTATTCTCTGAGCTACAGGGAGCCAGTGTAAGGACTTTAGAACTGGGGTGATGTGCTCTACTTTCCTGGTTCTAGTGAGGACGCGAGCGGCAGCGTTCTGGATCAGATGCAGCTGTCTGATTGACTTTTTAGGCAGACCTGTGAAGATGCTGTTGCAGTAATCAATCCGACTAAAGATAAACGCATGGATGAGTTTTTCTAGGTCGTGTTGCAAAATCAGTCCTTTAATCCTAGAGATGTTCTTCAGGTGATAGAAGGCTGACCTTGTTATTGCCTTTATGTGACCCTGGAGGTTCAGGTCTGAGTCCATTACTACACCTAGGTTACGAACCTGATCAGTAGTTTCTAGCTGTATTAATTGAAGCTGTGTGCTGACTCTTGATCGTTCCTCCTAGGGGTCTTTCCACACCCCTGTTCGCTGTTGGCCATCAGGGGTTGGGGTCGAGGTGAAGGAACAGGCGGTCTGGTTGGAGCCTGGACCGGTGGGCTTCTTCGCCACTGTGTGGGCTTTGGCGGTCTGCTTGTCTCCATCCTAGAAGGTAGAGGGACCATCTCTTGGGCCCAGGGGCTGGTTGCTCTGCTGGGGTATCAGTACCTGGGCCTGGTTGAGCTCGGTGTCCGGTTGCTGGCTGGTCTTGGCCTGGAGATGCTGTCTGTCCGCTGGGGGTATTGGTGTTGTGCCTGGCATGTGGGGATTGGCCTGGGGTGGCGACGGCGCATGTCGGCTATTGGTTGGCCATGGCCCCCGCGGCCTGGCGGCAGGGGGCCCTCGTTGGCCGGTCCCTGGTCGGGTCCCTGGTCGGGTCCCTGCTGGGGGGTGGGGCACCAATGGCTGGATCCGCCCTGGCGTAGCCAGTTGCAGGCGGAGCCTGTGGGCTTGTCACTGTGGCCCCCCGGGCACCTTCATTAGCTGCTGGATGTTCCCCTGGGCTCTCCTCTGCTCCTCTCTTGGGGGTGCAGTCAGCCCTCCCTTGGTCTGCCTGGGGCTCCTGTGCTCTGGGGATCCCTTGGGTCTCTGTGGCTCAGATCCCCTTCTCGTCTGAATCGATTCATCGACTGCTTCTCCCACCAGCTACTGAACACAACACTTATACGCACCAGCATGCTCATACACAAACAGGTGTGGGGATTCAGGTGTTTACAGATACATTCTTGGGCTCAGGCTACCATTTATAAATCTTGTAATAATCGGTACCATGATCTTTTCAGTGACGCTGTTATTGTATTCATATATCTATTTGTGGGTTGTGGTTGTGTAGTTCTCAGTTTGCATTTTTTTATTTATTCTGTCGTTTTCTTTCCCTCTCCCTGCTGTCCTGTGGGTGTGGAGGGGGACTGGGAGGTTTTCTTGTGTTTTGTTTGTTCCCCTTCCTGTCTTGTATCTTCAGCTTACCCTCTCCCTCTTAACCTTTTTTTTTCCTAGCTCTCCTAATCTTCTATCCTTCTTCACCTTTATTTTCCATCTCCGTGTCCCTGGCGGATTGGAAAAAATTATATATTTTTTAAAAACAGAATAATTTTTAATAAAGATTTCTCACACATATATATCAAGCGGAGTACTATAGCAAAAGCCGTAATGCTCCACTTGTGATATTAAATATGTCGGGCTTCTACTTGGTACTCAGACACCAATTTTGAGCCCCACACTGCCAGACAGGACACGTGGGGAAAAAAAAGAAGCACAGTGAGAGAATACCAAGAGTTGGAAAATGAAAGACAAGTTGCCAACATTTAATGCCCCACTAACGCCACCATTCCTTAGAGTGCTGAGCCTGTGACCACCTACCTGGAACAGTGGCCTTGGCAGATTCCAAGAACAATATGCATAATGTGGAAATGGCAAATATGATATGATATAAATTATGTACAG
This sequence comes from Valencia hispanica, assembly GCA_963556495.2. Classification (NCBI taxonomy): domain Eukaryota; kingdom Metazoa; phylum Chordata; class Actinopteri; order Cyprinodontiformes; family Valenciidae; genus Valencia; species Valencia hispanica. Next base: position 51,479,948 of record OY747703.1, on the reverse strand, counting down.
AAACTTAAACAGCTAAACAGATCAGGAGATATTAGGAAAGATATAGTCAAGATAAAATAAAATTTAAGATTCATAGAACCCAGACGAAACACACTATACTAATGTTGCAAAAGTATATAAAAAGTTAAAGAAAATCTAATAATGAACTATATTTCAGATTTATTTTAACTCAATTCTTGAATTAACTTAAATATAAAGTGGGGAACATGTACATGTGTGTCTTCATGAAAATATTGTCCAACCTACTGCTGTGATGCTGCATTTTAAACAGGAGTGTCATCAATAAGTAATGACATTCGAGCTAACGGTGTAATGAACATATGACTGGTACACTACAAACGCACACACATATAGACACAGTGAAAAATAGCTTCTAAAACTTCCAGATGCACATTGTGATGGGTGCTTGTTAAAACCAGATAACTTGTAGCCCTCAGTGTTAAGGATTTACTTGTTTGTGCAGATTCCTGTCATGATAATTTTAGTCCCCATAATGAAAGTTGACACACTTTGAGAGCAGCCTCACACAAAAACACAAAAAAACAGAGGAACAGAGAGGGAGAAGTAGGAGGGATTTCAGATTGTCAATCTGAGTCAGACTTGTACACAGTTTGTGAAAGAACATGCAGACATGAGATTGAGTGAGTTCAATTTTTAAAGTGTTACATTTTGAATGTACTTTAGTATAAGTAAATCAATCTACAGTATTTTGACCTGGGATGCGTTACTGGTCATCTCTAGCAATCTGCTGTCTGATGTTTCAGGCTGGTTTGGTGTGAGGAATTCTGAGGAGGATTTTTAAGAACATTTGAGATTAAGCAATAGTTGGACTTGATTTCTTTAATAACAATAAATGTAAATTACTATCAGGATGAAAAAGCTAAACTTGCTTGTTTAATGGAAGCGGTTCTCTCCACTGTTGCCAATGCGCTAGCTCAGGATTGGGGAACTGGAGCAAAGTCTAGACTTGATTCAGTCAGCTGAGTTAACTTAGACAAATCCGATTGTTTTTTTTGTGTGAAAATCATTCCAGTTCATTCTAATCGGACTCTGATGGAATGTGAACATGACTGTGTCTGAAATGAGCTTTGATTTGAATTGGGCTCTTTGGCTCTGCAATGCAGTATGTAACGTATCTTGAGATACGTTTTGCTATGGTTTTGAGCTATAGGGTCTAGCATTAAGAAACACGCCAAACCTTACATACATATCAGAAATTTAGCTTTGAAGTTTTTCCAAATGTAAAGTGTCTGAATATGGAGTCGATATGATTATATGTTTAAAACTTTTTGTAAAATTGATATGTATGTGAATGCATGTCAACATAATGTTCTTTAAATGTAGTGGTCTATCAAAGCTTTGTCTTTTCCTAGAGCAGAAGTAGACCTAAGGGGCTGTTTACACGACAACGTTTTTCAGCAAAACTGAGGCTTTTCTCTCCGATTCTGCCTCTCGTTTACACGACAACGGGAAAATGGGTGGGGGTGTGGGGGGGGGTGCGAAAAACGCAGCTTTTCGTGTAAACGCAAGCTTAAGACTTTTGAAAATGATGACGTCGGACATGTTGGACTTGTGCACTCCGCCTTTCTACAGAAAAACAACAATGGCGGATCCAGGTATGCTGTTACTGCTGATGCAGCTTCTGACGTTATTTGGTTTCTGTAAGCAAAACTTAGCGATCATCAGGCTTCTATGCGATCGCCAACGGAAACGCATACAGTACGTGCGTCAAATAATCAATACACCTTTATTTAAGCGGAGGAGAACTACAAGAAGACCGGCATCATGAAATGTTTCTTTTCCGGGTTGTGAGGGGGAAATCTTGGAACACTGCATTCACGGGGCACACTGCCATCTAAAGGCCGGACATATGTACTACATCGTTTTCCATCGTGCACCCTGTCGTGTAAACGCAGTGCGTTTTCACCCACGTATTCCAAAAAAAACTACAACGTTGTCGTGTAAACAGCCCCTAAGTTAAACGCTGCTCCTGCCAGAAAAATATACATGTTAAGCAAGCCTGATGACATCAGAGCGTGGGTGGACTTTAACTGTCTTAACTTAAAGGAGAACAAACAGAGATTATTTTGTTTGGGCGAGTTGACTCAAAAGATTATTCAAATCTTAGAAGTCATCTGTGAGAAATCTAAGTATTTTAACTAAGGATGGACTTAAGTGTCTCCCAAACGTTTGGAAAAAGTTATTCATATTTGTACTTCTGCGATTCCTTGTATTTACACTATGTGAGGATAAATCATCTCTTCACTGTTTGCAGCTAGTTTCTCCAGCTTTTAATTGTTGTGGAGTTTTTACATCCATTCTGTTTAATCTATTTTTCTTATCTTATTCTTATCTCATTTCTTGTCTCAATTCTTTAGAGATATATGTATTTTTTGGATTGTTTCAGCTTGCGGTACAGTTTTTTGGTCAAACTACTGTGGTTTTAACTGTGCTTTCAAATTGACATGGAATGACATTGCCTTTGACATGATGTCTTGCCACGGGTCATTTGTCCAACTAAACTGTAAAAACTGCAGTTGGAAGTTGGGATCACTCTTTTTCCGGAGTCCTACATGGATCAAAACTGCTTAAGAGCCTAATTTTATCATGATCATAGGCTTTTCTCCATCCTCTCTTTGAATTTTCTATAAATATTCTGCTCTTTGTTCTGTAACTGTTTCTCTCTTTTCCACCTTTGCATATAGACTTCTCTTTAGCAGAGCTGACACTAAGCCCCCACAGATTGCCAAATGTGCTGCAGTTTGACATCTGTTCTCATTCCCTATGGAAAAAAATTAAAAAAGCCTGAGTGAAAGAAAAGTGAATTAAATTAGACGTGTTCTGTTTCTAATGAAACTTTGAAGGAGGAACTTCTGACATATTCATTTAAGCAACAGTCTGTTTCACCAGTAAATGCTAAATTGGATAGTTTCTGAGCTGTACTTTAATTTTACATTTCATGTCAGTATCTATATATAAAGTATAAAAGCATAATTGTTACAGAACATACAAATTCTCAACCTTTTTATTTTATTACTTATTTAACAAACACTTTGTGTAAAATGATGAAGCAAAGTTAAAACCTAACCCATACCTCATGATGAAAAAACCCTCAAAACCTGCTTTTGGTACATAAAATATAATGTTTTTAGGAGTTCTTGTTCACTGTACTAAATTTAACAGACATGCTTCCCAGTGATAACTTTTATAAGCTTCACACCTCTCTATTCAAAATATATCCATTCCTCTCATGAGTAAAGAATTTGGCAGGAGCATTGAAACATGCATTAAACAAGTGTTTTTATGTGAATGCTCAAAGACTTTAAAAGGCAAATACTGAAGGATGGTGACCTGTGTTTGGGGTATTCTATATTCCTGATTCAAGCTTTCAGTTGTTTGAACTGGCTCTCACAAAGACACCTTAACAGTGTTCAACCTCTTTTGTGGTAGACCACTCTGAAATGATATGTGTGGATTGTTTGCAAGAATTTGAAATGGCAATTGTATTTATTTATTAAATAAAAGGGGTGTTGGAGTAGAGAAAGGCTGTAGGAATCAGATTTTTTATTTTATTTTTTACATTGTAACTCATGAAACAGTCTAAGTAAATTTGAGCTTTTATATTCAAATTCAAAAATATTTTATTGATCCCAGAGGGATATTAAGTGTTGGCATAGCTCATATAATTAATTATTTAAAGAGTTGTTGTAGATGATGATGGCTGTGGGCAGGAAGGATTTCCTATAGCGGTCTGTATTGCAGCGAAACTGAAGAACCCTCCGACTGAAGAGGCTCTGTTGTTGTATGACAGTATCATAAAGAGGATGCTCAGGGTTGTCCATAATTTTTTTGATTTTATGAAGAATCCTTCTTTGCATCATCATCTCCAGATGTTCCACAGTTGTCCCAAGAACAGAACCAGCCTTCTTTATCAGGTTGTTTAGCCTTTTAAATCCCTGGCTCTGATGCTACTACCCCAACAGTTGATGGCTGGAGAGATTACACTCTCCACAACAGACTTGTAGAAGATCTCCAGCATCTTGCTGCAAACCTTGAAGGACCTAAGTTTCCTCAAGAAGTACAGTCTGCTCTGTCCCTTCTTGTAAACGGCTTCACTGTTCAGTCTCCAGTCCAGTCTGTTGTCAAGGTGAACTCCGAGGTATTTATACTCCTCAACCACCTCCGCTTCTTCTCCCATGATGGAAACAGTGTTTGACTTATCCCTGTTTCTTCTGAAATCTACAATCATCTCCTTTGTTTTGTTCACATTCAAGGTAAGATAATTGTTTCCACACCATGTCAGAAAGCGGTCCACCAGCTCTCTGTATTCAGCTTCTTGTCCATCTCTGATACATCCAACAATTGCAGAGTCATCTGAGTATTTCTGCAGATGACAGGTCTCTGATTTGTACTGGAAGTCTGAGGTGTACAAAGTGAAAAGGAATGGTGAGAGTATGGTCCCCTGTGGTGCTCCTGTGCTGCTGACCACCTGGTTTGACACACAATTCTTCAGTTTCACAAACTGTGGTCTGTTTGTCAGGTAGTCATTGATCCAGGCGATTGTTGAGGGCTCCACCTCTCTCCAGGACCATCATTATGTGGGATGTCAGAGCAACAGGTCTCTAGTCATTGATGACTGTTGGGTGAGTTCTCTTTGGTACTGGAACAAGGCAGGATGTCTTCCACAACACTGGAACCTTCTCTTGAGTTAGGCTAAGGTTGAAGAGGTGCTGCAGAATCCCAGAGAGCTGCTCAGCACAGGCCTTCAGGACTCTGGGGCTGACACCATCTGGACCTGCAGCCTTGTTCCGGTTCAGTTTCTCCAGCTGCCTCTTCTCCTGACTTTTGAAGACAGACAAGTGGGAGGGGGAGGCAAAGGGGGTAGCAGTGCAGGATAGTCAGGAATGATGGCAGACTCCCTACTGAATCCACAGTTGGTAAGAAGCAGATTTCAGTGTCCTCTTATCATTACCCTCCATACATCCAAGTCTTTGTCTTTGGACAAGAAATAAAGCCTTTAACATATTTTCATCAACTATTTGATGATTTTATTTTAATCTGATTTGTACAATTTGCAGTATTCTTGAGAGTTTAAATGAAGGCAACTGGACTTTTCCTGTTGTCTTGAAAACGTTTCGCCCCTCATCGAAGAAGCTTCTTCAGTTCTGGAAACTGGATTTGGAGTATCAGATTTATAAGTCTATGGTTAAGGCTCACTAATGGGGCTATCATTGCTATTGAGACTATCTGGGTTGCATAAGCTTCTAAGCACTAAGCAATTTTGGTGATGTAAGTTTAGTTAACAGTGAAACGACCCAGGTTATGTAACTATGTACTGCTTTGGTCACATGCCTCAATGTGTGAGTTTTGGTAAAACTTCTTGGGTAAGCAACTCAAGGCTGCATTATTTGTGTTTGAAAGGGGGAATCTCATTTAAACTCTCAAGAATATCATGTCCTTGGATGAGAATTTACACCAATGTAATTTGCAGTATTATCAGATCAAAATCTTGTGTATACATTACTGTATTTCAATTCCCTAATCAGTACTGTCTGATGTTTAAAACCAATGAGGAAAATGAAATCCGACTTCTTTGACACTGTTTGATATTTGTGTTGAGTTTTTCGGTTATGCGAGTGATTGCGTGTCCGTGACCCCTTTGGAAAGAAATGACCACAATTAATATAATCAAGCTCATGACCAAATACTAAACATTTTGTTTAAGTGGGGCAAAACACTGCCCAAAGTGGAGGCTGCCATTTACCTAAGCTTTACACACCATGGCATTTTTGTTTGCTTCTAGGGGTACCCCAAAGCCAAGAATTTAATGTTTTTAATTACCATAAAAATGGAAAATGTTATCTTCTTATTTTGCCCGCTGTTTAATTTTTTTTAATCAAGTGCATTTAAAAAAATGGTATTGGGTAGCCAACATCAGCTGTTTTCTGTGAATGGACATCTTGTCTTTAGCTAACTGTCCAGGTGTTGCTTTCCTGTTCCCTTTGGACAAAAATGGGAAAATATTTAGACATATGTATGGACCTGGATAGTGAACTTTGAAACAGGATTGGACATAAACACATTTATTTGATGCTAAATATCTTGCTTTGTAATAACAAACTAATATAAAAGTGACCTCAGAGAGAGAGAGAAGACCCTCAGCATTTCAGGTATCCAGGCTTCCCAGGACAGATCACAACGCCCGTGTAAATTAAATAGCAACCATGCTAATATCTCACCAGTCTTAGCAAGGCAAATGCAACTAGGTGCTTCATCTACAAGCGCTTCTGTTCCGATTTTGAATTGTCAAAATTCTTGATAAAGTTTGCGGAAAAAAGCGTATCTGTTGCTCTGTGGTCGTCGCAGCCCGCGGTGTCGCAGTCAGAAACTCCACTATGGCAGAACGCAAGTCATGTGTAGAGCCACTTTAACGCCACAAACAATAACAATGTTGTATTTGACATGTGTTGGAAGACTGTGGGGAATTGTGGTAACACCATAAACCTAATTAAGCATCTAAAAATAAATCATAAGACAGAATATGAAGCGATCAGAAGAGGAAAGGAGGGAAACAGGTTTTGCTAGGTTGAAACAGACATCTCTTTTGGAGTCATTCGATTTTACAGTCAGACATTCTCCAAGTACAAAGGGAGTGATTGTGGAGTTGTTGAGGATGCTTAGCACTATCGCTGAATTCAGGAAAGTTGTAAGCGGCAAATCCCACAGCATGCACTCCTTTTCCACTGGTGGTTCAGCAGTGCAGCTGGTCATGCTCTAAAGCCTCCATAACTCTTTAATAGGCTTTAATATGATATGTCATAAAAATGTTTTTTTGATTGAATTTATTTACCTGTAGGATGTGTGTAAAGTCGAAAATGCCTGCACCAAGCGGTCAGTGTTGTGAATTGCAATCTATCAAAATGTGAGACGGCCTTCAGATGTTCCGGTCAAAGGCAGAAGATGTTCGGTCAACATAACCTTTACTGCGACCCCCCCCCCCCCAATGAGTGATTAGTGATGTTTACCGTAAGATCTTTCCTAAATTGGGGTGCACAGTTCTCCATTTTCTAGTCTGGGCACTGAGAGAGATAACTCGAGCCATTCAATTGAAAATAAAAGCTATAAACTGAGCACTGTGCTGTTTTGTTGCAGTTACTGTTGTGGTATTGATGCAAATCATGAATACATGTCACAACTGTTAAACAACATTCATCTTACTGGTGTGATAAAAGCGTTATATGATGTTCTTAGAAGCACTAGGTGCTGGAGCAAAATAAAACAGGTGGTGAACTATTAAAACACACGTAGTTTCCATCATTGCATTTATGTAATATGGAGGAAAGGTATTAGCTGTGAGTGTTCCTGTGTGGAAACATTTTTTCTTCATATTTATCATTATATCCTACGGAAAAAGCTGCTCTCTTTGGAGTCCTTGGTGATAATTATTTTTCAGAAGTCATGTTAATACCAGAGCCTAATCTAAAGTGCCCGTTAGATGAAAGTGTTTTTCTGATAAAAGTCATGCTGTGCCTGTGAAGTAGACTAGTTTGCAGTTAGCCAGCATTCTGGCTCAGTGTGTTCCCAGCTACTGTTACCTGATCCCTCAGTGTGCCTTCTCCAACACCTTGACTGTGCTAATTGGGACAAACCCCCTGTAGTTTGACCCTCAAGGGGGGCCATACTAGAGTTTGCTTGCAGATGTGTGTGCACACGTGTGTGGTTGCGTGAGAGTGAGTCAGAGGGAGTAAGTCAGCTGCATCTCTCCCTGTCTCTGTCATGTCATGTGTGCACACACATGATCTTTCTCACATGTTGTGTGTGTACTAAACATGAGGTGCAATGGACATTTAGAGGAATAGCATATAAAAGGGGTTACGTCAGGCATTATTTAACATTTGTATTCACAAAGTGGTAGCTTGCACCACTAGATAAAGGAGGTAAAGGTTTATTAATTAGTCTTTCAATCTATAAACTACTTTTCCTTTTTTCTTTTTTCATCCCGTAACCAAGCACTCAGGTTTCTGGTGTGCACATGTCAGTCTGTGCTTTGTGCAAATATTGCATCCTTGATCCAGCTTCGTTGTAACGAGAGAAGCATGTTGAAAATCTCAGACTTTCTTTTTACTTGTCAACAATAATTACTGTACTGAGATATTTTAGCCCTGGCACTAATTCAGGGTCACATACCAGACTTTGATTAGCTTTAGAATAACAGAACTATAGGAAGCTTTAAATGTAAATCAATCATTCATTGCGATTAATATTTGTAAAGGGTATCAAAAGATGATTTTTAAACCATTATTTAGTGCACTCTTCAAATACATTAAATAGTTTTTTCAGAATGGAACCTATAGCAAAGATAGTGAACCACGCTGAAATGTCTGTAATGGTAGGTAAAAGAGAATCAAATCAAATCAAATCAAACTTTATTTATGAAGCGCTTTTCATACAAGAAGTTGCATCACAAAGTGCTTTACAGATTAAAATGACCCCACATAAAACCACCTTCCCTTCCCTCCCCCACAGATTTAAAAGCATGGTCACAGTTATACCCCCCTCCCCCCAACCCATCTCCCATGCACACACACAGTTAAAAGAAAAGGTAAAAAAGGACATTGGGCCGAGTGCAGATGAACCATGCAAGGAAACGCCATCAGAGGAGCCATATGCCCCGGCAGCAGTAGATTAACAGCAGCAGCCGAGGCACTGACACAGGGCACCCAGTGGAGGCAAGGCCAAGACCCCCACCTCCAACCAAGCTCCACCCGGAGAGCACCCAGGCAGCTACAGCCGACCACCGCTCCCGGGGCAGAGGGCTCCCACAGAGGAAACACTGGAACGGGGATTAAGATAAATTAAAGTATAAAAAGAAACGGTAAATTAATGTGCTAAGATTGAAAAGTAAAACTGATAAAAATATAATCATATAAAACATCCAAAGCAATTAAACAAACAGTGATAAATAATAATCAGTTAAAAGCTAAGCTAAAAAGGTGAGTCTTGAGCCTGCTCTTAAAAACATGAATATTCTCTGCAGCCCTGAGGTTCTCTGGCAGCCTGTTCCAGAGGTGAGGGCCATAAAACTGGAAAGACGCCTCGCCATGCTTGTGTGTCCTGACTTTTGGGGTGACAAGGAGACGGCTGCCAGAGGAGCGCAGAGACCGCGAAGGTTTATATGGTAAAAGCAGTTCAGAGAGATAAGAAGGCCCAAGACCATTAAGACACTTAAAAACCATTAAAAGAACCTTAAAGTCGATCCTGAAATGTACGGGGAGCCAATGCAATGATTTTAAGACCGGTGTAATGTGCTCCCGCCTCCTGGTCTTCGTCAGGACACGTGCTGCTGAATTTTGTAGTAGTTGTAAACCTGATATACTCTTTTTGGGAAGACCAGAAAGCAGGGCATTACAGTAATCAATTCTACTGGAAATAAAAGCATGCATCAGTGTCTCCGTATTGGCCCGAGACAGAATGGGGCGGACTCTGGCGATGTTCTTTAGTTGATAAAAACCTATTTTAGTGATGTTTCTTATGTGAGGAATAAAAGTCAGCTCAGAGTCAAAAATCACGCCCAGGTTCTTCACTTGTAAAGAGAGATTAAAAGAAAGTGATTGTAGTTTTGGTAAAAGTTTCTCTCTCTGAGCCTCAGGACCGATGACTAAAACTTCAGTTTTGTCCTGGTTGAGCTGGAGAAAGTTTTCTGCCGTCCAGGATTTAATGTCTAAAATGCAGTTAAAAAGTGCATCCATTGGCCGTGTGTCATCGGGAGACATGGAGATGTATAACTGTGTATCATCAGCATAACTGTGAAAGTTAACTCCATGTCTCCTGATGACGCTGCCAAGAGGGAGCATATAAAGGTTAAAAAGCACTGGGCCTAAAATTGAACCCTGGGGCACACCACATGTAATCCTATGGACCCTAGAGGAGCAGGTATCTAAACTTACCATAAAAGTCCTGTCTGTGAGATAGGATGTGAACCATTTGTGAACAGCACCAGAGAGGCCGATCTGTTTTAAACGGGTTAAAAGAATAGTGTGATCCACTGTATCGAAGGCAGCGCTTAGATCCAGTAGAACCAACACTGTCACCTTCTGAGCGTCATAATTTATTCTAAAATCATTTAAAATCTTCAGAAGGGCCGTCTCTGTGCTGTGGTTCACCCTAAAACCAGACTGAAATTTCTCCAGGACATTGTGCTCATTAATAAAATCATTAAGTTGAATTAAAACTAGCTTTTCTAAAACCTTGCTTAAAAATGGTAAGTTAGATACCGGTCTAAAATTATTAAAATCATTAAAATCTAAATTGCTCTTCTTCAGCAGGGGCTTCACTTCCGCCCCTTTAAAGGCGGCAGGAAAGACCCCCGTCTGAAGGGAGCAATTCATCATGGTTAAAATCTCATCCCTAAAAGATTCATAAAATGGCTTAAAAAATGAAGTGGGAATCGGGTCCAAAACACATGTGGTGGGCCTCACTGAGGAGAAAACTTTATCAAGAGTCCCAGCTTCTACCAGGACAAAACTGTCCAGCGTTTCCTCTGGTAGAGACACACATTCAGATTTGTCTAAAACCATGTTACACTGAGAAGATAAAATATTACATCTGATGGTGTCTACCTTCCCTCTGAAGTGGTCTGCGAACTCCTCACAAAGAGTGTTTGAGGGGGTTTTCTGAAATGCATTAGTAGCTCTGTTAAAAAGTTTATCAATGGTGGAAAAAAGGATTTTAGGATTATTTTTATTGTCTGATATGATTTTTGCAAAGTAAGCATTTCTTGAATTTCTTACAGCATTATTATAGGATTTGAGAAGTTCTGTGTCTAATTGATGGTTTATCGTGGTTTTATTTTTTCTCCATTTTCTCTCTGCCGCCCTGCAGTCCCTCTTTAGTTTTTTAAGATTGTTATTTCTCCATGGCGCTGCAAGTTTTGAATGTGAGCGTTTCACTCTAAGTGGAGCCAGCAGGTCAAGAGCGGACTGAAGTCTTCTGTTAAAATCACTGACGATAAAATCACAGGGGGCAGGTAAGAGAGTAGGAGGAAACTTTTGGAAAACTTCTAGAAAACCTGCAGCCACTTCAGGGGTTAGATGGCGCTTCCTGACAGTTCTCACAGAGGTCTCCTGCTGGATAAAACTGGTGATGTTAAAAAACACGCAGTAATGGTCAGAGACAGCCAAGTCAACAACAGAGGACACACGGGTGGACAGGCCATGCGTGATGACCAAGTCCAGGGTGTGTCCTCTGTTGTGAGTTGGCTGCATGACATGCTGACTAAAATCCATATAATTCAAAATATTTAAAAATTCTGTTGATAAAGGGTCTAAAAGGTTATCCATGTGTAGATTAAAATCACCAGCTAAAATGATCCTTTCAAAGGAGTTGTACAAAATTGATAAAAACTCTGAAAATTCTTGAATAAAAAGTGCACTCTTTTTAGGAGGCCTGTAAACTGTGACACATAAAATCTGAGGAGTGCTAAAAACAGTTGCATTATATTCAAAAGTACTAAAATTATCAAATAAAACAGGTTTGGCAGAAAGCGTTGATTAACTAATAAAAGCAGTTCCGCCTCCCCTTTTGCAACTCCTCGTGGAATAAGTGAAGTTAAAATTTGGTGGGGAGGCCTCTGTAAGAACAACAGGGGCATCTGTACTCATCCATGTTTCTGTTAAAAATAAACAATGTATATTATGATCTAAAATTAGGTCATTTATTATAAAAGTTTTATTCAGCAGAGAGCGGACATTTAAAAGTGCCATATTAATAGTGGTTGGAGATGGAGTGACTGTATGATCTACTGGGTGTAGGACTTTTGGTAACTGTTTGAGATTATTAGAGTTGCGTTTGCTACGTTTTTTATTATTTGTCCGCTCTCTGCTGATAATAACGGGTATAGATGATTTAGGGCAAGGTCCAAGTCCGATATGTGAATTACTGTTAAAATCAGAACTGAGTTCATAGGAGCAGGGACCAGCTGCACATCAGGATGTGGCAGAAGGGGCATGGAGGGCAGGTGCAGCTGGGGCTGGTGTGGTAGACAGGGGGGGGCGAGGGAATGCCAGGCTCATTGACAGCATGCGGGCACCCTGTCTATTAAGATGTAGTCCATCTGGACCAAACAATTGACTCCTGCCCCAGAAAATGTTAAAATTGTCCATAAAACCAATATTGTGCATCACGGTGGCAGAGGAAAGCCAGGTGTTAAGAGATAAAAGTCTGCTAAAACGACCAATACCTCTGCCAACAGTGGGGGTGGGGCCAGAAATAAAAACAGACACATGTGTGTATTTTAAAAGATTAAACAAATGAATAAAATCCAGCTTCAGGAGCTCAGATTGCTGTTTACGAATGTCGTTGGTTCCAGCGTGAATAATAACTCTACTCACAGATGGGTGATGTTGGATATGGTCCAGGATCTGTTCAGTAATATCCTTTACGGTGGCTCCAGGTAAACACAGTGTGACCGCTCCTCTCATCCTTACATTCCTGATAATAGAGTCTCCAATGATGAGCGTGGTGGGCGGCTGGTCAACAAGTTGATGCTGGGCAGAGGATCTTTCACCGTCCAGGACCTGCTGGATGTTGGGCGGATTAGCTTCCCCAGGACTGCAGCGATGTGTAGTCGGCGCCGAGGGCTCGTTCCGTGGGTTCGGGGTGTAGTTGAGCGCTCCTCGGCGAGTCCTGGGTTTAGCGCGACGTGGAGGGCTGCGGGAGCCCGGCTGCTGCTCCGGCTGCTGGGAGGGGATGGGCGGCAGTCCTGCAGAGCTGCGGTGTTTCAGGGCGTCCGGAGGGACAGTCAGAGGAGGAAAGTCGTGCTCCAGGGCACCGAAGCGGTTTGACAATGGGAGGCCGGGTGAAGGAGAGCGGTGGCGGCTGCTCCGGGCCCCCCCCACCGCGGCCGGTTCCGACCATGGACCAGACACCCTGGAGCACCGGTGTTGAGCTGATGGGGGCTTTTGGCTTTGCCCCCAGATGGAACCAGCAGTCCTCCTCTGCAGTTGTTGTTGCTCCTCCGGCGTTCGGCAGTCCGAGTCCAGCGATGGATTCCCCCTCCGCAGCTTCACCGGGCTGGCAGGGAATTGTGTCCGCCAGCTGAGCACTGTTGGCGGCGGCGAAAGTCCGGCCGAAGATGATGTCCACGTCGCGCTCGTGGTCCTGGATTTGATGGAGCGTGGAGATCCTCTGCTCCAGCTCCAGAACTTTTTGTGTTAATTTAAAACAGCCATCACATCCGGGGGTGCAGGTGAGTGAAGGCATGACGAAATAAAAAGTAGTCCGTGCTCGGATAAAAACGCCCCCGATAAAAACAAGTTGCTAAAAGTCAGTGGTGTTAAAATCGGTTAAAAACAGTCATCAAAACGATTTAAAACCAGTTAAAACCGTGTTTGTTAGGGAGCCGAAGTTTGGCAAGTCTCTCTGTAGAAGGCTATGTAATAGAATTTGTGATGCTATAATTAAAATAAGAAGTATTTTTATAATAATATTTGGTTTACTTTTTTAATGCCTATGTGCTTGTTTGTGCTTCGATATAGTATGTCAATAAAATGGCTAAACCTTCACAAGACACCGACCTCTTATCTACAAGGTTTTTTTGTGTGTTACTGCTAATAAACTCCTGGAAATGAAATTGAATTATACTGACCTAATAGATAAAAGCAGTTTTATGCAGTAATTACAACAAGCTAGTTAGTTGTAAAGCAAAAACTGTAACAGAAAGAAGACACTTGGTTAGTAATATGAAAGCACAGCAAGTATCAAAAAGATGTCAAAATAGGAAAAGATCAGAAGATCAGAGCAGCTTGAGATCCTGAGGGTTGGTTGAGTTGACCGTCGCACATAGAGCTAACTCAAACATTCATGTCAGTGGACATAAGATCTGAATTTGGATTTTGTGATATACGTCAAAAAACTAATTTTCACAGCAAAAAACAAAAATATATACATTCTTAGGATGCCATTTTTTTATTTTGCCTTCATTTAAAATATTTGAGCACATTTGGAATTTTATATTGATAGAAAACAATCCATAGCTTTTCATATCTATGGGGGTTCTCCCATACTAAACTTTGCTTTACTTTAAAAAAAAAAAAAATGAAAGCAAATAAACAGAAAGGCAGTTATTAAAGAGGAGGGGTCAGACCCTGGACTTGAGTGTTTGATAGGTAAATTGAGAGCTATGGTGGCCAGAGAATCTGTAGCCTTGAATCCCAGTGCCATACCAGGACCGAACAATGTGTACTTGGCACCCAATAGAGGCACCCGGCGGTCACAAAAAGGACCCGATAGAGGAGAAAAGGAGCAATAGTCTGAAGACGGAAAGCTTTTGCATGTCTCTAATATCTCACTAGGTCTCACCTGGTGTGATAGCGATATATTTTAATGAAAATACTGGCCATTTTTAACCAGTATTTTGATGTATTTGATGGAGTTGGTCTTTTTAGAAAGAAATTAAATATTTTCTTCCATATTTATAGTAATCCATATGTGAAGAACTTTAATATTCTGTATTTCATCATCGGATCATTAAAAACCTTTGTGCTTTAACCCAATACTTTTTCCTCAGATGGTTTGATTATATTTGAAATTTATGATAGTGAAATTTAAGTTATGTATTTATTTAGTTTTCAAAAATACACTGTAAAATCAGAAAATAGTCTAAATACATGTTTTCCAATGGAGACATTAGAGCACAATATATATGTTTTTGTGTGTGTGTATATAATTAACATAAATAGCTGTTATCTGGATTGGTAAATCTAGCTAAAATCCTGCAGCTGTAATGTGAAACAGAATATGTACTAATGTGCTAATATAACATCCATACACAGATTCTGTTTATTTGGATACTTGCACAGCTTAACGCTGCATCTGTGTCTCTCTCTTTCTCTAGTTTGATTACATCAATTGGCTGTGATAGACAATTTAGTTGGTGAAGACATTCCTAAGCATTTTACTCTCCTAACACTCCATAGCACATCAGGATTGAGGCATAGCTGTTAAATATGCACCCCAAGGCCTGTGAGTGGGGATGCATGTGTGCATGTGCATGTGTGTGTGAACACTGGGTAGCCAAGGCCTCCCCACCGTGTTTCACCATAGGTGTGCAGATGAAAGCTCCACTGGTGAGTGTGCTGACACACATAAAAACACACACACATAGAGAAACAGAATGTTTGAAGTGGCACCCAGCAGCTGAGCTGAGTTGTGGCCGTAACCTCGCTTTGACATCTGGGTAAAATCCCTCCAAGAAGAGTACACAGACTCCTACGAACTTGCTTCCATTTTCTCCTGCTAAAAGTGTATAACCTTCACCAAGCTCACAAATTCAGTGTTATAATAACTGTAAATGTAACATGCAAGGCAGTTTGTAATTTAGATGCTATGTAAATTATATTTGATTCATTTAATCACATCTTGTTAAATCAGTGTTTTTGCCATTTTTATCCAGACAGCATTTTACTCAAGGTATGTTTAACTAACCGTAGGGAAACCCACAAATGAAACTATCTTTATAAGTAGATTTTAAAGTACATATATAGAATGTGAGCTGGAAGTTTGTGTCCACATGTGCATGAGAAACACTAATTTACCAGATGAAATATATTAAAGTGCTACTGCCAAAATGCCATAGACAAATAAAGATTTTCTTCATTTTTACCCCTCAGATTGACACATTTTCATAAAAAACAGAATGAAAACAAACTTAATTCAGTAGAATTTTACAAATATATTAAATGTAGTTAGCTTTTTGAACAGGGCTCAGGTAAAATTCATCTCTGCTGCCATGGCCTTTTTTTATTCACTAATCACTTTAGTTTCCACCTTTAATTCCGTTACTGAAGACCTGATAATTTGAGTAGATCCTGAACCTATTCCTCATCCCTATAGACAACATCCTTAGTTGAGGTCAGCAGCTCTTCATGGTCTGTGATGCCATATACCCACTGTCTGAGCCTTTTGACTTGCCAGCCAACATTTTTATTCTAAATACTCACCAAACACCTCATACACACAGGACAAACAATATAATTATAAAAAAAATGTAGTGCATTAAATGCAATGCGTATTTGGTCAATAACATAATTTCACCTCAATGCTTTGTAACGTAACCTTGGTTGTCAATGACAGAGTTTAAACGTTTCCTGTAGATCTTCACCAGGTTTGCACACACTGTAGCTAGTATTTTGACCCATTCTTCCATGCAGATCTTCTCTGGAGTTGTAATGGTGTGGGGCTGTCGCTGGCCAACACAGACTTTTAGCTCCCTCCACAGATACTCTATTGGATTAAGGTCTGGAGACTAGCTAGGCCCTCCAGAAGTTTAAAATGCTTTTTACGTAGGCACTCCTTTGTTGCCTGGGTGATGTGTTTGGGATCATTGTCATGCTGGAAAATCCAGCCACATTTCATCTTCAATGCTCTGACTGATGGAAAGAGGTTTTTGCCCAAAATCTCACGTAACATGGCCCATTTATTCTTTCCTTAATATGGATCAGTCATCCTGTCCCCTTTGCAGAAAAGGAGCCCCAAAGCATAATGTTTCCACCCCCATGCTTCACAGTGGGTATGATGTTCTTAGGATGCAACTCAGCATTCTTCTCCCTCGAAACACGGCGAGTGGCCTTTATACCAAAGAGTTCTATTTTGGTCTCGTCTGACCACATGACATTCTCCCAATTCTCCTTTGGATCATCCACATGGTCTCTGGCAAAGGTTGAGGGAGATTGTCAGTGATCTTGTATTTATTCCATTTTCTAATAATTGCTTCAACAGTTGATCTTTTCTCACCAAGCTGCTTGCCTATTGTAGATTGGTTCATTCCAGACTTGTGCAGGTGTACAATCTTGTCACTGGTGTCCTTAAACAGCTCTCTGGTCTTGGCCACGGTGGAGATTGGTGTGGACAGGTGTACAGGTCCTTCTAAAAAAATTAGCATATTGTGATAAAGTTCATTATTTTCCATAATGTAATGATAAAAATTAAACTTTCATATATTTTAGATTCATTGCACACCAACTAAAATATTTCAGGTCTTTTATTGTTTTAAAACTGATGATTTTGGCATACAGCTCATGAAAACCTAAAATTCCTATCTAAAAAAATTAGCATATCATGAAAAGGTTCTCTAAACGAGCTATTAACCTAATCATCTGAATCAACTAATTAACTCTAAACACCTGCAAAAGATTCCTGAGGCTTTTAAAAACTCCCAGCCTGGTTCATTACTCAAAACCGCAATCATGGGTAAGACTGCCGACCTGACTGCTGCCCAGAAGGCCATCATTGACACCCTCAAGCAAGAGGGTAAGACACAGAAAGAAATTTCTGAAAGAATAGGCTGTTCCCAGAGTGCTGTATCAAGGCACCTCAGTGGGAAGTCTGTGGGAAGGAAAAAGTGTGGCAGAAAAAGCTGCACAACGAGAAGAGGTGACCGGACCCTGAGGAAGATTGTGGAGAAGGACCGATTCCAGACCTTGGGGGACCTGCGGAAGCAGTGGACTGAGTCAGGGCAGGGTCAATGCAGCTAGCTATCAGGAGATTTTGGAGCACTTCATGCTTCCATCTGCTGAAAAGCTTTATGGAGATGAAGATTTCATTTTTCAGCACGACCTGGCACCTGCTCACAGTGCCAAAACCACTGGTAAATGGTTTACTGACCATGGTATTACTGTGCTCAATTGGCCTGCCAACTGTCCTGACCTGAACCCCATAGAGAATCTGTGGGATATTGTGAAGAGGAAGTTGAGAGATGCAAGACCCAACACTCTGGATGAGCTTAAGGCCGCTATCGAAGCATCCTGGGCCTCCATAACACCTCAGCAGTGCCACAGGCTGATTGCCTCCATGCCACGCCGCATTGAAGCAGTCATTTCTGCAAAAGGATTCCCGACCAAGTATTGAGTGCATAACTGAACATAATTATTTGAAGGTTGACTTTTTTTGTATTAAAAACACTTTTCTTTTATTGGTCGGATGAAATATGCTAATTTTTTGAGTTAGGAATTTTGGGTTTTCATGAGCTGTATGCCAAAATCATCCGTTTTAAAACAAAAAACCTGAAATATTTCAGTTGGTGTGCAATGAATCTAAAATATATGAAAGTTTAATTTTTATTATTACATTATGGAAAATAATGAACTTTATCACAAAATGCTAATTTTTTGAGAAGGACCTGTATAAACTTACCTTTAGTCAACATGTTGCTACAGTATTTGAAGGTACAACATGCAGATAAATAAATTGTTTTTAGTATGTTATTAACATTACCTATATTAGCATGCTGATGGTGATTATCTCAGTCACTGAATACATCAATTAGTAAATTTCACTGGTTTTTGAACCAAAACGGAACACGTTAAGATTGACTGGGTTTAATCTAATTTCCAAATTCAAGTACTTTAGATCTAAATAGACATTAAGTAGCCACCAGCAGATGTTTTTAATTCAGTGTTCATAAGGAGCTCTAAAAGTATTCTAGGTGTATTAGGTCTAGTAGATTTCTGATGAAGCAAAGACCAAAATTTACTTTTTGACAACAATTAGTACAACACATTTTCACCTGAGTGCACTGAAAGGCTGCCCAGGTAGAACGAGAAGAACTTGTATTGGAGTTTAAGAATCACAGTGTGTGGTACTGTCACAAGAAAACGTTTGCAACTATGATTGAAACCACAAAATGCAGGAAAATCTATTGCTTTCAGTTTGTAATACCAATAGTAGTAAAACTTATTACTGAGCATGTAAATTTGAAAATCCCACCATTAACCTTGAAACTGGAACAAACTTGAGGTATGTTTCTTGTTATGTTCATATCTGTGGGGGAAAATTAATCATTTCGAGAGTTGATCTTCAATAGATCTATGTTTTTATTGACCTTTGAAAAGTAATCATTAATAACAAACTTTTTTTTCTGTGAACCACTGAAGTGAGCACAAGTACTAGCATATTTAATTGCAACACAGTTTTTAAGAACCAAGGAAGCAACACATTCAGGTAACCAGGACAAAAGCTCTTCTTGTAATCTTATACATAGTAGGACTATTTCTTTTTTCTTACTGTATAGATTGCATTTTTAAGTTTTAGGTTACCTTTAAAATACGGTTCTCTTGCAATTATCAAACCAGACAGTGTTTTCTTTTTTTCGTTGTAAAAATGTGCCAGTGCACATATTCATCTGTTGTAATCAATTATAAATTAGCCCGCTGGATGATTTTCAAGATGGTGCTAATTGGCTAATTTCACCAGGCAGAGCAATAATCCCACAGGGGTTGGAAAAACACTTTGGTGGATCTCAGATTTTACTAAAAATGTTTTTTAGACATTAATGCATCTTGGCTCTGTGGTTACTGCTGCAGGTCTGACGACTTGGATTTAGTATTTCTAAAACTAAATTAAACTTTGTACTACTGTACAGTATATCTACACTTTACATTTCGGCATGTGTCTGGGAAAGCATGAAATAATAGCCCATTCTCTTATTTTTAAATCTCTCTTCTGGTATAGCTCTAAGGGATTGTGTTGCTTTGTGGAGTTCTGCTCCTGCACTAAACTAATCAAAAACAGTTTCATTCTAATTGATTGAATTCACTTTAAACTCCCTGTAATTCAAAAAAATTATATTCCAAAACAATTTAATTTTTCTTTTCCTATTAATTTTATTTTGTCCTCCTGAGAGACTGGATTTGTGTGTCAGGTGGGATATGAACATCCTCCAGGCAAAATAAATTACAAAACAGAACTTTTTGGAATCCGTAAAAGTGAACTCACTGTTTGTGGAGTGTCTTGTTCATTCTTATCATATTCTAAATCGTAATATGAAGCATGATTACAGATGTGTGTGCGCGCGTGTGTGTGTGTGTGTTTGTGGGTGTGTACATGTATAGCTATACTTGTGTGGACCAACCTTTGACAGGCCACCAGCATTGTGTGGACATTTGTAGTTGTGAGGATATTTTGCCTGGTCCCCACAATGTTTAACTAGCTATTAAACTCTACTAGTTAGGTTTAGAGGTGTGGTGTGAATTAGGTTTAGGTTAAGGTTAGGGCTAGGCATGTATCACTAATGGTTAGGTTTAGGGAAAGTGTCTGGGTTAGGCATAGTAAAATCAATGGAAGTCAATACAATGTCAACACAAGTACAGCAAGACGTGCGTGTGTGTGTGTGTGTGGGTGTGTGGGTGTGTGGGTGTGTGTGTGTGTGTGTGTGTGTGTGTGTGTGTGTGTGTGTGTGTGTGTGTGTGTTTGTGTGCGTGTGTGTAGGCGTGTTTAGGTGTCCGTGTACATGAGTGTGTGTATGTTTGCAGATGTAGGGCTTCCTGTGATACCACCAACAGAGGTGGGAATGATCCCAATTGATTGCTCCTGTTAATTAAGAGCATCTATGAATTAATCATGTCCCCTGAATCTACCTGTTATAAATAATTTCTAACAGATACTTTTACAGTAGCTGCTGTGAAGCTTTAGCGTCTCATTTTCAATAAAAAACACCTGAAACTTAATAAAAATGTATTTTAAATTTTAATCTCTTATTATGTGTGTTGGCGTGCGTGTGTGTGTGCATCTTTGAACACTTGTGTTTTGACATTATTGTGGAAAAAGTGCATTTTTCTCTTTGACATGCAGTTTGCCACATTGAATATTGAATGAGGAATCATGATGTGATGAAGCTTCTCAATCCAAGTTTATTTTGAAAGCGTTTTTAAGAGCAACTGTGATTTTGAGGGGGAATAAATGTATTTTGAAAGTAAAAGCCATTGTTTTTAATGTTCTCCACTTAAATAACTGATTTTCTACTCTTTTGAAATTTTGGTGATTACCTTACCAGATCTATACATTTCTAAAAAAATTATTTCGGTAGACTTGAAAAAGACAACACTGCTCCCACCAGGACAACCCAGTGTATCTCAAACAACAAGCCTTCAGTCAACCCCAGAATAAAGAAAGGCCCAAAAACTATAGGCCACAAACCATAATCCCAAACTGTAGGAGATAAAACTACCGGAATGATCTGAACCAGTTTTTTCAAAAGGTTTGATCTAACACCTGCTCCTCCCCCAGCCCAATCATCCATGCTCCAAATCTATTTATCTTTAACCCTTGTCTCATGGCCATCCCCATTGCCCATTCTCTTCAGTTGTCTGTCCCACGTGCCGACCTCACCACCTTGGGGACAGGGCTTTCAGTTGCTCTGCTCCTCGGCTCTGGAACTCACTCCCCTCTGACCTCAGAAATTTAACCTCGCTCAGTCTCTTCACATCATCGGTCAAACACATCTGTTTAAACTTGCTTTTAACTTACAGACATAACAATAGTGTCCCATTTAAACCTCTGTTATGTCTTTGCACTTGCTTTGTGTGATTTATTTATTTATTTATGACTTTATTTTTTATTTTAGATGTTGTACGGTGTCCTTGAGTGCCAGAAAGGCGCCTTATTATTATTATCCCCCCCAACTTCAAATGCCCCCCCGGCCGCCCCCCGGCCCATCCCACCACTGCCTTTGGTTCAGCAAACTCCTTCTGATCATCCCACACTCACAATATCCAGTCCCCCTTCACCACCAACAACCTGTCCCTCTCATTCTTTCAAGTGCGGAAATGCTATGAAAAAAGTGTACAAAAATGTACAAAAGGCTGCAGGTCCGGATGGCATCAACTCAAAGCTCCTGGGGTGCTGTACAGATCAACTGTGTAATATTATGAAATACATGTTCAACATAAACCTAAAGAAGGCTACCACAGCTGTGGGAGGCCTCCTGTACAACACTAGTACCAAATTCCGCATGTCAGATGGAGATCAGCAGCTACAGGCTGGAAGCACTGTCCTTGCATCTAGTGAAAACTCTGGAGAGGCTGGTCCTCAACCAACTTCTCCAGTGCTTCCTAACACAATCCAGCCTGGACTTCTTGTGGAAAATTTGGACTGTCAGGAGTGGACCACCACCTGTCACAGTAGATACAAGACTACTTAACTGGGCACCCACATGTGAGAAATTAGGCTGGGTGTCTGACAGGCTGGTTTACCATAGGGGGTCTTAAAGGGACCTATGCTGGCACCTTTCCCATTCACCTTCTACATCACAGACTTCTCCATCAACTCTTCAAGCTGCTTCATTTAAAGGTCTTAGATGAGCCATAATTGACCCCTTCACAGGTGAACATAACACAGAGTACAGCCAGCAGGCACAGGATTTGTGTGCTGGTGCCAGTGGAACCACTTCTGAATCAGTTAGGGGAGACTAAGGAGCTGGCGGTGAATTTCAGGAGGTGCAGACCCATCACACTGACACTGGTGAACATCCAGGAACTGGATATCGAGATAGTGCATGAATAGAATAGAATAGAAATACCCTTTATTGTCTCACAGTGAGAAAATACAGGTGTGCCAGCAGCAATCTAAAGGTTAATGTAGGCATGCTTATTCACACGAAGGTAAAAACGATAAAAACAGAAAAATAATAGGAGACTGTATACAGTAAGGGTAACTTTACAGCATAAGAAAATACTTTATGTGCAGCTGTTAAAAATAGCATACTCCGATTTAAAGAAATTTGAAACTGTGTAGATTAATTTGATGAAATTCTTTTTACATGTGCATCTATATTTTTGCATACTATTTACAATATATACAAAATGTATAAGTAGCTGGGTGTTCAACTGAACACTAAACTGGATGTGAACCATGACACTAATGCACTTTACAAGAAGGGTCAGAGCAGAGCAGAGGAGACTAGGGTCTTTTGTCATGCACAAGGTGTTACTGAAGACCTTTATTGGTAATCTTCTATGGTGTATGCTATTGGTGCACAGTTCACCAGGTATAACAGATCTGTCCTGGGATGTCCCCTCAACCCAGTCCATGTGGTGGGAGAAAGAAGAGCACTTAACAAAAATAACATCGCTGTGCCACAACGACTCCCTTTTCCGTTCTCTTTGCCACTGATACATTTGAATTTCCCCAACAAATAAAATATTATTCTATTTTGTAATATGGTATTTTCCTGGAACAAGACTGCCCACTGCAAACTTTGCAAAAATACAACATTCTTTTCAAGGAAAGGCTCAGCATAAAGAGCTTTAATATCAATTGGTTTAAACAGAAGATCTTAATTTATCTAGTTTGGGTCCCAGAAATTTCACACAACTCATTTTCCAAAAACAACTGGGAGCAAATATCTTCAGTGGTCAAACTCGCAATACAAAGCAAGGGCTTGTGGACGTTAAAACTACTATTACAGACATCCATGGTTGTTGTAGTAAATTTTAGAGAATTGGAATAAAAATCATTCAAATTGTTTGGTAAAACAGTAGGAGATTAATACACATGTGTAAGTGCTAATGCAAAATGTATTATCAGGAATTCCTAAAGGTAATATTATTTATCCTGAATAATTGAAACATGAAGTGCAGCAAACATTTGGTTAGGTAAGAACCATTTAACAAAGGTTTATAAGTATACATTAAAAAGACTTGTATTGGATTGGAAAAAGCACCTACACCTTTACTGTCCCAGGCAAATATTAGATACATCAGAGACTCATGGCTAAGTCTTTCACCAAAATGTGTACTTTCTTACTCCCCACTTAGCTCAGTTCTCAGTAAGCTTTACCCTTAACTTATCCCTGTATAAAACATCCATCTTGACACAACCAATTTTAGCTATTCTACAAAAGATTTTCTTGCATGATTTCCATGGAACTGTGATTAGTCTACATCTTTGTGTGTGTGTACACAGAAAGCCTGGCTGCTGAATAATTCAAGCAAAATCCAGTTCGGTGACAAAGTAGCATCCTGGTATGTGTGTACTTTTTGGCCCTAAGGCAAGGGATTCATTTAAAACTCTGCTGTGAAAGAATTGTCATTTTCTGTATGAATTACACTGTTGAGCTACGGACACTATGTTGAGCCGCTTTTGGAGACAAAAGGGCAAGACTTTGGGGGCATGTTTTTGGCAAAATGGGAGTGCCGAATTCTTTCCATCTGGGTCTGTTCAAGAAATGATATTGTATCCACTTTATGCAAATACACACAGAGACACACACACCTCCTGCTGTTACCATAGACGGGATTAGCCACTTTACCCCCTTTTTTTCTGTCTTCCATCTTTCTAGCTCTTTCTTTTTGCTTTTTTCTCACCCAATCGTTCTGTCTCTACTTCCTGCACAATTGGAGATGGATTCACATTTGTTTCTATTTCTGCTTTGACATATATGCAAACGTATTCCTACATCCCCAATGCTCTCTACAGGGTGCCATAGTAACTCAGTAGGATAGGAGCGTTACCCATGCTCTGCACCCCTCTTTGACCACACCCCCATTCTCTTCCTGTTTTCCTTCCAATGAAAACCTTGCAGGACTATCCCTCCAATACCCAAAAAGCTCTACACCTGCACCATGTCACACTCACATCGCCAATCAGAATTGGTGCTTTTTTAGATATCAGCAGGGGGTGTAAAGCTCCTCAGCAACACTGAGTGAGGGGGTTGATGGGTGTTTTGGGGTTGGGGGGAGGGGTACTGTAGTAAAAATGGTGACCTAGATTTTTTTTCCTGTTTTTTAAACGCCCCCACCCTTCTCTTTTTTCATTGAGTAGAAGAAACATTTGAGAAAACATCGGCATGACTGTATTCTGAGTTCTGTTCAGGCTATATTTGGTTCCCGCATAGAGGAAGATAGGATCCAAATGGGGTTTAATAGGGTAAAGCACACTGTAGTAAACAACTTAGTCAGCCACCAATTGTACTTACTGTCACAGTTTTTCATTCATTTAAAAGGTAAACAGAATCAGTCCAAACTATCTTCCTACATTTACTGGACAAGTTTAAAAAAACGTAATAAATTAGACTTTGCAGTAAAACAAGCATTGCACAATTACAGCAAGATTAGGTCTTCAGGGCCTTTTTACTGACGCTGGATCACTGCCAAATTTATTTTGTTTTTCCCAATAATTCTTACTCTCAGTTTGAGATTTAAAATAAACATGATAATGACTATGATATTTATTGGAGAGTTAGCAAAAATAGGACTAAGAGCTGAAAACTGAAAGGAGGTAGAAATGTGAGTAAGTCAGTGTTACTGGTCTACTCAGCAAATTTACAATTTTTACAACAGCATGGTACTGAATTGCATTTGGTTTTTCAGGGATTTCTTATAATAATTTGCCTCTGATTTACTTATATTGTTTCTTACCTTGGGTACATGTATCTGTGCCACCTTGGCACCAGCATTGCACTGAAAAGCAATGATGGAAATCATCTAATAAATAAAACTGAAAGCTTTTCTTGCAGTCGTCAGGGTCTGTTAGAGTGTTTTTCCCCTCCCTGTTTTCTCCAAGGTATTGGAGGTGTTAAATATGGCAAGGGAAAACTGCAAAACAAAATTGCCTTGTGATCCTTCATGAAGCCAAAAAAAAAGATTAAAAAAAACAACTTATGAAAAGGGGAAAAAGCTTTCAAATGACTTGGAAGATTACAACATTATAAGCACTAGTAAATACTTTTGTAAATTGCTTTAGTGTTAGAGTAACAAAACTGACTAATAAGCCAAGAGAGACACACAAAGAGAGAGATATAAATTAAAGGCTTAGGCTAAAGGCTTAAAATTGAACCTTTTATGTCTTTATTTAAACATATAAATTAGTTTGCAGAAGTTCAACCCACTTTTATTTAGATTTTAATGTCAGTACTCTGACAAAACTCAGCAGTCATTGAATAAACCAGCTCCTTTTACATTTTAGATACATTTATGTAAGCAGGTTTTAATCACCCTGTGTGAATACATTTGTTCCCCAAATCAGTGCATGTATTGACATAGAGGGTGCATGGTAAAGAAAAGAATTGCAGTTATGATTTAAATGGACAGAGCATAATGATTTTTGCTCCCCTAATGGCTACCAAGGCCTCTTGTTCACTTTTGATGGGCAATGCCAAACACAGAGATGTGTTTGATCTAGTTCAAATGTGTACTCAGTGGTTAACATGTGTTGATGTCTTCTTTTGAGCCATAGCTAATTCAAACTCACCACAGTGGCAGTTCCTTTTTAGGCGGCACAGGGACTGGTGGCTTTGATGTGAATCTGAAATGAGAAGCTTTTGGGATATGCCATACAGTGCCCAGAGAGGTGCCTGCAAGCCTGGCTGAGAATCATGCCCCTGGAATCAGAAGCTACTTTTGGTAATTACACAGTGTCTCAACATGGCTTTATGCCGCAAAACCAAGAAAGGTGTCATTAAAACTTCTTGGATTTTGAAAAAGAAAAATGGACTGCTTTTATGTTGTTCACAAAAAAAACATGCTTCACTGATAAATAGACAATTACTGCAGTCCCAAAGTGGCAGCTTGGCAATAGATAGATGACTAAAAACAGTTCTGGTTTTGATGTGGCTCAAATAGCAAGCAATTGTTAAGAAGAGCTCTGCTTTCTTTGACAATAATTCCTGCCAACATTTTCAATAAAACCCAGTACAAGTCCATATGGCACACAGTGAAACAGCTTGATTTTAGAGGAGACTGACAGTTTTGATGCTAATACAAAGCAAAGCCTGTGATTTATAAACACAATGGGCCACTAGGTGCCAGGAAATCAAGTGCAGTTAAAAGGTTCCCCTGAAACACATTGATTCAAAACCCAATTAAGCTTTAATAAAAGCTATTTTTGACAAGTTTGATAGAACAGTAACATATCTTAGATGCTCTCAACCCAAACATCATGTCAAGGTAGAAATACTGGCCCTCATATCCATATGTTAGTGTTTATTTTTTTGGACAGCAAAAATATGGTTAATTTCAAAAAAAAAAAAGCTGTATTTGACAGACAAATCTTGGTTGGTATGCAGCAAGGGGAAGTTAGAGATAAGGAGCTTTTTGTAGGAAGCATTATCGTTTAATAGAGATGTGTACTGGTAAAAATCTGACGATATATGTATCGTGATACAGGAGGAGATGATACAATTTATTGCGATATATTGCAATACTATACTTTTTTGCAAAAATGTAAAATAAAATATTATTTCTTAAAAGGTATAACAGCAAAATATATAAATAAATATTAATGGTAAATATAGCATTGAAAAGTTAATTTATTCTTCTGAGGGATTTTTTACAATATTTTTATTGTAGTTCCTAATACTAATCACCTTCACTGGCTTTAGTTACACCAGCATAGAGAAGTAGTAGTAATTTAATGTGAGACTTAAATTTAAAAAATCCACTTTTCTGTCATCTTTTAATCAAAATTACATAACACACCTACTTTGGTGTCATTGTTTGATCTGCAGATAATATCCTCATGGTGCACTAATGGTACTCATTCAATATGAAAAGGCATGATTTTAATTTCCTCCATATTTGTCTCAGTGAGTGGCGTTATGAGAATGGAAGAAAAGCAGTGACATTGGTGCCTCTTGACTTTTTAAAAGTTAGAAGTAGAATAACACCTGCTTTTCAATTTTCCTGATACCATTCTTATTAGAATCAATGGCCGCTGAAGTGCAGTGAAAGGCACTTGATGGAGGGTTTCTTCACATTTAAACCTGTGTGAGCAGCAGAGAAGAAAGGGGAAGAATAAGGAGCTTTAATCAGTGTTGTTTCTAAATCAGGCAAAACTGGCCACCCTATCAAATACCTTGAAAGTTAAATATTTGCAGGCTTATTTCTGCAATTTCAGCTGATAGCTAAAATTTCGAAACCCACTGTGTATTTGAGTAATTTTTTGCTATACCAGTATCAGCAATATGTATAAAGCTGCCATGTTCAAGTAAGACAATTTGAATTACAGTTATGCTGGAGAGGAGGGGTGGGCAGTTATTTTCCCTAAGAGACACTTAAAAAACTGACTGTGGTCGACGGCCTGACCATTGGGCAATTACACATTTTCCAAGTATATTGGATAATTACCTGTAAATATAAGTTTGACCATCTTCTGGGTATACGAGACTTTGCAACTCAACAGTAAAATGTCCCCCACCATACTAAGAACTGAACTTTATCACATACCCCATAAGGATCTCTTCATTTTGAGTTCCATTTGTGCCTTAAATTTTGTACACAACAACCTGATAAAGAAGGCTGGTTCTGTTCTTGGGACAACTGTGAAACATCTGGAGATAATGCAAAGAAGGATTCTTCATAAAATCAGAAAATGTATGGACAACCCTGAGCATCCTCTTCATGAGACTGTTGTACAAAAACAGAGCGTCTTCAGTCGGAGGCTTCTTCAGTTTCGCTGCAATACAGACCGCTACAGGAATCCTTCCTGCCCACAGCTATCATCATCTACAACAAGTCCTTAAATAATTAATTATATGAGTTAAACCAACACTTAACCTCTGGGATCAATAAAGTATTTTTGAATTTGAATTGAATTATAGACATGAAAAATGCTACTTTAAGGTCGTCATTGAAATAGTATGCATGCAACTATTAAATGCCAGTTTTTTCCCCCTTATAGGCAAATATTTGATAGAAAATATGTGGTAGATTGGGGGGTAGTGGGGGGCATAGTCCAAGACCAAGAAAATAAAAAAATTGGGGAACAACATTGATTCTGAGCAATTGTTATTCATGTGCAAAGTCATTAAAAGGTTAGCATTATTTTCCATTTTGTGAGAAAAAAAGCTTTGCCCAGTAGAAAAAGAAAATTGAACAGGACATTTTGAGAGACATTTTGTACACAAGTAAAGTGAAAAACAATAATTAAAACTTTTAAATGGAAGTCAAATACATAATAAAAAAGCCCCAAAATACACACACTGCCCATATTTTGGGATTTTTTTTTCCTGCTTAGATCTATGCATGTTGCATCAATCTCAGTCTTGTTTCTCTGTTGCATTGCTAAAGGACTGTATGAAGGTGCTTACAGAAACAGAAAAACACTGCCTTCAAAAAGCCATCACATTAGTATGTCTGATTTGGAAATATTTAAATTCTTAACTTACGGCTTGTGGCTAAACACTGAATTTCATGATAGATAAGATCATATGCATCTGATAATGCTAGAAATCATTGCTCTGACATTAATATAAAGAAATTATTCCACATTTCAGCTTTTTACACCTTGAGATTAATTTAAAAAAATATATTTTAACTCCGTTGTATGAAAGAAGAGGCAGAGATTTGTATTCTTCACATTTCTCTTACGCATCCAGTGAAAATTAAATTATGAATAAATGGGTTTTGGTCCAACGAGACATTAACAGCACCACCTTTTTGCTGTCCAGATTTTTAAGATAATCATTTTTATCAACATGAGGTGTTGCATTTGCTGAAAATACTTGGCGAACTCTTCGGATGATTGGCTATAACAAGGTTTGTTTTCTCTGAAAAGCCAGGCATTTTTTCATTTTTTTTAAAATATTGCTTTCTTTCAAACTCTGTTCCGCTCCCCTCTTCTGAAATGGATTAGTTAAAATGAAGAAAGAAATCTCAGGGACGGATAACTCAGAACTTCAGCAATGTAAACCTGAATACAATTTACTCCTGAATGTGACTATAGATGCAGGAATTGCTTATTTTTTGGTGCAACATACTTTTCTTCCTATTAAATTGAAATTTCTGAAATCCATCAGCCTTGGTGGATATTCCATTTAAATTGTTTAGTGTGATTAAGCCATTACCTCTGCAGGATCTTTTTTCTGTGACATTTCTATCGTACAGCAGGTTAAGTTGCATAGACTGCAGTGTTGATTTTTACGCCTGCACGGACGTTGGATAGGATCCCATTTCTAAATCAATGTTTTCAGTTCTCCATTAACACATGCATTATGGTGTTATTTCCCTCCTCTAAACTCCACAGGATGGCAACCTAGCTCTACATTATTAGTGTAACCTTGATGGCGGGGCTCATGAATGATTCGGGATGAGATTTTCTCTCTGAGCACCAAGTTAGTCTGTCTCTGAGAGGCAACATAATGTCTTCGATGCATTTTGATTAATGGGCTGTAGTCAGTGTGTGCCATTTCCAGATGCTGATTACAAAAAGGAGAAAAGGCGCTTAGTGTCCAAAACACATAAGTGAGTTCAAAATGTAGAAAAATTAAATGGGGACAAAAGCAAGAGGTCAAAGCACTAATTTTCAATAATTTGAACTTCTTGGCGAAAATGCCATCTGCACAAAACAAAGTTCCAGTTATTTTTATTTATTTATTTCATGACTCCTTTATTTGAACACACTTAATTTCTGGGTGGAGTTCGCATGCTTCTCCCCTGTGCTGCCAGCCCAGTATGACCCTGAAGGGAATTAATCGGGTATAGAAAAGGGCTGGATGAATGAATTTTTCCTCCCCGCATGAACTCTTAGCCAGCATGAAGCAAGCTGGTCACTGAGAGGGCCCGTGCACAACGCTTAGGTCTAAAGGTCTCTTTTTTTTTCTCCTTGAACTAATCCTTTTCATGTCCATAGACTTTGACTGCCAGTAGCAGTTAGTGGGGAGGCTGAGATGGAGACGTGGAGGCTGCACACATTTCTTATATATAGTACAACAGAGAGGTTGTACAAATAAAATACTCACGGGAAATAAATAATAGAAAGATCAATGGTGAGTCTGTCAGACAAGAGAGTGTAAAATGAGCTGCTGTGCGCGCTGAGGGAGACTAAGCAGCGACTCTAAAATAATTTCTCTCATCATAGGTGTTCTATGCAGTTCTGAATAAGGTGTCTTTCTCAGCTGTTTCCTTCTTTTTGGTCTGTAGTTTTCATCTGAAAAACATTTTCTTGCACAGACAGGAGCCTTCTGTTCAGTTAACCCTTCTCTGCATCTGCATTACGTCCTATAATAATCCAAAATCTGAGTTGCTCTTTAGATTTGGGTACAGAGATGCACTTCATCTTTCCAGGCCATGCCCAGTGTTTGTATGAGGCATGATCTGTCAGTTTGGCATATTATAACCTAAAAATCAATCAAAGGTTGAAAGAAAGACAAAATAGCCAAATACAATAGGGTACTCAGCAATGTTTGTATTATTTCTCTGTCTCTGTCTTTTTTTCTTTCTTCTTTTTTGAACAAATCTCTTTAACTCTGTTGAATTTGGCATTTACAGTAATACAACTGCAGTAATGCCTGGTAATCTGTTCTCTTTGTCATAAAACTCTTTTTTTGGCATTCATAGTCACAGCTGTCTTGGATCAGTTTTGGACTTTCCATTATAATCAAAAATTGGCATACATTTTATTGTATGATTAGGGTGTTAATGGATATCCTATCTGATGCATGCACACACTCTGAAGAAGAAACTAATAACTGTTATTCAAATAAAAAAAAATAAAAAAAATAGGGGGCAAAAGGCATTGTACACCTTGGACAGGTCCTAAGTTTATCACTGGAGAAAACAGGTACACTAAGGTCAAACAATGCATGCAAAATCTCATTCAAAGGGTAATTTAATGTTTTTCTAAATTTCTGAATTGTTATGGTGATATTCTGCTATGGTAAGTTTTTTTACTGACCACAAATCAGGCTCATAATCTTTCAATAATCAATCTGATGGTTGAATTCTTGGCCTTTAAATTTAATGATTTCTCGTGAAAGAAGGGTTTTTGTTTATGTATCTCAGGATTTAAATCTGTTTATAATCAGTCAGTGAAGACCTGTCTAGGGTGTACCCTGCCTCTCACCCAATGACTTCTGAAGACAGACACCAGCGGGTATACAAGTGGAGAGATGGGCAGATGAGTCAATCCGAATTAGACCTATACGAATATTTATGAGGATCAAAAAAGAGCAAATCAGTAATCAAATTAATAACTCAATTCGTAACTAATTAATCTAAAATCAGCTCCCTAGTTAACCCCTCCGTAGTTAAGTTAAAAAAGGGGGAATGATCAAATCTTTAAACAGTCTGTCAGTCCCTTAAAAACCAAAGGAAATCAGCTTTACACTTCACATTGATTGTAATCTCAGATCTGAGAAGGTTAGGAAAGAATGGGAATGACCAAGATTTGGGACCAGCCTGGAACTGTCAGCAAAATCACTATTTGGTCTGAAATCAAGCTGTTTCACCAGTCACAGAACCCGCTGGGTCCCTGCAGGTGTGCCCCTGTCTGTCGGCTTGGCTGACGGAGAGATATCGGCACAAACAGCTGTTCAAATGGGTCTGCAGTTCACTTAGAAGCAGGCCCAGGTCTCCCATAGATAACTTGATTAGTTTAGACTGAAGGATTCTCCATGGTGTATACAGAGGAAGAACAAAAGAAAAGCTTGCATTAGCGTAAGATAAAAAAAATTGTTGAAAAATATGTAGGTTATTTTCATACTCCGTTTGCTTATTTATTTAAAAATATCAGCGAAGAAATACTTTTATTTGCAAATCAAGAAAGTAATATTGATAATAATCAAACATTAACACTATTTATATTAGACAACTCAAAATCATGTTCAAATTGGAGTAGTAGGAAGTTTAAACATAATTTTACCCCAGCAATCTTTAATCAAAATTTGCCTATTTTAGCCAATATGTTCATAAATGCATGTCTTTTTTACATCTACATAGCCACAAGATTTAAGACATATATTCATACATACAAATTCCTTTGCATAACTCCACTGTCTTCACATGCTCATTCATAGACATACATTAAACATAACAAACAGACAAGCTTACTCTAGCATCCAAATGTTTTCGTACAGTTAATATTATTTCCTCAGCTGCCAAATACCATTTTAAAGTATATCTTTTTTAAACTGGATGATGCATAGACATTTCTTCATTTCCACACTGATGCTGCTTCATAGATTTGCTCCAATAGCAGAAATAGAAAAAAAATCTTTTAAATTGTATGAGGACTTAAACTTTAAGGTCATTCTTTTTCAAAAATTGTCTGTCACATTTCGGACGAGAAACATTTTCTGCATATTCAAAAAAAACAGGTTGTGATGTGCTTTATAAATTTGAAAACTTTTTAATAATCCCCAAGGAAAATTAAATGCTGTTTTAAATCATATGTCTTGGGTTTCTTTAAAGCTTAGTTGTAGATGGTGATGCCTGTGGACAGGAAGGATCTCCTCTAGCAGTCTGTATTACAGCAAATCTGAAGACACTTCTAATTGAAGACATGCTATTGTTGTGTGACAGCATCATGTAGCAGATGCTCAAGGTTGTGTGTAATGTTCTTTACTTTATAATTGCATCCTTCTTTGTACAATGATCTCCATAGATTCCGGAGCAGTACCCAAAACAGAGTTAGCCTCCTTTATTAAAATTTTTTAACGTGTTAGTATGTCAATAAAAAAACCTTTTTTAAAGATAAAATTGTTTCAATGAATAAAAAAATAATAAAACAATTCTTATATTTTTGAGATATCAGGATAAAGCCTGCATAGACAGATCTGACTAGATCTAAAGTATTATGTGGACATTTTGTAAAGACCTGGAGAAAATCAGCGTAGAGGATTCAAATCTGCTGAAAACTGACGTTTAAATGGCAGGAAGACACTGAAGGAACCATAGAAATTTACACAGATGCAGAAGCAGAACATTCAATCTCCTTTACTAAACTCAACTCCAGTACATGTATGACTTTGCTCTCCTAAAGCTGGCCCTGCTGCAGTCACACTCAAAATCTCAGCCATTATGGTCAATTTTGGAGAGCTGCTCTGCGGCCATTATCAGCTTTGTACTCATAAGCAACTATTTGTGCATCACTGATGTTGAGCAAGATGGCAATGATGTGTAAACCATTTAATTTTGAAATGAAGATTTAATAAAAACAATAATGATGATGATAATGATAATAAGTAGTTGAAAGATGTTTACAACTGGAAAACGTTAATTAGCCTGCAGCAGATTTAAATGGGTCTACATATTAACGAGGCCATTTGGGTTTGTTTCTGGACACAAAGATTTTAAGTAGGGAAAATTTTGACAGCGGAGTAAGTGATGTCCCATATCTGAAGGAAATAGTCTGACTGAAATGTTTGAGCAAAGGGTCTGTGTTAAATACACATGTGCACGCACACGCACCTACACACACTTAGATAGAAAGAGATGGAGGAAGCATCAAATTAACAGAGACTTTGACATCACCTCTCAGAGGACAAGATGAGATACAGACACACAGGAAACAATCATTGTTGATTGGCTCATTTGGAACCCACAGTCACATGCACACAAACACACTCACACATGGATGTTGTAACATTAGCCAATCACAACAGAGGAGGCTGCTCTCCTGATGTAATTTACATAATGATAAAATCACTATCTTAAATGAGCTGCCCTCCAAAACTACTGATGATATTGCCCCCCCCCCCCCCCCCACCAACGCTCCCATACACACATACACTCTGTACACTCTGGCAGAGTCAATGACAAGGAGGTGAAAGTGATGTGTGTCTTTGCCTGAGCATTCTTTTGATTTCTGATGAGTTCCTGTGGCCAGTGACAATACGCTCCAGTGAACACTGTCAACAAGTGTGCAAAAATATTCAGAGTGGGGGAAAAATGGTGAGAAAAGAAATAACACAGTGAAAGCATAAATAAACTAGGACAGAGAGGAAGAAAGAGATCCAAAAGGTCTTGAAGGATTCTCTGTATGAAGCATGCATTTCTTTCAGCGTGCACCAGAATATTTTTTTACATTTAGCAAAGAACAAGACCAGTGATTTTTTGACTATTTAGCTGCATCACGCCGTTCTACATTCACACTGTGAAAAGGCGTGAATCAATGTGTTGTGCTGCTTCTATGAGTCACTGAGTAGACCTCTGGCCTCAGCAGTAGACTGGGTAAGTTATATTTCAATTCAATTCAGTTTATTTATATAGCGCCGATTCACAACAGATGTCATCTCAAGGCACTTAACAAGAAGTCATTTCAATACATTTATACAAACATTCCAATCAGTTAAACTTTCCAACCACAGCAATCCTTCAGCAATCCCTCATACTGAGCAAGCATGTAGCGACGGTGTAGAGGAAAAACTCCACCAAACCATGACAAATTCATAGAAAAAGGCTAAGTACTGAGTACATGGAGATAAACATAGTTTTCAGAAGCCTTACATTTTTGTTTAAAATATCCTTTTATAACTGATCCAATCAAATCTAATTTTCTGAGAAACTGGATTTTGGATTTTCATTATCTGTATAGCCTTTACTTTAGGAGTTTAAGTTTACAAGTTACCATATTTTTGTTTTCAGCTACTCTTACTCATGTATAAGTAATAGAGTAGAGAAGAATACTAGATACCTTAAGTATCTTATAATCAACTAGCACTTAATTTTTGTTTTTCTTTTACAACAAAATAACTTAATTTATTTTGTATCCTACTTTTTATATAGTTCCCTTTCACTTTTTCTGTCTTTGTCTTTTTTCCCCTGGATTTTACCATTATTCCCTCTATTTATCCACCACATTCCTACTATCCCTCTTGTTTCACTCAGCTCATTTGTCCCACTCTCATTCTCTGTTCTTTCCTTGACCTTTGTAGGAACATCAATCTTCACAATGCTAGATTTTTCCCCAAAAACTTCACCTTCTTTGGGTGAACTTCACACATACATCAGCATGAGTGAAGTGAAAGTTGTTCCAGCACATATAAGCCTCTATATATCACAGGGAAGAATGTAGACAAAATAAGTTAACACACTGTAAACTTAAACAAATTCTGATCTGCACTGACATATTCATCTTGTGTTTAAAAATACACCTACTCTCTTGATTTTAGAGAATTTGGGTAAGTGCACACTTTTACTTGACCGTAATAAAAGTGGGAACAGGATTTTAGGCTTTCTTCAAATTGTATAAGGAGCACACAGGGACATTAAAATCTACCTGAAGAGCCATGGTCTTTGTATGGTCTTGAAAGATTGTGTTTGGGCGTCCATAACCAATGGGTTTCCCATTATGCGTAATCATGGCTGTACCCAAAAAATATCCTCAAGCAGCTGATACATAATCTTTGCTCTCCACACTAGTAAAAACTATGCCATGCTCAGACCTCTTGCATGTTGATATCAGTATATAACTCCCTGTTGAATAAGACTCCCAGCTGGGGAGAAGCACATACTCCTCCAAATTGTTTTAAGTGTTCAAATTCACTTTTTTGATTGGGGATTAACTTGTCAACATTAACTTGTAAAAGAAAATTCACAAATTTGCTGTGATCC
This sequence comes from Valencia hispanica, assembly GCA_963556495.2. Taxonomy (NCBI): domain Eukaryota; kingdom Metazoa; phylum Chordata; class Actinopteri; order Cyprinodontiformes; family Valenciidae; genus Valencia; species Valencia hispanica. The sequence goes on along the minus strand of OY747703.1, from coordinate 51,443,847 downwards.
TGTCATGTTTTATTAAATGTAGAGACCTTGGAGCATTTTTAACCTGATATGAAGGAGTGCTAATCATAGAGTAATTGATAATGAGATATTTGTATAAATTATGTGTAGCTATTTAATTAGCTTTTTTCTAATGGAAATCATTTACATGTAAACTACATCCTATCTTGGTTTATTGTTGCAAACAAATAGTTAAATGACTATTTCTAAAATATTGTGCGTACTTGCTATGTAATATCAGTGAACTTGTATTTAGAATACAACCATTACGGTTGACAATCCAGTTCAAATTTGGTAAATCTTAGTTTATTTGTATAACACTACTTCATATTTAAAAAGCCTCGATATGCTAGTTGGTCTAGTTTATTCAGTTACATTTAGTCATAAAAATTCAAAGTAAAGGGTTTCAGCCAACTAAAGAAGCAGGGTTCTACGGTGTATGCCTAAAAGACATTTAAAATGAAGGTTTTGGCATGCTATCAGTGAAAAAAAACATATATTGTGACAGCAGAAATTACTTCAGAATATAGTTTATGCCAGCAATTGTCTACATATGGTTAATGCACAATTGGAACTTCAACAACATTGGTATTACACTGCCTCACTTAATCAAAACTCTGCAATGTGATGAGAGGTTAGAAAACTTAAGATGAAAATAAACTGAAAAAGATTTTTCACTTTATGGCCAGTCTCATGGGAACATGTTTGAATGTGTCAGCATATTTTGACTCAGGAATTTCATTCTGAATAACTGCATATAAAACAAGAAGTACAAAATTCAAAGTAAAATGCTTGACACAGAAAATCAAAAGTCTGGACACTAAACATATCTCTATCATAAAGCAAAATTATATGCTACTTAGATAGAGTAGATGTTTGACAGAGCTTAAGTTTTCTCAGTTCGGAGTCCCTATCGCATCATGACCGAACCTCGTGCCCAGTTCTTGGATGATTGCTTTTAACCTCTGGCTCAGAAAACAACAAAACACAAAAATATATTGTCACCTTCCTAAAATAATGGCCTAAGTCACATAGGCATGTAAAAAAAATTGCCAAAGTAATTTATTCCTCTCATGAGAGACATTGTTTTTAACCTTTTTTGAATGAAATTGTTAATAAATGTTATATATTTAATATTATGTTCAGTTTTTTGTGTTTTGTTAAAAACCTGAAAAAGTGACATAGGCCGTTATTTTAAGAGGGTAACTATATTTAATATACTCATCCTCATCTAATCTAATGAGAATTTTAGATATGAATTCTTTTTATATGTTCTTGTTCATCTGTTTATGAATGTGGGGAAAATTATTTCTACTACAGACTGTACCATGTTAACTGGCATATTTGTTAGGCTCAGATGCAGTTTACAGCACAGATCACCTGTCACCCAGTGGAGGGTTCCAGTGTCCAGGGAGGCGGGATCAGAGAGCACTTGGCGATGTGAAGGGAGCGGCTGGAGCCTCTCTGTTCCCCTGCTCAGTCACAGCTCAAGGCTGTCGTAGAAATCCAGGAGAAATGCCCTTCTATGCTGAAAGAGCTTCATCAGCCATCTGCACCCCCTGATGACACACTATGTCTGCGAGCACAATCTAATCCCATAAAATCATACTTTTGTTCCTTACTGCTGCACATACTACTATTTCATGGTTTTAATGTCTTTATTTACTGTTCCTAAATTATATTTTGAAAATCATGGCTAGGAAGGTGGTTAGGAAGACCATGTGTGCATCTCATATTTTACTTCATTTTTAAAGAATTCTGAAATAATTTCCACGTAATGTACGTCCTCTACATCTTCTTCAGGACGCTTTACCAACCCCAGCATTATTGACAGTATTCTGACTTCTAGTACAGTGCCAAATTTTAAACCTGCAAACTCTGCAAAAAATCAGGCATTGATCCTTCAGTTTTTGATAATTTTGGACCTATTTCTAAGTTAGTTAAGTAGTGAATTTGCTCTATTTTAGGTATTTGGAGATATATTTTTAGCAGTGGACTCTAGGGACAGTGTGGTTGTTGTGCTCTTGGATTTATTAATTTATTTTATGTTGTTTTTTTCCGTTTTTTACGTCAGGCAGTGTGGCACTCAGAATTGGTGTCTGAGTACCAAGTAGAAGCCCAACAGATTTACTTTCACAAGTGGAGCATTACTGCTTTGCTATAGTCCTCTACTTGATACATATGTGTAAGAAATCTTTATTAGAAAATGCTATGCTTTTATTCTGGTATTATGGACACGGAGATGAAAAATAAAGGGGGAAAAAGAAAGAAGATGAAGGGAGGTAAGAAAAAAGTTAAGAGGGAGAGGTTGAGTTGAAAATATGAGAGGAAAAGGAATAGTGACAGGATGGGCTGCTGAGATCTCGCGAGAGCTGTGCATAAGTAGTTTAGCAGGATACTGGTAAAACAAACAATCTCAGGTAAAGCACGGGCAATAAATTCGAGGCAAATATAGCAAACCTTTAAAAAAACATTATATTGTATCTTTCCATAAAACTAACTGGACAAGGAAACTTTGGAAAGCCTGGAGAACTACTTGGACGAGTGCTTTGACAACATAGTTATGGGCAAACCACAAACATCCACTTCTACCATACTGACATGGTTTCCATCACAGAAACGCACCCGTTCTGAAGCCAGCACATCTACCCTCTCTCTAGAGAAAAGCTACACCGATGTCCTGGATTCAATTAATAAGAAGCTAACCAGCCTAGGCATGGTTAGCTTATTGCCCTGGTTGAGGTTCTCCACAAAGAATTCCAAGCTCTGAGGGAGTCTCTGGAGTTCAGCCAATGACAGGTGGCAATTTATTAATCTCAACCCCCCCCCCAAATTGCTGTCTAAAATATTCAGGAATTTTTTTAAATGAATTGAGTTGATACTCTTTCCTATTTCAGAATGGGAGGTGGGTTTCTCAGTCACCTTTGACCAAAACCTCTGGTCTCAGATATGTTTAGGAACCTTTAAAATAACAAAAAATCCTAATTTACAATTAATATAATACAGAATCCTTCATAGAGTACACTATACAGGTCAACAGATGTTAAGGATGGGTTTTACGTTGTCTAATACCTGCTTACAATGGACAGGCAATATACAAGATAATTATATCCATGCACTTTGATTCTGTCCACCTGTTCAGAAATTTTGGTGCCAGTTATGTGAGGACTTATCAAAGTGTCTGAAACGTAATATTCCACCTTCTCCCTCAGTTTGCTTGCTGAGAAACTAAAAAAATATCCAGGATAGGACGAAGCCCTCCCCATTTTCTCGGGACGACGAAGTAGTGACTGTACCAACCTTCGTTCAACTCCTCGGCGGGGTCGCTCGATTAGCTCCTTTCATTAGCAGCGTCCAAATTTTCTCCCTCACCACCACTGTTGCGTCTGACCCGAAACTGCAGTCTGTAACCTCTGGCGATAGTTCGCTCGACCCGGGAGGTTCGCTGCAAGGTGACTGGCCCTTGACCCTGTCAGCAAAGAGCTGCTGCCATCTAGCAGAATGAGAGGATTCAGTCCCATGTCATCAACACGGCCCCTGAACACTGGCTTTGCAAACAAAGGGGAACTGATGCCCCCCAGTGGAGCCGGACGATGCAGCCATCTTTGTTTTACCCGCAGCTGCTTGCAAACAGGGTTTATGTATAAAATCGAGCTGTTGTCCACCAGCGCAGCGGGCAGACGCAGCTTTAAATGACTGACATGAGATGTAGTGTTCTGACACAAATATTCGACATCCTTTTGAGTGTACACATTAGTCTTTATTTGAATAAAGTGCAAATCTGTATAATCTGTATAGAATAGCCGGTCCACTCCATTGTTGCACATTTGGGCCAGATTCTAACTATCCCAGCATTTTTGGCACTATCCAGGTCAACTAACTGTCCGAACCCCAGAACTGCGGTGTGGGTGAACAACGGCTTTCCCCAGCACAACGTCAAATCGGCGACAAAGTCCGGGAAAAGCTGTAGGTGGTTCTTAACCGTAGCTGACTCAGAAGGGAGGTAAAAACCTGAAAACTGGGACGTCTTCTGGGATGGAAGAGGGGAGGGCCAATCTACCTCTAGCCTCTCTGCTGCCCATCAGCAAAGCAGGAGAAATGGTTTCAGAGACTCCTCAACTGGGAACCCCTCTTCGTCCTCCATCAGGTCATCATCGTTCTCCATTGGGGGCTCTAAGAACTAAGAACTTAAGAACTAAGATGCCTGGTTGCATTTGGTGAGCCTGTCCACCATCTCTCTGTGGTCTGCCCAGCTAGTTGCGGGTGCTTCGACCAAAAGACCGTCCTCGTCGGACACAGGTGAAGCTGGGACAGCTGCCTCGGCGAGCATTGGAGCCAGCTCCCCCAGGAGCCGCTAGAGAAATTTAACACGCCTTTCGAGAGTGGAGCTGTTTATGTGAAAACTTAGTGGCTGTGTCCATTTGAAAGTCTTTGCTTTGATAATGCAAAGAAGTAACATTATGATCAATTTCAGTGTCAAAGGTATATATTTGTGTGTGTGTTTAGTGTTTTGGAAATCCCTGAGGTGTGAGAAGCTGTAAATGTGCTTATAGTTGTGCAAATCTGGGCTGGTGGTTTGCTCATTGACTGTTAGGTTTTGCTAATTGTGTGACTGTTTTAATTTTAATGTCACCAGTTGCAAGAAAAACTAAAGTATTAACGTTTAATTTATGGCTGTATTGTTAAAATTGTTAGACACTCAGACATACTCTGGTGTTTCAGTCTGATATGCTGAAGACAGGTGAACTGAATATTAAATAAAAATGAAACCAAAAAGTAAAGACAACAAATATGAGAGTTGAAATGAAAACATGACATTGGAGGACAGGAGGTATAGCAAATCCTTAAGTCAGAAGCAGTAAAGAAACTGACTCAATAAAGGTTTGTTAAAGAACATGTTTCTAATCAAATAACATGTATGCAAACAGTAAACGAAAGACTTTGTCCCAAACAGCTTTAAAAATAGGATCTTACCCTGCACATTCATTGTGAAGATTTTTAGAGTAACACACTGCTCTTTAGGAACTAATACAAATACAAGAATACCTTCATGAAAAATATCATCACAACAACCAATTTAACAGATGCCAATCAGCTAGAGCATTAAATATGTATCTAGAAATAGTAGTTTTATCACATGACCATGAGAAAGTTTGTTTCAATAAACTTTTGGTGCTATAACTATAATTTGCAATAATCTTCGACAATTATCACCAGAATTGCAATTGTGAGTCAGTGTGCCTAAAGTTTCCCCAGAGGATAGAAGAAATTCTCTGGAAGAAAATAACAGAACAACCACTTCAAGAACCATAGTGGTTGACAATGATGAGATGAGCTAGTAAATGTATAAAGTAAAAGTACTAGTAGACGTACCAACATGTGCAATAAACAAAGACATTATTGCCTTGAAAATGTTCTTGCAGTAAGACAAACTATAAGACACAGCACACATGTATACATACAACCACCCAAACACACCCACACACACACACACACACACACACACACACACACAGACGTCTGCACGTACACCCTTATGGTGTTTCACTTCACTCTTCTGGGTCACTGACGGGTCTAGCTCATGATTTACTCTGTCAAACTGTGTGTGTGTGTGTGAGTACGTAGACGTATATCTGTTTGGGCCTTTATGTAGCTGGTAGTCCAGACCTGCAGACATGGTTTATAAGTCAGTTTAGGAGAAGCCTGCTTGTAATTTGGGACTTTGATGTAAATCAAGTGACCTGATATAGACTTCTGTAATGTGAGGGTGATACTGGCAATGGGATGCAAATATTGGGTGTTCATTTATCAGCTGCTGCAAGTGTTTATTTAGTCTGCTGACTTTACTTTTAGCTACAAGCGTTTTATTACCTCAGCACTTTTCTTACCATTCTGGTTAAAACTACAGCTCAAAAGTTTTGTTGTTTTTGTACTTTTACTAACAAATCAAAAATTGCTGCCAACCTTGTCAAAGATGTGAAAATTCTTTCTCTATTTTTTTATTTTAAATTCAATCTCTAATTTGACTACATTTATTTTAGGTCACCGAAGCCTCAGTTATTGATACTCCCAATAATATCTTTAAAATAAAACTTACTGAAGCATTTAATTAGTGATAATAATAATAATAATAATAATAATAATAATAATAATAATAATAATAATAATAATTAAAAAATTTTATGGACAATTTTTAATTTGAGGGTGCCTTTCTAAAACCCAAGGTCACCTCACAGAGAAGGAAAAAAGAAAAACAATACATAAACAAACAATCAACAAAACAATTAATAAAATAGCAAATAAGTGGATGGTACAACAACCAAAGTCAGTGTCTAAATTAAAAAAAGCCTGTTTGAACAGATGTGTTTATCTTATTTGTTTTTGCTGTTTAATGTTTTTGTTTGTTTGTTTCATTGACATATGCATATGACATCACACAGATGCCCATTTCTATTAGCCACTGGCCACTAGGTAGGAAGAGGATGAGATTCCTCATACCACCACTATATTGAGCAGGGTGGTACCGGAGGAAGAAAAATACTCTTCAAAGCTCACCATTAGAAAACTGCAGCTTACTGTGGAATCTTGGAGTACCCACGTCTGTCTAACAACAATTAGATGCCATCTACATTCTAAGAGGTTATGTGGGAGGCAACATTTTATGTCCTACCTTCAAAAAAGTAAACATTTGGATTTTCCTTAATGCTGCCGGGACTTTAATATAAAACCATGTGATAAGATTATGTTTTATAACAGCAAACACTTCAGGTGTGTTTGACATAAAACAAAGGATGAGCACCTTGTTCCCATTGTTAAATATGGTGGAGGATCTAAGATTCTGTGGGGCTTTTTGTTCTCTTCAGGAACCTCATCCTAGTGCATGGCATAAATAACTTTTTCTACTATATTTGAAATATAAAAATCTGCTGACCCCTGCTAGTGAACTAAAAGTGGGTGGTCACTGGGTCTTTTAGAAGAATAAAGTAAAAAGGGTGTAATACATTCAAAGTAAAACATTTTTCCTATATTTAAAACTAACCTTATATGGTCAGCTCAGTACCAACAAATTTGTTCGCATCCATCCATCCATCCATCCATCACATCACTGCAGACACCGCACCAATCCACCTATCAATCTTCCATTCAATTTTTCCCTCATTCGTGAAGAAGACCTCAAGATACTTAAGCTCTTCCAGTTGTCACCGATGCGGAAAAGGTGCTCTACCCTTTTTAGGCTCAAGACCCTGTTCTCGGATTTGAAGGTGCTAATTCTCATCCAAGCTGCTTCACACTTGGCTGCAAACTGCTCCAGCGAAAGCTGTAGCTAGCATTCTGATGATGCCAACAGGACCACATCATCTCCAAAAAGCAGAGACCCGATCCTGAGGCCACTAAAACGGATCTTCTCAACACTTTGGCTGCCCCTAAAAATCCTGTTCAAAAAACAGAATCAGTGACAAAGGGCAGCCTTGGCAGAGTCCAACTCTCACTGGAAACAAGCCCAACTTACTGCCGGCAATGCGAACAAAGCTCTGACACCAATCGTACAAGGACCTAACAGCCCATATCAAGGGAATCGATGCCCCATACTCCCGGAGTACCCCCCTATAGGACTCACAGAGAGACACAGTTTAACGCCTGCTCCAACTCCACAAAACACATGAAGATCGGTTGGGCGAATATCCATGAAACCTCCAGGACCTTGCTGAGGGTGTAAAGCTGGTCCAGTGTTCCACGGCCAGGACGAGAACCGTATTGTCCTCATGGATCCGAGGTTTGACTATCCATCGGACTCTCCTCTCCATAACCCCCAAATAGACCTTACCAGGGAGGATCAGCAGTGTGACCCCCCGGTAGTTGGAACACACACTGTGGTCCACCTTTTTAACTATCGCGTTAAACAACACAGCCCCACAACATCCAGAGCTTTAAGGAACTCTGGGGGAATCACATCCACCCCTGGGACCTTGGCACCAAGGAGCTTTTTAACCACCTCGGTGACCTCAGCACCAGAGATGGGAGAGCCCGACCCAAAGTCCTCAGACTTCGCTTCCAGGATAGAAGGCATGCCAGTGGGATTGAGGAGGTCTTCAAGGTACTCCATCAACCCACCCACGACGTCCCAAGTCGAAGTCAGCAACCCACCATCCCCACTGTAAACAGTGTTGGTGGTGCACTGTACGGAATCTTTATGGAAGTCGTTCTCCATGGCCTCACCAAACTCCTCCCACACTCGAGTTCTTGCCTCAGCATCAATCTGAGCTGCATTCCTCTTGGCCTGTTGGTACCTATCAGCTTCTTCCGGGGGTCCCACAGGCCAAAAATACCTGATAGGACTCCTTTTTCAGCTTGACAGTATCCCTTAAAGCCGGTGTCCATCAGCAAATTCAGTACAGACATAATAATAATAAAAATAATAACGCAAATACATTTAATAAAAATAATTAATAGCTTGAAGAATCCCCCAACAATAACTTCGAGTCATTTACTGTGTGACTTTATCAATCTCCTAAATCATTATTATTATGGTCAGTTTTTCTTTGCACTGTTGCTCGTGTTTTTTGATGCTTGCAAACTCTGAAAGTTGTGTCATAGGCAGTATTTTTTTTATGCTAATACTTTCTTTTGTTTTCATTTTGGGTTCCAGAATTGCCTCGTCCAAACTACCACTCCACTGCTCCCTGACAAAGCAGAAAAAGAGCACTCGTGACATTGGAAGATTCCAGTGGAAATTACAGGAAAACACGACTACAAAGGTATGTATTCATAGACACGTTTTATGAAGAGAAACTTAACATGTACAATCATCCAGTTTGTATACCTGCTTATGCTTGCAGGTTGCAAGGAGGTTGCACAATGAGGGTGCAACACGTCAAAGCCATAGAGGTGTTTTTGATTTGTTTAAATCATCTACAAACCACTAACAGTGCTGGTTTAGCCCCTTTTATTATTCTTTGAGGTATCTTCTTCTCACATTGGAGAGTAACAAAAAATCAAAGCATTATAGTCATTGCATTTTAAGTTGTTTTGTCAAAACCTAAGTTCACTCTACAAACAGCAAGTTCAGTTCATACAGATTAAAAATGACCTGATTAACATGTCAGAGTTTAAGATTTCAAACTAAATATACACCTGTTGTGGTAACAGACTTAATGAGCCTAGTATGTATTTTTTCTCATGTTACATTTGCAATATTCTGTTTACTCTTCTCTTGTTCTGAAATATGCTGTTTCTACATATGGCCAAAGTTTCAAGAGTTTTGTTTAAATATGTTTTTACAGTTTCAGTTTTATTTAATTTATTGCATTTCTGAAATTTGTGTGGAAAGCATCTCATAATGTGTTTTCCATCATAAACACTTTCAAACATTACAAGGGTAATTCTCGGTCTTAATTCTCAAACTTATTTACACATTATCAAACAAACACCTACCCACCCCCACCATCTCTGCTCAATTAAACACAATATGTGAACTATGAATATATTAAAATATGCAATAGTCAGAGATGAAGTTAGATGATCACTTTGTCGTCTTCATGTTCTGAGATCTATGTATCTAGCAGTATCTAGCAGTTTCTTTAAGGAGCACTCACTGCTGTTCTGACACATCTAGAATTAAACGTCTCTTTGCCTGCATGTTGTGTTTTTCTATTCCAATTCCTACAGTTTTGAGCAGCAAAGACAGGCAAACTTTTTAGAATACCAGAGAACAATTAGAAATGCTTACTCTCAACCTGGCATTGAACAATTGTTGCAAACCTTATGCTCCTTTTAACACTCTTAACAGCTTGATTAATCCATACAATTCTGCTGTCAGCCAACCTTCACCCAGGCTCAGTGAGGGACTTTTGATCTTTTTGAAAGAGACAATTTCCACCATGAAGTCTTTTCCATCTACTATGTGCTCGGATTCCTCCATCTCACCTGTATGTCAAGCTTTGACACTTTGAACTGGTCACTCTCTCCTTTGTAAGTTAAAAACTTATCTGCCTATCTTTTTTTCCCATCAACAATATCTTATTATGGGGTTTTAAGGATGTTTAGAACCATTGGGCCATGTAAGATTTGCTTAATTAACACATTCCAATGCCTGACTGTCTCTCTCCTACTGTCAAGCAAGCTGTGATAAAACCTCTGATCAAGAACAGAAATTTAGATCCTTCTATTTTTGTTCTAATATAAGACCAATTTTAAACTCCCTCCTCAATTAAAGGTTTTAGAAAAAGTGCTTTTTGTCACACCTATATTTTGATAATATTTTTCAACAATTTTAATTTGTTTTTATTACTTTTATCACAGCATGGAAACTGTTTTTTAAAGAGTTTTAATAATTTGCTGCATGTTGTCCAATAAGTGCCTCAGTTTATCTGAAGTGTATCTCTGCAGCAAGACAAATCCTCATTGTGTCCACAAAAGCATACTCACCAACATGCAGCTCATTGAAGTGCTTCTTTATTTTCCTTTTACTTGAAATCCTTACACCAGAGCTGTTTATATATATTTTTAAGTAGTTTTAAAAACAGTGAGCAGCTCTAATATATCCTCAAGAAACTTTACCTGTTTTTAAATACATTTGTATGTTTTACTCTGCATCTTTCAAGTTTTTCATAAGAGTCATAAATACATTTCATAGAATCCTGCTTCAATCCTCTTTGTGCTTGTATGTGCCTGGATTACTTACATAAACCTATTGGTCAAGGAGTTTTCTTTAGTTGAATTCCAAAATCCACTTGATTTTTGGGGGTACCATATTAAAAGGGGCTGAATATATACAGTTTGCATATCCAACTTGTCAGATATGTTAAAAAAATGAAACCATATATGTATCATTTCCCTCCTCCTCCAATGTATTTGATTTTCTGTTAGTCTGTCAGAAAACAACTTAATAAAAATATATTAAAGTTTGTAATCGTAATATGATCAAATGGAAAAAAAGTTTAAAGGATGTGAATATTTTTGCAATGATTGTAAGTGCGCAACATGTGTCTAATTGGTTTAAATGCATAATGCATACAGCAGATAATTGCTGGCCCTGTTGGAAAAATTTATTGATGTTATTATCATCAAGAAAAATCTAAAGTTTGTACACAAATATTTTTAGTTTACAGCTACTGCTAACTCTCCATAAAGTCTTGTGCTCCTGTAAAAAAAAGCCTTGTAAAGCTCCACCTAGGACAGTTTTAGACCTGACTGTGAGCTAGATTAAATATCAGCATCTTGATGCATAAAAATCCCCATCCAGCAATAAGAAACTGCAAGTGTAACTTGCTGTATTTTAAAATGCAAACTTGAAATCACTTTGAGTGAGCTGTCAGGAGAGAAATGCTGCTTTGATCAGACACATCTGCAAGCATCAGCTCAGAGCTTTGATATTCAATGCTACATCTAGTAGAACACCTATCTCTTTAATTCTAGTTCATGGTGTGTTTCTGACTGTGAACAGGGAGCTTCACACGTGCCAATACTGACATTTTCATCCACTGGTGCAATGAACTACCAGTTGGTATGAGAGTAGAGGCATCCGTCTCCACCTTTAAAAATGTATTCAAAAAGACTTCGCTCTTAGAGTAAAACCTTCTCTCTTTCTTAAACCCTGTAACTTAGTTTGCACTACTATGCCTGTTCCTCCTGTCATTTGAACAAAGTTAGCACATTCCCCTTACAAAACTATTTGATCAGTACTACCTTATGCTTTAATAGACTGTTAATAACTTTGATAGAAAAAAAAGCATCTAAGTATTTAAAGTAATGTAAAAAGGAAATTTTCTCACGCAGAGTTCGATCCTGCCTTTGGCAGAGAAGCTTCTTCTGTGTATTGCAGTATTGCAGTAATTGAAAGAATTACTTAACAATCTAACTCATAAAAGTTATTAGGAGTTTTATCACCCTCAAATAGTAGATTTGGCACAACTGTTATTTTACATGGATCCAAACTCAGCAAAAAAAGAAACTTCCCTTTTTCAGGACTGTGTATTTCAACAATAATGTTGTAAAAATCTAAATAACTTTACAGATCTTCATTGTAAAGGGTTTAAACAATGTTTTCCATGCATGTTCAATTAACCATAATCAATCAATTAACATGCACCTGCGGAATGGACGTTAAGACCTTAACAGCTTACAGAAAGTAGGCATTTAAGGTCACAGTTCTAAAAACGCAGGACAATAAAGAGACTCGTCTACCGACTGTGAAAAACACCCAAAGAAAGATGCCCAGGTCCCTGCTCACTCATCTGCGTGAACGTGCATTAGGCATGCTGCAGGGAGGCATGAGGACTGATGATGTGGCTAGGGCAATAAATTGCCATGCCCGCACTGTGAGACACCTAAGACAGCGCTACAGGGAGACAGGAAGGACAGCTGATCATCCTCCCAGTGGAAGACCACGTGTTACAACACCTGCACAGGATCGGTACATCCGAATATCACACGTGCGTGACAGGTACAGGATGGCCACAACAACTGCCCGAGTCACACCAGGAACACTCAATCCCTCCATCAGTGCTCAGACTGTCCGCAATAGGCTGAGAGAGGCTGGACTGAGGGCTTGTAGGCCTGTTGTAAGGCAGGTCCTTACCAGACATCACCAGCAACAACGCTGCCTATGGGCACAAACCCACCTTCGCTGGACCAGACAGGAGTGGCAAAAAGTGCTCTTCACTGATGAGTCACGGTTTTGTCTCCCCAGGGATGATGGACAGATTCGTGTTTATCGTCGAAGGAATGAGCGTTACACCAAGGCCTGTACCCTGGAGCGGGATTGATTTGGAGGTGGGGGGTCCGTCATGGTCTGGGGCGGTATATCACATCACCATCGGACTGACCTTGTTGTCTTTGCAGGCAATCTCAATGCCTTGCAGTACAGGGAAGACATCCTCCTCCCTCATGTGGTACCCTTTATGCATGCTCATCCGGACATGATCCTCCAGCAGGACAATGCCACCAGCCATACTGCTCGTTCCGTGCGTGAGTTTCTCCATGACAGCAATGTCAGTGATCTGCCATGGCCAGTGAAGAGCCCGGATCTCAATCCTATTGAGCACGTCTGGGACCTGTTGGATTGCAGGGTGAGGGCTAGGGCCATTCCCCCCAGAAATGTCCAGGAACTTGCAAGTGCCTTGGTGGAAGAGTGGGGTAACATCTCACAGCAAGAACTGACAAATCTGGTCCAGTCCATGAGGAGGAGATGCACTGCAGTACTTCAGGCAGCTGGTGGCCACACCAGATACTGACTGGTACTTTTGATTTTGAGCCTCCCTTCATTCAAGGACACATTATTCTATTTCTGTTAGTCACATGTCCGTGAAACATTTTTAGTTTATGTCTTATGGTGTTGACTCTTTTAGTGTTCATACAAATATTTACACACATTAAGTTTACTGAAAGTAAAAACAGTTGAAAGTCAGAGGACGTTTCTTTTTTTGCTGAGTTTATTAGAAAAACAATGACTTGTGACACAATGCAACAAATTTGCTATATATAAAATACGTGCAGACATAAAATAGAGACAAAAGGCGATGAACTATGTCTAACAAAGTTAGTTTGTTCTTTTTAGTTGGATTTTATTTTTGCAGATACCACTACCAGGGTGCAGAGGCAGCGCTTGAGAAAATGGTTTTATTTTACCATAATGTATTATTGCTGCATGTTCAGTTTATGCAGATAGTAAAAAAAAACTGATTTTATTTGTATTTAAAGTTCTTAAAGAGATAATTTTGCTCAAATTCCATATTGGCAAGGTAAAGCTTGATAAAATCAATGATTAAAAATTGGCCACTAAATTTCATATTAGTACATATCTATTTAAAAACAATAACAGCAACACATGTTAACAGGAAGAGTTTGAAATGTTACAAACCCTTCCACTGTGCTGACTCATTCTTTGTTGCAATTTCTGAGAGAACTTTCGCTTTTCCCACCTCCCTCCATCATTATACAGTTTATCATAGACTTTTCCTTCACCTCAGGTTAGTTCTTGAATAAATCCTAATGATTCACAGATGATGACAGAGTAATCCACAGAGTAATCAGCAGTCAACCCCCACATTACCTGGTTTTCATCAAGAAATATGAAAAATGTTTAATCCACCGCCAGTTTTCTTTGCTATATTTGGAAGTTAATTGCAACTAGCAGTTAAGCATAGTATCTTAATGTGATTAATTCCTGTGGATGTCTTTGGCAGATGATATGAGAACAGAACTTAGCCATGGATATATTTTTTTTAACGAAATGAGCGTGTTAAATGTGTATTATTCTAAGAACAGGTGTAATTATACAAATGAATCAATTTATGGAGTTAATATAGGTTGATTTAATGGGGGTAATATCCAGCAAAGAAGTTTTGTTGCTGATTGCAAAGGAAACTGGCCCATCTCAAAGGACAATGAAACAATGAAAGGAGTTAAAAATCTGAGGAATAATCTTTATGGGGATTACAGCAATCCGGCCCTGCCTGTAATTGCTGAGCAGCTTTTTACATGTTTCCATTTGTATTTTGATGATTTATCTTTGGTGATAGGCTCCAAGTCTTTGATGTTTGAAGGCCTTCCAGTCATCACCATATTCACCCTAAACTAAATTGTATATCAGATTCAAATTATCACTACGGGGCGGTCTCTCCTCGATACTTTAAGTCATATTAGTAAAATTAAATTATTTTAAATCTAAATCTGCCAGGCATATGCACAATTTTTGACTTAGTTGTGCATATTCTTTTTTATTCCAAAATAAGACATTTCCTGTCTGATTAGTTAAGTGAGAACATGAGCGGGGTTGCAAAAAGCAAACAACTGTCTTACAAAGATCTTAAGAGCAGAATCCCCCAATGATGCAACATGCCTTCTTCCAGTTATATTATCATCTGACTGTCTTCATTCATCAGCCACTGCTGTGCAATTAGTGAGGATATTAACCTATACAAGGAGTACTGATTGATCTGTTGTCATTTATCGTAAAAAGTTCTCATTTCTCATTTTGCCATTTTACTGCTTGTTAAATGATTGATCAGACATTTTGGTTTATCAATCTGTTCTGCTTTTGTAGATGTATTAATTTAAAGTGTCACAGTTCTGGTGTTATTCTTCATGCATTTATGTAGGACATGCATTAATTTTACTTTCTGTTATTACATGTAATTAGTTTAAGTCATACCAATAAATCAATTCTCCTTCAAATCAGGACATGATGAGTGGATTTTAATTACAGTTCAGCATTTTATTGATTTAACTGGATCATTTAGGTTCTGCATCGTACTACATCAGCAATATTACATTCATTCATTTGCTGCTCAAGACTGACATAGAAACAGTCCAAACAAGGCAAACTGTGGGAGGGAGTTGGAGAAAACCCACACAGATGCACACCCAAAACCTTCTTGTTTTGACAAGACAAATCTAACCACCCAAACCCTGTACTGCTTTAGCAAGATGTCACACACAGATAAAATAGTGAGTGAGAAATCAATTTGTGATTGGATTCTTGTAGCCCTGACATTTAAAAAAAACTCTTGTAGTGTAACTGCTTTAACTTACGAGTGGAATAAGCACTAAAACATAAAAAGCCCTGAGTGTTTTTACCCTCCTGTCTTTTAAAGCTGCAGTCCAGAGTATTTGAGGGAGAGAGATTTTTGGAATCCAACGTTCCAAGGCCCCTCCCAAAACACTCTTCCCTCCCCTTCCGTTCCCTCCAGCCCTACCGCACCGTGTCCACGCGCATCACCTGTGGCGACACAGCGAGTCAAAGAAATAACCAGCAAGCGCTATTTAGCACCACCCGATTGTATTTTTGCTATGGACATTTCGAGGTGAGCAACTTCTGCATGACTGATGCTCTCTCACGATATGGCGACTGTAAACGGGAAGACACGGAGCGGTCTGTGTGCGCGGCCCCATGTTCACATGTTTGCGCAATCCGCATGCAAGTTGATTGACAACCGACAATGCGGAAACTCAAATTGTATTGGCTAAAAAAATTCGGCGCTCAGTGTGAAATGTGTAGGGGTCTACGGGAGGAAGGTGGGATTAAGAAAACTAACAAGTGTTGTGGAGCACTAGCCTTTTATCATAGTATTGAACCCCACTATCATGTTAAAGATTTATAAAACTTTGAGACATAAATATATTCTCTGGACTGCAGCTTTAAGGTTAGACTAAAGATTTTTAATAACTGATATTTATATCTTGATGTTTTTGTAAAGTACTAACAGACTGAGTTTAAAGTAAGTGATAAAGTAACATCAGTAGTAATTTGGTCCTTTTTAAAATTATGTTTGTGTTTGTACTTTTTATTAAATTAGTAATATCTTAGCCATTTATTTATTTATTTTTAGGTTTTATTTTTATCTTTTATGAAAGATCTTTGTGTATAAACATTTTGTTGGAATTAACATACAAAAATATGTATTTATTTATTTTTTATTTTTTGCACCTTTTGCTGTTATACAAAATAATAGGTCAATGGACCAAAATGTACATTACCACCAAGTGATTCATTGTAGACACGGTTCATATGTTGTGATAATTCTTAAGGGCCTTTGGACTCCTGTAAATATTGAAACAGATGTTTGTTCTTATATAAAATTAAATAAAAATGTTAAAGAAATAATATCTAGAAACAGAAACAGCCAGAATCTTTGATAACTTTTTGTTTTACAGCTGGCTGATTGTTAGTATGCTAACCTTTTAATGTATTTTTTAAAATACTATGAAAAATTTGGCTTACATTTGTATTTTGCACTTTTTACTCTGATTGTAGCGCAAATGTTTGGACTTAGAAGTCACCTGATAAATAAAGTATATCTGTGTGTAATTTAATCTCATGGTTCTTAGAAAACATTAGGGGGGGTGGGGGGAAACAACATATTGAAGACCAATGAACACAGCAGGCAGGTCAGGGAAAAGGCTGTGGAGACATTCAAAGCAGAGTTAGGTAAGAAACCAATATCCTGACTTTGAACAGCTCATAGATCTGCTCAGATGAGAGCAATTATACCTTGTCAACATGTAAAATGCTATGTCTTCACTATTTTGGTGCATCATATACAATCCAATACACTGAAGTTCTTAATTGTAATGTGACAAAAAGTGATCAGTACTAAAGGGAATAATATATTTTATTAACTGGAGACTTTCAATTGTTTTTAACAGGTTATCAGTCTTGAGAAAATGTGTCTGATGTTTTAGTGAAATGCTTGTGATTTGCTTTGAATCCATGTCAAAAAACAACATGCTCCCTCCCTCTCAGTCCTGTTGATATCGCTTTGCTCAGACTGGCTGGTTTTAGCTTTGACGTGGGATTGTGCTCACTGGTGGTGTGGTTATCAAATCCATGTCTAAATTAGTACCAGGGTTTATGACATCCTGACAGGTATTCTGCAGACATTGATGTCAAATTTTCAGTCTGACTGTTCTGACAAACTATTCCCACCTCACACAAACAATCTTCATCTTGAGGATGACGACAATTTCCCATGAATAATTAAATGCACAAACCAAAACACTGTCAAAAAAGAGCTATTTTAAAACAGGGCTAGATTAAGCTTGGTGCAAAGGTTCACCAGAGTCTCTGTGGAGGCTCTCATTCTAAATATGCTTCTACAGTAATCTGTGCATGGCAGAAAGTGTTGCCCAAGTGCCTGATATTTATGTTGGTGTAGGATAAATGGAATCATGAATGCCAATTTTACCGGCTGGCTTGACATGTGCTTTACGACAACATGATGAACAGTCGACATTAGCCAGCTTTCTTAAAAGGCCTCGCTGGAAGAATCCATTGGCTCCGGGAGAGAAATCATTAGTCTGAAAAAGAAAGTCCTGTAGAGTGTATGAAGAAAATGAAGCTCTAAAATAGACACCCTTTATTAGGTTTTTACAAAATACTACTACTGATAATAATAAACTAACACTACTACTAATACTACTAATACTACTACTACTAATACTACTAATAATAAAGTAATAAATAAACTAATAATAATAATACATAATACTAAATAAACGAATAATATTAATAATAATAACAATAATAATATTAATATTAATATTAATATTAATATTAATATTAATATTAATATTAATATTAATATTAATAATAATAATAATAATAATAATAATAATAAATGCTATTATTATTATTATTGTTATTGTTATTATTATATAAAAGCCGGTTTATAATTTTATAAATATTTAAATGCAAATAGGAAAAAATATATATTTACGGAAGAGGATTAGGGCCACTGAAGAAAAAAAAATCGAATTCTGAGAAAAAAGTCAGAATTCTGACTTTAATCTCAGAATTCTGACTTTTTTTCTCAGAATTCTGACTTTTTTCAGAAACCTAAAACAAACAAAAAAATTTTACAAAGGATTTTTTTTTCATTTTCAAAAAAAAGTCAGAATTCTCACTTTATTCTCAGAATTCTGACTTTTTCACAGAATTCTGACTTTAATCTCAGAATTCTGACTTTTTTCTCATAATTCTCACTTTTTTCAGAAACCTAAAACAAAAAAGAAATTTACAAAGGATTTTTTTTTCATTTCCAAAAAAAAGTCAGAATTCTGAGATTAAAGTCAGAATTCTGAGAATAAAGTCTGTGAGGCTGAGAAGCTTGAAATTGGATGATGAAAAAATTCACAACTTTGTTCATCAGACAGAAGCATTTTGTTTGTCTAGCCTTCATTCTTTCCAAACAAAACAAAAACAAAAAACAATCCAGAGCAAAATAAAAAAAGGGACAGTAAATCTTTATGTTGCTGAATATGGAATCTGGTGTTTATAAGGAACTGCAGAGTGTTTTTGAAATAACGAAAACACTAAAAAAAGCAATAGACACAGATTTTTATATTTTAATTGGTAACTATTTCATAAGTGGAATTTCTCCTACTAAATATTTAATGAAAAACTGCTGTTGGGATACATTCAGTTTTTATACATTAAGTGCTTTGAAGTTAATTGCATTGTCTTTCCAGAA
Source organism: Valencia hispanica (assembly GCA_963556495.2). NCBI lineage: Eukaryota > Metazoa > Chordata > Actinopteri > Cyprinodontiformes > Valenciidae > Valencia > Valencia hispanica. The sequence goes on along the minus strand of OY747703.1, from coordinate 51,424,882 downwards.
TAAATCAAATACGAAAAGTCTTTTGCTAAAAATAATTGCTTCTTACTAAATAGCTTTCCAAACTGACCCACATTTCCTCAAAAAAGTTGGGTGTGGCTTGATTGTTGCTCACACTGAGCCTAGTTGTGCTGTAGGTTTCTTTCTGTTAAAGGGAGTTTTCCTTTCCGCTGTCGCTACATGCTTGCTCAGTATGAGGGATTGCTGCAAAGTCAATGGATCAATGCAGTTAACAATCCACTGTTGATACATGCTTGTACAAGTGTAGCGAATCTTGCAAGTCAGGAACTCAATACAATCAGCTTAGATAGAAAGCTGTTTTACAAATTTGAATAATAAACTGAATTTGACTCTATTTTTAAATTTTTCAATAAGTAAATTGTTATAAATATAATTGACTTCGAAGCTGTCTGTATGTTTGAATTAGCCAAGCATTACGCTAAATAAATTGGATCATCTATTTTTGTAAATGGCTGTGAGACGACTTTTGTTGAATTCAGTTCAATTGAATGTCTTTAGCAAAACATTTTAGTCTCTTGCTTGTTCATCAATGCAATCGTAAGTAGATGTTTTCATGTTTTTAGCTCCTCCACATGTTTAACCTTCTTGTTTTCATGCAGACAAAAACCTGAAATAAAAGATGCACGACAGAACACCAAGTAGATTCAAACAACCACACAATGCAAAATTATGAAATAAAAACAGAAGCCATAGAATAGAATATATCTTACCAACACTGCCTCTCTGTGTAATGTCTGCATGTTGGTGTCAATTTGGATATAAGTGAATGGCGAAGTGAACATCAAGCTCATTAAAAGTGTACAAAACTGTTAGTTGTTGTGCATCTTCTCCTCTTCAGTGTAACCCATTCGCAGGTCAATTAACATGGAAAGGAATTTTATGCGCTGGTCAGAAGTGACTTTCACTGGCGCCTCTCTGTCGTGCTCCACCAAACTATGCACTTACCAAAAGCCCACTGGTAAAGAGACTCATATCTCCCCAACTTCCCCCCTTAATTGGCTGATCAATTATTAACACACCAATAAACTTGCTGAATAAGTAATGGGATTAAGGCTTATGTGGCGTTTCAGGCCAACAGCCCAGACATTTGGGCAAATATTTGTTGTTGATCTCTTTGAGACAGTGTTGTTTATTGTCTGAAACTTTGAGGTCATTTCAATTTTCATCTTGTCACTTACCTTAGAAGAGGGAACAGTAGTAATGAATTAGATTGGGGTTTTGTTTGTCACCAATAGGCAATAGACACAAACGGCAAGAGAACATCCTCCATGAAGGTGAAAAGTTTGTTTTTCATCGTTTTTACCAACTGCTCCTGAACCACATCAATATTTAACAGTGTCTTGCTTTGTCTTTGCTTTACCAAGTTTAAAAAAAATGCAATATGTGCCTTTGTTTATGTTATGTACAATGTTATTTTATTTAAGATCTATTAGCTTATTGATAAAAACTAAGCATGTATATTTATTTATTTGGTTATAATTCTGTCAAATCAGGATTTTTTGTTATTCAATCAAGAAGTTTGTTTCCAATGCAAAAAATGACAAAGAAATAAGACAATGTAAAAAGGCTATCAATTTTTATTTGTTTTATTTTACATTTTAACAAAAATGGTATGTCAAAAATGATTGAGACACTTTTTAGTATTCAGTGAGGAAGCCTTCAGGTTCAGCTTACTTCATTTACACGTGCAGGTATTTCTTTCTGCAGCAAGACACATGCAGCTTTGTCCCTTAATTTTAAAATTAGAAAAAGAGATTTAAATGTAATGGAGATGTGATAGAAAGCATACCCAGGGTATTGCCAAATAGATTAGCAATGTAAAAGCAAATTGTCATACATATTTAAAACAAGTACAAAAAGTAGAAAATAGGCAACAATGTCCAAGTTGTTCGAAAATGTCGACATTTTTGTGAGCTTATTTGCAAGCAGGAGCAAAACTGTTTAGGCACCTCTGTGTTCTGCACTTCTAAAAGTCCATATGCAAAAGGTCAGAGACATTTTGCGTAATGGACCCAGGTATCTGTTGTACCTGCTTATTTTGTAGCAAAATTAAATTACAATAACATTTTGCTTACCTGCGTACAGTTAAAGCTCATCAATCAGCTGACTAGACCATTTCACTATCTAAACCTTTTCTGCCATAGACACTTGTTATAACTGCTGACAGGCGTTTTGCATTTAGGTTAGTAATGATTTTATTCAAAAGAAATTTGTTGGAAAAATTAAACAAATTCATTTCAACACACACACACATATATAAAGAAATGAATATAGAATATATAAAATAAATATATATAAATATATATACATAAAAACAACAAAAGGTAACATCACAGGACATAACATAACCATCTACTCGGATGATACGTTTTATTTAAATGTAAATATATAAATAATAAATACTATACACACACTTTGTGGAGCTCAAAGGTGTGCATCCGTCCTTTTACAGACAATTTGTGCAGATAAAGGCTGTCTGCACAGATCTTGCTGAATATCTTGGCTATTTGTTCAGTCTCCTTGGAAACCTCATTAGATCTTTTAAAATGAATAAATCACAACTGCTTTACAAAGCGGACACTTGTTCAGAAAATTACAGGTGATCAGGCTGTTCTGAGCTAGCTGAAACTATGCCTGGAATAAAAAAGCCACTTTCCAGTCGTTGTGCAGCTTGAAAGTGTGTGTTAACCTGTTATCAGGGAGAAAAAGTCACTTCTCTGAATGCAACAGTATAGTCATCTCACTTCAGTACATGCAGCCTAATTTAAAACAACAACAAAAAATTGCTCAAAGGGAAAATAAATTAGTCTGATCATGCTGTGTGAAAAACATACTTTGCAAAGTGAGACTTTTTCAACTTCTCTTCTCCTTCCCTCCTTTCATTAGAGTTTTCTCACCATCACTCTGCTCTTCTCTAAAAAAGCTAAAATGAAACCTCTCAGGCATACCGGCAACCTTCTGAAATAAGTATCCTGTTGTTTTAAATGATAAATTATAGATAAAAATAGAATAAATAACCTAGTTCTGGATTCTGTTCTTTTGGGATCATTATAAGTTGGCACTTTTGTGCAAATTTAATGACAAACAAAAGACATGATTAGGTCAAACCATACGGACAGTGAATTTGAATTTTGCCTCACCTTTCGTAAATCAACCACCCTTGTATTAACACTCCCCGTAATCCTGAACCAGACTGTGGGTATGTGTGTGTGTTTGTGTGGTGTGTGTGCGCGTGGAGATTTAGCATGAATGAAATAAGTCAACCCTTTTTAAACAGCAGTCAAACAGGATTTTCATTGTGAGACTTAGCTCCTCATCAGACTGACGTATTCATGAGGGAGATGAGCTCCATCTGCCTCAACAACTGCAGCTGTTTCATCTACTTCATGCTGAATAATAAGATCCACCTCTTTTGTGCATCTCATCTCTTTTTTCCCCTCTCTCCTCTCCCACCTTTTTCTGTTCTCAGAATTCATTTATTTCCTCTTTCTTTTATACTTGAGTTCCTCTTTTGTTTTTGTTTTGTGTTGACAGATGACCTCAGTTTAATTTTCATTTTTCTTGCCTTTTGTTCTCTCAAAGATCATGCTTTTTCACAGTGCTTTATTTTTATTTTTAATTTTCTTTTATCATTTGTAGGTTATGATTTTCATTGGCCTGTTTGTTCTACCTTCCAGTTGTTGTTTGTTTTTGTTTTTTCTCTTTCTACTCAGTCCCTCAGCAGTAGAATTAATGGCTTCAAATATCAGTAGAAGTAATCCCCTTAGACATTAACAAATCAGGGTCATGGGATTTTTCCTGTCAACTACATAAATGTAAATATCACTGGATGTACTAGAAGAGAACAGCAGTCTTTTTCTCTTCCCTTGTTTCTGCTCCTTTAAGTTTTTAAAAATATCTAAAATGCACCTTTTTCCAGTTTCTTTACTATTTCCTGTTCATTTATCAGTATTTCCATATAAAAGCTATACATAATATGCCACTGTAGCAACATAATGTATTGATTTTTATAGAAATATAGAACTACATTCTAATTGATATTCCTGTTATTCCTAATATTTTCTAGAACAAAATGGAACTAACTGACAAAATTTGTTTTAGTTTTTGTATTTTATTTACCACCTGCTCTGTAGTCTTTGTGTTTTTCATAATCCATCTTCAGATTTTCTGTTAATCTTTTCTATTGTTTTTAACATCACTTCAAATGTGTACCAACACAAACTACACAGAAGAGCGGTTCGGTTGTTTATTGCCACTTTACAAAGTCTCTTTAGGATAAATGGAAAACAGAATGGCATAATTAGCTTGAATCTCTGTTGGTGTGGGTGTATGTGTTTATGCATGCATATCTATAAACTGCATTTTGTTTAATTTAATCTATATTAATAAATACTGAGATAATTATTTTTTTAGCTATATTAGCAATGTGACTCAGACTTGTAAAAAAATCAGTTTAAACATACAGTTAGCAAGAGAATAACCAGCTTATGAATGGCTTGCTAGGTGAAAGCATGGTGTGTTGTGGAACTCCACAGTGTTACTGTTTCATGCCTCTGAGGAGCCACATTTGTAATACAACAGCCATTGAGCGGAGCGTTGAAAGCTCTGGCTGCAGCTAAAAATTATAATCTTCGACAATGCTAATAAATGGCCACATATGGGTTCATGTTGTTTGTGGGAAAACTAACATGCTGCAACACTGTTTTGCGAAAAAGCTGTGTTCAGGGACTTCGTTGTCAAAAAGCTATAGAGGTTTCTGAACAGAAATCCGAATGGGTTGTTGTTGCTCCTTCCTTTCCTGTCATCTCGCAAACACCTGAAGGATTTTTGTCAAAGTTAAAATAGTTGCTGCCTTATTTCTAATTACTTAATTTTAGTTTTGACACTATGAAAACTTTAAAAATATATCATACACACATTTATCTCAAGAAATACTACCAAGCCAGAGCTCAAAATATAACAACCATATACCAATTCGATGTTATCTGTTGGCATCTGCAGAAAAAGCTGACACCATATAGAACCCAGCTCACAACAAAAAGGTGCCAAAGTATATACAACATAGTACTAAAAACTAAAGCACAAACCCACATATTGTTTGTCCATGCCAAACCTAGACAAGGGGGATGGAGTGTTGACTAGAAATTGGTGATAATTTCATATCTGTTCAGGAGATTCCTGCAAAAAGCACCAGCCAGCAACTGCTAGAGCCTGGATGTGCTGTCCTCAAGATTGCCACCCATTTATCAATGGAAATCACCATTTCGGATTTGTTGTTGGTTGAATTTGACCAGTTTGCTTTAAATTAATTAGTCCTGCTATTTATGGTGCTTGTGAATGGAGCATGATGTACAAATGGGTTTGCTCTACAGAGCCTTCAATAAATTGACTCCTTGACTGTGTCCTTTCTCAGGAACATGTAATTCCATTGTATTGTAGAATTGCCATTTCAGATTTTTGCATAAAATGTCAAAAAATAATAAGATAAATAAAGACCAGTTCAAATCTGGTGATAAGCCACACTGAAGAGCTACAAAGGGGGTGTTAAAGGAGCACAGAACCAGAGGTATGCTCTGTGAATTTTAGGAATGAAACTATTTTTGGTTTAAAGGGCTACCTTGATAAAATTGTCCAAGCCTATTATTTGAAAAAAGAAAAACATTCACAATTAAGCCATATTCATACCATATGACATACCGACTGTTTTCTATTGCCCAATAAACCATGCATCTCAGGGGTTTTATAATATACAAGCAGAAGACAATAAAAATAAAGAAGGGATATTCTAACTAACGCTTCAAGTCCTAAATGTGTCAGCACTGTGGACTTTACAACTGTGATAAAAGGCTTTTTGATTATGTTTCCTTTATCTATAAATGGAATGGGAAGAAAGATGAGAAATGTTAATTGTTACTTGAACCTGTAAAAAAAATAAATATAGAAGCAATCTCAATGCTGGGTGCACCATAATAATATGCAGCGGTTGTTGGACTCCTTGTAAACATTTCCCACTGTAAAAACATATTTTTTTGCACATTTCCCTTACGGTGGAGCAATGGAATTAATATTACTATATATTATATTACAAAATGCACATGCTAATCTGTTAGATCTTGAAAGAACTTCAAGGTTTTTATGTGTGTTTTGTATTCAGCTATTGTTTATATTTTAATTCCCAGGGGAACATTTTTTAGTTAACAAAAGACAGAATGTAATATAGAAGATATTCTGTCTGTGATGATAAGAAAAAAAATGTGACGGAGTGAAATTATTAATAACATGATACTTATATAACTAGATCTTACATTTACCACTACTACTACTACTACTACTACTACTACTACTACTACTAATAATAATAATAATAATAATAATAATAATAATACAAGTTCACAGAAACACTGAGTAAGGGTTAGGGTTCTGCGGCTCCAATCCTAATAACTTCAGCTTTTCATAAAACATTTTCCTTGTTTTTCCACAAATTTTCAACAAAACTGTGGCAATAATAATTAGCTTGATGAATTTAAACAATAATCATTCTAAAAAGATTCCTACCACGACATTGCTAGTGCATTTATTTAGTGAAGATTGTAATTAATATTGGCAGTTCCCACCTGGCTGCATAAAAGCAAACTTGCCACTGTTGGCAAATGAGACCTCCAAGGTGCCTGCAGTGGTTTTACTCACCTGGCATTCCACTGAGGCTACGTAAACGGAAAAAGCTTTTTAAAATATGTGGATCATATTCAAGTGAGCGGACAAACAGTCAAAGAAACAGTAAAGTTATTTGATGATCTCCAACAACAAAGCCTTTGACAACTTGTAATGAGGAATCCAATAAAATGTCTTGGTCTTTCAAACATACAAGCTAAAGCCCCCACTTTGAGGACTGCACACGGCCTCATAAAACCAAAGTTATCGGGGTTATTCTCAGTGGAGTGTTTCTGTGATGAGTAGTAATGAGAGAGCCTTGGATCACCACCAGCCTCTGCTTGCAATCAGGGCGTTCTTCCTTTTCTCCTGCTTGCCTGTCATTGAGTTGTCATATGTGGGTTCGTATATTTAAAGTGCTCTTTTAGTCTTCTCAGAGAACCTGATAGCTGAAATCTAAGCTTAGACTAGGCTGTTAAACTCAATGTTGTTGGGGTGGGTTAATTTGAAATTCTCAGTCCAAGTCATGGACGGGGCTTGGTCAATAATCTTTGAAAGAGGAAGACTTTAACTTTTATTTTTGTATGTATTAAATTATTTATTTACGAACAGAAAATTATTTTTAAAGACATCAGAACACAAAATACAAAAATAATAATTATATATATAATTTATTTATAAAATAAAAGCAACTGAATTAATTTAGGAAACCTTCATCCATATCATCAGTTTTAACTAGAGTTTAATTGATCGATTAATATTATATAAGTAAGTCCACTCATAGTGTGTATCGGCAAGCACACACACTTCACTGATTTTGAAACAAACGTATCTTTGTGCAGCACAGCAATGTTGCCGTTTTGTTGTTGCCGCAGTGCCCACTTCTGTCTGTCACAGAGCCACAATTAGGTCCCACAAGACAGTGGTTTCTAGGCTATGCTCACTTTTTGAGAGAAAGAAAAAGACTTTTAGTAGTTGTTTGGTAGTGACAATCAAAACGATATATACTATATTAGTAAAAAGTAATCTTTGTTTGAATGGGGGATTTTCCATCTAAGGTAAAATGACCTAAAATCTGTTATCTCACTGCAAAAGACCAAAGGTCCAAAGTTACACAGTAAACAGATGCACAGGTTTCTCCTCTGTTATGGAGAACCTTTAAGTCTATAAGGATGACCTTGCTTCTGACAAAAAACTGACAAAAATCCTTATTACCTGTCCATTGTCTTCCCCTTATCTGGGCAGAGTCGCGGCAGGAGCAATTTAAGCAGAAAGACCCAAACGTCCCTATTTCCAGCCAATCAAAAATCTTTAAAAAATGAATAAATCTTGTTGATTGTACTGATTTATATAAAAGCATTTATTTCAAAGGAATACAGGTAATTATTTCTGATCAGTTTGTCAGTGATGTGAATTGAATTGAGTTTAAATGACCCCCAAAAAGGAAAACTGAATTACAGGACTTTATTACTGCAGTATAGACATCTATATGGGCTTGCTTGAGCATGTGTGTGCTCATGTTCTCATAACTGGGGTATAATTTCGTACCACTCTCCTCAGAGTTTTACTACCACTAATGAGCTTAATTTCACCAACACCCCAAACAACAAAGTGGTTTTGAATCCCACCTTATTACCTGACTTCAGACAAATCGCTCCATACAAACCATCTCATTTGTTTGCTATGACAAACTCAAATTGAGAGCAGCCTCTTTTAATATGTTTCAGCTAAGCAGGATTGGTTAAGGGGTGCTATTCAATTATGAAAGTTTTCACATTGGTAATTAGTCAGGGCGGTAACGTATTGTTTTATGGCTGCGACTGTGCATCTAGGTAGGAATGAGATGTTTTTAATGTGCGCACTGAGAGGATTTTGTTTGTTAATGCACTGTCTGTAATGAAGCAATACAAACTCGTGAATGTGGATGACAAAAAGGAAAAAAAAGAACTTTCTCACACAGACATTTCCTCACACACAGAATTGTTACAGAATATTTAGGACACTGAAAACTGTATGGGTTAGGCACTTATTAGTACATAGTTGTTTGACAGTTTATTTCGTATTTACTTGTTTATTGTTATTATTATTGTTATTATTATTAATAAATTTTCCCTGTTTTTTCAAAATCATATCTAAAATTGTTGTTTCAGGGAGATTTAATCTGAAGTGAGACTTAAGATGTTAACCATTAAGGAAGTATAGATGTTATTAAAAATAAAATGAGGGGAGAATGAAAAAGTAATTAAATAAATAAAATGCGATAAACGACCAGAAAATGCATTCTTAGCGTTTGATAATAAATATTTAAATAAATCCTTCAGCCTAAATTAATGAACATCTTTGGAGCGGTGCCAACTCGTTAGTGTTTGTTTTTTGTTTTTTTCTCTAAAAGGGCCCCGAAAAAACAGACAGGAGGGGACACAAAGAAACAAGGGATTTTGGTCATCTTGATTTGTCTTAACATTATGATTGCTTGGCTTGTTTTCACTGAAACATGATACCAAAAACTTATCATGTTAAGTTATTTCTGAATAATAAAGCAGTCTGTGTAATAAAAAGCAATTTTAAGTTATTTTCCACAATACATGTGCAATAGAAATGACATAAACTTCCAAGCCTTATTGAATAACTGCTTTTGTGTTTGCTATTAATGGAAATTAATTTTGATTTAATAGCAATTGTTCATGACAATATCTTAAAGCATTTTGTGGTTCCATTAAATTGAGCACCAGAGGAAAAAAAGGAGAGTATTGTTACATACACCTTTATTAGGACATTCCTTTTAGAATACTTCATTGAATAAATGTCTGCAACGTGTATTGAGTTTCACTATTCTACAAAGGAAATTAATGCAAGTTTATGGAAAGGTGCACTAAAATGAAAATTGTGCAGTTAGCCATTCCTAATCCCACAATTTACCCACAAAGTTGAGGGCAATAGTACGCAATCTACATGTAATTCTATTGTAGGAAAAACTAGAATTTAGATATTTGCGTTATGGATACCCAGAAATTCCTGCAGTATCATTTGCTCATATTTGACATACTGTTCATATAAATGTCAAAGCGCAACATCCCCTGCTGTCCCTCTCAATCTAACTATACCAATTAGTCCTAATGGCTCATTAACAGCAACCCCTACTAGAGCAGCATCCCCAAAACGGCTGATGGAAGGATGGTGGGATGGGGAAAACAAGAAATAAAAAGAAAGGAAAATTAGAAAATAAGAAGGACGAAAGGAAGGATAGCAGATGAATCCTTAATGAGGTCCATTTGAAAACTGTTACCCTTACTGACATTTAAATGTGAAGCCTTTGGCTTTTTCTGCAGCTGTAATTACTATCAGCACACAATGTTTTTTCAATTGCTATTGACCTTTGTGTGTTATTGAAAGTCTCAGTAACAAAGCATTGTGCAGCCTAATCAGGTTGTTATTAACAAAAGAGGGGTGAAGGGTGATGAAACAACTGAGAAGGGAGGTGAGGGCACAGACATATTTTCTGTGTCTCATCATTTACTTTTATTTAGATCATACTTGCTAATCATTAGCTGAAAGCATGACCTCATCCCAGACAGGTACAAGGAAAGTAAAATATGTTTTTTAATATAGAAAACAATAGTTGAATCTTTATTTAGCTGTGACATGACAACAGTGTTCTCAAAGGTTGCTCTGGCTTTTGAGGGTCTATTTTTATACCTGAGCTCCACTCAAATACCCAAATGTGTAGGGTGTTTAGAAATATACAATCATTATAATTAATATTTAAAAAATAAAGAATTATACAACTTACCACACAGACCAGTGCTCATTTAAATAAAAACAAAAAAACATAATTTTGGAAAAACACAATTAATGGACAACTCAGTTTTAATAACAACGTCAACATCCTGATTTGAGTATGTTTCAGGAAAGATTAACACAGATTCTGTCAACATGTGTTTCAGCATGTTCTCATAACTGAACACAAGGACATAGTTAAGAGAACAGAAAAAGGATCAAGTCCCATTATCTGGCATAACTGTTTGTAAAATAGTGTTAATGTGGTGAAATGGAAGTATATTATATAATGAACAAAACATGTTGCTTTTCTTGTCAACTAAGAACTGACAATATATATTAGTCAGCCAGTGCTTTTATTTAAAGAAAAAAAAAAAAACATTTGACCCCTGCAACCAGTAAGTCTGGAACAATGTCAAGAAAATCTGATCTAAACAAACATTACTGATACTTTGATGCCTTCTTTCCACTGAATGGTATGACATGGATTGGTGTGGTTTAGTACGCATATTCAGGAGAGCATCTCCACTGATAGTAGGACTCTAACTGGGCAGGCATGGTTAAGCCAAACTTAAAACTGAAAAAAATATCCATACTTACAAACATTAGTCAGTTCTTTATCTAGACTTCTTAAGAAACGTGGTGAAAGATCCAAAGAGCCTCTTGCGGCTCCAGGTTGCAGACCCTTGGTCTAATGATATAACCACGCCATCGGTAACTTTTGGGGGTATCTTTAGAGTGATGCTACAACAGCCTACAAAAATGTTAAGTCCAATTGACATCAAGTGGGCTTCATGCTTAGATAAGCAACAGTAATTACTTAATAAACTATATTTGTTGGAGGTATCTGAGAGAGAACATGTGAGTAAATATTCCTTCTAAAATGGTATATTTCAGCAGTAATCGAGCAGGACTGTTGCTGGAAATAAAAATGTATTCCATTGTTCTAAGATTGACTGGCCCATTCCAACACCTTAATTCTTTTCTTTATCAGACATAAAGTTGCTGCTGTTTTTGGAATAATCATCCTGTTGACCATCCAGGTCTGACCAAACGATTACTGTAGGACAGATGTGCTCATATTAGCCTCTAGAATAATCTATGCCTCCAAAACAGGCCAAATCAACAAAACTCTCCACCATCATCCCTGGCAGTTAAAATGAGGTATGCCTTGTCAGTTCAAGAAGCCTTATTAAATACTCTTTCCTTGTAAAAAATATGGGCTTCAAATTGTCCAGTAAGTGTAACATTGCTGATCTCTTTCCTCACTGGTATTTCGCTAACACACCTATTTGCTCCAGAGAATTTGCTGCCAAACATTTGCTATAATCCTTTCAGCAGACCAGTGATCATATTTAGTAACTTCCGCATACATAATAAATTATGTCCTTGCAGCTCTTTGCTGGCTCTTAAAATCATGTGATTTCACCCAATCAATCAGCGAAGATCAAGCTCATCACAATTCACACCATTGCACCACTCGACCACTCAGTTTATAGATGCGCCAAACATTAGTGTGCTTCCGGAACCAGACAAGCAATATCCTGTTGCTCGCCGTTGTCTTGTGTTTGCTGTTGGATCACTAAAACTAGCGATGGTAAGGTTCTGAAACTCTCACATTACATAGTTGATTAGCTGTGCTAAATAAGGATATTTGTGTTGTATATGTTCAACTCTGTGAAATAGATTAAATTATAGCATGAAAATCAGAGGTACCATATTTGATCATATGGCTGAAACAAGTAAAAACAGGCAGACATTCATTTTGTCTTTTTAGACATATGCCCAATGTGTCTATAGGATACTTGTTAGTTTTTTTTCTTGCTTTGTTTTCTTTTTTTACTAAACAAGCATTATAAGTCAAGATAATACATCACAATCGTGTTCATAATGATGGTTACAGCAGAGGTTGGTAGAGTTGCCTAAAATTGTATTCAAATAAAAGCAGCACTATTACATGTTTTTACTTAAGTAAAAGTAAAAATTTGCCATCCAAGAAATGACTCAAGAAAAAATAAAAAAGTATTAGGTGAAAAGGCTACTTGAGTGTGAGTAGCTGATTATAAAACCTAATTTTAGTATTCAAAATGATGTCCTGAGACGGACAACAAAAGAAAAAGTTATGTTAAATTTCTGGTATTTTAAAGACTAAAGACAAAAAATATTATATATATATATATATAATATTTTATATTCAATCAAAATTTTAAATTGTTTTGTTCAATATTCTATATTATTCTACAGTGATCCAATTTTTATGATGTTCTGAAATGCGTTAGATTATTCTAAAATGTCTCAGAATGTTCTACAATATTCTAAGTCAATGTCCATAAAAGTTATATTTGTTTTTATGCATATTCTCCCATACACTGTTATGGGATTTTTTTTTTTATCAGAACAGGGTGAGTGACTATATTTGCTCACTTCAGGTTTTGTAATTTTCTGTATGAACATAAAAGTCTTGTAACAACAGAAGACAAGTTTTGTTATATACCACAATAACACTGGGGTTTAAATGTAAAACTATTTCAATGAAGGCCCTGAGATAGTCACAGTTGCTGATCATTGATGAGATTGTTGCTTGAACACCTGGCTGCTACATACCCTTTTCAATCTTATTGAAGCACCAAAAGTCTTATTTATCTTTTACTGGAGTGTTTTTATTCATAGATATAAACATTTTCTCATTACTGTCTATATAACTGTGCATCATCACTATATCATAAAATGAAAATGTAGCTTACCCTTTCATTAGTCTATTGTTACAATGGTGTTGTATCCCTTGGTAACACAGAGGCCAAGGTTGACTTCATCCCACCCGTGCCCACTTACTGTACGTCTTGCACAAATTGCACTTATATGGCAGGCAGATGTCTTAAGCTACATTTTAAGAGTCTTGAGGGACTAGTAATAAAGGTTACTATTTTATAAAATACTGTAATAAAAACCAAAAAACTGATACAAGCGTTTTCTGTTATATCACTTTGAATCACTTTGAGTTTTGCAACTTTCCTTTTCAATTGTATTTTGGCTTCTAGCTCATAAGAATTTGAGCAATATGTAGAAAGGCATTTTTAAAATTCGAGCTCTAGGATAAAAAGCAAGTCATGTTTGGAATGTCAAACCTGGGCATCAATGCAAAGACCTAAAAATTGGTGTCTTCAACTTCAATTTGAGTTAATAAAGTGAGAATTTACAACATTTGGTGATTTATCCAGAGAGATGGCGGAAGTCAGGATAAGAATGTATCCGATAGCGGTAGCTTGGAGGCCGAACAAACCAGCAAACTGCTGAATAATTTGTTTTTGTTTTTTTTCTTCTTCCCTCTGCTTTGGGCTGCTCCTTCTCTGAAATCCTGTATACCAATAGTTAAATAGTTGTGGCGCCAAAACTGTTTTCTAATTTTTAGGATTGTTTTGATGGTTGTTGAGTAACACAGCTTCTTCACCTCTTTACTTCCCTGGCTCTCAGCTACATTTTCTACATTGATAATATTTGCAACAAAAGTGAACAATTCTTTATTTTTCTGTCATAGAAAGTATATTGTCATCATTTTAAAACATGTACTTTAAAATACAATGGATGAGCCAATTGTGATTCGTGTGTGTGTGTGTCTCATACGTTCAAGAGTTTTCCATTGTTAGTCTTTAACAGCGGGATTTTTAGATCCAATGTTTTAATATGGTGCGTTTTTAGTAAACAAACAAAAACAACAATTGCACCGCCATGCTTACAGAAAAACCCATATGAATTGAACATTTATTTGACAGGTTCTTTCATAATCCATAATCAAAATAAATAATTTAGTACGCAAAAAAGGGTAAGGATGAAAAGACAACATAGGATAAGCAGGGTAAATGAGAAGTTATAATTTTTCTCAAAAGTGATTTCAGAGGAAGAAAATGAACTGAGAAGGAGCAGTAAAAGAAAAATGCAAGAGGGAACAAGAGGAATGCTGAACAAGTTTAGTAAACCCTCCATAACATATACACACACACTCTTCCAGACAAACACACATGCTGGTTGCTGTATCACAGGATTAGAGTGCTTCTAAAAGGGAAAAGGAAAACACTGAGACACAAGCACACATTCAACCACACGCAAAGCAGAAACATCCATTAGCAATGGACTCGCACTCTTTCTCTCACTCAGCCTCTTCTCACTCACTAACTCATAACAGTCACTCACTCACCCCTCTTCTCTGTGCATGCTTATTAGTGCATATTTTCTCTCTTTCTTTGTGATTTTTTTTCTCAGGCATCAGCCTCTCGGTGCTCTTCAGATGCTCAGAATGTTTTTGATTGTCTGTCTCTTTTTGCCAAGACACAAAGTCCCTTTGTAACTTGCATTTGTGGAGTTGTTTATGCAGTTAGCTAAAATATAACAGGATAACGACCAAGAAGAAGAAAAAGATATAATAACCTCAAATAGTTATGCAGTAGCGTTTTAAGCAAATTATATCAAATGCATGAATATGAAGAAAATTGCTTGTCTCAATCAATCAATCAATCAAATATCATATCTCCAAAGAATAAAGAATATTGCCTCTTCCAGTCCAATGCATATACACTAATACAGTGGACCCCTTCTTACTGGTGGTTCAACATTTGTGGTTTCAGCTCTTTGCAGAGAGACCGCAAAGCTCATACCCAATTTAAAGCGGGTTCTGTTGCATTTTAAAATTCATAATATTGATGCTATTTATCTTTTAGCCCCTTAGCGTTCCTATGTCCCGCAGGTGGGACGTTGCCTACTTCCGGGTTTAGATTTGCAGATCGTCTTGACCAACTTCTATGTACATATACATATTTTACATAATTGGAAAGCTAAGAGTTCTGTAATTTCAGTTGTGTATGCCAATCAACAATACAATCATATGCAAACCACTGAGTGGAAGTCTGACTTCGGGGGACGTTCTAGTTGTTTTTTTCCCAGCCGGAAGTCGGAATTTCTGAGTTCCAACTATTAATGGAACACACCATTAGAGATCCTTTTGGCAACATGGCAAAACACCCCCAAAAAAAAAAAAAACATAGAGGAAGCCGTGGAGCTTTGTTAGAGAAGAGAAAGTGATGATTCTGAGGATTTTCTTTTAATCAAAGAGGTACAGTTATGTGTTATGCATTCACCCTGGAGATGGTGCATCTTCTGGCACACTTTTGGCACCCCTTGACCTTTAGTAAGAAAAATGTGTGCAAAATAATCATTTTTTGGTTTATTGCTGTCAAATTCAAATTTGGTGAGGATAAATGTAACGTAATATAGGCTTTACGGTGCATTCACACCGAACACGTTTGAAGCGTCATGGGCGTCAGGTTTATATATAAAGTCAATGCAGAAAAGTGCAGGATGTCAGAAGCAGATTTGCGTTGCGAAAATGCATTTCTGCCCCATTCGCGCGTAAGATTCGCGCAAATTAGGTGTTTGCACGCGTATTTTCGGACTGATATTCAGATTTTTACGTGGTGCATTTTGTGCATTCGCGCGTCACAAGCGTTTTTGCGTCTGCCACTGAAGTTGAAAAATCGGAACTTCGGCATCAATTCCCGCCGCGTCAACCAATCAGGAGCCTGGTGAAGTCGGTGTCACGTGATGCTTTGACCCAGTTCACGGGGTCAGGTCCCGCAAAATTCATTTATTCAACATGAAGAAAATACTAATAACGGCCGTGGCTAATCACCCCGAGCTGTACGACACCAGCTGCTTTCTCTACAAAGACAGGAATAAAAAGTACCTCGCTTGGAGGAATACAAGTGAGGAGATAGGGCAACCTGGTAAGTTCATTTCAATTTTGAACGTTTTCACGTAACTGACTCTGCGAACCTGCGCAAAGGCTAGCAAGCTAGCCTACTGTCCCACTATTTTATTTATTTTCTGCTAGATCGACAGCCGCCATCTTGCAAAAAAAACGTCTGGCACAGGCTCCTCCCACAAGTTGCGTATTTCCGGCTTGACGCGCGTCAAAATATACCATTTTGACATATATATTTATACCAATTCGCTTTGGACGCGCGTCGAGGTGCAAATATTCAAGCGTCCAACTTGGGCGTGCGACGCTTTGGTGTGTACGTACCATTAGACCCACACTGTGTTTAAGGTCACCACTCCACTCTAAAGCTACTTTTAGAGCATGTATTTTTAGAAAATAAATAGGCAGCCATAAATGTTATCTTTTCCAGTGTATTCAAAATCATATTACTTGGTAACAATAGCACTTAGAAATATTTAGAAATTTCAGAGTATTTTCTTTCAAAGAGACCACGGCCATGTCTCTACTCAAAATGGTTCAAGAACAGCTTTAATTTAAAAAAATTGCAGGAATGTTAAGTTGTTTGCACTATTTTAGATTTGATCATAAATAGGATATAATTTCATGTTTTATTTCTATTTATTTATTTATTTTGATTACAGTACATTTTGAAATTCATAACATATTTTGTAATTCTAAAAATGATGTCTTTATATTGTTTATATCTGTATTATCATTTACAATTGCAAATGTTTCTTTTACATTTCACATTTCGACATTTTATTTTAAATGTCTAATAAATGTTATGTATTTGATTGATTGACTGACTGACTGACTGACTGACTGACTGATTGACTAACTGATTAAGTGGTTGATAAAATACTCATTATTATACTGGAGTTTTTGCTGCAAAGTTTTAGGACAGTTTAATGGTGTAAACTATAATGCAAAACATTAAAGAAAATTCCAAAAAAAATTCTAACTGTTGTGAGATAATTCTAAATTACATTTACTTTGTTAAACACAGAAACTCCTCCCGAATTGCATTGTCTCCTTAATTAGTAAAAAGCTATGTGCGGAAATGTTTTCTATAAGCTAAAAATAATAAATTCCTACACTTTTATGTGTTTCCAAATAATTGATCACTTTTAACAACCTATTCTCCTTACACTTTTCCTTTTCTTTAGTAAGGTCACAGCATCCTCAGCAGGATGTCATTTACTGCTTCATTAGAAAATAAAGGCAGATGTCCTGAACCTAATCAAAATTTTGTTAGGCTTAAACACAAAACATTTGACAGATTGTTCCGGTATTTTCCCTTTTAATTAAGAATGTAACTTCTTATCAAGCGCCAGGGCTGACGAATCACAGAGAATTTATTTGTTACAGTCTGTAAGAAGTTTTAAAACTTCTTACAGAGGAGACACATTTACATACCACTTCCAGATAAATGTGGGGTTAGTGTCTGCTGTCTAATCCCAAATTAGAATCCAAATTTTCTGTGCATCTTAAAGTTCTCTAACAGTCTACAGGGAGGCGGAACTATCACAGTAGCAGAAAAGAATAGGCTGATATAAATTCCCTTTTATTGCGGCTCGTTATAAGAGGATAAAAACCGCCTTTACTTTAAATCATATTCTTTTTGTTCCCTTAATTTTACTTTACCCTTTAAAATATTCATTGAAATATTTAATTTGAATGTTTCTTAGTTATTTTCATTAAGCTTTTACCACAACCAGCTGACTTTAAGGATTTTTTGGAAATCCATAAAACTGAAAGAAAAACTCCCCTCCACGACTGCTGTCTCCCAGCTTTCACACGGCTGAAAGAAGAGGTCCTTCAGGCTACATCAAAGCCACCACATTAAAGCATGTTTTGGATCACTCCTAATGTTGCTGACAGACTGAATTTCTCCATATGACTCTTTCTTACAAAGAATGTCACACAAAAGCCCACGTTTGGACAGGCGGAGGTTTCTGGCAGTGCAGAAATGCATGTTTGGACAGAACCATGCAGGGCCACAAAGAGCTGGAGTATTTTTCTAAATTCACCTGAGGAAACCAACAGTAAGGTTGTACAAAGCAGACAACAAGCAAGGTTTCTGTTTGCGGTCTGGTTAAAGCAAAAGCGTAACTTTTTTTTCTTACAAGGCTCTTGTAGACAAATGCTTTTTGTTTGGATTATTTAAAATTAAATAAGATGTCAGTCTGGCTCTGTAAGTACTCTAAAATGTATTTTCCACCAATAGTTACAGTTAAAGCCATCCATTTTCATACACTGTACAAAAAACCCAAACGTTTTTTTTCCCCCTACCTGTCTGGCATTAAATCAAACAAAGCTTTTCCTGGTAAGGCCAATTAGTGTTACAAAATAATATGAGAAACATTTTCTGATTCTTTTTTTTAAAATTAAATAAAATATTTTTTTCAAATTAATTCGGAAAAAAGTATGACTTTAAATTCTTGAAAACTGTTGTAAAAAGCTTAAGGATAGATAGACAAAACCCTGGCCCAGAGTAAACGAAGAGTAAAGAAATGTATTTAAAGTTCTACATTGGAGAAAAGTAAAAAAAAATCTAATTAAAACAAAAAAATCATGTTGATACTATCTGACCTACAACAGGTGAAGTTTATTCTAAGTGAATTTCTGAAAGTTGAAAAAAGAACAAAAAAACCCTCTTGCTATCTTTCATTTCTGGTTGTATTTTTACAGTCAAGGCAGTGTGACAAATTTGTATGTTGTTTTTTTTTTTACCCAGATATAAATTTGCTGTAAATAAATTTAATGTTCAACATAAGTCAAAAACAGAACTTTTTCTCCATGAGATAAAATGTATAATATTGTACTACAGCTGCTGAATAAACTGTTGGGAGTTTAGTATGAGTGATTTGACATTCATTATTCATTCATTATTACTTGATGCCAGATTACAAAAAAATGAACCAACAAAAACCCTCTCCTCTTCCAAAGAAGTGAAACAGAAATGACTCTTGCAAATTACAAGCTGGATGTGTGCTAACTCTTAGCCATCAAATTAGGCATTCAGCAGCTGTAACAAATGCAGAAAATCAACTTTTAGTGTTGTTTGTGTCACGGATGTATGTTATAGAAATATGAGTAATACTGCCTGACACTGTCATTTTTGATGTAGTCAATCCATTGCCATGTAGATCTATGAATACAATGGTAAATGACATCTTCTGACTTACTGCAACAGCTGTATTTGAACAAAACTATGCAGTAATGTTGTTGCTATAAATGTTGCCTACTTTATAATCTGAAATGTAATAAATCATTGTTTATTTGCAAGTTGATTTTAAGCACAGGCTTTGAAATATAGCTTTTTCTTCCGGAAAACTAAGAAAATACCTTTCAACAGCAGAACTTAATGACCACATATTAACATGTATGACATTGGATATAGGAATATGAGAAGAAAGAACAAGGACAAATCAGCATTTCAATTTGATGTTTTAATCCTCTGATTTGTGTCGAATCTTTAAAGTCACCTCATTGCCTGAAGTTATATCTCATAATATATTTAATACAGAACACTCAGCGAGAAACAGTAAAAAAAATTTTTACACGATGAGTAAAAGAGAATAAAGTTCAGATGAAGGATAAATAAAAGAATAAAAGAACTGGAAGATTAAATAGAAAAAATATATTCTATAACGCATATACTCCAGCTTCATTTTAAACCACCTCTTGAGTTTCCCCAAAGCCCTGCTGCTGACATGGAAAAGAACTAATGGTTGCTTCATTCCTGACAGTTTAAAACAGGATTTTGGTTTTTAAAAAATCCCTGCAACAAAGCAGAAAAATCAAAGGTCAAATGCTGAACAACTAACCTTATCTCCCAAACAGAAGTGAAAGAACCTCTTTAACAACAATTGACATGGTTGTGGTGGTGAAATGGAATTGTGGCACTAAACATTCGGAGATTTGTCACAGTGAACACACAGATTAGCTCAGGTCATGGTCTTTATAAGCATATAGCACTGAAACTAACACGAACTGAGGGCTCACGGCAGCTAAGTAGTTAGTGTTGCCACATTATTGCAGAAGTCCAATTCCAGTAATGGGTATTCTTCGAGGGGTTTTCACGTTTTTACTGTGCATTTGTCTGTTCTCTCTAAAACATGTATGTTAGGTCAATTAGAGATGTACTTTTTTTTTTTTTTGTGGTATGGACTTCACACAATCCTGGATAAAATCAGGTAGATACTGATAATAGGAACACTACCTGAAAATTCTGTACATAACCTTTGAAATGGTTTTAAACGGGATTTTTCTTAATTATTATTTTAAATGAAGAATGTCTTCGTTAACTTTTCTTTAAAATAATGACAGCCACTGTAACAAAGATGTATCCTCCACCATGGTCATCCCATCCTCCTTTCACGATGAGACTACATAATGAATAGGATTAAGGGTGTTTCTCCCTCTCCTTCTAACTCTTTGTCTCACACACTCTTTAGCTATCTCTCTTCTTCACTGCCCCTTCTGTTTCTCTTCTTTCCTCTACACCCATTTTGCTCTCCAAAAGAAATCTTTCAGGCATGTCCAATTGGCTCTGGCCACTACATGCATGCCTCCCCAGAGAGAATAACCCATAAAAATTCTCTCTCAAACACACAAATAAAGACACACATCTGCACGTACACAAACACACACACACCCCTAAATGAAGATCCGACTCAAGGAAAAGGCCACTAACAGGACATCAGACTTTTCATCAAAGGCTCGCTGTACTGTCCCTGCACCCCATTTCTGAAGACTTGTGTGCGTGCGTGTGTGTGTGTGTGCATGCGTGTGTACCTTTGTGACACAGCGACAGATCCCCATAGTAATATTGAGGGGCTACGCCTGGTTATGTGCCACATAGGTGCTTTTTAGGGGACCCAAGCTACTCACACTGAATCACACATTCCATACACACAGACAAAGTAAATTGGATAGATTTATATTACTGCTGTTGTAAAACTTTTTTCTCGAGTTCCTGTCCACCTTTTTATCTGTACTATCAAATTCACACCATTTTTTATTTGTATTCCAGGGACACTTACCTTCCTACCACTTCGTACCTCTACTTTCTTTCTCTTTTCGCTATCTAATCTTACAACTACTGTCAGGTTTAATGGATCCTTGCAAGTATCTGTTTGTCTAAGTCAAAAAAGCAGCTTTATGTACATTTAAAAAAATGAATTTAATCTACATTTTATTTTCAAAATCAAAACTTAACTTGCGGTGTTATGGTACTAGATCTGAAAGTTTGGTTTTGTTTCTTCACTATAGTTGTAGTTCTTGCTGTTGTTCGAAGACAACAGTGTTTACTGCTGATTTTTTAATTGGCTGCGTGGGTTTAAGCATGCCTGATTGTGTATTTCTTGGATGGCCCAGTGCCTGGGGTCTATCCTGCCTCTTTAGAGTAAAAAAAAAGAACTGGAAATTGGATTGATGGTCAGGCACATGGAATGACAAATAGGTCCCTTAATGTGTTTGGAAATTATCACAGCTTGAACAAAATAGATCCTGAAGCAATGTTTAATGCCTGCTAGGAATCTTATTTCTTATGTCTTCAAGGGATTTGGAATGTCTGCTGAGAAAGAAATACATGAAGTTTGTATAGTACATGCTTGTACAAGCAACTCACTGGAGTAATATTAACAGTTTGTTGGGTTTGTTGGGAACGGGGAAGGAGTCTAACAGGTGTTCAGAGAAAGGACCTACGATATCACTCCTTCGTGCATGTACGATGCAGCAGTCTGTCACTGAAGGGACATTATGCCAGAGTGATGTTCTTCTGTCTCCCACTACCTGCACTGGCTCAAGGGGGCATCCCATTACAGAGCTGGCCTTCCTGATGAGCTTGTCCAACCAGCTAGAGGAAGTCTAGCTTTAATAAGCTGCTTTAGGAGACAACATTAAAGAAGATGGCTGATGTAACCACTGAGTCAAAAAAGGTTGAAACTGTCAGCAGGTAGGAAACAACATTTTATGAGAAATGCCTAACGTCTTAAAAAAGAACAAAGATAAATTTTAAAAAAGTATTCAAGAGCACCCCCAGCACTACAAAAGACTTCAGTATCCTCACCAGATGGAGTCTGCTCTGATCATTTATGTTAAAGGCATCAGTATTGGAGCTCAAGTCCAGTTTTATAACTATAACAATATTTCAGTGTCCATTCTTTCGATGTTCACTGGTGCCAATTTGGTAGGTCAGGGCTTGTGGAAATCCGCCACCAGCTCATCAGTCTTCCCAGCATTGATCAGGAGATGTTTCTGCTGACTCATCATGGCAAAATCCACGATGAGTCATCCTCATCTATGATGCGACCGGCTATGGCAAAGTCACCTGAAAACTTTTGAAGATGGCAGCATGGGGCAGGAACAGTGCCAGCGCAGTTCTGCTTATCAGCCTGTCACAAACACAACCCTGTGTCCTTGTGTACAGTGGGCAGCCTAGTGTGGGTTGTCCAGTATCCACAGTCAAAAGTGGTGGTCCACACCAGACAGCTCCAGCTTGTCCTTCAGAAGTCCAGCCTGGATAGTCTGAAAAGCATTGGTAAAAAAAAAAGAAAAGAAAACATGACATTTTAGTACTGCACGGGGGTCAGTATGTTTTCTCTTCGGCCCACGATGGATTAGACTTTCTTCTCTTAGAGTGTATTCAGACCAGAAAAGTCCTTTGGTTCGCTTGTTTGGTCCGGACCAAAAGCGGACTTAATTTTTTTCGTTTGGTGCGGTTCGCATTCATACTGTACTTTTTGCAAGTGAACTATATTTTGTAAACACATCCACGCGTGTGACGATCGGTGCGGCCATTGGACAGCAATGACTACGGCGGCACACAGAGCGCAGACCCGGAAATGGAGGAAAACATGGAAGCTCTACGCTGCTCTGAAGATTTCTGCTGTTATTGGAGCTGCAAAATCACATTGAGTGTCAAGAGCAGCTCATCCAACGCAGGTTTCGCGACGCTCTGTTTCGTATTTTGGAAAGGCGTCGGGGGAGCCGAAGGAGACGATGTGCTCTGTGTGCCCTGACCCATGACATGCTCGCAGCACCGTGGCAAAACAGAAGACAAAGGATCAGGTATGAACTTACCTTGCTACGGTGGCTTGTTTAGTCCAAAAAGGCACATGTATCCTGGAGTTGGTTCGGATCAACAGTGGTTTGTATTCACACCTGAAGCAAACCGCACCAAAATCTGTTTGGAAGCGGACTGAGACCACCTAAAAAAGTGGGTCTCGGTCCGGTTCTCTGATCCACACCAGGATTCGTTTGTGTGTATTCGTTTCGAACCCTGGTCCGGACCTTTTATGCAGAACCCTGGTCCGTTTAACCAAACAGTGTAGGTCTGAATACACCCTTAAACAAAACACTTTAAAAAAACTGTACCAATATTTTATGATCTTAAACTTTCAAGAGAGACAAAAAAGCAGCAACACAAGGAATCATTAAGAGGGCATATACTTTATTGTAAGCAAATCTGTTGTTGATGAATTATTCATTTTTTTAATCAAATAAAAGAAGACATTTTACATATTACTATGTATTCAATACGGTGCCACAAAACCACTTATATCTGTAGAGCATCCGTTTGGAGAATGCAGACATGGGCTTTCTTTCTGTAAATAAAGCCAGGGAAAATCTGGCACTTGGTCTCAACTCAGCTCGCTCTCTCTCTCTCTCTCTCTCTCTCTCTCTCTCTCTCTCTCTCTCTCTCTCTCTCTCTCTCTCTCAGGTAGAAATTGTGCCTAGAGTTGTCGTGGTTACTGTGGTTTCCGTGTCTTAAAAGCAAAAGAAATGAGGGGGGGGGATAGTCCCATGAGGCCCACATCTATTGGACAACACTTAAACTCTCTGACCTTTAAAAGTGGCTATGAGCTGCTGGATCTGTATGATTGTACAAGATGTGCGTATAAAGGACACGGGGAGAATGAGGGCTGGACTCTAGAAGGAGAAGAATAAGTGAGGACATTGAGGAGAAATGGAGGGTGGATTAAGAAAAGGGGGAGACAACAATGTCTTGTAGGGATTGTAGTTGGACGATCCCTCATGCAGCATTTCGTCACACAAGCTCATGCACTTGAACTGAGGGGCAATTGTTGCAGACACTTGTCTTTTTTGCTCTCATCTTTTTCCTCTCCTGAGGGATGGAAAGAGACAGACAGGGTGAGAGAGGAATGATGAGGGGAAGAGAGGAAAGTTGAAAACACTTCAATCACTTTTTCTATTTCTCCCTTTCTCATTGTCTTTCACTTATACCTACTGTATATCTCTTTTGATCTGTGCGAGCTTAAAATCTGAGTATGCTCATATGATGTGGAACTAAAAAAAATACATCATCTAATGAAAAACACAACCTTGCTTGGGCCAGATATATTCTGCATTTGCTTTTGTGTCTCAGTAAAATTGTAATATCACACGTCATTTGCAAATTTTGTTTTTGTTTCTAAGGGAAAAAGATGAAGACAGTTAACCTGGCCCTGTGTGAAAATACAATCCCCTCATTTATTATATCAAGAAAAAAACATTGATTAACTATGATTTTTTTTATTAAGGGTCTATCAATCTGGAAAGTACAAATCTATATCAAAGGTTTTTTTGATTCCAGTGAACCACAGTGAGAGAGAAACATAAATGGAGAAACATTTGGCGATCCTTCCGAGGAGTGACCGGCTTACCAGATTTCTTCAGAAAGAGCAATAACAAATCATCCAGGAGATCACAGAATAACCTAAACTACTGCAGGCCTCACTTGCCTCAGCTAAGGTCAATGTTCAGGATTCAGCAGTTGGAAAAATGGGCAAAACTTGCCTCCATGGGAGAGATTTAAGGCAAAGATAATGCTGACCAGAAGCAACACAGAGGCCTGTGCCCCATTTGCCAAAAGATAAACATACTGATGTTGCCCAAGACATTTGGAAGTACATCTAGCATCATGATGATGGTAATGTTATGATCTATCACTGGTTTACTGCTTCATGACTTGATAGATTTGCCATACCTGAAAAATAAAATTCTGCTCTCCCAGAAAATCCTGAAAGAGAATGTCCGGTCTATTTTTTATAATTTTTTGTCTGGTCCAATTTAGGAACTTAAGCTGAAGCCCAATTGAGTTATAATGCCCATTGGGGCGGCAGTATCTCAGGGATTCATCTTGTAACCAGTGGCGGTGGGTTGTCGGTTCAAACCCCCGCTCTGTCCATCTCAGTCACTTTGCCATTGTATCATTGGCTGAGACCCATCACCCGCGTTGCCTGCTGGTGGTGGTCAGAGGGCCCGCTGGTGCCGATTAAATGGCAGCCTCAGTTCTGTCAGTCTGCCCCTGAACAGCTGTGGCTATAATGTAGCTTACCCCTATCAGTGTGTGAATATGTGCATGAATGGATGAATGACTGATTGTAATGTAAAGCACTTTGGAGTTCTTGGACTTGATAAAGCACTATATAAGTACAGGACAGTGATCCAAAGCAACAGCGAATGAATCTGAATCTGATTCTCAACATAAACAAAATCAAGGTTTTGGAGTGTTCTAGACTGAACTGGACTGAAATACTATTGAAATGACCTTAAGTAGGTAATTTATGCTCTAAAACTCTCCATTATGACTGCATTAAAGCAATTCTGTAAAGAAGAGTGGACCCAAGAATGATTAGTTACCACAAATGCTTAATGATAGTTGTTGCTGCTGAAGGGAGGTACAAGCAATTATTAGGGTTAGGGGGTAATTACTTTTTTCTCATAAAATAAATTAAAATTAAATTAATGATCTAAAACATTTAAATGTGATAAAAAAGCAAAGACAGTAGAAATATGTAAGGGGTCAAATACTTTTTCTAAGTAACGTATACTAAGCTTTTAAAAAGTTATAGTTTCAAATATTGATTACTTTTATGGGGTACTAGTTAAGGCACCTTTTATAAGATTCCTAATTCAGTTTTTTCCACCTGTAAAGAAAACAATTTAATGCAGTACTTTCCCTCCACCATCTGCTGTTATGGGTAGTATAGCAACTTCAAATTAATTTATTGTAAAGGTAACCAGTCTCACTAGTTATCAAAATCAAGTTAAATCTAAAACCTATCAAAAATATTTTTTATACATATACATTTATATGAACCATGGATTTGATCTTTCCAAAATTTTAATTTACGCTTAAGATGAAGAAGAGTAGATTTCTGTTCTAATTTTATGCTCGATGTCTATTGAAAGAATACATGGTAAATGTAATATATCACATCTATTGCTCATTTATAGAGTGGTCTTTCTCTATGAAATCAAGCTGCCTAAAATCCTAAATGCTATCCAGCTAAATTGTTTTGTAGGAAATTATTAGGAAAAGTTTGGTGGAGGGAAAGGAAGGACTTTTCAGAGGACTTTTTCTGTCATCAGAAAAACATTCAGACAGGCCCAGGGCAGGCCTTCTGGACAGTGCATCAATTATTGTACTGAATAAAAGCAGTTTCAGTGATAACTTTCATGATTTGATATTTGGCTTAATAAGAGAGGTGACTGCAGCTGCAGGAAACCAATCATTATTTTTGGAGACTATAGAATAATATTCTGAGAAATATGTTTTATGTTATCTCACAAAGTCTTTATTTTGTGAATAATAGAATTAGCTGGTGAACTAAAATTAGCAGTAAATGAAGGATTCTTTAGAGATTAAAAGTCAGTGTTTAAAGTTTAAACTTTTCATGTAGATTCCATAGTACTGCAAAGTATTGGTATTTTTATATTATATATGTGAATTACTAAACAACAATTGCTCATTAGTTGTTCTGGGCAGTGGGCCGTGGACATTTCTAGATCTTTATTCGTACAGTTCATATATCGCCTTACAGTCTAACACCCACTCTTGTGTTAATTTAGCTCTTATATTAATGAAAACAAGTGAAGCAAATCACTCAACAATTTTCACGATAATTGCTTAAGGAATATTAAAATTAATCATAAATAAGTAATTATAAAAGATTTAAACCTGATTAAAGTTATAAATTTTTAATAAATGTCTTGAGCTTTTCTGTGTTACAGTTCAGTTGCTTTATGCAGTTCATATTTTTCAAAGGCTTTCATTTAACCAAACTAGCACTGGCCTATGTAAGTAAGTAAGTTACTGATGTACCTATGTTTTACTCATTTTCAAATCTTTTTCTTGAAAATTGTTTTGGTTGCTTCTGACTTTTGTATGGTTCTGGTGGGTCTAGAGATGGTAGAGCTTAGAAAACGAACTCATTGTTCACCTTGGTGGAAAGATGCATGACGAGATGATGCTGAAACTGGCATTCAAAACAAGATAAGTTTCTAGATTCCTCCCTGAAATAAGACAGTATCCCTGGGAAAGGAAAGGAAAGGAAAGGAAAGGAAAGGAATGGAAAGGAAAGGAAAGGAAAGGAAAGAGAAAACATTGTGGTCATGGTTGATAAGAGAAAATGGGATCTTCAGCATTCAGCATTTTATATGAAGTCCTTACATGTCATTGACCAAAGGCCAAAAGTGACAAATTCAATAAATTTGTTGTACATGTAATCTACATGTAATCATTTTAATTAAACTGGAAAAATTTACATTAGGTTAGTAAACATACCTAAGACTTTTAGTATTTCAATGATGTATGTCAATAATAACATAATAAACATTTGAATAAATTATCAGTTAAAAGTATGTATAACAATTCCAGTATTTAAATGTGTTATTGTCATTTGTTAGCTAGTTAGTGTTATTTGAACAATCACAATTAAGACATTTGATTATTTGGAAAGCAATTCCCCATGATGCTTTGTGACTCAATTAGCTATCAATAAACCCACCTATGTTTGATTCTGGGCAGTACTAAATATATGAAATAAAGAGTTTTTGTGGAATGCTCATCCTCTATGGTCAGTAGCTCTCAAAGTTAGATATATTTATCTTGGCAGGAACATGTGACTGTCATGTTGGAGAACATTCAAGGCACTCTTTGGTAAAACAGATTCATCAGATCAAATCAATAGAAGAGAAACTTTGTTTTCTTATTTATTATAATAAACAATACTAACTATAGTAGCTGTATTTTAAAATAAGTTGGATATACATTTAATTTAACTAAGCATGCATATTTTGATTTAAAACATTTTAATTCAGTCATAATCAATAAAGAAAAGAATTTTCAGTAACTCCATTCACTGAGACACATTATATGGATTCATTTTACAGAGACTGTTGTTTTCAAGCCTTTGTGTGTAAAATACAACAATGTGGGGTTGAATAAAACATGTTTAATATGTATGTTTAAGTATGTTTAATACCTGCTAAAAGGTTATTATTTTCAAAACGTACTTTTAATCTGACAAATGAGCATCATCGGAATATATGTTTGTTCTCAGAATAACTGGTTGTACAATAGTGTTCTGACAGAGCATCATTCCCTGATTTATCTCATGCTGATATGTCCAGCCCTAAATGTCTGACCTATAGTGCCCTAGCACCACACTAGAAGCAAAGCGATCGAGCTGTTCTTATCTTTTTTATATTTACTTGTGTTTTACATGTCTTTTGAACTGATGTCTGACTAAGTTTGTTTTTAATGCTTTTTTTGTTGCTTTTTTATCTGCAGGCCCCACATATTTTTGTCAGTGTGTCTCTAATGGCTATGTCTGATGTCTGGCGTCAGGGTTGACCGTATCTTTCCCTGGTGACCTTGCGTCATGATGTATATTTACACACACGCGCACACGCACACACGCATAAACCTTTTTTCTATGCAGTTTAAAACCTGTACTGATTTTAGATTCAGATTTTAGTGATATCACTGGCATCACCAATCTAAAGCATTGACATTACTTATTCAAATAAAAGCTATTATCACACTTGTTTAAAAACGAAATTGTGAGAATTTGAGATAATTAAACACACATCTCAGGTATTTTAATTTATAGGGGCTAAAGTAACTTTAGTGGTCTCAGAAAGTCTTCTATACCTGATTCATGTGTTTTTCCTGACCCCTCCCCCTTCTCACCATCCTCTTTCTACTAATCTCTGTCTACTCTGTCTATCTATCTCTCTGGAGAGCATTTAGGGCCTGCTCTCTGGATTTGGAGCAGACATATTGTCTTTTGTTGCAACAAACTGAGCACTAATTGGCCAGAGAGAAGATTCTAGACAGCATAGAGAACAAGGCAAAAAGAAGTGGTAAGAACAGTGGGTGTGGAAAGGAGGGGGTGAGAGAGAGAGATAGAAAGATAGAGTGAAAGAGAATGCATAGCAAAGTGAAAAAAATAAGTGAGTCAGGACTGTTTGGTAGACTAAAAGTACTTTAAAACCATGATGGGCCAACATCCAGACAGGCGCCATTTTAAACCTACACACACGTACGCACGCACACACACACACACACACACACACACACACACACACACACACACACACACACACACACACACACACACACACACACACACACACAGTTACAACACAGTTCTTGGAGTTCTGGAGAGTTGCTGTGCAGGCAATTCCCCAGGAGCGTAAATCCACTTCATGCTTTTGGAAAACAGTTTCACTGATATATAATGTCAGCTTTCTTGTAACAAAACTATTAAAGTTGAATTTGTGAATATGCCCTTCATAGTTGCAACACAGTTTGATTGAAGTTTGATGAAAGATCCCAAAGAGACTTTTCGTTCTCCAGACCAGATTCCGATCCTCTGAGCATGCTCACTACATTCCTTTTTTTTTTCCTTCATCACACTATTCCTTCAAGTTCTCCAAAACAAATATCCTCCCAATGGCTGAGACCTGTGCTTTCTTGTTCGGTGTGAGGATACGCTTTTTATTTATTTGTTTATGTGTTAATACTAATAATTAGGGGTGTCAAATTATCCCGTTAATTGCGATTAATTAATTACAGCGCATATTTAGCGTGCTTTGTTTTTATTCGGGTTAATAAAATTTTTTATCCTTAATTATACAGTTTCTGCATGTGAGAGACCTTTAAATAAAACCCGTTTTATGCACTGGGCTTCTTGTGCTTGAGTTGTTCGGGGTTAAACACACCCTGAAGTGGACATTGATTAGCTGTAAACTCATCACAAGATGACTGGCTTCCATCGCGGTGGGGAGGGTGAGGTGAGCAGTGTTGCCAACTTTGGTATATTTGGCGAGTTTTTAGACCCCTCTAGTGATTCTTTCTTCAAAAAAAAAAACAACTAGCGGCAAGTCTAGCAACTTTTTATGGGGTTATTGGAAACTTTTGGGTGAAGCATGTAACGTTGTTACTCTTCTCACCAAGCAGCGGCGCGCTCTCCCGTCTCAAATCTCACAGATCTCACAGCAGACAACCAGTCTGCACCGCACACAGCAGCTCCACCCGGCCGCCGAGGTCCACCGGTATGGCAAGCCATTGGTATCAAAAGTAATGCGGATATTATGTGTTGTTTTATCCTGTAATACAGCTGGACTCAGAAACAATATTTACCCCACTGCGTCCAGAACGCTAATGAATCGCGCATGCTCGAAGCAGAAGGTTGCAGGCGCCACTTGGGACTAGTCACAAAAACAGCAGAATGTAAATGGCTAGGACTTCATCTGTTCAAGTCTGTTATGTTCAATAAATGACTTCATAAAGCCAGTTTTTTTTAATTACATGTATTAAAATTTAGTTCTACCACAATAATGCAATGGTTTTAAAAGAAAATACCTCAAGATGAGGGCTTTTATCAGCAATTATTAGGTGAGGTTGAGAAAGAGATTAATTAGATTAATTACGGATCAAAATTAATCAATCTCAATGTTTTTTTAATCTCATGACAGCACTACTAATAATGCATTAAAAGTGAACCATCTCTTTTTCTGTCGTAGGAACTTCCTGTTGTAAATTTTAGTGAGGGTTTTTCTTAAAATGAGCAAGTATAACATAAATGAACAATGAAAAATCACAGTGAGTAAATATAAAATAAAGTGTGACTTTGTACAATAAATAAGAATGTCTGGTATTAATTTTTGTGAAACAAGGAAATGCTGAAATGTCTCAAAAATATATTAAATGTAATTGTAGAAAAGGTAAAACGTTTTTTCGAGGAAAGTCTTTATTAGAAGTCTTTTTCTTTCTTTCTTTCTTTCTTTCTTTCTTTCTTTCTTTCTTTCTTTCTTTCTTTCTTTCTTTCTTTCTTTCTTTCTTTCTTTCTTTCTTTCTTTCTTTCTTTCTTTCTTTCTTTCTTTCTTTCTTTCTTTCTTTCTTTCTTTTTGTTTGCTTGTAATGTAACAAAAACACAAGCAGACTTCCTTTTTGTCACTGAAATGTTATCGCCCCATGCTCTTTTCACCTGCTGTCCATTTGACATTAGATGTCCTCATAAGCCTCTTGTTTGCATTGTTTTGCCTGACCTGGTGGTTTATCCACTCACTTTTGGATAAGCGTATGTATCTAATAAATGATTGTTGACAAGCTGAGAGAAGAGACAAATATGGAAGTGCAGTGCAGTGCAGTGCAGTGCTCAACCAGATTATAATAACTGTAATGGGGCTGGGGTACTGGCCTCTGATTATGTTTACCTTTAGAAATAGCTTTCTTACTGGAGAAAATGAATTACTGTTAACAAATAAGAAAGCAAAAAGGCTGTAGGATGAGGATATTTTTTTCTCAAGAAAATGAAGTTGAGCAGATGCCACACTAATGCAAATGTCAAGAACAGGTTTGAATTGTAGAAAGAGGTTCTCTCCATTTTAATAATTTAATAAACATTTTGTTAGTTAAAGTGGCTGTTTTGCGCTCCCATCTGCTTAGGTCATACAAAATGGGAAAAAAATGTAAAAAAACTTTTTTATGACTTCTATTTTATCAGCTTAAATCCTTGTGAAGGTTTTAACCCAAAATATTCATTTTTCACAGAGTTTTACCAGTTAGTTTGGTAGAAATCATAGACAAAGGCTGCTAAAACAGAGTGGTTTGTCTTTCTCTGGCGTGTCAGTATTGGCCCCTTCTTGTCTAAAAGGTCACTTGATTTGTCACTTGGCATGTCTTTATGACAGCAGCAATTATTGGCCTTAGAATGACAGCAGCTTGAATTTTCGGGTGCAGCCCCTCATGCTTTCACAATTTGGCTGGCCCTCAGGAAAATCTATGAAATGAACAGATCAACTCTAACTAACCAGCACGATGTCTTAAGAGAGAAAGCCTTTTTTTTTGAAAATTAATTGCTCAGAGGGACTATTTGTTACCTCTATGAGTAGAAACCAATCATGTTTATAGCTACACTGGCAAACTTTGTGTTTCATTGCAATTTTATGACAATTATTATTTCATAATAATTAATAATTAACATTCATAATTACTGTTGATTTGCTGAAGTGTTGGATATATGTGACATAGATTGAAATGACATTAATGCATAGGATATTGTATATAGTGTACAAAACAGTTGTAAAACATGCAGACATTAGACTGAAATTCAAAATCCCAGATAATTAGAATGTTACATGAAATCAAGAAAACAAAGATTTTAAATAGAGAATTGTTGGACCTCTGAAAAGTATAATCCTGCATATGTACTC
The DNA here is from genome assembly GCA_963556495.2 of Valencia hispanica. Taxonomy (NCBI): domain Eukaryota; kingdom Metazoa; phylum Chordata; class Actinopteri; order Cyprinodontiformes; family Valenciidae; genus Valencia; species Valencia hispanica. The sequence continues at coordinate 51,392,148 of OY747703.1, read as the reverse complement.
AGTACTTGGTTTGGGCCCCTTTTGGATCAATGACTGCTTCAATGCCATGTGGCATGGATCAGCCTGTGTTACTGCTGAGGTGTTATGGAAGACCAGGAAGCCTCAATAGCGGCCTTCAGCTCTTCTGCATTGTTCCGTCTCATGTCTTTTATCTTTTTCTTGGCAATGCCCCATAGATTCTCTATGTGGTTCAGGTCAGGCGAGTTTGCTGGACAATCAAGCACAGTAATCCCATGGTCATTGAACCAGGTTTTGGTAATTTTGGCAGTGTGGGCAGGTGCCAAGTCTTGCTGAAAAATAAAGTCAGCATCTCCATAAAGCTCATCTGTAGAAGGAAGCATGAAGTGCTCCAAAATGTCCTGGTAGATTGACTCTGGACATAGTTAAGCACAGTGGTCCAACACCAGCAGATGACATGGCTTCCCAAATCAACAGACTATGGAAACTTCACACTCTACTTCAAGCATCTTGGATCGTGTTCCTCTATGTTCTTCCTCATCTGGAAACTTGGGTTTCCAAATGAGATGCAAAGTTTGCTATTCTTTTTTTTTCTTTAGCCCAGGGAAAATGCTTCTGACGTTGTTTGTTGTTCAGGAGCGGCTTGATTAGAGGAATAGGACATTTGAAGCCCATGTCAAGGATCTGTCTGTGTGCGGTGGCTCTTGATGCACTAACTCCAGCCTTAGTCCACTCCTTGTGAAGGTCCCCAACACTTTTCAATGGCCTTTTCCTGATAATCCTCTCCAGGCTGTGCTAATCCCTGTTGCTTGTGCACCCTTTTCTTCCACATTTTCCCTTCCACACAAGTTTATGTGCTTTGATACAGCACTTTGGGAATATCCAACTTATTTTGCTATTACCTTTCGAGGATTTTACTCCTTATGGAGGGTGTCAATGATGGTTTTCTGCACAAGGTAAGGTTTTCTGTCAGCACTTTTCCCCTTGATTGTGATTCCTACTGAACCAGACTGAGAGACCATTTAAAGGCTCAGGAACCCTTTGTATGTGTTTTGGATTAATTAGCTGATTAGAGTGAGACACTTTGACCCAAAAATATTTAACCTTTTCACAATATTCTTATTTTCAGAGATTTTGTTTTGGGGTTTTCCTAAACTGTAAACCATGATTATCAAAATTATAACAAATAAAGGCTTGAAATATCTCACTCAGCATGTAATGAGTCTATCTCATATATTAGTTTCACCTTTTATGTTGAATTGCAGAAATAACTGAACTTTTGTACCATATTCAAATTTTTCATGTTTCATCTGTATATAATGAGTATAATTTTTGAAGAAGAATTTCTTCATTTATTTTCTTATTTTGAATAGACACACTGAGAATTATTTATACCCTTCTCAATAATCAGTGAAAAATATTTTTTGGCATTACATCAATCATACCTTTCCTATAATTGCAGAAAAGTCTTTTGCATTTCTTCACTGGTATTTTAAATTATTTATCTTTTGTGATGAGCTCCACGTCTTTGAGGTTGGAAGACATCCTCACCATCACCCGAATCTTTAGCTTACTCCAAAGATTTTTCAACAGATTCAAATCAGAACTCTGGCTGGGCTGCTCCAAAACATAAAAATGTCTTTCATTCAGAAGACACGTTGGTTAAATTAAAAGATTACCTAAAAAAATTATTTTACGATTGGTGTAAAATGCTGAGATTATTCCTGGGTTGTTGTTTTTTTTTACATAATGACAGGAGTTTTCTACACTGACACATTTTGACAGTATTTTAAAAATCATTTTGAGAAAAGGCCCCACTCAAAGGTTTTAGGGTGGATTTAAACACTGGGAGGCTATGATTTTTTCATATCACTACAAGCCATTTGGTTATGCTTGAGAGTAACAAAAAATGCAGGAGGGTAGGTAACATGTTTTCAGCCATAGAGTTGTCAAAAAAAAAGAAACTTCTATAGAGATTTCTTGCTTTCTTTTTAAATTATTTTATTGGCAACGTATTGTGAGATATAGTTAAGATTTGTTAAATAAAAAAAATAAAAAAATAAAAATCTAACCAAAAGCTTGTGAAAGTAAGCATGTTTAGTTAGTGTTAGTACCTATTTAATGATGAACTTTGTGTTTTGCTGTAACGTGAGGAATGTTATGTAAATCTTACTGGATTATCTCAAGTAAGAGTGTTTTTTTAAAAGCACCAGTGTGCTCATTTAAACATGAAGCTGACATGTTCAGTAGCTGTCAGATTAATAGAAAGGATTGCATGTCTGAAATGAGCTTTATTCGCACTTCTCTGTGTGCCCTTTGGCATTATGAATCTTCTAATTTCGTATGCAGTGATTATTACAGCAGGGAATGGTGGGAATAGTTTTGATTGGAGCCTGCAGAGTTAATGAATCGTCCTGCAACCACACAACAGTCTCTGGGCGAGAATGAATTAGACTGACACCTCAATAAGTGAGGTGGCTCCTAAACACACTCAGATGCAGGCAAACACTTATTCCAACACTTATACACTTGTGCCTATGAACAGTTCCATCACAAACATGAGCCGATCAATTTACACATCTGCTAATGTATTGATCAGGCTCTTTGCTGCTCAGGTCCCCTGCCATGGCCTTTCAATTAGAAAGGAGAAGAGACACAGTGAATGGCAAACTGAAATATAGATGAGACCATAAATAAAACAATTACTTTGTTTGCTTTTTTAATTCTTTTTATGTTGATTTGGCAAATGTATATAATTTGAAATTGTAATTGTTTGATGTGTTGCTGAAAGGTTTAAAAGCTTTATTTAATGTCACCTTAGAGCTAGCATCTTTATTTTAGAAATGTAACACAAGGCCTCATCTGCAAATATTTTTTGACATTTAGATATAAATCATGAACAGAAGCTAATATATGTGCACACAAAAATTATTTACATTTAAGTACAGAATGAATAATTCCCATGACTGATTCAGGTTTAAACTTATCTTCATATAACCAATAAGTTTGTTTCTGACAGGAAACGAGACAGGAATCTCCCAAAGGATAACGCAAAAAAAGTATAATTAAGTTTTATTTTTACTTTCATTTTAGTTGTTACGTTATTTATACCTTTCAATAATCAAAGGAAGAATCTTCACTACAGTAATCAAAGCCTTCTCATGTTTGACATAGCTAGTTATCAAAAACACTGAAAGGAAACAACATTTGCAGTACTGTACATGTATATCATCATCTTCATCATTGTCAACTTACTGTAATGACTCAAATTTAGCAACCCAGATAAAAAAAACATACAAAGACAAAAGCACCAATCAGGTCAGATTTGATCCTATCTGCATGTCAGTCCAAATAGTATTTTTGTTCTAACTTCTATTAAACATTTTTTTGAGATGAAAAATCTACCTGGTTTTCTGGAAAAATACCATTTATATGAAGAATTTTGGATATGTTAATATTTCACCTCAGTTTAGATTATGATGCAAACACAGTTGTTTTTTTTCATTGCTCATCGAGACTTTAAAATTTTACGCAGTACTTTAATATGAGAGACACTGACCCTTAACTATTGTTTTAACTTACCTTACCAACCCCTAATATTACTTTAATATTTAATGCTGTTGCACCTTAAATAGATTGTTTAAGTCCTAAAAGTGAAATGAGCTTTGGGAACAAAATACATGTATGAGTGACCACCATTCACCCACCATATTTGGTTCTTACTGATGTCATCTGTATAAATGTTAAATCTACATGCAGACCAAGCAGTTTCCCTCTTGAAACATTAATGCAAGAAAACTGACCTCTCTTTGAACTCAGCTATAAAACGAATGTGTGTGTCTGTGTGTGTGTGTGTGTGTGTGTGTGTGTGTGGGTGTGTGTGTGTGTGTGTGTGTTTGTGTGTGTGTGTGTGTGGCGCGGGTGTTCATGTGTCAATATGTGTGTCCTCATCTGTATATGTGTGTCAAAGATTGTACAAAGTGCCCTCCATAGCCAAGTCATGTCTCTTAAACCTCCCAAGCCAGCCAAAGGAAGACGTCTTGCATCAATTATTGAACCATGGAAAAAAAAAGAGGAAAGAAAAGAGATTGAGGGAAAGGTTAAAAAAAGCTGAAAAAATTGTAAGATATAGAGGAAGACAATGGATGGATGAGTGGATGGAATAACAATGTAGATGGATTGCCAACAATTTACTGATCATGAATATACTTTCGATGGAAAGAGTAACTATAAACACTAAAATCAAAATATGTTTGTGACTTTATTTACTTACTTATGCACTCTCAAGTTGTAAAAAGAAGTCTGTTAAAGCCTGGAGGCAAACAGACCAGATGTGAAAATCTTCAACTCAGAAAGTCTTTTTTCTTCATTTTTCACACTTCACAGGAAAACCTGACCTTTCTAAACCCTCTCACACACTCTCCCTCAGCATTTACCACACACATTACTAAAAACATCTGTTTGTACACAACTGTATCTTACAAATCAATTAATCATAAGCTGTGTTCAATGAACAGGTGGAGTCATCCTTTTGCTTTTCAAGCACATCATATCTTCCATCAAGCACATCATATCTTGCATCAAGTCTAAATGAAATACATGAAAAAAGTGAACAATGCATTTGAGGTGGTATCTAAAGAACCCATGTTTCTTAAACTGATAACTATTCAAATATCCTGTAAAACTGGTTGAAGGTTAACTACCCCAACGACTGGGAATATTAAAAAGTTAATTTGTGTTTTCAGCAGAAAGGTTATGTGATAAAATGCTTTGCCAAGCGTCCTTAACGTATGGAAATAAAACTGTTACATGTTGACACATGACACAGCATGGACCATGAAATTGACAAGTACATTCCTAGAAAGTTCTTTGACTTCCATTTGAAAAAGAAAAATGGTGCTGGTAACACATGTGCGCATATTGTTCTTTTTATCCTTTATTTTCTCTTAAAGTTTATACTTAATGTCTGTACATTTTGAGCATGTGAAACCAAAGTCAAATTCCTCGATAAATAAATCTTATTCTGATTCTAAAATACAATGTTACAAGCCACTTCACAACACAACTAAGCCCATGAAAATAAATGTTGAAAATCTACGTTGTAATTTCCAGCAAAACGGCCTGTACGTCTTCAAAGGTGCCTCTTAAGATGTAGAAAGTGTAATGAATAAGCTAGACGACCCATAAATTCAGGAACAACACAGAAATTAGAGCAATCAAAAGCATTTATTTAATTATAAATCTTGCAGCTCAAGATCAGGAACACCACCAGTATTCTGTGGAAAAAGGAGACAGGTTGGTTACTTGTTTCCTCAATGAAATGTTCAGCAAAGAAACTCTGGTGGAGTCAGCACTGCGTTGGTCTGCCTGGGGCTCCTGTGCTCTGGGGGTTCTTTGGATGTCTATGGCTCTGATCTTGTCTGTCTGCGTTAATTCCCGGGAGGTGGATCAATGGCTCCTAACACCAGCTATTGAACACTTGTATGGCGAAACCTTATATGCACCAGCATGCTCATATACATACACACAGGTGTGGGAAATTCGGTGTTTACATATGGATTCTTGGGCTTAGGTTACGGTTAGGGAGGGGCATTCGATTAAATTATCTTCATCGATCATCGGGAGAATTAATGATCGATTTTCGATTAATCATTGATATTTTTATATTAAAATTCAGTGTTCATAGGCTATATTAAAATTCAGTGAGAATAGAAAAATAGCGTGTTTCCTCTTTGAGATCTTCATTACAAGTGGGACACCTCTTGTGGCAGTAAAACGGAATTAATTCACGGTAGTTGCACAATGAAAATATGCGCCATAAGCAGCGGAGCCGACAGCTAAGAGACGGTACTCATTAACACAACTGACACATATATTTTTTCTTCTCCAAAAAAGTTAAAAAAAAAAGAAAGTCCTGTTGAACAATAACTTAATAAAAAAATAGTTTTGTTCTACATTTGGCAAAAAGAGTCGAGAAAGAGGATGAGAGAGATCAGCGTACATAACAATGAATTAGGCTCATTAACGGAGTAAAAAAGACAAAAACAAAAGAAACCATAACTTATATACAACTTTAGCATCAGTCTGCTGATTTTTGTTCAGAAAGATGAGCATGTGCTGGGGTCAATTGAAATACACAGAAACTGGCAAGAAACTGAGTCGGCCTGTGGGTTTTATTTTCAGTCATCGCCCTTGTGTGGTAAAGTATTTAATTACTGCCACATAGCAAAATTGATTGCATTCCTTCAAAACTCACACTATGCAACAGAACATGCATTGATTGATCGGTAAAAAAAATGTCATCGATGAAATTCTTAATGATCAATTAATCGATCGTCGATTAATTATGCCCATCCCTAGTTACCATTACTAAATATTGTAATAATCAGTACCATGAGCTTTTCAGTATTTCTCCTATTGTATTTATATATCCGTTTGTGGGTTGTGGTAGTTTAGTTCTCGGTTTGCATTGTTTGTTTTGACGTTTTTTCCCTCTCTCTGCCATCCTGCAGGTGTGGAGGCGCATGTTTTCTTTGTTCCCCTTCCTCTCTTGTATCTTCAACTTACCCTCTCCCTCTTAACTTTTTTTCTTCCCCTTTATTTCCCATCTCCGTGTCCATAATATCAGAAAAAAACAAAACACAGCAAATTCTAATAAAGTTTTCTTACACATATATATCAATAGAAATACTATAGCAAAAGCCATAATGCTCCACTTATTAAAGTAAATCTGTTGGGGTTCTACTTGGTACTTAGACACCAATTCTGAGTCACACACTGCCCGACAGGACATATAAAAAAAGAAGAAAAAAAGTAAGGTCCTAAACTGCAGCTTAGAGCTCTGATTGAGGCTGCAGTGACATCAGAGCAGGTGAGACAGAGAGACTAAGGCTGGTTTGAGATCATGTGGGGGTTTGGAGTGCCCGACGGTGGATATTCCAAGTGCTCCTCTTCTGTCTGTGGGTCACCCCACTGCGAACTTCGGAGACACAGTGATGAAGATTTGATTTAGTCTTAATCCTGAAACGTAGTTAAAGGGGCAAGAAGGGGTCATACACAGACAACCAGGAGGCGGTATACTTATTTGTGAGGCTTAGTTCCGTGGTAAGACAGTTGAGCGGCAGGGGTCGATGTCCCGAGATCAGAGAAGCAAACAGATCTATCAGGGGTAAGCCAAAGCACAGTGAATCCGGGGCTAGCCACAGGTCATAAACAACGCGGCAAAACGTGAAACTTAGAAGAATGCTGAACTTCTATTGAAACAGAGGCTTTCAAAAATCTGGCCGGGAAGTGGAGATTGACGGGAGCTTAAGTAGTGGGGATCGCAGGTGAAGACATGGAGGACAGGCAGGACACTGGTGTATAGCATGAGACATAATGACAGGAGAAAAAGTAAGGCAGAAGTGCAGGATAAACACTGCATGGAGAAACATGAATCATAACACAAAGTAACAGTTTTCAAATCAATTCATACCACAGCTCATTCACCTTAAGTGTCAGGAAAGAAACAAGTAAAATGCACAATGCAATTTTTAGGAAATTACCCTATAAAGTTTGTGCAAAAGTTCAATATTTTTTGTCACTCATTTTAGAAAGTGAAACTGATTAATTATATAGGTTCATTACACACAGAGTGAAAACTTTCAAGCCTCTATTTATTTGTAATGTTGATGATTATTGCTAAAATCCGTGTGTTACATAAGATCAATAAAAAAGGATACTTCAAACACAAATGTCAGGCTTCAGAAAAGTATGTTAATGTTTTTGCACTCAATACTTGGTTGGGTCTCCTTTTGCATGAATTACTGGATCAGTGCAGCATGGCATGGAGGCATCAGCCTGTGGCACAGCTGAGGTGTAATGGATGCACAGGTCAGAGTGGAGGTAGACCTGCTCTGATTTGTTTTGGAAACCAGGCTTTCAAAACACTTCATGAACACAGGTGTAAGTGCAACAGGGCTGTAGTTATTGAGACTGTAAACTCCTGACTTTTAATCCACAGGAACAATGCTTGAGGTATTGAGGCAAGCTGGAATGCTTATTTGTGACAGGGACTGATTAAAAACGGTGCTAAAAATTCCAGACAGTTGGTCGGCACACAATCTGAGTACCTTGTACCATGTACTCCGTCAGGGCCTGCCACCTTCCTAGGGTTTACCAACCTTAGCTCATGCCTCACTTCATGCTCCTGAAGTGTCAGTGTACTGGCACTGGGGGGTGGTGGTAGTGGAGTGACTGTTGAGGCTCTGTTTGACTTCAGTCAGGCAAAGAAGTGATTTAGTTCTTCTGCCAACAATGCATCAGACCTAGTAGTCACCTGATTTTTACCTCAGAGTTATTTGATTTAATCCCTGCCACATCCTCCTGGGGTCGTTTTCAGCAAAGGAGTTCTCAATCTTCCTCTTGCACATTGCCTCCGCCTCGCTGATGCCACTTTAAGTGCCCCCTGGCCGCGCTGTACAGAGGCCACTCCCTGTCCCTCGACTTGAAAGTGATGTTTCTGCTCATTAGGAGAGAATGTACTTCGCTGATTATTCATGGTTTTTGGTTTGGAAAGACCCTCACCTTTTTTTCAACTGTAACAGTGTCTATGCAGTTCTTGATTAAGGAGAGAACTGTGTCAACATGTTCTTCGAGGTCAAAAATGAAGAGACTTTAAGAAGTGCTTTTAGGAAAAAAAGAGAATAAGCAAGCATCTTTATTGGTTAGCCAGTCTGAGTACCATACCATGTCTGGAGACAAAAGGAGCAATAAATTAAACACCAGCTCTCTGATAATTTGAATTTATTTATGCTTGTTCCCTAACATCAAATGATTTCTCTTTTTTTAAGTCTCCTTCAAAAGAAGTTTGGCATTGCTTGAACCCAGTAATGAATTGGGTCTCATTATATATTATATATTATAAAATACTGGTATAAGAGCTTGCCGCCTCACAATTTTTATAGTATTATTTGCATTTTTGCCACACTTAACTTTTCAACATCAAAGAAATGTTAATATCAGATCAATATAACCTGAGTAAATAAAAAATGTCGTTTTCAAATGACTTGGCTATCCAAACCCAATTGGAAAGCTAATTTACCCCTCAGTACTATATTAACTGTCATTGACCACACCATTCAAACCCAAGTCTCATTACGGCCAGATATGTAGAATCAGAAAATCACTTAGATAGCCAACCATCAATGTAATGTAATATATATATATATATATATATATATATATATATATATATATATATATATATATATATATGTATATGTATATGTATATATATATATATATGTATATGTATATGTATATATATATATATGTATGTATATGTATATATATATATATATGTATATATATATATATATATATATATATATATATATATATATATATACATATGTTAGTTATATGATATCCAGGTTTCGATTTTGCTCCAACAGTTGGTAAAGGATTTTTAGGAAAGATGTGTGTGTGTGTGTGTGTGGATGGGGAGGAGCATAGATTATGGCAGTGGACAATTTGAAACAAGATTATAATAAACATAATGGGACCAATGAGCTGAAACTTAAGACAAAGCAAGGTAAGTTTATTTGTATAGCACACTTTTAACAAACAAGACAATTCAAGGTGCTTTAAATGATATGGGGATAGATTAAAAAGGTGCGTTGTAGTTAAATTTGGTCATGGCCGGAGCCTTTCATAGTGACAAACTCTTCGTTTGGAGAGTTAGGACTGAAAGTCAAAGTCTACCCAACCTTTAAAAGGTGTCAGGGTATTGAGGTATGATTTACAATATTTTGATAATTTGTAGCAACATTCCTTGTATAATTTTTTTTATATTTTACATGCAAAAATATACTTTTCTCTATGATTAGATTAATAGGTAGAACCTATTCTGAGTTCTTTTTCAAAAACTACAATGTTCCGGTCATGTCAAAAAACTGAAAACTATGGGATAGCATTCTGCTACCAATAAAGAAAGACTGCACACAGATTAATTCATATTCACTGTCATCACAACCTCTCCCTGAGCGCATACAACTTCTGAAGCCCATATTGCATGGTGTGTATCAGTCATGCTGGACAGATGGATCCCGCTTAGTAATTTGTCCCATTTACAGTTTGCATGTGCATGTATGTGTTTTCATTTCAGTGTGCATGGGCATTTGTTTTCTTATGCTCCTTCATATTACATTTACACTCTATTGCTGGCCCTTCTGTAGGGGAACATTATAAAGTTAAAATAAAATAAAAAACTCAAAGAAATGCTAACTCACAAAATTCACTTCGTTTCTTCCATTTATAACATAAAAAAGGAGAGTAACACTTGGATGGTTTTAAAACATTTGTGATATGATTGTAGAAATATGTTCTATCACCATGGGGGCATCAGGGATTGGTATAATGTTGCTTGTGGGGGGCTCAGGCAACGTCAGGCATGGTGGATTCCAAGCTGTTTGTCAATGGCTCTTTGGATGTGTTGGGCTGACTGCGGGCTACATGAACTAAGTTGGGCTCTGGTAGGAATCCATTCCTCTTAACCTTCCTGGGGCTGGCTCACCAACCGGGATGACTTTCCCTTCCTTGGTTGTTCTGAGTTCAGGATGCCACTGTAGACTGGTGCCTACAAAGTGAGTTGGGGTTTTTACTGTCTCTCACTTTCCTCTGTTTCTCTGCTCCTTGATGGTGACTGTTCTTGCCTCAGAGGGTTTGTGTGTGTGGTGCAGTGCTTGGTTGGCGCGGGTTGGTGCTCTGCGCTTTTCCTTGTGCACCGTTGGCCTGGTGGATGCTGCTCTTGCTTCATTAATGTGGTTTGTCTACTCTGATGCCAGAGGCTGTCTTGATAGCTGGTGCCCATCTCTTGCTGTCATTGGGCACCCTGGACAGGTCACTATTCCAACACAGGTCTTTTATCAAATGTATTATGAATTTTTTGTCATAAAAATAAATTAAGAAAAATTACTCTGCAATGAGGGAATACCTCAAGTTCCCCATTGTAGAGCAAACTTGCCCTCTGACACTACAATGCAGCCAGATCTGCCATAGTTTTTCAAGCAAATTGAAGAGAAACGTGTGTCTTTTATTTGTATAGTCCATAGACATGTACAGTATTGTGCAAAAGTTTTAGGCAGGTGTGAAAAAAGGCTGTGAACAAAGAATGCTTTCAAAAATGAAAGTGTTTGGAATGGAGGTATTTATTTTCATCAATCAACAAAATGCAGTGAATGAACAAGAGGGAAATCTAAAACATATCAATATCTGGTGTGACTACCATTTAACTTCAAACCTGGATCTCTTCTTCTAGGTACACTTGCATACAGTTTTTGAAGGAACTCGGCTGTTAGGTTGTTCCAAACATCTTGGAGAAGTAACCACAGATCTTCTGTGGATGTAGGCTTCCTCACATCCTTCTGTCTCTTCATGTAATCCCAGACACATTCAATGATGTTGAGATCAGGGCTCTGTGGGGGCCATACCATCACTTCCAGGACTTCTTGTTCTTCTTTACACTGAAGATAGTTCTTAATGACTTTGGCTGTATGTTTAGGATCGTTGTGCTGCTGCAGAATAAATTTGAGGCCAATCATACGCCTCCCTGATGGCATTTCATGATGGATAAGTATCTGCCTGTATTTTTCAGCATTGAGAAAACCATTAATACTGACCAAATCTCCAACTGCGTTTGCAGAAATGCAGCCCCAAACGTTCAAGGAACCTCCACCTTTCTTCACTGTTGCCTGCAGGCGCTCATCAATGTACCGCACTCCTGCCCTTTGACTAACAAACTACTTTTGCTACAGCCAAATATTTCAAATTTTGACTCCAGTCCAGAGCACCTGCTGCCATTTTTCTGCACCCCTGTTTTTTTACATACTTGAGTTGCTTGGTATTGTTTACACGTTAGAGGTATGGCTTTTTGGCTGCAACTCTTCCATGAAAACCACTTCTGGCCAGACTTCTCCAGACAGTATATGGGTGTAACTGGGTCCTACTGGTTTCTGCCAGTTCTGAGATGATGGCACTGCTGGACATCTTCCGATTTTGAAGGGTAATAAGCTTGATGTGTCTTTCATTTGCTACACTAAGTTTCCTTGGCCGACCACTGCGTCTATGATCCTCAGTGTTGCCCGTTTCTTTGTGCTTCTTCAAAAGAGCTTGAACAGCACATCTAGAAACCCCACTCTTTGTCTGGGAGAGACATTGCTGATGCACTATAAATACCTTGTGTCTTGCTATTGTGCTCAGTCTTGCCATGACATGAAACTATCTTCCACAACCTCACCTTGGTAGCAGAGTTTAGCTGTTCCTTACTCAGTTTTAAGCCTCCTACACAGCTGTTTCTGTTTCGGGTAATGACTGTGTTTCAACCTACATGTGACATTGATTATCATTAGCAAGATTTGTTGATCATACACCTGACTATACTCCTACAAAATCCCTGACTTTGTGCAAGTGTACCTAAAAGAATTGATGCTGGTTTGGAGGTACCAAGCAACACCAAATATTGATTTGACTTAGATTTTTCTTTTGTTTGCTCAATTAGGATTTTCCAATTTGATCAAAAATAAACAATCATTATTTATCTTTCTGAAATCATTCTATGTGTACAGGATTTTTTTCACACCTGCCTAAAACTTTTGCACAGTACTGTGTGTGATCTGTGCCCTGCAATGGACTGGTGACCTGTCCCGGGTGTACCCCGCCTCTCGCACTATGACTGCTGGAGATAGACACCAGCCCCCTGCAACCCTAGGATGGATGGGTACAGAAAATGGATGGATGGAAGGATGGATGGACGGATGTGATCTGAAAACTACATCCTCACAGTGCATCATTTAACCACAACAATAGACATTGTATTTTTCCCTCTGCTGCCTTTTTTTTGTAGCGCTGCATTCCTTTCATGTATACAGGGCATCATCCTGGATATGTCACTTCCACACCTGCTGCTCATGCTGGGTTGTTTCTTATGATGGCACCCAAAAACAAACAGCTGTTGTAATTGCTTGGGGTTGTCCAGGCAATTTAGTCCATTTTGGTGGAGTGCAACGTGAAAATGAACCAAAGCAAACGTATGAACTTTTTATGCATTCCATACACAACTGAACCAAGTCCCCTGGAGTTTTTCCCTTGTTTTTCCCTCTCTAAAATGCTAGAAAATAAGGCAATTAAGGAGTCAACCCATTCTATGAGTCCTTTAGGTCATTGTGGAGATATCTTTTGGAATTTAATTTACCCTATTTCACTCAAATGGTTGAATGTTTTATCAGTTTTTGCTGACTTTAAATCTCAGTTTTTAGGAAGTTAACATTAAACTATAATTCAGAAAACCTAACTTTGATTACGATGTGTTCGCTAGATACAGGCTGTTATCCAATCTCTGTTTTATCCCTAAAAAACAAGGAAAAATGTGGACTTAAACCAGTGATCTGCACCATTGCAAATTAATTGTTTGTATGATGGATTCCCGTGAGGATTAAAAGCAAGCTAAAGAACTGATGTTGCATTTGTTAAAGTTTTACATTTTTTATTGCATTTAAGAAAGATTTTGTCTGCTGATTTCTTGTTAGATCTTACTTAAAAACCTATTACATAAACCTATATAGATAGGTATACATAGATCTTGGTTTGGGCATGTGTCACTCACAGCTTTCAGTGTTAGTCAGGGCATTCCACAATGTCCTCACCAAGACTACTTCTGTTTTAACTATCCATGCTTTTTGTGATAATAAAGTGACATGAGATATATTATGACTGAGCCTATTTGCAGGGAAAACCTAAAGAAATGTATCTGTAAAGGTGTTGTGATTTCTCTTCCAAATTAAGAGACAGAGTTGTTGCTAAGACTCCTGAGAATCATCTGACTAATCTGAAATCTGATAATGTAAGTTTTTTTTTTTGGTTTTGTTTGTATTCTTTTTCTTTATTATTTTTCCTGTGAATGTTGTTGCAGCTCTAAGTAAGTGCTAGTGTTAACGTGTTCTTTTCACTCTTAAAAGCATCTGATATGGCACTGAAAATAAATACATGACTAAACTTGCTGGAGACCACAGCCTAACATTTTATGACATTTATAATATTTATCATATCAGTTTTGCTTTCAATGAATTTTCAATTCATGACAAAGCCTTACAAATATTGATGTTTACTATTATTGATTAATTGAACTTGCTCTGGAATTACATGTGTTCTTTGTTCTCATCATCTTGTTTGTTTTTTCTTTTACTGTCAGTCACATTGTGGCTTTTAATCACTGCACCAAAGCAAGAAAGGCAACAGTGCTTCTTTTATCATTTTTTAACTTAATTTATAAGTGTCACTTATTTTATAAACATTGCTGGTGTTTATAAATCCAACATGAAATAGGCTGTGTGTGACTCCTGATTGCAGATCATAGGTCTGAAGCATGTGTAGACCTGGTGTTTACTAATAAGTGTGACAGAATTAAAAGATTCTTAATTGGGTAAATGGTTTGGCAAACCATAACTTAGCAAAACATGGACTGTTTGCTCCTCAGAGTCCAATATTTGAACAAATGAGAATACCAAGAAGATTAATTACAAATTTAATACCAGCATTAAATAATATTAACTGAGCTGATAACCTCACTGTCTACCATGATAATAACTGTAATATATTTATGACAGTGACTTAAGAAATGGTGTCAGAATTTACTAGAAAGCTCAAAACCAAACCATCAAAAAAATAATAATCTTCCATGGCTAAATCAGCACATACGGTTTTTAATGAAGCAAAAAGACCAGACTTTAAAAGAATGCCTGAAAACCAAAAGGGCACATGATAGAAATATTTTACTTCCTTTAGAAATCACATTTTTAAAGTCATAAGAAATGCAAAATCATGTTTTTTAATTAACAGGAAAAGCTAGATAAATGTCAATAAAATATGGAAAAATATTAGAAAGAGGACAAGAAAAGGTAAAGTACGTGGAAAAGTTAAGGAGTTGCAGCAAGGGGATAAGTAATTGGTGAATCTGGGGATAGTGCTACACCTCTGAATAATAATTTTATAGATTTTGTTAAAGGTTTGGCACAAAACCATGGCACGAGCTGCAACAATTCATACCAATACAATTAAATACAGTTATAATAGAGTTAAGGGGTAAGAGTTGGTGTTGGTACCATTGCTTTTTAGCTTATTTATTTATGACTTACCAGAATGTTCCCTGTCAAATGTAACCTGCCAAGTGTACATTTAAACTATTTAAAAGGATAAGAAACAAGCTGCACAAAAGTTGACAGCTGTGATGTATAATGTTCAGAAGTCTCACTTACACCTTAATATATCTAAAACTGTATGTATGTACTTCTCAAAAAAGGCAAATACTGACATTGGGATGGCGGGATAAATACTGTAATTGCAGTCCTGTATGAAATTTCTATAGCAAACACAGACAACAGTTCAATGACTTCATATTGCCATATTTGAGTTGTTATGCAAGTTAGAGGATGTATTTATTGTACCTGTCTGTTGCCCCCTTTGTTTTGGTCTTCTGTCCTACCTCTCCATAGGGGGTTACTTCTCCCTATGGCTTGTGACCAAGCATCTTCAGGGTGAGTCCTCCTGTGGTGTTCACAAGCTTACTGATCTCTTTTATGTTCCCAGTATGTATAAAATGCAGTGGTGCATTTGCATGTTCTACAAGACTTTCAGGAGGTACTTTGTCGTTTTTGTCGTGGTATCTAGATTTCTAATGATTCTTAATCTTAGATCAATGCCACATTGCTTCTGGGGGATTGTGAATGGTACTTGATTCCCTTTCTCGGATGGTGGAGGGGATAGTTTATCCCCCCCAGACACTTCTCCATTTCTTGACGTTTTTGTTGATTTCTATTGTTTTCTGATCTTGATATAAAATGTGTTTTGTATATAACAAAATATGTAATATGAGGTGTAGTTGTTTCTTCTGTGGTTAATTTTTAGGCTTTTGACATAACTGTACACCCCAGGTCTTATTTTAAATTCACACGCTAATTTTAGTATGTTTTAATTCAAAAACATAAGAACACACAAGGAGCATATATTTAGGCTTCCCCTTGCTTTAACACTTTCTTCCTTCTGTTCTAATAATATGTCTGCATTTATAACATCCCAGCATTGCTGTGGTGCATCCAGACAGATTTACACAGACACATAGACAGAGACCAGTGATACATGATCTGCCTATAATGTTCTTAATGTGAGTTTTGGAGACGGTGATGGAAAATGGCAGAAACACACACACTCTCTCTGTCTCTCTTTCTCTTTCTCTCTCTTTCTTTCTCTCTCTCTCTCTCTCTCTCTCTCTCTCTCTCTCTCTCTCTCTCTCTCTCTCTCTCTCTCTCTCTCTCTCTCTCTCTCTCTCTCTCTCTCTCTCTCTCTCTCTCTCTCTCTCTCTCTCTCTCTCTCTCTCTCTCTCTCTCTCTCTCTCTCTCTCTCTCTCTCTCTCTCTCTCTCTCTCTCTCTCTCACACACACACACACACACACACACACACACACACCGACACCCCTGAAACCCCTTAAAGCATGTAGGTGTGTCTGCACGTGAGAGAGACACAGAGGGAGAAAGAGAGAGAGAGAGAGAGCTCTTGACGTTGATGGTTTACAAATGCAGACAAATGATGGGCGAATGACAATTCCCGTAATCGTTCGCCCTCATCCCACCCCCCACCCTCTGGCAATACATCAGTGAGAGTGCGTGAGTGTGTGTGTATGTGCCTGCTATCCATCAAACGAGAGTGGAAAGAGGGGGAGTCCCGAGTGTCACATCTGTCTCGGTGGGGAGGTCGGGGGAGTGATAGCCATCAGCAAAAAAAAGAAAGATGTTGAAATTTAGCTTGCTCATTTTAGTCTGCATTTCTTTCCTTTCTCAGAAGACGTCAGCTTTTTGTGGTCTCTGGATTTCTGTTGGCATATTAGTATGTGCTCCATTGCCATTTGTTGTGTAGATAAGCTGAGCATCATAAAGACTAAACTACAACCCAACAAACGAAGAAGACAGATTACCCCTACAGTATTCAAAGTAACAACAAGCTGTATCATAATGGTTGTAATTAAAAATATCACGTTTTTTATTTACTTGTCAAATATTTATTTTGCCTTTCCTAACTTTTCCTGTTTTCTTGGCTATTTTTCTTCTTCTCATCCTGGTATGTACAGCAGTCATCAGAACCTGTCAGAACAAGGCACTGTGATAGTAGTTAAGTAGTCAAAATAAATAGCAGTCTAGCAGAAAAATATAGCAAAACAAAAATATTAATAACATAAAGTATTTTAACTAACATAAAAAAATAACATTCAGAAGTTCTCGTTACCTCTTCAAATAACAATTTGTGTTTAAATCTGTTCTTCTCACTTTTTTCTCTCATCAAAACTCTAGCAGCTCTTTCTAATCCAATTTCTTTTAAATGATGATGTGCCATCATATAATTTTTTTTTACTTCATTAGGACTTCAAAGACATACATTTATTGAAAAAAAGATGTTAATGTTTTGTGTTAAACTAAATAAAATTACAGCAGTTATGTTATCTTTATTATCCTTCTTTTACATCACTCACACACTATAATGCTCAATTTTTCCACAGGCTTTAAAGTAATTAAAAGCATCAAACAATATGTCTGGTAACATACTCCACTAATAATCATTGTTTTCATACTCCTCTTTAATTATCATCTGAAGAAATGGTGAAGGTTCTGAACATTTAGGACCTCCGTTTGTTAGTACCAAAAGACACTTAAGTTGGAGGCAGCTCAGGTATTTTTCTAGGAGGAAACAAAAATCATATTTCTTTTTTTTCCTGCAATGCAAATGTAAATAAGATAGACCAATTTTACAATTTAAAGGAATGCTTTCTTTCTCACACAAACTCCTTTGCTTGAGATTCACCTTAATTAATTATGCCTTAAAGCTCAAGTATTTAAAAGTTAATCAGAATGTACTATTCAAGGTTCAGTCCAAAATTCAGAAAATGTAAATTTTAAAATTGCCATTTACACACACAAACACACCCACACATATTTGCACCGACCCAAAGGAAGCGATAGCAATCAAATCCCTCCCCCGGTGTCCCTGACCCCTCCCCTGTCTCGCTCTGTGCAGTCCACCCACCTCCCCCTTTTACCTATTTCTCCTCCTCTTATCTTTGTCCATCTAATTTTATGAGTGTCTGGGGAGTTTGTGTTTGTGTGTGAGTTGTTGTGTGTATCATGGGATGCGCTGTGTATGTCTTTCTGAGAGTGCAGTGTGTGTGTGTGACTATAGTGGAAAATGGCTGCCTGTCACATTAGTGGTTGGATGGGCTAAAAAATCACTTGTGTAATCACATTTGGACGCCAGGCCCGGTCATGTTAACCGCTTTATTCAGAGGTATGGATGGATTTTAGGATGGCTGCAGAAATGGAATGATGGAAGGAGAAGGAGACTGGCTGGTGTTGTTGTTAGTCGTATAATTCAGTTCTTTGTTTTAGCTGTTCTGAAGTCTCAACATGACATTTCCAATTAGACTGTTTTCCCTTGCTGTGTACATTAGACAATGTAGAAAATCTAAAAATATCAGTAGTTGTGTTGTTTTCTTTTTGAGTTTGTGAAGCTTTGATACAAACACCCAGCTTAAACAAAAGCTTTAAGCTTTTAAAACAAAATCATAAATTATTTGAGTTTTTTGTATTGTATTGATCATTAATAGTTAACCATGATGAAACACGCATGTGTGTGGTTATTTTGTGTCTGTTAATGTCTGTGGCAATTTTTTTTTCCAGATTTCCTGGAGCAAAATGCAAAATTGCAAGCAATTCTGTAACTTCACAAAATCAAGCAAATAAAAACATTGTCGATAAAAAACAAAGCCAGACTAAAGGAACAGATGAACATCAACGGGTCCATTCAAGTATTGTGAAGCCAATAAAAATTTTGCCAATTTGCTACAGGGCTGCAAACATATGGACAAACACATTCAAATTAATGGACAATATTGAGGTTTAGATCATTTGAAATTCTTACTTTTGGTCAGTTGGAGGGAACCAGCACAGCCTTTTCATATGAAAACTCACATTACGAAGAATATAAGAAAATGTATATAAAAGCTAAGGTTTATGAAAGACAGATATTTTTGAAAGTTTGTTACTTATCAAAAGACTTAAATGTTTTAGATAAAACAAACCTTAATATCAGACAAACATAATCTGACTAAATACAAAGCTTTCAAATTATTTCACTCATTAAGAGGGATAGAAAATCTATCCAAGCCAGCCTGGACCTAAGAGAAAAATCAATTACTCCTAAACATAATCACAGGCTCTGCCACCATTAGCAGCAGTTTGGCATGAACAGAAATGCATTACATCAAATCATAAAAAAAGTCACAGAATCATGAAGCAATATAAATACTTTTGCTTTTGTTTTGTCTTTGTTAAGGTTTGTTTATGACCAATATCAAAGAAGAAATGGAGTTTTATTCCTATCTTATGTAGTATTATCTTACCTTCTTGCTTGACAATTCTGAATTGTCTAGAGTCAGCATCTTAAGAATCTTACGAATGTTTCATGCAAGGTTTTCATAATTTCATGGCCTGGAAAGAAATTTATTTTTATGACAGTGGTGTTGCCCCCATTCGTTACATAAGTGTTTGGGCAGGCAATAAGTGAAAACTTTAGATATCTTTAGTTTTAGGTTAAATGGGGCTAGAGTCATTAATAAATTATGACTAAATTGTACTGACCTCACCACAATTGCAGAACAGTACCAAAACGATGCAAACAAATTGATCCAAATGTATGTAAATGTACCTACTCTCAGAGTACCCTGATTTTGAAATGCAACTTTTCTGAAATTGAAAAAAAACTGTCTCTGATCGCCCACTCACCATTTTAATGCTTGTTGGCTACTTTGAGGCCAAAACAGTCCTACCTGAAGTCTGTTACAGTTCAGAAAGTCATTTCAATTGCAATATCCTATTAAAAATCAACTTTATAATTATGTTTTTATTTGCCCTTTTTGTTTAATATCATTGGATTATTTTCCAGTAGTAAACACAGCTGTAATATAGTTCCCCTTAGGGATTAAAAAGACACGAAGTTCGTAGATCTTTTAAAAATGCATCCTTGTTTAACATAATACCACTTGTACTATTTATCTCCCGTGCATATTACATTATTATTATTGTCTCCTGATAACACACGGCCAATGGATGCACTTTTTAACTGCATTTTAGACATTAAATCCTGGATGGCAGAAAACTTTGTCCAGCTCAAGCAGGACTAAACTGAAGTTTTAGTTATTGGTCCTGAGGGCCAGAGAGAGAAACTAACCAAAACTGCAATCACTGTCTTTTAATCTTTCTCAGCAAGTGAGGAACCTGGGTGTTATCTTTGACTCTGAGCTGACGTTTATCCCTCATATTAAAAATATCATTAAAATAGGTTTTTATCACCTGAAGAACGTTGCCAGAGTTTGTCCCATTCTCTCTCGGGCTGATACGGAGACACTGATGCATGCTTTTATCGCCTGTAGAATTGATTACTGTAATGCCCTGCTTTCTGGTCTTCCCAAAAAGACTATTTCAGGTCTACAACTATTACAATATTCAGCTGCACGTGTCCTGACGAAGACCAGGAGGCGGGAGCATATTACTCCGGTTTTAGAATCATTGCATTTTTATTGCATTTCTTAATAAAAAGTAGGGGTGTTTGATGTTGACCAAAAAAAAAATACTTTACTTTTTTCTTAGCTTCCTGATAATGATCATTTAACAATATTTCAATAATTCCAAAAAGTGCTAAGTCTTATGCTCTACCATTTTCTTTAGAAATTATATTCTCTATAAATTATTGTCTGCACACAAAAATATTTAAATCATTTTTATATAAATGACGTTTTCATCACTGTGACACGTACTTCAGTTAAGAATGAAACCTAAAAAAAATTGACCTTTAATCACAAAAGAAGCTTGTTATCAAAAATTGCTTCTTCTTTTTTGTTTGTTTTTTTGTTTTGTTTTACGTGTCCTGTCTGGCAGTGTTGCACTCAGAATTGGTGTCTGAGTACCAAGTAGAGACCCAACAGATTTACTTTCAGAAGTTGAGCATTTCAGCTTTTGCTAAAGCTTATTATTATTTTTTAAATCTTTGACTTTTTACTGCTGCTGTAACAGCTGGAATGTCCCTTAGATGTGGGACAAATAAAGGACTATCTATATCAATGCAGTAAGAAATTCAAGAAATTCATACCTCTCCAAAATCATCTCGGAACATAAAAATAATTCCAAAATCCTTTTTTCCACCATTGATAAACTTTTTAACAGAGCTACTACTGCATTTCCTAAAACCCCCTCAAACACTCTTTGTGAGGAGTTCGCAGACCACTTCAGAGGGAAGGTAGACACCATCAGATGTAATAATTTATCTTCTCAATCTAACATGGTTTTAGACAAATCTCAGTGTGTGTCTTTACCAGAGGAAACGCTTGACAGTTTCGTCCTGGTAGAAGCTGGGACTCTTGATAAAGTTTTCTCCTCAGTGAGGCCCACTACATGTGTTTTGGACCCGATTCCCACTTCCTTTTTTAAGCAATTTTATGGATCTTTTAGGGATGAGATTTTAACCATGATGAATTGCTCCCTTCAGACGGGGGTCTTTCCTGCCGCCTTTAAAGGGGCGGTAGTGAGGCCCCTGTTGAAGAAGAGATATTTAGATTTTAATGATTATAACAATTTTAGACCGGTATCTAACTTACCTTTTTTAAGCAAAATTTTAGAAAAAATTGTTTTAATTCAACTTAATGATTTTATTAATGAGCACAATGTCCTGGAGAAATTTCAGTCTGGTTTTAGGGTGAATCACAGCACAGAGACGGCCCTTCTAAAGATTTTAAATGATTTTAGATTAAACTATGATGCTCAGAAGGTGACAGTGTTGGTCCTACTGGATCTAAGCGCTGCCTTCGATACAGTAGACCACACTATTATTTTAACCCGTTTAAAACAGATTGGCCTCTCTGGTGCTGTTCACAAATGGTTCACATCCTATCTCACAGACAGGACTTTTATGGTAAGTTTAGATACCTGCTCCTCTAAGGTCCACAAGATCACATGTGGTGTGCCCCAGGGTTCGATTTTAGGCCCAGTGCTTTTTATCCTTTATATGCTCCCTCTTGGCAGCGTCATCGGAAGACATGGAGTCAACTTTCACAGTTATGCTTATGATACACAATTGTACATCTCCATGTCTCCTGATGACGCACGGCAAATGGATGCACTTTTTAACTGCATTTTAGACATCAAATCCTGAATGGCAGAAAACTTTCTCCAGCTCAACCAGGACAAAACTGAAGTTTTAGTCATCGGCTCAGAGAGAGAAACTTTTACCAAAACTAAAATCACTGTCTTTTAATCCCTCTTTACAAGTGAAGAACCTGGGCATGATTTTTGACTCTGAGCTGACTTTTATTCCTCACATAAAAAATATTACTAAAATAGGTTTTTATCAACTACAGAACATCGCCAGAGTCCGCCCCATTCTCTCTCGGGCCAACACAGAGACACTGATGCATGCTTTTATCTCCAGTAGAATTGATTACTCTAATGCCCTGCTTTCTGGTCTTCCCAAAAAGAGAATATCAGGTTTACAACTACTACAAAATTCAGCAGCACGTGTCCTGACGAAGACCAGGAGGCGGGAGCACATTACACCGGTCTTAAAATCACTGCATTGGCTCCCCGTACATTTCAGGATCGACTTTAAGGTTCTTTTAATGGTTTTTAAGTGTGTTAATGGTCTTGGGCCTTCTTATCTCTCTAAACTGCTTTTACCATATAAACCTTCACGGTCTCTGCGCTCCTCTGGCAGCCATCTCCTTGTCACCCCAAAAGTCAGGACACACACGCATGGCGAGGCGTCTTTCCAGTTTTATGGCCCTCACCTCTGGAACAGGCTGCCAGAGGACCTCAGGGCCGCAGAGAACGTTCATGTTTTTAAGAGCAGGCTCAAGACTCACCTTTTTAGCTTAGCTTTTAACTGATTATTATTTATTACTGTTTGTTTAATTGCTCTGCATGTTTTATATGATTATATTTTTATCAGTTTTTCTATTTAATCTTAGCAAATTAATTTACTGTTTATTTTTATACTTTAATTTATCTTAATCCCCGTTCCAGTGTTTCCTCTGTGGGAGCCCTCTGCCCCGGGACCGGTGGTTGGCTGTGGCTCCCTGGGTGCTCTCCAGGTGGAGCTTGGGTGGAGGTGGGGGTCTTGGCCTTGCCTCCACTGGGTGCCCTGTGTCGGTGCCTCGGCTGCTGCTGTTAGTCTACCGCTGCCGGGGCAGATGGCTCCTCTGATGGCGTTTCCTTGCATGGTTCATCTACACTCGGCCCAATGTCCTTTTTACTTTTTCTTTTAACTGTATGTGTGCATGGGAGTTGGGTTCGGGGGAGGGGGTATAACTGTGACCATGGTTTTAAATCTGTGGGGGAGGGAAGGGAAGGTGGTTTTATGTGGGGTCATTTTAATCTTTAAAGCACTTTGTGATACAACTTCTTGTATGAAAAGCGCTTTATAAATAAAGTTTGATTTGATTTGATTTTGATTTTATCTATATGTACTCCGCTTGATATATATGCATAAGAAATCTTTATTAGAAATTGCTGTGGTGCCCCCCCCCCGATATTATAGACAGGGAGATGGAAAATAAAGATGAAAAAATAAAGAAAGAAGATGTTTGCCAGATGTTTACCTAGCTTTTTCAGTGGCTAGAATAAATGTCGGTAAGTTCACTTGGACTAGTCGCTGTAGTCTCTTTAAAAGTGAAAATAATAAAATAAAATTTTCAATTTTTGATCGAAACTGGACCTTGCTGGGGCAAATTGAGCAGATGCACATGTATCAAAACTGTTTTTGGTTCTGTGTCCTTACTGGTCTTTATTTGAAAGTGGACAGGGAAAGAAGTCGGGTAAGACATGCCGCAAATGTCGGCAGAGTCAGTAATCAAACACACGACAGCTGCTTTGAGCGCTAAGGCGCTTAAAAATAATACTCCTCATTTTCAGGTAAATCTAAAACTGTTTTAACTGACCAAATCTTCAACAATAATCCAATAAAAATAAAAAATTAAGATAATAAATAATCTCTGGGTATGTTTACTTTGCATTATCAATTGGAATTCACGAAACTTTAAACAGCAGAGAAATAGCTGTTTTTGTGAAGACGGTGCAACCAGTAAGAGTAATTAACAATCAAGTGAGCAAAACCAGTAAAATATTTAGTGACAATGCTCAAAGCCGAGTTCACTGACCAGATTTGTCACTGTCTGTTGATTTGGTAACTATACAGTCTTCTTTTCGTGACTCCCATGTCAGCACCTATTTTCAGGCCTAAGCACAATATTCTCCCCTGTGTGTTTGCCCTTAAAGTAGGCTGTCTGCAAACAGGAACACTGTTGTTGGTTAGTCCAGTTAATTCAAAGAACTTGAAGCTGGTGCATTCTGCTTTCATGGCAACCACATTTCCAAATAGTTGGCAGATTGGGCTGGTTTGTCTATCATCCTCCCACTTAAAGCCAAACCATCTCTGCATGAAAGATTTTGATGTGGGTCCAGATGGGAATAAATTATTACAGCAGGTACTATTTTTAATAATAAATTCTGTCACATGTAAGGCTGAGCCCAGAATCACTTATACCCTTGGCAGCTTTTGTGTAATTTGATGACCAGGTTTCTTTTGACTGGAAGTTATATGAACATTTTGGAGTGGCCCAATCAGAGTCCAGACATGAACCTGTGGTGGGAACTAAAGATCAAGGTGATGAGCAGGAGACTTTCCTAACTTAAAAACTTGGAGCTTATTACTAAAAAAGCAAATCAAAATATGATGAAATTATACAAAAAAGCACACTTTAATTGCTGTAAAGCCAATAAAGACTTTTATTGGGTATAGGGTATAGATCAGTTTCAAAATGGCATAAAAAAAAAAAAACATAAATAGAAATAAATAATTTTGAAATTGTATTATGTTTTTAGAGCTTTTGGTTTTATTTCCCATCAGAAACCACCCTCTTGTGTGAATAACAATAACTTTCGAACTAAATCTGCTTGGGGTATGAGTAACTTTGGGCTTAACTTTATGGTGTACACCCCACAGTGTCTTACATTTCCCGCAGTGGCATGTTCCACTTGAACTTGCCTTTTGTCTATCAGCATCCACATTTCCTCGAAAGAAAGTGTCAGTGTGCCTATTTTAATGGATGATAGAAATCATTTTCTAGTGGAGAATACTGTGCTACAGAATTGCTAATATAGCAGATATGGCAATGCAAGCTGCTTGATTCTTTTGTGGGTTCAACGGTGTAGATCACTTCACTTAATGGCTCAAAATAGGTACAGATGTTAAAATTCCATGACCATACATTACCAATATATGATATTTCTGCTTATTGCGCAATACTCCTTGGGCAAGGTCTCAGAGCTGCCAGTGGCTTGTATATACACCATTTAAGACAAGTATGATTGACCTAATATATGTATTAATTGCATGAATATTAAATTACAACCATGGCAAGTGTACTTATATATAGCAGAATAGTTTGTCAGGCAAAAAACATGTATCTCCAATATTTTTTGTTTTTGTTTTCTACTTGTACAAATCAACTTAACTGATCATGTTTTGTGTCTTTCGTATGTTTCACTAATACATTTCAAAGAAAGACTATTAAAAACACAATGTAAATTTAACCAAACATTATAAATTTACATTTAGATGCATTTTTGTTTTCATTTTCCTGAAATTTACATTTTTGGAGATACAAGTTTTTTCCCCAATAGGAGTGATATGTACACACTCATATGTCACACAGCCATGATCAGCCTTGGAATAAACAATTGATTTGAAAAGTGTTGCTCGCTCTGTAACTCTTTCAACTAGCAAATCCTTATTCACCCTTCAGTGTGTCAGGTCTGAATATGTAAGCAGACAAGTAAGCACAATCACTTGGGACACTGCTACTTCCCTGTCCCTGTCACTCTGTCACACACAAGCTCCCACATGACTCTGTCTCACTCTCTGGCACACACAGACATGCTGACAGTCTCTTAAAGGTCAGGTCAGGGACACTTTCTGCTTGTCTACTGTATTCAGCCTTGCAGAGTTTGACTGGCTGCTGTCCTGTTTTTTTAAATAATTAATTCTTTATGTCATAGTTTGTTAATTTTCTTTTTTTATTTACATTCAGTTAAAACCTAATATTTACCTAATAAATTATTAATAAATTGTATTAATTATTATCTGTCGTAGTAGGTCATATTAGGAACAGACAGAACCTTCTGTTTGTAATGTTTTGATCACAATGTATCAGAGTGACTAAACTGATGTCAGCCGGAAGATATCTACACTACGTTCTGATTTGAAAACGCATGGACTGTCACTCTAGTTAGAGCCAGAACTGACCAGCTCTCCAGGAGCGGAAACGAAATCTGAGCTCATGCTTTTAGAAGATAAACATTGATTGCTAAATACTATTTAAGGGTTTGCATTAGAGGGGTTGGGGAGGAACGTGAGCTATGGCACTGTTTTGGTCCACTATGTTCCTGTATGTTTGGCCAACATGATGTATTAAATACTAAATTTGACTGAAGGACTCGGTTTCATCTTTGTTTAAGAAGAAGCAATTTTTTTGCTACAATAATTACCAAAACTGCTTCTTTTTGATAAATGCCCGAATGTTGAGATAGAGATTTTTTGTACTCGCTTAAAGTCAGAAGTTTACATACGCCAAGATCACTACACCTTTAAGCACCTTGGGGAATCCCAGGTGACAATGTCATGGTTTTGAATACATATGATGGGGTAATTCACAACATTTGAGCTTACTTAACCTGTTGATTGATTTTATGGCAACACCTTAAATACATTGCTTCTTCTTATGACATTATGAGAAAATCTGAATAAATCAGCCAAAATATCAGGAAAATAATTATTGACCTCTGGATCATTCTTGGCTAAAATTTGCCATTGTAGTCAAATAATTGTATGAAATGTATGCATCATCCCAGAATTCTAAAGTAGAGCTGTTTGATACAATCTGTTTAGGTGTGGCACCCCAACAGTTTGTGGTTAACACATGAAACTATGAGCAACATATTGAAGCTGCTCCCTTCTGAACTTCCTCTGAATCATAAATCTCCTCACTCTACAATGAGACCAAAACAATGTCAGAGGGTCACTAAAAACAGGTAGGATATCGTATATGATACATGGACAGCTATTGCCATGGAATCTTGTCACTATAACTATCACAATCCATGGGTGTTTAGGTTTTGGTTATTTTTGTGTTTTGATCATTTCCTTGTTGTTTATTTATGTTTTTTAGATGTTGTGAAATGAATTTCTCTGTGTTAATTGTTGGTAGAAAGGTGTTGCCATATTAGTTAATTCCTTTGTGTTTAGTTTCGTAGTTATTGTGTTCTGTTCCTTGTACATTTGAGTGTATATCGCTTGTTATTTTCAGCCTGTTAAATCATTGAGTCTTGGTACAACTCCATCTGTGTTAATAAGTCTCTTCCCTCTGTTTCCCTGCTTTTTCCCTGCCACAGCTGCACCACAGTTTCTCTGATTAGTCCATCTGGTTCCTTTGTCATTTTCCACCTCTGCCTCAGTATTTAAAGGTCTCATTCACTAGTTTTTTTCAATATATTTGGTCTGGTCTCTAATATGAATGAATGCCTTGTGAGTCGTTTTTGTGGAAAAAATACTCTCGCACTCCTGTTTTAAGAGGTTGAAGTTTGTAAGAGGAGTGGGTGGGAGGAAAATACAGGATTATGATGCTAACTTCGTTAATATTCATGATATGCAACTATATCGCCTCTGATTGGCTAACAGCAATGCAACTCTTATGCTGCCTTAGAAAAAATGACAAACTTCACATACTTTGGGGTTGATGTTCCAAGACATATTCCAACAGTCTCTTCCTCAATTCCTCTTTCTTTGGTAAAAAAAAAAATGCCAAGCTGATGTGCTATCTCCACCAGTAACACAAACTTGAACGTGTCCCACCAGGTTGTGGAGTTGCTAACAGTTTGCTTCTACTAGCTGAGACATGCTCTGCTCTCTCCTGGCAGCAAAATCAATACAGCCTTCCCGGGGCTGTCACAAGCCAAAGCAGGCAAGACCTTGAATACAAATTTTCTCTGTGATGTAGAAGGGCCTGGCTTTTTCTGACTCGTTTGTTTTTGCTGTCTATTTAGTTTCTGTGGCTAATGCCGGTAATGGGGGTTGAAGAAAATGTGCACTTGAAGCATACTAATGCAACTCAGTGGCCAATCGTATTTCTAAAAGAACAAGTATCACGAGGTTTCTCAGTGAACGACACCTTTAAACTCCTGTTTTTTATGAGAGAGCAGAAATGAAAAGGTGTGCATGAGCAAAGTGTCTTGCGAACCTGACTCAGTTAAACCAGTTCTGTCAGGGGGGATAAGAAAACTTTCCAGAAACTACTGTAAAAGCTAATGGAAAAATACAGAGTTAATTCTATTTTATAGTTTAATTTTATAAAATTAAATCAAATCATAAATCATTGGGCCAAGAACAGATGAGTCAGGTAAGGAAACGCCATCAGGGGAGCCATCTGCATTGACAGCAGCAGATCGACAGCAACAGCCAAGGCACCTGCACAGGGCGCCCAGTGGAGGGAAGGCTGAGACCCCCACCTCCACCCAAGCGCTACATGGAGAGCACCCAGGCAGCCACATCCGAACCCCCACTCCCAAGGTAGAGGGCTCCCACAGAGGAAACACTGGAAGGAAGATTAAAATAATAGGTTAAAATATAAAAATAAAGAATAGATAAATATGAGATTAAATAGTAAAACACTGATAAAATGTTAAAGGCAATGCTGCTAAATACTATAGAAAAATCTGTAAAGTGCCACAAAGTGTTGCTTTATTTATTCCATATTTATCTATTCTTGGAGTATATGGTGAGACACTTTTCAGTCCCAGAGTTGCTAGTTGATAACTGATGTTTACACACCACTCTAATGCTATTTTAACCTTTTTGCTCCTGTTCTTAGCCGAGGGCTAATAACAGTCCAAGAGTCTTGCCTTCACTTACACTAAGGTTTCAAATCATCTGAAAGGATTTGTCATTGATCTTAGCCTAGAGCCAAACAAGGTCTTCTCAGAGTATGAGATATACTGCTGAAAGTCTCCTTTCAGGGATGCACTCCTGAAAGCCAAACATTAAAGATTTGTCCAAGTAGCTGCAGCTCGAAAAGACATCTAAAATATTCCCAAAGAAAACTCTTGGTCTCCCTTTACCCTATGGCTTAAAAAAAGAAACAAATAGGCAGTTAACATCATGGATTTCAGTCAAGCACAGTGGCAGGCTGCCTTGTTGCTAGGAGAGTTTTGATTAATGTTGCAATCTGTAATTTGTGCCTGATTTTTGCTTGTGTACCCCCTCTCACAGCTGTGCTGAAATGAATAGAATGTATGCTACTTAGCACTTTGTTTTTACCAAAAGTCAGCCTTGTTCGATCATCAGAAATGCAGATGCTACCATAGGTCTTGCTCATTAGCATAGATAAAAAATGTCTCCAAACTGCAAGTTTTTAATTTTTTTAATCTTCAAATTTTACAATATTTTACAAAGTTGCCTTTGACCCTAAGAGAGGTAACACTAATCCTATTATTTAGCATAGCCTTCATGAAAAAATGTATTGTATTATATTGTAAGGTATAATAGGGTTTTTGGGATATTGGTATATTGATTAGTCCATATAACAAACTAAGAAAACATCATGGTGTCTTTTTATCCAAATGTCATTATTTATATTTCTTTGTTTGTTTTCCATATCTAACCTTAAATAATAGTAGCTGATTGCTCCAGGTAGACATCCTAGAGATATTGTGCTACTAAAATAGTAACTTTCCTTTAAAACCTAATTTGTCTTTATGTAAACAAGTAGGGCATTTGTGATTCATTTTCAACTGAGTCAGAATCTAAGGACTAGATATTAGCAGCATGTTTTAAAGCTAGAAGATATGTTTGGACAACAAAATTGCAACGGTAAGACATGCTATATGATATTGGGATTTTTTTGTTGTTTGCTACTTATCAGCTGCTAACTAGGTGATTTTTTTTTCATACATGTATGGGGCAGACATCTTTGTAAAGAACAGACTCTGTGCTTTCAAGTAGTATCTCACTTGTGGGTTTTACTGAAAGTAGTGGCACCAGCAGAAAACAAAATGGACAGCTGTCATGTTCTTGTTGTATTTCCATATAATTGCTTGGACTTTGAATTGTGTTTAGTTTGTGTAGCAAAGCTTGATTGAGACTTTAGCTGAGTTTTTTACTGACATTGTAATGTGCTGTCGGTGAGTATTGGTGTTTTCATTAACACAAATAATCTCTACTGCATACATCTGAGGTAGTCCACTGGAAAATGTGTGATACTGAAGCACTGATAGCACATACATTTTGTATTTGATTATTTTAAAGGTAATTTTATGCTCTGGTTGGAGAATGTCAGGGATGGAAAAAGGGAGTTTTTTCTCTCCACTGTCGCTACATGCTTACTCAGTATGAGTGATTGCTGTGGAGTCAATGTCACAACGCAGGCAACTTTTACTGTCAGTACATGTTAAGGGGGAGCCAATGCTGCAAGTCAATGACTCGAACTGATTGGAATAATTTACTGAAGGATTAATTGGAATGTATGTATGACTGAATTATAATTATTATAATTATATTTTCTTGTAAAGTTCCCTGAGATGACGTGTTGTGAATTGGCGCTATATAAATAAACAGAAACTGAAACTATAGTTCCTACTGGTCATGAAATATAACTATTATTTCTTAAGCCTAAAATTGTACCTGATCTGCTCTTAGCAGTGTCTGGTGGTCAGTTTTAGCCCAAGCTCAAGGGTTTGCATCTTCTTTTGCATCAGCAAGCTCTGTCCCAGGCCATAAAAAAATAAAGTGGTGCTTTAAATAAAGGTCAGTATGTGGTTTCCTGTGTAAGAAACTGGACAAATGTAGAGGAGTGTTTCTGGGATGCCAACATCCCGTGCTCATCCTAAAAGAGGTGTTACAGCATGCTTAGTGAAATATTGATGAAAGTAGCAGCTCATTTGACAGCCTCAATGACAGGTCTGTCTAGTCTCTTGAAACATCTAATCTCCGCACCTTTTGTATTGAGATATCAGCGTGGTCCTGCATATGTCAACAAGTGATTGATAGTCACCGATGGCTCACCAGACTCCTACAGCCACATATGGACAGAAATAGATAAAAGCACAAACCTTGGACATGTAACTTTTTCCAGTCTATCTCTCCTGCATCGGAAGTCTTAAAATTGGCAATTGAAGAGTCAGTGCATGTTAACCACCATTAAGCACTGTAGTCTTGTAAACTACGACCACAAACCAGCACATATGCCCATAAACTGTCATCTAAAAGGTTTAATAAAGCTAGACACACAAGGCATAATTGGCTTTGTTTAACTAAGGCTTGCTGTGGTTCAAAGAGAGTTTCTACTGGTCATTCCTGCACTTTCCAACATTATGCATGCCAACTTTAAGTTTGTTTAAATGCAAGAACTGATTATGTTTTGTCAAACTGTGGTAATGCAAAAACTAAGCCTACATGTCATAGTTTTTGTCTGTCTTTAAATACAACATCATTGTGAATACATTTGATGGTAACTGTAGGTTTTTCAGACTTCTTCCCAGCCACCTTCATTGTTTGAGAACCAGCAGTAAGATATACTGTACCCAGGGGGACATTACCTGCAGCTCATGTTCATAGTTGAGGGTTGTAACAAAGATCGTCTCAAATAACCTTTTATCTCTGTCACTTTCACCATAACAGACTGGTACAGCATGTGTATTGTTGCAGAGACTGCCCAAATATGCCTGTTGATCTTCTGCTCCATCATACCATCCACTTGTGAACGTGACCTTAAGGTACTTAAACTCTTCTATTCGAGGCAGTATGGTTGCAAATGTTATCCTCTATTTTTACCAATTGTCCACATCCCCATTTTAGTAATGTGCATGGCATTAAAAGTGCTTGCCAAACAGGAAGAACAGCAGGGTACAGTGTGAAAAGATGTTTATTATTACAGATGTGCATTGTTAATGATAACAATTGCAGGAACATTTATTTGCAAAGTCTTATACGAACTTTTAAAAACGGCCTTGGCAAGTAGCAAATTTTGGTTCAAGCTGCTTTGTTTGATTTACACAAGTCCTTCCTCTAAATTTGTCTTCTGCAACCACATTTTGAATCTGTGGAGTTTTTTTTCTGTCACGATATTCACTGTTTAAAAGGAGAATTTCTGTAAGTGCAGTACTCCTGAAGCTGCAATGTAAAAGGTAAGACATATATCTTAATGCCAGAACTGGTTCATGAAGGGACCTAGACACCAGTATTTCCAACTCTATGCCTTATTTTTAGATAAAAGATGGAAATTTTGGTACTCCAGCCTCCTCCCACAGTCCAAAAACGTTTCTTCTAGGTTAATTGGTCTGTCTACATTGCCCTGAGGCATAAGTGTGTGCATCATGGTTGTTTGTCCTGTGCATCTCTTTGTTGCCCTGTCTTAGGCTGGCGACCTCTCCAGGGTGTATCCCATCAATTGCCCAATGACCACTGCAGACAGAAACCACCCCCCTTATGACCCTACAAGGATAACTATGTATAGAGAATGGATGACTGGATGGAATGCTTTCTTCCCCATAAAGTTGAATAAATAAAGTACAAAGCTCTTTGAATACTAGCTTCACAGAAACTTTTTAGTTATTTACTCAACACTTATTTAAATTATGTTTAGGCTGTAAACATATGTTGTTTACATAGTGTGTAATGCATATTTTTAATGGATTTTACAAACATGGGTACTAAGCAAACATCCCTGCTCTAACTTCTGCTTCCAATGTAAACCTCTGTCACTAATATCATAGAAAAATTCTATAAAACTGCATAGGAAATCAAATGGTCTATTGATCTTTCTGGATGAACAATTGATAAAATGATTTAGGTTTCCATCCATCAACAAAGACAGGAAATCTTTTAAATATAACTAATTGAGCTGACCAAACACACTTACAAATATAAGGCATCATACAAATACAAAGTAGTGTTTGCTTAACATGACGGTTTGTTGAAGTCACCTTTTTTTGTATGAAGTCAGATAGTCTCGTACTTAAAATGAGAAACTATGGGGCTTTTGAGATCAAGCTCTTTGAACATTGAAAAGCTGACAAACCTTTAACATCTGTAAAATTGAAGACACGCTATCAGAGTAAGCCTTCACACCATGAAATCCTAACAGATGCATGAGGAGCAGACTGTGTGTCAGTGCAATAAACACAAATGATCGCATCTTTTAAATTCGAACAGCTTATCGTTTATTGTCAATATTTTTCGATGAGAGAGCTGATGATGAAACTCCACTGCTCTGATGAAATCAGAAATCCAGCCGAGCAAAGTTTGTTTGAACTGATGCTAAATCACTAAACCATATAACCCCAGGTTACCCCAGGCTCGGAGTACTAACCCTTACCCTTCTGGAGTTGAAGATGAAGGAGAACAGAGATAAAAGCTGTGATCCTAGCATAGTGTCCAAAACGAATGAAAGTTTTTGTAAAGTTGCCACTCATTAAAGGAGTCATAACCTAGTATTATCTTGGATACCCACGCTATTATAGTCTTTCAGGCCCTTCTAAAAAAGAAAAAGTGAAAAAAATAAACAAAGAGCTCCTCTGACCCTTATTTCTGAAGGCATTATTGTCTCGCGAGACCTGATGCAATATTTTGGCTGTCGTGAACAGTCATTGTAATAATGCTAATAAGGGGTGCGTTGATTGGTGGCAGGAAGGAGGGGGGTTGACACCGCAGGTAGCGCTTCAGCATATCTAACCCATATCTACTACTCCCGCTAGCATACAATAGCCACATTAGCAGTTAGCTGCTGTTTGTTACACACAGTAGAGCAATAAAAACACAGCCTTACCGTTTCAATTGCAGGCAAGTCTCTGATTGTTGGAATTGCCCCTTTTTCCAAACGGAGCTTCGATGCGAACTTCGCCTGATATTGTCCCAAATTCGTAAAGGATTCCGGCGTAAAAAAATAGAAAAAATATTTCTGTTGATTCTGGCAGTCAACAACAGAGCAACTCATGTGTGCGCTATGTTTCTGCATCTTTTACGGTCGAGTTCGTACTTCGAATCGGAAGTGATGTGTTGGTCACGAACGAACCGGCTCTAACAGCTAACTCTTTGAATTAAACGATGGGAGCTGGCTCGTCATTGGAAGCCGTTTTATTATTTTTTCACCCCCGAATTCCCATCCCTAGAATTCAGTAATTGCGGCGCTCGTCTGAATATGAGGGGGAGAGGGGCGAGGGAGAGGGGAGAGGGGCGAAGGGGAGGGCGGACTTCCTGCAGCATAGGTCTGCGATGTCTATATAAGGCATATCCTGCGCCGACTTGACGTCAAGTCGGCCAGAAATTAAAATCACGTATTTGAGTGCGCGTGCACATGGGCTGGTTGACGAACCCAGGGGTAAACAAACGCTTCACTTTTAAATATCGGCTTCCCGGCCAGTGTATAATCGTTAGGCAATCATAACATACATTCTATGCAGACATGTCACATAGGTTCTTGCAGTAGTTGTGGTGTAACATTAACTTCAATTTATGGTCAAGAATGGATTGGGTAGCTTGTCAGATAGCAAATCGATCAAAACTGAAATAGAACAAGCTATCAGAAAAAATGGGAACTTTACATTTTTTAGCAGTTTATTCTGACAATCCAACCATCCATTAATTACATAATCTATCCTATGCAGGATTGTGGGGTGGGGGTGGGAAGTCTCTTTTTCTCACTGAGGCTTTTGTTTGAAACCCACTGTTTAGAAATGAAGTCTCTTAGTGCTCACCAGCCCTAAAACAGATGAGTCAAATTAATTTTAAAAAACATTGTGTTTTAAACTCGATTGAGCCACTAAGAAGTGTTTAACCGTTTGCTAACTTAATGCCGGCTTTTTAGGAAGGATGACGCTTGTTTCAGGACTGGTTATAATATTCTAAAACGTCTTTTGGAGTAGATTCTTATTTAGGTTAGTAGCGGGATGAGTCAGGACAATTGTGTGAATATGTGTCTGGACAAAGTAAATTCATGTTGTTAACAAGGTTTTTGTACAGCCTTACCTTTCCGCAATATATGCTAACAATGTCACTATAATGCATGGTGGACGGTTTGCATAATGAATATGAAATGTCCATCCATCCATTATCTATACCCGACCATCCTCTGCAGGGTTGCGAGGGGCTGGTGCCTATCTCCATCAGTCACGGTACACGCTGGACAGGTCACCAGTCCATCACAGAGACATACAGAACAAACAACCATGCACGCACAAATTTATACCTAAGGGGGAATTTAAGAGAAACCAATTCACCTAACAGTCATGTTTTTGGCCTATGGGAGGAAACCAGAGTACCTGGAGGGAACCCACACATGCACAGGGAGAACATGCAAACTCCATGCAGAAAGACCCCATGCTGGGATTTCAACCCAGACCTTCTTCCTGCAAGGCAACAGGGCTACCAACTGCACCACTGTGCAGCCAATGAGATGTCTGTTATGATATTTTACATTTTTAGGCCACGTTAGTTAACAACACTTCTCATAATGTGAGCCATATTTCTCTACTGTTCTTGCATTATTACTTTTACATTTTACATTATTACTGCACATCAACAGTTCTCTCACAGAGAAGGAGGCACATTTGCCCCCTATAAGATTGGCTTTCTAAAGTCTGCTGGGAAGGTAACAAACTCAGCTCTTTCTAGGTCATATTTTGACCTAATATATCACAATGAGCTGGGTGGAAAGAATGAGCTATTGGTTCCCCTAAAGTTTTATTCCTAATCCCTGCAGCATGAACTGGAATTTCACAAGTCGTTTTTTGTGAGTAAAATAATTGTTCAGATTTGTATGGATTTGAACATCCCCTAAGGTGAAATGAAAGTTCAACCAGGTGTCAAAGGAGCTACTCCCATATTCATCATTTTCTTGTTTAGCACAGTGAAACCTCAAACTCTACATGAGAAAAGTATACAGTAGTAGTCACAAAAATATGTACAATGAAGACTAAAAGTTGTGGCAGTACCACCAACAACCTCAAAATTTATACCAAACAAAAAATTCAACCAGTTCATATTTTAAGGCCTTTTATAAGTAAATATATCAAATTTAATCATTTTAAGTGACACAATTTACAGTGACTTTTCTTTAAACCCCTTGACAATATATCTTCAGGACTTAATTCTAACATGATATAAACTTAAGGCTCAAATCTTGACAGAAGTGACTTGTTTTTTTACTCAATTGTGCTCAGAGATGATCACAGTTTATTGGCTTTTGTTTCTCACCTCTTTTTTGAGAACTGACCTCTAGACCCCCCCCCCAGCTGTGTTAAAATCAGGTAGGTTTACTGGCAACCATTTCAAAACCTCAGTGTTCTGAATCTCAACCCATTTCATTATCACATTTGTCACATTACAAGGTGCAACATAATTCTGGAAAGTTCACAGATCATGACCAAAGAAGGGTTGGACTGTTGGAAGAAGTTGTTCTTGTTGGATGTTATGATTCCACTTATTATTCACAACACTGTTCTTGCACATAACTGTCAAAAACGCATTACTTTGTAGGAGGAGGAACATCACATGTGGCAGTAAGGATGCTAAAATGTTGGGACAAGACAGAACTCACCCTCGCTATGAATTCTACTCCTTAAAAATCATTTTAGCTAATATATCACTAACAGTCATAAAAAGGATACTTCAGGGTTCTGAGTTCCAGTTGTTGCGGTGGGCTAGTGCCTGCTCAACATGTTAAGGGGCTCTACGGGTTTTCCCCTAGGTTCTGGGTGGTCTTACTGGCAAGGGGTTGTGCGGGCTGAGGTGCCCTATGTCTCAACCTGTTCTTCTTTAGCCTGGGGGTGCTGCTTGTGCTTCACTGATGACCTTCCTATGTGCAGGGCATATGGCTGGCCTGGGGTATGGCTGCTCCTCCTGGGTGCTCTGTGTGAAGGTTTTCTACTATCCTCGTCACTCTAACAACTGTGTACCTCCAGGTCAAAAAAACCCTCACATACACCAACTCAATGCAAACACACTTATTTCAACACATATGCTCACAAACCACCCTCACACAGCCCTGCACCAATGCACAAATAATCCAACTGGTTGAAGGTCATGCAAAGGTTACAATTACAGAAATGTAGTATTCCTACTTTGATGCTGGTTTGCGATCTTGATTTAATAAAGTCAATCTGCCCTGGCACATTTAGGCAACCAGCTTCTCTTTACAGTATTCCTGAAATCCCTTGACAGGTCACGCAAAAAAAGAAAATATAAAAAAGATACTGAGGATGTGATGACAGATTAGCCAAAGACTATACATATGCATAACACAGACGCTATTACAGCACAGACACTGTAAAATAATTCAAGACAATTACTTAAAACAGAGAGAAAAACCAATATGAGTTAACAGCACAGTGTAGAGCAACAAACACAGTTCAGTTAAGGGGTTTATACAGTCTGCTTAGAACAATCCAGGAGTGGAAATTACACCTGTATCAAGGTCTATTTATGTTTATCTATAAGAATTAAAAAAGTTATTATAAATAGTATATTTTTAAATGACTTTCATGAATCTTTAAACTGAGTTTGACTAGGCATATTATTTAGAAATGACATGAACTCCAAGTCTTTATATCTTCCTAATAAAGCATAAACACTCCTTCACCTTAGGTATTGTGGCATTATTATGGAATTGGCTCTGGAATTTTGCCAGCTATCCCTCTTAAGATAGCATTTTGATATAGTGACAACACAAGCTGAGTCAGTGACTGCAACCAGCTTACTACCTGAGGCACCCACTGAACTTCAATCCCTGACATTTCCACTGGTTTGCCTTACATGTAAGGTTTGACTTATTAAAATGCTGTTTTAGCCTATGCCAAACATGTCTGCCTGTCTATTCATTTCCAAATTGTACTGTAACGGTAGTGCTTTTCTCTGACAGTAAAGTATGTTGTGTTGCAAATAAGTTTTAAATGTTGTAAAGTCTTTTGCCAAACCGATAGAGACATAGAACATTATATTTTTCTCCTAAGGCTGCTAGAGCTCTTTTGATCTTATAATATTAACAGCAGCAACAAAGAAAACACCAGAGACTGGATGTTTAAAGTAAGAGAGCTTTAAACTGTCATTTCCTAGGGAAAATCTTGAGCTGCCAATGTGTAAAAACTTTTTTCTAATTTCATGGCAATTAGTTGAGTTATTCCAAGTGACAGGTCTGCATATTTTATTTAGCAAACTACATCTGCTATTAGGAAAGGTTTAAAATAAATATTTTTCTCCCTACATTCTCAGGTTAGCATTATTATCTTTGAAAGTTATTACTACAACTTAACATGCATTATAATCCCAAAAGCATTTGATCTCCCCCCATTTAAAGGCCCACAGGTGTAGAAAATTCTGTATTTGTTCCAATATGACTGCACACTAGTGCACAAAAAAAAAGATTTATAAAGATTCAAATGAGCAAGTTGGGTGAATAGGAATTCAACTGGTTTGCACAGATCCCCAACCTCAACCTGATACAGCACCTTTGGGGTGGAGCAGAGCAGAGATTGTGAGGTAGGCCTTCTCATACAACATCAGCCTGATCTCACAACTATTCCTCTGGACGAATGGTCAAAATATACAATAACATAATAATAATATAATACAACATAATATATAACATAATAATATAACATAATAATAAATATTCCAAAACCGGTAGCAGCCATCATGGGAGAGTTGAAAGTCTTATGGCTGTTAAGGGTGCACCAATACAATATTAAAGCTGTATTATTAATGGGATGTCTTTAAAGTCCATGTGCTGCTGTGGATAAAATAATTTATCTGAGCACTGTTAAGTTGAAAATCACTCAGGGTTATTAGGAATTTTGCACAAGATGAACAGACAGTTCATCTTGACAGACAGTTCATGTACAAACAGACTGTATGAATCGCCCCATGTATGTCAGCTCTGAGTTACAGAGTTCAAAACATATCGTTTTGTACCCAAGAAGAAAAGAAGAGCAACAATACTCACAAGACAAACTGTGAGAGCTAGCTTCTGAACAGGCTGCCGTGAGAGCTGACTTCTGTTTATCTAAAATTTGCAGGTGCTGGCAACCTTCAAAGTGGCACAGCAGAGAAGCATATTTCACAGAGTTCTTAAGAATAATTAAAATAGACATACCAAAAATCGTGAGTTTAGACAATCAATCGACTATAGAAACTAAAGTTCAAGAAATAAAATTTTCCATAACAGTATATATAAAAGAAAGTTACCCAATAGTTATGGCAATGTATTGTGAGGTTTTCTGATCTTCTTTTATAACATTGCCAAATGAGTGGCTTCATAAAACAAACATCACATTTCAGATACACTGATGTAAAAAATAAGACAACCTATGAAAATGTGTATGTATATCCAGTATTATATATTTCAAAACGACAGGTTGTGATATATGATTATTTTTGTTTCACAGTGGAGTAGCTCATGACTCTGGCTGTTCAGTGTGTTAATCAGCCTTGAAGGAGTTGTCTTTGTTTGTTTAGCAAATAGTGTCTGTAGTTCCAACCTGAAGGAACAAGTCTAAACTGTTTTTGTGCAAAGATGTTTGATGTCATTTTCCTGACCTTATACCTGTTTTGGATGAGGGTAATGTCAGCCTTGATTATCCTCTCTGATTGTTTATTGCAGTCTGGCCCTGTCCTGTTTTGTGGCTAAGCCAAATCACACAGTGATAGGGGAACACAGTAAAGACTAAACAATAGTAATGTAAAAGATGAGAAGCAGCTGTGGAAGCTCTTGTGATAGGTTGTTCTTCTACTGGAGTTTCTACAACTTGTTTTTATTGGTTATTTTAGGTACATGATTAGAACATTGTCAGTATTTTGAAGCATGTTTTCCCTGTTTAAACCTCTGACATTTAGCATGGTGTTCTT
Source organism: Valencia hispanica (assembly GCA_963556495.2). Taxonomy (NCBI): domain Eukaryota; kingdom Metazoa; phylum Chordata; class Actinopteri; order Cyprinodontiformes; family Valenciidae; genus Valencia; species Valencia hispanica. The sequence goes on along the minus strand of OY747703.1, from coordinate 51,352,121 downwards.
CTGACTGTTGGAGTGACAGTGAGCAATGGTGAGACCCAAAGAGCTGTCTGAGGTCATCAAGAAGAAGACTGTAGCAGATTATAAGTCTGGCAATGGGTTTAAAGTGGTTTAAAAACATTTTAAAATCAGCCATTTCACTTTAGCTGTAGTGGTGGAACTGTCATGTTTTGGGTTCTGCAGCACGACCTGCTCAGCCCTCTAAAGAATAAACCATAAACTCTACCATGTATCAGAGGGTGATTGCAGAAAATAAGAGACCATCTATAAGAAAACCTTAAGTGGAAGCTAAACTGGACCCTGCAACATAACAATCAGTGCGTTTACATGCAGTAAGAGAGTTATTGCCTTAGTCTAACTGAATTCCGACTTTTGAAATGGATGTATACATCTTAGTCCGGCTGGAGTGGAACCAAACTGGCTTTCTCTTAATCGAGCTAACGCACCCAGATAATGCGGTTAGAAAACCGAATATCTTTGCATGTAAACGGCAGCAGAGCTTAATCAAGCTATTAGCAGCCTGTCACTCCCCCTTCAAGAAGTGACGAGACCATGGAAGCAGGAATGACAATACCGGAACAAGCAGCAACAATGAGTGTAAAACAATCAAACAGTAAAGTACTCACCGTCCATTCCGTCGTCAATTTCTCCACTTATTGCGCATATCCTGGCTTTACTCTGTCTGCTTCACTGTTGTCAGCATTTGTTTATTATCGTGTGATGCTCTAGCCAAAGAGGAAGAATGCCAATGTGAAAGGGCGTGTGTCACCACCTAGTGCTGCAGAGGTGAACGCATTTCATTCAATAATTCAATATTCTGAGTTGCATGTAAGCTGGGATAAAGATTCCTGTTCTGGTTAAGCTATTAGTTAAATTTTTGCCAAACGCTCGATTTAGATGTGCATGTAAACATACTGAATGACCCAAAACATACCAATAATTCCACAAAGGACTGGCTGAAAGTTAAGAAATGGAAAGTCCTGATCAGAGTCTAGAGCATATTGAGATACTCTGAGGTAACTAGTAAATGGGTGTACATACAAAAAAAACCACTGAGACATTTCACAGCTGAAAGTGAGGGGTGAAGCCAGGGGTGGACTGGGACAAAAATTCAGCCCTGGCATTTTCTGTCCAGACCAGCCCACTACATAATCAGCCGACACTACATAAAAGTCCACAAATCTCACAGCATCTCCTCTCATGCATACTACAGTACAAATGAGAGTCATATTCCTTGATAGCAGTTAACAAATAAAGCACATGTGGCTTGACACATTAGTTCATGTTAAGGCAAGACACTACAGGCAAAAACATGGATTTTTCGTGACCTGGTCCATTTTGAGATTTGTGGATATTTAACATCCTTAACATGTTGGCTTCCAGAATAAAACAAACTACAACTCTGAAACACCTCTAAAATCGACTATTTTCATAATTTTAGTGCGAGTGCGACAGCAGATTTGGCGTTCTATTTTCCGTCTCACTGTTGCCTGTTAACGTGAAGCAGTCTAAACAAAAAGCCCCCAAAAACGAAAAAGTAAAAAGAAAAATGTCCAAAAATGGTATGCCTGTTTAAATTAATGACCAATCACAAACACGAAACAAGGGATTCGAGGGTCATTTGCACTTCACATTGCATTGAATTATCTAACGCAAATCTGTAATTGCGATTTTCTCAAAATTAGTTTTTTCCAACATTCAAAACGAATAATCTTGAAATCACTTAAACCTATATACACCAAACTTTCCACCATTGTTCTGTGCTATGAGGTGAAAGAAAATTACAGAGCGATTTGTCAATACATCATTCTGAATAAAATGCGCTATTTTGTGTAAAAAAACTGGGCGAAATTGAGTTTTTTGGAGCTACTGACACTGTTTTTTGATTTATGAAGTAATGAAATGAAATAAACTTATTTCCCTCTGTAAAAAGTTTTTGATAACATATATGATTAGAAAATTTAAGAAAAATTAAATCTGTCTCTCACCAATTTTGAGATGATAAGTTTACAAATATATGCAAATTAGCACATTTTTATCCAGATTACACCTAATTTGCATATCTAAACAAAATTTATATCAAAACTTCTAATACAAAAGATGTTTGTTTAAATACTAGGATTAAGTTTGTCAAGTTTCATGAAGGTATCTTGAAGCTAACTTTTTTCCCTATTCACCTGCAGTATCTCCCCTTAATGTTTACTGTTGCTATGGCAACCAGAGACCGCTGCCGTTAGTAGCTGTTAGCTAGCTTAGCTAAATCATCTGAACAATAACAATTGAAAGTATCACAATTTGGCATATTTAACTAAATCAACCGCAACTACCAACAGTCAGCCCTTCAACTCTGGGCTAATATGTTTTAACAAGTATTCAGTTATTCAGGTCACAACTCCACCCTAACGTTACTTACCATGGATGTCTCCACCTGCTGCTGGGGTGGCGACCCCGGCACCACATAGGTCTGTCAACTTTAAACATTTAGCAGCTTCCACCTCCAGAGATTTCAGCTTTTTGAGCCGTACTTTTTCAACGCTACCAGGGCGTTTCTTACCCTTCTCCATTTTCAGCTCAGCAGCATCCCGTCCATTGACTGTATCCCACCACTCCGGCCAATGTCATGAGGTCCCGCCCACCCTGGTTTGTGTTGTGATTGACAGCACTGTCATGGCTCTCATAGGCTGTCAGCCCATGATTGTTTGACGATAATAAACATAGACCAATAATATGTGTCGATGCTGGCAACACACTGCTAGCCCTCTGTAACCAATTGGCCAGCCCAATTGGAAGGAATTTAGAGAGAGGAAAAACACACACACAAAAAAAACAGCTGACCGGCCCACATTGGGTCAACGGCCCACCGGGATGATGCCCGGTATGCCAGATGGCCAGTCCACCCCTGGGTGAAGCGAACCTTAACCTGTTAAAAAACTGAAACTGGTGTCAAAAACTGGTAGATGGCTAAAAAAAGTATCTTGCTGAACTAATTTTTAGCCAAAGGTGGGGAGGAGTAGTTATTAGGTAAGGTACACTTTTTTCTAAGCTGAAAAACATGTTTTCTGTGAACATTTCTTCATAAAGAAAGAAAAGATTTCCTTTTTTCACATCACCGTATGGCAGTTTAAGCAGTAATTGTTGGTATGCATTACCTTGGTGGTTCACAGACTGGTATGTTGTAAAGTGCCAAAATATTGTGCAACGACATATGTGAGGCTGATATTAAGACTCATTTGTACGGAATATCATGACGGTCTCGCATACCCTGTGAACTTTGTTAAGAACTTATAAAAGTATTTTAGCATTAGGTATTTTGTGTTGCTACAAGGATCTAAATGGCAGGGCAGAGAAGGCCAGATTTGCTTAATGAATGCTTTATTATTTATTATGCTGTAGCATTGAACAGGATTTACAGGAGATTGAAATGAGGATGGTAGTATAAGTTTTAATATAGAAGGTTACCACTTTATAGATAACCATGTCATCATGCAGATTCAATGCTTTCAAGACACACCTTTAGGAAGCTCATCTCCATATTTTAACATTTCCAAAGTAAAACAAACAGGAAACCACTTGAAATGGGACCATAGATGTTAGCCTTCATTGTTGCAGAACACATACTGTACCCTTCTGATGTTCAATTCCTAACTACAAGCATTTTCCAAACATACATAGTGAGGAGCTTAATTTGCTGTCCTGACCTTTAAATGCAGTAAACATATTGATGCCAGAAACAACATGAAGCCTTCAGAAGCCTTGCTGAGTCCATGGCTTAGCTTAAACTATTGTGTTTGCCATATGGAGGACCAAATACATCACACAGTCTACTTAAGTGTGAATCAATAACTTATGTTAAAACAAATGGCTTTTATAGTGATCAAATTGATTACCTGAAGTTCAGCAAGTTTTTTTCTGGATATACACCACTAATTTAGTTTTTTTATAACATATATAAACAAGGTTAATTTCAATGAGATCTCAAAGAATCTTGAGATATCCTGAATTTAATCACAATGTTTTGAAAAAAACAATGAAAAATCTATTCATCATTTCGTATGAGTCTGTATATAATGTGTTCTTTCCATTTCCAATGACAGCTAAATATCAAAAAATGAAAAAGTGATTGTTTTTTGTTATTTCTTAATCGAATACAAGAAAAAGACAGAAAAAGGTCCTGTTTTTTTATGTTTTCAATCGTAGTCTTGAATCAAAAATATGAAATGGAAAAACAGCCACAGGACCAACCTTGATATTCCATTGCTCGGGGTTCTGTGACCCGGAAATTGCTCTGCGTTCAAAAGTGCGGGTAATCTAGTGTCACCATATTTTATGTAAATATGAGGTACTTACAGGTGCATTGAAAAACAAGTGAGGTGTAATATTACTAACACACTGTATTTCTCAATCAATCAATCAATCAATCAATCAAACTTTATTTATAAAGTGCTTTTCATACCGTTGAAGGCTAAAGTCATTTTCCACATATCAGTAAATCTTCTTTAACATGTTCATACACTTAACTACTCTAGATGGAAAGAACGAGTCTCTTACGCGTGTAAAGTTTGAACTACGACGGTAGAAAACGGTGTGTTCGCTCCATCTTTGTTTCTGTTCTTCTTCAGCATCCATAACACATTACACAGCCTACCACTCCATAAAAGGTGCGAGAGCTCCACACTGTGGTAAAAGCCCGCTACTCTCCTATTCTTCCCAGATAACTTATATTCTAAACGATGTGATGCATTTATCAATATAATAAACTGAAATGCAAACTATACATAAAGAAGTGCATTTATAACATAAACATAATCATTGTAATGCTTCAATAAACATTCCCCAAACATTAATTAAAGAAATATTAAGTAATATCTAAATTTGAGTCCAACCACAACATAGAAAATGGCACTAACATTTCCGGCCCCTAATTGCTCATCATGGAGATGGCAATTACATACCTAACCAGAGACATTTTCTATAACCTAGACCCCTCCAGCATTCCTATGAGATTTGACCCAACTCAAACAGACTTAACTAAACCAGGCAAGTTTTACAGTCTAACTAATAATGTCCTTTATTGTCCATGAGGTTCTTCCATCTCCAGGAGAGGACATATCTTGTCTATGGGTCTCTCTAGAATGTTGGTCTTCGTTTTAACCGGGACCCGACGGACAAATCCCAAAGCATCAGGAAGTGTTTTCTCCATTCTTCCCATCAACCAAGATCCTCTTGGAGCCCTCTCATCCACAATGAGAACAACATCTCCCTCTTTCACATTTCTCTTCTTCTCCAACCACTTTTGCCTTTCCTGTAGAAGAGGCAAGTATTCCCTGACCAACGCTTCCAGAAGATGTCGGAGATGTATTGCACTTGCCTCCATCTTCGTTTGATGTACAGATCCTCCTTCTGAAAGATGCCTTGTGGCAACGCTGGTTTCCCTTTGAGGAGGAGAAGGTTGTTCGGCGTCAGTGGTTCTAGGTCGTCCACATCGTCGGATGAGTTGGTAAGGGGTCTGCTGTTAATAACAGCTTCCACTTCACACATCACAGGGTGCAGACATTCATCGTTGAATGATTGGAACTTCAGAAGATTGGTAAGTATTTTCCGCACTGTTATCTGTCGCTCCCAGATTCCACCGTGGTGCGAACCAGACGGCGGGTTGAAAATCCAAGTGACTCCGCTTTGCAGCAGAGCTTCAGAAATCTGAGACTGGTTCCAATCTTTCATCGCCTGGTGAATCTCGTGTTCTGCAGCGACCAAGTTTGTTCCATTATCAGATCTCACGACTTCCACCTGTCCTCTTCTGGCCATAAATCGTCTCACTGCATTTATGCGCGAGTCGGTGTCAAGTGAGTGTGTAATCTCGATATGAACTGCTCTTACTGTGAGACAAGTATATCACTTGACTTGCACATGCCCACGCTTAACTTCAAAGGGGCCAAAATAGTCCTTTCTTTTGCATATCCAGACCTTTTGTCTCAGCCGAGCAAGGGTATGGTTTCTCCCACTATGTCCTGTTTCTTCGTGAGCCCTCCGGATCATCAGGGTTGTGATGTGGTGGTCTTTGGCCAAAATAGCCAGATGCTTTGTGTGTTCCGGCAAGGCTGCCTTCTGCAATCTTCCACCAACCCAGCGAACTCCATCTTGGAGGAAAGGATCTAACTTCACGAGAGAACTGCTTTTTTTGATCTTCTCACCCTTTTTTAGTGGCCAAAGCTCCTCATGGAAGGTTTGACTTTGGCAGAACTGGATGACCAAATTTTCTGCTTCTCTGACATCTTTGACATCTCAAATGGGTTACTTTTACTGTGGATCTCCATTTCTGCATATAGTTCTCGACTGTCTTGCTTTTCCTATCTTGACTCTCTGAAGACTGGACTTGAGAGATGAACGTCTTCCTTGCTTTACACACACTTCTAAGCAGCTCTTTCAGCCTTAACATCCAGGTGGCTGCCTTCTTCAGGCTGTGCCAGTCGGAGTAGTGATGAGTCAGCTTGAAGAGAGGGTCTGTGCTTGAGTCAACAGCCTTAAAGATGTTCGTGCTGATTGTATGATTCGCCTCAATATCGTCTTCACTTACCTCTCTTGAGAATTCTGATCAAACCGGCCAGTGAGACTCATTCTTGGCTAAGAAGTCTTAAAGCAAGCGCAGTTGTTGTCGATATATCGGAGGACGGTGGTGCTAACAGTCCGTAGAACAGACTATTTTAAGTCCATTCGAATCTCATGCTTCATGAGCTTGTCTATTTTCACCGCGATGGTAGCTGCGGTGAGCTCCAGAAATGGGACAGTTACTGGTTTAAGTGGCGTCACTCTGGACTTTCCAAGAATAAACGAACAATGGACCTGACCGTGGCTGTTCTCAATGCGGAGGTATGTGACAACACCATAACCCTTCTCACTAGTGTCGGAAAAATGGTGCAGTTGTGCTGACATCACTGGACCAAATCCCTCAGGTTTTATGCACCTCCTCACAGAGAAGTTAGCGAACAGGCTCGGGTCCGACAGCCAGGAGAATCATCTGTTTGCCACATTTTCTGGAATCTCCTCATCCCAGGTGAGTTTCATTTTACAGAGATTCTGGACGATGATTTTCGCAAGAAGAGCAAACGGCGACAGGAATCCAAGAGGGTCGTACACTGAGCTTACGATTGAGAGGATACCTCGTCTGGTGATGGACATGCTCTTCACCTGGATCCGGAACTTGAAGGAATCTGATTCTATGCACCAGTCCACTCCAAGGGCCCTCTCCATAGGTAGTTCATCTCTGTCCAGATCGAGAATCTTGATCTCCTTCGCTCTTTCATGTTCGGGAAGTGATGACAGCACCTTACGTCCGCTACTAGCCCACTTTGTCAAGTGGAATCCTCCACTCCCACAGAGTGTCACAAGGTCTTTGGTCAAAGTAGTAGCCATCGTCTAGTTAGACATTGAGACCAGACAGTCATCCACATAGAAGTGCTCTAGGACTGCAGTCACTGCTTCAGGAGATGCCTAGTCCTTCCTACCTCTCCAGTCCTTAAAGCAAAGTTGGCACAGCTCAGACTTGACTTGGCCCCGAACAAATGAACCACCATCTTGTATTCTTGCAGAGGCTGGCTCAGATCCCCCTGTGGCCACCAGAGGAATCTTAGAAGATCGGAGTCCTCATTGGGGACTCTTACCTGATCGCTTCTATGTCAGAGATGAGTGCAATATGCCCGTGACGAAACCTCGTCAAAACTCCAACCAAACTGTTGGTGAGGTCTGGCCCCTGTAACAGTTCCTCGTGTTGTATTTTTAACTTTTTTTTCTAATTATTATTAGTATTTTATTCTTGTTTACCTGTTTGTTTGTTTGGTTGGTTGGGGTTGTGTCTGGTTTATTGTGTTATGCTTTCTAAAAACTCAATAAAACCAGACAAAAATTTATTTAGGTCATTATGTGCATAAATAAAATCATTAAGTTGAAATTATACAAGCTTTTCTAAAATGTTGCTTAAAAACGGTAAGTTAGATACCGGTCGAAAGTAGTTAAAATCATCAAAATTTAAATTGCTCTTCTTCAACAGTGGCCTCACCACCGCTCCTTTAAAGGCGGCTGGAAAGACCCCTGTCTGAAGGGTGCAATTCGTCAAGTTTAAAATCTCATCTCTAAAAGATCCATAAAGTGGCTTAAAAATTTAGGAATTGGGTCAAAAAGACATGTGGTGGGCCTCACTGAGGAGAAAACTTTTCAAAAATCGCAGCTTCTACCAGGACAAAACTGTCCAGCATTTCCTCTGGTAAAGACACCTGCTTAGATTTGTCTGAAACCATGTTACTTTAAGAAGACAAAATATTATGTCTGATGGTGTCTACCTTGCCTCTGAAGTGGTCTGCAAACTTCTCACAGAGAGCGTGTGAGGTTTTTTTTCTGAAATTCATTAGAAAAATAGTTAAACATCTTTGTCAATGGTGGAAAAAAATTTTTGAGATGGTTTTTATGATTTCAGATGATTTTCCAAAAGTATGCATTTCTTGAATGTCTAACTGCGTTATTCTATGGTTTGAGAAGTTCTGTGTATATTTGATAGTTTTTTGTAATATTATTTTCCTCCATTTTCTCCCTGCCACTCTGCAATTTCTCTTTTGTTTTTTGAGGCCTTCACTTCTCCACAGCGATGCAAGTTTTGAGTGTGCACTTTTGACTTTTAGTGAAGCAAGCAGGTCAAGAGTGGACTGAAGCCTACTTTTAAAATCATTGACGATAAAATCACAAGGGGCAGGTAAAGCAATAGGATCTATCTTTTCAAAAACTTCAAGAAAACCTGCAGCCACTTCTGGGGTTAGATGATGTTTCCTGACAGTTCTCACAGAGGTCTCCTCCTGGATAAAATTGGAGATGTTAAAAAACACACAGTAGTGGTCAGAGACAGCCAAGTCAACAACAGAGGACACACTGGTGGACAGGCTATACGTGATGACCAAGTCCAGGGTGTGTCTTCTGTTGTGAGTTGGCTGCGTGACATGTTGACTAAAATCCATATAATTCAGAATATTTTAAAAAATCTGTTAATAAAGGATCTAAAAGGTTATCCTCATGTAGATTACAATCATCAGCTAAAATGATATTTTCAAAGGAGTTTTGCAGGGTTGATAAAAACTCTTGAATAAAACGTTTGCTCTTTTTTAGAGTCCTATAAACTGTGACACATAAAATTTGAGGAGTGCTAAAAATAGTTGCATTATATTCAAAAGTGCTAAAATTCTCAAATAAAACAGGTTTGGCCGAAAGCGTTGATGAAGTTAAAGTTTGGTGGGGAGGCCTCTGTAAGAACAACAGGGGCATCTGCACTCAGCCATGTTTCCGTTAAAAATTAACAATCATGATTATGGTCTAAAATCAGATCATTGATAATAAAAGTTTTGTTCAGCTGAGAGCAAACATTTAAAAGTGCCATATTAATAGTGACTGGAGATGGAGTGACTGTGATTTAGGGAAAGTGGGACTTTTGGTAACTGAGATTATTGTGGTTGCATTTGTTGGGTTTTTGATTTTTAGTCCGCTCTCTACTGATAATGACAGGTATGAAGGAGGTAGGGCAGGTCCGAGTCCAATATATAAGTTTCTGTTAAAATCTGAGCTCATAGGAGTTCATAGGAGCAGGGACCAGCAGTGCATCAGATAGTCCAGTAAGTCTTTGTGTGTTGGCCACAAACTCACCTGCTCCCTTGGGAGTCATCCAACCCAGCCCCATTGATGACATATTACCAGTCAGGAACTTCCAGCTATAAGATGATCTCTTCCGTCATAAAAATAAAAATAAAATGTGGAAATCTAAACAGAAATTTACTCTGTATATCAATCCAGCCCAAACCCTAGTGCGGTGTCTGACAAACGTATTTTTGTCTTTAGATCTTTTGACGCTAATTTCCGAGCATGGTAGGATATTCATTTGCTGCAGCGTGCAGGAAATTTCTGCATGATATACTGGTGTTGAATAACCCCTGGTTTCCACCAGACGCGTAAGTCTGCGAAGCGTAATACGCAGCTAAAAAAACGCTAAAAAGACAATGAGACCGTTTCCACCGGGAACAAAGCAGCGCAAATCAGTTGCTTCTCAGAAGCGTTGTGTCGCGGCCCTCTCCTAAATTTACGTGGCAGGTCTGTTTTTTATGCGCTACGTTTCTAAAACGCGTCAATCTCAGCAGTTTAGAGCAGACCAAACAGGAACTCAAGCACGGAAGCAGTGAAAATAATCCATATATTTTTATAATAAAAGATACGTGAAGATTTCTGTCTGCTTAACTACGAAAAAACAAACAAAAAAAAACATGACTACTTGTGACATCAGGACTCACCTGGATGGTGAGTTTATGCTACTTGCTAACATAGAATTACATCCCCCCCCCACATACTACACTTTGTGTAGTACTGTATATTACGCATTTCCTTTTCTCTTGTGGTTTCATGATCTCCCGCGACTAGCTGGGTAGAATGCTTTCGTTGGTGATACACGTCTAAAACGCATCCGGTGGGAAGGGATGCTCTGCTGAATTCGCGAGTAAAACGGGTCTATTAAGTTATGCGCCCTTTACAATCAAATTGACATGTGGTTCCAGCACTACCATGGTGGCACTAGATAACTCGCACTTTTTCACACAGCACAATTTCCAGGTTATGTAAACCTGAGCAATGAAATATACTGTAAATATCCTGCTGCCCATTTTTCCATTTCATATTTTTGATCGAAGGGTAAAATTTAAAATATGAAAACAAAGACCGTTTTTTTTGTGTCTGACAGCAAAGCATATAACAAAAAAACAACCTACTTTTTCATTTTTGGTTGTCAATTGAAAATCGAAAGAACCAATAACATACAAATTAGTATGGGGTCTGTCCCTAGGCTTCCCCGTGTGAGATACCGTAATTTTCGGACTATTGAGTGCATCTGATTATAAGCTGCACCAGCAAAATTTGTACATATATAGGCTGCACTTAAATATAAGCCATAGGTTTTCATGTTGTAACATGATATTTACCCAGAAAGACGGTATAGGGAAGATTGTTTTTAGTTTTACTTCCGAAATCTTCAATCTTCTTTTTGGTCGTGATTGTTTTTGCATTCAGCCGGATCTGCACAGTGAAAACACCTCAGCCGACCTGGTCTCTCTGTGTTCACCCAATCTTCACAAATGTTTTCCAGTTCAGGCCATCTGCTTTTATGTCCTCTGAAAGATTTTGTTGTCTTTTTACATTCAGGGTCAATTGGCATAGTCTGTCTGTCTGTGACTAAGAACACCAGTGGGGTCAGCAGCTGTATGGGTATGAGCATCATGTCTCCTTGCTATATTGCTCTTCGAGACTGGTTGCAACTTTGAACAGTTCCACCAGGATGCTGCTTTTAAACCAAAAGCAAGTCTTCTGAGGAGCCAAATCCTCTTTTTCTCTAAGTTTATCTTTCTCTTCACATTGCCTAATTTGCAGTATACTATAATATTATTAGTTATTAAGTAAACTTATAGAGGATGTTTAAAAAATATGCTATTTCAGGTCTTCTCCCTGAATTTCAACAATCCTTGGCAACTGGTAAGAGCCTTTTCTAACATCAACCATATAAAACATTTTGAGGTAGTAAAACACCCAAAGTTAATAGGTAAAAATTCTCTCCAATGTGTTTTTGCCACTTGCTCACTAATTTGCATCTTCATTCAAACCAAGTTTGCTTTTAAATCAAAACATAGGTTGGCATTGTAAACATTTGTTCATTGAGGCACAAGATAACTGATGTATGAACAAATCCCATATAAAAGCATTGAGTCTTACTTTTTTGATGCTTACTGTTGATCTCTACAGTACGGTGTTCATTTTAGGACATCCTCAGACTAAGGTGTCAGATTCAGAAAAACATCCGTCATCTTCAGACAAAACTCCTTCAGCATCAGAAAAACCTCTGTCATCCTCAGAAAAAACTGCTTCAACCCAATCGGCCTCAGAAAAATCTCTGTCATCCGCAGACAAAACTCTCTCAGCGTCAGAAAAATCTCTGTCATCCTCAGAAAAAACTGCTCCAAACCCAACGGCCTCAGGAAAACTTCTCAAAGGAGTCAGGTCTCGGAAAAAACAGAGTCAGACGAAAAGTTATCAGAGTCAGGTATCAGACATCAGATGAAAATTAGTCGGGTCTCAGGAAAACCACTGTCAGAAAAAGTGGAGTCAGACAAAAAAGTCTCAAATGAAAAGTTATCAGAATTAGCTGAAAAATATCACGCGTCACGGACGAAGCTGAAGTTAGCTTCCGATTCGTAAATGTGTAAACGGCAATTCCATTGAATCTTTGCTAGACTAGACTACATTAAACCAAGTCCTGATCAAAAACTGCAATACTTGGACTTTTCAAATCTGGACTGAAGTACTCTACACAGCATGTAGATTCATTAAAATACTGTTTCTGATTTGTGAAACCTTTACTCTATTTGTGAAAATGCAAATTAGGTTAATTTTATAACTTTTTGTCAAATATACTACACTGCATGCATGTGTTGGATCTTTTAACATTTTCATCAATATTACTTTAGCTCTTTAAGATTCTGTCAATTTCCTACAGTCAACCCAAACATTATATACATATTCAAATGGATTCATTCAAATCTGAATAACAGCAGTTCAAACCAGGATAGTCATGACAGTGTCATACATCATAAATATGTGGTGTTGTTTTGTTCTGATCTTTTGTTTTTGTGTATGAACCTGATATTGTGAAATTGTGGGAAAAAGAGTCAACAATTTGTTAAACCGCAGTATTAGTGTAGCCCACAACACATTAATTTTTACTTCTGCCTACTGCTTTTCAAACAGGAAAAAGAAATGTAAACATGTAAATTGTGTAAATGTTAAAACACGTTTAAAATAAACTACCCTGGCTATAGCCAATATATAATTAACTCTCATCTTTTGTTTTATTGCGCTGTGTGCAGCACAGTAGCTGTAGGCAATTGAAGTTATCCATCTATTGCAGCAAATAAAAAACACCATGACCCAGGCTGTCCCTTTCTGCTCAGTAATCCCTGCAGCAGACCCGCCGTTAGGAGCTCCGGTTTATTTGTCTGCCACTCCGTCCTGCTGCTGACCCACCTTGTCATCAAGGAACGACTGCCTGGACATCGCCATTAGCTTCTTTTAAATAAACTGTTTAAATTAACTTTATTTCTGCTTTGGGTCCACTTTCCGCCTGCTATGTCATGTAGGTTACCAACACGAAGACGTGTGCTACTATCTGGTTTAAGGTGCAACGCCAACATGATCAGTGTCATCCAAGCTTCAACATTCTCCATGTCTCAGCCTAGTATGAAGTACAACTTATCCATTGATTTAATATTTCTCTGATCTAGGCTGCATGTTTAATCATTCAAAGACAAAAACAGTTTATCCAGTTTTCACCACAAAGCTTAAGTTTCACGTTTTTACAATAAAATCTATCACTTTTAACGCACATTTCACGATTTAACAATAAACAATCAAGTTATATGTTTCACGTTTTTACAGTAGTATTAGCCTAACGTTATAACACACATAGCCTATCAAAAACAGAGAGGACAGTTAAGCAATCCTTGCGCCTGGGTTGCAAAACAGAGAGCACAGTTTATCAAACTGTGCGCATGGATTTCCACAGAATTGTGGTCTGGACGGTAAAAATATCATAAAATGAACCTAATTTGCATTTTCACAAATAGAGTAAAGGTTTCACAAATCAGAAACGGTATTTTAATGAATCTACATGCTGTGTAGTGTACTTCAGTCCAGATTTGAAGAGTCCAAGTATTGTAGTTTTTGATCAGAACCTGGTCTAATATGGTCTGGATGGTAAAAATACCATAAAATGAACCTATTTTGCATTTTCACTAATTGAATAAAGGTTTCACAAATCAGAAACAGAGTTTTAATGAATCTACATGCTGTGTAGAGTACTTCAGTCCAGATTTGACAAGTCCAAGTATTGCAGTTCTTGATCAGGACTTGGTTTAATGTAGTCTAGTCTAGCAAAGATTCAATCGAATTGCCGTTTACACATTTACGAATCGGAAGCTAACTTCAGCTTCGTCCGTGACGCGTGATATTTTTCAGCTAATTCTGATAACTTTTCATTTGAGACTTTTTCGTCTGACTCCACTTTTCTGACAGCGGTTTTCCTGAGACCCGACTAATTTTCATCTGATGTCTGATACCTGACTCTGATAACTTTTCGTCTGACTCTGTTTTTTCCGAGACCTGACTCCTTTGAGAAGTTTTTCTGAGGCCGTTAGGTTTGAAGCAGTTTTTTCTGAGGATGACAGAGATTTTTCTGACGCTGAGAGAGTTTTGTCTGAGGATGACAGAGATTTTTCTGAGGCCGTTTGGGTTGAAGCAGTTTTTTCTGAGGATGAAAGAGGTTTTTCTGACGCTGAAGGAGTTTTGTCTGAAGATGACGGATGTTTTTCTGAATCTGACACCTGAGTCTGAGGATGTCCTAAAATGAACACCGTACTACAGTTAAAACTATAAACTTAAGGGGCAGTGCGTGGCATAGAGGTAGAGCAGACACCCCATATATAGAGGCTATTAGTCCTCATCGCCACTTTCCAGGGTTTGATTCTCCACTCTTCGACTTTTGCTGCATGTCTTCCTCCCTTCTCTCCACCTCTGTTTCCTGTCTGACCACTGCAAATAAAGGCTACTAGTACCACAAAAACCTTTTCTTTAAAACTAGAAACTTCAAAAACTAAACGGAAAAATAACAAATTGGATGTATGAGTTAAAAATTGGCACTCTTTTTACTGAGTTTAGACTGTGTGGTGCACTTTACAAGTTGAAAGTTTGGTCAAATTATACAATTACCACTTGTCTAACTGCATCACTGGAAACAACTTTGTTTTATGGTTTACATTTATTCTGTTTGTGTAAAATTTGTTACAAATCTTTTCAATTAGTTTTATTTAGAATATTGATTCGATTTCAGCACCCTTTAGTTATACAATAAAGCAGTAGCATGATTCTCAATGCCCACTGAAGACTTCCTTAAACGGTCTAAGCTTCTTTTCCTCACTGTAAAAGTAATAATGTTTTTTATGAGCCCTGGTCCCAGTGAAAGCACAGATTCTTTCAGTTGACTTCCCAGAGGTGACTAAAGTAAAATAACCCCATAAAGTAGAAAAGTTTCAATTGAAAAAAGAAGAGACTGGTGTTGCCTCAGATATGGTCTGCTGCTTGTCTTTATACCCTTGTCTTCACACACAGAAAACACTGCTGCTTTCAAGTCTGTGTGGATATTTCATGTGTCCTCTGTGCACTGTGGACTGAGAGAAGTTGGTCTTCAGGGGCAGCTCTGTACCCAAGGCTCATTTTAATGTATGTAAAAGCTATGGCTCACTGGAGAACCTGTACAATGGACTGATCATCCAGAGGGATGTGTCAGAGAACTGTGTGTGCTCGTGGGGGTGTGTGTGTCAGAAATAAGAGCGACTGTGGCAGAGGTGTGGACACGCACCAGTGGTCTACTTGCACATTTCAGTTTCAGCCTTTGACACTTTGAGCATGCACACAACCACACGCGCGCACACACACACACACACGCACGCACGTCTTGCTATACTTGTGTTGACATTGTATTGACTTCCATTGATTTTACTATGCCTAACCCAGACACTTTCCCTAAACCTAACCATTAGTGATACATGCCTAACCCTAACCTTAACCTTAACCTAATTCAAACCATACCTCTAAACCTAACTAGTAGAGTTTAATAGCTAGTTAAACATTGTGGGGACCAGGCAAAATGTCCTCACAACTACAAATGTCCACACAATGCTGGTGGCCTGTCAAAGGTTGGTCCACACACGTATAGCTATACATGTACACACACACACACACGTGCACAAGCACACACACTCAAAGGAATTTGGATCTTGAGGTCTGACACATTTGCATATCGCTGTCTTCTACAGTCAGACCCTGTAGGCTTACTCCATCCTTAAAACCTCCACAGCAGTCCCACCTGGTTGGTATTGCTGGTGAAAATGAACTTTTCCCAACTTTAGCAAACTTGAGCAATTACAGTAAGAACTGGAGTTTCTTGATGCAGACATACATTCAACACAGGTAGGTCCTAACTGATCATCAATTGTTGGGGGTAGGAGGGGTGTGCTAAGCTGTTAAGTGCAACAAGCAACTTAAGACAGATTTATTTTCAATAACACACTGACAAAATAAACAGAATAAAAATAGATTCTTGTAAACATTTGACAACTGTACTCAGCCCTTTTCAGCTTTGTCTCACATATGATAGGAAATTAAAGCTCAGTAAAATATGTTTACAGTAACTGAATCTATAATTAACATGAATTAAAACATAAAAATCTACATATCAAAGGTTTATAATAATGAAACATGTTTGCTGGTATCAGCTAGAATACCATTCAGTGCTGTTTTTGAACATAACCATGTTTAAAGATAATGTTGTAAACCTGTAGAGGTACATTTCCATTTGCTTTCTTCCGTGCTATTTTAAAGAAGGATATAAGCCTAAATTATTATAGCCCTTGCAAACATATGTTAATGTCAAAAAAGGGGAGAGAACAAGTAGAGAAGAGTGGAACAAGCAAAAGATTAGTGCAATGGCAAAGAGGCCTTTAAATCTCAAAGATTCAGAGCTCATCACAGATGATTAAGTCAAAATATCAATAGAAAGGAGGCTATTTTCAGGGTAATTTCAGGGAATACACTGTCCTTTAGTCATATTGCTTTTAAATCAACAAGATATGGTGTCATAAAATAATTTCATCTTGACCTCCCAGGAGCCAACTCACCAGGTGGTGTGCCCTCTCTGCCTGGTCCTTCTGAGTTCTGGCTGTTGTGGAGGACTGGTGCCTGCCTGGTGTGTTGGGGGCTTTGGAGGGGTATTCCCTGTTTGGTGCTGGGTGACCCTTCTGCCAGGGGTTGGTGGGGGCTGTGGGCCACTGGGGGGCTGGGTCCTACGCATCACATGCATGGCAGGGGGCAAAAACTTGGTCATACACTAGTTCCTACATTAGCTTTGATTAATTATTCTTTGTGAGAATTTAAAGGTCTCAAAGAACCTAGATGTTTTAATCTCTCTACTTTTGTTTTCATCTCATGTGTTTTCCTAAGGCCTGGTTCACAAGGCAAGATTTATAGACCCCGATTATCGGGATGGCTCTTAAGATAATCCTAACAGATATTCCTGATGTGTGTGGTGTGTTCAGAGCGGTCTGGTCTGCTCGGAAGGAGGTAGGATATGCCTGATCGCAAATCGGGCATATTCAACATGTTGGATTGTTTTTGCCCGACATCACAGCATGTGTGGTGTGTTGCCAGGAGAAATGAGGATGCAGCCTGTTGAATGTGATGTGTAGCAAATCAGAAAGCTAGGTGACAGGCAGCGATACACCTTGGAAGCATCTATTATCATTTCCAAGTGTTGGCTCACTTGGCCACAGTCCACAAATGCATAGAAACAGAGAGCAGTCAGAGCAAAGTGTATAATGACATTTCCCAGTGGAAAAAAACAAACAATAATTCATCTTCATATCTTTGTATAGCAAGTAGAGACCCTGCTCCTGCTGTGTCCACTCTTTTATCCAAGGCCAAGTTTTTATTTTTTCTCTGTAAACTAATCCACAAAATATTGCTAATGCCTCATCCTCGACATCCAGATTTGTTTACTCCTTTGACTTTTGTCACGTTTTATATCATGAGGTTTTGTGAGATTTCCTGTCTGAGCTTGGAATGTTTGTGAGTAAAATCGGTTCGTGTGTGGTGTCCTGTCACTGCCGTGTGGCCACACACCACACACTGTAGGACCAAAACAAGAATATTCGTGATTTTTTTTATCACCATGTGTGCAGTCTGAAACTCCTGCGACAATTTTAGTCTGTGCAAGCAAATAATATCATATATCATTTTTCTCAGTTTTGTTAGTTCTGGGGATAATGAAAATTCACTTAAAGGATGGGTGGCATGTAAAATCCACTTTTTAAAGCTTTTCTTTACATTCTTATGCTATTCCCTCCTTAAAAACATGCCTAAAGTGTTTCTTAGGTTAATTTATTTATGTTTGAGTATTATCTATAAACTCTCGCGGCCGCCATGTTGAGCACTGAACGCCAGGGTCCTCCTAGGAACGCCCTAACCTCCCAGCAACGCCCCTAAATGTTGATTACCGCCCACGACTCTCCACAGCCCTCCCTCCCCCGCTCCCAGAGCACTAAAGCAGAGCGTTGTCAGCAGCAATCAGGTAGCACCTGTGGAAAGTAGCAGCCCTTGAACGAGCTGCTGAACGCGCTCCGGTTCATCCAATATTTCACTTTCAGGGTCAGAGATGCATATGCTTGTACCATGTCTTGTGTGGCCATAGTGAATCCAAAAGATATGCCTGTCTTCCAAAAGTCCAGCGCACTGATGCTACAGTACTGTAATGCTTCGTCCCCATACGACTGGACAATGTTGTGATGACGTTGACGGCAGCGTGTAGAAGGGGGCATGTCCGAGACTCTTAAAGAGACATGCAGCTAATTTCAAGGCGTTCAGTGTGGACATGCTGTGAGTGCAAAATTTCAAATAGGTAGTATAAATCATTTATTGAACTTACAGATCTATTTTAGGTCAAATTATTGGTGTACTGAACCTCAGAATTGTTCTTTCTGCATAACAAGATCGTGCCACCCCCCTTTAAAACTGTCTGGAAATTCTGAAATCTAACTATCTAACTAATCTAACTAGATAGTAAACTGTAATGACACATTTTACTTTGGTGACTCACCTGCTTGACATGAAGGTGAGGAGGAGAAGGTGAGGCTTTTTGCTGTGTTTATCTTTTTTAATTATTTTTAATTAAAAACATAATTTTTGTGTGGAGTTTGCATGTTCTACCCGTGTTCCCTTGAGCAGCTAATGTGAGCTACTCCCACAAAAACATGCACTAGTCCTGGGGCTATATACTGCCTCCTCCTGGCCGGCCAGGACGCCTGAAGGGATGGGGAGGATCTGGCTGGAATAACGTTATCCTTCCACGCGCTACGTCCAGCCGGGGAAACCCCACCCCATCAGGTAAAAAGAAGGGCCTGCTCACTGCCCAAGCATGAAGGAGGCTTGGGTTTCAGTGCGGGGCCCTCCCGGGGCTGGCAGAGGGAGAGCGGAACCCCAGCACTGGAACTGGGTAGGAGCACTGGGTGATAAATAATAGGAAAAAACCATGGGATAAAAAAATCTTTAAAAAAACAAACAAACATCATTTTTACCAAAGGAACAGACATATGATAATCATATTAAAAACAAGAAACACATCAAATGAACAATAGTCGAAATAGTAATATCACAAAGAAAGAAAAGCCAGTTAAATTGTTATTTCAAAACAAATAAAATCCTAACACATGATAAAGAAATACCTAACAAGTGATATTTGGCCTTCATGTGCTATTTGGCCTTTATGGGAAAGCTGCAGTAAAGCTCAGTCCTTGAGTTGCCTTTGATTAATGCTCTGTTGTATCATGTTTTGTGTATTCTTCTTGTTTTACTGCTGTTTTTACATTATATACTTTGTAATGCTTTGATGAATCTGTGTGTGCTTCTTGCTTTATTGCTGTTTTTACTTTAAATGCTTTGTCTGTGTTTTACTGCTATTTTTATTTTACCACTTAATCATGTAAAGCACCTTGAATTACCTTGTTCTTGAAAGTGTGCTATACATATAAAATTGCCTTGCCTTGCTTTGCCTTATTAAAAGGAGCACAGATTCTCTGCATATAAGTTTTTAGGGAGTAGGTTCCAAAGCTGAGGAACATGGAAAACTAGATGCCAGTTCCCCTTTTTTGTATTGGTCCTGGGAAATTTTCCTAATTTAAGAACTGTCCCATGAACATCAAATCAACTGATCCATTTTCCTAGTGTTGGTCATGACTCAGGCGGTTGCATTTTAAATGTAAACACAGTAAATGTTTTTAAAAGCTGTCTTTTCAATGATCGTAGATTAGATGTAGACTTGAAATTACTTAGTATCAATGCATCCAGATTAGAATACTTTAAAATAGGTTTGATCAAAATGATCAGAAAATTTAATTAACATATAAACTCATTACTCTTTTTGAGTATCCAAAGACAACAGAAAATGCATTATTTAAAAGAGTGAAAAGAACTGGGTTCCATACACCTACCCAACTCTTTGACAGTATTCCCCGCCATGCCACATTCCTTCCATGAGTTCCACTGCTTCAGGGGCTACATGCCACCTTCCTAGGCTCCACAGCAGAGCCCTCTGTAACCAGCCAATGCATGTGTAAAATCTCCATGTTCTTTGGTGTACCTCTCCAGAGCTTCATGTCCTTCATCCTCATCTCCATCATCCAGAATCTAAGTTTTTCCTAAAAACCACCAAAACAGCCAAAGTCAAAACTTTGGTTTCTGCGTTTAACTGACTGCTGTCAAGGCTGTCTGGTTTAACCAGGAGGCCATGCCTCTGTTATGTCTCCTGCTCTTCATCTTGTCCTGTCATGGGTGTCGAGTCGGTTGTTTAATTCCCAAAGTGGTAACTTTCTTCTCAATCAAATGCCTGACCCCCCCAGTTTACCAACAGGTTCATCCATTACCTGTCTCTGCAAATTGCTGTTTCCACTGAATTGGTTGAGAGCAACCAGCTTCTGATGAATCATGTGCTATCTGAGGGGGTTGAGTCTTTGCTGTCTCTGGTTCACCCTCCCAAACACTTTGTATTTTCAGGCAAGCTTCTGGATTGCCCTTGACAGGTCTGCCTAAAAAGTCAATTATGGGGCGTTCACACCGGTCAGCGCGTCCAGGCGTCAAATCGCTCAAATGGAAAAAATTAAAATTAAAACCCAGCTGCCTGCAAACTTTGAGGTTCGTGTCGGCGCGTCAAGTCAGTACTGCGTGCGGCCGGGATTTCTCTGTTGCTAGTTGTTTACAACATGGCGGATCATGTCGAGATTAAAAAAGCCAGACAACGTCGTCGTCGGGTACATTTGCGACGTGTGTCATACAATTTACGAAAATTACAGACAGTGAAAATTAGTTGACCCTCCATTTTGAATGAATGACTTGCCAATCCACGCATGGAAGGCGTAAGGATGTCAGTACAAAGAGTCCCTACGATTGGTTGACACCCTGTATTCTTGTGGGGAGAAGGCGGGGTGTTTTGGGGCATGCTGCCCCAATGTTCAGTTTTCTCAACTTCACGCGCTTGACTTGCTGCGGGGGCAGCTTGACGCCCACTTAATGCGTAGGTACCATAGACTTTGCATGTAACCTAGCTGCCCTGCTGCCTGGATGCGTTGAGAGGTGTGAACACACCTTTAGACAGCTTCAGCTGATCCAGAATGCTGCTACTTGTGTCTTCACTAGAACCAGGAAAGTAGAGTACATCACCCCAGTTCTAAAGTCCTCACACCGGCTCCCTGTAGCTCAGAGAAAAGACTTCCAAATTGTTTTTCTAGTTTATAAATCATTGAATGGCCTAGTGCCAAAGTATCTTGAAGATCCACTGTCACTATACCAACCCCCAGACCACTCAGGTATTCTAATTCCAGTCTACTCAACATCCCTAGAATTAGAACCAAACACGGAGAAACAGCTTTCAGTTTTCGATCGTCTAGAGGCATTTTTATCTTCATTTTGTATTTTAATGTGTTGTATTTTACTTATAGTGTGTGTTAGGGTTAGCACTCTGCTTCCTTACTTCGCCTGATCTGACTTTATCTTGTGTCCTTGGACAACAAGAAGTGGAAGCAAGGGCTGTGTACTCCATGTTTTGGAGGTGTCCCTGAATCAAATGGCCTAATTATCTCCTCAGCATGTCATCATCTTCTGCAGAGGCCTTGTATGGAACCGCTTATTTGATTTGGATGAGGGAAAGTTCTAAAACAAGGTAGAAAAGTCCTTGAAAGACTGACTTTGTAGACTATTGAAATAGTCGTTGCTTTTCTTAACTCCTTGTAAGATCCTCCTTTTACTTACTCATGTATTATCTCCCTCTAATGATACCAGTTTTCCTGCCTACATTTGGGTCATTTCCCATCATAATGTGTGACAGAACAATACTTTTATGACTTACCAAAATAAATTGCTTCTGGCTACTGAATCTGGTCATTCCAGTCTGTTCTGGTCTTCATCCTGCTTTCATTCTATTATTTTCCTTCTAATTATGTGACCATCTATAGAATCTTCACAAATATGACTTGGAACTTTGGATGCAGTTTTGCAAAAGGTAAAAAATAAAAAAATTAATTAAACGCATGGATAAATGTTGCTAACAGACATAACGAAAACATTACCTCCTTGGCGGAGGTAAAAGAAAAAGGAACATATGAACTTACATACTCAGAGGAACCCGATTATTTGACCTCTGCCAACCGAGAATTTGACTAAAGTCGACATTGTCTTTTACCAAAACTTGGAACACAATAGATTACCCATCATCAATTGTTTATTCTTTTACTATAAACTTCACACAAAAAATTTACCTGAAAAAGTCAGTGTAAAATTTCAATATTTTCTAGAAACAGTACATTTTTATTCATTTAAATCATTACAGGCTTGTTTTCAAATTTTAGAGGTTTACCATATATGTTTATAGCAATATATAACTATAAGCCTTGCCTTTTTTCTATATTTGGATCCCAAAACAGCTAATTTTCTCTGTTATATATTTAAACAATAATATACCAGCTAGAAGTAATATAAGGAATGGACATTTCAAACGGTGGTGTGGCTATAGGCTGACAATTGTTTTTATCCTGCACCACCGTAATAAGTAAACAATTTGTAGGAAGATAACAAGTACACAGAAAAGTGGGGAAATTAATGAAGGACAGACAATGGTTTATTTTCCTTAAACAATGTGACAGAGGATGTCATTATGCTGTTAAAGAGTCTTTCTCATCCTTAGCTATTACTCAATCATGAGGGTAACACATAAAAGGCTGTAGGGGTGTAAAATTATGACCTGTCAGTGACATCAGGCTCCGAGCATTGCTGGAGATACGGGCAGGATAATGTAAAACGGAAGAAAATAGAGGAGAAAGGGGTCGAATAAGAGGCATAAATGCACCTACACCTCACACATATATAAATATATAAAAAAATACAGAGGTCAAATAGTTTTTTATATCTATATTCAAACTATATGGTTGCCATGCTGTTATAAACTATAAGCTAGATGCTGTGCATGTTTGAATTTTCTTCAAGAAACAAAATATTTTCACATAAACAATCAAAACCTGAGCACCTGATATACAGTGTAATCATACTTTCAAACGGCAGTGGCGGTATATTACACAGTTTCTCTCCACCTCCCTGGGAACTTTCTAAGAAGCTCCATGTTTTGCTGCACTTGGGTCATCCAGAGGTTAAAAACACTCATAAATATTTTACCTGCCCATCCAGCGGAAGAAAAAAAAAGCACTGTACTTGTCTGGAGTACTGTGTTCACAAGAAGCAGTGAGGGAGAAAGAGGGAGGTGCGACACATTGCGTGTTTGCATCTTTAGAATGTACACATGTGTTGGTAGAAACATTTAAGGGCTGTTGAGGCCATTTTTGCTCCATAGCATTAGTTTACTCAAAGGAAACAGGATTATAAATAAAGAAAAGAGCAATAGTGATAAAGTGAGGCAATGTGTTAATAACTGGTGGTAGTTCATTTATGTGAAATGCATTCAACAATGTTTAAAGAGTGTGAATAAAAATTCTCATTGCTCGCTAGAAGGATCAATTAAATATGTGTTTTCTGGTTTTAATTAGATTTTCTTATGGGGACCAAAAGTCACTTCCGTTTAGGCAAAGCATCACTGAGGTCCGGCTAAGGTCCAACAGGAGAGTGGAGGCTATGTTAACATTAGCTTTAGGCATAACCTGGTCATGGTTAAAGCCTATTAAAGATGGCTGCAAAATTTGGTGTGTGTGTATGCGTGTGCACGCATGTGTTAAACACTTGCCCTCACAAGTGCTGGGGCAGCTCCAGTGAGTCACAGTGCCATGTATACTTCTCTCATCCAACATTTACAAGCCTTCTGCTCTCCCCCTCACTCCTGCTCTGCTGCCAACACATTACCCACGCTCCACTGCCCCCCTCTCCATCTCCTGTCTGTCTCTGCTCATCATCACGTCTCCGCTGTCTGCATGTTGTGTGGTTTTTTTTGTTTTTGCGTTTTTCCAGCTTTCATTTTAGCTTCTCCAAAACTGAAAGTCTTTAATTGACTTTCATTGTAGTTTCTCCACTTTCACCCCTTTCATCTTTCTGACCTTCCTTCTCTTTTTTCTTCATTCTTTCACCTCTTCTATTTAATTAACCCACTTCATTTCACCCTCTGTTTTGCATTCATCTATCATGCTATTTGCCTTTTCTCAAGCTCTCCTTTTTATTCTCTCCTCTTCTCTTCTTTGTTTTTTTTTCCATTTCACATTTTATGATTCTAGTCCCCTTCCTATTTAGCTTGTGTGTTATTCAGAATGTTTCATTAAAATTTTTCATGTAACTGATCAACAAATCTTGCTGCAGAAGTAATGTTCATTACAGAGTTGTTACAATCGACAGTTTTAAACTGCACAGGTGTTTCTGTTTATGTGCTACTAATTTCCAATCTATTGTTTTTTGGTCTAGCAAAGCTGACTATGATTTAAATAAAAAATTATGTTCTTTTCTAAGTGGTAGTTGTGCCATACAGGCCTGCTGTTGTTTGTGTTTGAGAAACAATATCAGATGGAAAAAGTAAAAGTGTTGCTTGACTGCTACTTAGGCTTGTTTAGAAAAGTAGTAATCAAAGAGAAGAAGCAAATAAAAGCTAAATCAAAAGCGCTGATACCACAGTTGCCCATTGTCACATGCCTAGTATTACAACTATATAGAACTATATAAAATAGCTAATTATGACTGAATCTAAACCAGTGATGAGTCACTGATTACTGTCATTTCCTAACAGTTATCAATAGAAAATAAGGTTTGCCTTTTACATTTTCCTTTCTAGTATACTAAAGACCCTTTCTGAGAATTCGTGATTATTTTCTATACCTCATGTCAAACCTAAGGTTTCTAGTAAGTGTGGCATTTTTAAGGTTGTTAAACTAAAACGTTTTCCAACCAGAGAAACATTTTACCTGCTTGCCACAATACTTTTAGAGGAAAAGATGCATGAGTTTATTAGTGACTAGAACACGTTTAAAGGCAATCCATAAACAAATCCAAAAAGTAATTTAGTGTCCCTGTAAACTACTTAGTAACTCTGTAAAATGCTGAGAGTTCCCTTGCTTGTAGAAGAAAGATATGATCTCAGTGTAAATTTGTTGGAATCTGTGGAAATCATGTAGGGTGTCCCTGACTTAAGTATTTTAGATTTTGGTGTACAGACAATTCAATAATAGCACTGATTCCTTAAAAAACATAGATACAGCCCTTCATTGCTAATATGAAGCTGCAGTGCTGATACTACCTTAACATTGTTACCAATTAGAGATTCGCCATTTGTGGTGTTCTCAAAGTGATAACTCATTTGTGTTCTGTTTGTCACTCTGTCACCATGTCTTATTTCTATTGAGTGCCAACAATAATCAGTCAGCACAATAGGGCTTTCTTATTTCAAAGTAAGAGTCTCAAATATAAATGCAGCACACACATTCATATCTGTGGCTCAGGGTAATAACTTGCTCTTACTTCACAAGACAAATCACTTGCTGACAGGAACAAGGCAGAATTTTACTTTGATGAGAGATACGGTGCTTTTTCTAATAATTTGGTGTACGCTGAATTTAATGTGACTCTCATGGTCAGAAAATAATATCCATTAGCACACACTTGGAGTGCATGAACAAAGATAGCGATTGTGCACACTGCTCTAAAATAATGATTTCCATTCTTCAACAGATGAACCCAGAAAAAAGAGATATAGTGTACAGTGGGTGAATTAGGGATAAACAATGTAGATTGTATAATCACTGTGTATTTTCCCAATGCTTTCACTGTAAAGACTTATTTGTCTGGTTCAGTATATTAATATAGACTGCTGGTAAAATTGCATTAATGTTTTGTCCAATTTCGTTCACAATTTTATTCTGCTACTGAGCTGAGTCAGCAAACGTGGGTTCCTATGGGTGATGTTTGTCACATTGACAGAAAAGCATATTTTTAAACTATTCTCTAACTATGTCAAAAGGAAGTGAAAAATAAGAAATAGTACAGAAAGAAAATCATATTTTTTTAAAATGATTATTTATTTTAAAAACTAGGTGACCTTAGAAACAACAATGTTACTACAAATGATGAGAGATAGAGAGTTGAGGGGTTTTGATAATAAACAACAGGAGACTGGAGTCCACCAGCAAGTTAGATGATGATATATGTGTCAACTCAGCATGTTAAAGCTGTGGCACTGCTGGGTTTCAACATTCATTTATTTTCTCCACTTTAAAATATATATTCTCTATATTTCTGTATTTTAGCTTTGTCAATATCATTGCTGTTGACTCACATGCTGTACTTAATTTAAAGGATTAAGTATTTGCACATTTTAAAATTAAACCTAATTTAACACCATAAAAATCCACCTCTAACATTGTCCTGAAGACACTAGTTAACAGAATAACTTGAAATTGCTCAACCTAACAGTTTTGCTTCACAATACAGTATTTTGTAAAGTAATGTCATTAGACATGCAGAAAAGCTTCTCATATTTACTGCATAATTAAGTGAAAGAAAAATGATACATGCCCTTCAATTTATTTTCCAAATATCTGAAAAGTTTGGAATACATTTCGCAGCAACTACATCTGCAAAACTTTTGGGGTGTGTATTTTTCTGTTAGCTTTCCATATGCCCATTCCATTTGAAAAGATGCTCAAGCTCAATTAGATTAGATACATAACATCTGTATTCCCATAAATGCTGAAAAACTTTTTTCAAAAGAGTCTACATTAGCATGATGCTACCACTCACTTGTTTCACAGAGGAGATTGTGTTTTCAGGGTGCTCTACAACATTAGGTTTCTGTTTTCTGTCTCATGTGACGTTCGACAATGTTTCATGAATTTATCTGCAATCATCAGTGTTACAATTCTCCAATCATCAGTGTTACAATTCTCTGAAACTGTTATTTTTTATGTAATAAACAGCAAATTTTTGGAACCACTGATCGTACTGTGTTACCCATTTCAAACTCACTCTGAGAAGCGTCACAGTCAGTACTGTGCACAGAAAGTAATTTTCCTGATTTTCAGGGAAACCTGCTCTTCTATGCCCCTCACCAATTAGTGATAGTCTGCACTACCTAGTGGTTGGGTAGTTTTAATTTTCTGCTGGCCGCTAATTACTGATGTCAGACTGCTAAAAATATGACTATGTCCTAAAAACCACCAGAATAATTAATAAAATCTTACATGTTGAATTTAAGTCAATTAATTGAGTTACAAAACTGTATGGAGATGTGAGAGATGTAAAAACAAGAGGCAAATATTCTGAGGTGGATAAAGACAATGTAACAATACTATAATTGAAATGTGAAAGACGAAGTCTGGGGTCAAAACTGAAAACATTCATGAAAGATACACAAGCCAAAACTGAAAATATGTTCCCCAAAATAAAAATAAAAACTCATTGTAATCACAAGATTTGAGACATGAATCCAAAGAAAACCTAGCGTAGTTCTGTAGATCAGCAACTACAGTAGTCTGCATTGAGGATAAAGTGACAGCAGTCAAATTTAGATAGATTCTTCATAAAATGTTTTAGATGGTACTGGAAATCAGACTAGTGGAAATATTTCTTCCAGCATGACAACGACCTGAAGCACTCAGCCAAGATAACAAAGTGGCTTCAGGAGCAGTCTGTGAATGATCTTGAGAGGCCCAGCCAGTCCCTGAACTTAAATCCAATTACACGCTTTTTGGAAAGTCCTAAAAATGGCTGTCTACCTAAACTGCCCATCCAACCTGACTGAGCTTTAGACGGTCTGCAGAGAAGAAAGGGAGAAAATGTCCAAAGAAAGGTGTACCAAGTTTGTAGCAACATACTCAAGAAGACATAATGCTTTCATTGCTGCCAATAGTATTTTAACAAAGTATTGAGCAACAGTTGCTAACAGTTATGAATGTGTGAATTATTTTAGCTTGTTTTAATGCATTTGTAAAACTTTTAAGCAAGCATTTTTCACTTTATCATTATGACATTTTTTTCTGTAAAACTTTAAAGGGATAAATAATTTTCATCCACTTTGGAAAAACAAATAATGGAAAAAGTGAAATCCTGTAAATATATTTTAATTTGAAACCATTAAAGGACTTATTTTATCTTTTGAAAATTCATTTAGAAGATCAAATATATCAAACAGAATTATTCTTTAATGCAGTGATAATTTACCAAATGGAAACAATGACTCAAACAAAATGGTTCAGAACATTAAAGACTCAAAAAAGGCACTGCTAAAGTTTTCATGCTTTTGGTTTTTGTTGTGATAAATAAATCTGTCAGTCTTAATTTGACTTGACTAGCTCGAAGCAGGCTATACAAAGATCAGTGCCACAAGGTGCTCTTGTTCCACAATAAAAGTGGAGTGGAGATTCCATGATTCATAAAGATAGGATCAAAGGGCTTTTTTAGTAATCTATCAGCTCCGCTTCTGCTGAAACTTATTTAGGTGTCCAACCTCACTTAATTCGGAAGTCTTTTGTAACTGACTGCATTCTTGCTCCTATTGTTTGAACTCTGCGGTTCAGTTGTGTCCTTTTCCGTCTTTTGCACACACTTTGTTTTTGACACAAATAGGGGAAGGGTGCAAGAGGGAGGCAATGACAAGTGGGGCGGGGGCTAAAGGTGGCAATTTGGCAATATCACCAGTGCACTGAAGTGCTATCAAAAGTCTTCTCCTCTGCTCTCGGCAGCACTTTGGGTATGTGTCTATGTGGGGATGACACTTAGAGAGAAACTCCATTAGTGAGTGCCACTGTCAGGTCACCAAGCAACCTGTCTGTCAACACAGTGGAATAGAATAGAATAGAATAGAATAGAATAGAATAGAATAGAATAGAATAGAATAGAATGTTTGTCTTCTTTAAAAAAGAAGTGAAAGAAAATATTTCTATTTATGTATATGTATGTTAGAGATAAGTATTTATTGAACAACTTTAATAAAGAACATATCTGAAAAAAAAACTGTAACTAACCCCAAATCTCAACAAAACTTTATTTTTCCTAGAGTGAAAGGCATCCAATATTTTGAAAGGAAGATTTATTTTAGGAAAAACTTGTATCAACCATAAACATATAACAGTAAGTTTCAGGTAAACAAACTACACCATCAAATAATTTTCTTTGGAGCTCAGTGTACCCCACTAACTTTCAAGTTCAAAGAGCTTTAGTCATCAAGGACAACAACAGAAAGGTTCACCTCTATTTTGTTGTTGACTTTTCTCCTGGAAAGCATAGTCTTATAACAGGACAGCAGAAAGGCAACTTAAGTGAAAAGCTTCTCAAAGCCAATGAACCAAAAACAGGGATTACTCCAGGTGTGAAAAACCCGATGCATCCAGGCTGCAGAATGTTTATGGACTGGAGAAAATGCTCAGAGAATCTGTAGGAGTGCAGGCAGAGAGAGGGTTTAGTTATAGATAATTGTGACTGTTCTGTGTTGTATTTTGGTATATTAATATGGTGACAAATATATCAAAAAAGCCAATACAAGAAACTGAGGGAATTTAAAATGGAAAAAAATAACTAAAGTGTGCAAGAAAAGGATCTAAACTGCTGAATTTATTAAATTCACAGTCAGTAATACCCTAAATCGCAAGTAAAATATGATATGCACAATGTATTAACAAGCAACTGAATCAATGTTGAACCACAAGTGTATCAATTGATGGATGTTTACTAGAGAAATTTTATCATTTAATTTAGCATTCGTGTTTATAGGACCATGGCAATAAAAGATGTTTACATCATGTTTAATGATAGTCTGACTACTTTTTGACCCCACTTGTTTTTATTTTAACAGTTGTAGTGTGATTAAGCAGTTATAAATCGTATTAATTTCAATGAACTGTCTGTTTTACCATCTGTTTAAAATAGTGTTGTGTTGCAAAAATCGATTCTCTAATTCTGAATCGATTCTTATAAAAAATATTTAAAATTGATTCGTATGTCCGAAAATCAATTTAACCGTTTAACATTGCCCTTTTTACAGCTAAAATAGGAGGGGAACGTCCAGATGGGCATTTTAAAGCTTAGGTCTGAAAGGGTTAATACTGTTTCCCCCGGTGAACTGTAACCCTTTGAATTACAGTCGTAACAGCTCAAAAGAACATTTTTAATAGCACTGACCCATATCAATATCAAATTGGAACAGATTGGATTGGATCGGGTTGTGATACTGGATTCTAACTCTTGAGAATCCAAATCGATCCTTGAAATTTGAATCGATACCCAGTTCTACTTAAAAATCACCCAAAAGGAGGGAATCTTGACATTTTTCTTAGGGGCTGTTTACACGACAACGTTTTTCAGCAAAACTGAGGTTTTTCTCTCCGATTCGGCCTCTCGTTTACACGACAACGGGAAAACGGGGGGCGAAAACACAGCTTTTGGGAAACGGCTTCCAGAGTGGAGATGACGTCACTGCCAGCTGTCTACGGACATGTTGCACTTGCGCACTCCGCCTTTCTACAGAAAAACAACAACAATGATCCAGGTATGCGGTTACTGCTGATGCAGCTTCTGAAGTTATTTGGTCGCATACAGTACGTGCGTCAAATAATCAATATGCCTTTATTTGAGCGGAGAACTACAAGAAGACCGCCATTGTTGGGTATCATGAAATGTTTCTTTTCCGGGTTGTGAGGGGGAAACCTTGGAAAACTGCACACTGCCATCTAAAGGCTGGGCATATGTACTACATCGTTTTCCATCGCGCGCCCTGTCGTGTAAACGCAGTGCGTTTGCACCCGCGTATTCAAACAAAAACGGCAACGTTGTCGTGTAAACAGCCCCTTAAGTGATCTTCAGAAAAAAAACCCAAAGAGATTTCTGTATATTTCAGTGGACTTGTGATTTATTTAGAATCAACACAAAGATAAACACTTCAAATAAAGATTGTAAGAAGAATCAATTAGAGCTACTGATTAATTCAACCCAGAATTTAATTCATTATTCATCAACCTAATATCTTTTCACTAGTTAATAACTGAATAAACAACAGATGAACAAAATTAAATCTAAATCTAACAATAATTAACTTACACACAAACTGAAAAATGTGGTTAATTTCAGGAATATAAACTGAATGTTCAATTTATTGTTATTTAAAGGAGTCACATTTTAAAATAATCAGGATCTTATGGGATTCTCAGAAGCTTGAAGGAATGCTTTATAGCCTAATTCCTATTCTACCTGACTTTAAACTAAGGGTGAAGATTGGTTCAGAGGATGTTTTTGTCTAGAACAACATGCAATCATTGACTTTCCAGCACCAGACACAGCTTCAATAGAACAAATAGAGTGCTTTACTGTCAATCTGTCTCAAGTGCGGCCACCATTAATGGAGCTGTCTTTGACTTCGACATGGGGTGCCGAACACCGTCTCTCAGTTTGGCTGACAAGGGATCTCAGCACACAGCTGTTTGAACAGCCTGGTGTTCGCTCCGCGGATGAAAAGTTCTGTCACTATTGTTACAGGTGTTTGACTTTTGGTGACACTGGTATGGATTAGCTATTTGTATGAACAAAAAGACCCGTAAGAACTTGTTATGTTAAGATGAAGAAATCTACTCAGAGATAAAAATTTAAAAAAAGAATATGACAGTAAATGGCGCAGACAGAAGGGTTTTCCAAAAATAATGAACTGGGTCTGATTGAATAGGTCACTCCCAGGTTACACCTGGTCATTTGGATGAGAAAGTAATTCTGAGCAGCTGTCAGCAAGTTGCAGACTGCTAATCAAGTGGGCTCTCTTCTCCTCAGGTGGGCAAGAAGAACGAACCAGTTGCACACTTGGGGGCTTGTAGATCTAGCTCAAAGTGAAAATCACGGAGTAATTACATGTTATGTCACCTAGTTCATTCTACAAATGTTATCTAAAGGTGTCAGAAAATCCTTCTAAAGTGCACAGATTCTATCACTTTTATCCTAATAATTGCTTCAGTGCTGACATTGTATTGATATTCAACCAAATTGAAACATAGAATTCACATTCATTGAATGCTACACAAAACTCATATTCAAAGTTTGATACAATCAATATTACCATTTAAATTTTCAGTTAATCAGGAAAAAATACATCGCTTCTTCAATTTTTCAACTTAGAAAAAAAGAAAGACTAGCATCATGTGTTTTGACTGGCAATCAGTTAAAATGCTTAGGACACGATTCATTTTTCATCCTCGGAATTTGCTTTGGCAGGATTAGGGATGAACTGGAGAAAGGATGGTTACAAGGTTTTAAAGTTCATGTCCAAAGAAGGCGGGCCTTGGCAACATATTATTCATATGCTGTAAAGTAATCTTAGCCAAATGGTATTTAAGAAAGTGTTTTTTATTTTTTTAACAATCGCTAAAATGAGTACTGTGTATGTGCAACAAATGATATTATTTTTTTCACTGCCTCCTGATCTAACGTTTTTGTACATAGGCACCTACAATGTGAGAGTTAAAATACTGTAAGCAGTATATCCTGGGCATTCACTCCCTGTACCTGTCATGAATAAACATCTGCACTTGCTTGAGACGTTACAGGTCGTAATGTGTACTTTAACACACATTGCACCAAGGTGGCTGTACATGAATGAATAAAGTGTGTACGTGTGTGCGTGTGCACGTGTGTGTTAATGCTCCATATCAGAGGTGTTTGTCAGGTACCCGTGCCTCTGCATAAATTAAGCTCGTTCAACAAGCCCACTGTACCAACTCTGAGTCTCCTCACAGATAAAATTCTCATTCTGTCCTTAAACATTTCCCTCTTCCTGTTCACTTGTCCTGTATTGTTTTCTCAGGCTCTCCCTAATTCACATCTCCCTTTCTTTCTCTTTGCCTTCACTTCTATTTTGCTAAAACCCATCATCTTATATGCTGTGTTTGCTGAGCAAAGGCTGGATGGTAGTAAACTCCCACTGCTGTCCTGATTTTTCTCTTCTTGTAATCTTTCATCCAAGTTTTCCCTCTCCACTCATGATATTTTCTCAGTACTTCCAGACTTTTGCTTTTTTAGGGTACTTTTTCGACATTTAGGCTTAATGACACTTGTGCTTTATCAATATGAGAATCAAAAGATGCACATAAACTCTTTTCTTCTTCACTCTCTATTGTACCTTCACTAACCTTTACTAAACTGATCCAATAAGTTACAAAGTTTGAGCTTAATTACATTTTTCTTTACTCTATCGTAGGTTCCATTCACATAGCTAGGGCTGGGACTTGAAAACCGGTTCCGACATAGAACAGACTAATTCCTTTGGAATTGTACGCCTCCAAAGTTATCAATTCTTCTTTATGATTCTCTTGATTTCAGTTTTCCCGGGATTTTGTGTTTTACATTTACATCACATTCTCCGCAGCAAATCCGCCCTTCAGATGAGCAGCATCATGGAAAGGAGAAAGTGATCTAACGAGTGGCTCTATTTCACCAAACGAGAGGAGAATTCTGCTAGTGTAGTCCATGCAATGCTGTAATAGGCTAAAATTTGTCTTACCAGTATGAAACTAAGTAGCAAGAATGTCACATTTGAACCCTGCATACAAGTGCTATCGTTGCAAATCAAATAAGCTCCCCTGTGATCTTCGTTGGCGATTGTAATGTTAATATTATATTAGCACACTGCCGCCTTGCAACTGCAAGCAGCAGGCCCAGGTTTATTTCTATTAAAAGCGGAGGTACTTTCAAATATTTTTTATGCGTTTTATGTGATGACGACGATGATGACATACACAGACAGGCTGACACAGATAGGTCTCAGGCAGCTAGCCCCTCGACATCGATTCAATCCTTTAATGGTTGCTGCTCAGGTATGGGGTGCCGTTTGTAAAGTTATACAGTTAAAAATATTAAGTGTGGAGCTAAATATTTAGTTTACAAATTAAATATTTAGTTTCCTAATAGATATTCTCTTTGGTAAATATTTAATTTGTAAAATAAACATTTATCTTTTAATTTAATATTTAGCTTGCTAACTTAATATTTAGTTAGGAAATCTGATATTTATGTATATATGAATGACAAGGTGAAAATATACCTTTGAAAAATGAAATCCAAATTTTTTTTTGACCGTGTACCCCATACATCATATCTACGATGAGCATTTAAAAGTAAAGTCTGAGCATGTGTTTTTCTGGTGGCTAATACAGTACAATAACAGAATTGGATGTTAAATGATGTCTTATTGATTATATCCTAACTACTGTAAATATTATTGACAAATGATTTTAGGGAGATGGTGAGGGTCTTAAATCCCAGATATACACCCCCAACAGTGAAATTGTCATGTTTACAGTCTTGTGCAGATATAATTATGGAGGGGAAAATTAACGGTTGCTCTTGGTACAGGAGACTGTGTAGAATTCATTTTTTGCCACTCATTGAACTACTGAGGAATTGATAAAGGATTAACAAGAAATTGGATTGAAAGACAGAATTGGCAACGACATTGAAATTGATAAAATCTTAGCAATTCCCACTCGTACACATAGCCTTGGGACAGAGGTACATTGCAAAGAAACAAACAAAACAATAAAACGTCCAGAACATCAATAGTATTTGCAGTGTCTTTGCATGGGCTTGGGGGTTTATTAATGCAATGTATAAATTACAGGCCTTATTGGAGAGGAGGCATTGGAGGGAGCATGGTGGTAGGGAGCTGGACTCACCACAGTGGTTTGGTTGTCTAGAAATTAAAGCAGGAGCACAGTCTTAAAACGTGGCAGCTGTGTCATGCAATGATCTTTTTGCCTGTAGCTGCATCTAGATGCTGTCTGGGAGAGTTAGGCCAGTGCAGGGTCCAGGGCAAAGTTATCCTATGGATAAACATTGCTGCTGAAATATAGACAGAGACTTGGAAAAGACATTAGAGCTTAGCAGGATAGTATTTAAATGAGACAAATCACATTCCAGTTCATACCAAATGGTTCACATGTATGTAATGTTTGTCAACCTGTATCAAGGGAAAATTAATCACTTTAAAATACATTTAAACATCCATGAAAAACCTTTCACAAATAACTGATCTGCGTATATATATATCAATGGGTCTATCAAGGGCATTGGGAGAGAATTTCCCGGCTTTCTCTAAGCATTGTATCTTTGTTTTGTTACATTAGATTTTTGTTTGGATCTTTGTTTTGTTACATTCTTTGCAGTTAAGTTATGATATTATAAGTCTATTTAGCAAAGGGGATTGGAGATGTACGAGAATAGCAGGTCCACAAGAAGTAAGTGAGTAAGTAAGGTAAAACTTTATTTATATAGCACCTTTTTTTGTTTTTACTTGAATTTTAAGAGACCACAGAGTCCTCCAGATTAAAAGTACCCTTTGAAAATTACAACCTTTAAGCAGGTATTAAACATACTTTTAATTAATCACGCATTTCTGTAGTAACATTTCTTATTGGTCTGATAAAATAAAATCGTAAATATAATGTTTTCATTAACTATAAAAAGTCATCATAATTAACAGAAATAAAGGTTAAAAAAACATACGTTTTTTTCAACATTAATTAATCTCTTTTATTTTGTTAATTGAGTTACTGAATAAATTATTTTTTGACAATATTCTAATTTATTAAATATGACTGCATAACAAACTGCATTAGCGGTGTCTGGTCCCTGAGCATCACTTGTTCTGTTTGAAACATCATTGCTAACTACCTTGCCAAGAAGTCCAGTGTTCTGTTCTATCTTGGCGTGACCTGTGCAATCTGTGGTAAAGGCAAAAACTGGCAAACATTAAATGGCACAACACACTGTCCCACAACTGGCTGATCTCATAAACTGTTTGTGTTGGTGGAGAATGAGGTCTGGCAATATCCCACTGCAATAAACCCAAACCTCCCAGGGAAAGATTTTGCTTGACATTAGAATATGTCTCTCTGAACTTCAGTATTCCCCTTTGTTTTATATTT
Organism: Valencia hispanica; assembly: GCA_963556495.2. Taxonomy (NCBI): domain Eukaryota; kingdom Metazoa; phylum Chordata; class Actinopteri; order Cyprinodontiformes; family Valenciidae; genus Valencia; species Valencia hispanica. Next base: position 51,316,029 of record OY747703.1, on the reverse strand, counting down.
ACACAAATGGAAAACAAGACACCACTGCAGACAATGACATCCGGACCTTTCACTGATAACAGCCTTCAGGTTCTTCCTCATAATTGCCATCCAAGCTTTCTTTATCCTAAAAGTACCTGAAACATGTCTTTATTTGACCAGGGAACACATGTTTAAGATCTCTTTTTTTCCATAACAAAAGGTCAATTTAATGCAATCATACAGAAAGATTGGGATGTACATAACATACATCCCAATTTTAACCTAGTTATCAAATAATGTAAACAGTTTAGAAAAGCAATTTATAAACTGAATATTTAGATGACTTGTTTACATTTAGTAAGCCATTATGAGCGACCATTTTAATGTTATAAGTGTATAGGTGAAATACACAAAGAATTGTATGTCAAACTGTATGCTTATAGTTTCTTTATGAATTATGGGGTTTCCCTTTTACATTACTCTGGGGGTCAAAGGCAATCAAGGCCTGGTGTACACATGCTTGTAGGAGGTGGTTTTCCCTGTAATGATGTATTGCTAATTACTGTTGATAAGTAAGAGTTGAAAGACCACTCTGCAGGATATTGCTTTGCTCTCCTGCAAGCCTGCGTAAAGAGTCACCGGCACCTCCGTTGGCTGTGCAGAGAAGCTTATGTAATTGTGTGGCAGGGAGTGGGAGCGAAGTCTATATACCTAACGTTGATACTGTTTTTAGTCATCAATGAGCCACAGAATAATGTTTAAAATGGTCCTGATAATTGAGCTTATTGTCTTCCTCTATACATAATCCATCGCATATCCTACATATTCCCTATGTTATTACTGGATTGGTGGGAATTTTAACATTTTAAGCACCTATAAACTGTTTTGTCCCTTGGCACTCAGCAAGGACTCTGCAGTAAATGAAAACTTGCTCCGCAGTACGAGTCCAATCTCTCATTTTCAGTCACAGGGGTTATATGTTGGTGGTGAGGAAAGTCAAGAGGGGCACACAACCCATAGAGACAGGAAATGAGTTTGTAGTGTGTTAGGCCTAAAGTTCGAAATGTAGGAATGAAGAAAGAAAGCAGAGAATAGGTCAAAAGGAGGGGAAAAAACAATACCCTGAAGAAATGCATATTATTAAGGAGTTTTTATTGCGTTTAACAGAGGATGCATTTTATATTTTACAGCATGAAAGGGAATGAAAATGTTCTATCACTGTATATGTTATACTAAATGATTACTAGCCATTGTGAAACATAAACAAAAAGTGCTACTACAAACTGAGAGGAAGATTGTGACACTACTGAGGTTTCCTGCTATGCCAGAACTATTCATCACTGACATTTTTCTAATGTTGGTTGCATTAAGCAGTAGTAGTATTTATCATCATTTGTCTCAGTCACATACTGTGTCATCAACAGTCAGTCCATCTTTTACAGTTTGTGCAAGATTTTAAATCAAGTCATGCTCAAAAGTGTCTAAATCCCTGTTACACTTAGGTTTAAAGCTCTTTTAATTTGACAAACATGTGTCATCTGACTGGAAGTTAAATTGTTTTGGAATGACACAGCCACAGTTCTGATCTAAATCTGATAGAGGATTTGTGAAGGGAGCTCAAGATTAGGGTGATGTCAAAGAGGCTTTCCAATCACAAAAACTTTGAGCTCATCACCTGAGACAAATCTTCAAAATAGCATTGGAAACATGAAAAAACGCTGGTTAATATATTAAAATATGGGCTTCATTTCTTTAATCTCCATTTGTTTGTGTTCAACGATAGACATATTTCTTACAAGGCATTTTTTATTGAATATAAAAGTAGTTTTGTTTTCAAAATTACTACTACTTTTAGATCAATTTATTATATTATTTCCTATATTATTTATTGGTTGAATGAAAAAAAAATCTAACTAGATTTGCCAAGGCTATGAAGGATTCTGAGCTTAACAGTAAGTACATTAAACATTATCTATTCAAGGTGAAACATTACTATCACTATGTTTAATATCAAAGTTTTGGAACATTGTGGTCAAAAAGCAGACAATAATTGTGTTGCCTGATATATGCTTTCAATTGGTAAAATCATTAGACAGCATGGGATACATTTCCACAGCTATGCAGGTGATACACAACTATATTTATCGATAAATCCCGATGAATCAACTAGGTAAGTTAGATTCCAGGCATGTGTGGAGGACATAACAACATTGATGACTCTAAACCTTCTGCTTTTAAATTGCTGTCTTTGGACCAGAAGCTCTAAAAAGAAACTTCTTAGTCAATCACTTCATCTGGATGGCATTAAACTGGCCTCCAGCAATAACGCAAAAAGCCTTGCCAGTAGATGTCACGTAGGCGTTTGGCACCCCGAGTCCGCCTAGAGGCCCAGTGATGGATCCTCCCTCCACAGCTTCGCCGGGGTTACAGGGAATGGTGTCCGCCAGCTGTGCACTGCTGGCGGCGGCAAAAATACGGCCGAAGATGATGTCCACGTCGTGCTCATGGTCCTCGATTTGGTAAAGTGTTGAATTCCTCTGCTTCGGTTCCAGAATCATCTGGCTGAGTTTTGCATAGTCATCACACCCAGAACTGCAGCTGAGTGGAGGCATGGTGTGGGGAGAGAAGAAGTCTGCGCTTCCCACCGATTGAAACGATCCGATAAAAAAAGTCCAGATTATTAATAAGTTAGTTGTGCTAAAATCGGTTAAAACCCGTCTTTAAAAAGGTTTAAAACCAGTTAAAAACCTTGCTTGATGGGGAGCCGATTTTGGCGGGTCTGACTGACGCTGATGGAGGTTGGACTCAATCATAGTTGTCCCTTGTCACTAATCCTGGGGCCAAGGTTCACAACCAAAAAATAGTGCTCACACTAGGTCAGTCTTTACCTCAAGGAGAGGAGTTTAGGTGTGTAGCTGTTTTGTTCATAACTGATGGCAAGATGGGGTGGGATATGGATTAACAGATAGGGGCCACATCTGCAGTGAGTCTGGGGCTATTCCAGTCTCTTGTGGTAAAAAGCCAAAAAGCAAAGGTCTATCTAGGTTACAACTCTCACCTAGGACCTTAAGATATGGGTTATGGTTGATCAAACTAGATCCCAGATTCAAAGAGAATTTAGCTTTTCTTTGGTGGTCTGACTCTTCCTATACACAAAAACCATCTGACAGTTTTTTCTTCAGCTTTGTGTATACTGTGCCTCATAAAAGTGTTGATATCCCTCAAATTGTTATGTATTATAATGAGATTATATTTAAAAGACAAAGTAGTGCATAGCCATGAAGTGGAAGAATTATATCTATGGTTTGAAGATTTTTATAAATAAGAATGTGAAACTTATAGTACATATATTTGCATTCATTCATCCTTAATCAGTCTTTTCTTGTCCCAACTTTCACTGCAATTACAACAGCAAATATTTTGTGGTATGCCTCTACCAGCTTTGCAAATTTGGACTTCTTGCAATCTCTTACATGATTATTTCAGGATTATCCTGTTTTTAGCTCCAACCCCTTAACGTTCCGAGGGCCTGCGGGCGGGCCCAGCCCATTTCCTAGTTTAAATCCTCAGATTTTCTGATTTCTAACTTTTATGAACCTATACATATTTTTTATCATTGGAAAGCTAAGAGTCTTGTGAATCCAATTGTGTTGTCTTGTGAATCAAATTATGCCAGGCTTTGGCAATAATGCCAATTATGATTTAAGGATACAATCATAACTGAAGACACAGTGAGCGCTTTTGCCAACACAAACGTTCTCCTGATGGAGGTATAAAAATATGGAATTCACCACTTTCTAGTCCAATAAACATGACAAAACCGATCCATTTTCAACAAAAATGGTATTTTTACATCAATAAGGGTCCGATTAAAGTCCTCCGATAAAGTGATTAGTCCCAGACAACAGCAAAACCAATAAAAAATGTAAAACAAACAGTGAAAATGCGCTCCCGAAATGTCTATGGCCATTTTTGTAGTCTTTGCGGCTTTGTTTCTGATTCCTTCGCTTCCACTTCCGCCTACAAAGGTCACTGAGCATGCCCAGAAGAAAGAAAAAAAAAGAAAGAAAAAAATTAATCCGGTTTATTCCTTACGTAGGGTACATCTCCAACCAATGGCGCATGGATGGAAAGTCACGTTATGGTAAGTAACTCGAACCAGTCGCGGTCCAGAACTCTGATGATTGACGCATCGAATAGCCAATGTAATGCTGTAAACGCAGATATATAACTTGACCGAGCGGACTTATTCGCAGCCATTGTATATGACGTGTGTAAAATGTCTTATTCATGAAGAGATTACGCACAGTGCGTACCAGTAACATACTGTTTCAGCAACGAGTCCAAACACCCTTTATAATCAAAATACAACATTGAAGGAAGCCGTGGAGCTTTATATGGTAAGATGAAGTAATGATTCTGATTATATTTTTAATTCAGTGAGGACTACGGCATTTACCCAGGAGATGGCGCATATGGCACACTTTTGACCACCTTTGACCTGTAGTTATACAAATGTGTGCAGAATACTCATTTTTTGGTTTATTGCTGTCAAATTTGGTGTGGATGAAGGTAATACTTCAGGCTTTAGACCCACAGTGTATTTAGGTCACCACCTCTTTTTAAAGCCATTTTTACAGCATGTATTTATATAAATAAATAATCGGACACAAATAAAATTATTTTTCAATGTATTAAAATTCATATTGCTTGGTAACAATAGCACTCAGAGATATTAACACAGTTTTGGGATACATTTTAGAGAGTTTGCTTTCCAAAGAGACCCCAGCCATGTCTCTACTCAAAATGGTTCAAGAACAGCTTTAAGTTAATTTTGGGTATGCGTTTTTGAAAAATGTATTGCGGAAATTGCAGGAATTTGCAGCAACTCTGATCAAGTTCTATCTCCCTGGAGAAGAAAAAACATCCCCACAGACTAATCCTGCTAATCCACTAGCATATTTTATTGTGGAGAACATGTGTTCCGGGTGATGAGCAAGGTTAAAATTTAGCCCATTGTTTAGTGAAAGCCACAAAGTTAGTTTCAAATCTAATGTGATCAAAATGCCTTTGTCCACATGTTTGCTGCATCCCATACATGTTGTGCCAAATTGCTAATGGATCTTCTTCTGTCTTTCTCTCAACAATGAGTTTCTTTTTGCCACTCTTTCATAAAAGCTAGATTTGTAGAGCCACAACAAATAGTTGCCTTTTCAATAGGTTCTACCAACTGAGCAATGGATCTCCTCCTCCTCCAGAGTTACCATTAACTTCTTAGCTACTTCTCTGGCTAATGTTCTTCTTGCCCATCCTGTCAATTTAGAAAGGCAGTCATGTTTTTATAGGTCCACAGTCTTACTCTTTTCGATGGATGGATGAAACAGTGCTCTGCAAAACATTCAAAACTTGGACTGCCGGAACATAAACTTACCTCAAACTTCTCCACAACTTCATCCCTGACCTGTTTGGTGTATTTTGGTCTTCAAGATGCGGATTGTTCACCAGTGTTCTGTTAAACAGCTGACTTTATAATGAGTTTAAATTATACATAGGTGGTATCTGAATTGCAACTTAGGCAAATCTGAAATGGTTGGCTGTAGTGAATTTTGGAAAATTGTGTATCATAATTTTTCGTGTTGGTCTATCACATAAAAATAACAATAAACTACATTGACGTTGGTGGTTGTATTGTGACAAAATGTAAAAAAAAAAGTTTAAGGGATGTCAATAGTTGTTAAAGCCTTTTTTGCTGATGATGCAACAAGCAAACCAGAAGCTGTTTTACAAGTCTGGCTAATGTGAGAAATTAGACAAGTGGAGAGGGCTGTGTAAGGTCACTCATAGTGAAACTTTCAATGTGTTGGTCTGCAACATCATTGTTAAGACCCCAGACGTTATATGCTGTCTGGCAAAGGATGCTATCTGTAGATCGTTTATGTTTAAGGGATTTTGGGGTACTGCATTTGAGAATACATTTTTATCTTGTTCCTCTAATTTAGCTCTGGCAATTTAATTTTTCTCCACTATAAAAAACTACAATGAAAAGACATGTTTTTTGAAGTTTTTTTTGTTTTGTTTTGTTTTGTATGTAGGTTTATTAAGGAAAATGTGAGAAAACATTAAGATTGCACTATCAATGTATGAATAATATTTTTCTTAATTCAAGTTTTTTTATCCTGAGCATAAAATGAAATTTTTTAATCTGAAAACAGACTATATACAATTTGCCAAAAACACTGCATTGAAATTAGGCTCATTGGCAGTGTGTTTTTTGTGTCTTTCAAGTAAGGGTCTGTATCAGTGTGAGACGCTGGCAAAGGTCTGACTATGTCTATTAGTATGAGGTTTTCTAATCCAATAGATAGCACAATAGCATTGCTTCAGGCGCAAACACATTTGTATGCATATACTTATGCACACACACACACACACACACACACACACACACACACACACACACACACACACACCCACACACACACACACACACACACACACACACACACACACTACATGGGTAGTCGTACTACATTTCAACACCAAGCTATTACCTTTATTAGCATTACAGTAGCTTCCTTTCTTAACTTTAGCAGAAAGAAAGAATTGCATGGAACTCCCATGTAAGCTTGGGGGTACATGTGTACAAACTGGAGTCATGGTATTTAAGTGGATCTGATTGGTTACCATGGCACCAACTGTCACAGTGACAGTGTGACTAAAACATTATAAAAAGCACTGCATGTGTCTTGAAAGGCAGATGGTAAGTAAATACAGGTTTAAACAAGTGTATGATAATGTAAAGCCATTTCGGTTAAGCTATACTGTTATCAACCAATCAAAGATTTAGAAAGCAAATACTGGTTTTATATCCATATTACGTGTTCTGTTATTTAGTATGTAGTTTTTATTATTATTATTATTATTATTATTATTATTATTATTATTATTATTATTATTATTATTATTATTATTATTATTATTATTATTATTATTATTATTATTATGCATCATTCAGCTATTTTTCTTCAGTTTATCCGGGGTCGGGTTGTGGGGAACACCAGTTTAAGCAGAGAGACTCAGACCTCCCTCTCTCCAGCCACTTGGGGCAGCTCCTCAGGGGGAATCCCAAGGCGTTCCCAAGCCAGCCAAGAAACACAGTCCTACTCATTTCAGCTGCTTGTATTTGTGATCTCATTCTTTTGGTCACAACCCAGAGCTCGTGACCATAGATGAGGGAAGGAATGTAGATCGACCGGTAAATCTTCACCACAACAGACCGGTACAGCGCCTGTATTACTGCAGATGTAGCACCAATCCTTTTATAGACCTCCAGCTCCCCTGATATGGAAACTCCTCCACTTGGTGCAGGACCCCGTCCCAGACCCCGACATTACTGTTTTCTGGCTCAAGACCATGGTCTTGGATTTGAAGGTGCTCATTCCCATCCTAGCCACTTCAAACTGGGCCGCGAACCACTTCAGCAAAAGCTGTAGATCACGGTCTGATGAAGCCAACAGGACCACCCAGACAGACCCAGATTGAGGCCACCAAAACGAATCCCCTCAACACCTTGGCTGCACCTAGAAATCCTGTCCATAATGGTTATGAACAGCATCGTGATAAAGGGCAACCTTGACGGAGTCCAACTCTCACCAGAAACAAGCTCGACTTTCTGCCGGCAATGCAAACCAAGCTCTGAAACTGATCGTACAGGGACCTAACAGCACGTATCAAGGGGCCTGGTGCCCCATATTCCCTGAGTACCCGTCACAGGACTCCCCCCGGTGACAGTCGAACACCTTCTCCAAGTCCACAAAACACATGTAGACTGGTTGAGCAAACTCCCATGCACTTTCCAGGACCCTGCTTAAGGTGTAGAGCTGGTCCATTGTTTCACAGCCAGGATGAAAACTGCATTGTTCCTCCTGAATCTGAGGTTCTACAATCTGTTGGACCCTCCTCTCCAGAACCCCCAAATAGACCTTACCAGGGAGGCTCAGAAGTGTGACCCCCTATAGTTGGAATACACTCTGTGGTCCCCCTTTTTAAATTGGGGGACTACCACCCCAGTCTGCCAATCCATGGGAAGTGCCCCCGATGTCCCCGATGTTTTGCAGAGCCACGTTAACCAATACATCTCCACAACATCCAGAGCCTTCAGGAACTCTGTATGAATTTCATCCACCCTCAGAGCCTTGCCACCGAGGAGCTTTTTAGCTACCTCGGTTACCTCAGCACCAGAGATTGGAGAGCCTGACCCAAAATCCTTAGACTCTGCTTCCAGATTGCAAGGCTTGCTGGTGGGATTGAGGAGGTCTTTAATGTATTCCATCTACCAATCTAGGATGTCCCGAGTCGTGGTCAGCAGCACACCATCCCCACTGTAAGCAGTGTTGGTGACACACTGCTTTCCCCTCCTGAGATGCCGTATGGTGGACCAGAATTGCCTCAAAGCCGTATGGAAGTCGTTCTCCTTGGCATCACTAAACTCCTCCCACGCCCTAGTTTTTGCCTCAGCGACCAGCTGAGCTGCCCTCCGCTTGGCCTGCCGTTACTTATCAGCTGCTTCTGGTGTCCCACAGGAAACAAAGACCTGAAAGGACTCCTTCTTCAGCTTGACAGCATTCCTTACCGCCAGTGTACACCAGCGGGTTTGATGGTTGCTGCTGCGAAAGGCACTGACCAACTTGCAACCACAGCTCCGGTCAGCCACCTCGACAATGGAGGCACGGAACATGGCCCACTCAAACTAGATGTTCCCTGCCTCCCTCGGGACGTGTTCAAACCTCTGTCGTAGGTGATAGTTGAAGCTCCTTCTGAAAGGAGACTCTGCCAGACATTCCCAGCCGACCCTCAACACACATTTGGGCCTGCCAAGTCTGTCTGGCCTCCTCTCCCACCATCAAAGCCAACTCTCCACCAGATAGTGATCAGTGGACCGCTCCACCCCTCTCTACACCTGAGTAACCAAAACATTCGGTCGCCGTTCAGATGAAACTGCAACAAAGTCGACATCGAGCTGTGGCCTAAGTCAGAACAGTCAGGACCCATCTCCCCACCTGTAGGCAGAGGGAGGCTACTTTCTCATTCAATGGCATAAACCCTAATGTAAAGGCGCCAAGATGGGGGGCAACAAGTATGATCACCCCTGTTTGGCGTCTCTCAGTGGGGGCAACTCCAAAGTGGAAGAGAGTCCAACACGTCTTGAGGAGATTGGTTCCAGAGCAAGAGCTGTCTGTCAAGGTAAATCCGACAATGTCAAGTCGGAGCCTCTCAAACTCACACTCCTTCCCTTTGATTGTCTTTCAAATTCTGGATTGAAGAGGAGCATGGTGACTTTTGTCCTGCACATTAAACAAATGACCAGAAAGTTACTCTAGTGGAACTGTTGAGGGGATCATAAGAGTTTGCATCTCCAATCTACATTTTGATCTGGAGAATTTCCTTTGAAAATGTACACTGCAAAAATACTTGTTGTGTTCTGCGTAGGAAATGGGGCCTCTGCAATGCTCTCAAGTGCTATCTAATACTTGCCCAAACCAAAAACTCAGTTCACATTCTCAGCACAAAGGTAAGGTGGTTTAGACTCTGTCGGGGCTGCCCTTTAACCTAATCCCTGCATTGGCGCTTATGGACAGGATATCAAGACATAATCATGAAGAGGGAACTTCAGGGTATCATCTGTTCTTCATGCGCATGATGTGTTTTGATTTCTGTTAATTGCACCTTCAGGCCATGACCTTTGGTAAGCACTGGAGCACATTACAGCTGAGTGTAAAGTGGCCCAAAAAGTTAGATATACAGTGGTCTCTGCCACAGTTTTCAATTGGGTCCCTTCCCAGTAGGAAATGCCCCACCAAAAACCACCAAAGGGAAGCATTAAGAAGACATTCTGATTAGATACTAGAATGACATGAAATGCCTTTTTGCTAAACGTGGGAACTGTGGCTCTACTCCAAATTCTCAATATATGGCTACTCTAAAGAAGAAACTTATTTCAGTCTGTCGTGTCTAGGATGGGTCATGTAGATGCAGGATTCAGGAATGGTAGCCAGAATGTTGTTTCCATTCATGGCGGCAACCTCAAAGACCAGTTGGTGCACACCAACAGAAATTAAACGTATCAAGCTGAAGAAGCAGAACTATTGGGCTTGCTTGTCATTGTGGACTTTTAAAAGAACTAAATTCTGGCTACACAGATGGCAACAGAAGCAAACATTAAACAGTAGAGGGAATTATGACAGACTATAAAGAAGGCAATTTAGAGTTGGTTGGCTTCTAAAACCTTTTGGGAAAAAAATGTTAGGTAATAAAAAAAGAGGGCTCAGAGCAAAACATACCTGATCAATATATGGAGGTCTTTGAGGATATTTTTAACTCAAACACTAAGTCTCAATTGTGGAGCCAGGTTAAAAGAAGATGAGCCATTATCCTGGGGGAGGTCAAGGAGATAGTTTAAATGGTAATGTTCAAGGAAAAGGTGAAATTCCACCCCTATGCTCAAGTCTCTGTCCATTGAGCTTCTGGCATGGTTCCCACATGTCTTCTTTATTCCATAGAGAAAGGTTACAACTGCGTTTGAGTTTTATATTTATAATTTTTATTTAAGGGGTTAGTAGAAGCTGTTTTATATACTGTGGGTGCAAATTGCTCAATCTCATCAAGAAAGTTTGCTCTTCTGTGTTAATAAGCTTTTTTTATTAATTTATCAAATGTTGGATTTGGAGGGTTAGTGTTTTAGTTACCCAGGTTATAGAACAGTGGACCATACCCTTATGCTAGCAGGGTTCCAGGGAGAGTTACTGGAGTTTGTCTTGTCCAAATGTGGGAGATGGTTCAATAATATAGTGTGGAGATGTTAGGCAAACACTTTATCACCTCCTCACTTTATGAGCGTGTTCTCATTCACCAGTATCAGGGTCCCATTGTTGTTTGCAAATGGCAAAAGTTCTTTTGGCATCTTGAAGTTATGGTTGTCTGCAACGTTGTTTGCAACAAAATGTGAAGGATTAGAATGGAATCAGCTCCTCTAAGTCTGAGGTCAGAATTTTCAACCTGAAAAATGATCAAATTTAGTTTAGCCAGAGTTGAGTCTTTGCCTAAAGCAAATAAGTTCAATTTCAGTTATCTTGAAATCCTCTGTTTGATATAGAGTCCAGTGTCTTGGGTGGTTGTTGAAGAGTGATTGCAAGACAGAGTGAGATACTGCTGATTGGGAGAGAGATCATGACTTGATCTGTAGTTTTGCAAGAACTGTTCTAGTTTTTTTTTTCTTTTTTGAAGAAGATATCCAAGCTCTCAATTCACGTTCATCTATGTTCTGACCCTTTTCTATGATTATGAGATGTGATTCGTGACCAAAATAACAAAAATCCCTTCAACAAATTTTTGTTAATAGCTTACTTCATAAAGTGGCCATGATTTCCCTTCAAGATAAGATGAGGAGGTATGGTTTCCGGGAAAAAGCTCAGAGAAAAGCCCATGTTCTTTCTAAGAGAATGGAATACTCTGGGATGGTTAAGATGCCCATATACCTTACCTTTAGAGGTTTTCAGTGCACTACCCTGACAGAGATGTATTGGACCTTGTACTTCCTTGCCCCCATCCTTACATAAACTGATGATGGATGGATGGACTGACAGACGGATAATAAATGACTTTAATATTCCAAAGTGCTACTAGGACCAACTCATTAGAATTACTTTTCTTTTGTTCCAGTGTATTTTTGCACAACTATGGACATTTAAAAATGCTTTTGGAATTTATTAGTCCTTCTGTGAATTCCTGGGTGTACCATGACAGTCCCAATCTGGAAATTGGAGTATCTTATAACTTTTTGTTGAGCTCATTATCAGTTTGTATTCTGCTGCAATAGCTGATGCTATCTATATTTACCCTACAAGCTTTGCCAAAGACCAGGTCAATGTTTCAATCTGAACTTGGTTGACCTTAAAACGTATTTTGTTAATTTCATAAATTGCAAAAAAACTTGTTTAGGACTAAAGCAGCTAAAATATCTTTATGTATTTTTATTCTCTTTTAGATAACTTTAAATGCTGATTACTTTGTTTCATTGTCCAATAGTTTTACCAAATCTTTGAATAGGTCTGAACGTGATTTAAAACACATTTTTGCTCAGTTTTTTCCAGTAATTTTATTGAGCGTTTGAGCCTAAAAATACTGGACTGGCACCAGTTAAGCATGTGTTTGCATCACAGGGAACATGGACTCCAGTAGGGAAAAGGAATAGATAGGCTTTCTTGTAACATTTTGAAACTTGAGCCAAGCCATTTGACAGTTGCATACTTTAAAGAATGGCAGGGGGGTGGGTTTCTAAAATGCTTTTAACAGTAGGGTTCCATTGAAACAATTAGAATAAATGTACGGCATGAGCCCTTCCCGCTTCATACGGGATTTTCCTAAATTCGCCAGTGTAGTTCAAATTGTGCCAACTAATTTGTTTGGCAAATTAGCTTTAGCATGTCTCGCAGCGTGATTCAACACTTACAACAATTGGAGTCAAATTGTTTTTTAGTATTTGTGTGTCTGGGATTGTGATAAATAGCTCGTCTGAAAATTGGGAAGTGCTGCTTTAGCTATCAAATTAAATGGTTTTTAATCAGTTGGTGTTTTTAATGGTGGCCCAGTGCGGGTTCAGTTGTGCTCAACGCTGACAATAAAAGGAAAGAAATAAAGCACTTTTTTAATTGAAAGTGCTTTGATACCTCACTTTAATAGTGGTATTAAGATGGTATTACTTTGACTTTTTTTTGGCCTTGTGTTTCCTGAGGGTCATTGAATTTGTGTATAGCTGTCGTTAATTGCAAAAATTTGAAAGGACATTTTTGTTTATTTTTACCGTGTATGTGCATTTTATGAACATAGCAAGAAAGAAAAAAAAGCAATGTTCTAGCCTGTTCGGACCTTAGGTAATAGGACACAATACCAAAAGATAAGACAAAATATCAAATCAGTTATAGATTCTTTAAATATCAGAGTGCGCATGCACCACTACAAATGATTAAAAACATTGGTGGGTGTTATTTATTTCATGTGAAAAAAAAAAAAATAAAATATATATATATATATATATATATATATATATATATATATATATATATATATATATATATATATTATTTTTTTCTGAATAACCACCAAAGCTGAGCAGTGAGCAGAAGTGACAATTTCATTCTTTCTGGGTCAGAGAGGAAAGAAATGGTTGATTGTGTAAATAATGGATCATGTCCTTGTCTCCTAGCTGTCTAGATGGATTTAGCTTTATTCCCAAATGAAGGTAATATGACAAGGGTAAGACCGCAGACCAATTAACACACACACTCATACATACACACGTATATACGCACGCATATACATGCATACATGTATGAATGCAGATCGTGTACATGCATTAATATGAAGGCTTTCCATGATTTTTTAATATTTATTAAAATTATTGATTGAATCTTCATTTAAATACTAATTACAGAAAATATTCTGTGTGTTTTATCTTACATAATGTGTATTATAAACCTTTTAATTAGTTTAGTTATTTGGGGAAACATGTTGAAAGGGTTGCAGACGTGTGGAAATCTCTGAAATCTTATATAGGCTGCATTCATATGAAAATCCACAGAGTTTACTAAATATTATGTAAACCTTTCCAACACCTTTTAAAATAAACAATTTATCAATTTTAAATTATTATGTTTTCATATTTTTTATTCATATTTTATTTTAGAAAATGACATGTTGAACATTGTTTGCACTCTTCTCAATATTTGTTAAAATACCCTTTCATTATCATTAAAATAATTAGTCCTTTTTTTCTTTTAGTCCTTCTTATAATTGCTGACTAGTTTTTTCATATTTCTGATTTCCCTGCTTTAAATTTAGTGAGTGATAATTGGGGTAAGTATGGGTGATACTGTGTAAAGATGAAGTTAATAACTGTTACAGCATTGTTTTTGTTTGCTTCTAGAATTAATCCTTGTCTGACCATCTAGGAGCCAAAGGCTATGAGTGGCCCCAAGTGGTAAAAAAGTACTTATTTAATTGTTTAACAGTTTACTGATCTATTGTCAAGTATGAGGTATGCTTATTTACATTGTTATTACATTACAGGTCTCTGATCTCACCAGTTCACAACAAATGTCAATTTAATCAAATTATACTGACATATTCCAAGTCAAGAACATACAGTACATTCCAAATTGATCCTAGTTATCAGACAATGCAGTCTAGCTCAGTTTATTGTTAAAAATGTAAACTATGTATTTTTAAGAAAACCTGGCCAATTTCATTGAGTCGTTGGTTTGCAGCACTCCTCCTGGATAACCATGAAGTGTCAACAATGTAAATGTCATCCTTTTTTATACAAAATGCAATGCTTTTGATCCTTAGTGCGTTAATAAACTAAAAACTATAAAGTCCCGCTGCTGCCTTCAGCTGTCTAGGATAGTCACTGTTTACAAAGACTTCCTTCATTCAATCACTACTCTTGCTTAGCAAATGTGCCTACATATACATGAACAAAACTTTATTTAATGAGTGCAATTTGTTTGAAGTCCCATGGTTTACGCATTAATGATGAAAAAAGAATAATTAATCAGTCTTTCTTTTTTTTTCTCAGCGTTTTATTCCTCCACCATTTATGTGCTACTCAATTGATTGGCCTTCTAATCAATCAAGCTTTTGCAACAAAAAAAAGGTACAACTATTTTTGCATGCAGAAAAAAATATCTAAATTATACAGTTATGCAATTATCTACTCATTGTGTGTCTCATCAGCGCATCTTTTGGTGTGTTTACCAGAAAATGTTATTAGATTTCATTTCAACACAGTCTGAGTTTGAAAACTGTGAACAGGATTACAAGATAACTAAAACTGTGCAATTATTATAATTTACTCTGCCACTCCAAAATAGTTTACAGACAGCTCTAACACTTAAGGTAAATATCCTAATATTTCTTAACAGCGTCCATTTGACAGGTCATTAGCAATTGTGTACTGGTAAAATTCACCAATGTGGAAGCAAAGGCTAGTCTTAAAATATTCAGCAATAAACAATAACTGAGGTTTACTGAACAATCTGCACACGAAATCTTGGTTTAAAAGGATGCCTCCATTAAAGCTCTGTGCTTCTACCCTATACATCCCCATCAGAGCTTTTATAGTTCCAGTCTATTAAAATTATTATATCAAATGCCACAGAAACATTTCGAAATTTGATGAGTTAGACGTTGCCCAAACCTCCAACAAGTTAATGTGACTCAAAGTACATGTAATCGATGTAGTTCTGAGCATATACATTCCCTCCAATGAGTGAGTGGGAAAAATATCTGACAAAGGGGTCAGCAAGCCACAATTGAAATTCCCTAAATGGCTTTCTTTCGCTCGGCATAGAGGTTAGAGGTTTGCTTCATTTATTGCCAAAAGCTCTCATCACAGTACTTTTGATGTGGAGTGCTAGAAAGAGGGTCAGTTAAATGTCTAATGTGTAATTACAAGTACTTTACATATCAAGCTCAGGGCTCTTGAGAACAATCCAGGCCTATAAGAGTACACCTCACATCTTGACCTATTATGTCTTGATCTATTATTCCTTTATTTCCACAACCTTATTTGAAGGGGATCAAACTTTTAAGAGGTTCTGAGTAGTAAAATGTTATGAATGCTCTTCGAGTTAGCATTATTGGCAAAATTACATGGGGTGTTTCTTAACAGATACAGAACCTATTTTATTTTGCAAGGCTAATTGCAGATCGGTTTGATTTTAAAGGCTCGGAATCTTTTTTTTTTTCAACATACTGTCATTTTGTATGATCTCAACAGGGGTTTGATTCAAGAAGAGGTCAGAAACATTCCTAAAAGATTTTGTCTATATGGCCATAATAAAGTTGCTACAGATTTGTCAGCTGCCCATCAGTGTTGCAAATCTCCTCCATTGGACTGAGATGTAGCGGCTGGGGAGGTCATTGCAGTACATTGAACTCTCCAATGTTCAAGGAACAATTTTTATATAATTTGAGTTTTGAGACATGGTGCAGTATCCTGTTGGAAGCGACCCTCATAAGATGGGTATACTGTGGTGAAAGGGATGGACATTGTCAGCAACAATACTCAAGTGGTACTAAGGTGCCCAAAGCATGCCATGAAAATATTCCCTACCATTGTATCACCAGCAGCAGCTTTTATCAACACATTGATAAAAGAAAGGATGTGTCCATGCTTTTAATGTTTTTTTGTACCGAATATGCACCCAAACATCTGAATGTTGCAGCTGAAATCAATACTCAGCACACCAGACAATTTTTTATCTAATCTTATTGTCCAATTTTGTTGAGCCTGTGTGAATTGTAGCCTCAGTTTATGTTCTTAGCTGACTGTAAGAGGATGTGTTGTGGTCTACTGCAGGTGAACCACAAAGATCCACCAACTTATCCCCATTCTTCACCAGGTCTCTAAGCCCTCATGTTGATGTTTTGTGGGACTAAACTTCCATGTTGTCACTCCTGTCTATTCTGAGGCCCAGATCTTAGCAATTCAGATCATAATACCTAACAGAAATAAATCTCAGTTTGGAAAACAAAGAGTGATATCAAATTTAAATATCACTTCATGGCAGCAGCATTCAGGGAAAACTTCCAAAAATTAAATATAAATTAAATAGCATTATCTTTTTTGATGAATTATTTTTATTTTCAAACACAACCATGATTGTATTTTCAAAGTAAACCTTAATTTGGTCAAAATACTACTGCAGTAGTAATGGAAGCAGCTTACCCCCAACTTTAACTTCATGAGTAAAACTTGAACACACAAAAAATAGGTGATCACCTTGTTGTGTTTTTAAATAAAACAGTACAATGCAAGCAGATAGCACAATGAAGCTTTGACCCTTTTCAACATGTTTAGTCTAGATGTTTTTGTTATGTTTTTTTATTGCATTCTTAGAGTGGGTGATTTTATGATTTATATACATAATATACTGCGATGGACCGGCGACCTGTACAGGGTGTACCCCACCCGTCGCCTTGTGACTGCTGCCGATAGGCACCAGTCCCACGGCAAACCGGCATAGGATAGACGGGTACAGAAAATGGATGGATGGATGGATGGATGGATGGATGGATGGAGGTACATAATATAGAAAATAGAAGTGCCAAAGAGCTTTGGATACTAGAAAGTTTTGGACTTTCACAGCACGTAGCAGAACCAACTTAAAACCTATTAGATATTTTGGATCTGATTATTTTTGAATTGCTGAACACAGGTGATGTGGCAGTGAATAGTGTCAATGTTCACTGCTGCAGTCTGATTAAAATGAACATCCCTGCTATCACTAGTAGCAGCAGAGCAAAGATGATCTCTATATGCTGCAATAATGATGATACCTCAGCCGTATTCAACCAGGTTTTTACACCATCACCCATTCTCATTAAGATTCTGTTGACCTTTTAAAGTGTTTTACTTTCAGAATTAGGCTGAATTTAATTTAATTTAATTTAACTGAGTTGTTGTTTTTTGAAAAAAAAAATCTCCTCAAAGAAATGCAGCAGTAGTTGGAGCTAAAAAGAGACTAGGCAAGCTGAACACAGGTGGAGAAAAACTAAACCCCAGGTTCTTTATAGGGAGAATATTCATTCATTCTGTAGTTCAAAATAAGTAAAATAAGAGCATGAAAGTTCTACTGATTTAAAATGATAGACAAAAAACTCACATACATCTTGTGTCCAGAACCTGTTTACTGTTGTTGAAAGGCTGACAGACCCTGCATGTTTGTGGGTGTGCGTGTCATTCTGATTTCCTGACAACATGGCATCTGTGGCTGCAATGAAGGTATGAGTTACAAGATGGTGGATCCAGTGAACCACAAGTTGCATATAAGATTATGTTCTCTGAACCCTTTTGTGCTTCAGCACATGTGGTACAGAGGACAATGAACCTTGGGAAGACCGGGATACTTGAGCCTCTCTTGAGGTCTAGTCCTGGTTCTTATGAGAGAGAAAGATTGTTAATTTGTGTGAGTGATGAGAAAACGTGTAGGTTAGCATGCAAAATATGATAAAGAAATATCTTTCTACAAAATAACCACTATGATAAATCAAAAATCTAAAAATAAATCAAAGATGTTGAACACAAGTTCAGGTCTCATGCTTAGCAATGTGCCTGGGATGAGTTTCTCCATTTGAATCCTGAAATTGTTTATGAGACAGAAAATACCTGGCTTTCCTTGTCCAATCTGTGTCTAGTCACTTGGATTATTTGTGGTATTTGAAGAAGAAACTCAATGGCAGACTGCTTCCGTCATTGAATTGTTAACCTCTGGGACAACTCCACTCTCTTTATTTCTAGAGTCTACTCATAAATGGAGTTGTCTGACTTCCGAGGGAACCTGTTCCAAATTCATGCTGCCTATGAAAAGTAAAAAGAGAGATGACTGCACTATTGCAGGCAAACCTTAGTTAGAGAGAGCTTTTCATGAAACTGAAGGCTTGCATTCATGGGTGACATCCATTCCTGCAATGGATGCAAGCGTTTGTCTCAAGCAGAAAAGTGGATTCAAGGTTAGTCTGGTCCCATCCCTCACAAAGCAGCTTAGGTAATGTCCTGCTCCAAAGATGGAAGAGAGGTCCTCTCCCAGTGGAAACAGATGATAAAAGGGGATGTATAACAGTGGAGTCTGGAGCTTTATTCCCTGGAGGTGTGACCAGAGTAGCAGGAAGGGCTTTCAAAATAAAATCTAAATTTCAGTGTAAAATTTCTGTTTCTCCTGAAACAAATGATTCTGCGGTTATGAATGCACAACCGCGAGTTACCCAGGGCTAAACAGATACAGAAAATAACCAAGAAAGGGAATCTTTGACAAGATAGCTAGGGGTTAAAAAGTTTCACTGGCTCAGAGTTTCTAACACTAGTTCAACTGATGTTCCATTAGAAAAAAAGGACGTCCTTTTTGTTTTCATGATCTGATTTCAAAAAATTTGTTTTATCTTAATTTCATCTCTTACACACATACAGCTGCGCAGATACACACCTTTTTGCAACAGTCATTGTTGTTTTGTTGTACTTTTTTAAATGTTTGGTGTCAAACAAGGGAATACAAGGTGTCAGCACAGTCTGCGCCAAAAGATACACACAGTTGACCTTATCAAAATCAAACACACATAAAGAGAGAAAGAGAGAGATAGAGAGAAAGGCAGAGGAGAGTCCCTTGCCTCTCGTAACAGATAATAAACAAAGTGCTGGCTATAATTGTTCTCCAGGATCTGTGGCGCCTGTTGCCCTGTAGATGTGTGTATGTATGCTCTGGTGTATTATAGCATATTGAAAGTCATTAAAATTAATGATGAGAGGTTGATGTCACCAGCTTTGATTGATTGAGTGAGTGAGTGAGTGAGTGAGTGAGTGAGTGAGTGAGTGAGTGAGTGAGTGAGTGAGTGAGTGAGTGAGTGAGTGAGTGAGTGAGTGAGTGAGTGAGTGAGTGAGTGAGTGAGTGAGTGAAAACAAGTGAGAAAATGAATAACAGTATGAATGACTTTATAAAGGTGTTTTGTGTGCATCAAACATTGATTTATGGGACAGTAAAAGTTAAAATGGCTTGTGTGAGAGAGGAAGAGAGGGAGAGCAGAGAATAGAATTTGAGACACTTGAGCATAAATCATTACTTGAGTCTTCTCCCAAATGGACGCTGTTATCTTTTAGCTTACTTAGAAAAGGCAAGAGTGGTGGGGGCAGAGGCACAGAATAAACATGAAACAGAGGAAAGAAATCTGAGGAAGAATAATGATGATAAGATGTAAAAGTATTAAGAGAAGTAGATTAACCCAACTTGAATGGATGGCCACTACTCTTCCTAGGCTTTTTAATGAATATGATCAAAATGATTAGAAGCTTTACTGAAGGTGAGTAAAAACTCAGTTGAACAATTTGAACCTTTAGATTCAGTAACATGTTTCTTTGGCAATAACCTACTTTACAGTTGACTTCACAATTTAGCCGCCCAAGTGCTGCTGGGTGCTAATGCTAGACAAACAAACCACATTTACCAATAGAAAAAACATACACAGAGCTCTTGGATGTTGAAGTGAAGGCATAAATTATATGTGAAATTCAAATGCATTTCACAGATGATCAAATATAAAATGGAGGAGGTTGTTTTGACGGAGAAAGACATACCAGGGGCTTCTCTTGATGGCGACCCTGCTAATTATTGATTGCCAGAACTGAAGCGTTGGCTTGAATGTCACAGTCAAAGTAAAAATGTGTCACAATGAGAGGCTATTGAAAAAGTCCTGAAATGTATTGCAATAAAAATACAGGTCTGTGCTAGAGTGGATGGTGGTAAATGGGATGAACTGAAAAATAAAGGACTCGCTACCCAAACAACACACGTTACTAATTCCACCTTGACTAAATCTGGCAGTAAAGTAGCAAAAGGTTCCTTTGACATATAAAATATGTGTAGTTTGTGTTTTTTGTACCCTGTTGTCTCTGACATCTGATCTACGGTAGGTATCTGGAGTCCGATTTACACGACCCCCAACAGCAGTGCTTAGTTCCCTCCCGTTTGAACATCTTTGGGGGATGAAGCTACAGCTTTGTGCGACTCAGACCCATAGGCACTTATGCAAAATGTACACTTGTTTGTCTAAGGCTACCTCCCAGAATGCATTGCAACATTACGTCTCAATCTATTTTTAGCTACTGTGAAAGGCCCTATTTATTTGTGAAAGCTCGTCATACATACCATTGCAATAAGAAATGAAATACAAATCAAAAGCTAATACATTTTCAAATTACATGCCATGTGATTAATGTGATGGCAATCTAGAAAAGCCAACTTTATTTATATAGCACTTTACAACAATAGAACATGACCAGAGTGCTTTACACAGGGTAACAATAAAGTATATAATAAAATAAAAAGTACAGAGATTCACTGCAGTACAACTGCAGGTGCATAAAATAACAAAAAAACAAAGAAAAAAACAATATAACCAAAGAAATCCATTAAAAATATATCATGCTGAGCTGAACGCATCTAGGCATTTTCTTTACACTGTTGTGGAAGCCTTTCCTTTTAGTGGTGTAGGAAGTAAATGGTGCTCCAGAATGACTTTTCTAAGTATTTGACACGGAAGCATTTCAAGCCACACCATCCACAGAGTTTTTGGACATGAAATTATTTTTGACAATAATTACCCACTTCAGAAAAGCCATATCCATCACAGATATTAATTAATGCAGGTGCTATTTAAACGTTGCAGCAGTAGCGCAATAATAACATTTCTGGATCCCATGTTTCGCTCAGTGTCTGCTGGATCAAGATTCACCTCTCTCCAAATGATACACCTTGACCCTACTTTTAAAATATGTGTAGGACAAGAAGAAAATAAATGTAAGGAAAAGGGAATTTTTTTCTTGCCTTTTCCTTCTTATTTTTCTTCATCCTCCTCTGTCTCCTATTTTCTTCTTCTGTGCTTTGAATAGTTGCATAGAAAGCCATACAAAGCTATGGAAACCATATTGTCAAATTATTTAATTCAGCCCTCTATTGAGTTCCAATTGCTTCCATGGCCACAGGTGTATAAACTCCTTCACCTAGGCATGCAGATTGCTTCTACAAATATTTGTGAAAGATAATAGGCTAGAATGTCACCTGCACAATAAGGCCAGTAATGGAATCTCTTCACAAGTAAATATTCTAGTGTTTTGTTGCTGATATTAAAACAAAGTGGAAGAAATCGGGAATGATGAGAACTAACTGGTAGGCTGAGTAAAAGGACAGAGCAAGATCAGAGGATGTGAAGTTGCATCGTTCAAGGCGGTCAGCTGCAGAGTCAGTATCTACAGACCTTCAACTGTCATGTGATCTTCAGATTAGCTCAAGAACATTGGATAAAGCATAAAACATAGACACATCGTTCCAGTGTTTGCTCTATGGGAGCCCTCTGCCCCGGGAGCGGTGGTCGGCTGTAGCTGCCTGGGGGCTCTCTGGGTGGTGCTTGGGTGGAGGTCAGAATCATGGCCTCCCCTCCTCTGGGCGCCCTGGGTCGGTACCTCGGCTGCTGCTGTTGACCCGCTGCTGCCGGGGCAGATGGCTCCCTGGATGGCATTTCCTTACCTAACCTGGCTCATCTGTACTCGGCCCAGTGTCCATCCTATTTTCTATTTTTATGTCCGTTTAATGTTGCTCTTTAATGTGTCCTCACATGGGGATAGGATTTGGGGGAGGGTAGTATGATTGTGTTAATGCCTAAATCTGTGGGATTTTATTCTGTAAAGCACTTTGAACTGCATTTTTTTTGTATGAAAAGCACTTTATAATAATAATGATAATAAACTTTATTTATAAAGGGCTTTATGGAATGAGTTTTAAAGTCTGACTGGCTGCATTCAAGCCTAATATCATACAGTGCAATTTAAAGTGTAAAAGGCAGTAGTGTAAAGCACACCACCATTGGACTCTTGAGCAGAGGAAAGGTATTATCTGGAGTGACGAATCATGCCTCTTAGGCTGGCAATCCAATGTATGACTCTGGGTTTGGCAATTGGCAGGAGAACAGTACTTTCCTAATGGCTGGATGTCAGGTGTAGAGTTTGGTGCAAAGAGGATTGTGATCTTTGGTTATTTTTCAGGTACTTGGCTTCCAGTGCAGGGAATGATAAATGCTACAGCATAGCAATGTTCTTTGGAAAATATCATCACACGCTCCTGTGGTTAACCTTAGAGTCTCCTGTTCCACGGACAGCAGAATGGAGGGACCGCTGTCAGGCTGTCGACCGGTTCCTCTGTGCAGCTGGTTCCTGAACCTTCCCTACCGTTCCATGTGTGTTCTCATATGTTTTGACCAATACATATGCTTCTATGTTTTTGCAGTGTTTTTTTAGCACCTCGGCTCGGCTCCCATCCCCCTACCTATTGCTAATAATTTTTCTATCTGCTAAAGGGGTGCTGGTAAAGCCGACTGCTGCCGCGGTCTTCCACATCCTGCCTTGTGTTAATGTTTGTAAGTGTTTGTATGATCTTGGATTGGTTGCACTTGAAAACTGAATTTCTCCACGGGGATTATTAAAGTATTTCTTATCTTATTTTATCTTATTATATGCTCCTATTTTTGTACACCCAATTTGGGGATGGCCCCATCTTGCAAACCTGTGCATGAAGCACAGTCTATAAAGATATCGATTAATGAGTTAGATGAGAAATACCTTGACCAGGGATAAAGTAGACCTCCTTGCACGATGAATTACCTTGTTGTTGAAAGTGTGATATACAAATAAAATTGCCTTGCCTTGCCTCAGTTTCGGGGACCCTTTTAAAATGAATTAGAAAGGCGACTACAAGTCAGGGGCCTCATTTATAAAACTTTATCCTTACTAAAACTGTACTTAAACTCAGAAAAAAATATATATTAATAAACATTTTCTGATTTATAAAACCTTGAGTACACAATATCCAGAACGCAATATCCACTTTATAAATCACACTCTCCCTAGAAATGTGCTCAGGTGATTTTAGGTCATATCCCACCTCCTCCACACCCACATTTTACCATAAATGGAGCACCTGCCCCTTTCCCCCATGATGCCCTAAGTGCAATTATTATTACTTATTTATTTTTTTAGGTTGTTTTGTTTTGTCTCATGGAGTGTGTGTGGGTGTGGAGTCCTGCCTGTACCCCTTAACGGTAACATTTTACTATTAATAACAATTTAGATAAGTAAAATGATCTAGCTGCTGTCAATCACATGATGACTTTCAATCAATGCTGATCCTTGACGTGTCTCTGCCTCCTAAGCTGCTTTGTTTTGCGGGTGAGACCTATTAGTAGGGTCTACACTATGATACACAGGAGTAATAATTACTATAGGCTATATACACTTAAATTGTTTTGTGGCAACTGACCGAGTGATATAAGCATGCTGTGTGTGTCCACCATGCCACTGTGTGACAAAACATCACCTGTCTTTTTGCCAATAAGCATGGCCAATAGCATTTTTCCCAAGCCCATAGTGAGGGTGATGGGGCTCAAATTATCAAATTATGGCCAAGAATATATAAATCTATTTTTTTAAATAGACCTGTCTGTGAGGAACAAAATAACCCTGCTATTAAAGTTACCGAAAACCGTTTTTATTTAAAGCTGCAGTCCGGAGAATATATTTATGTATCAAAGTTTTATAAATCATTTAAATGATAGTGGGGTTCAATACTATGATAAAAGGCTAGTGTTCCACAACATTTGTTATTCTTCCTAAGTCCTATCTTCCTCCCAAAGACTGCTATGCATTTCACACTGACTGCCGAATCTTTTTAGCCGATAGAATTCAAGTTTCCGCCCTGTTGCCTGTTAACCTGTCATGATGAGGCCGTTCACACAGGCCACTCCTGTTTACAGTCGCCATATTGGAAGAGAGCGTCAGCCATGGAGAAGTCCCTCACCTCTGAAATGTCCATAACAAAATACAATCGGTGATGATCGATAGCACTTGCTGCTTTCCTCTTGATCCGCTGTGACACCACAGGTGATGCATATGCACAATTGTTAAGGTGGGGCTAGAGGGAGCGAGAGGGGATGGAGGGGAGGGATGTTTAAGGAGGGGCCTTGGTAGTTCTGTGTGTTAAAAAAAAATGCTTGTTGCGCTACAGGCAGGGAAAACAAAACATAGTTGGACTCAGTCATTTGTTCAAATCTGGGTCAGGCGGCCTCTATCATTTTGATATAAAGAAACTCCAATCTAATCTAATTTTTCCTCTTTAATTTGACTATTTCTGAATTGAGTTGCCTTTAAATAAAATCAGTTTTTATACTTTGGGCTTCTTGTGCTTAAGTTGTTAGGGGTTAACCAGACCCTGAAGTATACATCGATTGGTTGTCTGTAGGCCTGCTGATCATGAGCTGATGCTTCCGTTTTAGTGGTGAGGGCAAGATGAGTGCGGATGAGTGGTGAGTTGCAGACAGTTTTGCCAATTTAGCATCTTTGTCGCTATATCTTGTGAGTTTTAGACCCCTCCAACAATTCTTTTTCAAAAAAGCGACTAGCAAAAACACTAGCGACCTTTTTTATGGGGTTACTGGAGAGCTTTGGGTGAAGCATTTATCCTTGTTACTCTCACTGAGCAGCGGTGCAACCGTGGGCTTGTCTCCCGTCTCAGAGCATTCACAGCATGCAGCCAGGCAGTCCGCGCGCCCCCAGGTACATCTGGACTCAGAGCAGATATTTACCCCACTGAGTCCAGAATGCTAACAAATTGTGCATGATTGAAGCCCAAGTTGCACTGGGACTTGTCTCAAAAATACAGAAATGTAAATGGTTGGGACTGCATCTGTTCAAGTCTGTTAAATACATTAGATGACTTCACAGAGTCATTTTTTGTTATATACTTGGTCTCCCACAATAATGTAATGAATTTAAATTAAAATACCTTGAGATCAGGGCTTTTCTCAGAAATTTATAGGTGTGAATAAAACAGAGATAAATTTGATTGATTAATTACAGATCCTAATTAATTAATCTCAAAGTTTTTTTTAATCTCATGACAGCACTAGTTGTAAGGTGTTTTAAATCTTGTCTGTATGTGCCCCTTTAGAGCACCTGCACCTCTAGAGGCCTCTGCATGGCCCAGCATAGATCGAATAGAACTGTTCTTGGGAATCTAAATCGGCAGATCAGCCAGTCATCATCATGGGCCAGGAAATCTCTAAGCTTCTCCAATTATAACATAAACTGGGAATAAATGTAGTTTTTGTTTATTTGTTTTTTAACTGCTTATGTGTGTGGATGGATGGATGGATGGATGGATGGATGGATGGATGGATGGATGGATGGATGGATGGATGGATGGATGGATGGATGGATGGATGGATGGATGGATGATTCGGTACCAATTTTGCAAAGGTTATTTGCTGGACACAAAGCACCAAGCAATAGTTTTACCAAAAGAGGAGGAATCTCACTTCGTTGAAATGAACAACTGTCTCCTGTTTGTTGAGATTACCTTATATTTGGGTTGCTTGACAACAGATATACATTTACTAAGTTTATCTTGACAATTATTTAAAAAGCCTGCAAAGTTGCAACGCATCTAGGGAGAGATGGACATGCAAAAGAAAGCACTCCGTTATCTTGCATTTATGTCAAGAATCTAAGAAATGTTTCTTTTTTTTCTTTCATTTTCTTACTGACATTCATAAGGGGCAAACACAGAAAAACACACACTTTAGTTGCATAGTCTTTACAGCAGTGAAAGTCTTCTCCTGATTTTTTGAAACACAGAGCCATGATGGGCTGCTTAGTCCACACGCGCACACACACACATACACACACACACACAGACCTTTAAAAGAAACAACTTAACCTCAGAGAGTTGATCCTTGCTAAAACCTACTGAAATATGAAAGACCTGGCGGGAGGAGAGGAGGAGATTGTGTGCTGTCGGTACAAGCAGCACCAAGATGGGAAAGAGGGGGAAGGAGATGCAGATGCAGTGAGTGAATATTAGATAGGAAAGAAGAGGTCATAGAAAGGTCTGGGACATGTGCTGTGTCAGTGCCTTTACGGTATGAGAGACTGATTGTGGCAAAAAGCTATACTAGGGATTGGTCCAATTACATTTAAAATCAATAATCAGTCATTATTTGCAAAAACAAAAAAACATTCATTAATCTCCCCAAAAATATGTACAGAAATAAGGACAGGAGACAGACATAAAGAGCAGTTATGGCATATGCCTTACTAAACATGGACTGAATCTAGTCTCAAGTGGCCTAAAATTGAGTCCAGCAGATTAGACGTACTTCACTAAACACACTGCTAATTGTAGTGTTAGTGATTGAAATAAAAGGTTTTGACAGTTTCATATTTAATATTAAAGGGAAAATATTGAAGAAATATTGGAAATTGTGAAGCATAATTAAATCACAGGCAGCCTTTATAATGATCTTCTAAGTAAATTAGAACGTTTTAAAAGGCACTGTTCTGAAACAAAAAGATTCTCTGGAGCCTGTCTCTGTAATGCAGAAAGCACCTTTCAAGAAATAAAATTACAAAGGGTTCACAAGAGCCAACAATGCGTAACAAGACAAAAAAAAAATTATAAAAACCATAACTGGCTTTTAAAAGAGACCACCCATTTCAAGTCCAAAGGAAGAGAATTTCAGAGTCTGGGGGCCACAGAACAGAACAGAACAGAACAGAACAGAACAGAACAGAACAGAACAGTCTCCTTTTGTTTTAATCTTAGTATGGGGAAGTATCGGCAGCCCCTGGTCACAGGACCCTCAGGGACTCGCTGGGGATATATGGGTGCAGAAGCCCTCTGATGTTACCCATTGCCTATTTTTGAAGGGTTCTCCAAGTCAGTAAAATAATCTTAAATTGCATCCTGATATAAACCAGAAGTCAATGTACTTGCATCAAGTCTGGAGTAACGTGAAAAGCTGGAGGATGGTCAGAAGCCTGGCAGCACCATTTTAAACAACTTGCGACCGTTCTTGGGAGTGTATAATATTAATACAATAATACAATCATGATGAAACAAAAGCATGAACAAATATTTCCTGCTTAGAATGTGAGACAATGGAGCTTAGCTTGGCAATATTTCTCAGATGATAAAAACAGGAACAAAGTAGAGACTTGACATGTGGATCCAAAGTAAAACCAGAAACAAATGTTATGCCAAGAGTCATCTAAGAGGATTTTGGCAAAGAACCAAGAGGTCCTAGTGTTTTTCTGATGTAAGGATAATTCATTCAGTTTTTTTCTTCACTTAGTTGAAGAAAACCGTCTGCAATCCACTGTTTATCAGATTCTAAGCACTTAAATTGTGGAGTTTAGACGTTTAGATGATGACATTAGAGATGTTTTAAAGGTTGACAGAATCCATCCAAAGGGGAGCAAATACAATAACAATGGCAGAGACCCCAAACCAGAAACTTGGGATTCAACAAGATGGACCGAATATGATAGAAAAGGGTTAGCTTTGACTGGCCCCCGGGACCAGCCCGGGACCAGCCGTTTGATGCGGCTGGGAGAAACCCAGCCGCATCAAACGGACACATAACAAAGTAAGAGCCCCCCCAGCAAAGATTGTTATCATACAAGATGGATCAATTAATGGAATTGAGGCTTTTTTTTAGCAAGAACACCAGAGTTTATAGCTGCTACAAAAATACAGTGAGCGAAAAATCTGAAAAAATCCCAAAAATCTTAGACCAACATCCTACTTTGGAAAAGCTCGTCATTCACGCTTGATCAGCAGATATCGTGATGAGACAATCAGAGATTCTGAAGAGAGACTTTTCTGATCTCCTACAGAGACTTCATGGACTTAACGTAAACATCCTCATCAGCGGACCAGTCCCTGAAGGGAATGATGAAAGATTTAGCAGACTCCACATGCTCCATAAATGGTTGAAGAAACAATAGCTGAGAAGTCGTTCACATTTATTAATAATTTCAAAATATTTGGAAGTGCTAACCATCTGTTCAAAGGCCAACGTTATCTTAACAAGGCCGGAGTAAAGCTGTTAGCAGCAAACTTTCTCTTATCAAAATCAGAAAGCAAAATACTCGCTCCCAAAATTACTCCTCCAAATTACAAATTTCTTAAGCAGGAGCAGAAAGCACAGACGAGGTAGAGGTGTAGCCAATATTTTTCACAACTCAATGAACTTTAAAAAGGTAACTCTGGGCATGTTTGATTCTTTTGAATACCTAGCCACCCAGATAAATGAGCCTAACCAAGCTTTATTTCTAAGTTTATATAAACCACCAAAACTTAACTCTAACTTCTTTAATGATTTCAATGACCTTCTTTCTTTAATATGTATCGACTATGACCAACTAATCATTGTGGGGGATTTTAACATCCATACCGACAACCCCCAAGATAGACAAGCAAAAACATTAGATGATACTCTCCACAACTACGGCCTGACCCAGCATGTCAAACAACCAACACACAATAAAGGACACACTCTGGACTTAATTATCAGCAAAGGTTTAAATATTTCCAACATCTCGGTAATTAATTCTGCATTATCTGACCATTTTTGTATTTTCTTTGAAAGTACCATCTCTGCTAAATTATCCAGCCACAGTAAAACCACTATAAAAAAGCGTTCTCTAGGGGACAGTTCAGTAGAAACCTTTAAACGTATTTACCCTTCCACCACATCCCCCTCATATCCCAACTCAGTAAATAGGTTGGTAGATAATTTCCTTGTGAAAATCTCAGACATCATGGATTCCATTGCTCCAACTAAAGTGAAAGTAGTCTCAGGTAGAAAGAAGTCTCCGTGGGCAAGTAATCCACTGGTACGTAGTGAAAAAAGAGAGTGTCGACAAGCCGAGAGAAAATGGCGGAAAACTCGACTCCAGGTTCACTGTGAGATCTACAAAGAGAGACTGAATAGATATCAGCTAACTATAAAAGATGCTACGGAATCGTTCTTTTCTGAAATCATCAACGGAAACATTAATAATACACGGACTCTATTTGCAACAGTGGAAAGACTAACTAATCCTTTAGTGACAGTAGCCCCTGAACTAAACTCTACCAGGGCCTGCAATGAATTTGCCAGCTTTTTCACTGAAAAGATTCTAACAATTAGACGGTCAATCTGTACCTCAAAATCGAACCCACAACCAGTGCCATTCCCAATCAACAACAATGTAGAGAAAATGTCTGAATTCCACGAATTAAACCAGAACAGCGTTGAAAAAAATCATTATCCAATTAAGCTCCTCCTCCTGCTGTCTTGATATCCTACCCACAGCTTTTCTAAAGAAAGTTCTTCCTGTTATTGGGTCTGATCTTGTTCAAATAGTGACCTAATCCCTGCTATCAGGTGTCTTCCCTCAGGCTTTAAAAACAGCAGTTATTAAACCACTGCTAAAGAAGAAAAAATCTGGACAACACGTTAATGCAGAACTACAGGCCAATCTCTAATCTTCCACTCATCAGTAAGATTATTGGAAAAACCGTGTTTCAGCAGTTAAATAGCTTCATAACAATGACAAACCGTTTTGATGTTTTTCAGTCTGGTTTCCGTGCTCACCACAGCACCGAGACTGTCCTCGTCAAAGTATTCAATGACATCTGCATAAATACAGACTGTGGAAGAACCACAGTGCCGGTTCTGTTGGACCTCAGTGCAGCATTTGACACTGTTGATCATTATATTTTATTGGAACGACTGGAGAGCTGGGTCGGACTCTCTGGTACAGTACTTGGCTGGTTCGAGTCTTACCTAAAGAACAGGGACTTCTATGTTTCAATAGGAAACTTTTCATCAGAACGAACAGAAATCACATGTGGGGTGCCCCAGGGCTCCATCCTGGGGCCCGTCTTATTTAATCTCTACATGTTCCCACTAGGCAAGATTATAGCAACCAATAACATTAGCTACCATAATTACGTGGATGACACTCAGCTCTACATTACAATGTCACCAGGTGACTCTGAACCCATTCAAACCCTAAATAAATGCATTGACCAAATAAATGGATGGATGTGCCATAACTTTCTCCAGCTGAATAGAAACAAAACTGAAGTGATTATTTTTGGACCCAAGGAGGAATGATCAAGAGTCAGCACACAGCTTCAATTAATACAGCTAGAAACTACTGATCAGGCTCGAAACCTAGGTGTAGTAATGGACTCAGACCTGAACCTCCAGGTTCACATAAAGGCAATAACAAGGTCAGCCTTCTATCACCTAAAGAACATCTCTAGGATTAAAGGACTGATTTTGCAACACGACCTAGAAAAACTCATCCATGCCTTTATCTTTAGTCGGATTGATTACTGCAACAGCATCTTCACAGGTCTGCCTAAAAAGTCAATCAGACAGCTGCAGCTGATCCAGAACGCTGCCGCTCGCGTCCTCACTAGAACCAGGAAAGTAGAGCACATCACCCCAGTTCTAAAGTCCTTACACTGGCTCCCTGTAGCTCAGAGAATAGACTTCAAAATACTCCTACTAGTTTATAAATCATTACATGGCTTAGCACCAAAATATGTTGAAGACCTGTTGTCAAAGTACCAACCACCAAGACCACTCAGGTCCTCCAACTCTAGCCTACTAAACATCCCTAGACTCAGAACTAAACATGGAGAAGCATATTTCAGTTTCTATGCTCCCCTTATCTGAAACAGACTTCCTGACGAGTGTAGAGCTGCTGAAACTCTGAACTGCTTTGAATCGAGACTAAAAACCCATCTGTTTAGAATTGCCTTTGAGTAAATGCTTGATGTCATATGTATGAAATGTGTTCATGCTCTCTTGCTTTTTTTGATCTTTCTCTTGCTTTATTGTGTATCATGTGTAATGTGTGTTTCTTTTACTTTTAATTCCCATTGTGTTTTTGTTTTTTAAATCACCAAATCACGTAAAGCACCTTGAATTACCCTGCTGTTGAAAGTGTGCTATACAAATAAAATTGCCTTGCCTTGGATTTTAGGTTCTCATTATGCATCTGATAAATGTGTGTGTTACTTACTGTTAACATATACGTGAAATGAATGGTCAATGGATGCATCTCCGTGACTTGCCTTAGGGTCAGGGAGAGATCTTTCAGCTGCCATCTCTAAACTCCACGACTAGAACCTTTTCAATCAATTTCACTCACTGTACAGTGAAACCATACAAACTGAGCTCTAAATAGTGGTCACTATAGCGGGCAGAATATGTTATTAATATTTGGGTTACAAAGTCCATCCATTTACAGGAATTATATGATTGGTTGGTTCTACTCGGTCATTACCTGCAATGACAGATTTCCCAGTGTTTAAATGTTCACACAAAAAAAAAAAGTAGATTAAAGACTCAGAAGGAAGGTCCCCGACACGAATAGTGTTGCCCAGCAGACACAGCTTACTAAAGTATAACTAAAGGGATAGCCCAAAGTGACCAAAGTCTATTCTGACTATAAACCAAACCAAAATGGAAACGTTTAGGTCTAACCTTTAAGACAGAGAAGGTGTCTGCCATTAAATCAAAATAGGAGCTGAAAAATGCAAAAACAGAAATCCAAATGTACAGGATGTGGATCTGGTTTTCGGTATTTGTAATTGATGTATACATGATAATCAAATAAACAAGATCAAGAATTGTCTTTCTATTGGAAAAAATTTTATGTTTTATGTTTTATAAATAATGATGTAATTAATTACTGTGATGAGTTAATGCAAACATGGTTCAACAGAGGGGTGGGTTTGTGCAGCCAGACACCACTTGCCTTTGTTAGTTTCAGACATGCACAAGACAAGGATAAAAATAAAAAAAATATTAATCAAAAACAATGTACTTTGAGGAACACAAACAGAGACATATACATGGCTGCACAAATTCACTGCTTGAGGTGTGACAGAAAAGTTTGACAGGGTCAGCTGGTGAGGGCTTTTATTTTCCCACAGCATAAAGTGTCACTAAAGTGTCACAGGGAGCTGATTAGAGAGTTAGAGTAAGGTCGTCACCAGTTGTTAAATTGAAGCCTGAAATTTTCTTCCTGACATTTCTATTTAAACATAACTTCAAAATTAAATATGCTACTAACACAAATTGAATGCCAGACATTTCATCACAGAGGATATCATGAGATGACTGCTCCTCTCTTATCTTAAATACTAAGACTTTCCTAGACACCTCCAGGAAATGCATGTTAACTTTTCATTCTTTCATGAGCCACATCATCACAGTTGGGATTTTCCTGCTTCAGCACAGTTAGCATTATATTCTCCATATTTTATTCAGTAGAATGCATATAAATATGATGTATTTTCTGTCATCCAATGTAACTTCATCACATCTATTTTTTTATTACAAAAGCTTGTTACGATATCATACATTTTCCATTTTAATTTCATGGCTTTGTTTTGTGTAACTACTCACAAGTAAGTTGTTGTAACACTCAAGTTTTCAGAACTTTCAAAATAGGGGGCTCAGCTTTTAAGGGGAAATATTCTCCTTAATTGCTGTAACAAAGCTGACTGTTGCTCATATAGAATTGAGGCATTTGCTTGAACTTACCTTTTAATTGGCTCACGTGGGAAGAATTTTAGGACAAGGAACACACTTTTCTTCAAACTGAGCCAGATGCCTTAATTTGTTTGACTTTATTTTTTCTTTTCTTTTTTTCTTGTGGCTCTATGTGTACCCTATCTGACAACAGTTTACAGAAGGACAAATTATACTGGTCCAGTTTAATGAGAATATGCAGCAGGACTAAAACCTAAATAGCGACTAATCTAATGAGGGATGTAATAATTATCTACTTTGACAGTAAGATTATTTATATCATTTAAATATAATAAAATTGACTTAATGACAAAAAGTTAAAATTAAATTATATATATGCTGTAAAAAACCTACAGCAATCAACAAAAATAGAAATCAAAATGATATCCAAATGGCTAATATTTGGGAACTCAAGATGTTTCACATTGACCAGTTAAAACTTCTGTGTAACCGAGAATTGACCCATAGCATATACAGGGAGGCCTATTTGGAGAGCTTAAAAGGGAGCAACCTAACCTCAGAGAGCTTATCCTTGCTAAAAACTACTAAAATATGAAAGACCTGTTGGGAGGGAGTGAAATGGGAATGGGAGAAAACACAAAGGGGAAATGGTGGAGTGACTGAACATTAGACACAGAGAAGTGAGGTCACAGAAAGGTCTGCTGGGTGTACTGTATCAGAGATTTTACAAAATGTGCTCAGCAAAAAATAATCTTAGACTTTACAGACATATAAATTAAAATAATTCAAAACAGTTTTCAACATTTAGGCCAAACGTACATTTTCAAATAATATGCAAATATGCATATGCATTTAAGAAATGGGTGAACAGTGAAGAAAGTTAAGCAAAAGAAAAACTAATGATTTTTAAAAGATTTGTTTATAAGCCTCTTAATCAGTGTAATGTCCAGTTCACAATGTGTTTTTGATCGTCGAAGACAAATCTTTTGTCTCAAAAGAACCCAACCTTTAAAGCATTTCAACATAACCGTTTGTTTCTATACTGATACAATGCTTGGCAATGCTTTGGTACAAAATCAGAGTAGGAATAGTGAAGCAAACCGGGAGCCTTTAGCCATGGGCGTGTTCTTCTTTTGAAGTTTGATGTTGTTATTGTTAAAATTATTACATACTATTGGGAAATAAAGAATATCACAGTGATTTTTGATCAATCAAAAACTATGTAGATGCAGATTTTTTTTTCTCACAAAGGAAAAAAAATATCTGTAGTAGTTTAGTTGGATTTAAAATGTAGTTAGAAACAATCTAAATGTTTTGTTTTTTCACAAAAACAGAAAGAAGGGAAAAAAAGCCAGCCTTTTTCCTAGAAATCCAACTTCCCAACCCACAGATCCCACATCCTCTGATTTTGGCTGCAGACTCTGCAGGAGACACCAGATTTTTGTTGTATATATCCTGACTAGTCAGAGCTATTATGGGCATACTTTTGCACTGGGTGATTTTTTTCCTACATATCCATGATAATATTTTTTAGTCTGGGTCAAAAAATCTGATCAATATTTTTGGTCTCAAATGGCACATACATAACTAATAATCAAAAACTTTATAAATATATATATTATGCATAATAAAAATTTAAAAAAGGACAACTTGTGACAGAGTTGTCCAGCAACAAAAACGGTATCAAAACCAAGATATTATTTTGGTTTTCGCTATAAAGATTAGAGGGATTCATGATTAAAACTTGGGTATTAAGTAATAGTGTATACACACTATGATTTTGATGTATTTTACATTATGTCACACTGGAGTAAGTATATATATATATATATATATATATATATATATATATATATATATATATATATATATATATATATATATATATATATATATATATATATATATATATATATATACATATATACTCACTGGCCACTTTATTAGGCACACCACTCCAACAGTTTGTTAATGCAAATTTCTAATCAGTCAGTCACATGGCAGTAACTCAATGCATTTAGGCATGTAGACATGGTCAAGACGATCTGCTGCAGTTCAAACCGAGCATCAGAATGGGGAAGAAAGGGGATTTAAGTGACTTTGAACGTGGCATGATCTCAATCCAATAGAGCACCTTTGGGATGTGGTGGAACGGGAGATTCCGACAACTCTGCAACAATTGCGTGATGCTATCATGTCAATATGGACCAAAATCTCTGAGGAATGTTTCCAGTACCTTGTTGAATCTATGCCACAAAGGATTAAGGCAGTTCTGCCTTAATATATATATATATATATATATATATATATATATATATATATATATATATATATATATATATATATATATGTATATATATATATATATATATATATATATATATATATATATATATGTTAGGGCTGTCATAATTTGTAGAATTAACTGAAATTGTTTCGTTTTTTTACGCATTAACACATGCACAGGCTGACCCACCGTGTTTATCCTACAATTCAGCCTGTGCTGTGTTAAGTGCTCTTCAGGTGAAGCGCATGGCAAACCCGAACTACACCCATGCTTCCATGTGAACGTGTCTTTTTTGTCACAGGCCAGATAGAGGGATAATCGGTCTTTGTTACATCCTGCTCTGCTCTACTGCGCATTTAGTCTGCAGAAAGATACGTGATCAGGTTTTGTAAACAATCAGAAGAAGCGATTGGAATGAGCAGATGACTGAAAATGCAACAGTCTGCTGTAATAACTTCACATCAGATAAGCCTTTGGCTAACAAACAAGCTAACATAGCGTTATCCTCTTAAAATAACGGCCTAATTCATTTTTTCAGGTTTTTAACAAAACACAAAAAACTGAACAAAATATTGAATATATAACATTTATTAACAATTTCATTCAAAAAGGTTGTGACAATAGATGACTATTGACATATTAAAAAACGTCTCTCAGTTATGCAACATGAGAGGAAAAAATGACTTAGGCAAATTTTTTAACATGCCTATGTGACTTAGGCCATTATTTTAGGAAGGTGACGATAGCTAACCAACACTGCAGCTGCAAGATAATCACAAATAATAATAGTGGGTACTGGAGTTATTTAAAAGTTCAGTTCCACACCACACAATTGTGCTCATATTGGTAAGCAAATAATCCCTCTATTGTTCAGAAAAATTCAATTCAAAAATACTTTATTGATCCCAGAAAGAAATGAAGTGTTGTGGTAGCCTATACTATTTAATTCTTTAAGGAGTTGTAGATCCCAATGGCAGTGGGCAGGAAGGCTCTCCTGTAGCAGTCTGTGTTGCATCAAAACTATTAAAACATTTGACTGAAAACTCTGTTGTATTAGAAGAGTCCCATGAAGAGGATGCTCAGTGTTGTCCAATATTAATGAGAAACAGCCAGTTTTACATTCTGTTAACCAGTTAGTTTGCCTTAGCAATTGGGTAAAATATAAATAGGTTAAAAGGGCCCCGTATAAATGAGATTGTGGAGTTCAAAATAAAAGTTCCATGGATATTTCCTGTATTTCTTTTAAAAAACAGCAAAGGAATCAGGTTTAGTCCTTTATTTACAAGGGAAACTGGAGTTTTTCAGTCATATTTAGAAATGTTAATTATTCGTGATACTACCCTGTGATTAATTAGATCAGAATTTGTTATCATTTGACAGCCCTAATATATATATATATATATATATATATATATATATATATATATATATATATATATATATAAGCATGCATGCGTGTGTCCTCAGCTTGTATAAACATTCTGTTCTCCTCTAATCTGTGCCATGCCATATTTGCAGAGCCTGTGTATATGGTTCTGTGCTTCTGTGTTTTAGTTCAGAGAGCCAGTAAGCCACATGCAGGACTTTGCTTGGTTTGAGTGCACATACAGCTACATAACACACACACACATGCACGCACACAAACACACGCAGCTTTGCAAAAGTCATTATAAGCAGGTGTGTTTAGATACATCCAGCTTCTTGGGTTGCCTTTGCACCAACTGTAGCTCCTTCTCAGTTACAGTTTTTTTTCTCTGCCTGTCAGTCTTGCTCTCTCTGTTCCAGCCTTGCTTTTTATGTGAAGTGGTTTTCTCTGAACTTCAATTTGGACACAGCAGTTTTATTTGAAAAAGAAAACAAAGAAGCATGCATTTGTTATAAGAATAAAATCAAATATAGTAACCCAGACAGACATGTACGCTCTGTGATTTTTCATCTTTATACATGAAAGTCTTCAATAAAAACCAAATGAATATATTTTGTTTTCCACACTGGAAATATTTCAAATTTAGGATTTTTAGCTACTATGGCATCTCAATCTTTTGTTCTCAGCTGCAGGTACAAACATTGGTTAAGTAGTTTTGTCAAGAGTTTGTCAACAATTCAATACAAGAATTCAATACTACTTTGAAATCTGTTTTTCTTTCTGTATTATACTGTACCATAATTTTCAGACTATTGACCACACCTGAATATAAGCGGCAGCAGCTACATTTTTAAAGAAAATACATTTTGTACATATAGAGGGCACACCTGAATAAAAGCATGTTTTCATGTTGTAACAATGGTTGTATCATGAGATATTTTTTGCAGAAAATCGGTACACGGCATATTTTTTTTATTACCTCCGCCAGGAGGTCATGTTTTCGTGTCTGTCTGTCTGTCTGTCTCTTAGCAACATAACTCAAAAAGTTAAGGACGGATTTGGATTACATTTTCAGGAAATCTCCAAAATGGGACCAGGAACGACTGATTAAATTTTGGGGTTTATCTGACATGAAACGTGTATCCACCCAACCACCAGCTGGAAGAGCGCAGCCATGCGTCTCATTAAAAGGCATATTATTGGAAAAGTATCGAAAGTTAGAATTAGATAACATGGGGATGGGGGGATGAGTGGCTCCGGCAGAGGTAAGCGCTCTCTGTGTGCGCTTCTAGGTTTTAATTTAAGACATGCTTTTTTTTCAAACTCTGCCTGAAAATGGGCAATAGGGCACCGACACCACATGACAGTAACATGCCTGCTTAGTAAATAAAACATACTTTAGCCTACCAGAAAAGTAATTGGTCGCTATCTTCATCTTCATCTTTCTCACTAAAGCCACTGAAGTCGTCTTCTTCTGTGTCTTTATGTACTCTGAAAGCTTTTGGCGTCTTTTTACACTGACTCACTTCTTCCCTCTGCCTCCTCCAACGTCTCATCATCAATTCATTGATGTCAAGCTTACGTGCATTAGCTCTATTTCCTTCATTGACGGCCAGCTCAATTGCCTTTAACTGAAAAGCTGCATCTCTTCGTGTGTATTCCATGATGAGGGTGTGTGCATGAAAACTACCGGTAGTGTCTTCTTCAGCGCAAAATCTCTTTCCCCTCAGGGATTAATACATTCAATTCAATTCAGTTTATTTACATAGCGCCGATTCACAACAGATGTCATCTGAATGTACTTTACAAGAAGGTAATTTCAATACAAACATTCCAATCAGTTTAAAGGTTTAGCTAGTTTTCTATGTAAGGAATCCTAGCAGATTGCATCAAGTAACTGCCTGGCAGTTGTGCCCCGTTGATGCAGACTCCAGCCACAGCAATCCCTCAGCAATCCCTCATACTGAGCAAGCATGTAGCAACAGTGGAGAGGAAAAACTTCCCTTTAACAGGAAGAAACCTCCAGCAGAACCTGGCTCAGTACAAGTGGCCATCTGCCACGACTGTGGGGGTTTCGAGAAGACAGAGCAGAGACACAGAACAAAAAAAAATTAATGTAAAAGTACTTAGTACGTAATACTATATTAAAGAAAAT
Organism: Valencia hispanica; assembly: GCA_963556495.2. Classification (NCBI taxonomy): domain Eukaryota; kingdom Metazoa; phylum Chordata; class Actinopteri; order Cyprinodontiformes; family Valenciidae; genus Valencia; species Valencia hispanica. The sequence continues at coordinate 51,277,266 of OY747703.1, read as the reverse complement.
AAAAGGTTGATAACAGGACACAGAGGATGGTCAGTGACTTGGATGCCCCACATCCAACAAGGCATTGCAGCTAAGCAGGATACCAGACCAGGTGTGGCTTCTATGGAGAGAAAAACACAGAGAAAAAAACTAAGTTAACAGTCGAAATAACAGCAAAAAATGCAACTGGAGAGCAGTAGAAAGAAAAGTAGCAGAGTGAAGAAAACTGGTCAGTCTGTCCTCCAACAGTCTAAGCCTATAGCAGCATAACTACCGCGATAGCTTAGGATGGCCTAAGCCTCTCTAATAAATACAAAAATAAATAATAATTATAATAATAAATGCTAATAACGTATTTCTGATTTTGATTCTGATCTTTCCCCACATATGTCTCACTTTTGCACCTCCTGCTATAGTGCCTCCCAGGGGCTGTTAGCCAGTAAAACAATCTATATATTAGCCATATAATTGCATAGGACACAGGGTCCAAAGCATGTGAAAAAAGTATATAACAAAGGAATATAAAAATGGGTCAGGTCTTTTAAAAAATCAAGAATTATTCACTTTGACCTCAGCCTCAGGTTGTCAGTTACTTTCAACAATATTGTCCCCAGAGATGCACACAACCCTTATGTAGTCCTACTGGAAACTGTTGCAGTGTATGGCAAACACAGAAAACCTCATTCTCTAATTTTTGCACATGACTTGTGTCAGAGTTTTCCCAAAGTTGCTGAAAGGAAAAAGTGAAATTCTGAAACGTTTTGACGTGAGTGTAAGACTAATACAATACTTTTAATTTTCACTTCTTTCTATTTTTTTCTTTGTTTTCATTTACCCCTTGTTAGATTTTTATTTAAGTACCTCTGTGAATTAGTTAAAGCCATAGTTCTCAAACTATGTTACAAGTACCACTGGTTGTACTTGGGCTGCGCCTAGAGGTGCTCCGAAGAAAGTTTGTTTGGTAAGCACAAAGAACTTTTGCCACTTCAGGATCTGGAAGGATCTTCTAAGTAACTGCTCAGTGACCATGGAAACTATTAGGAATACAAATTAATATGATAATAATATTGGATTTCTCTGCATTCAGGGCTGTTTTGTAGAAATATTGTTTTTGAGATACATATCAAATGTACAAATAAACTGTTTTTTACTACAAGTATCAGTAAGTTTTATATTAGGTAACCAAATTGGATGTTGAAGTAAGGGTTGGTAAGAAACACATAAAATTTGACTTAGCAACTACACTCTTAACTTTTCTAACTACTTAAATGAAATGCATATTTAAATGGAATTTGTGAGCCTATCAAAAAGTGCTACCATATAATTATCATTGTTTTGTTTTTATCATATAGCAACAAACTGAAAAGGTCCCAAGTCCAGATGTAAAACTCTTTTAGATATCTGTCAAGATGTTGGTACTTGGAAAAACTTGGTACTTCTTATAAGATCAATAATGTAGGGGCGTCACATGGCGCAGTGGTTTGGGACGGGCGCCCCACAGGCCTTAGTCCTCAATGCAATTGTCCTGGGTTTGATTCCGGCCCAGGGACATTTGCCGAATATCTCTCTCCCCTTTCTGTAAGCCTATCCACTTTCAATAAAGGCCACTCTGGCCACAAAAAATCAATAATGTAGACCTTCAGACTGATTCCACAAACATTTGTGAAAGTATGGGTTGTTTTCAGGAGCTCAGTAAAATCCAGTTTGATTCTGTGATAGGATGCAACCTGAGCAACAAGTCCAGTTATGAAATTTCCTTGCTGCTAAATATTCCACAGTCAACTGTTACTGGTTAATATAACAACAGGGAGAAAAGGCCAGTTAGAATGACAGAACACACAGTGCCTGATATATCAATATTCCAAATAGAGAGCCTAAAATTGCGTGCACTGCAAAAAAATTGCGGCAGTGGGTTGTCCTTTATTTGCGGTTGATCTCCTAAGATTGATTGCGCAAAGAGCAGTTTTTAAATGAGAACTTTTTGCGTGCTCTGTTGTGTGAGACTACCTGTCCCATGCAGCACCCAGCAGCCAGAGAGAAAGATTCGCTAGAGAGGAGCATGCAGTAGAGTTATCATGCGTCTTTGTCAAAAAAGGAAAAGAAATGACATAATTACCAAGTTTATGACTGTCAGAGTGTTCATTACTACTGGCCCAGAATGTCTGTGAATGTTCTTTTTCATTTGTCATTAATAACCTTATGTTGAATCATTGTGGGGCAAAGTTAAGACAAGATTTTCAGAGGCGGTATAAATAGGCGCAAAACCAGCCACCACAAACAGTTTATGTTTGATAAATCATTCTGCGCTTGCAATGCTTACTTAATTGCATTGTTACTTCCCAATATTTTGCGTCTTCTGACAGAAACGCCCACATTGCATATTCATTAAGGGCAAAAGCACTAAATGTATTGCACGCATCCTACTGCAGGTTTAACAGGCACAGTCCGCCCTGTGCCTGCTCAGTAAATCACCTGCTGCATGTGTTTGGGCCCGCTGTGAGGTTTGTGCACGTTTTAAGATGCGCAAACCTTTGATAAATCAGGCCCACAATGTGCAGAAGTCCTCATATGTCCTTCAGATTAGCTCAAGAACAGTGTATACAGAGCTTCATGGAATGGATTTCTATTACATGAAGATGATGTAAGGCAGAAACCTTACATCATCAAGCCCAATAAAGAGTGTTTTAGACAATTTCATGCTCCTATGTCTAGTCTACACAGAGACAACCCACAGGGTGAGCAAGGTCAACTCTTCTCTTCTAAGAGGATCTGAGGAAATGCGCTTCTAGAAGGAAACTAGTCAAAATTTCATATAAACACACTTCTAGACCTTAGGGAAAGCCTGTCCAGAAGAGTTGAAGCAGTTTTAGTTCAAATGAGTGGGCAGACATGTTACACTTAACAGATTAAGAATGGGTTGTCAAAAAAGTACATGGAATTTTAGTGAATGGCTTAGGCGTAAATTATGACTTAAACCCAATGTGTACCACTACAAAACAGAATATATAATAATTAAGAGGAAGAAATGCAAATTGCGACATTTATTTTACCTGTGCCAAAGTAGCATTGTTTTTAATAGATCTTACAGGAAAAGAAAAACAAAAATATAGATATTTTCTCTGCATCATGTTATCCCAATGTATAATTGAGCTGCTTTTCTTTGTCATAACATTAGTATGACTTATTAATTTATGTTGTATGGCAACTTATAAAATAGGTGGATAATGCAAGTGCCACCAAATTAAAGCCTGCTACAACTTTAATCATGTTTGACCTCTCAAAAGCCTTTTAGTGAAAGATATATTTAACTTAAAGAAGTCCAATTACTTTAAACAGTGGATGAACTGAAAACCCTAAAACTGCTTCTGCAATCTGACTGATTGGTTCTACATATAGATCTCCGTGTTTTTTTCTCCTGTTTTTTGGAAGTAAATTTAAAGTGAATAATTACTGTCTTGAAAGTGTTCTTATGTGTTTTGCTTGTTCTTTAAAAAGGACAATAGAGAGAATTTCTCCTATCCGGAAATAAAAGCAAGACCCATGCTTTGTTGTTAAAATGGGACATGGAGTTTCAGGGGAATTTGCCATTTAGAGGGAGGCACTGTGAACAGCTCCCCAATGTAGACCTGAAACACGAGGTCCCCAGGGACATTAACGCTGTGTTCCTCATAGAAGATTTACGACTGTTTATGTTCGGCTTGGTATTTAAACAAAACAAATGATGAATGCTAAAGTTGTGCACTGAAAGTAGGCTACTCTAACAATAGAACTAACGATTGTAGGAGGGTGATTGGTGAAGAATAGGTAGAAGTTACCTTTAGCATTTGTAAAAATTAACTAGAAAACTGATGCTCAGTTGAACTTTTTCTTCTTATTGTAATTGGTTCTGCAGCATTTCAGAGTAATTAAAAAATAATAGGTATCAAAAAAACAACTTAAATTTGACACAAAAAGTTAAACTTATAACTTGGTAATTCAACACATGTCCCTTATGCTTGTTTCTTCTATCCTAAAAGTAAGAATATGAGTTACCAAGCTTTTGTTTCCAAAATGCCAATTTTGCGCTTTCTCCTAAGAAATAGAATTTGTCTAGAGCCACAAAACTAGAAAAGACAACATTTTATATAAAAAAGTTGCAAGCACACATGCTGTGTCAGGTCTCCTTTTTTAAGAATAAATTTAAGATCCACATTTCCATTGCTAGTCTTTTTTTTTAAACTAAGAAAAAGAAAAGAAAGAGAGAAAACACTTTCAAAAAGAGAGAACAAAGATCATTCCTGCAATGGAATGATTCATATTAGAGGCTACGTTCACACTGCAGGTCTTAATGCTCAATTCCGATTTTTGGGATTAAATAAAAAATTTTGTGTGTGTGATTGTTCACGCTATTATTAAAATGCGACAGCAAACACGCTCTTGTTTGAATGGCTCTCGGCCCTAAAGTGGTCCGCATGTGCAGAAGAAGACAAGACATCACAAAAAACGCGCTCTGTTTAGGCAGCTCTGGCAGCTACAGATGTTAGTGTTTGTGCAGCAGTTTGGCAATTAATCCACAATCGGAATCGAAAAAACTTTGACAAATTAATTAGAGAAAGGACATTGAGAAAAAAGAGAGCCCACATTTTAACATTGGCTTTTTTTGGCGCTGTGGCAGCTACCTCTGTACAGTGGTATATGTGTATCCAAAGCTGGAACTACAGTCTGTGGTAGAGTTGTAAAAGGCTTCACTCAGTACGTTTACATGCACATATTAATCAAGCTTTTGGCAAAGATCGAACTAATAGCTTAACAAGAATGGGAGCCTTTACCCTAGTTTACATGTCACTCAGAAAATCAAACTACTGTAAGAAGTGCATTCGCCACCGCAACACTAGGTGGCAAAATGCGCCTTTTCATGTTGGATTTTTCCGGTTGGCTTAGAGCGTCACACAGATAGTAAACAAATGCTGACAGCAGTGAAGTAAAAACAAGATATGCACAACAAGTGAAGAAATGGACGACAACAACGCTGCAACACAGTTCATTTTGTAAGTACTGTGCTGTTTGATTGTGTTACACTCGTTGTTGCTGCTGTGTTGTTGCGTACCGGTGTTGTTTTTACTCCTGCTTTCGCTGTCTCGTCACTTCCCGTGAAAAGCATGGCTGAGGCGGGATTGAAGTTGCATACAAAGAAATTTGATTTTCGAATCGCATTATCTGGGTGACTTAGCTTGATTACTCTCACTCTAGTTTGGTTCAACTTCAGTCGGACTAAGGTGTATACATGCATTTCAAAAGTACAATTTCTTTCGGACTAAGGCAACAATTTGGCTTTCTCTTGCTGCATGTGAACACATTAACCGAAAGAGTTCATCCACAATTTCAGGATGTCAAGACAGACCTTTAAATACCTTTGTTGGTGCCTCATCCAGGGCAATTGATTATGTCGTGTCAGTCAGTGCCTTTACATGTAGTAAGAGAAAGGCGAATTATTGTCTTCGTACAACTGAAGTCGAACCGAACTAGAGTTAGAGTAATCAAGCTAAGGCACCCAGATAATGTGATTGTAAAACACCGGTTGAACTCTCTAGTCCAACCAGACGAATGTCAGTGTGAAAGGGCGCATGTCAACACCTAGCGTCGAGGAGTCGAATGCACTTCATTCAATAATTCGATTTTCTCAGTGACTTGTAAACTGGGATAAAGACTCCCTTTCTGGTTAAGCTATTACTCTGATTATTGTCTAAATTCAATTTAGACATACAAGACGGATTTAATGTGACATGACCATTTAGACTGAGCAAGCTGGGTGGTGGTCAGACATTTTCTTGCCCAAGGACACAACGACAGAGATGGACAGAGTGGGAGTTCGAACTGGCAACTCACTGGTTACGGGGCAAACTCCTACTACCTGAGTCACGGTCTTCCCCATTATTTCACCGTTATCATGCTAAATGGAACTTCTGACTTTATGAGTATTAACTCTTTAAAATGTATTGTTCTTAATAGAAGCCTAGGATATTTTCTTTATAGACCATCTAATCTTAAGAACTAATTTACCTAATTTATTATTGCTTAACTTCTATTTGCAAAACTCTGCAACAAAGCTCTCAGAGTCTATCTGGTTTAATGTATGATTAAAGTAGGGTAATTGGCATGAGATGCGCAATCACAGCAAATGTTTAAGATTAGGATAAATCTAAATAATGTTTTTTACAGTAAAATTAAATAAAATCAGTAAAAAATGACATTCTGTTGTATATTTGTAGATTGATTGTCTAATTATTGTCTTGCTGGTGAACCTTTTTTGTGTGTTGGATAATTGAAGCTGTCTTTAAGGCACCTCCAGTCTTTCACAATTCCCTCTAGAGGCTCTCTGCAAACTGTTTAATGCCTTGATGAGTTTGAAATTCATTATTCTGGTTCATGGTGATTTCAATCAAACTAAAAATTGTTATGCCAAAAACCATTAGTGTGTTTACCTTCAAACCCCATAAGGTAACTCCCTGAATTTTGCATACTCAGCTACTAAGTAAAGCTTCTTATCCACATTTAAAGATTCATATGTCGACAGTTCTTCCACTTAAAATAAGATTTTCCGATCCAATCCCAGGTATCAGTTTAGACCGTAGTAAATGATTGGTGGAGAAGTCCCTGAGGAAAATCAACTCTCAATCACTATTTTTGGCTTGTTGTCTGGGACTTTGTCAGCTGCTTCTCCAGTGAGCTTTGTGGGTGTATTTTGTGCTGCCAATTTTCAAAACTTACTCTACACTCATTACAGACTCACAGTGGCCCTTTTGCTCCAGGGAAACAAAGTTTAATTTTGGCTCCATGCCCTATGAAGGAAGTTTTTTTTTTTTTTTTCATCTTTTGATGGAGATGAGAATGGCCTTTGATAATGTATAGCAAACGGTAGACGGTTTGTTGGGAGAGGGCAGCAAGATTGACTGTTGAACTAGTGGCGTAGTTGGCCAAACTGACAGAATGGGAGTGCACGGCTTATGTGCTTGGAGAGGGAGGCTGGGCAGCAGAGCTGTTTGCTGAGCACAGTTTGGGACTGATGTCAAGAAAAACCATTGCTCTCCAATGGGCCTCACCTGGATGGCAGAATGGATTATTTACAGCTACAGGTATAAGAATATTTTGTACATCTGCAAGTAGGGGCTGAAGTGTTTTTTGTTTCCTTAACAGTGTGTCTAAAGCTATCTGGATATACCATTCAAGACTGTTTCAGGGACAATATTGTTAACCAAGGAAGTTAACACTTCTGCATTATAATTAAAATGGCTAGCCTCCTACTGGTTTATCACCAAGACATGCTACTTGATGTCCTATATCTGTAGAAAGACTCTTTCTGCTTGCTCCATCCCCTCTTAACAAACACTTTTCTATTGTATCCTGTTGACATATATGAAATAGTATTAAAGGTATAGCGGAGGATTTTCTTTTTCCGGGTGGGTAGCCTATACTATTGGTCCACCTAAGCGTCAATCATTCTGGTGATATGTTTACGTAAGGCCATCGTACGTGCTCGTCCCTAGGTAGTTTTTGCTTTCTGCGCATGCGCACTTTCAGGTGTATTATGTGTGATGAGTTTAATGCTAGACGATAGCTTGTTTATTGGCCTGTAGCATGCTAAAGTTAGCTATAGAGATGCTTGTCGTAAATTGATTTTCACTTACCGGTGGTGAGTCTGACATAGTGGAAACGACGTGCACGAGGTGAACTAGGCACGTGCATGCTCTCTCGAGCACACGGCGTTCCATCTCGGGAGCAGATAGTGTTGCACATGTGCATTTTTGGAAAAATTGGAGAGGGCGGGTCTTTTCTAAAATTCGGAAAGATCCTCCGCTATACCTTTAAGTAAACTGTTTCTTATGAGTAATTGTGAAAAATATTAAATCATTGATTTAACAGAAGGAGATATATTGATTTATTTAAAAATATAATTCTTAAAATACATCATTTAATGCTATTGGGGAACTACTGTAAAATACACTTTTGAAGTTGAATATTTTATTTGAAAAATGCCTTGTCAAAAAATATTCATACCCTTATCTTTGGTGATAAGCTCTGGTTGTTGAAGACCTCCTTGTATTACCCTAATTTTCTGCAGATAAATATTTTTGGGAGCCAGGAACACTCCAAAACCGTATTATATCCGGTCAAGACACATGTTTGTAAAATTAAAGGTTGAATTTACCTATAGAATTCCAAAAGGATTTCATTATCAAAGGTCCTTTTAAGTTACATTCAACTTTCTAGATGCTTTTCAAGAGCAAAGAGAAGAGAGAGAAGAGAAGAGAAGAGAGAGCCTAGAGAGACCCAACTCTGCCACTGTCTTCATCTTTTTTTCTTTCTTTTTTCCTCCTTTTTAAATATATTAGATGTTTTTTAAATATATGTTTTAAGTTGTAATCAGCTTAACTTTTTTTGCTCAGAAAATATCCAATTAAATGATGAAAAGCTAATAGATTAGACTTTAAGACAGCAAAGAATATGACAAGCTGAGGTCTTTGCTTATTATGTTCCATGGAGGCTGCTAATTGTAACACCACATTTCCAAAAACACTGCATCTTTCGATAGTTTCTATTAGTCAAGCTTTAACAATTTTATTCAATATATTTGCAACGCAATATGAAAACAAGCTAAATAATTTATGAAGAGTAAAGCACACTTCATTCTGAATTTCCTCCAAATGTATTTAAAAACAAAGCATACTGTAAACAGGTCTGTCATGTGCTATTGTATTTTTTCTTCTCATTACAGTATGTGGTTAGTCTTTGAGACATATCTGTGTTTAGTGTTTCCATTAAGTGGAGTACATTTCTTAGAAGAAAGTTTTTTTCTCTCTCTGAAAGCTCTTGGAGCATCACAAACATAATTTTACCCACCAATAATTCTAGAGTGGAGGCAGCAGTGTCAGAGGCCAATATCTCCAGACCTAACCACATAAAATTTGAATCATGTGTCTGGCATGCACAAAAGATAATATATGTTTTTGTAATTTGGGCAACTCGAAACTTTAACTGCTGTGAGACAACAGTGAATCACTGGAGTACCACAAGAAAAGGAGCGTGTCTCTTACTTTATAGTCACAGCTTACTCTGGGGAAATATGAATGTAAATATAAATCGACTTCTCCTTGTCATACTTTCACAACCCCAAAATAATGAAATTACAACAAATTCTAAGATTTGCCACACCCTAAAAATTATATGCTGGATGAGAACTTTTGTGCTTTTATTCTGTGTTTTGCAAAATTTCATTTAGTGCAGAAACACATTTTACCAGCCCTTCCCACCCTGGGGGTCCCCGTGCAGGGATCAGGCTGTACTTATTATTAAAAACCAATCCACCTCCACTGTTTGAGGTGAGAACAGACTGCTGAATACTACTACCATGTAACTAATTATGTTTTTATTTTTCTTATATATTGTAAATATCTGTTCAATCTTATCTTTGAATCTTTAGATGGGTAAACAACATTAACAGTTTTCTTGTATAAATCCTTAATGTTCTGATACTTTAGGTTAGTTTGGAGTTAAACTTTGTCTTCATATTAAAGTCTATAAAATGTCCTTGATTTTGATAAAAAAAAAATAGGATTATACTATTTACTGTACCTTTTATTAAGAAGGCCTGGGATTTTTGTCCATAGACAAATCAGCAACCACTTTTACAAAAACCGCGTTGCAGCTGTTGCAACTCTGAGCCGCCAAGAAAGGTAATGACAGCTTCAAAATAACTTATTTGTCTAAGTGTTGGACTGTTTGCCGTGCAAGAGTTTAAGGCAAAAACACATCTACATCACAGTGGTGTGGAATTTATGTGTCTTTCAAACACAGGAACCTTTTCCAAGAACCCGGGTAGTTTCCTGAGGCCATTATTGCCCCCTTCTGTTTCCACTAGATTTACCAGAGGAAAAAAAGAAACGGCCAGGGTAAAAGTTAACCCCAGGAATAGGTCCTGTTTGGGCTGTGGTTGTTTTTAATTTACCAAGAACTTTTATTGAGTTTAAATCATCATTTTCTGATTAAAGCTGTCTGTCTTTACAGGGGGAGTAAAGGTTTCATTTGAAGTAATATAGTTAGAGTTTTAAACTGTTTATGTGCTAAGGTGAAAATTAAAACAACAATGATTCTTGTTGATCATTAATAAATGTTTGTGTTCATGTCAGTGTTTTATTCTTTTCTGCTTGGGACATGCCTATAAAGCCTTATAAAAAAATAAAATAAAGGTCAATGTTACAAAGTTCTTCTGGCTATGAATGATAAATGGACCGAATTTGTAACCCGGCAACCCACCAGTAACAGGACAATCGCCTACCCGCTGAGCCCCAGACCTTTGAAGTAATTATTATACAGTTTCAAAGTGTAAATACTAGGAAATGATCACAGGTTATAGGTAGAACACGAAGTTTTACTTCTGATTACTGTTATCTTTCCATTCCCTCGCTCCAAAAAAGATAGAAAACAGTCTTAAACTTTTTAGTTACACTAAAGAGACAATTTTTCACATTCACACACACTCGATTTTTCACACACGATCACACATGATCAATTTAGGAGTCATAGTTACTTGACTGTTATATTTAAAAAATATGTTGGTAGTAAGCAGAGACACACATTTTTACAATTTGAGTATTCAGCAACTTATGGGAGGATTCAGTTTTTAATAGTTTTAGTTGTAAAATAAGGACATTACAGATTGAGTGGTGTACCTTGAGAGTGATATACGGTAGGAGGACGGATATACATATGAGGGTGACAACAGAGTCCTTCATTAACACTTTTTACTTTGTTTAGTGGAAAATTTTAATTTGATAACATATACTGCCCATGGTTTAAATAGCTCTAGAGAAAGGAGATTCTAAATGAATTAAAACAATTAAATTGTTCAATGTCATTATTAAAGGAAACCCATTTAGGGGAAGAAGAGCATAAAAAATAAAAGCGAGCTTGGGTAAATCATGTGTTTTTTGCATCATACGGGAAAAGAAAGAGGTAGCAATTTTGGTAAGAAAAAGTACAACATTTGTAATTAGAAAAGCAATGCAAGATAATAAGGGAAGATATTTAATTGTCATAGGTCATATTGGGAATATGGTTATTTCCATATTAAACACATATGCACCAAATGAAGAGAACGAACTATTTTTAAACAATTGCAAACAAAATTATGAAGGAAGGAAAGGGGATTATGGTATAGGGAGGGGACATCAATATGGTACAAAACGGGAAATGTAAGGAGTGGGGTTCTATAATGAAAATATTAGACATTATAACAAAGGAACTTGGGCTTATGTCTCCATTGAGAATCCAGCATCCCAAGGAGAGAGAGTATACGTTCTATTCCAATCCACATACAGTAATAGCTATTCAAGGGCAGATTTATTTTGTATATCTCGACAGGAAATGCATTACGTAAAAAGCTGTGAAAAAGTTGAAAAAATAACAGTCAGAGAACATGCTCCAATAAATTAACAATAGAGTTGAATAAATAAGTGTTTTTAAGTACTGGAGATGTAATATATCAGTTTTGACAGATCAAAAGGTGGTTTAGGAAATAAAATAGTCTATACAACAATATATTGAGATCAACGATAATGAATAAGTTAACACTATGACGTTATGGGAATGTGGGAAAGTGGTAATTTGAGGGAAAATGATAGAGATAACATCGAGGGTTTAAAAAAAGCAGCAGGAAGAGTTGGAAAAGAAAATTATAGAATTGGAAAAATAACATTAAAAAACCTTAAAACAGTATTCTAACATAATTGAAAGAAACTAGATATAAATTAGATAAGATTCAAGATTTGTTCATTAAAATTACTATGAAAAAGGAAATGGAAAAATAAACAATCAGACTGGACAATAGGCTAACGAAGATACGGCTTCCTATTTCTAAGGAGACTAAGGTCAAACCAATAGACATTAAAAAGGTATTTGCAGATTGTTATAAAAAGTTATATAATGATAGAGAAATATAATCCCTGGAAATGAAAATGGAACAGTTTAGGAACAAATTTAACCTGCCAACTTTGACTTCAGAGCAAGCACTAGAAATTACAGAACCCATGTCACAAGAAATAATGTATACAATTAAAAATAGAAAAAAAATAACAAAAGCCCAGGAACGGAAAGATTTTCAGCATTTTATTAATGCTTTGAAAAAGAGAGTGTACCATTATTGAAGAGAGCATTCAATTATATATGTCCGGCATCATGGTCAGAAGCTGTCATTTTCGTTTTGTCTAAGGAAGGCAAAGATCCTACTGTGAAAGCTATCGCCTCGTCATCCTATTATGTGCTGATATGAAGATTCTAAAAGTATTTTGGCGAAAAGTATACAAAAACACATTAAGAGGCTAATTAGGCCTGTCCAATCAGGTTATATACTGGGGTGACAGGGCGGCAAAAATATTAGTTTACCTTTTATTAGGAAAAAACATTTAAAGAAATTCAAAATAAGAAATAAATGGGTTAATGGAACAATAGAATGATGCAGAATGGGCAGTGATCAAAAAGACAATGAAAATGTCTAGTTCAATCTCTAGGGCTACAAAAATATGGAAGAATTTTGACTTTGTACCCTCAAACCTAGACAGGGGACTTCAAAGGTGGGAAAAGTATGAAATCATTTGAACAGTTAAAAAAATGAATTTCAGCTGCCAATACAAGACTTTAATATTTTTTTATAAATCAGAAGTTCGGTAGGAATATATATGTAAACAGGCAAATGAAATAGAGAAATTAATTATGTCAAAGCCAGAGAATAATAAGAAGCTAATTTCAAAGTTTCAAGGAGTGTGCTTTTCTGGATTTAAATATCAGAGGTTTTCCCCAGAATCTGCCATGGCTCTGGGTGCTCTTGCAACTACTGACACCTCTGGGGCCTTGAATTTTCTCAACATATCTTGAGAATTTCAGGTGTTTCAAAAACAATAAATATTGAATTATTCGCTGTTTATGTAATGTATGGTATTTTAGGAGTGATAACAGGAAAAAAAGCAGAAGTCCTGATCCCCAAACTATGAACCATATGAACCATATCATGTATTTTGTGCATTGTTCCACCCATTCCACCCAACATTCCACCCAACATTGCAGATTTGCTAGTCTACTTTGAGGATGTATTTTACTGCCAGAGTTCTTTGTTTCTGCCAAGTAAACATTTTGGATTGGCTTAGGATAGCGTTAACTGGGCCCGACAGACCCAACAGTGTATTACATACTGAAGACACAATAGAATTGGACTTTGACGACGCTCCAGGCTTTCTTAGCTACTGAATGCTGGCTCGGTGTAAATGCCATGAGAGAGGTGGAGAGGTCAGAGCAGGGGAAAAAGCATGAGATTTCTACTTGCAACACAAAGCACTGGGGAACAGCTGAAAATGATAACCCAATTGCCAGTAACAGTACCTCACTTATGAATTTTCTCTTGAGAATGCTTTTTCTGTTTATTGTGACTTAAATACATTCCCTCCCCACCCTCCCTGAAGCCTAAGCTTAAACTCCATAGTGGATCTGTGGAAGTCTAAAGATTAGAGTTTGCTGACGGAGCTTTCGAGGATCTGCCAGAATGAGTGTAATGAAGTGCAAAGTTTCTGGAAACTCATCCAAGGAGATTACAAAGGTCTTTTACACAGAACTGACTCAAGGGTCTAAACAGCTATGTAAATGAGGGATTAAAATTTTAAAGGTGCATTTTCTGACCTAAGGAAAACATTAGGCGAAAATTAAAGGGCAGAGTGCATACTTGTGGTGTTAAAAAAAGAAAGTAAAGTAAAAAGTTGTGAATGCATATGGATGAGTTCCTTTTATAGTTAAAAAATTGGAAAGATAATATTTTAATAATGAATAATGAAGGCAAAGTTGGGAAGAAATGTATTTTAGTAAATGTTGCAGAGAATTTTGTTTAAAGTTTGGGTTTTTTGTCACAAGCCAATTTGCTGTTTATTTAGCCATTAATTCTATGACAAGGTTCATCAAGAAGCTAAGACAGATAATTCACTTAATTGATCTAGAATGCCAGCGAACGTCGTTATTTGAACATATTCATGAGCAACCATTAATACTGCTGGAAATGTATTGCCCATTTCCAAACCCCACTCTACTCAGCATCTATCCCCAAACAGCAGTCACAGCCTCAAATAGTTGTGTCTAATTAATCCAGCCTCTGTCAACTCCCAATGTGTTCATGACATAAACAAAGTAAAAAACATCTATGAACTATGGCCATTCAGTTTATTCAGGTTATCAGCCCATTTCATTTAAGGAGTCATCCAATGACACTGTTAAACTTGTACTTTACCAATGTAGACAACCAGATCATATTACTCTTCTAGTAACCGGAGGGTCGCCAATTTGAGCCCCCGCTCCGTCTGTCTCAGTCATTGTGTCCTTGGGCAAGACACTTCACCCTTCTGCCTACTGGTGGTGGTCAGAGGGCCCGGTGGCACCATGGTTCGGCAGCCTCGCTTCTGTCAGTGTGCCACAGGGCAGCTGTGGCTACAATGTAGCTTGCCTTCACCAGTGTATGAATGTGTGCTTGAATGGGTGAATGACTGAATGCAGTGTGAAGCGCTTTGGGGTCCTCAAGGATAGTATATAAATAAAGCGCTATACAAGTACAGGCCATTTACCATTACTTCCTCAGCAGGCTTTTACCATGACCATCATGATGCATTAATCACATTGTCTTCTGCACCTCTCGTACTGGTGTGCGTATCTATCTGGAACAGGGTCATTGGGAGTCAAAAGGGCTTTTGATTTGAGAGACTAGAAGTTCCACCGAGGAGTCATTTTGTCATGTTCAACATTGTATTCATTTCTTCAAAGTCCCTGTGTCGTCGAAGCTTTCTACAATAGATCTATATGCCTACAACTGCAGAGGGGAGTTATTTTGAGACCATAGGAAAAAAAATATTAAATGCGCTGTCCAGAGCTGTCCTGTTACCATTTGGATGTAGCTGTGACACCTAAGTTGTAACACACAGCTAGCAGGGGTTTAATTTTACTGTTTTGTTAAATTGATTGAATAATAGATTAATATAGAAAAGTCTTGGTATTACAATAAGACTGGATTTAGAATTGGGCAGATTTGGTCTCTTGACTTGAGGAATCCAAAGCGAACAAGGTCAGTGATCAAAATTGATCAAAGCCAAAACTGAAAAAAAATGTAAGGGAAATATTCTAGCTGCGTTGTGACTTGTAAATGACTGTTGCTGGCATTAGTATTATACATTGTTTATTTAGTCTTCTACTGTGGTTTCATATCTTTTATGACCCAACACAATACCATCTGCATAAAGTTCCATACTGGGATTCCTCCTCAGCTCAACACAACACAGTGCCAAAATGTGCAAATAAGAGTAAGGACATGGAAGTAAAACGGCAAGAGATCAGAATATTAAAGTTTTGGCTTCTCTGCTTAGGCTGCTGCCTCCACGACCCGACCCCAGATTAAGCAGATGATGATGGATGGATGGATGTAAAAAAATATTTTCAATTAGAAAAACATTTTAACCTTTTTTAGATAAATTTTTATGCATTACTTGTTAGTATTTTTCCATTAGTATCAGTTGTTAGCCAAATCTAATTGAAAATTGAGGCACTGTCTGATCATGTTTTAAATCTGCGCAGGTCAATAATGTTTGAACAATTAATGATAAATGTTTGAATGTAAAACATTTCTCCAGTATTGTTTTCAATTTTAGTTGTCATTTGATAATTAACAGACAGACCAGTGTGTGTGTGTGTGTGTGTGTGTGTGTGCGTGCGTGTGTACATGTATAGCTATACTTGTGTGGACCAAGTGCGTGTGTGTGTGTGTTTTTTTTTACTTTTTAAAAGCTCCCATTCCTTTTTTACATTAGCACACATTTCTTCAAGTAAGTCAGTTAAATTGAACATGTTGGGGACATTTTCACTAATGCATCCTTGGATGGTATGTAATCCATTCCATTCACACCGATTCTCCATTCTACAAAGGTTCTGTTCAGCAGTGTAATCTGCTGTGGTGAATCTTTACGTTGACCAATTATTAAGTGTTTTAATATAGCTGTTTTATTAGGTACAGCAACCTGTTTACTTTAGTGCTATTCATATGACGCCAATATGCATAAACTACTTTCAAAGTTTATGAATGGTAAACACTGTTTACAACTGAGAAACTGACAAGTTGTTTAAGGTAACCGAAGAACAAAAAATGCACAGATTTCAGTTTCATATATTCTACTTTCTAAACTAAAGACATAAACAAAAACAACATTATTATACTCTGGGTCAGTTATTCAAACAAAGACAGAAATAATATCAAAACTGTGAAATATTTACACAAAGCATTTAAAGATTGAAAAATAGTTTGGACCATAATTTACTCCCATATTCTCCATCCATCCATCCATGCATCCATCCATCCATCCAATGGATGGAAATGAAATGACAGATGGACTCAGTGTTCCCTCGCCCGGATGCGGGTCACCAGGGCCCCCCTCTGGAGCCAGGCCTGGAGGTGGGGCATGTTGGCGAGCGCCTGGTGGCCGGGCCTTTACCCATGGGGCCCGGTCGGGCTTAGCACGAAGAGGTAACATGGGCCCCCCTTCCCATGAGCTCACCCCCTGTGGCCCCACCTGTGGGGCCATAGGGGTCGGGTGCTGTGCAGGATGGGCGGCGACAAAGGCGGCGACAAAGGCGGGGACCTTGGCGGTCCGACCCTCAGCTGCAGAAGCTGGCTCTCGGGACGTGGAACGTCACCTCTCTGGTGGGGAAGGAGCCGGAGCTGGTGTGCGAGGTTGAGAGGTTCCGACTGGACATCATCGGACTCACCTCGGCGCACGGCTCTGGCTCTGGCTCTGGAACCCGTCTCCTCGAGAGGGGTTGGACTCTCTTCCACTCTGGAGTTGCCCCCGCTGAGAGGCGCCGAGCTGGGGTGGGCATACTTGTAGCCCCCCCATCTCGGCGCCTGTACGTTGGGGTTTACCCCGGTGAACGAGAGGGTGGCCTCCCTCCGCCTTCGGGTGGGGGGACGGGTCCTGACTGTTGTTTGTGCTTACGCGCCAAACAGCAGATTAGATTACCCACCCTTCTTGGAGTCTTTGGAGGGGGTGCTGGAGAGTGCTCCTCCTGGGGACTTCAACGCTCACGTGGGCAATGACAGTGAGACCTGGAGGGGTGTGGTTGGGCAGAATGGCCCCCCCGATCTAAACCCGAGTGCTGTCTTGTTATTGGACTTCTGTGCTCGTCATGGAGTGTCCATAACAAACACCATGTTCAAGCATAAAGGTGTCCATATGTGCAATTGGCACCAGGACACCTTAGGCCGCAGCTCATTGATCGACTTGGTTGTCGTCTCATCTGATCTGCGGCCGCATGTTTTGGACACTCGGGTGAAGAGAGGGGCTGAGCTGTCCACTGACCACTACCTGGTGGTGAGTCGGCTCCGATGGTGGGGGAGGACGCCGGACAGACCTGGAAGGCCCAAACGTGTTGTGAGGGTCTGCTGGGAACATCTGGCAGAGTCTCCTGTCAGAAGGAGCTTTAACTCACACCTCTGGCAGAACTTTGAACACGTCCCAGGGGAGGCGGGGGACATCGAGTCCGAGTGGACCATGTTCCGCTTCTCCATTGCCGAGGCGGCTGACCGAAGCTGTGGCCGCAAGGTGGTCGGTGCCTGTAGCGGCGGCAACCCCCGAACCCACTGGTGGACACCGGCGGTAAGGGATGCTGTCAGGCTGAAGAAGGAGTCCTACCGGGTCTTTTTGGCTTGTGGGACCCCTGAAGCAGCTGATAGGTACTGGCAGGCCAAGCGGGTTGCGGCTCGGATGGTTGCTGAGGCAAAAACTCGAGCGTGGGAGGAGTTTGGAGAGGCCATGGAAAACGACTTCCGTACGGCTTCGAAGCGATTCTGGTCCACCATCCGGCGTCTCAGGGGGGGAAAGCGGTCTGCCACCAACACTGTTTACAGTGGGGATGGTGTGCTGCTGACCTCGACGCGGGACGTTTTGGGTCGGTGGATGGAATACTTCGAAGACCTCCTCAATCCCACCAGCACGCCTTCCAATCTGGAAGCAGGGTTTGGGGACTTAGGGTCGGGCTCTCCAATCTCTGGTGCTGAGGTCACCGAGGTCGTTAAAAAGCTCCTCGGTGGCAAGGCTCCGGGGGTGGATGAGATTCGACCGGAGTTCCTCAAGGCTCTGGATGTTGTGGGGCTGTGTTGGTTAACGCGGCTCTGCAATATTGCGTGGACATCGGGGGCAGTTCCCTTGGATTGGCAGACCGGGGTGGTGGTCCCCCTGTTTAAAAAGGGGGACCACAGGGTGTGTTCCAACTACAGGGGGATCACACTTCTGAGCCTCCCTGGTAAGGTCTATTCAGGGGTTCTGGAGAGGAGGGTCCGATGGATAGTCGAACCTCGGATCCAGGAGGAACAATGCGGTTTTCGTCCTGGCCGTGGAACACTGGACCAGCTCTACACCCTTACCAGGGTCCTGGAGGTTGCGTGGGAGTTCGCCCAACCGGTCTACATGTGTTTTGTGGACTTGGAGAAGGCGTTCGACCGTGTCCCTCGGGGGGCCCTGTGGGGGGTGCTCCGGGAGTATGGGGTACCGGGGCCCTTGATACGTCCTGTTAGGTCCCTGTACGACCGGTGTCAGAGTTTGGTTCGCATTGCCGGCAGTAAGTCGGGCTTGTTTCCAGTGAGAGTTGGACTCCGCCAAGGTTGCCCTTTGTCACCGATCCTGTTCCTAACTTTTATGGACAGGAGCTCTAGGCGCAGCCAAGGCGTTTGAGGGGATCCGTTTTGGTGGCCTCAGGATCGGGTCTCTGCTTTTTGCAGATGACGTGGTCCTGTTGGCTTCATTGGAGCGTGATCTACAGCTTTCGCTGGAGCGGTTTGCAGCCGAGTGTGAAGCGGCTGGGATGAGAATCAGCACCTCCAAATCCGAGGCCATGGTCTTTAGCCGGAAAAGGGTGGGGTGCCTCCTCCGGGTCGGGGATGGGGTCCTTCCCCAAGTGGAGGAGTTTAAGTATCTGGGGGTCTTGTTCACGAATGAGGGAAAAATGGAGCGGGAGATCGATAGACGGATTGGTCGGGCATCTGCAGTTATGCGGGCGCTCTACCGGTCTGTCGTGGTGAAGAGAGAGCTGAGCCAAAAGGCAAAGCTCTCGATTTACCGGTCGATCTACGTTCCTACCCTCATCTATGGTCACGAACTCTGGGTGGTGACCGAAAGAACGAGATCACGGATACAAGCGGCTGAAATGAGTTTCCTCCGCAGAGTGTCTGGGCTCTCCCTTAGAGATAGGGTGAGAAGCTCAGTCATCCGGAGGGGGCTTAGAGTAGAGCCACTGCTTCTCCACATCGAGAGGAGTCAGTTGAGGTGGCTCGGGCATCTGGTCAGGAAGCCTCCTGGACGCCTCCCTGGTGAGGTGTTTTGGGCACGTCCCACCGGGAGGAGGATACAATCTGAACCCCAAGGCCTGGGAGGGCCTTGGGGTTCCTCCCGAGGAGCTGGAACAAGTGGCTGGGGAGAGGGAAGTCTGGGTCTCTTTGCTTAGGCTGCTGCCCCCGCGACCTGACCCCGGATAAGCGGAAGAAAATGGATGGATGGATGAAATATTTACACAAAGCATTTAAAGATTGAAAAATAGTTTGGACCATAATTTACTCCCATATTCTAAAACGTGACATAAAAACATTGTGAAATGATTAGCACTGAGACACAGTATAGTATTTTGAGGTGTAATAACTATACAGTTTCCTTAACCTATGCTGTCAATTTAATTTTCTAATTATTTTTTAAATCTTATTATAAGCTTATTTATTTATGTATTTATTTATTTTTCTTTTTGCATGAACCAAGGTCCACAGCTTCCACTCTTTCCTGCAGGACGATATGCTTCTCCTCACGTGTGACCTGGAATGACAACAAGTCAGCACAAGTTCATAAAAAAAAAAAAAAAAAACAATGGACGGACGGACAGACGGACAGAGAGATTTATTGCCATGCTCTAGTGAGCTTTTTTCATTGGTTATAGTTATACTCAACAGTTCAATAAAACACATACTAAAGGTTCAAATCACAAAATTAACAATGTTAATTATCTTTTTATTTTAGGTTCACCTACAATAGCCACCGCACAGTAATATGACCAGATTTCCTTCCAGAACTGTACAGAATCTTTAAAAAAAAAGAAAAAAAAGATGCATATAGATCTCAGCAAGAAATACAGAGTGGGAGGGAAATTAAGTGAAGGCAAAGTCAGACCCTTGGAGACTGAGGGATATTGAAGTCATGACACCCTCCTACTCCCTTGTTAGCTAAAACCAAGCTGATATCCTGATGCCTAACCTCCTCCGAACACTCGCTCAGAGGAATAAACTGACATATTAGCTGTTAGCTGTCCTTGTCTTATTATTAGAGATTTGGGGCCAGCTCTGGTCCGTGTCTCAAAAACATGTCTTCTGTTCTGTTTCCTTTGGCAGGAGACATGCAGATGGGAGCTCACTTTCTTTCTATTTTTTATTTTTTTTAGAAAAACACTTCACAAACCAAAAATATAATTGGGAATGAGGATAAAAATGGCAGCAAAATTGATGTGTATGTCCCCCTCACCCACTATAACATGCAAGCACATTGTTATCAGACAGCCTATTTCATTACCAGTGGTATGTAATATGTAATAAAACCGTTGTCAAGGGAAACTCTGTGCAGTGCCAATAAAAGAGCAGTAATTTCTGCCCACAGCAGCCATTTGTTGAATAACTCAGGGTAATGTAAATAATACTCCTTCTGGGCAAGCATGAAGTTGGACTTTAACATTGGTAAGATAAACGGGGAAAAAACAAAACAATAAAGAAAGAAAGAAAGAAAGAAAGAAAGAAAGAAAGAAAGAAAGAAAGAAAGAAAGAAAGAAAGAAAGAAAGAAAGAAAGAAAGAAAGAAAGAAAGAAAGAAAGAAAGAAAGAAAGAAAAACTCTTCTGATTCTCCCACGTCTCTCTCTTTCTAACCTAAACACCTGGTACCAATTGAAAAGTAACCTTATTAGCCATAAAACCTCTCTGTTTGAAATACAGAAGGGCACACTCAACCACAATTTTGACAGATTGTGCTGTACATGCACAGTGCCTAATAGCCTAGATAATAAGCTTATTTTTGACTGACATCAAAGTTACTTCATTTCACTTTAAGAGTTAGATGTTTTGAAGACATCTGCACACACACGCATACACTCAAACCATTAAGGTGCACAACTGCTGTTATGGAAACAATACAGTTACTTCCATTTTCACCTGTCCATCCATCCATTATCTATACCCGCTTTTCCACTCAGGGTTGTGGGTGGCTGGTACCTATCTTCAGTGGATACTGCACAAGAGGCGGGGGTACGACCTAAACAGGTCACTGGTCCATCACTGGGCAATAGAAAGACACACAAGACACACGCGCATGCATGCACACACTCCAAAACATGCAATCCATTGCTCCAACCTGTGGAGCTGTTGATTATATCCACAGCAGTCTGATCAGCAATTATGGAATAAACAGATTTTATAACATCTGCTTGCTGTACAATCTGAAGTAGCATTGAGCAATTTCTGCTGGATTTGTGTAAATGGCTAAACAAGAACAGCAAAATCTTAACAAGAATGTCTTTTCACATAAAATATACATCAAATCTCTGAAAACCGTTTTAGTATGGTTTATGTACTCATATTCATTCATTCAGTTTTTAAGGTTGTTAGGAATATTAACCTATAATGACTGTTGGGACAGTTTTGGTTCATATCTGTTCTCTAGCCTTCCCAACCCTGACCTGTATTTTGCATTTATTCTCAATGTTGTTTAGAATGCTGAGTGTCTTGGCAAGGTTAAAAACACTGATCAGTAACCTCATACATTTTTGCTTTTTGAAAGGTTTAAATAAAAATTAGTGTTTCGTGTAATTATCAGTGGTTTCTGAAGGAGTGTCTCAGGGTGACTAACCAAAGCAGAACAAACTCTTCCAACTTTTGTTGTACTGGAAAATTATTAACATCTAAAAACATTTTTGCTCGACAAGCCATTGTGTAAAGATTGAAAGTTGGACTTTACAAAAGAAACTGCAGTACCTTATCCTGGCGAAGAAACTCTGTTAAAGCGACAATCATATTACAAAACACTGAAAATGTAAGGTTATGTAGAAATAATAATGGCTTGCATTTATATAGCGCTTTTCAAGACTCTCAAAGCGCTTTACAACTCCATTATTCATTCACTCTGGTGGAAGCAAGCTATGATTATAGCCACAGCTGCCCTGGGGCAGACTGACAGAAGCAAGGCTGCTATATCACGCCATCTGGCCAACACCAGTAGGCAAGGTAGGTGAAGTGTCTTGCCCAAGGACACAATGACATGCAGCAGGAGGAAGCTGGAATCGAACCCACAATTTCTGGGTTGCAGGCTGACAACTCTACCACTGAGCTATGTGTATTAGTGTGGTATTAGTTCACTCTTGTGTGTTGGAAAAGAGGTTCTAACTGATTTTCAGACCTTAGACTAAATAGAAGCAGGAAGCTCTACAGCATCCAACTATGTCAGGTTAGGGTGTTTAGGCATTTGATTACAATCCTCCCAACTGGAAAATGTAGGGCAGATCCAGAACTTGCTGTGGGAACTCTATTGGATGGATGGATGGATGGATGGATGGATGGATGGATGGATGGATGGATGGATGGATGGATGGATGGATGGATGGATGGATGGATGGATGGATGGATGGATGGATGGATGGATGGATGGATGGATGGATGGATGGGTTGCTGGCTGGGCTGGGCTGGCTTGACTGAAACTTTATTCAGATGACCAAAATAGTCTTAAATTTGCTCATAGTATTTCCTATCTTTCCTGAAAACCTCCCAATAACTGTTGGGGCTCAGATAAATTGGGAGGCTGACAGTGATGTGGGCCAAGAAAAAACATTTAAAGACCTTCACCATCAATGCTGCAGGCCAGTTATCAGTTAGGTTTGCTTAAGTTATATTCATTAGTACACAGATTACAGTCACAGTTTTAGTTATTTTTGCTACAATAGGTTAAACATGCTAAAGATATGTGTAGGAGGACCTCATAGGGATTCATAATGTTAAAACCTTAATCCTCATTGTTATATTATTATTATTATTATTATTATTATTATTATTATTATTATTATTATTATTATTATTATTATTATTATTATACACATATTATTTCTTTGTTTATCGTAAAAATTGTGTCAATGTACACAACGTTTTTCTTAGTTTTTTTAAAGTATGCCAGGTTAGCCTTCTTGGTAGCTCAGTGATTAGTTATTGACAAATAAGGTTCTGCTTTGTCTGCTCAACCAATGTAGAACATTCCTTGTCATACCACTCTGACCACGTTTACACCACGACTATATCCAGGTTGATAGGTAGGTAACTTCAATTATAGGCAAGGCAAGGTAATTTTATTTGTATAGCACACTTTCAACAACAAGGTAATTCAAAACCAATAGGAGATATTTGTCTTGATGTTACTTTGTTGTAGATTTAAAAAAAATTGAATGTGTATTTTAATAAAAAGTTATGTAGATGTTAATATTTTCAGTTGTGAAGACTGTATATCATTGTGTGGGATGATTAGACATGGTAGAGTTTTACTTAATACCATATAGTCTGAATTATGAAGCCTGATTGACAGTGTATTCTTTATCCGATTAATTGGACGGTTTCATTTGTTTTCACATGCTTTCTAACATGTCCAGCTAATGTGGTGGAAATGAAAGTGTTATTCATTAATTCATTAAAATAATGCACCAATTTCTTCTGCTTCCTGCCACATGCCTCCTTTTCTGTCACTGATTTAAGGAATGGAGACTTCCTCCAGGATATTCAGCTGAGTTTGCTCTCCTGGTCACAGAGATTTGGATGAAGACCTCATAACGCTCAAAGCACAAAAAGGGAATTCTCAAAAAAAAACAATACATGACAGGCAAACACACAAAAAAACGCCCAGAAAGCCTGACGGGTCGCTGCAAAGACAATCTGCTAACTGACACAGGAAATCCAGGGAGAACTTTATGTACATAACTGTGCAACAGCCAACAAAAAATAACAAAATCCAGTAGCTCAGTAGTTCAAAATTCACACAGTAACAGCAGGAGTAATTTTGGTCAGCTGGCCACTCCTGGGAATGTTTCACCACTGTTCCATGTTTTTGCCGTTTGTGGATAACGGCTCTCACTGTGGTTTGCTAGAGTCCAAAAGCTTTAGAAATGGCTTTAGAACCTTTTCCAGAGAGATAGATCTCAATCACTTTCTTCCTAATTTGTTTCTGAATTTGCTTTGGATCTCAGCATGATGTCTAGCTTTTGATTCTTTTGCTCTACTTGACTTTGTCAGTCAGGTCTTCTTTAAGTGATTTCTTGATTGAGAGCAGGTGTGGTAGTAGTCAGGTCCGGATGTGACCAGATAAATTGAACGCTGTGATGAACCACTGTCAAATTATGTTTTATACAGGGCTGGTGCAATTACATTGTCACACATTTTCATGTAGGTTTGGAATTTTTTTTCTCCCTTCATAATAAGAAACATTTAATTGTGCCAAATATGCAAAACAAAACAAAAAATATATCAGGAAGGGGTCAAACATTTTTTCACACCACTGTACATGTGTTCTCCTAAGTGTTTCAGAAATGTCCTGCCTAAGATACTCCCATGTCTGCCAGTTTGACAGGCATAGCTCAAAGGTTTTCGTGAGCACTGATTAATGTTGCTAATTCTGTCAAGTGGAGTGGTGAAAAATCCAGCCAGAGTTATTCCAGGATTGTGTTTATTGCTACCAGAAATATGTGGTGTACTTTGCAACTTGTTAATGAAAGGTTTATATTTGTATTTAAGTCTGCATGTATAATTTCGACCTTGTAAAGATAAGATCACATCTAATGTAATTCAAAGTTGTGCACCAAATAAAAAACAAAAACAAACAAAAAAGCACTGACCATGTTTCTTTTAAAAGCGTTCCCCCCTATGAAAAGTGCCCTACTAAATTGTTAAAACCCCCAAATTTCTGACCAAAAGTCTTATTATACATGACTGGTGAAACATCTTGATGAACTAAAAGGAATGAGCACTGAATGCTGGATGGGCCATTTAGGAGATTTAGGAGCACTCTTGTTTTGCCTCTTGGGGCCGGTGTGTAGGCTTGGAATTAAAACAAAACTCAAAAACCCAAATAATAATAATTCTCTTCATTAATCTATTAATATGTAAACATTTTACTCTCTGTTAAAACAAATGGACTGATTTTGAATGTGTAACTATCAAAGGGAAAATTGATCCCACTAGCGGTGTGAGTGCGATCGTGATGGCATGGATATCTCACGGGCTACGCAAACATACACACATTAAAAAACAAACAATCTTAAATGCTGCAACAGGACTAATTAAATCCCTCATTCATTTGCAAAATACCACACCCTTTCAGATAGATGGAAAGATGAGTCATCGTTTTCGCGGCTTCTTTTCCTCTTTGGATATAATGTGAGAGACAAAGGCATGTTATGGGGTTGGACAGCAGACATTTAAAAGCCATAGGGGTTCAATGCCCCAAGCCTCATTCAGTGACCATGACACAATGTGCCCCCTGCAGTGTGAGCGGACGCCATGGAATAATACTAGACCAGGGAAAAGCTGCAGAACCACAGGGGTTGACTGTTGTGACACAAAATGGCTGAGTGGAGGGAGGCCGTGGCATGAAATGACATTTGTCAGAGAGACACTAGCTAACTTTGTGGGGGGTCAAATTGGGGAACTCCTCAAGGAGAAGAATTACAGTAAAGAAATAAAACAGAATACAGTTTTAACACCGATCGAGCTTGACACTACAGTATGGCACAATAATGTAATGATGTCTGTCTGCTAAGATAGTTTTTTCAGATTAAAGAAATAGAGCTAGTCATTCTATAGCTTGATTCTCACTGAACATGTTCATATGTTCATACTGTACTTATATTTCACTAAAGAAACTTCTGTCAGTGGATAAAATGTATAGAGTTGGGACATCATACAAATTTATATATATCAGATTTCTAAGTATCTACTATCTCAGCAGTGCATACCTCCTCAGGGTGCTTAACCTAGTTGCTCCAAACATGACACAGTGCCATGGAACAGAATGAGACAGAGAGACACTGCCCAACCTTGGGGGGTCCAGCAGAAATGAGTTCCCCTATGGAGTTGGTATGCTGCCCACTGAGTTTCCCATGACCATTCATTTTGGAAGAGCTTGGAATCATGACGCTTTCAGAAGGCCGAGCACAATAAACATGAAAAAGCAGATGCATAAATGTGCTACAGTGCCTCAAGGTTTATACCGGTCACTGTTTTCTTGATTTTTGATATTTTTTGAACTACAATATATTACCAACTGCTTATACCCATCTAGACCCAGAAAATGGATTCCGCTTTTATTATCTTCACTTTCCTCTCACCTTGAATAAAATTGAAGAAGGTGCTTTCTTTCTGTTTTTGATAACTGTGATTTTCTGTTTTCATTTTCCCATTTCTGAACCGTTAACTCAAAATTGGTGTATTCTTCTACTCTCTGTCCTACAGGTGAATGTGATTCATTTTGGGACAAAGCAAACAGTACCCCTTCTAAGATTAGGATAATCTCAGACAGCGACTCTAAGCATCTGGTAAGGCCTGTATTTACTGCAACATTCATTTGGATTTTTTTATATGTTGTTTTCTTCCAGGAACTACTTATATTTGAGGTTTTAGTTGTGTTGAAGTGCATGTTTGTCTCTTCATGTCAGTACATAGGGGTGACTGTTCTTTAGTGGGAAGAGTAGTCATCTTGTCATCTGAAAGTTGTGGGTTTGCTTCCAGCTGCCAAATGCTGAGGTGCTCCTGTGCAAAGAATTTCACCCAAAGTTGTCCAGTGACCTGCATTATCGGTGGATGAATGTGTGTGCATTTGTGAGTGTGATTGGGTGATTGAGTTGGCTCTTGTGTAAAGCACTTTGAGTGGTCGGTATGACTAGAAAAGTGCTGTATAAATTCAGTCCATTTACTAGAGTGCACTTCAGAAATTCTGAATGACGTCACTGTGATTTTCTTCAAGTTAATTATATAAAGAATCAATAGACAACCATCAAAATCATCTAAAAATAAGTTGACACATACGTTCAGCCAACACAGAGGATCAGTTAAACTGTTTAAAGCTTTGACTTATAATGTTTTCTTGAAAGAAGAAGTGTTCTTCTCTGTTAATCAAAAAAATGATTATTTTTTTTTCTTTAGAACTTGTATGAAGGTAAAATGGTTTAAAACTTTCACTAAATTCTGCAGGTTGCATGTCCGGATTTCTGCAAGATTTGTAATAACTGAATTGGGCACAGTGATAGCCATGCCTTGCTTATTTGGCTTTCTATTTTTATCGAGAAGAGGTGTCAGCAGACTGGAGCTTAATCTCACTGCACTCCTGACTACTTATTGGCTGCTCAGTGTTGCCATGAAAAGTTCATTAGCTTGAAATATTTCAACACAGATTTGCCTGTAAGGCACTCATCCACTATCACAGCAAGACCTTGGTAACTAAACCAGCGAGATAACCAATGAAAATGCTTCCTGCAAATTAAAGAAGCCAAAGTGCTTCTTGATAGGTTTACCTGCTCACCCAATCAAAATACCAGGCTGTTAATGGTACATGTCCGAATTCTGGCTGAAATGACATAATTTATGCATTCATTTATCTGGTTATTTATACATGAACAAGAAATATGAACATGGTATTTTGACAGTCTTCAACGATTTTTTTATGCTAAATTATTTTTTGGGTTAACTCTTTGGTCAACCCAGACTATATTAAATACTGTCGTTTTAAAAAAGCACATGCATTGGCAAGTAGCTAAACAAAGAAAAAAATTAAATGTATCTAATTCAGTCTGTATATAAACTTAATATGAATCATTGCTAAATAATGAACCACGGTCATTCTGCATGTGCAATCTCATCATTTGCATATGACTGTTATGGAGGCCACTGACCTGCTTGTCATACAACAATGGAATTATGCTGAGAAACTGAGCATTTCACTACCAATCAGAACTCCAGGGCTTTGACTCGGGCGTCTCAAGTCAACGTTCCTAATTGTTCTTTTAACCATACATTTTCTCCATTGTGTTACTGTTTAAGTGAGAACGGAAATGTGTCCATCTATAAATATGCATAACAGTATAAATAAACAAAAAGGTCAAATGAAAAAAATGCATCCTCACAAACACATGTAAGCAGACGAAACCATCATAAAACATCCAGACACTTGTTACAGTGTTTCTGTAAGTCAATGTTCTTATAATTCAATTTATCAGCTTATTCAAATGGAACATACATTTATACATAAAGTTCCCCAAGACATGAAAAGTTAAAAGATTACTTTTGACAAACACTTCACATGGAGTTGTCCATCTTGGAACCCTAGGAAACTCTAAATGTATCCTGAAAAGTCATCTGCATTTTTAAAATGTTTTATTATGTTTTAAGAGGTACAATAGGCTTGAAAAAGGGCCACCCTATCGCCTGTGCACATGTAAAATTAACTTGCCACCATAACTTCACTTGCCACCATAACGCTGTCACTGCACATGGACATCATCACAAAGATCACTTTGTATTTCTATTTGCTGTGAAATTTTGCTTCCCCTTAGTTTTAGCTGTCACAACAACAATATTTTTACAGGTAAACAGAATGTCATATCGGACACCAGAACTAGCACAAACTCTAAGTAGACGCTGCAAACAGCTAGTTAGAGTTCTGGGACACAGAATGACCAAATCATCATCAACATATATTCAAGGATTAACAGAAAGATTACTCACCATACAGTCAGTCTTACAATCATCTAGCTTGAGAGAAAGATAATCTGAATAAAGATTCAGAAGAACAGGAGACAATATTCCACCTTGTCTCACTCCATTAGGTACAAAAGAAGGTTTAGATACCTCAATACCCCAGTAAAGCCTAGTTTTTCCTTGTCCTTCACCAGGTTTGCACCCACACGCACATGTATTGACGGAGACGTTTTCCTTTTATACTTCTCCGTTGGTATGTCAGTGTTGCAAAGCAATTCCCCACCAGGACACCAGGGGGTGCAGACCTTTTCTGGCAGGTGTGCCTACCATTGCAGTGATGTTTCTGGTAAACAACAGTTCAGTTTGTATACGCACATCCACTCAAGGAGCAATGGCCAACAGAGATCAATTTTTGATTGAGCTGGAAATCTTTTTACTAGAAGTGCAGCTCATTGAATACTCCCATGTACTACCCATGTAAACAAACAAACAAACAAACACATCAGTCTGTTTTGTTGTTCTCTACCCCTCCTCGTGTTCAAAATCGCCAAAAGAACACATTAGATAATCTGGCCTTACAATAAAAAAGCATCTAGTGCCCAAAAGCTGCTTGACTGCTAAGTACAGCGACCATAGAGCACCTTTTTGGTGAAATGATCTGGGGCTGATGTTGGGCTGACCAACATCAGCTCTCTGTTGCGTGGTTTACGGATAGTTAAAAAATTGGGCTCTACTCCGTTCATCCTCACCTGAAAATGCTTGGAATCATAAAATAAAAGCACATAATGTATTTTTGTCTTATATATTTACTCACTTAGCTGCAGCATACGCGGTATGGTACTGCACAGCATGGCGCAACGTGGTGCGGCGCAGTGCAACACAGCATTTCTCACTGTCTGTTCCATCTATGAATGGATTAGAAGAACCAGCCACTAAACAGCAGCTCGGGAGGACGTCAGATGAGAGAAAGTTTGTCATATTCCATGCATTGCACCAGTCAGTTTATGTATGCTTATTGGTCCCCTGAAAAACTATGAAAACCCAGACATTTTCATCAATCTATGAAATCTCCCCAGACGCTTCAGACTGCATGTGAAAAGTGAACGTGTCTGGGGAAAAGAGGACGGTTGGTCACCTAATATATTTAGAGGCATCTTCTTGATAGCAAGAGATACTTCTTAAAGTTGAAAAATCATGTCATCAACATGGGAGGAATAAAAATGCAGCTGATTTATAACATTTAAACATTTTCGCTTTGAGACCGGCCGACCGTGGCACACATTCTCTGAACATCTACAACGTGGATTTTCTTTTTTTTAATATCAATGTATTTTTGATATCTGGTTTACAGTATTTCTTTGATTTTCTTAAGAGGAATTAAAAGGAGTGTTTCACACAAACAGGAACATGTATTAACTATACCAGATTGTCATTTAAATACAGTGTATATTATCTGCACGTGTTTCCATATATTTGTTCTAAATTCACAATCTTTAAGTTGTTGGACTGTAAAGTTTGGGAGAATAAATTTAGACATAGAATGGTGAATGGACTGCTTGGCGTACGACAAGTATAAAGTACATGATCTACCTCCTTTTTTAGATTTTCATGTTTTTGTCTTTACTTTTAGTTAATATTATAATTTTGCTAAAATAATGATGATAATATTCTAGAAAATATCTAAACACATAATGGGCATTATAATAACTCAGCCTGGTGGTTGTGAGCACATCCAATTTCCTTTGCTTATATATATATATATATATATATATATATATATATATATATATATATATATATATATATATATATAAAACACATATGCTGGTGTATATTCCACTCAGTTTTATTTTGCAGTGATAAAAATTTGGCTCTCTCTGCACCAGTAGTCAGGCATATTGGGAGAGTATATAAAACCAACTTTGAGACAGTAGGTGTGTACGGGTAAAGTAGCTAGCCATGGATATTTTTCATATCCAAATTTGAAATAAACAAAATGAAAAATTCGAATTATTTCTGTTAAAATAAAAATACTGAAATAAATGATGTTTAATGAACGTTGAAATTACAGCAGGTTTCACATCTATCACTAATCACTAAAAACAACAAAGGTTGCTGCTTGGTTTCATGTTGTCCTGAGTTTTACTGTCAAACCTTGGCGTGACTTCACTTAATACAGTTTGTTTCTGTGTCCGTGTGTATGCGTGCGTGTGTGTGTGTGTATGTGTGTGTGTGTGTGTGAATGAAACAGTGAGCTTGTGGTTTATATGTGCGGTTTTCCTTGTTTCACTTCAGTACTCTAGAATTCCACTAAATTTCCATGTCTATAGTGGATAAGCCTCTCCTCACACAGGACAAGCCTAGATATATACAGTGGGTAGAGTATAATGCTTATGTGTATATCAGTACCCCCTCTGCTGCTTATTTACCATTTCTGTGACAGACTGTACAACTGTATCTAAGGATAAACTAGGGCAAACCTCTGTAGGCTTTGTTATATCGCAAACTCTCTGGTGTGAAGAACCCAAGGTGTCTTACACATCCTGAGCCAGCCTTCCTTCCTTCTGCTCTTTTAGATTTTTTCCTTGGAAAATAACAAAAAACCCATCAAATGCATGTTACGCACACAGTGAAGTAGAAAATATTCAGACACCCTACTTATTTACTTTGCAATAGTACATAAAAAGAGAGGAAATAGCTTATTGCTCACTTCGAGGTTAGGAGCTGCACGTATCGTTGACCCTGACTTTCCTGTCGTCATTTTACCTTTCTATAATACAACAAAAACTAAACATTTTTGGAGTACTACTTTTTGCATCAGTATGCAGATTGTGCTTTCTTTCCATCGCACCTGACCACACCCACTCCAAAAAGCAAGGAAAGCAAACTGGATAAAAAAATAGAAATATCAGCATAGTGCAAGCAGCAGTATTCTGTGCGTCTGTAAAGTTTTAGACTAAATTGCCATGATTCAGAAAGGTATCACACTGATTTTTTTTTTTATATGTTTGATTTTTGTTACTATTGAACATGCCCTTGTGGTTTTGGAAAGACTTTGGGGTATTTCAACTATTTTGAAGCTGAACTATTTGAAGTTGAGGCTTCTCTTTCAAAACTGTCCAACTGAATCCATATGAACATAACAGGTTTTGTAAACATGATAAATCTGTGGCATATCACATGAATGCAATGTCTGCTGTTCATTAGTCTATTGCTTTATACTCTGACTTTAGCTAAAAGGTTTTTGTTTTATTTCTTTTTTTCTTTTTGACCTTAAAATTATCCAGACACATTCTTTTAACTCTGTTTCAAATCTTCTCAACAGGGAGAAGCAAAAGCTGGATTTGCACAGGTGACATTTTGTATTCACAGCAAACCTCTGCAGACTTCCACTCAGAAATTCTATTCTTGTTACTGCAGGCATGTTTCTTTCCACCCAGTTTCTCTCTTGCTGACTTGCTTAATTTTTCCTAGCAATGGACTATGAAAGATTCTGTGTCCATGTGGCCACTTTTTCTTCTGATTCTATCAGTTCTATCTGCTGTCATAAAAATATGGTCTGATCTTACATTTTACCTAATCTGTCCCATTTAATGATTTAGTTGACAATATTTTAAAACAAATAAAATATATTTTCTGTGGATCTCAACAGATTAACAGATTTAAATGTAGATTATTCTTTGATCTGACCCTTGCATAAATTTAGTGGCGTAAGATTTTAGTGAATTGGATTTCCTCCAGATTTAGAGACACCTGACAGAAAAGGAATGGACGCTGCGGACTAAGCTGGAGTTTAAGACGCAGGTCTTACAGCATGATTTCTGAATAAAGGGCACCAGACTCTTCGCTACAGGCCACACAAATCTCCAATGACCACAGTGAAAGCTTTGTTTTCATTGTCTGTCGCAAGTCATTTCCTCATGTGTGTAGCACTGCATTAGTTGCTTCTCACAATCTTTCTTCACATTTAAATGGTTTTATGAGATTTTATGAGGACTGCTATGATGAGGGTAGAGCTCCATGTCATATCAGTGGACCTTCTCTTTGCTTTTTGCAAATTTTGTATTACTTTGAATTGTTTGAATCATACATTTCACATAGTCAGAATTAATGATGGACTGATATGGTTTTTTCTAAGCCAGATGCTGATACCAATATTTAAAAATCAGGGCACCTCGTGACTGGTATTCGACAATAAATACTTGCTATATTTTTATTTCATTTGATGTTTTTTTTTGCTATCCTTGCCATTCTTTGGTTATAAAATATTCATGCACCATAAGGTGAAGCAAGCTCACTGAAGCTGCAGCTTCTTTTTCTGTACCGTATAAGATCTGGTGGTGGAGACGTTTCTAGTGACTTCCATCATCCAAACTTCTTGTGTACAGATCTGCCTCAAAAGGAGAGCGATTTCCCAGTACAGATGAAAATGTCAGACCTTCGTGCTCTTGGATCTCCTGCAGTGTGGAGCTTACAGTATTGTTCTCTCAGCCTCAGCTGTTTGAGAGCTTGCTAGCAGCAGCACTAAGAAAGTGGTACCCGGTTGATGCTTCTTTGCGGTCCACTGGGATATTGTGGGGTGATATTATTTTTAATTATAGGCTCCACCTCAACAAATTTCAAATATCAGTTGAATGTGTGAGCTTGTTAATTCACTGACCTTCGTTTAGTCAGAATATATTACAAAAATGTTTAAAACAAAAGTTTTAAAAATGTATCTGAATTTAGAGGGCGTTACAACTGTGAGTATTCTGAGTTTTTCTGTTGTTCTGGCAACACAATGCCCTATAACAAAAGGTCAAGCAGTTTTAACATTTTACTAGCAAAGCTGCCATTGGTAATACAAACATTATATTCCAAATGGGGCATTACTATTCATCTTTTGCTCTATTTCTCATCACTTCTTTTAAAGCTGGCCAGCATTGTTATGCTCTCACTTTATTATTTACTGGGAAATTTTATTTAGACAAAAAAATCTGATTAAGTGCTCATTTTGAATTTGTCAAAATGTAGTATTAATATTTTAAAGATTGTAAATGTCAACAATGACTTCCTGTGCAAAAACTCCAGAGGTGCAACAGAACAGGAATACAAAAATGGTCCTTATCCCACTTTGTTTGACAGAGTTGAGATCCCAGGCAGAAATAACAAGGTTATTTCTTGCAGCGTATTCCAGAAAAAAAAGGATGAATATTTTTTTTATATTCCAATGAGATAATAGCCCTTTGCAGAAATATGTAAAATATTTTCATACAAGCTAGTGAAAGGGTACACCTGGACTCTGAAGGAAACAAAAATTCCTTCAGGAGTCTGTATCCCAAAACACAAATCTCTGAAATTACAAGACTTCATCTCTTGTAAAACAGATAAAGGACCACCTAAAGATTCAGTTCTATTTTCTTAGTGGTATACATATCAAGCTTAGCAGTTACTTACAAGATATTGTTTAAATGAAAGGAGGGTATAATACTGAGCTCAGGAAATCTTTCCATGTATCTTTCAAACTAAAACAGCTCTGTTATGAGGGGTAATTTCTTTAAACTGAGCCATACTGTAAAGTACCACTGTCAACATATGCATATGAATTCTGTGAATACTGTGAAAATCAACATGTTTAACATAATGTTGACAAAAACAGTCAAGTTTAAAAGGCATGTGAGATGATCCCAAAAATATGATCGGTTTACATTTTCCACAGGCCTGTAAGTTTGAGCATTTGA
The DNA here is from genome assembly GCA_963556495.2 of Valencia hispanica. NCBI lineage: Eukaryota > Metazoa > Chordata > Actinopteri > Cyprinodontiformes > Valenciidae > Valencia > Valencia hispanica. The sequence continues at coordinate 51,242,721 of OY747703.1, read as the reverse complement.
TAATGGAGATACGTATCAGAGACAGTGGTGTGGTTGAAATCTTGTACGAATTGCCATGGTAACACTGAGCTGATGTAGATTTTTTAAAACACTTTGGAACCTTTTTGGTTGGAAAATCAAGAGAAACTCACACCAAACAGTTCAATAATCAGTGTGCAAAAACACCCCTTCACAGTAAGATGTGCACCATTGCATTATCTGGTGATCTGGTCATCACTGCAATCCCTCCTGTTTTATACCTTCTGCTCTGTCTGCTAATATAGATTAAAACTTTTCAGGTCCGGTATGTTTATCTTGTCCAAGAAGCATGGCTGCTGCCTGTTTGTGTCTATTACACCCCTATAGAAATGCTAGATTTTCTGACGTCTGCTGGGGGATAAGAAACACATAAGTGTATTTCAGTCGCCTAACAAAAAGCTGCAATCTTTACAGCAAGAACCAAAACGATTTGTTTGTTCTGTTTTTACAGTATAAAATAAAAACACTACATTATTATTACTTATTTATTTATTTATTTTATTTTGCAGGTTTGAAAATTATTTACATCTAATCTCAAGAGAAACACACCTCCACACTGTTGATATTCATTGAACAAGTAAAAGAAAAGCATGCGTGGGGGAAAAAAATGATGTAACAAGTTGCACAACCAAAGGTGTGCTTACAAAGGCAAAAAAAAAGGGCTGGAGTGCACCGATCAAAGGTAAACCTTTCTTTTGCCATGACAATATGACAATTATATGATCATATTTTTATTAGAACAACCTAAAAAATTTTATGGAACTTAATTATGGTCTAATCTTAAAGAAAAGAGCAGAAGGTGATGAAGGAACAGTTCCCCACCCGTCTGCATTTAATTTCAGGTAATCTGCAGGGTCAAAACTTTTGCCTTGTTCCTTTCTGTCAGTCACTGAACTTCCACTAAAATGGCATTATGAGCTAAAGATATTTGCTTAATTAACAAAGATACAACTACAAACGTGATAGCATTTTATTGGAATTGTATACGACCCACGAGTAGAGCATAGGTAAGTGAAAAGAAAAGTAGACAGGTTTTAACTTTTTTGTACAGATAAAGTTTTGTCAAGTCTTTCTTGAGCTTGTTTCTTAAGCACACGTGTAATTTTTTTACTAATTCTACATTGTAAAAAAAACAAAAAAAACGCATGTTCAGTCAGAGTGGACAGAGATGTAGCAGCAATTATTAACACTTGTCAAAATCATCAGTTAGATTTATCTGTTTTTGGGTCTAGTTACTGGGTCTAGACTTTGACTCGGGTCATTATAACACATGTATAGGATTTGATCTAAAAAACGTTGTTGCTCAAAGTTGAAGAAGATCATTGTCCTGCTGAAAGGTCAGCCTCTAAAGCTGGTCTTACTCGGTGCGATTATCAGCTGTCACAAAATCTTTCATTGTGAAACCATTGTGCTACAACAAATTCCAAGCCGTGTCAGAAATATTCTGGGGAAACCACGCAGTATAACTGCTGATGTGGCAGATGAGTGTTTTTTGTCCAACCATGAGCTCTTCCTCCACTGTCTCCTTTCCCTTATCCTGCTCTTAGAGTATGGCCCTAATAATACATGCAATAACACAAAACCCATGCTGTCCACGTATTGCTGGACAGATATCTGTGTTGGACAATTCCAACCTGATTTAGTAATAAAAAGTACAATCTGGCATTTTCCATTTTGCAGTATGAAAGGAGTTATTAAGATTTTATAATGTTGAACTTGCATGGTGGGCTTCTTAGGTTTTCTTCCAATATTGTCCTGTATTTGCTCCATTCAGGTTCCCATTAATTCTGGGAATTATTGAGAATTCTAATATTTAAAGACCAGATTGTTGAGGTCATGAATATTAGTCCTTTCAACTGACTTTCTAATTGGAGCTGTTGATCACTGCTGCTCCTCCAGAGTAACCATGGGCCTCGTGGCTTCTTCTCTGATTAATCTTTTTTGTTCAGGGAAATTGCCAGGTTTTGGTATGTTCGCAGTTGTGCGATAGTGTTTTCATTTCCAGATGATGGATTAAAGAGAGAGTTGGTAGCGCTGTTGCCTTGCAAGAACATGCAAACTCTTTCTGCATGGAGTTTGCATGTCCTCCCTTTGCATACGTGGGTTCCCTCCGGGTAATCCGGCTTCCTTACAAAGTCCAAAGACATGACTGTTAGGTTAATTGATCTTTCTAAATTGCCCTGAGTGTGTCCGTGTTCCCCTGTGAGGGACTGGCGACCCCTCAAGGCCTGCCACTTGCCTTATGAATGCTGGAGATGGGCACCAGGTTAGACTGATATATATTGGATAGATGTTTTACAACCTAGCTTTATTTTAAGTGTCTTTCCTTCCAACCTGTCTGCTGTGTCTCTTGGACTCTGTGATGCTATTTTCAACAGTGTTCTCTATAAAACCTTCTACAGACTTCACAGAACATCTGTATTTATACTTTATATGAATTCTGAAGACAATTAGCCCTGGATTTTATTAAGACAGTCGTTTCCAACCTAGGTCCTTAAGGCACACTGCATGTTTTAGATGTTTCCCTGCTATATCACACCCGCTTCAGATCATTGCAGTTCAACAAAAACCTGTTAATCAGCCATCAACTGAAATCAGGTGTGCTGAAGTACGGAAACATCTGAAACATGCAGGGCAGTGTGCCTTGGGGAGCAGTGGTGGAAAACACCGTATCAAGGGATAGAAGAGTAAAAGGGGACTCAGTATATATACACATTACACTTATTTTCTTTTTGTAAAATAAAAATAAAAAAATTATCCACTATTTTGTTTTGATCTGTCACATATAAATCCAACAAAATATAATAAGGTTTCCGTGGTTGTATCAAAAACATGTACACTGTTTTCTTGTTTGTAATGTGACAAAATATAAACACTTTTTACAAGGTACTCTACATGAAATGGTATTTTTCTCCTTTAGACCGTGTCTAAAGCAATACAACTGTGTTTGTAAGAGGAATTACAACGTTAAATAGCATATATTTGCATTACTGGGGGTTTCTCAGTCGCTTTCTGAAAAACTAAAAAAACCTTTATGTTGAAAGGAAGTCAATTAAGAGCAATTACTTTTCATTAAATTTAAGGTGTCTGTTGTCGCTTTAAATCATTAAACGGGTGTATTTTACATACACTTTGTCTGAACGGAATGCAGCAACAAAGGTTGACGTTTTGGAAAAGCTGCATCTTATGTACACACGGATGGGCAGGAATGATAGTGGGTGCAGTGGGATAACTTTATCTCAGCATGGCGGTGAGTTGCAAGAGAGTGAAATGCCTGGGGAGAGAAGGATTATAGATTGAAAGAGGGGTGTGATGTCGAAACTGCACACTGAGAGAGGGAACACCTCACCCAGACAGAAAAATCACACATGTACAAAAGCTGCTTTAGTTGTTGTAATAACAAATACATACAAACTTACCTCTTACTCAGAGGCACATGCATAATTAAGAACACAAGCTCTCTCTCAGAGCCCTCTTCGATCCAGGTCCCCACTGGGTCTGTATCTCTTTTAAGTCGAAGCAGAGGAGAGCGCTCTGTTGACCTGCTCTTTTGTCTCCACTCTCTCTGCTTTGCTTCATCTTTTCTTCATTCTTATCCGCTGACTTTTGTCTGAGTAAATGTTGTTCCATTTGCAAACCAGTTACCATAGCAAATACAGCTACACAAAACGCAAGCAGCAGAATTTCACATCTCGTCCTTGTTCTCAAGTAAAGCATCTCTTTCAGTGCACTGTGAACTTTGTGCGACAGAAAATAAACTGAAAAAAGCACAGCAATTAAAATTTGATTCCTTGCTTGGGGAGGGCTTTTTGTGCAGTCTGTGTTAGTGTGATGCAGGAGAGATAACCTGAAGCAAGGCTGTTGGAGCCTTGTTTTGATCTTCTGTCACTGTCATGTAGGTCCCTGAACCCATTTTCTTCTCATAATGTGTCCACTGCACAAAGCGTGATAGGTTTACACTAGGTTAGTATATTTGTATTCATTTTAATTGGGACTAATTACTTTACTAGAGTATCATGGTTGGATAGTGGAGTTTTGTGATTTGTTGTGGATAGATACCTGTGTGAAGGTCTTAAGGGAATCTTGGGAAACTTAGAAACTCCAACATTGCTCTTTAAATTTAAATCAGGACCACTTGTAAATATTAAGACACCAGCTGGCCAATTTTTCAAAGCTATTCTGTACTCTGAAGACTACATTCTTGAGCCGTGCTTACATCCATGCTGTGCATTAATCACAACAAGTTCCACATCTGTAGAATGGCTCACTGTCTTATTGAAATTTACTTAACCTGCATTTGAATAATAAGGAGTGTATTTTCATGTACCAAAGCAGACTGCTGAAAAAAATGGGTTTCGGCTCTGAATGAACCGTAGCCATCATGACTATGGTAACTGGTGTAAGCAAGACAAATAACTGAATAAATCAGTATCATAGATTACTCATGTCCTATTACATCATGGTATTACATTTCACTTACTGTTAATGAGACATGGGCCAAAAGCTTACATGCACAAGATACAAATATTCAATACTGAAATGATTATTAACTCATTAAGCTTATCAATTAAGAAGAACATGTCAAGAAAACAGAACCAATGCTGAGGAAACAAGGTTTGTTTGGTTTGTTTTATGTTTTTTAGTAAGAAGGCAAATGTCTGTTTGGGTCTTTTTGATGTTTTTGTTGACTTTACGTTGGTAATTCTCCACTTTTAGAAAGCTAGTATGATGGGACGGCTGGCCATCATCAGGTGTTCATCATTTTTGGACCAATATCTAAGAGTCTGCCATGAGAGCCCCCTATATAAAGAACTGCAATCTAGATATAAGTAAAAACCCAAACTAGAATCATTTTTAGAGGTGATATTGACAAGAAAAGGTCAGAGGAGCATTTCTTCTTCCCTGGGTTTGTGTGCTGTTCTCCAATTCTCTGTGTGATCAGATGCTGAGACACCATCTTTTTCTCTTCATTCCCCCTTCTCTGTCTCACACACAGTTATTTTAATCAAAGAATTGGTCCCAGTAGAGTCTCAAATACTATGGCTGGTCGAAAAGCGATGGAAATCACATCAGTGTGTTTGAGACATGGCCTTTTCTGAAGGACCCCAAGGATGCAGAAGTCACAATAAAGTCTGTTCAGTCAATGTCAATTTTTACTTCTCTACGTCATATGTCAAACAGAATCAAAGGACAGACACAGTTATTCACATAACGGCACTCACGTTATGTTTAGTCAGAAATAAATATTTTTTGCATGCTTTTATACAACTGACTTTCTTTTCCATAATCACAAATACAGTGCAGGTAGCACAGCCCATCCTAACAGCACACCTAAACACCAGGCTAGTCTGTATGCAAAGCCCACAACTGTTTCCAACATGTCATCTCACTGCCAGTCCCTGTGCAATCCAGAACAATCTAAAGCGCCACTAGAAAATTCAACCCAGAATTGATCTGTGGTTTGCTCAGCTCAGTGAAAAAATTTTTTTTGAAATTTTTTACAAACGCTTTTATTTGCAACAGCCAACAGCCAGTCTCCAAACTCTTCGGAATTCTTACAAATAAAAATGTCAATCTCAGTATTCTAAGATACTGCTAAAATTAGGGCTATGTCCCTTGTCAAAGATAAAGCAACACAAAAGCCACTGAATGTGAAAAAGAAAACACTGTTACTGGTCTTTTGTTTAAACTGCTAATCTACGGCCAACGATAAAACACATTTTTTGTGAGATACAGTTTTAGTTATTTCGCTGCAAGTGACAACAAAAGTAATCTGTAAAGATTTTGCTTAAAGGAAATTTGATCACTCTGCTATACATTAACATTAACCAGAAAATAGAATAGAATACGAGAATCAGCTTTCACTTTGTTTGAACGTCATACATTTCCTCCAAACAGGCTAATACGTATTGTTTTTACTAAATAGAACATCATTGCAACTCTCCGTCAGCTTCTAACATTACTGTAACCTTTAAGCAGAGCTTAATTGCCTGAGGACATCTTGTGAGTATCCCGCAGATGCCAGGGATTTCAGATCTCTCAGTAACTGCACTAAATCTAAATAAAGAAATACAATGTTGACTAAAGTTGCAGCTATCAGAGGCATACATTGTACTTACAGAATTGTAAATAGGACTTCAGGCCAAAGTGAAATATGTCTTCATATTATGAGTGGTAACTCCCAAAAGTGGGTCATGCTCTCAGTTTTTGGTTGGTGCCACCATAGCAAGAGAGGAACATAATAAGCTTGAGTCCATGGGAGAAGCAAAATTTATTCAGTTTCTGTTCCAGGCTGAGATGGTTTAGAAAGCTGCCACAGTAGGAGATTTTCAAGCAGCCCCCTCCTGTGCTACTTCAAATACGGCAACCGTCAAATGGCTTGGCTTGGGATTCATTATATCACACAGGAGGATAGACCTCTATTCCTCATCGATATTCAAGTCAATTTAATCCAATTTTTCCACTGTCCTAATTCTTGTAGGGCTCTAATGATGAGCCACTGCTACTGGTTACAGAACAAAAAAGGTCTGAAGAAAAAGGTCTTTTTAGGAATGTCAAGCATGCAACATTGAAAGACAATTTTCTAACCTAAAATTTATTTATTTATTTATTTAGCTCGACATTCATAATTTATTTGCAAAAATTAATAAACATTTATTTGAAAGTGTGTGTGCTCCTAAGATGCTACAGGATAAACTACTGAAAGAACACAATCACATATTTAAGCTTTCTCCATGTAGAAACCAAAAAGAAACAAAGGATAAAGAAAACACTGACAACAACACTGACAAGTTAACACAGAAAGAATAACTTTAAGGAATTGATGTACTTTAAAAAAACACATAAACCAAATACAGTAATATGAAAAGTATTGATTTTAATTTCTTTGATAAAATACCGTAGCTTCATATTGCAGAGCATTATGTAGGAGACTGTGTTAATGGCTTCTAAGTGGTAGTTGGGAATGCTTTGTCAAACAAGTTCAGAGGCTCATTATATTGTGTCTTTGTTTTTTGTTTGGGTTTAATGTTAATTTTCTGTTTGCTCTTCTCTGAGCTGTGACTGAAAGCTGGGGTCAATCTTATTGTGTCTGGATCACTTGCTTAAGTGATAAGCACACTGCAGGCCACAGCACCCTCACAGTTTCTGTTCACCCTGTACACATCAGATGTCCACAACAATTTGGAGTCCTGTCATCTGTGGAAATACTCAGATGAGCATGTTTGTAGGTTTTGGCAGTGCTGGATGGGAAACTAAGATCAAGAAATGGGCGGACAATTTTGTTGCATGGGGTTGGGGGAAAATCACCTCTACCTTAGCTTGAACAAGACTAAAGAGATGCTTGGTTTTAGGAGGGGCACATATCAATAAAGGTTATCATTTCAAGAACATAGATGATGTTGTGGGGGACTACAAATACAAGTAAGATTGGAATAGAGAGTGCCTGAAACATGAAACTGCTTTTCTAATCATCATACAGCGGCTCAATGTTCCAGTTGAGTGAATGTTTCTTGGCAGGTATATTTGCCTGTTGCGTGCCATTTCACCAGGATTATTCTAGAACCCCTACAGACAAAAAAGGAATACTTACAAAAAGAAAGACAGCATATCTTTATGTGGACAGACAAGAGGCTATGTTCTTCAAGTTTAAAATAAACTCAGAGAAAATAGGTTTACTTATCTTGTTGTAATTCAAAGAATTTAAGAATCGGAAGATATACCTTTCTTTTCAAAAACCTTTTTTTTTTCAATTTCAAATTTTATAAGCAGCCTTACATCATGTGATTCAAACAGGTTGAGGGGGACTTAAATCAACTTAATGAACTTTAGAGATACAATCATTGCTACAGGGTGTTCCATTTACCTCTGTAGTCAGATTGTAGATGATAACACACCTAACTTAACCATGTAAAGTTCAAGCTGGAAAATCTGTGTGAATTGACCAGGTTAACTAAAATCACAAACTGGTATTAAACATTTTGCATCAGTAAGAGATGATAGATAGACTGCAAATAAGGTACTAAATGTATTTAGCTAATGACTCATGGAGTATACATTTTTTCACATCAAATTATTAGCAGGGATTAAAGACTGAACCATGTCTAATTAAGACTGAATTCTAATTCTTTTTAACATAACAGAACAAAGAGATCCTATGGGACCTCTGGTTCTACTTCTAGGAATCAAATTAGCTTTTTTTCCCTCAGTAACAGCTCTTGAAAGTCAAGGTAATTTTCATCCAATTTCCGTTTGATAGTTGTCATTTTGTATTATTATTATTATTATTATTTAAAAACATGCACAACGTGTTACCATATTGGAAAGTTTCAGAAATAGTCCGGAAAAAATAAAACAATGTGCTTCCATTGAAAGCCAATATCTGTCCATTTGTCAACAGCTATTTGTCATTAGTGAGTTTGATTACATCATTTTAAATTATGTCTGAAAAAGCTGTGTGAATATTTGAAAAAAAATTTATTTTCCTTTTTTCTGCAATGGATCATGTTTTTAAACGAGGAAGTATTGATGGCATACTGGGCAATGTACAAAAACGGCATTACTGCCACAATGATCATAAAAATAAGTGCACTTGATGGGATAATGCTGGGCATACAAGAGAGAAACAGATCTAGTGAAGACCGAATTATATGTAAATACTGCACATGTTGTTTCTTGTGTACAAATATATGTCCTATGTGTTTGTGTGATTGTACAAAGCAAACTGTGTAACTGCCTCATATCCCTTTTATATAAAAGTGCCCTGTCAGCAGGTCTCAGTTGGACATCTCAGCCTGAATTTGTTAGTAAGAGACACACACTTGTTAGACAACGGATGTAATCACTGGACCAAAAAAAACACACCTCCAGCCGGTAGGAGTGCAAATCTCATGGATCAAGTAAACTGTATATGGCCAATGGAATAAGTCCGGAACCTGACTTGTTCAAACCTGCAGAAAGAACTTTGAATTACAGGCTCCACCAGAGATAGAGAATAAGCCTCGTTGATACGCTGCTACATGCTACACGAGCTGAGAGCCGCTCTTCCAACGCAGCTGAGCTAAAGGCTGCCCAGGAAAAGGGATCGGTCCTGGAAGAAGACTGCTGAGCCGAACAGAATAGAGCTTAGAGGACGACGATGTTCCGAGCTAGCGGTGGCTCGCTAGTCACGCACCCACGAGGACTGACTGCTGGCGGCACCCCATGCAGCTCCTGCTACTTGATCAGCCAAAAGCTGGTTTCTCTGCTTTATTGTCGGTCTTTCAGACAATGGAGCCACCCTTCCATGGAGATCTAAGGATCGTTCAAGTAAGGTTGTGTCTGGGCAGAGATAAATTAGCTTACAATAAACAATTTTAAGGATGGTTTTTAATGTCTATGTCACTTTGTTTTTGCTGCATTTGTAAGATTTCATTCTTCATTTGTTTGGTTATAAACAGTGTTTTTCAAAGATTATTGACTAATAGAAAGATACTTTTTAAATCATGCAACATGAGCTACTCCATCCAACGGGAGTTTTTCCTGTGTTCTTTGGTGCTAAGCTAAACATAGTGGCTATGAGCTCCGGACTCTTGTTATGATTAGTGTGGCCTGCTTTTTGCAGACCGCCAGCGGTCATAAACAATAAAGATAGCTATTCACGGTATTTAAAATACAGATTGGCTTTAAAATCGATAGTTTAAGCACCGAAAACTAGTCTTTTTTTAAACCGCCTTCTTGGTAGGTCAAAATACTAAATTAGATAAATCACTGCGGTGACTAATCCATAAAATCAAATCAATTTTCCAAAGTTTATTGATTTCTAATTCAGCAGATTTAATGAAACATGACTTCCTCTAAATAATTAGGGTAACCGATTCACCATAAATCGATTAACTGCGATGTGAAACTTGCAAAATCAATAGGGATTCAAAAGTGTTCAAAAATCAATTATTTTTCATATTAATTAAATGAGAAAAACATAAAAGTCTTGCGTCCCGCACAGACATTTTTAGGGGACGGACCGGCAGAAATTTAATGGCTGTCTCTAGTGTTTCGGCCATGCAGCACGGAATTTACAAACTACAGCAAATATTTTACACTGTAGTTGTGAAAGAACCATCTTTGTTGTTGTGTATCATGTTAGCAGCAACTGTTCTCCGGACATGTCCACTTTTTCGGTGCTATCCGGGCGCCCTCCCCAAGGGCAGCGCAGGGCAGCTCATGTTTACCAGACATCAGCCCAAGTGTAGCTTTAAGTATAAAACACAAAGGAAATTTCCTTCATTCCATCCCGGTGGCGACTAATGTCTGGCGGAGAGCATCGTACTCATAGCTGGCAGATATGTTTCTGTCTATGACAGGTGGCAAACATCACATTGGTCAAACTGACGCAAAAACTATGAAAACGCTGTTAAAGTTAGAGTTCTGTATTATATTGACAGAAGAAAAAAATGGAGTATACACTTTAGGTGTCTTTGGGACATTTGGAATAGAAAAATAATACTTATTTTCTCAGAATATAATTTCAGATTGTTGTGTAATTTTTGTCCTGTATGACTTAAAAAGGGAGCTATTATTGTTATAGGTTTATTTTCTAATATAGAAGATGCATTATTTCTATTTACATTTTAAAGTCATTTCTGTAATGGTTGAATTGTAAAAGCTGATCTGAAGTGTATTTATTTTTAATTTTTAACCATATAGAGCAGGAATACTTTAAATATGTTAAAATCAAAAGTTTTATTTAAGTAAACAGAATATGATTAATGTGTTTAAGGATTGGACCAAGTTTCCTCTTTTATGGAAATCAAAATAGGGTCATTCTATATTATATTTAAATTGCCAACACACATTTCCTTTAGCTTTCATTGAAAATATGAGCTTGATATATTTATGAAACATATTTCGGACATGTGTTGCTTTATTTGTGGTTTGACATGAACAAAATACAGGACATCAATTGATTTGGACACTTAAATCAATGGAAACAGAATGGATTTAATAGTAGAAAGTAGCCATGGAAGGAGTGAAGAAAAAAACCCTAAATGGGGAAAAAGTGTGCAACAAAAATAATCATTTCATCATCGAATCGTAGCAACCAAATCTTAATCGAATCTAAATCGTGAGGCACCCAAGCCGGAACAGCCCTACAAATAATGATGTCTTCACTTCTGCTTTGCATTGTGAATTGGTTGTTTAAACACAAACCAAAAGGTGCTAATGAGTCTTAAACTAATCACATTTAGTTTCAAATCAAATCAAACTTTATTTATAAAGCGCTTTTCATACAAGAAGTTGCCCCCAGAAAGGACCCCACATAAAACCACCTTCCCTTCCCTTCCCCACAGATTTAAAAGCATGGTCACAGTTATACCCCCCTCCCCCGAACCCAACTCCCATGCACACATACAGTTTAAAGCAAAAGTAAAAAAGGATATTGGGCCGAGTGCAGATGAACCATGCAAGGAAACGCCATCAGAGGAGCCATCTGCCCCGGCAGCGGTAGATTAACAGCAGCAGCCGAGGCACTGACACAGGGCACCCAGTGGAGGCAGGCCAAGACCCCCACCTCCACCCAAGCTCCACATGGAGAGCACCCAGGCAGCCACAGCCGACCACCGCTCCCAGGGCAGAGGGCACCCACAGAGGAAACACTGGAACGGTGATTAAGATAAATTAAAGTATAAAAATAAACAGTAAATGAATGTGCTAAGATTAAATAGTAAAACACTGATAAAAATATAATCATATAAAACATGCAGAGCAAATAAACAAACAGTAATAAATAATAATCAGTTACAAGCTAGGCTAAAAAGGTGAGTCTTGAGTCTGCTCTTAAAAGTCATTCTACGGAAACAGCTTTACTTAAGGTGTCTAGTGATATCATGATGTCTGCAGACTCTGGGAAAAACACAGTGTTGGTCCTGTTAGATCTCTCCTCTGCGTTTGATACTGTTTATCACCACATTTTGCTTGCAAGACTGCGTGACCTATTTGGACTGTCAGGTTCAGTCTTATCTTGGTTTTCCTCATACCTGTCTGGCAGGAGTTTCAGTGTCTCTGTAAATCAGTTCATGTCAGATTCTGCTGATCTGTTGTGTGGTGTACCCCAAGGCTCTGTCCTGGGTCCAATCTTATTTTTGCTTTATATCCTTCCCCTAGGTAAGCTCATCAAAACATTTGATAATGTCTTTTACCATCTTTTTGCAGACGACCTCCAACTCTATTGCTCAGTAAACCCCTCTGAGATTCAGAAATTGGATTCTCTATTGACTTGCGTCAAGGAAATTAAAAAATGGCTAGCTGAAAACTCATTGCAACTAAACTTGGATAAAACTGAGGTACTAGTGATTGCCCCTGATGAGGCCGCCCCAAACATTATCCAGCACTTAGGAGATCTGAGTTGCTTTGTAAAACCTAGAGTTAAGAATCTGGGGGTTACATTCGATAGTGCTATGTCCTTGGAGGCACATACCAAACTAGTTATAAGAAATTGTTTTTATCAGCTAGGTAATATTTCCAAAATTCATCAGCTGGTCTCCAGGGAGGATCTGGAGCTAGTTATCCATGCTTTCGTCTCATCACGATTGGACTATTGTAATAGTCTGTTCTCCTGCGTTGACAAAAAGTTGATGTCTCGGTTGTAACTGGTTCTAAACTCTGTGGCAAGACTGCTGACACGCACAAACAGGAGAGCTCACATTACCCCTGTTTTAAAGGCACTCCACTGGCTTCCCTTGTACTTTCGTGTCAAATTTAAAATCTTAGTGTTGACTTTTAGAGCTTTTCATGGTCAGGCCCCTCCCTATATCCAGGAGCTGCTTCACCCATATGCTCCTTCTCGGGGGCTTCGTTCAAGGGACCAAAATCTCCTTATGGTCCCACGTACTCGGTTTAAGACCCGTGGAGATCGCTCCTTCCAAGCAGTTGCCCCCAAGTTCTGGAATGAGCTTCCTATCTGTCTACGTTCTTTAGACTCAGTGGATGTTTTTAAGAAAGATCTCAAGACCTATTTATTTACCCAAGCCTATCCATCGTAATATGACACAAGGTTGTTTTATGATTATGTATTTCTCAAATGCTGTTATTGTGTACTTCTTTTAAATTTTACTTTTATCTGTTTTTATCTTCTTTTATTGTTTTATCTTTTGTGAAGCACTTTGTGACTCGCTGTCTGTGAAAGGTGCTATATAAATAAATTTTGCTTGCTTGCTTGCTAAAAACATGAACGTTCTCTGCGGCCCTGTGGTCCTCTGGCAGCCTGTTCCAGAGGTGAGGGCCATAAAACTGTAAAGACGCTTCGCCATGCGTGTGTGTCCTGACTTTTAGGGTGACAAGGAGACGACTGCCAGAGGAGCGCAGAGACCGCGAAGGTTTATATGGTAAAAGCAGTTCAGAGAGATAAGAAGGCCCAAGACCATTAAGACACTTAAAAACAATTAAAAGAACCTTAAAATCGATCCTAAAACGTACGGGGAGCCAATGCAATGATTTTAAGACCGGTGTAATGTGCTCCCAACTCCTGGTCATCGTCAGGACACTTGCTGCTGAATTTTGTAATAGTTGTAAACCTGATATACTCTTTTTGGGAAGACCAGAAAGCAGGGCATTACAGTTATCAATTCTACTGGAGATAAAAGCTTGCATCAGTGTCTACGTGTTGGCCCGAGAGAGAATTTGGCGGACTCTGGCAATGTTCTTTAGTTGATAAAGACCTGTTTTAGTAATATTTTTCATGTGAGGAATAAAAGTCAGCTCAGAGTCAAAAATCACGCCCAGGTTCTTCACTTGTAAAGAGGGATTAAAAGACAGTGATTGTAGTTTTGGTAAAAGTTTCTCTCTCTGAGCCTCAGGACCGATGACTGAAACTTCAGTTTTGTCCTGGTTGAGCTGGAGAAAGTTTTCTGCCATCCAGATTTGATGTCTAAAATGCAGTTAAAAAGTGCATCCACTGGCCGTGTGTCATCGGGAGACATGGAGATGTACAACTGTGTATCATCAGCATAATTGTGAAAGTTGACTCCATGTCTTCAGATGACGCTGCCAAGAGGGAGCATATAAAGGTTAAAAAGCACTGGGCCTAAAATTGAACCCTGGGGCACACCACATGTAATCCTATGGACCCTAGAGGAGCAGGTATCTAAACTTACCATAAAAGTCCTGTCTGAGAGGTAGGATGTAAACCAATTGTGAACAGCACCAGAAAGGCCAATCTGTTTTAAACGGGTTAAAAGAACAGTGTGGTGTACTGTATCAAAGGCAGCGTTTAGATCCAGTAGAACCAACACTGTCACCTTCTGGGCATCATAGTTTAATCTAAAATCATTTCAAATCTTCAAAAAGGCCGTCTCTGTGCTGTGGTTCACTCTAAAACCAGACTGAAATTTCTCCAGGACATTATGAGCGTTAAAAAAATCATTAAGTTGAATTAAAACAATTTTTTCTAAAATTTTGCTTAAAAAAGGTAAGTTAGATACCGGACAAAAATTGTTAAAACCATTAAAATCTAAATTGCTCTTCTTCAACAGGGGCCTCACTATCGCCCCTTTAAAGCCGGCAGGAAAGACCCCTGTCTGAAGGGAGCAATTAATCATGGTTAAAACATCATCTCTAAAAGATCCATAAAATTGCTTAAAAAAGGACGTGGGAATCGGGTCCAAAACACATGTGGTTGGCCTCACTGAGGAGAAAACTTTATCAAGAGTCCCAGCTTCTACCAGGACAAAACTGTCCAGCGTTTCCTCTGGTAAAGACACACGCTCAGATTTGTCTACAACCATGTTACTTTGAGAAGATAAAATATTACATCTGATGGTGTCTACCTTCCCTCTGAAGTGGTCTGCAAACTCCTCACAAAGAGTGTTTCAGGGGATTTTAGGAAATGCGGTGCAGTTTTAGATTTTAAACTTTTAACTTGTAGTGGAGCAAGCTGGTCAAGAGTGGACTGAAGCCTTCTGTTAAAATCATTGACAATAAAATCACAGGAGCAGGTAAAACAATAGGAGGATTCTTTTTAAAAGTATCCAAAAAACCCGCAGCCACTTCAGGGGTTAGATGATGCCTCCTGACAGTTCTCACAGAGGTCTCCTGCTGAATAAAACTGGTGATGTTAAAAAACACACAGTAGTGGTCAGAGACAGCCAAGTCAACAACAGGGGACACACTGGTGGACAGGCCATGCGTGATGACCAAGTCCAGGGTGTGTCCTTTGTTGTGAGTCGGCTGCATGACATGTTGGCTAAAATCCATATAAGTCAGAATGTTTAAAAAATCTGTTGATAAAGGGTCTAAAAGGTTATCCATATGTAGATTAAAATCACCAGCTAAAATGATCCTTTCAAAGGAGTTGTGCAAAATTGATAAAAAGTGCACTCTTTTTAGGAGGTCTATAAATTGTGACATAAAATCTGAGGAGTGCTAAAAACAGTTGCATTATATTCAAAAGTAAAATAGTTATCATATAAAACAGGTTTGGCGGAAAGTGTTGATGAACTTATAAAAGCAGTTCCGCCTCCCCTTTTGCTACTCCTCGTAGAATAAGTGAAGTTAGAATTAGGTGGGGAGGCCTCTGTAAGAACAACAGGGGCATCTGAACTCAGCCAAGTCTATGTTAAAAATAAACAATGAAGATTATGGTCTAAAATCAGATCATTTATTATAAAAGTTTTGTTCAGCAGAGAGCGAACATTATCAAGTGCCATGTTAATGATGATTGGAGATGGAGTGACTGTATGATTTACTGAAAGTGGGGCTTTTGGCAACTTTTTGAGATTATTTGGGTTGCATTTGTTCGGTTTATAATTTTTAGTCCGCTCTCTGCTGATAAGAACAGGTATGAATGAGGTAGAACAAGGTCCAAGTCCAGTATGTGAGTTACTGTTAAAATCAGGGGTGACTGAGATCCTCTGCTCCAGCTCCAGAACCCTCTGGCTAAGTTTTGCGCAGCCATCACACTCAGGACTGCAGGTGAGTGGAGGCATGGTGTGGGGAGAAGTAGTCCGCGCTTCCCACCGATTAAAATGATCCAGTAAAAAACGTCCAGATTATTAATAAGTCAGTGGTGTTACAAATCCGTTAAAACCAGTCTTTAAAAAGGTTTAAAACCAGTTAAAAACTGTCCTTGATAGGGAGCCGGTCTTGGCGGGGCTGACAGACGCTGACGCATGCGCACAATCCAAGGTTGGTTGACTCAAACAACAACTTTTAGTTTAAAACTTAGGTTCACTTCCAAAGCCTTTCAATACAAGCCTTGGTCTTTAAGCATACATATTCATACTCAACTGTACGATTTATTGGTTATTGTTTCTACATCTTTGCATATTTGTCCATTTTAATATTTTAGTCTTGGTAGTTAGTTTTATTATGCATCCTCCATCCATCCATCCATTTTCTTCTGCTTATCCGGGGTCGGGTCGCGGGGGCAGCAGCTTAAGCAAGGACACCCAGACTTCCCTCTCCCCAGCCAGCTCCTCGGGAGGAATCCCAAGGCGCTCCCAGGCCAGCCGAGAAACATAGTCCCTCCAGCGTGTCCTGGGCCTTCCCCTGGGCCTCCTCCCGGTGGGACGTGCCCAAAACACCTCACCAGGGAGGCGTCCAGGAGGCTTCCTGACCAGATGCCCGAGCCACCTCAACTGACTCCTCTCGATGTGGAGGAGCAGCGGCTCTACTCTGAACCCCTTTGGATGACTGAGCTTCTCACCCTATCTCGAAGGGAGAGCCCAGACACTCTACAGAGGAAACTCATTTCAGCCGCTTGTATCCGTGATCTCGTTCTTTCGGTCAACATCCAGAGTTCGTGACCATAGTTGAGGGTAGGATCGTAGATCGATCGGTAAATCGAGAGCTTCGCCTTTCGGCTCAGCTCTCTCTTCACCACGACAGACCGGTACAGCGCCCGCATAACTGCAGATACCCTACCAATCTGTCTATTGATCTCCCGCTCCATCTTTCCATCATTCGTGAACAAGACCCCCAGATACTTAAACTCCTCGACTTGGAGAAGGCCCCCACCCTTTTCCGGCTCAGGACCATGGCCTCGGATTTGGAGGTGCGGATTTTCATCCCAGCCGCTTCACACTTGGCTGCGAACCACTCCAGCAAAAGCTGTAGATCACGTTTCGATGAAGCCAACAGGACCACGTCATCTGCAAAAAGGAGAGACCCTATCCTTAGGTCACCGAAACGGATCCCCTCAACATCTTGGCTGCGGCTAGAAATCCTGTCCATAAAAGTTAGGAGCAGGATCGGTGACAAAGGGCAACCTTGGCGGAGTCCAACTCCACTGGAAACAAGCCTGACTTACTGCCGGCAATGCGAACCAAACTCTGGCACGGTCATACAGGGACCTAACAGCCCGTATCAAGGGGACCGGTACCCCATACTCCCGGAGCACCCCCCACATGGCCCCCCTAGGGACACGGTCGAACGCCTTCTCCAAGTCCACAAAACACATGTAGACCAGTTGGGCGAACTCCCACGCACCCTCCAGGACCCTGCTGAAGGTGTAGTGCTGGTCCAGTGTTCCATGTCCAGGACGAAAAACGCATTGTTCCTCCTAGATCCGAGGTTCGACTATCCGTTGGACCCTCCTCTCCAGAACCCCTGAATAGACCTTACCAGGGAGGCTCAGAAGTGTGATCCCCCTGTAGTTGGAAAACACTCTTTGGTCCCCCTTTTTAAACAGGGGGACCACCACCCCGGTCTGCCAATCCAAGGGAACTGCCCCCGATGTCCACGCAATATTGCAGAGCTGCGTTAACCAACACAGCCCCACAACATCCAGGGCCCCGAGGTGGGATTGAGGAGGTCTTCTAAGTATTCTATCCACCGACCCAAAATGTCCCATGTCGAGGTCAGCAGCACACCATCCCCACTGTAAACAGTGTTGGTGGCAGACCGCTTCCCCCCCCTGAGACGCCGGATAGTGGACCAGAATTGCTTCAAAGCTGTATGGAAGTTGTTCTCCATGGCCTCTCCAAACTCCTCCAACGCCCGAGTTTTTAACCTCCGCGACCATCCGAGCCGCACTCCGCTTGGCCTGCCAGTACCTATCAGCTGCTTCAGGGGTCCCACAAGCCAAAAAGACCCGATAGGACTCCTTCTTCGGCCTGACAGCATCCCTTACCGCCGGTGTCCAACAGCGGGTTCGGGGGTTGCCGTCGCGACAGGCATCGACCACCTTGCAATCTTCCGGACTTTGTCTGGATACCCTTTACCAGTAATTTTACGGATGAAGACCTAATAACAAGAGCGTACTTTTCATGGTATGGTGTTTGCATTCAGGCAGTCAGCTAATGTTCCGCAAAAGCTGGAGGGGTGTGGGGCGGTGGGGAAAAGGGGAGAGGGGCAGGGAACGCTGTGAGCGCACACATTGATGGCGTATAAATGTCACTATTTTCCTTTCAGCTTCTTCATCGATGTCTCTTAAGCGTTTCCATGTGCGCAAAATTGCACACAGCACAAAGACGAGCCCTGCGAGTAGATCTGCTGTTTCGTCGACCATCTTTGCAACAATGCATTTGTTTGGGAAAAGGACATACGCCCGCTGTACTAAGTTTACGTAATATCCACATACAATGCCCCACTACCCCCCACCCCGCGCCCCCCAGACATTTATCAGGATCCTTTGGTACTTTTCTTGCTGTGTGAAAGCAGCCGAAAGGCAATGTTCCGGAAAAAAGTGGTGTATTTGGAAACACAACTCCGGTTAAAGACCGGATGGAATTCTCCCCAAATATTCCAGAACTTCTGTCTGAAAAGGGCTTTAGTAGTTTAGCTGTGTTACTAGCTTAGTGAGTTTGCTGATTAAAGATGAAAGTCGTTGTTTGTTATTATTCTACACACATGTATAGTAACTTGCTGTTCAAAGAACGGCAAGAACTTATTGCTTCATCTATTGCTTAATTATCTCAGCATTATCAGGCAGGTAATCATAAAAATTAACTGAGACTGGACTATTTGGCTATTTTTTTTTCCTGGATCCCAGGTTGTTGCCCTAAACTTGGTAATTTTGACAAAATTGTTAATCTAATTAATAATTGTCCTAAGCAATTATTCAAACTTATTCATAGCCAAAACATACCTTCAGTGTCACAACACACTCATATGAAAAAACCCTCGGTTATGTTTTAATTTTTTTTACATATTGTGAACAGGTTTCTGTTTCTTTTTTTCTCAGCCAGTCCTACATGGCAGAATTCATGTTGAATTCTGTGGTAAGTTGACCAGGTTCTGCTGTGGCAAAGGACCCCCAAACCATGACATTTCTAGTTCAGTGTTCACACTACGTTTAGTATTTTTTAAATTTGTTCTGGTGCCCAGATTTTAGACTTATCCATCCAAATAATATTATTCGAGAAGTCCTGCTCCCTTTTACTGTCAGGATGTGTTTTCTGTATCTGTCAGTCTTGTATTGTTCTCTCTCCGTATCCCCAGCTGCCCCCTGTTTCCCTGATTGTCTACCCTGTGTATACTTACCTCTTTGTGTCCCCTGTCCTTTGCCAGTTTGTCGTTGTGACAAGTTGTGTCTCCCAGTCTTTTGTGGACCTGACTTCATGGTCTCTAAATTCTTGTAAGTCTGCATCGCATCATTAAAAGAGTTTATTTTCTACTAAATTCATCTCTGTGTCTGAGTCCTTCAGCATAAAATCATGACATTTACATTCTCTCTGGCAAAGATTATTCTAGCTTTCTTAGAGTACGTCTTAAACCAAAAGTATTGTATTAGGCAGAAACTATGGTGTTAGGAGCAGGAAAAATGTTTTGGACAACTGTGGTCAGTGGCTATTGAAAGTGGTCCAAAGAAAGAATAGTGGCAAACTGGTAACAGGGTCAGGGTGGCCAAGGCTTATTTATGTAGGGAATGAACGCTGATCCATGTCTCCATTCCAATAGAGGAGCTGTAGAACAAACTCCTAAAGAACTTGTTATTGGTTCAGATAGAAAAGTGTCAGAATAGATGGAGCATCACAGTTTGTTACCGCCGCCAAGGAGGTTATGTTTAGGAACTCCTTTAGGAACGTAATTGTTGAAACTCAGCTCAAGGTGAACTTGTCACCTGTGTGACTCCGCTCTTCTACAGTGGACATATTGCTACTCCTAGGCATATGATACTATTTGAAACCACTGCAAACTGATACCATTAAGAATATTACTCAGTACAGGGTCTAACTGGCACTTTGTGATAAAAATATTTCAGTCCACAAAACATAATTTTAAGATGTTTAGGTTAGTCTGGTTAAAATAGATTTTTTCAAGATATTTTCTATTTAATTCAGGATAATGCAGGGCAAAGATCATAATTTAAAGATGTCATTTAATGTCCTTGGATGTAAGTGTGATCAAACATCAGCTGTCGCACATCTTTGACTTTGACTGATCAAAGACATAAGCTCTTTTCACTTAGCAGATACCACAATAAAGACCCATATTACCTTCTTTGTTGGGATTAATTACCTTTAAAATGCATGGCTCCAGTCTAAACCACAGAAGATGCTTTTCATATCCTCTGATATCTGATTCATACACCTGAGCTAAAATCAATGCCAAGTCTACAATAAATAGCTGTGTATGTGCCATGTCTCACAGCACCTTACACATAATCAATATTGCTATGGTGATTTTCAGAACCGTCATCATTAAAACTAGCAGTTCAGGACATAAACTTATTTAGCATTTCCGCCAGCTCTCTTTGCATTCCAAATTCAACCGTTGATTTAGAGTGGTACTATTATGTTGTTGAGAAAACATGTATAACATCTGGTTGCTGGTTTTTGTCTGGGTGTTTGGAATCCTATACCTCAGTCCCTGAACTGCAGAAACTCACAAAGACTCAGTCAAGAAAGCACATTTTAGATGCCCTCAAGGCAAGTAGAGAAAGGCTCATCTGGCATTTAACATGCACCGAATCCTTCAGTAAAGTGATCTGCTATTGGGAATATGTACATTATGTGTGTAGGTATCCTTGTACCACAGTATAAGGAAAACAGGCCTGACATAGCATATTTTATAACCGCATGTGTCTCAGCTTTTCTGTGTGAGGAACATTCCTTTGAGGCACCTGAGCATTTAGGCTTAATACTGTGTACTGTTTGAGTATGTGCTCTCTTTCAGCAGACACACAAGTGTTTCTACCTCTAATTCTTCCTGCTGGAAATTAAACTTTTGGCTTAACTCCTCCTAAACTGTGATCCAGCAGGCAGAGATCCAGGCTGTTTTATATACTGTCTATTGCAGAATTTTTTGTGAACCTAAATACATAAATAAACCATTTTTACATAAATTACTGTTTCTGTTTGAGAGCCTAGGAAGACATTTAATGATAGAACCAATATCTGATAAATAACTTTACCACATAAGTACAGCAAAGGCTCTGTTGTTGCTGATCTACAACCACAGTGCTTAAATCTCTTAGTGTCCCTTGTAAAGATGTGCATGGAAAATAAACTGGCAGGCCATTTACCACATAGTTCACCCTTCATTAATCAAAATGTCACAATTTTTCTATTTGTTTGGCTATTTTGTTGTACTCTTACAACAAAGTAACATCCGCATTACATTCACATGACTCAGACACATCAAGGTATAGGATATTATCTACAGAGCCTTATGTTGAGAACATCGATAGGTTCCCAGTTTCCAATGGAACCAGTTGTTGAAGCGAACCGGGGCTGATGAATGGCCAAATTGTATTTTTAGTTCTAACTACTATATATATATATATATATATATATATATATATATATATATATATATATATATATATATATATATATGAACTGAGGTGAGAGCAGGATTTACAGCTGTGAATACTTTTATAATTTAACAATTTAATGTGAGATATGATACCTCATTAAAAATGTAAGGAAGTATTTGTCTCCACTTAATCAAATATATAATGTAGTGCTTTCTTTGTTTATTGGCACTGCTGGTAAAGATGTGTAGAAACCCTGAGAACAAACTTTTATTCAGTGTGAAAAACAAACCTCACTGTAAGCAATAATTGTTTTTCAACAAAATCACCAGTGTTCTATTTTTGGCACCCCAAACAACCCTGAAACAATTAAAGTAGTTGCCATTTTTCTACTTTAAAGTTAAACAGAGTTTCCAGGAACTTTCTCAAAATTAATAAGTCACTTTCTTTGTCTCTGGGGTATAAACATGATATGACACAGAGGTCCTTTCCTTTTGCCCCTTTTTCACTAGGGTGGTTTGAAGACCTATATTTATCTTGCCACCACGCACAGTGAGCATGATGGTAAGGGAAGTAAAAAAAATGTGTCCAAAGCTCACTGTTAGAGAACTGCAGCAAAGTGTGGGCTCTTGGACTCACAGAGTCTCCATAGCAACCATTACATGCTATCTGCATTCCAACCATTTGTTCAGGAGGGATGTCAGGAAAAACAGCAAAGGCTTTTTAACAAAATTAAGGTTGTAAATGTGGAGAAAGCACTTTATGCCCACTGTTAATTATGATGGAGGATCTGTGATGGTATGGATTTGTTTATCTGTCTACATCACTCCCTGCTCCACTGCGCATGTCTGATGCAGAAAGAGAAGCGTTCATGTCTTGTTGTGCTGTTGGTTACACAAATCGCTTTGATAACAACGTGCAAGTTCTTTAGAATTCCATCGACTCGCACGCCTTTCAAGGCGTTGCAAGCGATCACAAGAAGCGACTGGAACGATTGGAAATTATTAGAAATGCAACAATCTCCAGCGATAACTTCATATCATGTAAGCCATGGCCAGATGTCGCGCTACAAATTTTTGTTGTTGGTCAATTTGACTGACAATTATTTTTTTTAAATCTGGTCATAACCTAGCATTTTTACCCGTCAATTTTTAAAATGATAAACATGAGATATTCAGTAGTATTTCATTTTTATTACTATTCGGTCAAACAAACTGAACAGAGAATCCACATCGTGCCATCACACATTAACAAATGGAAACCAGAGCTATATAAAGGGCCAGTGTCTCTTTCTGCACCCAGGTTGTGTGTGCATTTGTGTTGATAAACAAATAATCACTCTATTAGATAATCTTATGAAATATAATTATATGATTTTCCTTACCATATAGCCAATCCAACACATAATTTGTTTATCAGACACAAAACCAAACCAGCCTTTTGGCCATCACAGTTCTAAATCCTCTGGGCTTTAGCTGAAAAAAGAGAACATCAGAGGGGAACAAGGATTCTAGATGAACTAGATAGGTTGTGCAAAGAGGAAGAATCAAAGATCTCTCGCGAACGCTCTAAAACTATTAAATGTCATAGGAAAGGAATGTGTGTAATCCTATTAGTGTTACAAAAGGCTGTTTCAAAAAACAATGCCAACATCAGTGTCTGTATCAGTGCCGGCATCATTGAGCCTTTAGTCAATTCATAAGTTGTCAGCCTATGGCAATGTAGTGGGATTAGGTGTTTTTCACGAAAGATTACGCGATGGCGGGATAAAGAGGTGGTGTGGGATTGATGTCTGGGCTGTCAACGTGCAGGGTTGCGTATAAGCCATGAGACGGAAGAGTCTGTTGTAAACAGACAAAATAGCTTGGACGTAACTTGTTTTTATCCCGATTGAAGCCCCGCTCCTCAAGTCTTTTTGCGAGCCGCTCAAAAAGGTGGCTGTCCTTTAAAGTATAACTGAACCCCCTGAAAAGGCATAAACCCGCCCCCAGACAACATTTAAAAAATTCTACAAAGTGGGCGGTGCCAGGAAGAACAGAGGGGTATGGCCAAGTGTTGAGGAAAACCGGAGGGGGGAACATGGGGGTGTGTTCTGGAGGACAGTGACAGTTCGCCTAATGTGACACTGAAACATGGACAGTGACCAAAGCGACGTTGGCAATTTTGCGACTGATCAACATTCATCTATTTTGAACGTTAGCCTATGTTAGCATTACCACTCAGAGACTGGACTCCTCCAGTCTCCCTCTGCCTCAGCAGCACCGAGTTCGGGCGGCGCTGGCTTGGCACCCTGAACCAGTGGATCTCCTCCGTCATCACCGGAGATAGAGGAGTAGAGGGAGGCTTTATGGAGCTCAGCGGCCGCGAGCCGTATCAATTAGAGCCGCTGGCTCAGGGCGCTGAGTCAGCGCTGCCCGAGGCTGGCGCTGCTGCTGAGGGAGAGAGAGACAGGATGGGTTCGGTCTCTGAGTGGTAATGCTAACATAGGCTAACGTTCAAAACAGTATGTTAGCTATGAAAACTAAGTGCTAGTGTGATAATAATTGTAGCCTGAAAAACGCAATCCCACTCCAAACTCACCACGAAGGGGGGGGGGGGGGGCGGGCGTTATGTCTCATAGTTTTATACCCAAACCCACAGGGCGTGTCTGTGAGGCCATGGCTGTTGTGACATAGGCAATGCCTGTGACGTAGAGATGTACCGCTCTCCACCAATCACAAAATTCAAATGCAGTAGCCACCGTTCAACCCTAAGAGGGCAGCACTAAGATGTTTTTAGACCAAAAGGTGTAGAATTAAACAAGTTTACACCAAAATGTAAAAAAAATCCCCAGAAACTGAAAGACTGCATTGGCAAAGACCCATTTATACAGTTTAGAAGCAAAAAAAAGTTGTTTTGGGGTTTAGTTACTCTTTAAAGTCAGTTTGAACTGTCTGCCAATCTGCTCTTCAGCTCTAAAGGCCAGAAGCTCCTGGACCTCTGCATCTTTCCAGTTTGCCATTTCAGCTGATACAGTTTACAAATGCTAAATGAACTCCCCATGTTTACTTGCATGTTAAATACTGATGCCGGCTGGGGCTCAGCGCACATTCCACACATCATCATGACATCGCCCTCTGTTGCACCAAGGTGTGATCTTCATTCATAAGTCCAGCGTTGTGGCAATATTGCAGTAATATTACTATCAAGCTTGCTGGCACAAATAATAAATAATAATAATAAATTTGATTTATAAAGCGCTTTTCATACAAAAAAAATGCAGTTTCAAGTGCTTTACAGAATAAAAATTACCCCTACCCACCCCCCACAAGTTTAAGCATGAACACAATTATACTACTTCCCCCAATCCTATCCCCATGTGCGTACACACTCAAGAGCAACATTAAAAGGATATTAAAATAGAAAATAAGATGGACACTGGGCCAAGTACAGATGAGCCAGGTTAGGTAAGGAAACACCATCAAGGGAGCCATCTGCCCCGGCAGCAGCAGATCAACAGCAGCAGCCGTTGCACTGACCCAAGGCGCCCAGAGGAGGGGAAGCCACGATCCTGACCTCCACCCAAGCACCACCTGGAGAGCACCCAGGCAGCCACAGCAGACCACAGCTCCCGAAGCAGAGGGCTCCCACAAAGGAAACACTGGAGCGATGTGTCTATGTTTTTATTATATGTGTAAAACAACAGGCTAACATATTAAAATACACAAATAAATAAATAAATAGATTGGTATTTGGTAGGTAAATTAATTATATACCGCAAAATATTTGCGCCTTGCCATACCGTCACGGTGCATTCAGAAGACACACTGTGCCGCCAATATTACCCTAATATGCAGCCACGGAGTGTCTTTTGAAAACGCCTAAAGTATTAACAGTAAAGGAAGCAACAGTTGGTGAGTTAATTTTGATTAAAGCAATTATTTATTACCTTCAAACTGAAAAAATAAAGATTTCCAGTGTGGGATTATGCAGCTGAACTACAATAATAATAATATTATTATTATTATATATATATTTATGTTTTTTTACTACATTTGTTTGCATCTGCAGTGATGGAAAGAGCAACTATGAATCAGAAAAACGCCATGAGTGTATTTTTTTTGTGTGTGCACTGATTTAATTTCCAATTCTTTTTAAAGAGTTTGAAAAACTGAAACTTCTGGATCCATAATGTAGATAATTGACAGTAACAAAATACACTTTTACTAACAAGTCTATCTCTGTAACAAGCATTGTTAATTAAAGTACCTAATCCTTAGTCTTAATTTTAAGTCTTAACTCACACACACATGCACAGACACAGAGACACACAGACTCCCAGAGAGGGTTTTTGCTTGAATACACACCTGTCCTTGTGCTCTATGCTACAAAGCACACCAACTGACCACAGGCCATGCCATGAGTGCATTTTGTGTGTGGTGTGTGTGTGTCAAAGTGTCTCTTGAGTATTCATACACAGACAGCTCCTCTCTGGCCAAAAGTCCTGACAATGGACTTCTCCTCTGCCTGTCCTTCGGTTTGTTTGTTTTTGGTCGCTATTTTATTATTCTGTTTTCAGTTTTTCATTCACACTTTCTTCATAGCTTGCCCCGATTCCCCCCCACACATTTTTTGATACTTTAACTCTTTTATCTTTCTTTGCTCTAAGTTTTCTTTCTTTTGACCCAAAGGATGAATATATTTGCATGATTTTCCTTAGAGAATGTCCCTAGATGAAGAGTGTCATTGTGTCAGCAAGACTGTCTGTGGCGTGTCAGTGGGTGCCTCAGTGTTGGCATGGGCAAACGTGTGTGCATGGATAAGGGAATGTGAGCCCACAATGTATCGTCACCAGTCTCTCTCTCTCCATATATATATATATATATATATATATATATATATATATATATATATGAAAAGAAAGAGTGAGAAAATGTATAGAACGTATACCTTGCTATATAGAGATACAGATGTGATCATTGCCAAATGTATGTACAACAATAGCACACTTTTTTTGAAGTTCTCTTTGCTTTCCCCAGAAGTACTGCTCTTTGCAATGCTTTGATAATGAGAACCTTTTTTATAGACCATCAGTTAATATTATACCAGAATTATTCATTTTCACATAGCAATAATGCCTTTAAATACGGACAGATTTTATGTGGTTTCTTTGCTCTCTATGCCTTTTTGCATATCCTTTTCTTTACATGATCCATACTTATCCTCAAACCCTCACCTCGCGTGTGTAGTATTTTGCTTTCCTTTGTTTGTGGCATTTCCCCTATAGCTCTCATAAACCCAAATAGGAAATGTTTTTTAATTACAAAGGAAATAAGAAAGAAATTTAATGTACACTTTGATCACTTTCTCTTTCTGAGATGTCAAAATACCTTTCAAAAGAACTGAATATTTATTGTGGTGTGACTATGTTTATTCATACTTTATGTGCGTGTGTACCCGTTGTAATTGTAATTACTTACCGCTGTCCCATCAATCCCATTCCCTCTTTTTCTTGTTCCTTATAAGTTAATGAGGATGAGCAAATAAAGTAAAATTTGGATATTTACTCCGCTGTTTATAGCACAGACTTCCTAGAAGGAATTATAATCACTAGTAAGAACTACTCTTACATTTACACAAATACAATTTTATGTTGGTAATAAAAGAGAAGGCACTGAAGTGTCTATCCATAAATGGTATCTATATGTCTGTATGTCTGTCTAATAGTTAGCTTCCAGCTCCCCCCCCCCGAGTAACAACTCAATAAATGCATATATTACTTATTGCTAATTCGTGTTACAGGTGTAGAATTTGTGGAAATATTAGCTAGATTTTTTTCGTTAAATTTTGGAGCTGTTCATTTAAAAACTATAGCCTATGTCTCCATTTTCGGATTTACAATTACTAGAAAATTCAGCAGCACATGTCCTGATGAAGACCAGGAGGCGGGAGCACATTAAACCGGTCTTAAAATCACTGCATTGGCTCCATGTATGTTTTAGGATCGATTTTAAGGTTCTTTTCGTGGTTTTTAAGTGTCTTAATGGTCTTGGGCCTTATCTTTCAGAACTGCTTTTACCATATGAACCTTCGTTATCTCTGCGCTCCTCTGGCAGCTGTCTCCTTGTCATCCCTAAAGTCAGGAAACACACTCATGGTGAGGTGTCTTTCCAGTTTTATGGTCCTTACCTCTGGAACAGGCTGCCTGAGAACCTCAGGGCTGCAGAGAACGTTCATGTTTTTAAGAGCAGGCTCAACACTCACCTTTTAGCCAAGCTTTTAATTGATTAATTATTTATTAATATCTGCTTAATTACGCTGCATGTCTTACTAGATTAAATTTGATCAATGTTTTACACTAAATATTTCTACATTTTATCAGTGTTAAAAAAAATTCTGTTTTACTTTTTACTCTCATATTTATCTACTCTTTATTTTAATACTTTAAACAGTTTTTTTAATCTTTCTTTCAGTGTTTCCTCTGTGGGAGCCCTCTGCCTCGGGAGCGGTGGTTCGGCTGTGGCTGCCTGGGTGCTCTCCAGGTAGTGCTTAGGTGGAGGTGGGGGTCTCAGCTTCACTCCACTGGGCGCCCTGGGCTGGTGCCTCGGCTGTTGCTGTCGATCTGCTGCTGCTAATGCAGATGGCTCACCTGATGGCATTTCCTTACCTGGCTCATCTGTTCTTGGGCCAATGTCCTTGTTTACTGTTGCTTTTAAGTGTGTGCGTGCATGGTATAACTGTGATCATGTCTTTGTTCTGGGGGGGTTATGTGGGGTCATTTTAATTCGTGAAGCACTTTGAGATGCTATTTTGTATGAAAAGCGCTATATAAATAAAGTTTGATTTGATTTAATTTAGGTACGGCAAGGATATTCGGAAGTTATTTGGAGCTTTACAGAGGTTGTGAACTGCTTATTCTGCCAGATTTTCACTGTATAGAGTAAAATCAGTTTGAGGCTGCAGAGAAGAACATAACTTGTTCATGAGAAGGGGTGGATTAATATGACAGCATTTGCAGTGATTTGGGCACCTTGCTGTTCTGTCACAGTACAGAAACTGCGGCTGCAAAAGGTGAACCTTTCCTTTTTCACTAGGCAGTCTATGTTCTAACCCTCACCTGTCATAAGCTGTGGGTAATGACCGAAAAAATGAGATCGCAAATTGAGGCAGTTGAAATTAGCTTTCTCTGTATAGTGGCCGGACAAACTATTGGTGTAATGGTGAGCAGGTGGTGTAATCATTTGTTAGGGATGCCTTCCAGATGCTTTAGTAAGGGGGTGTTTTTGTTTCGGTTCCACTACAGGTTTTTGAGCACACCTAGGACTCTCTTGAGAGATTAAAACTCATGACTGGCTCAGGACTGTCTTGGATTGTCCCCAATTGAGGAGGTATTTGGTGACCTCTACCTAATGCATGGATGGTAACTTTCTTTCCAGCCAAGATAAATTTGGTTAGCATTATAAACTGTAAACTTCCCTTTTTGAGTTCAAGCAAAACTTCTGACTTTATACCTATGTATTGTCTCTTTGCACCTTAACCCTAGTCTTTCATTTTATTTGTCTTTACTGTAAGGCAATATCATAAGTTATGGAGACAGTCAGAAAAATTCTCCAATCAATCAATCAATCAATCAATCAATCAATCAATCAATCAATCAATCAATCCAGCCATGCGCTTATCCGATATCGAGTTGCAAGGGTAACAGGTCGAGGAGGAAAGCCCAGATAACACTCTCAGCAGTGATGCTCTCCAGCTCATAACCATAGGTGAGGGTCCGTGTCAATACCTGGGTAGATTGAGAGCTGTACTTTTTGAACCAGTGCCTGCTGTAGGTCATGTCATGAAGATACTAACAGAACCACGTCTTCAACCAAAAGCAAAGATGAACCAGACATCATCATCTCCGCAACTACACTATTAGATAACCCTTTTGTATGGTGGAAAAACACTAGTAGACATGAGAATCAAACTGTTATGACCCCCACAGTATTCTCCTCTGTGGATGACATCTCCAGGGCCTTTAGAATTTCAGGATGAACCTCGTCCACATCTGGCGTCCTGCCACTGGGGAGCTAACTGTCTTACTGAGATTACTGTCTCCAATCAACAAGAATCCTTTGAGCCCCATCCATTGTACCCACTCACCACTCTGTTGATCCACGACTATATAATCCGACATGCTTGATTTTTCATTGTCGTTGTGAGATGCTTTACAGTCTCCAGCACCATTTTCCCCCACACTAATTGCCTGTGAACTCTTGCACATCTGCATTTATTTACTCACACTTCCAGATCAAATCCATGGCAGCCCAAAACTATTTGTCTCACATAGAAACCTTCACAAAAGTCTGCCATATCTATACAAAATAACCCACAAACTGTGTGACCATCAAATATCATTTACAAAACACAAGTCTGTCTTTTTTATTACAAAAATTAAGTGAAACGTTGCGAATAGAATGAAATTATTAGAATGAAAACATGCTAATACACCAGTCTCTAATCGTCCATGGTTGATATTATGCTCGTATCCATAAGACATTTCATTTTGATTAGCATCACTGAGTTATAAAACCAAAAATGAATTTTGTTTTTGTCTGATCTCATCAGCTATGCGTGTTCTGTCCTCTGACTGTTCATGTAAATATAGCACAAAAAAAATTTAAATGTAAAAACATTATTATCAGCCCCTCAGTTCCAGGTTAATCTCTTCATCATCTTTACTTTACAACATTGAAAAAATAACACTGTACATATATTAAAATAGTATTCTCTTAATAAAAGAAATGTGCAACTGAGTAGGGTAATTTAAAGAAACAAATGTACAAAATTTGCATGTATATGTGTGCATAAACAACAAGAATAGACTATTTCCAGGAAAAAACAGTGCATGCAACAGGGATGTTTGAAATTAGAAAAACTCTGCTAATAAAATCAGGAATGTAAACGCTTATTAATTTTTTGGGGAGTGGAATATAGTCTTAAAGCTCCTGGAGAGAAAGAAATACAATAATTATCCTTTATGCACCTCAGATGCAGCAGTTTGTTGCTTATTTAGCCAGGGTTCTTCTGTCTCCCACCATCTGCTCTTGATCGAGCTGGCCTCCTGGGACAGAGCTGGCCTTCCTGATGAGCGTATCTAAAGCTTTCTACCACACAGAGGTTTGGGCTGCCATGGATTTGAGTTGGTCTGACTAAGGGGCTGTTTACACGACAACGTTGCCGTTTTTGTTTGAATACGCGGGTGAAAACGCACTGTGTTTACACGACAGGGCCGCGATGGAAAACGATGTAGTACATATGCCCGGCCATTAGATGGCAGTGTGCCGCGTGTATGCAGTGTTCCAAGGTATCCCCCTCACAACCCGGAAAATAAACAACACGCACGTACTGTATGCGTTTCCGTTGGTGATCGCATAGAAGCCTGATGATCTCTAAGTTTTGCTTACAGAGACCAAAAAACTTCAGAAGCTGCATCAGCAGTAACAGCATACCTGGATCCGCCATTGTTCTTGTTTTTATTGTAGAAAGGTGGATTGCACAAGTCCAACATGGCCGTAGGCGGCTGGCAGTGACGCCATCGTTTTCAAAAGTCTCTGGCTTGCGTTTAAATGACAACGAATCACTTAGCGTTTTTCAGAACTCTTCACTCTGCAAGCTGTTTTTTGAAAAGCTGCGTTTTCGCAATGTTGGTCTTCTTGACAAATGTATTGACTCTGACACTCCTCATGTCTGTTTCTCAACTCATTCATTCAGTTCAAGCTCATTCAGTTCCAAGATAAAATCAACAATGGCTGAATCTTCAGAGGACTTTCGGAGTTGACAAATAGCCATGCTGTGTCAAAAGTCTAATGTCCCTATAGGGTAAAGAAGAGTTGGGAGCATTCTCCTCATATGTAGCTTTTTTTTCCTTAAATGAACAAAAATAAAAGAACATAAATTCATTTTTGAGGAAGAACTGTGTTCTGCAAATATATTACGTCTTCAGTTTTCATGAAGCCTAGATCCCTGATTATATTAAGTTCTGATCTGAAGAAATCCTAAAGATATTCATCAAGATTCATTTCTTTTTTAATGCTGTAGCCAGAAAGTCCTTGGACTTCAGGCATCTTGTTTTTCCAAGATGAAATGTTGTTAACGAATTTTCTTTCACATTTTATGCTGCAAACAATTGTTGGAATAGGCAGAATGTTATCCACTGATGAACCCCCACAAGACCCAGTGACTATGCCCGGTTGGTATGGGGGGATGTAAAGCAGCCACAAAAACACATTGAAACCGAAGGGGTAGGGCTGTGTTTGTGACACTAACACCACCTTCCAAAAGGTGTGTTGCCTCCTTCAGGAGTCACGTAACGTTGGAGCGTAATGATTTTTTGTCAGGACTATCAGCCTTAGTGTGTGTATGTGTGTGTATATATATATATATATATATATATATATATATATATATATATATATGTGTATGTATATATATATATATATATATGTTTATATATATATATATATATATATATATTTATATATGTGTGTGTATGTATATATATATAAATAAATATATATATATATATATATATATATATATATATATATATATATATATATATATATGTGTATGTGTGTGTATGTATATATGTATATATATGTGTGTGTATATATATATATATGTATATGTGTATATATATATATATGTATATATATATATATATATATATATATATATATATATATATATATATATATATATATATATATATATATATATGTATATATATATATATATATGTATATATATGTATATATTTATATATACATGTATGTATGTATGTATGTATGTATGTATGTATGTATGTATGTATGTATGTATGTATGCTTTCCATGGTAGGGTTTAAGGACCTCATCCCTTTTTCTGTGCACACCATCATAATGTGCACACTAATACTGTACCTTATACAGATCAAATCCTCAAAGCCTAGTATGTGCGTCATAATACCATTTTATGTGTTCTCACTCTGATTCAGTCTATCTCCTCCACAGAAGAGCAAAAATGCAGACCAGAGAACAGTTTTGCACAGTATATACAGTATATATATATATATATATATATATATATATATATATATATATATATATATATATATATATATATATATATATACCTGCCAAAGGCATGTTGATTCCTGCTGCTCCCACCTCCGCCGTCACCTGTCACAGTCAGAGCTCTAAGTTCAAAGTCATAGCTGACCCCTTAGCCACCCTACAACCATCTCCATCTACGAGTACGCTCGCTCGCTGAAGTTACCGTGCATCGTTTAAGACGTCAGGATTGGACGCAGCAGGGGATCCCCAGCCCTCCGTTACCGAGTCGCGCTGCGCATCCTCTTCGTCCTTTACCGGGAGGAGGAGAGCTCGCGCGGGCTCCCAGTTGAGCGAGAGCGCCAGAACACAGGACACTGTAGTTTCTCACTTCGAGCACAGCTCGCGCTCTAACTCTCTCCCCCTCTGCTTTCTGAGTCTTTGCTCTTTGTGCTGCGAAAGCCCGAGTGCAGTAGGCGCTGCGCGGCCGATTTACCGGGAGGAAGAGTAGGGAGCAGAGGAAATAAAAAAAGAGGTTTCACCTTCTTGGTCCCTAGAAGAAACAATATGGAAGAGATGTCTACTCTATGTTAGTTTTATCGCCTCTTGGACAGATGAACCGAGCGGTTCGCCTGTCCTTCTAAGCGGCACTTTGTTCACCTTCACGTGCGTCTTCATACATGCGCGCACCTCGCTGCCTTGAACGTCGCTTATTAAAACATAGACTACTGTTCAAATCAGTGATGGAAGAGAGGAACGTGCTCTTTTTCCTTATTTTTCTCTTTTTCTTAGCTGAGAGTAAAATGTCCAGAAGTGCGGTAAAAGTAGCGGACAAGGCGGCGCAGAGCACAGATTTCCTCAATGTTCATTTTGGTTTTCTTTTGGTTTTTCTTTGTTAATCTATTTGTTGAACTGCTACGAGAAACAGCGGCAGGCTGAAGAGGAGAGAGTTTGTTCTCGTTTAAAAGTGGAAAAAAAGCGGCTGTGGTCGGAGGACTCCCGCAACAACTGGCAGGTAGGAGCGCACCGATTCTACACATGCTCACGAAGAAAAGAAAAGAAAAACAGGAATAAAAATACAATATGACAGGATGTAATCCGCCCTTATTTATTTCAATCAAGATCATATCCTTAGGCGATAACCCCCTCAAGTTCCCTTTTCCATAAAAGATCGCAGGTTATCGTTCTGTAACATCCAAATTCTTTGCTTACAGATGTTTACATAGCACTGTAGAAAAAAAAGGACCTGTGACGTGGTCCGCATAATTATGACCTTTTACTTCTTACCGTGTTTCTCAAGGAGCAGATAATTAAGACAGTGGAGCGTCCCCTAAAAAGTTTACTCTCTTGATCATTTTCTTGATCGAAGTTCTCTGAAGTGTTGGAAATCAGGTGTTTTATTTTTAATTAGCTGATTTTACAACCAAGGACCCTTTTAAAACTTTGGAATGGAAAACATGGCAGTCGTATGCCCATTGATTCAGTCTCTTCCTCTTAGATTAAAGGGATTTTTGTCACACAAAAGAAGACAAAAACAGAAGAAAAAACTAAACAGAAATCAGACGTCAGAACACATTTCATTTTAAATTAAACACCAGCAAAAACTACGCATTTACTTTTCATTTATTTTGAGGAGAGATAATTATTGGAGGGTTTGTGAGAGTGAGTAAGGTGTGTAGGTGTAAAAGGTTAAAATGACAAACCAGAGAAAATGTAAAGCAGCATGAAAGACTGAGTGGCTTTGCTTCTGCTGGCATGTCACATACCCTCCTCTCTCTTGCCTTTTTTGCTGCTCTGTTCGGACCTTACTTTCAAAGGTACTGTAGTGTATACCTTACACACTACTCATGAAAAATGTGCATTTTGTATTGATCTGCTGCTTTACCTTCAACAAACATCAAATTCACATTTTGTCCAGGAATTCCTCATTTCTGAGGGGTTTACTTAAAGGGCTTCAATTTTTCCTCAGGTGCAGTCCTCTCTGAAACGGGTTCATTTATGCTTGAAGTTACTCACTGCGGTGTGTTTGACAGAAAGGAACCTTGAGGACTTTGTAGCTTTTCAGTTTTTTTTTTTTACTTTGATGCACATAATCCAAAATTTTAATCGTTCCTGTGATCGTGTTTGATCATGCCCCATGAGTGTGAGGGATGAATTTGTGAGGAAGTTCATTTGTTTACCTCATTACTTCACAGGAATGACGAAAAACGGTGAAATGACTCTCGCGGCCCACTTTTAAGGAACTAAAAACGAGATAATGTGGTCATTGGGATTTTTGCATGTGTTTCAAGTTGTGTTTATGTCTGGATGTATTTAGTTTGAAGTGGTGAAAATAAAATTAAGGGGTGCTGTCTAATCATTCAGTTTAGGTATGTTTAGGTATGTTTAGGTAAAGCTTTCACTGATTTTAAAGTTCGATGATGCTGTATCTGTTGTTATTTTTGTTTTATTTTTTAAATATAGGTATATCGTAAAAAAAAACGCAAAGAGAGCCTTCAGCTTATTTATGTTTGTAGTTCATTGGGCTAAAAATGATTTTCTGAGCAATATATGTATGTATATCATCTGTAAAAAGAAAACAAACTAAATCCATTGACCTTGTTAGATACCTTTGTATATGAAAAACTGCATAGCAATACTACGCGTATTTGCTTTTGAAAGAAAAAAAAATTCTGCTCCATTTTGACTGTTTTTCTTTCTTTCTGTCTGCTTTGTATCTGTCTTATTTTCTTTGCTCATGCTGTACAAATAGATATGTTTCTGTATGTGAGTAATTTTCTTTTCAGATAGTTTTATTTCTGCAGTAATCTTTGTAAAATTGGACTTGAAAAGTCTCCAGTTTTGGTGCTGCTCACGGTCCTGTTTTCGCATCACATTGGTATTCAGAAAATTTGAAACAGAACAGAAAATATCCTGCTCTTTAAATTTAAGGTTAGAATAAAATGTTACTACCTAGGTTCATATGTTTGTAGTCATAATCTTGTCCCGACTGAAATACAGTATTGGTTAATTTGTTTGTGCGTTTTCCTTTTCCATTATATGTTTAAAAGCTGCCTTAACGATAAACAATAAAAAAAAGATACAAATGTACAGATGCATGGGAGAAAACGTTCGTAGATTTCTCACATGTGTTAAATAAGGCCAGAGGTCAGATGAGGTCAGACCGTTATTCGTTGGATGCAGTTTGCAGTTTATGCCAATAGATGTCCCGGTATCCTTTGCACTGAACCATAAAGGTGTTTCAGTCACTCAACGGAGAGCCCAGTAACATTACTGCTCACTCCCAGTTGTGTAGTTCTCTTCTGCCTACAACTGCAAATATGAAACTATCCATAAATAGTTCAGCTGATTTTTTTTCTTTCTTTTTTTTTAACCTCCCTTACTGTGTTCTTTCCCTACTGTGGTCCGTGGTCATTATTATCCCTTCACAGTTGACTGAGCTGCCCACAGGATATTTCTTGGTGTTCTGCATACAGTAAAGTTAGTTCACATGCTCTGCCATACAGGACTTATTAGATACAGTGTGTATGGGAAGTGTGTGTTTTAGACCTGTGTCCTTGTTGTCCTACACAATATGGTAGTTGTTCCATACTTGCATTGGGACTTCAGTAGATCTCTTTGCTTCTACAAAGTTGGAATTTGTTGAGTCCGGCTAAATAGTAGGCTATAGTGAGATAAATTAAATGTATGATAACTTCTTCTGTTTAGTTTGATGTAAAAGAAGAGCTCTATGTAATAACCTAATTGTTTTTTATTAAATTAAAAATTAGAATTCTTTGTACACTGGTCCTGCTTAGTTTGCGTAGGTGTGTGTGTGTGTGCGTGTGTGCGTGGTGGTGGAGGGGTGGGATTTTAATGTGTGCATTTTCTCTAAAAAAATTAAAAAGAACACACAGTCACTACGTTTTAAATGTAACCACATTTCAAACAAGAAAAACAAAAAGTGCGCAAGAAATTATCATAAGGGAATTCCTGATTGGCTAAAATCAGAAATCCGCTTTTGCAGAAATCAGAAAAAGGCTCACAGAAATGTATAGTTGCCTGTTCATTTTTTTATGCTATAAAATACTTTAGAACATGTCTTATTTACCTGTGGACACTAAAAGACCTCAAAAACCCTCCCTTTAAAGGGCCCTTTTTGTACTGCAATCACACATTTACGGAACCCTAAATTCTACAGCATGACCCCCCCCCCCCCCCCCTCAGATTATTCAGTTCTCATAGTGTGTACATATCTCTGTGCCCGGGTTTTCCTACAGTTTTGTTATTAATACAGTGGTTTGGTATTTGTAAAGCAGATATATTCTTTACAGTTTGTTGCTTTGTTTTTACTAATTACAATGTTTAAGATGAGGATTTATCAGCCAGTGTGTGTGTGTGTGTGTGTATAAGTGAAAGAGAGAGCTTGTGCACCTTACCCAGGGATTATTCACCTTGAAGAGCATGATAAAAGCAATGCAGCGCTGCATTAGAGAACCCCAGTCGTGCCAGTGTGTGTATTTAAATCTTACTTGAAATTTAATAGAAACACAATGTTCTCACAGTTTATTCTGAAGCAGATTTGCTAAACAAAACAAATCTGCTACAGCTTTTTGTGCTTTTAAACTCACATTTAGGTTATGTGATTTTATTTAACAATTAGATACTCCATCGGTTGACTAAAGGAGATTTCTTTAGATCTTTCTAAGGACGAGTACAAACTTTTGTAGCTTTGCGTCTATGAAGGAACTGCGTGTTCGTAGCCTGCATAGCACAGCAGGCTTAATTTTTTATGGAATCTTTGGAGAGTGAAAAAAAAATGTGGGTGTGTGCAATTGTGCATTATAAATTCCAAAGCTCATGGACACTGATGAACCTGAAACAGTATGACTTTAATTTAGAAAAAAGTAAATTCAGCTTCAGTTAATTGTCAGAAGTGGAAAAAAATGGTTGCAACATAGTTAAAAAGAAACATGTATTAGACAAAGAATAAATGTACTCAAATTGAAGGTTAGATGTTTCAGTCTTTCTGATATTAGGCTCTTGTGATAGAAGATACATTTATTTTTCAAATCTTTAGCAGAGTTATCGCTAATCACAGCTTTCATTAGCTTGTAAATTCTCAAATATTTTTATATTTTTAACTAGGCATCTCACATTAGATGACATCCTTCACCAAGTCATAATCCTGAAAGATAATTTGGATTTGATACATGAACTGCTCCCCACAGATTCCTGACCACAACGCCATTAAGACGTTTTGCTGAAGAAAACTTTACACAGTTGTCTGACACACTTCTCATTGACACCAGATTGTGGTGAATTCACTCTGTCACAGAACATATGTGCTGTCTTCAGAGCTAAATACGGTAAAACAAAATATAGACGTTTTTGTTCACCAATTTTAATCTTCTCAAAGTTTGTCATGCAAATTGTAATTTGGCATCACATGAATAATAATATATTCCTTACATATCTTTTATTTATCATTACATTGAAACCACCATTGGAACTTCTACTTAGTTTGTTTTGTTTCTAAAATGTATCCACATGTCATAGCATGACAATATACACAATAACAATCGTGTGTTGGGGTCCTCTACTGTCCCTGACCTAAAAGGCTCATGGGAAATGTCTAATACGCTTCCTATAGCAGACAAACAAATAAGATGCAGAAATTAGGAGTCGATAAGACTGTGCAGATTTAGCCGTTTCCCCTATAAAAAACACACAAAAAACATGTCTCCTTTTTATTGCATTTAATTTGTATCAGTAAATGTTATATATATTGTACAGTCATCTTTTTTTTAAATTCAATCCCCAGTACATTGTACATTGTGACCCGATTTAACCTTTAGCGCATTTTTCAGGATTTTCCATCTGCTCCTCAGTTGTCTGTGTTATCGCCCCACCAAGGTTCTCCAAGCTGTGGCGCCCTCTCCTTTTTTTGTTTCTCAGCCCAGCAACTTAAGCAGGTCTCCCTTGTTTTGTTTTTTTCTTACGTACACCAGTAAGGTTTTGAAATGGAGTACTGGTATTCTGTTTATATCATAATGCAAATTTTTAAGATAACCCTAACCCGGAATCTAAACACACATCATTTGTGCTGTCTGAAATTTGACTGGTACAGCTGGTTGCTCACAGGATTGGTTACCAGCAGGGTTCTCCGTGGCTGAGCCCCTTTTCAACATCTTTCGTAACTACAGAATGAGGAGTATTGCTACATTTACAAATGAACACTTTTTGTCTTTCCATCTGTCTTAAGTTTACATTTTGTGGTCTTTGCAATGTAAAAGCTTTCCATGGACATCTCAAAATGACTGCAAACAAATTCGAGCTGGGAATATATATTAGATATACACACACTTAGGAATACTGGGACAAGAAATGTTCTTAGAGAACATGTCTTTCTTTATGAACTTTGAATTCCTCTGGTTGAAATAAAACTTTAACGCGTCGTTTTTCCTATAGATATGTAAACCATTCAAGTCTTCTTATACTGTAGTTGTTCATATGACTAAAGCAAAAGAGAGAGAGAGAGGAGGGGGGGGGGGGGATCAGGTGTCATCTTTTAGGAATTTAGATCTTGGAATGGTAGTCCTGGCTCACCGTCATTATCTGATTCCTTTTTTCTTGTGAATTATTTAAAATCATCCTCATTCGTCACATTTCACAAATCTCATTTTGGGCTTACATCAATTTCCCAAAGGGGACACTACACAATTTTTATGTGCCATAACCATGAGATAATATAGGTCACATTTTAACATCTGAACATTTATATATTATTTATGGTGTCATTTCTGTTATTGTGATTGTGTTTCTGTTCTAAGAATGAGAATAACATTCTTCAGATAATCTCAATGTTTGAGGAAAACCCAAAGTGATTTATATGCATCTGTATTTCTTTGAGGTTATCACTGCCTGCATAGCTCCACTGGACACAGCATACTGGCAGAAGAAATAACAAAAATAGTTATTATATGTTAATTAAAG
Source organism: Valencia hispanica (assembly GCA_963556495.2). Classification (NCBI taxonomy): domain Eukaryota; kingdom Metazoa; phylum Chordata; class Actinopteri; order Cyprinodontiformes; family Valenciidae; genus Valencia; species Valencia hispanica. Next base: position 51,203,004 of record OY747703.1, on the reverse strand, counting down.
ATGAATACTTTTCTTTGATCTTATTAGAGAGATGGAAAAGTGGAGAGTTCACTACATTTTACATATAATTGACATTTCCTTCTGCATTTCTCAACATTGATGTAATATAGTTTAATATTCTGAGGTTTTCTATCAAGGATGATTGAAAAGACTCGTTTAATCTGTGAGATCCCTGTTGGGGCATTCGCAGCATGGAGCTCGCTTATTTTTATTTGTGTGTGTGTGTGTGTGTGTGTGTGTGTGTGTGTGTGTGTGTGTGTGTGTGTGTGTAAATTAAACTGCAATGAATTTATTAGAAGTTTACAGAAAACGTCCCTGATGCATATTGCATACAGACTGCAGTTTCAAGAGGATGGTGAATTATTCAAAGTGAGCCATGGAAATAAACAAATTAATAAAGATTGTATTCACAATATATTTACAAACCAAAAACCTTGAAAAATTGTAAACTTATTAAAACACAGACAATCTGAAATGTACTTAGCTTGTTTTTAGCTTTAAAATCAACACACTGATGATTAATCATTTAAACTGAATTAAACACAATGGAAAACAAGCAGGCAGCTTTAGTTTGCTGCACCACCCATCTCTCGAGTGCTGCTGGTATTAAGACACAGACAAGCTGGAATATTTCTCTATAAACCATACAATCATGCTCATTCTGAATTTTGTGCAGCCCTTACAGATGATCAGCAGACACACCTCTAATTTCCTCCTCTAATTCCAGTGCTTTGGACAGTGTGAGGTTCCTCCTAGTGGCATTATTCGGTACTAGAGCAACTAAACAATATATTTCTTGAGTTGCAAATTAATTGCCTTCAACATGACTATTTACAATTATTTTCTAAAATGACTGTATTTTTTATTAGTTACCCATTAATTTTACAGATTCACAATTATTTGGTTGAAAGAAAAAATCTGTTTTTGTTCATATTTAATTTATTTATAAAATAACTTCAAAAGCTTCAATGAAAGCAACAAAGGTATTCAGTATAAAGGCTTTTAAAATAAAATAAATATATATTTATTGAAGTAAAAATGAAATGGCTTTGTTCATTCAAAAAAAAGCCCAAAATGAGAAGCTGAGCATTCAGGAGGTCCATTGGGAGAAGAATTTTAGATTTTCTTTTGTGAAGCAGTGTTTACTCGTATTACTAAAGGGAGGTATTCAAATTGGATGCTTAGTTCAAGGTTGATATTTGTTCTTGTGACCATATTTATATTTACTTTTACTGCTAAATATGTAATCCTTGACTTAGGTTTATACTGGGATGCATGGTTGCATATTGGATGAATAAAACATCAAATCCCTGTTCAACCTGAGGTGCATATTAAACATATGGGCAATGTATCTGGATCTCAAGAACTATTTGCTATTATATTAATTAAAATTTATTGTTCTCAGATTGTTACTTTTTGTTTGTCTATAATTCAGCTAGTTTTGTCAAGTTGGCTGGTTTTGTATATTAATAATGGATTAATCCTTTATATGAAATTTCAATAAATACAAAATAAATAAGATTAAAAACAGGGTTATATTTGGGAATCTGATAAATATGTTAATATTAACACAGAGAAATGTTTTTTATTTGTTAATCAAACATATTCGAATTATATTTCATTTTAGTCATAAAAGGGAAAACAATGTTGTAAATGTGCTGTAAGAAAGGTGTCTTTGTTTTCTGCATGCAAATTTAATCCTGATGTGTATGAGACCGATGCAGTATAATAGCGTTCAGTTGCAAATGACAATGGCCTAGCCCTAACCCTCTTTGTTCCTCCAAGTATGGCCCTCATCAGTTAATGAGGCTTTGTACCCAACAATAAAATGCTATACACCCCTGATCAAAATCTTAAAGCGGTAGTCTGTAAATTACGAGTATGCTTCCCTGGATTGTAACTAGGGTGTAAGTTGGCCTTCAACACACAAGAAAGAAAGAGGAGGAAAAGACTAAATGAATAGAGTGGAAAGTTTTACTGAAAACATTTTAGCTCAAACATGCTATTGAGACTGATTAAAAGTTCAAGTCCACAAACCAACGAAAAAACCTCCCAAAAACAACAGAACTAAAAAAACATCCAAATGAGAATGCTTTCAGTAGTGAGTGGCTACACTATTCTTATTCTTATTGATGACTTCAAGAACTCCTTTGGGGACCCTTGTTGTAAGTGTTTCCCATAGGCTGGTGATAATTTTAGGGTTCTGGTCTAAAACTTCTGATCAGCCGAAGAACAGCCTGTTTGACTTCAACTGCAGTTTTTAATCCGTTACCTACTATATTTGTTTCAGTCTCTCGTTAATGTTTCTTCTTTTTGCATTTCGATGCCCTTTTTCCAATTTGGTTATGATCCATCTGCACTAAATGTAAATAGAGCGTATCAGAGTGGCTCTCCTAAGACGTGATGATAAGAAGATTGTTACTGTCATGTGTAAGAAATAAGGAAGCAGACTTGTAATTTCAGATGATATCAAGGCAAAATGTGTTTTGAAACAGCAAACATATAATTCCTTTTTAGATACAGTTAAAAAGCTGTTATTCGTTTGCTAAAAGAGTTGAGGACAGGGTTGCATGGTAGGTCCTATTGTTTACATTATGATCATTCTACAAAATGGGAAAGGGCTACATCTCATGATCATAATCACTAATTCATCTACCAATTATAGTACTGTGATTATTAAGATTTAGCATCTGGGACTGACTGAAGTACAGCGTTGCCTTGCTTAAGGTTTGGTCCTGACTGAATGCACACATTGGAAGTAGACATATAATAACATAGGAATGTGTAATAGTGCTTTAATGGCAAAAAAATCAATTGTGTTAAAATGTTAGAAACTACTTCCTTAAATCTACAAATAAGTTTGAAATAGTATGTTATTACCCCTCCTGAGTAAGACCATGTACACATGTTTTTTTTTTAACCAAATATCCTCACCACCTCGTTTTTTTTATTAAAAACTCCATCCACACCTAATTATGCTCCTAATAATGCATAAGTGCAATGTTAATCACATTCATAGGCATGCTAAACTTGTATGTGACAGTACTTCTAATCCTACCCAATCAGAGTAACTTTCTACTTTCAAATTTTCTATATAGAGCAGTAATTGAGCTTGGAAAAACAAGCAAGCAAAAAGCATTCGGGCCACTGATAATGCCAACACAGCTCGGAGGGCATCCATGCCGTTTCTGAGTGTAAACACAGGTGGCCCATGTGATATCAGAGCATTTTTGACGAGGGCAGTGACGCTGCAAAACCGAAAACCCCGGTTATTTATCTCCACAAGCATAAATGTACAATGGAGAATTTGCAAATCTTTGCTTTTGTCTGGATTTTTTGAAATTTTCATTTTTTTGATTGCGTATATCTGCGCTTTCATATGGATGACAGGGCAAATCAAAGAAAAAATATCTCCTTTTTGTGAGATTCCGTGCTACTTGTGGAAAAGGCCTAAGGTTTGTACACATGTTTGTATTGAATTTGCTAAAACACTAAGCATGAAAGGAAAGAGTAAAATGTCTTATTGTAGAAATTGTGAACTGCCTCCTCAGGAGACTTCAGTGACATTCCGTCTCTGCTAACTATTCATACAGAACACCAATTAGCCAGATTGTTATTAAGAGATAAAGTAATAGAGCGAATGTATTGAGTAACCTCCTTTTGTGTGATCCAGTAATACAGTATTAAAGTGATATTTTGTGCCATTTGGATGGAAGGATAATGCTTTTGTTTGTAATCGGATTGCCATGATAGCTGGTGATGTTGGAGAAAAAGCAGTGAAATCCCTGTTGGGTCCAGATGTCAGGAAATGCAGCCGGATCACACCGACGGGTTTATGTTGACATGTGCTGAGAGAGACAGTGGGCTCCGGCTCCTAGTTGTATACACGTGCAGAAAGCCAGGTTTTAGGCTTATCCCTTCATTTTGCAAAGGCTATGTATTGCATTCACACCAAATGCACATGACTATTTTAGTAGCATTGATAATTTGTCATAATGTTGAAAATATAAACTGTAAATTAGCCGATTAACATTGTGACACATTATTTGTTCATGTCAAACTACAGAGACAATGATATGGACTTGGGTTAAATATATTAAAAGGCAATTTATAGTTAGATGTTTGCCCATTTATTTGTTCTGCTGAAGAAATAGAATAGTTGTGGAGGAGTCCAGCCTTGTAAAAGAAACAGGATTAAGCCAGTTGCTTTTGTCTCCAAATTCAGCTATTTTTAATTGTAGTGCATTTAAAAACCACCAAAAACATGATCAGTTTTGATACATTTAAATAAAAAAAAAAATAAAAAAAACATTTAGTACAATGGGGTCTCTTCTATCTGTTGTGTTATTGACGTCAAACCTCTGCAGCCTTCAGGCTGTTGGAACACAGAAACTGAGTAGGTATATTGTGTGTTTTTTAGATGAATGTTTGACTGCTCATAGAGCTACAAAACCAATGATAAATTAATGTAATGCTTCTGCTGAAGATTTCTTTCATGTTCAGGTGTTTGCTGAGGCAATAGTTTAATGCGAGCTAAATTCTTCTGATTTAGGCTTTTTCATCTTTCAGGTCGTCACATTTTGATGTTTTGTTATGTGGCTCCAGTCAATCATGTAAAGACAAATCTTACAAATTTTCTTTAACCTTGTTAATAAATTAAGAGCTTTGCATCAAACGTAATTTTTAATTGAAAGTGTTTTAGTTCTTGCTCTCTGGCTGTCTGTCTTTGGGACAAAGGGCATAATGAGATCCAGTGGTACAAGATCTCACGACAATAAACCAGTACGATACCATTCGTTAGTGTGAAGTCTGTGTCTAGAAGTGCCATCCCATTGTTGTCAATATGCCACTTTATCAAATAGGTCAAGGCTATTATTATGAGCCCCAAATGTGAAGATTAATATTTGAAGCCACACACATTTAAGTCTCTTATGTTGTAGTATGAAACAAAGTTGTTCTTGAGTTGTCATGTTGTGTTGATAGCAGTCGGCTAATAAAGACACTATTGGGCTGACTGATAATGCTCGGCTACAAAAGAAGTTAAGAAGCCTTTGAAACCTTTTGGGTGGCTGTGTTTTGGGTACCTGATGGAAAAAAAGAAGAAGAGACAGACTGAAACACAGGATATGAACAGTTTGCAAGCAGTGTGAGCAATGCCTGCTCAATTATTGGAATACATTACAACCACAATTATTTTGGTCAGTATTAAAGATCATAGTTATTTAAAATGATTACTCATTAAAGCTACTATACCAAATCTGCAGAACTAGCTAGTTTACAAAACATAAACACAGTCACAGAACTCTCACCCCTCTATCATCCCCAGGCCACGCCCCCCTTTGGACTCTGGTATTTTGTCCTAAAGTTGAAGTGATAGCACCTGGCTGTTTCTCCTTCTCTGACATTATTGAGCGGAGAACCTCTCACACCAGTGGTGGTCTGTTGTAAAATGCAGGAGTGCATAATGAGCGGAGGAGCCACGAAAATGTGGAAGTGCGCTTGTCCAGTGAGACAGACAACCGGATGGTCCAGTTGTTGATTTCGGACTGAGCCATGTTATTGGCTGAGGTTTTCAGACAAATGCAAAAGAACCACTTTATTTTTTAATTTTGATTTTTTTTTATCTCCACAAAATATTTAAAGCTAATCTAATTTAATCTAATCTAAAACTAACTATGTTATAACATTGTTAAGAGGCATGAAAAAAGGTTTAAGCTAGCTTGTTTTTGCAGATTCGGTGTAGGAGCTTTAAGTTAAAAAAAAGTATCTGTTGCACGTAAAGAAAAGGGAATTGCCTTGATAATACTTGTATCCACCCTAAAAATAACTGATATAATTAATTTCAATGTTGCACTTTTCATATTAGTTGCTCAAAGATGATTCTGCGTTGTCATGATAGGAAGTTGCACGGATTTGTTTTTTTTTCTGAATGATGCAAACACCACAGAGGAGCGAATCCTGCACATTATGTGTTTTTGTTCTACATCAGTTTGTACCCGAAGTATCCCCACACTAACAAAACTGACTCTATCTTAATGTCTACTAAACACTGCTGGTACTTTTCCAGGTATAAAATGGTTGCGTCCATTAGGGAATGTTTTCACCATCCTCCTCCCAACCTTCTACCTCTCCTCTTCCTGCCATCTTCAACTTGAACTGACACAATGCATGTTGGTTTCCTCCTTTGAAAGGAGCGGAAGCACACATAAGTCAAAAGACTTTACAAATTATGAGGATATTTGCAAGGCATAATATGTCTAAAATAGTTATTAAAATATAATATTTAAAATTCTAAATTTAATAAGACATTTAATTAATTGAACAGTCCTAGTGTAGGCATGCCAAAACTTGCTTACCACTAATTAGCAAGCCCCCCCCCCCCAAAACTCTGTTTTGTATAAACTTAGTATCATCTTATTTTATGGCTGGATGTATTGTTTCACCTCTTCTGCAACTAGGGATGGGTTGTGAACGTCATTGTAAAACTACGATTTTTTTCGGATCAAATGAAACAATATTCCTTGCTTAAAAAAGTCAGTGGATTCTATTTCTACTTTAAATATTCTTCACATTTTCTGCATTGCAGAAATTTACAAGGCCCTACTTTTTGCTCATTAATTAGTCTTTTAGAATATCTGCTATTACCTCCCAACAGTGTCTGCATATTTTTTAATAGTCCTCGACTGTAAAACATTCTTGTATGCTTAATAAAACTGAATGCATCCCCTCTCTGCTCTTTCTCTGATTATTTGCTGTATTTTGCCTACATTCCTCAAAGTGAGTCCTCATCTTCGTAAGCAAAACATCTGCAGAGAGCGTGCGATTCGTTTCGCTGACTGTCACCTGTGTGTATGTGAGAAGAGGTGCAGGAAACCGGTTGTCAGGGTCATCACACACCTGCGTGTTTGCATGTATTCTAGAAGCAAGCGCATACAGCCCTGCCACTGCTGCACCGTGATGAGGTTGGAGTATCCCGCAGGGATGTATATAATGAACATGTGAATATTTCTGCACCTGAAGAGAATGATATTGTGCAAACTTCCTTTCTGTTTCTGTTTCCTTCTCCTGGCTAAATATTGTCTGACCAATATACTCAAAGAATGAAGGAAAGGTCTTATGTCCGGTGGTACACAAAAGTCAAATCAAACCAACCCTAAGGTGAATGAGGGTGGGGCTAGAATTTAGCAACTATTTGTAATATGTAGCTTGAACTAGACTTCGGATTTTGACCTTTAATTAGTAAAGATGTTTTCTTCTTATGCTTTCTTCAGCTGGTTTATGCTTTTCCCCTTCTTTAATCTACCCTCTTAAGTGGATCAATTGCTTGTCCTGGACAATAAATTAGTTGCTTTCTTACTTACTGTAGTTTTTAGTTCAAGAATACATTAACTGACTAATTTGAGATGTCATTTTCCTTTAAAGTATTTAGCAAACTGGTAATTTTCTATGTTGATTATTTCAATAAATAATTAATGTAAAAAAAATATATAAGAAATTTCTTCTTTGTTGTCTTAGGTGCAGTTGCTACCCTGACTGGGTAGACATCATACTTCCAAAAGAATTCATTCATTTTCTTGACAAGCTACAAGACCAATTTAGATTTGGACAAACAAAGAAGCCGATTAAGTTCTGAACAATAATGTCTTTTAGAGGGGCTAATATTTAAAGGAGGGGTGGCATGTAAAATCCACTTTTTAAAGCTTTTCATCACATTCTTATGCCATTCCCTCCTTAAAATCATGCCTAAAGTGTTTCTTAGGTTAATTTATGTATGTTTGAGTAATATCTATAAACTCTCGCAGCCGCCATGTTGAGCACTGAACGCCAGGGTCCCAGCAACGCCCCTAAATTTAGATTACGGCCTGCTTCTCTCCACAGCCCTCCCTCCCCTGCTCCCAGAGCACTAAAGCAGAGCGTCATCAGCACCAATCAGGTATATATACATATACATACTACATATATTTGTATTTAAAAAAAAACTAAAATGTAGACTGATTTTATTACAAAAACGGAATTGCATTCGGATGGCTTCATGTTTACAAGGAGTTTTGTTACTACAGATCTTAATAACTTGGGGAAAAAAGTAACAACTTCGATTTTTCTTGTAAATGAAACGTAAATATTTTACCAAACAGACACGTCTTGAACGAGCCGCTGAACGCGCTCCAGTTCATCCAATATTTCACTTTCAGGTTCAGAGACGGGATTAAATGCATATGCTTGTACCTTGTCCTGCGAGGCCATAGTAAACCGAAAGATATGCCTGTCTTCCAAAAGTCCGGCGCACCGATGCTACAGTACTGTAATGCTTCGTCCCCATGCAAGTGGAGAATGTTGTGATGACGTTGACGTTCAGTGGGACATGCTGTGAGTGCAAAATTTCAAATAGGTAGTATAAATCATTTATTGAACTTACAGATCTATTGCAGATAAAATTAGGTATGTACTTGACCTCAGAATTGCTCTTTCTGCATAAGAAGAATGTGCCACCCCTCCTTTAAAATAAGTACATGCTATATCATTTCTAAAGTATGTTTTATTTGTACAGTTAATGCTTTTGCTCCAGTGATTAAACATCTACACTGACATTCATTTGTCAGCAAAGCAAAAATAGTCTGAAATTGTGATTGGAAAGCTTCCATTTAAGAGCATGTTTTGAATCATGAACATGAAGAGATTGGTGTTTCTCTTTTTTTTTAAAGGGACTGCATTTAGGTACATCAAACAATGAAAGTACCTATAGGTGCCGGTGCAATGACTGGAGAGAAAAGTCATAAGTATCAGAGTGGTTTTCTTGCCCATTCTGTTTGTTTCTGGCGGGCCTGTTAGTCGACACCTGGACTCCATACCTGTCTGGAGAATGCTCTCGCAGGGTGCCAATAGAACTGGGCAGACACAACTCAGCATAATCTTCAAATTGTCAAGCTCTGAGCATAAATCTTCAGTTCTTATATCTTGGAGCTCAGTCCCAGAGATGAATTGCCAGAATACTAGTGGAGACATGAAAAAAGCTGGTCAGCAATAAAAAAAAGATTTAATAAGTGCAACGCTGTTGAAGCTTTTTCCATTGATTACAAAGAAAAGTGTAGATATTTTTGACAAATCTTTTCCATTTTGCTGTGGGGTCCAAGAGTTCGGTTTGACTAATTTGGCAGGAAAAATTTGCTAACAGAAAGACAAAGAAAAAATACTGAATGAAAGTTTAAGTAGTATAACGGGAAAGAGATTGGGTCAGCACAGATTTGACGGTCCTGAGAAGGTCCTTTTTGTCTAAACAACACAGCTGTAACTAAAGCATCTGGAGGACAGCTACACGCTGCCCGCTGCATCTTACCTACTAGTACACCTAATGATGAATGACTAAACACAAACATGTGCATGAAGACACACATAGTTGAACAAACATTACACAACCGGACGTTGATGATGTTCAGCTATGTTCCTTTAACGTTTTTAGCCAGCAGCTCAAAGCTTCTCCTCTCAAGGATTGTGGTCATTCTTCTCCTTTAATGAAGACATATAGAGATACAAATGCTCGCACGTGGTCAGCTAGAGAGGGATCTAGGCAACCTTCACCAATTGGCCCTCAGACTAAATTTACCCAAGGGCATCATGGTTGGATAGATGCAAAAACCTGATATCCCTTTTAAGAAAAACACAAACTGGCTCATAAACTGCAAGTACTGCAAGGGATGACAAACAGCTATAGTTTCAAATAGGTCAGCGTGCTTATATGGGTTAGGAGTTTGTGTGTGTGCTTGCAACTCATTGCGGGTCCAGGGGACAATTGGCTGAGTTTAGCTCTTTACACTGTTTGGCCCTCATTTGTTGTAGTGGGACATTGTGGAATGCAGAGGATATCACATATTTAAGCACAAACACTGGGCTTAAAAACTAATTATTTTATATTTATTTCATAGAAGCTAAATCCTGGAGCTTCTACAAGTAAAAATACAGAACTGGGGGAAAAATGGCAGAATGATGCAAGCTTATAAGACTTTTATTAAAACATAACCAGGCTCTGTTTGATTTCATGAACTTTTTTTTAGCATTAATACAGTTTTTGTGTGAATCCACTGTGTTTTTGTAAAGCTGTCATTCAACTATAAAAGCACTAAACTAATGCACTTAACCAATAACTGATCTTACTATAGAAGGCTCTTTGTATTACTGTCATTTGGTGGTAGCACTTGCATATTACAACTAATGCGCTAAACCAGGTGGTTGCAGCAATGCATTATTCTCAGGTGGCGATGAACAATGAAAATATGAAATACTCACAAAAACATGTTATTCTATACACTGTTTTAACCTCGTTTTATGCTTTTCAACATATCTCATTTGATACACAGTGTATGTGTTCAGACATGAACCAGTCACAAAAAGGAAATAAATTGAACACAGGAGCCTAACAATTACAGACAGTATATAGAGCAGCAAGGTAGAGTCCAATGCAATCATGAGTAAGTTAAAAATGAGATAAGCGTTACAAGAAAAGACACTTCTTCTGTTTGGGTTGTTTTGTCAGTAATAAGTGACAAGCCCTTAAGAACACCATTAACTCCTCCACTAATGCATTGTTAGCTTATACAGTTGTGCAATATATTCGTCGCCATCACAATATCAGTGTGTGCAATATGAGAATTTGGAAGGACTGCTTGGATGAAATATTTGATTGTATATTATATTTCAAGTGTCATGCATTTACACGCTGAATATTAAGAAGGTATTTGACCATTTGGATGAACTCTGCTCTCTCAGCTGGTCATATATACATCGGCCATGGACATTAAGAGTTGGAAGAACAGTTAGTGCACAATTTACAATGGTAAAGAAAGAAAATAGTCAGAGACCAAAATTGGACTCAATGATCATTACAGTCCACAACAGTATTTTAGTTATATATTTTCCTGACACTGTGCGGTTCCGTTGTTCTGATTACTCGTACAGTGTTACCTCTATTCATCTGTAGTGAAGCCAAACTACATACTGTGGATAATCTTTACATCTAATTTTAACAAAATTAATGCTTACTGTTAGAACTGGCAAAGTAATGACATGATGGTGCAAATAATAAATGCTATATCTGCAAAATCCTTTTTTCAGTGTAACTTTTTGTTTAGCAGGTTTGAAACAAAGTAACAAACAAAGATAATGTACTGAAATTCAAAAATGCAGCATTACATGGTTACAAGTATGAAATAAGTATAATACCTAAAACACATAAGAACAGATAATACATAAAAACATATTTAAGACTGCGGTTGATTTCTTTAATGCTCTTCTGACCTTCATCCTTTTTTCGGCATCTCTTGGGGTTATAAAACCCTTCATGATGTATTATACTGTTCAGCCAAAACACTAAAATGTCTCACTGTGATTCACACCTTAGTCTACACACACACATACACACGCATACATGCAGGGATTTAGGATAATGTACACGTCAACATTTTTTTCCATCTTGCTAAGAAACTTCTTTTTTCTTACAATAACATCCCTAGTGGGTAGGTTGGCATTTTATTCTGGACAACAAATATCTCAGGCACACACACATGCTGACTCAAGTACATGCAACCATGCAAACCAAATATATACAAGGAACACTTTCATTGTGTCTGTTCTTCCAAGAATGGTTTGTGTTCTTTCGAGGCAACTGGTTCGGTTGTTTTGTTTGAGACTTTGTGACTTTTTTCTGGATGTCTTGGTTTCCCCCCTTTAATCTAACAAATTGGATTAACTGATTATTTAAATTTGTCTTTGGAATAAAAATGTAAAATACAAACAATGTATTGTCCTTAAAAATACTAATTGTAAATATTGAATACTGGATCTGAGAAGCAAACAACAAAAATACTTCTGAAATTACTTTTAGCTGGCACTGTTGCACAATTATGCTCAAAAATTTGGAAGCCAGCTGCTGAGATTAGAGAAAGTGTAAATGAAAGGAGAACATTTCTCAACAAGCATGTTGTTTTGCATTGTTTTTCAGATTGATAGAGGAAGGCATCTTATCATGTGGTTAAAACCAAAGGTCCGCAACCCCCGGGCCCCGACCGTTACCTAATCGTGGGTCAGTTGGTACCGGGCCGCAGGGTGCAAAGAAAAAATTTATACCTTACAGTATTTTCATTTTATTTATTATCCAAGTCTGAACAATGCTCTGTTTTGAAAAATGACCATCCGGCTATAACTCACTCTTGACACATGTCAAGACGCTTGCCTCGGTCACATAATACGTCATGGCTTAAAACAAACCCACAAGCAAGAAAAATGTTTAATAAACAGAGGTCTCCAAAAAGTAGGAAAAGGTTAGTGAAGAGATAGAAGAAAAGCCTACAACCCTACGCTCTGCTTAATATATGTCAGTCAGCTTTCTAATGAGGCAATGAAACATTTGAAACCGCCCCAGACTGGACTGCCTGTTATAGAGCAACAGCCACCAGGCTCCCACTAATTCAGCGTTGTGGTGAGTTGTATTTTTCATTCACTTTATATTTGTTTTTGTGGTAAATCTTATTTTAAAGGCATGTTTAAAGGCTACCGTAGCAACCACAGAGCGTTAGGGGGCAGAGAGGATGTTACTCATGTTATTGTTGGTGTGATGTTACAAAAACCCTACTGAAGTTAGGAGTGAACTTTGGATTTACATTTATTATTATATTTAAAAATAACACAGTTTTTATGTCCGTTGTTTTACTTTTATTTTGTTGCATGTTGTCTGATATTAAGCCAGTCCGTGGCGAAACAAAGTTTGGGGACCACAGATTTAAACAAGCTGAAGGGAATGGAAGACAATCTGAAACAATGGCAATAACAAATTAAAGCTGCAAGCAGAGAGGAATGACCGACGCACCTTGGTGGGGCTGCAGCCCATGTTGCAACTAAGGGCAATTAGTATAGTGACCTCTGTGCATTGACACCGGGGTTTACCATGTGTTTGTGACCCTTTAACTTTCAGCTAATGTCTGTTATGAAACTGGGACTTACAAGAAAAGCCAATTTTGTGGCCAAGGTTTTGTGAGGACTAAATACGGAAATTGACAACTTCCTTTATTGGTCATTACTCACAGGTTAAAGCCTGCATGGTTAAGAGTGTCAAAGCAGACAAACAGCATTAAAACTCATGACTTACTGTTCTTGGCGGGTGGCATAAAAAATTCAGAAAATTACTATGTACATGAGTTAACAATTGGACTGTGATGACACTTTGCAATTTTTCTGAGGCGCAGATCTTGTATTTGAATAGAAATCTTGTATTTTATAGCAGGAAGTCAGATTCTGAGTTTCAACCACAGCCTGTTGCACTGTAAAGCTTAACATAACTTATAATTTTATAATATCTTAGGAGTACACTAATTTATTTTCAAGATGCCAGGTAGAAAAAAGTAAGAGGGATTCGCTCATGTGTAACAAGGATGCTCAATGCTCACAAAATCACATCTATGGTCCAAGATGCTCGACTTCCAGTATTCTTTGGACTAAAGCTACAAGAGGCTTTTTTGTAGATATTGAGACATGTTTGTGTGCATGTTAGTATTTATTATCTTTGCCGAAGTTTACATGATATATGTAGAATTCAGAGCAGTATTTATGAAAACAGCCTTTGATTGAAATTTGCCAAGCTGTCAAGGCCATATCCTCCAGTAAGAAATGTTAGTTGGTGACCTAAATTAAGGTTATTACCTTTTATTTCACACTGTTTTATGTTCATATATTCACAAGTGCAAAAGAGTGGGGTCATAGAGTAATATCTGTTTATCGCTGTGATCAAGGACATGGCTTAACTTTAAGTATGTTACTTCTATTATTCTTAGTAATGTTAGTCATCCTCAGTTGATTACTTGTAAGTTATAGCAAATTCATGTTCCATAAAATAACTTTATTTGAAGTCTGGGCACATTCTGATAAAAACCCAAGCTTTTGATAACTTCTAAACTCCAATGCCTTAGGATCAAAATGAACAAATTTGAAGCCTTGCATTATAAACCCCCGATAGAGCTTGCTAAAATACAATGTGTAAAATGTCAGCATCACTGACTTCCTGTTCAATTTAATGCGTATCTATTTAAGTTTTTCTTTTGCTCTGCAAAGTCTAAATCAACAACATTTTGGAGTTTTGAAAAACTATTTGGCTTTAAAAAAGGCAATTAATTAGACTTAAGAAAAATAATACTAAACATCTGTATTTCAAAAGGCCTTTGCACTACCTTCAGTGCTTGAGCCCAATGCAATTATCTCCTAAGCTACAAGAGTGTGTATCTGACTTTGATTGAGTTTCTAAAGCCTTACTATTACCCCTAATTCAGTTTTTGTTTTCTACACTTCCTCAGGCTACTCCTACAGGAACATAAAAGGGAATCAAGTGACTTTAATTGTTTGGAGGGGGTTCCTGTGGGAGCATAAAAGTCAATAAAATGATAGAAAATTGAAGAATCTTTCTGTTAGATGTTAATCCTCTCTTTCTATTGCCCTTTCTTGTTTTTTTTTCTCCCTGAGGCAAGGACAGAAAAGCTTCTACGTGGTTACCTTAAAAAAGGATCTTGCTAATTCCTTAGATTTTCTGCGCTAATTGTTGGAAAAGATGAAGCATATATTCTTTGTCAAATTAAACCCGTTTACAGTGGTTGGAACCAAAGCCATCTCAATAGAAGACTGAAAACGTTTGATCCATTTTGGAAGGAATTAATCTACGTACAGGTGACACACCTTCAAGCCAGTAACAGAGATAGCCACTGAACTGAATGTGTGTTTATGAGGGAAAGGCAGTGTGTTCAGCTCGTTGTTTTAACCAGCTCCACTGGTTCGATGACGCAGCCTTGCAGTGATGTGGTGCAGAGGTCTTTTTTGCTCTTTTAATTGCCAATAACTTTGACAGTACAATCAACCAACTTTTTAGATAGAAGTAATGATATATTAAAAGCATCTCTACTTTCCTTATATAAGCCGTTTTCAGACAGAAGTTCTGGAATATTTGCAGACAATTCCATCCGGTCTTTAACTGGAGTTGTGTTTTCAAACACGCCACGTTTTCCCGGAACATTGCCTTTCGGCTGCTTTCACACAGCAGGTGGATATTACGTAAACTTAGTGCAGCGGGCGTACGTCATTTCCCCAAACAAATGCATTATTGCACAGATGGTAGACGAAACAGCAGATCTACTCAGTGCTCGTCTTTGTGATGTGTGCAATTTTGCGCACATGGAAACGCTTAAGAGACATCGATGAAAAAGCTGAAAGGAAAATAATGACATTTATACGTCATCAATGTGTGCGCTCACAGTGTTCCCTGCACCTCTCCCCTTTCCCCCACCACCCCACACCCCTCCAGCTTTCGCAGAACATTACATGACTGTCAGAATGTAAACACCATACCGCGAAAAGTCCGCTCTTGTTACTAGGTCTTCAGCCGTATAATTACCAGTAAAGTGCTTCCGGACAAAGTCCGGAAGATTGCTTTCAGACACAAAAGCAAAACAGAGGAAGTCCGGAAAATTACCGTTTCTCATGGCCTGTTTGAAAGGGGCTATAGACTCATATCCACCACAACCATTGTGGCCTAATGACTATTCTTACTATCAGATGTTGCTTTAGTTCATATTGTTATCAAGCAGATGCATTTAGACATCTAGTCCTAGTGAAGACAATTTGTTAAAATTCAGACCAACCATCAGAATGGGAACGAAAAGGGACGAAAATGCTCTCAAGCTCACGATGGGCTGACTGGTTTGAGATGATAGAAAGGTGACAGTAGCTCAAATAAAAAATTGTTGCAACCAAGGTGAACCATTTCTGAAAGGACAAAATATCAAAACTTGAAAGGCTACAGACCATGCTGGGTGTTACTCCTGTCAGCTCAAAGCAGGACACTGAAGCTATAATCTGCTACAGCGCATCAAATGGTGACATAAATGTCACCATTTGATGCGTTGTAGTTGCACATTGCTCTTTAAAATTAAAGTCAAAATCTTTTTTTTTTTCAGGTTAACACTAATTAGGCACACATAGATTGGGAAAATGTTGCCTGATTGAATAAATCTCAATTTCAGCTGATAAATTCAAATGGTGAGGTCAACATAAGAAAGAAGACCAAAGGGCCAGAGGTAGCCCTAAGCAGTCTACATTCAAGTCCATTTTTTTCAACAAAATAATGCAAGTCTGCTGTTGGTAGCAAAGTAAAAGTCTAAATTGAAGTTGTGTGAAGTTTTCTGACTTATTGTGATTGTTAGACTTTGGGTAATAATACATAGTTTGGACACGTTGTAGAACTTCTACATCCACTGAAGAACTTTGCAGTACCAAAAGCCATCAACTGAGTACTCACTTCACATTTCCCTATTTGGTGAAAACAATTAATCTGTCTCAGTCACATCGGTGCTGCCTTGACACAGTAAAACCAATCACTTTCTTGTGCATCCAGTCCATGTTAAGAATAATATAGTTTAGTGTCTCCTGCAAAAATGCTGAAACACAGAGTTCCTTAAGGGCAAAAACCCATTTGCTTAGACCTGGTTTTGATTAATAATAACTGGAACATCAATTGTCTGTGTTCAACACTTTCCTGTATTTTGCCACTGCAATGTAATATTTCCTGCTTGTGTGCCGTTTCATGGTTTCATTATGTTAATCACTTTGAATGGCCTTGTCATGAGAGGCATGTCAGACATTTGGAAATATTTGGATGATGAATGCTGATTTCTTAGATAAATAGACTAAAATCCTGAGTTCATATTTTCTAGGTCTGGTTGTAGAGACAGAGACTACATGACTCAGTGCTGGGATCACTTGTCAAATGTAAGTGACCTGACAGTGCATTGTAGAGCAGAAGGCTTTGCTTCAGTTTGCTGCTCTGACGCTCTCAGGGCTGAATCACTGGTGCTGCATGTTACTGAGCTACCATAAAACTACTACATGCAGAGGTACAACCACCTTTTCTGCTTTGTGTGCTGTGATTCCCCTTTGAACTGTCAAACATGTCTACTCCAGGTAGAATATGACATAAGTGCAGCTGTCAGACGACTTCTATGTACAGCAAATTTACATCTAATTTCCCTTAATTAACCACAATGCACCAAAAATTACCACAACATGTAGACAATCAAATTGAGCATCTACATTTCAGATAAAAGTTCAAATTTCATGTAATATTTTAGTCATGGTCAGATGTGGGTAGTAACTACTTACATTTACTTCAGTAATGTTTTGAATAAAAAAAAAAAAATCTAGTTGTAGTTTTACGGCAGCATACTTTTCTCTTTTACTCGAGTAATATTGTTTTTGAACGGTTACTGTTACTTGAGTACAATTTCTGAATACCCTACCTACTGTGAGAAACTTCACTGAATGAACAATAAACATTTTAACCAAAGATGCACTTGAGAGACACGGTTACAGTTTATGTTATGGTCATACTTATGCTTAGTTATTCTAATGTTTTCTATCTGCTGAACCAGCACGGCTATTTGGAGGTCAAATGAACATGCAGTAAGCAGTAGATATTTTCAGTGGAAGAACCTTACCCGGTCCTTTTGAGCAACACCTTTTATCTCCCCGCCTGTGGTGGTGCGCTTTTTGGTGAAACAGGGAGGCTTCCTGTTCCATAAAATGTAAACAAACACGGAGTGGCATCAGATTTTAGCAGTTTTCGAATTGCTCTGTTGTAGTGGTGGTCGTTGTTACGGTCCCCTTAGGTTGTGTTGGGTTATTTTCTCTCTCCTCCGCTTTCCTTTGTTTACCGGTGTTTGTATTTGTTTTAAATATTGCCTGAGCACCTGCAACACCAAGAAGGAAGAGGGCTGATCACTGGAGTTTGCCATCGCCATGGAAACCTATCCCAAATGCAGCATCTGACATCAGAGCCATGCGGCTGTGCAGGGGCAGGTGCTGTCAATTGGATCCCGGACGAGCCCCCACTTGTTACGCACCCCCTCCAACAGGCAAGGAGGGAAGGGAAGAAAGTGAAGAGGACAACAGTGTAAAAGGATTTGCGACCAGATTTATTAAAACAACCCTTGACTAACCTTAAGGTTTACAGATTTAAGGGCCGGGAACTCCTAACAAATTCTCCTAGATACGGCCCTGGAGAATGCCCAACCTCAAACAAAAAAAATATACCACAAAGGTTAGTTCAAAGGTGGGAGTTTTCCCACAACGAAAAAAAATCACAGCTCCTTTTAAGCTGGAACAAAGTAACAAAAGTAAACAGCAAAACGGTTAACCAAGGAAGGTAGTGTCAAACAAACCAAAACTCTATGCAAAGCACTACCGGTACTTTCCAGTATAACATTTGAAACACAGTTAAACAAAATAAGAACAACAGTTTACTCTCTAGTAAACAAATACTAAGTTGTTCTAAAAACTTATGGTCTAAGGTAACGTTTCCACTTCAGAACACCCACTTACAATATTTCAAACAAAGTTGCTCAAACCACATAAATGGAGTTCAGCAAAGTGGAGGTAGCTCCATGACCTGCGGTTCCACTGGATATTTATCTGGTCTGGAATAAGGACAGCAATCAGTCCAATTGACAGCACCTGCCCCTGCACAGCCGCATGGGTCTGATGATGTAAGGTGCTGCATTTGTGATAGGTTTCCATGGCGATGGCAAACTCCAGTGATCAGCCCTCTTCCTTCTTGGTGTTGCAGGTGCTCAGGCAACTAGTATTTAAAACAAATACAAACACCGGCAAACAAAGGAAAGTGGAGGAGAGAGAAAATAACCCAACACAACCTAAGGGGACCGTAACAGGCGTTATAAAAGGTATGAGGTAGAAATGATATAAATTTACAGGCCTACTGCGATTGCGCATTTTGATGGTCTCATCAAGCTGTCATCAAGGAGGATAAATACTGATGTTCGGTGTTTGTCTTTATACTACATATTGCAAGTTTAAAATGTGTTGTTTTCCATTTAACGGAAAAAAAACCTATTGAACTTGAAACATTTTTAATTCAAATATGTGCAGCTTTATTTTGGTGCGCTAATAAATTTATATATAAGTAACCAGGAAAGCAAACAATTTTTAACTTTGTGTTTCTTTTACAACATTTAAATTTAATTTATTTAAAATATCTTCATCTTTATGTTGAGAATTTTTCAGTTGCATTTTTGGAAAAAAAAAGATTTGAATTTTTAAATGCATTTTGCACAATAACTGTTCTTTAAATGGCATTCTAAACTTTTTTTGAAGTTGTTCTGCTGCGATGTATCTGGAAAGTGAGAATGTTCATAAGTTGTCATTTTGGCATATATAAAGAAAAGAATGTATCGCAATAGCAATATCATCCATTGGAACATCTCTTGTCAGTCGCTGACCATAAGGATTACTAGTCTACGCCACTCCCTGCTCTGCTGCGCGAGTCTTCTGCAGATTAGGTCTTATGCTGTTGGCTACACAAATCGCATCACACACGCTTTACAAAATGCTGATAAAAACAACAAAACATGCAAGTTCTAAAGAATTCCATTAACTTGCCCCTTTTAAGGCAAACAGAAGACGTCTTTGGTTGCAAGCGATCTGAAGAAACAATTGGAATGAGCACAGCTATCACTTCATACCAGGTAAGCCTCTTTGGCTAACAAACAAGCTAACATGGCTAACCAGCAATTCAATTACAAGATAACTGCAAAAAATAACAGTGGGAACCGGAGTCATGTAAAGGGTCGGTCTCACACGATTTGTGCATGCATGGCGGTGTTGATCAACAAATAATCCCTCTATTGTTCAGCAGAATTTAATTCAAATTTACTTTATTCATCCCAGAGAGAAATTAAGTGTTGTTGTAGCTCATACAATTTGATTATTCAAGGAGTTGTGAGAAGGATCTCCTATAGCAGTCGGTGTTGCAGCAAAAGTGATGAAGCCTCTGACTGAAGAAACTCTTATTGTAGGATAGTCCCATGAAGATGATGCTCAGGGTTGTCCAATATTAATAAGAAACGGTCAGCTTTACATTCAGAAAATGTTAACCAGTTAGTTTGCTTTAGCCACCGGCTAAAAGACAAATAGGTTAAAAGGGCCACGTGTAAGTTTGATAGTGGAGTTTTCAAAAAAGAGCAACGGGTTTCGGTTTTGTCTTTTATTTACACCAAAAATTTTCTTTTTTCAGTCATACTTTGGAATGTTAATTAAACGTGATTAAACGAGATAAACTGTGGGGGGCAGAAATTCCGATGGGGCAGTACACCTTAACAAGCGCAAATTCCCTAGGTGTCTGTGCAAAGTCGACCAAATAATAAGCCTAATCATTTCTATCTACATTGTTTAGAGACATTGTTATTTCCCTGTTTCTCAGTCCCAAAACAAAGTAAAATTGAATTAAACTCAACAAACGGGAGCTATGATGGACAGGCAACTTGCAGGGTGTACCCCGCCTATCGCCCCATGACCGCTGAAGACAGCCCCCCCCCAATCCTGTAAAGGATAAGCGGTATAGGCTACAGACAATGGATGGATGGATGGATGGTTGGAAATGGGACATGTCTGAGTTCCTCTTACTTAGCCAGTTAATAATGCCTACATAGAACATCCTTCCATCCATCCATTGTCTATACCGCTTTACCTTGCACGGTAGCGGTGTGGCTGGTGCCTATCTCCAGCAGTCATCAAACGAAAGGTGGGGTACACCCTGGATATGTCGGCAGTCTATCGCAGGGCAATGCCATGGAATGCACCCCACAGTTTATCTAGTTATTTCAGAAAAACAGAGTGGCATTTGTTTTGTTTTTGTTTGTTTTTTGTTTTTTTGTTGTTGTTGTTTTTTTGTCAAACTTATCTCGTTAATTGAGAAAAACAGAAGTGAATGCAATACGCTTCAGATCATGTGGTTTTTTTTTCTCCGTTTCAAATCTTAAAAAGAAATTATAAATGACAGGAAGTATTTGTAAACATTGCTTTTATTTTAACCATCCCTTCTCAGAATTGACCTGAATTCAAAGTGCTTGTAAAACAAGATGGTAGGCCTTGGCCAGGCTTACATCAGTGTGAACTATGGAAAACCAAGAGGTGCAAGCACTGATGAAATTCTTTGATTGATTCTCTCGATTTTCCAATAATTCAGTCTTCAAAAACAGAAAATTCAGTAAATCGATATAATTGATATATTGTCCAGCCCTACTCTGGATGTTGTAGGGTTGTGATGGTTGACTTGCCTCTGCAATGTTAAGTGACCATTGAGGAAAGTTCCCCAGGATTGACAAACCGATAGTGGTCCCACTATTTAAAAAGGGAGATCACACTCTGAAGCCTTTCTGGTAAAGTCTGTTCAGGGGTTCTGGACTTAATTGCAGAAATCAGTGCAAAAATGACTCTAGTAGTCCAGGTACAGTAGCTAATGATGTTAAGATTTTAAGAAATCTGTTCTTACTTATCCATGCTGTTTAAAGTAGTGTTTGGTCAAACTAGCCATAATGACTGCCATAAACTATTATCATTCTGTCTTTACCAATACTTTTGAGACAGTCAAAATTAATATTCAAAAAGGCATTCTTATTTTAAGATTTTAAGGAATCTGTTCTTACTTATCCATGCTGTTTAAAGTAGTGTTTGGTCAAACTAGCTATAATGACTGCCATAAACTATTATCATTCTTTACCAATACTTTTGAGACAGTCAAAATTAATATTCAAAAAGGCATTCTTATTTAACAACTAATCAATGTAATACTTATCACAAATACTTTAACAATTATTGTCCGGTTCCATCTGTTATGTTTCTCTAGCAAAAGTTTTACCTGGAAATCTAAGGGCAGGATTTAATACTAAATATTCTCGTAATGCAGAACATTTTTATATTCTTGGTTTTCTACAACTGTTCAACATAAACAAAACCAGAGACAAAATATAAAAAATAATCTGCTGGTAAGCAATTTCATGTGAGGGCAATAGAAAAAAGTTCAGATTTAACCTTTTTCCTGTGTAGGTGGACTGAGATTGGAAAACTAAGTGATTCACCTGTCATCCCTGTTGCTTGTGGGGGAAGGGTCATAATCTGTTGGTGAAGACTTGTTTCAGGATAGTTATGTGCTCAAAATAAATTAGACTGACAAACCTCTCTGAAAAAAACATTTTTTTTCCAAAAACACATTTGTTCTTCCTAATTTCCAGCTCCACATTCTAATCTAACAAGCTCTGTCTCACAGAAACTCAGCACTTCACATAGCATAATACATAATTTGTACAAACTTGTCAGAGCCAAGCCCAGATTCATAGTATAAGTATGAGTTCTCGGTGAATAATTATTGTAGTATATGAATGTAGAATAGATAGATAGATAGATAGATAGATAGATAGATAGATAGATAGATAGATAGATAGATAGATAGATAGATAGATAGATAGATAGATAGATAGATAGATAGATAGATAGATAGATAGATAGATAGATAGATAGATAGATAGATAGATAGATAGATAGATAATCAATATCTGATACCTGAATATCTGATGAAGATGTAGTCTTAGTTTTAAAGAGGCAAATGAACACTCCCTGCTCTATAAAAAGGCATAGACCGGGTAAACATATTGCATACTCTGTATATTTCATGCTCTGCTCTCAGGTTGGCCCAACATTTGTAGTTTCTATCATAAACTTCTAAAGGACTGAAGCAGCATCACACACACTGTCAAGGGAAGGGGCAGTGATGGAAGTGGAGTGGGTCTGCACCATCAAAGCAGGAATCTTCTTATCAAGCCACTTCAACCACCATTCACATTTATGGGGTGTATTTGGTCATTATACAAACATAGTTTACCATGGATCTAACTCTGAAATGTATTGTTTATTTGTGTAATAGTGAGATAAAAACAAAAGGCAATTTAGCAGATTTACTGCATATGACACACCATGTCAGAGGCTTATTTTTTAAACCTTTACACATTTCCATTTACTTTAGTTTCCTCCTACAGTTGACAGCTTTATATTGTCCTATAAACTATATTTGTTGTTGCCGTGATGGACTTTTGACCTTCTCGGGTTGTTTAGTTTAGTTTAGTTTATTATGGCTCCCCATTAGTCTTCCCCTCAGGTTAGACTATTTTTCCTGGGGTCCAGATACTCAACATAAAAATACATCATGCATTATACTCAATACATAACATACAGGGTGTAACCCGTAGCTCCAGCTTGCTGATATCTTTACAGCGTCATTAGAAGAATGTATATACAATTTAAATTAAAAATGAGAATTTTGCTTTATAAAAGCAAAAAAAATATACATTCAGAAAGCTTTTTCTGTGTTTTCTTTTTTTAAGGCACAGTGACTTAATAGCTTTCCAAATGACTTGTTTTGTATGTTGTATTTTGGGGGAGCTTAGAAGACTTTTACATCTATTAAACTCCTCCCTATGCCTCGATATTTTACCCACAGCTTTCTTAAATAAATGTTTACCTGATATAGTGTCTGATCTGATTTAAATAATAAACTCATCCCTCTTGTCAGATGATTTCCCCCAGGCCTTAAAACAGCAGTTATCAAATCACTGCTGAAAAAGAACAATCTGGACAAGATGCTATTGCAAAATCTGAAATAGTCCATTCATCAGTAAGGTTTGTGAAAAAGCTGTTTCAACAGTTAAATACCTTCTTAACAATGAACAGCTGCTTTGACTTCTTTCAGACAAGTTTTCAAGCTCACTGAAACTGCGCTTGTCAAAGTATTCATTGACATTCGCATCAATGCAGAGTGTTGAAAAACCACAGTGCTGGTATTATTAGACCTCAGTGCAGCATTCAACACTGTTGGCCATGGTATAGTACAGGAGTGAGTGGAGAACTGGGTTGGATTTTCTGGTACGGTACTTAAAGCAACACTATGTAGTTTTTCTACTTTCCTAATATATTTCCAAGACCCTTGTGATGTTACATCGACTTACAATAGGTTGAATGATACGCATGCCATAGCCAGATGGGGTCTGTATCGCTTTTACTGGCACTACGTGACTTCGGGGTGCGGGTAGTAACCGCTGCACAAAAAGAACTACAAAATTCGAGTGCTGCTTTACGTCTTACCTCACTTCAGCCCCCACGTGGTTTGCCAAAAAACCTGAATCGAATTAGTATATCCGTTATGTAAAACAGTTACCAATAGGCTGCTATAATGACGCTGGCTTGTAAACGTGAGCTACACAATCTTTTGGTGTTTGGTGTTTGAAGAAAAAAACATGAAATTGTATTTATATGTACACTGACGTAGAGCTGTCAGCCATATAAAAAATAAATTCGACCGTATCAAGTTATAACATGATAGTTTATTGTAAAAAAATGAAAACAATAGATAGTTTCACCTTTTTACAATAACCTATCACGTTATAACATGATACGGTCAAATTGTATCTATTATATGGCTGACAGCTCTACGCCGCTGTACATATGACATGCTAAAATATAGAAAATGTTCCTGGGATGAAGACATTTGACATGGAACGAAGGTTGACCAAGACATGAAAATCTGTAATGTTAGAGGGTATCGCTTGTCAATGCACGTGAATCCCCTGGTGTAACCATAACAGATTTTACGACATTAGTAGAAAACAAAAAAATTTTCACAACTGTAGGGGGACCCTGAGAGCAAAACTTACATAGTGTTGCTTTAATTGGTTCAAGTCTTGCCTAAACGAGAGCGACTTCTTTTTGTCAATACTTGATGAAAATCACACGCGGGATACCTCCAGGTTCCATCTTAAGAAACTTCCTCTTTAATATCCACACGCCCCCACTAGCTCAGATTATAATAAAGTTAAAGATAAGTTACTATAATCATGCAGATGATATATATATCTATATTACAATGCCACCAGGTGTCATGAACCCATTCAAGTGTTGAGTAGATACATAGAACAAACCAATCCATAGATTTGCCATAACTTTCTTCAGTTAAATATAAAAAAAAAAAAACAGGAGGACATTTTTTTGTACCAAAAGGGGAGTGATCGAGAGACAACACACAGCTTCACTTTTCACTAGAAACTGCTGATCCATGTATTGATGGACTCAGATCTGAACCTTCAGAGACACATAAAGACACATACAAAGTCAGCCTTCTATTACCTGTAAAACATTTCAAGGCTTAAAGGACTAACTTTAAACTAATAGATTTCTGTTAGTTGTCGGTTTGACAAGTTGTTTTTTTCTTAACAACTGGTAGTTATTGTGCAAAGTGAACATGATCAAAATATCTCTTGAAGTGCAAATCATTTATTGCTTATCACATTCTGCTCTGTTGAAATGTTTCAATATTGTAGCTCATTTGGGGAAGCTTTAAACATAATTTAATGCTGCAAATTCTCATTGCAAGTAATTTCTTTTTCCAGAGATTTAGGACTAAGAAAATGCCAGTCTTTCAATTTATCCATCTCTTATATCTGCAATTATGTGTACGCCATGCTACATCTCTTTGCTTGTAAATCATTTCATCTATTTTCCTGAGTGCTGTTTTTCACTGAACTTGAAGCTTTTTTCATTCTGCCAGAGAAGAAGGATAACATTCTGATCGTAGGAGGGCTGGCTGAGCCACCCTGTTCCTTTTCCATATTTATGACTGAGAGGTGTGCAAGGAATTGCTTCCACACCCCCTCCTACTTTATCTCCTCCTCTTCATCTCTCAAGTACAAATTCATCTGTCTGTTTTTCCTTAGTACCTTATGATCAATCAGTGTTTCTACGACATTAAAGTACATTCTATGACAATGTGCCATTTCCACTTAGAACCCCATCCTGTCATTTCCTATGTCATTTGACATTTGTGAGCCTATTTTCTTATTTTTCTCACTCCGTACCATTATACACATATTAGGGGAGGAGCGCTTCTCCTGATTGTGATGCTAGTTAAGTGTGCCTTTTTTACTGACCACCACTTTGTATCGTATTCCATACAATTCTTTGTTGTTTTATAACATCCCACCGAGCATTTTTCGGTCTAAAAGACGTCTAATGAAAATCTATATGGTCCTAAGACGTCTAGTCTAAAATCGGTCTACCACTGGTCTAAAAGTGAAAGTTTTTCAGCCGTCTAGGTTTAGACTAGCCGTCTAATAGACGTCTAAAAGACTACTACCTCTATACGGTGCGTCTAATATAAGACGTTTAAATAACCGTTAATGAACGTCTATTTATAGACGTCTAAAGTTATACGTTTGCCAGACACTTATTTTTATACCAAATTTATACACCATTAGAGAATGTAGACGTTGTATAGATGTCCATTAAATGTATTATAGCCTAATAATATTCTAATAAATCCAGCTATTACAATCTATTAAATTAATCACAACAAACCTATTAAAATTAAATTAAAGTTGTCAAATTGAATGTTAAATCAGGTTCTCTAAAAAAAAGGGAGGGGGGGAAAACAAATTTAACCTGTGATCCTTTCCTTTATGTCGTGCCAGGATGTTATGACAATGATCTTTTAAAAAGGTTTCAGTAACACTATGCTTATTTTAACACTGGATATAAATACATCTCTTGATGTTAACATTTACCAAACTATCCTACTGTAATGTAAATCAATACCTTTTTCAAACATTATCCAACCATCACAAACATATGAATGTGCAATATACCTGTTTTTAATTTCAACACATTTGTAAACATACATAGCAATAAAATAAAAGCACAAACTCAAATATATAATATTACCAAAATACATTTTAAAAAAATGCTTATTTTATTAAAACAAGGATTGTGGTGAAAAACAAGTAGTCTAACCTACAAAATATTAAAATAAAATAAAAATGTAGGTATTTGTATGCAAAACATTTACAAAACAAAAACAAAAATTAGGCCAAAGATTTTTTTTAATCAACCTAAACCAAAATGTAAAAAAACAAAAAACAAATTACACCAATGGTGTTCTGGGCCTCTTATAGCCCCCTCCACCACTTTGAGCTGGGCCTGTTTGAGATGTGCAGCCATTGCTGAGCTGATCATATACTCCCTGGCCTCTTTGAAAGTTTTCTGAACAGATTCTGCAAACAAAGCAATAGAATAAATGAAGAATAAATGAAGAAATATTGTAAGTGTCACAGAGATCACAGAGATATTATCCATTAAGACAAGGTACATGGTTTCAAAGAACTTGACTGGACATTGGGCAAGACCCATTTCAGAGTTTGGGGTTACTCTGTAAAGAATAATGAATTAATTAAGACTGACTATGACTGCAGTATCGTTTCCTTTCATGTAACTACACCAATTAAGTTTCATAATTGTTAGTATTACAGAGACTGCCTAATACAGTCCAGAAAAACTGTTTGTTAATGCATGTCATGTCAGTCACACATTTCTAACACAAAGAAGCAATTGCCAAAGAACTAGCAGACAGTTTTTCCAGTGATAACGGAGTAGAAGGGGGTCTTTTTGAAGGCGCTTTTTCCATGTGGCCCACCACCTTGCATATTCAAGTTTTCCATAACGTCATTTGTAAAGACCCTGCAACAAATAAAAAATGAAGACAATTGTGAACATTAAACTTATATAACTTGTATTACACTACCACATTGTAACCACCCACCATTATAAGATAAGACAAGATAAACGTTTATCATCCCACAATGGGGAAATTGTGTTGCAGCAGCACAAACTATAGTTATAGCTAAGCTATAGCTCGCCTGCTAGCTATGCTGGAAACAGATAACGAATAAATTAACAAACATTGCAGGACAAAACAACATTTCAATAACGTACCTTTGAGCACTCACCTATATGCGGCCCTTCAAGGAGTATTTGAAGAAACAACGTTTTCTCACACGTAATGGTCCCAATGAGAGTAAAATACAACGATTAGACCGAGCGGAACTTTAAGTGTGTTGCTGCCTCCTAGTGGTGAGGGCGGGGGGGTACCACTAAAATAACTTAATAGACGTCTAAACCAGGTTTAAATCTAGACGTTGATTAAACATCTAAATCAAGGCTAAATCTAAACTTTACTGTATATTGATCAATGGCAATTCAAATTATTTAAGTCCAATATTAGGACACCAGTTGTGCAACTTACAGTAATTTTTTTGATCACTGTTCATTATTTAATGTATTTAATGAAATCATCTAAATTTGGTCTTAAAAGAGACGTTGATATGTCGTATTTATTTAGACGTCTAAATCGAGTCTAAATCTAAACTACATTGTAAATGGATCAATGACTGTTAAAATGTTTTAATCCAGCACTTGGCCATCAATTACACAACTTACAGTTATTGTATTATTTAATATTTAATAATTAATGTCTTAAATTCTATCGTCTAGATTCGGGCTAAAATTTAGACCGATTATAAACGGGCTAATTTCGGTTTGAATTTAGACGACATGTCTAATAGACGTCTATTGTTCAGTGGAATTATTATTTGCTTATGTCAAGTCAATCAAAATGAACTATACTTATAAATGTTGAACAATCATTCCCTATAAAACTAATACCCCTTATTTCAGTGATTCATCAAACAAAACTGGTAAACTATTTATCAAAATCTGTTAAGAAAATTGTTGCATTTCTTTATCATTCTTTTCGGAAAATGTCTCCAAAATTGAACATTTTTCTCTCAACTGAACTTTCGCATTCACTGCTAATATTATTTGCAGTTTGCAGTTTGTTCTTTATGTTTGGTGTAAATAAGTTTGTACTTTGCTTTTACACAATGCTGTAAACAAATTCGAATTGCAAAGAGCATAGGCAGCAAAAATGTAAAACATCCAGTATCTGGTACTCATTTACCACACTAAATATAGTAATGTGTAACTCAACTGTATTTAGTGAGATTTCAAATGTCTGTGGAAATAGTTTATAACGCTGCCTTGAGCATTTTCAGGTAGTATCACAATGATCTAACCTTTTCTATTGGAAAACACAGAGAGAACTGTCATAATGAAAACATGACACAGCCATTTGACTCTCTTGTTCTTAATGATGTCAAGACTTTTCATGTTGATGACACTGACACTTTCATTGACATGAATACTTGCTTTTGAGGAATAAACTATCCATTTTGAGCAAGTGACATGCTTTTGTAGGTTATCATATAGCTTTTGCAGTTTGTACTCTTTGTTGTAACAAATGCACTAGCTTTTTTGTAAGTGTTAATAGTGATGTAAAAAACACACCAAAAAGACTGAGTAAAACTGTACAAAAAAACTGAAAAAATTAAATATATATATATATAAAAGGTAAAAAAAAATTCAATTGATACTCCTTTTACATAGTTTTACGGTTGTTTTGGTTGCATCAATAAATGAAAATGATTTTGAACCAAAATCTGCCAGGATTAGAAATAATTTTTGACTTAACTGTTGATATTTATGCAGACCTTTTAACTGTTCGATTAAATAAAACTCCTTTGACAAAAATGTGAAACTTTAAACTATTGGATGTGTGTTTACCACCAAAATGCAACATACTTTTCCCCTATCTCTTTATTTTGTCCACTTCTTCAGGGGGAAAAAATGGCTTCATTTTGTTAAAACACCTGTCTGATCAACATCCGTTTAACTTCCAGGATCTAAAAATACAGTCTAATTCTGTTTATTTGATACCGACAGAAGTAGTTAGAGAATCAGCTTTATACACAATAACAATCATGGATGGTACAAAAAATATTTAAATATTTGAGAATATACAAGTTCAATATAGACTAAGTACATGAATAAAGTGGTACCAGAACAAGTTTATATGTTGTTTTAGAATTGCACTTCTCCAGGTGGCAGCATGTTGGAGTAGCTCTGTTACAGTCATTCTGATTTATTCTTTTGAAAAATGTTTTATTCCTACTTTTTCCTATTTGAGGGATGCTTTTTTCAGAAGATTATTCCCTTAGGTTTTGGTTGCTGTGCAGCTGTGAGTATTTATGCAGATATTGTTTTGCGTTTGGGCAGTTTTTGTGAAGTGTAACCATGGCAACAAGTGTTTTTTGTAACAACTGGAAGCAGCAGATTAACATCTCAAAAGCTCAACTCTTACTTCAACTACATCCTCAAATCCCAGTTGAAAAGAAGGCAGGAGTTGGAGTTGAAGATGCCATCATACACCTGCTCCAACAAACCTGATGTCATTAGACAAAGCAGATAACATGCTGAAGATAATGTTCTTATTTTTTTTGAGCATTTAACACAACTCAGCATGATTTATTTGGTCAGAAACTCTAAAAGAAACAGGTGGGGCTTCAGCAATCATCTGGATTAATAACTACCTGACAACCTGACCACAGTTTATGACACTAAAAGGTTGTGTGTCTAACCAGGTGGTTAGCAGGATTGGAGGACCACAGGGGACTGTCCTCTCACCAATTCTTTTTGCTTTGTACACCTCAGACCACCATCACAAGTCAGACTCCTGTTATCGACATAAATACTCACATGGCCTGCTGTCTTTGGGTGTATCAAAGATGGTCAAGAGGCTGAGTACAAAGTTGGTGAACAGCTTTTTGCCATTGTCTGGAAACCAGCATCGTGTCTTTAATGTCAACAAAACAAAGGAGATAATTGTACATTTCAAAAGAAACAGGAATGGGTCAAACACTCCCATCATGGGAGATAAGGTGGATGTGGTCGAGAAGTATATACCCCAGTGTTCACCAGCTCTAAACTAAAGACACAACAGTGAGGCCAAATACTGAAGGGGACATAACACATTGGATTTATTGAGGAAAGCTTTGGTCATTCTGTGTGTTCAGCTCATACAACAGTGTCTTTAGTCAGAGACTTCTTCAGATTCGCTGTTCAACAGACCACTACTGGAGATCCTTACTAACTACAACCATAAGCATCTACAACAACTCTTTAAAGAAACAAGTATAAAACGAGTTGCAACAATATATAATTTCCCTTTGGGATTTTTAAAGTATTTAAAATTGAAGTTATCAGTATGAAGTTGGTGGGGCTTTTTAAAACTTAGAAACCAGTTTAAACAGGTTTAATAGTGAACTTGCAAAGAGTAGAGGTAATAAAGATGGATAAGGTTCAAGCACCTGGAGTCAACCATCCAAACTAACTGGCAGCAAAGAAGACAATGAGGTCAGGGTTGTGTGGATGAAGAGTGACAGAAGGATAGCTGAAAGTCTACAAGATCATTGTGAGACTTTCTGTGACATGAGGCATAGCTGGAGCTGGAGGTGGCATAGCTAAACATGTTAAGTTATTGACTGTATGTGACCTGAAGAGATACTGGAAATACTGTTTTAGACAAAAAAGAAGAAGACTAATGAGGTTGTAAATCAGTTCACATTAAATAACTTCTGTGTGCTTAGTGTTGCTGCCAAAAAGAAAAAATGTATGAAAAGGTTCAAATCTGAGATTGAACTTGAAACAACAACCTTTAGTTCAGTTATGTCTCCTTTTAGTCTCAAAATTATCTTTATAAAGAAATATTTTATTCAAACCATGTTCCAACATGTTCACGTTTAGCCAGTTGAAATATGGATTATTGCATTATGTATGAATAATGTTTTATCCCAGGAAACAGTTTGCAATCTGGGATTCCAAACATGGCTTTCTGTCCCACTGGCTGCACATTAACTAATCAAACTGGATAATAGGAAAACATAATAACATAAGCTTAATCAAAGTTGGCAGATAAACCAGAACTAGATGATAGCATATAAATGATGACATAAAACAATTATAACAGACAGAACATTTCAACAGCTCACAACACCCTACCAGCTGCAGCATGTTAGTTCAGAAATATCACTATGCGGATGTAGATTATACAGACAAAGAGAGGGACTGGAAACTGGTGGTTACAGTAAAGAAAATAAGAAAAAAACTGCTATAGGTTGTTGATGAAAAACAAGCTCATGTCCATGGTAAGAGTTAGCTCGACAGAAAGTACACCATGGCAGAGAAAAGTTTGAAATAATATACAAAAAACCTAAAGTCTGCTACCAAAAATGATGTGTTATCCTGGAGTTAAAATAGAAGGCACAAGTCAATTGATCAGAGGTATTGGGAAGAAAATACAAGGAGCAGCCAATCAGTGGCTGGACAGCCTAGAGAGTAGGGTGTATTTCTGGAGATTATATCAACCCTCATTGATTAGAACAAAGTCAATATCTTTGATGAGCCACATATTCAGAAAGACTCTGAAAGATTATTTGCATTATTTATTTATTCCTTACTATACATATTATCAGAGTAGTGTCAGACATTTAGGACACAACAACTCAAGATTTAATTGTTTTCCTTTAATTGAGGGAACGCCTCATAGTTGTGTGGGGGGAATAAGCAACCTCTCATAGTAGGAAAGCCAAAATTACATTAATTCACTACTTAAGCCTTAACCGTGATTGCATTCTTAGCGAAAAATTGTTCTACCTAACCAACAAACTGCCTAAAGCTTACAGAAAAGATTTCCATATAATGCATTAGACATCACAACATTGCACAGTCTGCATAAGCCAGACTGTGAAATATTGTAATATTTTGTTCCACATCCCGGAATGTCTTGCCTGAAATTATGGCAAAATGACCCGACAATTCTCTCACCACCGTCTGTGAAAGGAAATCTCGAATCATGGAAATGGTGCGACAGATCTAAAGTGTAGAAGGACAGAGAAATCGTTGTAGTGTGAACATTGTTTAAAAAGACAAAACATCTGTAATGTTTTCAGCTATTACATAATGAAATGTAAAAGGCTCTTCGTTAGTTTTACGTAGACTTGTCAATGACATCAATGCAATGTTGAATGCAGATATTTCATGGTTTAGTTAACTGTTTATTTCTCCATTGTGGACGAACTGGATGCAAGGGTTTATAGCTGGTTTTTCTAAATATTTTAGCAATGGGGGCTGCATGCTCTGAAATGTATCTTACCTTGACAAGACCTGTTAACCTTTTGTAAGGGATAACAAGTGGCTACAATTCAATTCAATTCAGTTTATTTATATAGCGCCAATTCACAACAGATGTCATCGTAGGCATTTAACAAGAAGTCATTTCAATACATTTATACAAACATTCCAATCAGTAAAAAAGTTTCCTATTTAAGAAATCCCAGCAGATTGCGTCAGTCATTGGCGTGAGGTTGGGCAGACGTTCCAACCACAGCAATCCTTCAGCAATCCCTCATACTGAGCAAGCATGAAGCGACAGTGGAGAGGAAAAACTCCCCTTTAACAGGAAGAAACCTCCAACAGAACCAGGCTCAGTAGGAGCGGCCATCTGCCACGAGCGTCTGGGGGTTTGAGAAGACAGAGCAGAAACACAGAAGGAACAGAGGATCTGAAATTAGAGAACTTTCTATGTTACAGAAAGTAAAAAGTTGATAACAGGATACAGTGGATGTTCAGTTACTGGGAGCATCATCCCAGTCGACGTCCCCCGTCCAACATGGCATTGTAGCCAAGCAGGACACCAGACCAGGTATATCTTCTATGGAGAGAAAAACACTGAGAGAAAACAAAGTTAACAGTCGAAATAGCAGAATGTACTGTAATACAACTGGAGAGTATTAGTAGAAAAGGAAGTAGCAGAGTGAATAAAATTGGTAAGTCTATGCTCCAGCAGTCTAAGCCTATAGCAGCATAACTACAGAGATAGCTCAGGATGACCTTAGCCACTCTAACTATAAGCTTTATCAAAAATGAAAGTTTTAAGCCTGGCCTTAAAAGTAAACAGAGTGTCTGCCTCACGGACTAAAGCTGGGAGCTGGTTCCACAGGAGAGGAGCCTGATAACTAAAAGATCTGCCTCCCATTCTACTTTTAGAAAACCTAGGAACTATTTAAAATTTAAAGCAAAAAGTTTAAAGTCAACCATATTTTTATGTCTTCCAGACATGCCTGTAATCTACCTAACTGACTGGGTTCATCAGGATTTATGGATAAATAAAGTTGTGTATCATCGGCATAGCTGTGGAAATTTATCCCATGCTGTCTAATGATTCTACCAATTGGGAGCATATATATGGGGAAAAGAATTGGTCCAAGCACAGAACCCTGTGGAACTCCACAAGTAACCCTCGAGGGTGAAGAAGATTTATCATTTAGATGAACAAACTGGAATCTGCTCACAGACTTGATTAGCAACAATTTTCTCAAGGACTTTGGATAAGAAAGGAAGGTTAGATATAGGTCTGTAATTCACTAAGTCATCTTGATCAAGGGAAGGTTTCTTGAGTAAAGGTTTAATTACAGCTATTTTAAATTCCTGTGGTACATATCCGTTTACTAAGGATAGATTCATCATTTCCAAAATGGGGCCAGGAACCAAATGGAACACTTCCTTAAATAATTTGGTTGGGATTGGGTCCAACATCCAAGTTGAAGGTTTAGATGAGGCTAGTATTTTTGATAATTCCGAAAGCTCGACTGAATCAAAACAGCCTAAGCACAAATGAGGTTCTACAGTTCTTTCCGATGCTGCCTCATTTACTGAGGAAGAAGTAACCATGTTTGGGAGGATGCCAATGATTTTATTTTTAATAGAATTCATTTTATTTATGAAGAATCCCATAAAATCATCACTGCTTAGAGCTGGGGGAATAGTTGGCTCAACAGAGCTATAACTCTGTATAAGTTTGGCAACTGTACTAAAAAGAAAAACCTAGGATTGTTCTTATTCGCCTCTATTAATGATGAAAAATATGCTGTTCTAGCTTGTTGAAGGGTCTTTTTATACAGCAGTAGACTGTTATTCCAGGTTAAATAGGAATCCTCTAGGTGTGTAGAGCGCCATTTTCTCTCCAACTTCCTAGTATTCTGCTTTAAAGTACGCAACTCTGCGTTAAACCAAGGAGTCAGCCTCCTATGGCTAGCCACTTTCTTTTTCAAGGAGGCTACACTATCTAATGCCAAACGCAATGAGGAAGTAATGCTGTGAACCAGAACATCAATTTCTGAAGGGTTAGAGATAGAATTGCTGCCATCCACTGTGTTACCCTGAGACACTGAGGAAAGTAAGAATGGAACAGATTCTTTAAAAATTGTTACAGCATTGTCTGATAAAGCTCTACTATAATGAAATTTTCTTTCAGATTTAAGATGGTCAGTTAAAGTAAATTCAAAAGTTATCAAGAAGTGGTCAGACAGGACCGGGTTATGTGAGAGAGATCTTATGTTTAGTAAATCACATTTAATACATTTATTTTTCTGTTCAGTCAAAGTCGTATTTATCTTTATGAGATTTCCATAATTTGCTTTTCTTGGCTTAATTTTTAATCCATTTAATTTTGTCCGTGGGCAAGGGACTGTTTCTATAGGGTAATGGGTGGGTAACAGTACAGAAGCAGCAGAGAGGTGGGTTAAACTACGACTCTGCTTCCTGTTCTGGAACCTGGGTTGTCAGTGTTTTGGAGGACTAATAAATTCGGCCATTTTCCTAGAAAGAAGAGCTGCTCCATCCAAAGTGGGATGGATGCCGTCTTTCCGGATCAGACCAGGTTTTCCCCAAAAAGTTCACCAGTTATCAATGTAGCCCACATCGTTTGCAGGACACCACCTAGACAACCATTGATGGAATGACAGCATTCGGCTAAACATGTCGTCACTGGTCCGATCAGGCAGGGGACCAGAAAAGATTACAGAGTCTGACATTGTTTTAGCAAACTTGTACACTGAAGCAACACTAATTTTAGTGACCTCCGATTGGCTTAACCGGGTGTCATTACCACCAGCGTGAATAACAATCTTACTGTATTTACGCTTATCTTTAGCCAGCAGTTTCAGGTAGGATTTGATGTTGCCTGTTCTGGCCCCTGGCTATGGTCAATGGTGTCTCTAATGCCACGTTTCTGACTATGGAGCTGCCAATTACCAGCGTCGGCTTCTCAGCGGGTGTGTCGCTGAGCGGGGAAAATCTGTTAGAAACGTGGACCGGTTGGTGGTGGCCCGTGGGCTGGGTCCTAGAACTATGCTTCCTACGTACCGTCACCCAGCCGGCCTGAGGTCCCAGCTGCGGACAGCTAGGGGGTTCTACCCTTGTTGGCTACACGCTGGCTAATGGGCTTCGGCTATCTGCTGTTTTTTCAACAGCGCGGAGCCGTGCTTCTAATTCTGATACCCTCGCCTCCAAAGCTACAAAAATATTACATTTATTACAGTTACCAGTATCACTAAAGGAGGCAGGGAAGTAACTAAACATCTGACAGAGAGAGCAAGAGAGAAGAGTTAGAGACAGGAGAAAGAAGAGTAGCCATAGCCGCAATGAAGCTAAGCTAACTGAGCTAGCGAGACCTTACCACCCCAAGAAAAACTGTGTGAGGGAGTTCCCAAAACGTAAAGTACACCACCACAAAACATGTGTTTTAGTGTGCTTGTGTGTTAAAATAACTTAGAAAGGCCTCAGCACAGAGAAAATAAGATCAATTCAAGAGAGTCTGAACACCAAACAGTTTAGAGGGAGTGCAATACGGGTAAGCCGTATTGCGTCAACAGGAAATGACGCAATACGGCTTACCCCGTCACAGGCAGCAATTAGTTTCTCCTTGAAAATGGTGTTTGACCACCACTCAGAAAATAGGAAAGTCTGTGGAACTGAAGGAGAATTTAATCCAATATTTTCTGCTTAAATGAATAGTTCATTTTGTTGGGATGTGTCAGCACTTTGTCTACAAAAGGGCCAAAATCCCTCCCCTCAGAGAAAAAAAACATTGGTCTGAAGTTTCATGACCAACCCAGGAACTATGAAACCTAAATACAAACTTAAAACTGCTCAAACACCAGAGTCTCAGGCCATAGTGAAGACAGTTTTATATCACCATGAACTGAAATTTGCAGCTGCCTCCATGCCTTCTGGAGAAAAGTTTTATGACCACATTGCTTGATCTCAATAAAAAAAAGCTTGTTCAGGGGAGTCAACGTGTGGCCTCAAACCTAAGAAGACTGGACCAACTTTCAAGCATAGTGGGGACACCATCATTCCATTAGACTATTGTGCTGCTTGTGGAACATGTGTATTACACAAAGTGGATGTAGTAATAAGGAAAGGATCATATCCAAGGTCTCAAATCAACATTTAAAAACTCTTAAGCAATTACCTCTATCAAATGATGGACAATGATTCCGAACACAAGAAAAGGATGCAACATTGTCCTTCTACAATGGCTTTTCCAAACTCTGACTTCCTCCCTAATGATAAAAATCAGACTTGTTACAAAATATCAACCGGTATAACTGAACTCTACCAATGTTACCAGTGCTTAATA
Organism: Valencia hispanica; assembly: GCA_963556495.2. Lineage (NCBI taxonomy): Eukaryota > Metazoa > Chordata > Actinopteri > Cyprinodontiformes > Valenciidae > Valencia > Valencia hispanica. The sequence goes on along the minus strand of OY747703.1, from coordinate 51,165,878 downwards.
TTCTCCAACCAGAATTGTAAGCTTGTTGCTTGCTACAAAAATGTGTGGTCTTGGTGCAGTTTGAGAAAGGACATTTAACCAAATATTATTCTGGGTTTTGTGCATATTTGTGACTGTATGTAAGTTTTGAGAATTAAAAAAATCAATCTAGTGAATATTATTATAATTTTTTTATAATATATTTGGTATATAATCATTCCAGTTTGGGGAAAAAAAGCTAAAAAAGCCTGAAGTTAAAATGCTATTTATGTCCATGAACTATTCAGGTCCACTATTCACTAGAACTGTATGTTTAAATTGATTAGTCAAAGAGAAATTTTCTTAAAAGGTAGTCTCAAAGATACAGCAAGACAAGGGTCTGTCATGACCAGGGCTGAAAAAACCCATTTTATTTTCATCTATTGAAAAATGTTTGGAATAATCAGACAAATCAAAATAAAATGTTTTATTTAAAATAAAATCACTTATTTCGGTTTACTGTTTTACCAGCAATATTTGGCCTTTATAGCATGTCACAAAAGTATGCAAACAAAGATGTTAGACACATTAGAGTACAAAGTAGCATACGTGTAGTTTGAAAAAACTACTTAAATTTAATCCTCTTGTTTGTATGCGTTTAAAAAATAAGAGCCTAAATATTTAGCTTGTGATGAATGTCAAATATGACAGAACTGAACTGGAAATAAATAAAATCAAGCCTCATTTAAGACATAAGTGCAACTCAAATTCTTATGTACATTTTCAGCATTTTAAAATACTAGTAAAAATGTCCTAATGGAGACTGTACTATTTCCATGTAACAAACAGTCAATTGTATTTAACAGCTGTATGCAATTTTATGATTTTATTTGGTTTAAATGTTTTTTATTGAGTTATTAAGATTTTCTGTCTAAAATGGACAAGCTCAAAATTAGTGCAGTTTCCGGCGTAGAATCTTTATTTTATGACATGCAGGCACAGGGTCAAACAAACATGCATCAGGATGCCTCTCTAAAGGTTTCCTTAAACATTTAATCAGAGAAAAGTATACCAGACAGACAATATGCATTCAGCAGCTTAAAGAAACTCCTGGTGAGTGTTTCCCATCAGCAGCATCTGATGCTCATGCATCGCACTGTGCTTCTGTGTTAAACCAATTAAACCTCACAGAACATCAAATTCCACCTTTACAGTTTTCTAATTCAATGTACCAAACTTTAGCTTCAGTCTTTGAAAACTCTGAAAAACTTTAATAACCTGGCCAATTCTTCACTGAAACAGATGCTTTATCCAGCGTGCTTGTTTCCAAAGTACAAATGAGTAGAGCAGAACCCTGATGACACACACACACATATGCCAAGTGCTGCTCCACACACACAGATGTGTGGAGAAAAACAATCGGTATTTTCTTTGAAAAGTTTTTTTTTTTTAAGTTTAAAAAAAGAAGCCTGGTCTCGGCGCCCTGCGTTGCGCGGGATCAGGACCCGGGAGCTGGTACAACTTGGCGTCCAGATGCTGACTGAGCCCGGCCTGGGGATGCTGTCCGTCCCCTGCGGCTATTGGTGGGGCGCTGGGATGTTGGCGCTGGGGATTGGCCTAGGGCGGAGGCGTTGCGTGGCGGCCGGCGGCCGGCCTCGGCCCCTGCAGTGCCGGGGGCCCCTCGTCGGCCGGTCCCTTGTCGGGTCCCTGCTGCGGGGTGGGGTGCCCCTGGGCCCCGGCTCCCCCGGTCCGTTGACCGGCCACGCCAGGGCGGGCCGGTCAACGGTGTCTTCTCACACCAACTATCGAACACTCTTATGGAGAAACCTTATATGCACCAGCATGCTAACACACACACATAGATGTGGGGTCTCTGGTGTTTAAGGATATATTCTTGGGCTGAGGTTATCATTACTAGAGCTTGATTAATCGGTACCATGAGTTTTTCTGTGACATTGTTGTTGTATTTTTATATCTATTTTTGTGTGATGTGGTTGTGTACTTCTTAAGTTCACAATGTTTGGTTGGTTTTGTCGATGTTCCTTTTTCGTGTTTTGTTTTTCCCCCTCTCTCTGCCGTCCTGTGGGTATGGAGGCAGACTTCAATGTTTTCCTGTGTTTTCTTTGTTCCCCTTACTCTCTTGTATTTTCAACTCACCCTCTCTCATGACATTTTGTTTCCTACCTCTCTTCTTCATCTTCCTTCTTTCTTCTCCTTAATTTTCCGTCTCCGTGTCCATAACATCAGGAAATAAAAACCCCAACAATTCATAATAAAGATTTTTCACACATAAATCAAGTGGAGTACTATAGCAAAAGCTGTACTGCTCCGCTTGTGAAAGTAAATCTGTTGGGCTTCTACTTGGTACTCAGACACCAATTCTGAGCTCCACACTGCCAAACAGGACACGTAAAAAAAAAAAAAAAAAAGAAAATTTTTTTTTTTTTAAAAGAATCAACAAAACATTTTTTCGGTGAAAATATTGATGTGGATTAACTTTTTTAGTTACTGATTATGTTGACTTGTCACAGCAGCCCCATTAGTGACCTAGAATGAAAGTTGATCCCTGAAAACTAATAAAGGGGAGCTTAAAAACAACACAAACTATGCTACATTCAATTATCTTTCCTATTTTTATCAATTGAATTTACAATAAAGCCCAAATTTATTCATTACCCAGGCAGATTTAGATTTTACTTGGAGTCTTTGAGATTGGAAAGCCACCTTCCCATCTCTGTAATCTTTATCTCCCTCCAGAGATCCAAGTTGGGGTTCTGCTAAGCCAAATGTCAAAATGTTAGTATCACCTCCAGTCAGAGGGAATATGTTGGTAAAATTCAAAGATTACTTTGAAACTCGATCTGCAATGGATCATTTTTGGACATAGCTATTTTCTATTTTAATGTATTTAAGTTCCTCTGTACAATGTCTCTAAAAGTATACCTGTGTTGTTGTACAGATCTTTCCACAATAGAACTGCAGCCATACAGACATTAGTCAGAAAATGTTCCAGGTATGAAACAGAATACAAAGACAGTGTAGGCTGAGAAGGGATTGGCGTCACGGTTGGTGTGCTTCCATAGCGAAATGATCCCTGGTGTAATTTATATGTAATTATGTGTTTCCCCACAACGTTGTTAAAACCTACGGTGGATTTAAAGAATGCATTACATGCTATGAACAATATTCCATCTGGATTCCTGAGTGACTTGAAAACAAACTGTTTATTGACTGTCAATTTGCTGTTTTTACAATTTCGAGGTGCAGTTAATTCGCTGTTGATGGCACTAATGGTGTTTGCTCCTGTGGCAGACTCGGTTCCCATCTGTTCTGCGCATAGTCATGTGAAGGAAAATGTACATTTATGGCAATTAAAATTGTATTTGACTGAGTTGAATGTCAGTGCAGTGCCTGAAGACAAAACTCCAGCAAAGTTATACTCCATGATAGGATTCATCACCCAGAACGCTAACACAAACCTTTAAGGGTAGCTTGTTGTATTCTTGTATCATTGGGAGTATTGCTGCGACTGGTTTTGGTGTGTTTTTTCTGACATACACAGAGCAGGTGTGCAAACTCAAAGATCCACACTCCTTCACTTTCACAGAGTGAAAAGGTGACTGTGTGCAGCAACAGCTGCGGATGACCTTATGTGATCCTTGAGGTTGTCATGACAGCACATCCCTTGCTCCCACAACAACTGCACACTATTCCATTACTGAGCAACATCACTTATTTATGATTTCTTCAGTTTGCTGACGCCGTGTTTGTGGAAGTGTGTATGCGATAAAGTTTTAGTTTTCTGTGTGGAAATACAGTACCTGTGTGTGAGTGTCTCGCTCAGATGAGTAGGGCAATGCACCTGCATAGAGAGGCTCACATCCATTTAAAAAACTGAAACTAGGATGAGCTTCTTGTCGTCGTCTACTTCTCCTCTTTTATCCCTCCTTGTTTGAGATTGTTCTGATGTATACAGCTAAATTAGTAATAGAACATTGACTTAAAATTTAAATCGCTCTCATTTCTGACAAATGCAAAGAGGTTCCTAGTAAGAAACAAGGCTGGTAAGTAGTTAGATCCCATAACTTATGCATTCGGAAGGTATGCAGTTATACTTTCATCTCACAACTGCTTATCTGCCCTGCTGCTTATGTCATTTATACTTGATATGACCTCCAGTTAGTAGTCCACACTACCATAAATGTTTTGGAATCGAACAAAAATTTTTAGCGTTAGTACTGGAATTTAGAGGCTCTCTAAAGATGTGCCCTACACAAATATTGCAGCATTGACCCTATAAAGTTACTTGATACCATGCTATGCCACGCAGACTTGTTATTTCTGAACAACCAGGCTAATATCTATTTGACCACATGCAATCCAAATCCTCTTGAATGTTTGGATCATGTGCAAATAAACACATAGCCTATGTAGGCTAAAAGATGACATATGGGAGAGGAAATAGAAAATAAATAGTGTCGCCCTTAACAACAGTCAACATCCATGGACAGAGCTTGTAATCCATTGATCAGCAACGCAGTAAAACATTTCTCATCTCACTTGCAATGGTTTAATTTATAAACACAGTCCTATATTAATGTTACGTGATTTGCATGGGTTACTTTATAATGGGGTGACTGCAGTACTTTTAGTCAACAGCTAAAAATAATAAAAAACAAACTACATAAAAGAGAAATTCACAAATCCTGATATTTACAGACATCACAAAAATTTATTTACAGTATTTTAGATAGATTTGGATCAGCTGACTGTTGATTGTGTAAAGAACTCTGAACATTTCTTCTCAGAAGGTGAGGTAATCATTAAGTATGAAAAAACGAAGGAATAAGACAAAACTTCCATCTTCCATCTGGATGCGTTAGCCTGCAGTAAATTTTACAGTTTCATCTTCCTAATGAGGTCAGAGTTAGCAGAGGTTAGAGCTTTTGCAGCTATACAGTACACAATATACTCATATATCTTCATGTGACATTTTTGTCCATGTGGGATATTGTATACTGCATGTGTATGCCTAGTATCTTTGTCTAAGATCCTTTGGTGTATACTGTGTGTGTTGGCTCTCTGTCACTATCCTAGGCGCCTGTATATTGAAGAGAAGAATCTGGTTTCAGCACTTGGACACATTAAAATGTGCTTAAAAAGGTCTAGTGAACAGAGGCTGAGAAGGCTTATCTGGGATCATAGCTTGAAGTTAGAATACACATGCATTCACACAAAGACACACATACTGCCCTTGGCAAAAGGTATGAAATCAATACACTTGGATAGTGTTCAATCAGTAGTTTTGCTATTTTGGGAAAAAAGAGAAAATTATAAAAGATAACTTTCTGGCTTTGTAAAAACATACCTGAGAAAATGTAGAGGCTTTGCTTTAATTGAATATATATATTTACTGATAAAGTAATGGAAAAATTAAATAATTGAATTAGGTCGAAAAAGGGGGAATCAGGAAACAAAAAGAAAAAGGAGTGCTTTTTTGCAGCTCCTCTAGTTTTCCTGGTAGCTAAAATCATTTGGGCCATGAACCTGCAATTGATAGAATGAGAAAAGTGTGTAAAATATAAATGTCCAACTGTGCGTTCACTGTAGAGGTATATGCGTTGGTGTAGATTCTCAGTCATCCAGAACATGATCAACCAGTTTCTCCGATTGTGGCTTATCTTTACATGGAAGAAGTGGAAAGAAGATGATTGAAGTCATTTAAGGGATCAACACCCACTCACTGGTTTCGGTATGTGGATGACACCTGGGTCAAAATCCAAGCCAATGAAGTGGAAGCTTTTACTAACCAGATCAACTTGGTAGACCATAACATCAAGTTTACTAGAGAAGATGCTAAAGAAGACAAGCTACCCTTTCTGGATTGCCTGGTACACATGGAAGGAGATGGCAGCCTCACCACAGAAGTATTTTGGAAACCCACACATACAGACCAATGCCTAATCTTTGACTCACACCACCTAGTGGAACGTAAACTATCTGTCATCATAATACTATAGCATCGAGCTGAACATTAAAGACACTAACCCTAATGTTAGACTTATACAGTAAATCTGATACTCCCAATCCAGTTGTCATAAGTGAAAAAGCCTCTTGGAGGATAGATGAAATGTTTTCAAGACAAAAATAAATGTCCATTTGCTTTCATTTAAACTGTTAAGATTGTAGAGGTATAATGACAAACAAATGTTCCAGAATCATCTTCTTGACTAGTGCAGAAGTACAGATACACGACTCATCCAGTCATCCACCATCCAAGACTGCTTGTCTTTAGCGCACTGGAACCCGTTTCTGTGTGTTCCAGTTCCATCAGTTGAGTTCCTATATTCCCCAATGTGGACTTCTTTTTCTCCTCATTTGTCTTTCAGTTCTTTTGTTGTGCATTTTGTATTTTTTAGGACAGATTGCTCTGAGTTTTGGATCTGATGCTTTGATGTCTTTCTCACTCCTCCTAAATGTTTCCCTTTTTTCAACATTTCTATTTAATCTAGACTTGCTCAAGATTATAGACCCAATTGACTAGGAACAACCAGCATCTTTTGCTATTCTGTAATGATTTGCCTTCTTCTCTTGTCATAATAGACAGTTGTTCTTGTTGAGGCCACATTCTTTGTCAATCCATCAGCTGCAGCAGCTACTAAGTTCGAACGGTTTTTACTCTACTTGACATAAAAAGGTGTGCCATTAATTAGGGGTGTCAAGTTATTGCGTTAATTGCAATGAATTAATTATGGCCATATTTAGCGCGCTATGTTTTTTAATCGCGTTGTCAAAGACTCTTACCGTTTTGGTGTGGAATTGAACGATTCACTACCAAGCACCGTAAGTAGTGCTGTTCAAAGCTGTAGTTGGCAAGCTACAAGTGGGTTTTCAGTTAGTTTTGTTGACTGCTGGCCGACAACCTGAGCAGAAAGCCTGATTGGTTAATCAGCTAATCATTTTAGACTCTCAATGTTACTTTCGCAAGAGCAGAATGTCAAAAATGGAAAATATTCTAAAATTGGTGTTAAGCATCAGTATGATATTTTGCTTGCAGTAGAAAGTACTGCTGGTTTGTAGTTCAAAATAAGAGCTATTTTAAACTAAAGCTAGTTGCTATTTTTCATGTTTTCATACTGTGAGAATCTCCTATAGACTAACCCCTGATTTTCACTGGGTGAATCAGATGAATCAGAATGGAGTTCTCTCCCAGTGTCTGTACGGCTCCCTCATATACGAAAAAACATGGCGTCAATCAGTGCATTCACACCAGCCGCGGTGCGGTCCGGGGGGGGGATGCGGTGCTCTGTTAACTTTCCGGATCAAGTCTATTTTTTCCAGAAGACGGATGCGTTTTTTAATGAAGTTAAAGTAATGACATGAGCCAGACAGGAAGCGAGATAGGACCCAGCCAAGTTAATCCGGTATATTTATATTTTCCCGGCTTTTTGTAATAATAATAATAATAATAATAATAATAATAATAATAATAATGGATTGTATTTATACAGCGCTTTTCGATACCCTCAAAGTGCTTCACAATTTCATTATTTATTCACTCTCATGTTCACACACTGCTGAAAGCAAGCTACGATTATAGCCACAGCTGCCATGCCCTGCCGAGATTTGGTGCTCTCGCTGGAGCAAACCTCCGGAGACGTTCCACACACAAACCGCAGTCTGTGTGAATTGCAATCTGTCCAGTAGCTGTATGCACACTGGGCCACATCCGTTATGAATCAGGTGTAAGGCTTAATATGTTGTTTGGTAAACGTAGGCATGTCCTGTCTGTGGAGACGACATACTAGTCAACTTTCAGCAACTTCATAAGAACTTTTTTTAGCATCAGAGAAAATCCCAGTGGTTAAACCCCAAACATCCCTCTCACCAGCGATCGGTTCGTCTCCTCGTGGCATGTGCCCGGAAAATCTCCCAAGGAATGTGTCCAGGTGTCACCTTAAATGACTCATTTTGATGCAGAGAAGCAGTGGCTCTACTTTGAGCTTCCCAATATATCTCTAATAACTTAGTCCAGCCACCTTCTGAAGGAATCTCATTTTGGCCGTTTTTATCCTAAATGTTGTTCTTTTGGTTATGTTCCATATCTCATGTCCATAGGTGAGGGTCAGAACACAGACGGACTGGTAAATCCAAAGCTCTACATTTTAGCTCAGGTCTTTCTTCACCACAACATAACGGAGTAGCGACCGCATTACTTCCGTCAAAGCCCCAATCTGTCGGTCCATCTCCCGTTCCATCCTATTATAACTCGTGAACAAGACACCTAAATACTTAAACCCTTCTGCTTGAGGCGAAGACTGACCCCCAACCCAAAGAGGGTAGTTCAGCTTTTTCTGGTCGGAATCATGGCCTCAAACTTAGAGGGGCTGACTCTCAGTTTTCTGTACTGGTGAAAAACTGAGAATTGACTAAGATACTTTTCAATTCATCCAACTGTCAAACACAGGAGATTTATTTACTTTAAAAGCAAATTCATTTTTTGGACTCTGATATTCTTGTGCCCTATTCCTTGTGTATTTGGATTTAGTTTTCTTAGATCAGTGTTAGTCTATTCCCCTTAGTTTAGTTTTTTAGTTTTGTTGTGTCTATTTCAGTTTTCTTTGTATTTTATTCACCTTCCATCAGCCTTCATGTTTGCTCTTATCCGCAACTGTTCCTTTTCCCCTAATTAACTCACCTCCATTCAAAGTCACTCTCCACACCCTTCCCTCAGTATCCAAGCTCACTGGTTTTAATTGTTCTTCACTGGTTCCTCCTTCCACTCTGTTCGTTGTCCATCCCCTGTTCTCCTTGTGCCAGGTTTTCTGGTTTCATTATTAAATCTTCACAATGGTCAGCTCAAGCTCTTTTCTGCATTTTGTTCAAGCTTTAAACCCACAAAACATGACAAGAGGTGGGTTAAGCAGGCAACAATATATTTTTTACTTAAGTTGAAGTAAGTCATTGGAAAAATCTTTCAAGTAAAAAATACAATAGGATTTGGTACTGAGTAACTGTTTGATTGTAACAGCAACTGATTTAACCAGAGAGACAAAAATATGAAGTTACATGCAAATTTTTGAATTTTAAGTAACAAAAAAATAAATAACATCAGTACAAAATTACCAATTCAAGGAAAAGAAAGTCATATTTCCAGATTTTTTCCACAACATAGAGATTTTTAAATAAATACAGTACTTGCTGTACTATATATACAGTTGGATTAGTTCTAAATCCCAATGCACTCACTTTTTATGCATGTTATGTTCGATTTTTAGACTGCCATATATAAAGCTACAAATGTGTATGTTTCGATTTTTACAGTTTGGCACAACATTCTATCAAGAAGGGAGGTAAAAACAACATTGGGTCTTACAAAACCGAACTTTTGAAGGAGGTAAGGTCTCCGAGGTGCTGATTTTTTTGGATTGCAACGTTTTCTTTTCTCTGCTACTCCAGCACACAGCCTGTATTAAAGCTCTGCTCCTCTGTCTCTGTAAAGCAAAGTCCTTTTTGGAGTGTGTTTGGGGGTGTTGTCGGTGCAGGGTGTTAGAATGGCTGGAGCAGTTGCCTTCAGGGCATGTCTCAATGCATGATGCTGCAGGTGGGGTTGCTGAGTTTAATTTTGTTCACTTTGCCAAGCTTCCCAGCTGTAGTTTCTTCATATAGCAGATACCTACAACACCAACACATTTTTTGTCAATACACCAGTTTCACATTCTTTGTCAGTTCAGATCAATTAATTTGTAGTTTTGTGTTGCCTACTTCATATGCCTATTTAAAGCTCAGCCAGAAAAGTCATTTATTATTTTAATTATTAAATTATAATGAAATGAATTTAGATTAAATCAAAATAGTTTAAATGAGTTTATAAACAAAAACATAATGCCAAATGTAAAAGACAGTCTGTTGGAAATAGGAGTTTTCGAAAAATGGTCTCTTATTTATTAAGTTGTAAAAAGCAAAAAATCAGAGTATATAAAGGTGAGGAACTCTGAAAAGCTGAATGTGTTGTAAAAGTAATTTTTTAAAAGCATTTAGCACTGCACTGGTAATAACTGTTGTGATCTCACAACTGTAAAAAGTCCTGTCAGAGATTATTGTTTCTTCTCCTTCTGTCTAACGGTTGAACCAAGAATAGATTGCAGATCTATATTATTTTGAGAAATTACTTATTTGGGTAAAGCTTTCTTAAATCACCACATGTATTGGCTTATCTAAAAATGCTTTTTATTTAGATCAAAATGAGAAAGGAAGCAAAATGTCAAGACTTGTGATGAAGTATGTCTTACTTCTGATGTTTCCCTTTTCATATGGTTCACGTGCAATGTTCTGAGATGAAGGGTGGAAATTTTGACAATCGCTCAAGACACAGTAAAATACTTTTGCTCTTAGATCACTGTCTCGTTTTTTTTACATTTTCCTTTCTTTTTGTTGGTCATGAATTAATTTCAAATTATACTTATTGATCACCTGACTACCTGAGGAGGAAACACATGGTGTATTAATCTGAAACAATATCTCAGACTTCCCTTCTGTTGGAATCACTTCCAGCATTCTACACGTAGCTCTTGCGCAATAGTGTGTATTAGGTTACTGTTCTCTGCTGTTTAAGATGACAAGAATATTCAGTGTTGTCCTGAAGCATCTACAACTTGTGAGCTTTTAAGAAAATTGTGTTGTACATATGAACATGAAAATAAAAAGCATAGATGAAATAAGAGCCTTTTCATGTTCATACCCAACATACTTCTATTTCTAGCCATGTTCTGATGATAGACCAGCAGGCTAATGCTATGCTGAGAGTGGACTCTCACACACAGATGGTAATGATGCTGCAGGATATTTATTGAAATGGCTAAAGTAAAATCTAGCTTTTTTAGAGGAAAATGAAGTATTTGTGTGACCATAAGACGGATGCCTGCCAGCTTTGTCTCTGCTGTTGGTAGATGAGAATTTGCAAACAGGAGGAAAAAGGAAGTATTCATAAGCCTAGGTGGAGGTTTCAGCAGTAATCACCTTATCTAAAAACCATAAAAGAATCTAGGAGAAGAAAATACACTTAGCACAGATGTTGCCACAACATGGAGAGCTTAATAGATACTGTCACTGTGTGGTTCTTCATGCTGGAAGCTACAAACACATATTGCAGTTATTTATGACACAGAAATCAGTGGTTGTTAGAGTAGGTTTAAATTTTTAAAAGTACTTCAAAATGCAGATTTTGATTTGGCCCCTTTATGATTTCCTCTCCATGACTGCATGCCATCAGACTGATGAAATTATCTTATGCAGAAGAAAGGTTTATTTCCAAAGCAAGCTGTGGCTTATAGGATGATGGGACAGGAATATATTAGTTATATATCATATTTATTTAAAAAGGAAAACTATTAAAGGCTGTACATTGCCTTTATATTTTTAAGGTTGTTGTGGCCACATTGGCCTTTATTGAAAGTGGACAGGCTTATAGAAAGGGGAGAGAAGCAAGGGGAGAGACATGGGAAAATTCTTACCTTGCCACTATGACAGACCCTTTACTACTCTGACATCCTATATATGGGTGCAAAGATATATAATCCACCTGGTGGTATTGTAACACTCATGACCTGTTCTTTTGTTGGTTGTTATGTACTTTGTTCAGATCATAAAAGTGGAAAATGTGAAAAAAAGTTGTGAAAATAAATCACTCAAGGGTCTTTATATTTCTTTTACATTGCATATTTCTTGAATTCCATTTTTAAAGTTTGCTGCCCTTATTTAAACCAAGGAGTCTGCATTCTCTAACTGTTTTTTTTCCCAGGGGGCTAAGAATCATACAGAATAACACGTAAAACACATAAAGGATTGCTATTGTCAGCTTTTATTGACAAACTTATTAATAAAAAGCAGTATTTTATTACCCAAATTAACATTTAAAGTATTAATGTCACTTGATGTGTAATGTAAAGCTCAGAGGGACAGCTGCTAAAAAAATTTCAACATATAATTACAATTTTAGAAACTAAAGAAGGTATTATTACATCATATATCATTTGACATTAATGTTTTGAGAAACATTACAAGAAAGAGAAATGTGAAATTACTGGTTTACTGATCCAAGAGGTCTTTAAACTATGCACTGGACTGCTCACTTGTGGCAAAATAAAGCTGCTGCATCAGGTCTTGATCTGCCGTCTGCGATTTGATTTTTTTTTTTAACCCTTTTTGTAAATTTTTGAAGATGTACGAAGAAGTTGTTGTAGTTCACAATATGGGACAAGAAATTGCAATAAAGCAGTCCATCCATCCATTATCTATACAGTCTATCCTTTGTGGGAGGCTGGTGCCTATCTCCAGCAGTCATGGGGCAAGAAACCCTAGACAGGTCACCAGTCCATTGCAGGGCAACACAGGCAGGACAAACAGCCATGCACGCACACACTAATACCTAAGAATAATTTTAGAGAAACCAATTAACCTGACATGTTTTTGGACTGTGGGTCAAAGCCAGAGTACTCAGAGAGAACACACGCATGCAGGGGGAGAACATGCAAACTCCATTTAGAAAGACCCCAGGCTGGGGTTTGAACCCAGGACCTTTTGCTGCAAGGCAATAATGCTACCAACTGTGCCACTGTGCAGCTTAATGATGGACATTTCAATAATGCTTATATAATGTTACATGACAGTTGGTAATGAGTGATAAATGGTGGATAGCCAAGAGAAAACAAAAACAAACAGAAAAATTGTAAATGGGTCAGTTTATACTTGGACTAACCTGGGCTCCAATCAGTTTCTTAGCAAAGAAACACGGCTTTATTACACTAGGCTTATAGCGTTTGTTATGTGATATATATTATGCAAGAGGTCCTGCTTAAGAACAGTGGAATACAATGTACAAGAAAAGGTACTGGAACTGTAATGTTTTATGGTGAGAGCAACCAGAGGTCGGGCTGGGTGGGAGAGGGGTATTTAAAATTTTTAGAGAGATTAGTAACATGCTGAAAGGCTTGAACAAGAAGATTCCCTGCTGGGATGCTATCTTTGCTTCCATCCATCTATCCATCCATGAAAACTAAAGGAGTGTTCTTCTATGCTCCAGTGGACTAAGGGGGTAAAATTTAGCTGCTGACACCCCCTGGTTCAAGCTGTCATCACACTTCAGAGCCAAATTGTTGTGACAAAAAGATACTGACAAACAAAGCACTCCCCCTGAGGTTTGATAGGTACTGGCTGATTCTGTGATGGCCTGAAACACTTCAGAAACTAAGAAATTCAACACATGAAATTAAAAAGTAAAAGAGACTTTGACAGCAAAAATGCTATCTTTATTTATTCTGTATGCGTAATAGGTTTCATAGGCCACTGCAGAATGTCTTTTGTTAAAATAATGTTCCTCTTATTGAAAACATATTTATATTTGGCCAGATTAAAGGTTACAAATAGATGTTAACTCTCCTAATATAAACAGTGTTTTAATCTTGACAGATCTTCACTCTCCCAAACGAAAATTCAAAGATCATAGAATTATAGGAAATAATAATCAAACACATTTTTTTGCAAAAGAAGAAATGTCATTGATGTGTGAATACAGGAAGAGTTCCTCAAGACACACAGTGTCTTGCTAAAGGTTAGATTTCCTATTTGTCACATCGAAGCAACACACCTCAGTGTATTATATATTATTGGGATTTTATGTGGTAGAGCTACACAAAGAAGTGGAAAATGGAAAGAACAAACAAGTACATCTGACTGATGGGAAAGAATGTGATGTACAATGGAGAACAAAAAAGGCATACAAGGAGGAAGGGTGTTGGTTCTCTGCATGGAGCTTCAAGAGTTGTCTCATTCACAGCTAATTATTTGATGAGAAAATGTAAAACTCTTGCAGAGTATTGGGATTTTTACATGATTATTTAATTTTCTTTTTCTGAATTAGGAGCTGTATGCTGCCCATTTTAATGCTTAGCATGAAAAAATGTAACTGAAATTAACATAGAAGTTGTACACTTCTTTTGAAGCCTTACTGATTTTGGACAGTTTTTTTTGATTCTTTGGTAGTAGTGAAAGGCCTGGGTACTTGTCCTAAGACATTTTTTGAAGTTTTTCTGGATTGCTTTAGCCTAAAGTTTCCAAAGAACACAGTTGGGGCTAACATCTAAGTCCCTAAAATATACCTAGTTCAGTAACAAGTGCCTGAAGTTATAAAAGAGGAGCTGCATTGACAACTGTGACTGGTAGAAACAGTTGGCTGTGAAACTACTAGCCTGGTTGCTCTCGCAGATGAAGCTGGATGAGATGTTGAGAGGAAGGTGGTGAGAGACTAGCTGATTCTTTTGCATATCAGCTTTATGAGTCCTTGGTTGAATAAGACTCATCACTCCCAAACCCTTTAGACAAAGAGCTGGATTACTAACTTCAATGACAGCTGGGGAAGCTTTCAGATTTTAATGTTAATAAAGTAGAAAGAAATTGATACATACTTTCACTATCAAATACTGTATAAATATCTGTATTCACCCCCCCAATTAATCAATATTTTATAGAATTATCTTCCACCACAGATTTTTCACCAGCTTTGCACATCTAGAGACAGTCCATCCTTTTTAGTAAAATAGCTCAAGATTTAACAGATTGGATGAGGAGCGCCATCAACGGTCTGCCACCACCATGTTTCACAGTGGAGTTGGTATGTTCAGGAGGATTGGTTTTGGCAGCTTCTCTTCACACAAGGTAAAACGCAGGCAACAAGGTTAAGTTTTGGTCTCAACCAACGTTCCCTCTAAGCTGCGCGCGTGCACAATTGCGCACTGATGACACAGTCTTCGCGCACAGAATATCTGCTCTGCGCAGAAAAAAAAATCTAACCTGAATTGGGAAAAAACAAAACAAAAACAAAAAAATAATTAATTCTGTGCTATTTTGCAGTATGAATCAAAGAGCACATGGACCGATTTACAGTTCCAGCGGTGCCCCTGCACCGTTCCAATTAGAACACACTCGCCCGAACCCGTTATCCATTGTTATTGCCATATCAATGCTGCAGAGACCCGCACACTGACCCAACATGGATTAAAGATAGACACGGGTATGCAAATAAGACTAAGGTAAATAAAAAAGTAAAAAATTAATTCCGACACAAACTCAGATCCTCCTGTTTAGAGCGGAGCGCTTTGTCTATGCATAGAGTTGCTGACAGCGGCAAGTTCGTGCGCTGTGAAATTTGCTTGATTTATTTAGAAAGTCTGTAGTGTTTTGATGGAATTTTCTTTAACAAAAAGGGGATTATAAAATGTTCGGAAAACATCTAAAGTTTTCGTTTTATTCCTCTCAGAAACCGGCTCATTATTGTCAGTCTTGATTTTTAACTTTATCATTGTATTGTTTCAACCGCCATAAAAGAAAAAAGATTTTGAATAGGAAAATGGATTTTAACAAGAAATCAGAATTGAGCATTTAACATAGCAGTGCTGCTCCTGCTCCTGTCAGTCAACAGGGCTGCGGTACTTATCATACTGTGTGAATCTATCTTGTTTTTGATGTTTGGTCTCGCTGTTTGATTCTGCATTTGGGTTAAAAGATTTCGCTTCAAGACAATAACGTTTATGTCACTGAGTGACCAGTGGCTGGCTGCTCCAGCCAATGATGCGATTCACATACGTATTTAAGCAAGTTAATCAATCGATGTTTGTGCTACATTTCAAGCATCCATTGCAGACTGTGAAAGAGGCTTTAATTCAATGAATCTTATCAAAACCTCATCGAGAAATCGTCTTGAAGTGGACCATTTGGATCAGCTGATGCGCATAAAGTCAAAGCTGCAAGTAGACATCTGATGTTGCTCACAATGGTCAAAGGGACCGCTCAGGGCGTTTGTGTGTTTGCACAGACACATGAAAAATTAGAGGGAACATTGGTCTCAACTGACAAGTTGTGTGCTATTGGAAACAGCACACAGGTTAGGTTCTTGTCTGCTTTTAGGATCAATTCCTTTCCTAATCTGTCAGTTTAGGTGGATGGCCATGTCTGGGTAAATCTACAGCTGTGTCTGATTTTTTCCATATTCAGATGATGGTTTAAACAGAGCTTTGTGAGATGTTCAAAGGTCAAGACGATGTTGTAGCACCTAACCCTGCTTTAAACTTTTCCAAAGCTTTCTCAAATCCAAAGTGATGCACTGGTTCAACTCCAATGAAGAAACAGCACTTTATCATTCACAAATGTGCTTGGTACCTTCTGTAGATTCATTTAGAAGCAAAAATAATGTGCCCTGACACACCTCAATATTTGTTTAAAAAAATATCTAATTTATGAATGAGTTACCACTAAAGACCTCACTGCTAGCCTACCAAACTTCGATCAGGTGATTTAAAAACAAATGAGGTCACACATGTCTAAGATAAGACCGTTTTTAGTGGTGTCAGCTCAGATAACGATATGGTGCTATTTTCTGCCTTTCTACTGTCCTTTCAATTTTTTGGAGATTATTATTTTAATAAAGAAAGCTCTACAGGATGACCCTTGTTTGTAAGTGAGAAGACTCATGTGGGAGAGGATGTCGCAATGCCTCCCACTTTCTTTCAAGTTTTATAGTTTTTCTGGATCAGCATGACTGACCATGCGTTTTTTTGGATCTGAAAAATTTGCTTTTTTGTTTTCGAAAACTGAATAACGGTTTAGTAAATATCAAACTTTAAAAAATCTAAATTCAGTGTTGAAAGATTCTGTTAATTAAACACTCAATTGCTGCCTCCCACAGTCCAAAAACATCACTGTTAGGTTTACTGGTTACCCTGAATTGCCCTTCGGTATGAGTGTGTGCATACATGCGTTTTTGTCTCTGTGTTGTCCTGAGAAGGACCGGTGTACCTGTCCAGGTTGTACCTCCCTCTTGCTCGATGACCGCTGGAGATAGGCACCAGACCCTGCTAGGATAAGCAAGTATAGAAAATGGAAGGATGGACTTTTCGATGCTAAGGGAATTAAGTATTGTTGCTGTCAGCCAGCCCTGCAACTTTTTTTGGCACGAGTGACCTTTATTTATCTGTAGCTAGACAGGAAGTAGGATTGAGAAAGAAGGGGTTGACACGCAGTAAATTCCTCAGGGCCGGAAATCAAACCTAGAACAGCTGTGTCAAAGACTGTAGCCTCAGCTTATAAGTGTGCCTGCTCTACCACTGAGACATGTAATACACCAGTTGTCCTTTCTTACTTCAAAAAAACAGTTTGCATAAGAGTTTACTCTTATTTTACCCCATAAGATCACATGTTTAACAGTCAATGGAGGGTGCACAGACTCTCTTAGAAATATTGTTGTGTTTTAGTATAGTGCGAGGTCTAGTTCTTCCCCTATTAGAATGGCTGTATCAATACAAGGAAGGCTGTTTTTCAAGGTATTCAGGAAAATGTTTCCATCATAAATAGTCAACTATTTTTTCAGATTTTCAGATTGGTAATCAAGAATGGTTTTTCTTTTGTCTTTTCAGATTGGGAAAGAAGATAATGATAAAATCTGGAAAGGAATCGGTGCCATTCAGCAGCTAGACCACTCAGAAAGTTGGTGGGTTTTACCATGAATCACTCATTCACTGTCTCTCCATCTGGGTCTCATAGTAACATTGTCTATTCCTTTTCAATGCACTTTGCTTTCTATCCTGTTCACTCTTATTGAAATTGTTCTTTCTGCACGTCTTTGTAAATGTCCCAGTGGATAAAGGAAAGATTAGTGCCAGTTTGCCTTGATTAGACTATTCTTGTTGGAGTTGAGGGGGAAAGGCAGCCAGTCTGTGATTTGAACACGTGCAGGGAACAAGTGATTGTGATCAATAAAAAGTAAGGGGGTGGGTTAGGAAAAAATGAGCAAGTGCTGTAAGGGAATGAATTGCCAATTTCTGTTCTTGTCAAGTGTTTTTGGAAGGCAGCTCTTGAGAGAAAGCTGTTTCTAGTGAAGGACTCTGGCACCAGTGTGGGTGTGCATGCATGTTAGAGGAAATAAGGGTTGCTCAGCAGTCAGTTGAACATAATTGAAGCATCTGACGATTTTACATTTATGTATTGTTGTAAATGTTGGACTAAGCTGGATGGGTTTTTGTATTTACTTTGCTTACACCAAAAAAAACCTTGGATACCAAGGTAACAGATGTTTTATGAACCCATATTTCTTGCAAAGATCAGTTCGAAAACAGCGTGTTTAATCTGCTGCAACATTGTTAAGGGACTCAAATTAATTGCTTTAACTCAGCTTTGTTTGTGACAATGATTTACCGATTAATAGTTACCATAGGCACATGGAAAAAGAAAAATGCAGTTTTTGAACATTGTTATCAGGTAACCAAAAAAGGGAGAAAGAAGAAAAGAAGAGAACAAGGTCCTTTTTTAGTTTTGACAAAGTGACAACCTACTATGTAAAGAAAAAACAGCAGATGTGGTAATTGGATAATCAGATCAGATATGAAAGTAGAGCAAAATGTACTGTTAATCGGTCCAAGCTGTTTAAAATTCTGGTCTCTGTTTTTACAGTCAAGTGGATTTTTGGTCAAGCATTTAAATGGGGCGTATTTTTTCAGGTGTGACTGACATTTGCCCTACTGACCCCACTCACATCCTGAGTCATGGATAAAGTTTCTCCACATCTTCTGGAGATCTGTGATGTTTAGTGGGCCTTCAGCCTTAACTCAGCCACTCTGAGTTTATCCTAACATAGTGGGGCCCAACTCCAGTACTTTGATAGTTACTATCCTGCAACTTTTAGATATATTCCCACTTCAACACACCTGAATAAAATGGCTGAATTCCCTCATCAGCATAGCATTCAGTTCTGCAGAGGCCTGGTAACAAGCCATTCATTCGATTCAGGAATAAAAAAATAATTAGAGGCTTCTGGTAACAAGCAAACATTGATCAGGTGAGTAGATTCTGTTTCACTGGTTTGCGACGTTGTAGGACGGCTCTTAAGAAAGTACTGATGGTTACAGAGGTGAGTAGATGGAGTGAAGCTGAAGTTCCTCGAGGGTTTTCTGAGCCTTGCGTTAGGGAGTGGGCAAGCAATTTATCACTAAGATCGAAGATGCTAAGGACAACTGTGGCAGCAGGTGAGTTGCCAAATAATAATTGTCACAATAAAGGAAGCAGCATAGGAGAGACAATCGTTTTGGATGGAACCCAACATTCAAATTTCCCACCACCTAGGTGGATCAGGGGAGGTGAGGTTGTCAGACTACTCCTTTTATTCACAGCTGGTTATAGAAAGAGGTGAACTGCAGTTAGGTGTGAGAGTTTTGGCCTGCCCAGCCACATCCTCAGATGGAATCCTGCAACTCACCTTCAACCCCCCAAACCTCCCCAATACACGCGTACACATTTATACACGCACACAGCAGAATACAGTGAATTCCACACCCCTGATCCCAGTATATGCAGACTATTCAGAATTGTAGCCCATCAAAAAGCACACTTAACGAATTTGACAGGGCCTTGATATTTCACAAAAACCTTTATTTCCATACGTTTAGATCCAAAACACCAGTAGGATAAAATAGGAAATAATGTGGCTGAAGCTACAGAATTACACCTTTAAATAGAAAAAAGTTAATTATAAAATATTAATGAGAATAAGATAATTTGTCTAATAACCATTCAACCATTATATAATAGCCATTGCTCCTAAAGTCAGAACTGTGGTTCATATGTTCATGTAATGTTTCCTCCATATAAAAATATTGGCTTCAGGGCACACTTAAACAGCTTAATGTTCCCAGATTTATGTTGTACTGGGTGAGAATATTCTTCTATTGGAACAGAGCTGCCAACCACCCTGTCCAGGTGAAACAAAGTACTTGACCTAACTGGCCTGGATTCTCATTTTAAGGGACATATATCATAAATGAAGAGTTGGAAGATTTTTAAAAAAGGTATACGATAGGTTAGGAATGCATGGATAAGAAAATGTAAACCAGTATTGAGATCTTATATCAATGTGGCAATGTGGAGGCAAACTGTAAAGTTCAGAAGTACAATCAAAGTAATTAGGAGAGGGATCCAAGATTCAATTTATGCTGCAAATGTGATAGAGGAAGTGGTTAAATAAAACAGCGGACAGAGTTTACATTGCAATTGTCATGTCATATTGGATTTTGCTGTACCTTCTTAGATCCACTTAGCTCTAAAACTTAGAGGACCTATAACAGCCTTTAAAATGTTAAAGCGTGTAACAAATTTTAATGCAGTTGTAATAAAACTAAACACTGTGTTTAATTTCTTCTTCTAAACCAAAGTCAGATATATGTGTGGCCTCTAAATTACTTTGGTTAAGTTTTGGCCTGCTCATTACATTTTTACCTCTCCGACCTCTGGGACTCACACAGCAACACCACGCCATATTAATTAGAGAACTGCAGAGCTAATAGTTGTTGTGGGATCTAAGCCCCATGTGTATGTAAAATAATAGCTCAGCAAGTTAAAACTGATGGAATGTCTCTATTATTATTTTTTTTCAACCCAGTCCCATTGATGGGAGATGTTCTGCTGTTCTTTGTCCTTTAAAGAGAAAAGTCTATTTTAATGTTGGACAGAACAAGAGGCCACAATTTCTCTACAACCAATTTTTCAATGACAGCGTTCCTGCTAGAGTTCATTGCAAGCTTTACTCTTTGGTTATTGTTTTGTTCTGTAACAAAGAAGCTGAATATCATTTTTATTTAGAATTTTATTGACAATCTAAATGAAGTAAGAAATGATCACAGTGTGCAATCAGCATAATAATAGCTACATTTCATATTCAGGGCCTGTATAGAGAAAAGTTTAGGTGTGAACTGTACACATTGACATTTGTATAGATGACGCATTCACCTCCTTCAGGCATGTCCTCAGCTATCATCTTTTAAGGTTTTGGTGAAATGCATATATTAGGTGTATCGTTATGGAGCTCCAACATATGGCCCATATGCTCAAAAAGAATATTTCAGCTGTCAAATGTCATTTAACTTGTCATGGTAACATCATTTCTTTTGTAAATTTAAAAATTTCACAGAATCAAATAAAACTGGGGAGATACAACAGGAATGAACAGTAAGGGACACATGGTAAGGAGAGAGAATTTATGAAGTATAGTAAAATCATGACACAAGATGTAAGAAATTGCAAAGATGTTTATTAAATTATTTTATATCAACAAATTTTACTTTCTTGTACTCCTTTGGTTTCTAATCTGGAAGTGTTTTCTAACAAACAGAAACAGATTGTCTCATATATCAAAAGGAGATCAAACTTAACACAAATGAGATAGATAGATAGATAGATAGATAGATAGATAGATAGATAGATAGATAGATAGATAGATAGATAGATAGATAGATAGATAGATAGATAGATAGATAGATAGATAGATAGATAGATAGATAGATAGATAGATAGATAGATAGATAGATAGATAGATAGATAGATAGATAGATAGATAGATAAAGGTGTTACTGAACAACTACAGTGAGCATTCTACCTCAATCTCTAGGGACGCTATCTCAGATGGAAAATGGTTCACTTTATGCTGGAAAGCATCTTCTTTGTGCTAATAATAGAGCATACACTCATGCATACTGTGTCCTGCTGTACAAAAAAGTAATGGGGGATTTCAAACCAGCAATTGTTTGAATTCATTTGGGTCTATTTTTGTGCCTGAAGCATGAGAATTTATTCTAAACCTACCTGGGCCTAATTTGTCTTGCATTGTTTTTTTTCCCCGCTTTGTTTGTTTTGCAGTTTTTCTGGTTAACATAACGGATTTTTAAATAATTTATTTTTCGCTAATCAAGATAAGATCCAAAATTATTCCACTCCATCATTTTCAGACAGGATACCATCACATCTCAAATGCAGTTTAATAATGAAACATTGTGCTGATGAGCAAAACGTTCTTCAGTTTTTGTCATGGTTAATGTTGGAGAGTTTGTTTCAGTTCTTTTTATTAATAGAAAGAAGCATTTCAGTTTCAAAGAAAAGCAGCAAAATAACCTGTAATTAGTGAGCAGCTCTATGTCAACAAGGACAAACAAAAGTAAGAATCGTTATTGCAGTAAATGCTGCAAGTCAGTGACTTAATGGAATGTGCTGGGTTTGCATCAATAGAGTTTAACCAATTTGAATAACAAACTAAACTTGACTGCAATGTTTGATAAGTAGAATCGAACTTGAATATATGCAGTTGCCTTTGAATCTGTCTATATGATTGGATTGAACTGAGAATAGGTTAGATGGTTTTTTCTGCTTGTTTTTGTTTTTTTGGAAAGCGCCTTTAAGACGACATTGGTTGTAATTTGGCGCTTTGCAAAAATAATATAAAGTTGAAATGAATTGAACAATGAAAAACATGCAAAGGTCCAAACAAATGTGTTTGATAAAAAAAAAATAATAATAAACTTCAAATGGTATCATCAAGCAGTACACAGCTCTACAGACCATATAGTCTACTGTGTATAAATTGATTTCCAAATCCAACACAATCGCAATATATCCTTTAAATGCCCACCCACCATGATGTTCTGTCAGGATTCCGAATCCACTGATTATTCTTTCCATGTACGATAAGAACACTGGTTTGAAGCTTGCTGTGAATAAGAGTAGGGTGTTGGCATGCAGCAAAGGGAGAGACTGCAGCGGGGCTTTTGCTCCAGTGCATGCAGGAGTTAGCGCAGGAGCTGTGTATGAGCAGCTCTGCTTTTAAATTTGTCTGAATTCAAGCACGCACAACAATGTTCGTATTAAAGCTAGCAGTGTTTGAGCAAAAAGACTCCGGTCACATATTTCCTTTGAACTATTCTCCTTTTTTGTTTGTTTCTGTTGCTCCACATCCTTTATGTGTTCTGTTGTCTACTATTCAATCTCCTGTTTCTCAGTGATTATCCTTGTGGTAATACTGTAATTATGGCCCATTTTGTTCACTGTGCTTGCTGTACTCTAGTTACTGCTACAGATGATGGTAATACTGTTTAGCATCTGTCCCTTCCTTTCAAACATGCAGTGTTTTGTGGTCCTCTCACAATAATCCCATTCATGAATCAGGTGTTTATGTCAGTGATATGGAGAGAACTGAGGGAATCAGATGTTTTCTGATCTGATAATTGAAAATAAAAGCGGAACAGTAGTGAGTCATTGTCACTCTCAGAAACAAATCCTATTTTTCTTTCTTTCTGTTTCTACACCATTATCATGATATCTGTTATCCCTGTACAACATAGCTTAACTCTTATCGCAGCTGCTCATTCACAAAATCTGTTATCTGGATGTAAAGAAACATTAATGCTAAAATTGAGTTCAGCACAAAGACACACTGATGCAAAAAGACACATTTTCACTAAAAGCAGAGGATAATAGATCCTTTGTGCTATAGAGGCTGAATGATGTTACCTGAACAAGGAGGAGGTGGCCTGGTGGAAGTCATAAAATAAAATAAAGCAAAAAACAAACAAAAAACCCACCTCATGTTGATAAATATAGATTGCAATATATCCCCAGAACTGTTACAAAAGTAAATTACTAAAGATTGTCAAAGGGGATACAGAGATGACATCAGTGAAGAAGAGATAGATTTGAAAGCGAAAGAGGGGAATGAAGCTCTGAGACTAGGTTAGGAACCTGGAATCAATGAACTCTTTGTTAACAAGAGCTGACCTACCCTTTCCCCCGCCTACAATAGATCTTCAGCTCCCTTTGCTACTTACCCCACTGCTCAGGATAGCTGTTTATGTGTTAGGTACTCTAACCAGCAGCCACTTCAAATTTCAGCGGAGATGATTCAAAGAAAATCTTTAGCTCACCCACACAGAATGTCTCTTTGAAAAACACTTTCTGACATTATTATCATTGTCAGCATAGCATTGTCAGCATTACCATATTTAGTTGATACTTTTAATAAATATATATTTTTAAATATATGTTTACGTAGGAAGAATATTTATTATAAATATATCTCATTATGGGCTTCTCAGTGGTGCAGCTGGTAGCACTGTTGCCTTCATGTTCTCCCTGTGCATGCATGGGTTGTCTCCAGGTGCTACAGCTTCCTCCCACAGTTCTAAAACATGACTTTTAGGTTAAGTGGTCTCCCTAAATTGATGATATACAAGTTTAGCTGTGTTTACATTTTTGTGTCCTCCTCTGATCTTTCTATGCCTCAGTCTGTCTCCTAGTCTCCTTTCACTTCTGTAACCTGTTCTAATCAAGCTATTTGCTCCTCGTCCCGGTAATCATCCTCCCAGTATTTAGTCACCTGTCTTCCAGTCGTTCCTCACTGGTTCCTTGTCTTGTCGCCTTACGTCCTGTCTTGTCTGGACGCCTCATCCTCTCTTGTGGTCTTCCCCTGTTGGTTCTCTCGTCAGTTCCTGGGGAAAATAGATAATCTTTTTTATCTTGTCCTGCCTGTATTTGGGTCCTTCAACTCCACCACATCATGACATGCAGTGTATTAGAAACACCAACCTGTGTTGGGTTTTTTTTCATTTTGAAATGTAATCCTGACCTAATTTCTCTGCTCAGATGTTTTAAATAGATTTGAGGAAAGCCTTGTCAACTCAGGACTTGGCTTTCTCTGTCAAATAAAATTATATATAGAGAGAGAGAGAGTAGGAATAGGTGCAGTATATTCATGATGCGCCTTTGGCTAAAAAAAGGGAAAAATACAACATACCTGTCAAGTCGTCACTTGTCATTAATAAACTTAATGCATGCAGCGTACATGCGTCTCTCTCTGCTCCGTGCAGGCGCCATATTCCAGAGTCAGACTTTTTGAAGCTGCAGCTTGTCCAGAACAAGGCTGCTTGCTTACTCCTTAAATGTTCATATTCTACTAATGTTGAAATACACCACCCTCTATCATGGCCTCTATTGAATGTCAAGTTGCAGTACAACCTACACATATTCATTAAGAAAATTATTCTTACAGGTAAACCAGAATTATTTTACAAAGAGTTAATATACTCTGATCAGATTCACACCCATTGCACTACTGTAGATATGTTTGTGATATTAAATTAATGTTAAAAAGTGCTAACACATACTTCGTGCAAAAAAATGCTGTCTACAGAGCATCTCAGGAATGGAATAAATAATCTAAAAATATTAGAGAACTAAGGGGCATGTATTCTTGTAAAAAAGTATTAAAATCTAATTTTAGCTTTGGATCTACCTGAATGTTCTAGGTACTTTATTGAAGGTTGGAAATTTACAAATTAATTATTTGTGTGTAATCTGTAATGTATGAATTTGTTTTGTAAAATGTCATATATGTAAATGTCATTGTGCTATTGTACATGATTATTTATTTTATTAATTGGACCCCAGGAAGATTTATAACCACTCCAGTGGAAACTAAAGGTGATCCAAATAAATAAACAGCAGGTAAAGATGTGGTGGGGGCATAGTGAGTTATGATGTGTCTTTGGAAAAAAGGTGAAAAATGTACATAATTGTCAGGTTTATGGCCATTAGAGTGTTAATTACTAAGGTTTGAATATATGACTAATATTTATCGCGTGTCAGTACTTACCTAATGTTGAATCGTGGTGGCGCAAAGTTAACACATGCCTTTCAGATGTGGTAAAAATAGGCGCTAAAACAGCCGGAACAAACATTTTCATGTTTATAAATCACACTATGCGTGGAACGCTTAATTATTTGCATGTTCTCCTCCCTATATCCCTATCTCCCCCTATGCGCCTTCTGACAGAAACGCCCACATTGCATATTCATCAAGGGCAAAAGTGCTAAATGGATTGTGCACATCTCTAATCTTCCATTCATCAGTAAAATTATTGAAAAAGCTGTGTTTCAGCAGTTAAATATCTTCATAACAATGACCAACCACTTTGATGTTTTCAGTCTGGTTTCCGTTCTCACCACAGCACTGAGACTGCCCTCGTCAAAGTTTTCAATGACATACGCATACATACAGACCACAGGTCCAACAGAACCACAGCGCCGGTTCTGTCGGACCTCAGTGCAGCATTTGACACTGTTGATCATGATATATTATTGGAACGGCTGGAGAGCTGGGTCGGACTCTCTGGTACAGTACTTGGCTGGTTCGAGTCTTACCTAAAGACCAGGGACTTCTATGTTTCAATCGGAAACTTTTCATCAGAACGAACAGAAATCACATGTGGGGTGCCCCAGGGCTCCATCCTGGGGCCCTTCTTATTTAATATCTTCATGCTCCCACTAGCCCAGATTATAACAACCAATTAGATTAGTAAATGCATCGAGCAAATCAACAGATAGATGTGCCATAACGTTCTCCAGCTGAACAGAAACAAAACAGAAGTAATTACTTTTGGAACTAAAGAGGACATTTCTAAGATTAAAGGACTGATGTCACAACAGGACCTAGAAAAACTCATCCATGCGTTAATCTTTAGTCAGATTGATTACTTCAACAGCGTCTTCAAAGGTCTGCCTAAAAAGTCAATTAGACAGCTGCAGCTGATCCAGAACGCTGCTGCTCGTGTCCTCACAAGAACCAGGAAAGTAGACCACCAACCCAGTTCTAAAGTCCTTACACTGGCTCCCTGTAGCTCAAAGAATATACTTCTAAATATGTTTATAGTTTATAAATCATTGAATGGCTTAGCACCAATGTATATCGAAGACCTGTTGTTACTATACCAACCCCCCAGACCACTCAGGTCCTCTAATTCCAGTCTACTCAACATACCTAGAATTAGAACCAAACATGGAGAAGCAGCTTTCAGTTTCTATGCTCCTCTTATGTGGAACAAACTTCCAGACAACTTCAAAGCTGATGAAACACTGAGTTATTTTAAATCACAACTGAAAACATACCCGTTTAGAGCTGCCTTTGAGTAATGCTTCGATGTATCATGTTTTGTGTATGCTTCTTGTTTTACTGCTGTTTTTACATTATATGCTTTGCAATGCTTTGATGTATCTGTGTATGCTTCTTGCTTCATTGCTGTTTTTACTTTATATGCTTTGTCTGTGTTTTACAGCTATTTTTATTTTACCCCTTAATCATGTAAAGCACCTTGAATTACCTTGTTGTTGAAAGTGTGCTATACAAATAAAATTGTCTTGCCTTGCCTAAGTTTTGGCGCCCGCTGTGAGGTTTGTGGACGTTTTAACAAGTGCAAACCTTTGATAAATCATTCCCATAGTATTTTGCCTGAAGAGCTGCAGTTTCTATCCCGGGGAGTTGCTCTTGGTTTTTATATATTTGTATATATTTTATATACTCTTTTGTATGTGTGTCAACTGAAAACAAAATATGATATTAGATGATTAACTTTAAACCTGAAGAAACAAAATATGATATTAGATAATTAACTTTAAACCTGAAGAGCTACAGTTTCTATCCCGGGAGTTTCTCTTGGTTTTTATATATTTGTATATATTTTATATACTCTTTTGTATGTGTGTCAACTGAAAACAAAATATGATATTAGATAATTAACTTTATTTTTGTAATTATTTGGGACACTGTGGTGTGTGCAGTGCTCCCTCCGTTCAGCTTCCAGCTGCTGCTGCTGCTGTTGCAAAACAATGAAAACATCACTAATTCCTGGAAGAAACTTTTTTAACAAACATTATTACACTCAGATATCCAGTCTGTTTATACTTTATTGTTACGTCGAGAGAACCGCACCAACAAGGGGAACTAAATGGTGTCCTTCGGCTCAGTAACATCTGATGTAGCTAACAGCAAGCACAGACGCTACCGGAAGTTGGTAACCAGTTAACATTAAATCATGTGGTATTGTAACACCAGGAAGCCAGAGTATTCCCAAGCAGTAGCCTTTAACAACCAAACCGGGCATTCGAGTTCCTACTCTCCCTTAGAGGAGTTGCTAGCCATAACTTCTGCTAGCAGTAGGCAGGGCTGCACTGAATTTGTTTACAAGGTTGCATGTGTTGCTGACTGAAGTGCAACAGAGCTATTCTTCCATGTGGAAATTTGGTACGCTTGTGTGGTGTACCAAAGGTTCCGTATTCGTATCCGTATTCAAAAATTTCAATACGGATTAATGTACCGTTACACCACTAATAAAAAATATATAACTATAATGATATGAATATTTTCTTTTTCTTTTTTTTTTGCCTCTGCTGTTTTTTGTGCTCAAGAGTGGAAAAACTGCAGTCTTAAGCAAAAGTACATGCAGATTGCTCTGATCAACTGGACTTGATGGATGTGTTTGTGTCTCCATGTATTTACTGCAACCCGCTTTATAAATCACTGCAGAAATATAGCAAACAGCATGTGCAACAGATTGTAAAAAAAGATAAATAATAATAATTTTGATCGCGCTGCACCATAGTTCTTTTTATGCTGAGCAGATGAAGACTACCCTGAAACATCAGAAGTCTGAACTACCCAAATCTATGCTTATTCTCTCTGTTTTTCCTCTTCGGATATCTGACTGGCTGTTATTTTCTCCTAAGAGAGCCAAACATCTGTCTTTTTCTCATCCCTCTCTCATTGCCAATCTTAGCATATAGGAGGATTAGGCGAAAAAAGGGAATAGGTAGGAAAGGCAGAGAGAGAGAGAGATTATTCCAGCAGATTCCCCCTTGTGAGGTCATTGAGAGTAGTCAGCTAACACTGGAGAGAAAGAGATCAGGAAGAAATTTGGATAATCAGAAGTCAGTAGGGTCTAAGAGAAGGTGAATGAGACCATCTCTGCTAAAGGAGGAATAATGGAAACGAGGAAAATACAGGAAAAAACATGCTAAATTACCATGTCGGCTTCAAAAAAGAGGTTTGATTAATTTATTTGAGTCCTGCCACGTGTTTCTTCATTATTTTGGTACTGTAAAATCGGCTTGGATAGATGGACAGGAAATCGGAGGTAAGCTACATACTTTATGCCAATACAAGGTAATCATTTATGAAAAATATACATCTTCAAAAAAGTCAACCTTACCAGAATTGACCATATTTATGTTGTTCAAAGAGCTGTACTGTAGTTGATTTCTTGGGTTGTAGTTCGATCATGTGAGAAGTGGCTTCACATATTTCAGTTTTGGTGAAAATGCATTTGTTTTTTAAATTAAATTCAGTGAGAACGCCGACAATGCATGATGGTGATGGAAATGTTAAAGAACAGTTTGGTTACTGAACTTTATTTTGTCATTTTACTTGGCAGTGGCAGATATGTACCCTAGGAGGTTTGTAGGTGTTGGTGAAAAATTGTCAGTATTCCTTAAGACTTCAAATAAACACTGTTTCATTTGAGATTTCCAAATAAATAAGCAAACATATACATTTACATTGGAATGGTAGTATTATTGATGTCAATAGTTATAGTACAATTTAAATGGATTTGTCCCACTATGGATTTCCTTTGTTTGGGTTTACTTTCACACATGCATGTTTTTGACAACTGTTAAATATAAACTGAGCATACACAGTTTTAAATAATAATAATATTTAAAGGTAAACAGCTATCCAAACTAACTTGACCCCTACGTAGAAACTACCTATCCTCTGTGATTAACTAATATTTTGTTTTAATTTTGCAGAACTCCAGATTCAAGCCTGATTACTGTCAGTCCCTCTGCAGTGTTTAATGTATCGATCTAAGGAAAAAAAGAGATCAGAAACAAAGTCATTCACATTTCTCATGGTTACAAAGCCATTGTAAGGCCTTGGGAAAACACAGTGAGAACCATCCTCACCAGGAGAAAACAGTGGTGAACCTTGGCCAGCCTACTAAAACTATTTTAAGAGGCATTCACAGAAGAAACCTGAAAATCCAAAGCACTCTAGGCCTCACATGCCCCTATTTAGGCCAGTTTCTTGACCCAATAATGAGAAAGAGTCAAAAATGACATCCATGAAAGAGTTTAACAGCAAAAACTACTGCTGACCAAAAAGAACCCAAAGGCCCATCTCACATTTGCCACATAGCATATTGACGTGTGTGTTCTGTTTGTTGTAAAACAAACACAAAATTTCAGAATTAGAACATGACACAGAGAGACAAACATGGTGGTAGAAGTGTGATAGTATTTGGCTTTTTTGCTGATTCAGGACTTGGACATCTTGCCATAATTGGTTAAACCATGTATTCTGCTCTGTAGGAGAAAATCCCGAAGGAGAATGTCTGGCCCTCCTATTGTGAAAGGACAGTGATCTATTTCCTCCACTTTGATCTAAAATACTAATCACTAGTTACTATGAACAATTTCTGCTGCCGAGTTGGCAGAACCAGTTTAGCTAGCAATTACTTTTCCACATAGGGGCAGGTTGGTTTGGATATTTTTTCCCCTTAAGTCATTCTTTGAAAATAGTTTCTGTATTTATTTGATTTATCATAGTTTGATATTATCTGACTATGTGAAAGACAAGATATCTGTGAGGGGTGAAATACTTTATTATTTCAGTGTACTTGCTACAGTACACTGCTCTTTGAATCAATTACAATTCACCTGTTAATGACTGGAATGATAGAAATCTATCTGAATGTCTCATCAAACAGAACTCCATTTCAGCCCAGCTGGAATTGGTAATGGCACGTATGGCTTCACATATGAGTTCTATTATATATATATTTTGGTTGTGCAAGGCAGGTTTCTAATATGTTATTCTTATTTAGCTCTTGCTATCCTGAAAGGTCATGCTATCCGAAGTGTTCCCAGATTTTTCTTTCAAAACAACTTCCACAACTGCTGTTCTCTGCCCCACTCTGTTCCTCAGGTGGTTGACTGTTTTTCTTCCAGACAATTCAAAGTTAAGCAGTCCAACCCAAGCCCAAAAGTCTCCTTTGGTTTGGTATGCCTGACTGTAAAGAGAGAGCACTACATTTCGTGTAGAAAGTAAAAATATACAGTACATAAATATAAAATATGCATAAGAATTATTGTGTTGGAAACACCGGTGTTTGTGTCCTGCTTAATGCAAATAGTTGGCAATTTTATATAAGTATAAAGTGTTTTTGAATATATTTGTATTTACACTTAGCAATGTAGACACTATCTTAGTTTGATGAGTTGACGTGGACAAGGATGTAGAAAAACCTTCAATAAATGTAGGTGTTTTCAAATGAACAGGATTATTGTGCAAAATGTTATTTTTTGCAGTTCTCTTTAGAGAATTGCACAAGCATAACAAGTTGATATTAGCTTGGTAATTAATAGAACTTTCTGCTCAGGTAGATCCTCCATTTTCTTTCAATAGATATCACCAGATGACAACAAATTCTTCTTTCTACCATTCAACTTTCATTTAGCTAGCTGACTGGCAGAGCACACTAGTAGGTGGAGGAGAGGAAGTAATGCTATACCAATCAGTCAAAGAAAATTTGCCTTACAGTAATATTTCCTCTGGCATCCAGATAAAACATAAGACTAGTATGGTGTAAAGTTCTACAGGTTTAAAACATTGGTACTGGTTGATATAGAAACCAGATAATGCCTGTTGGAGACTTTATTGTTTGCAGGTGGTTCCAATAAAGCATAGGAAACAAAGGATGCCCAAAGGTTTTTTACAGAGATACCAAGAACATGTTTAGAAGTGTACATGAATAGTCCCCAGGGCTGTTTTAAGGGTGACCTCTAAGAGACTGCTCTCCTTCTGACTCCCAGACACCAACCTCTGAGGCTATATCAGCTGACAGATCACAGCAGGAAACCTGACTATGTTAAATGATTAGTAGTCATCTGGTGACAGGCTTTTGGGTGTGTGTATGGAGCATAAGTCTAAAACCTGTGGCTCCTCAGCCCTTAGATCAGAAACATCATGGGCAGGGAAACTGTGTATATATAAAAAAGGTTTTCATCAGTTGATTTTTTATTTAATTGTTTTTTTCTATCGATGTCGTTCTATAATCATATTCATAAAATAAAACAACTGATGTTTGAGTAAAAAAAGAAAAATGGTCAAAATGTGCAAAACATATTTAAATAAAAGAAAACACACTTACAAATCGAAAAACATGAATACATTTCAAAAAACACATTGACAAATTCATAAACAAAATTACCTTTCAAAAAACAAATTTAAAAACAAAATTACAATTCAAAGAACACATTAATAAGTTGAAAAACAAATGAGCATTTCAAAAAACACATTAACAAATTGAAAAATGAAATTACATTTAAAAAAATAAATTTACACCAAAAAAAAATCATCTCAGACCTGGACACCGTACCCAATGCATCACGCTATCCGGGAGCTGAAGCCTTCGTTCTCACAATTCAAGTCCATGGACCAGGACAAAGTTGTGACTCTGCGTTCAGGCCACATCAGATGAAATGTTCATATTTAATACATGTATTCATCTGCTCGATGTGTGATGTCACAATGTGGTTTCTTAGTTCAGATTGTTCGGATTGAATGTTAATTCAAATGAATGAAAATTAAATACTTTTTAATATGTCATTATCTTTTAAAAAAATATTCTAAAAATATATTATGATAGGATTTTTTGACCCCGTCAGTCAAAATGACCAACAATGAAAAAATATAATGCAATTTATAGGCCTATGGCAAGAGCAAGCTCTGCTGAAAATAATTAATTTTCAGTTACACATTGTCACTGTAGTGTGTCCAGGTACTGACTTGGGTGGCGGGTTTTAAATCAACTGGCCAGGTCGGTCCGGATTTGATCAGGAGATAACCACAAGTAGTGGGTCGGGTTCAAAAATCCTCTTTACGGGTGCAGGCATGTGTGGTTTGGTAAAATTGGACCTATGCAGGACTCTGCCCTTGGGGGATGCTCACACAGATTTGTTCCATCTGTGCACACATGCATGGAGCAGATGACGCTACACTACATATTGGGAACACCTTGCATTGTTTATACCGCACCCACTTTTGAATGTATGCACAAGGCTTTAGTATAGCCCTGAAGGCGGACTGTGACTATTTATTTAACGTTATGTCACCATATGCTAGGAATGCTGCATCATCCTTGCAGAAAACAAATGACTGTATGTGATAATGGTAATGGTATGGAGTGATTTAAAGGGATATTCCACCCCTAAGTGAAATTTAGGCTGTTGCCATCTTCCCCAGAGTTAGATAAGTGAGAAAAAGCATTTTGCTTGATGCAGGAAGTGATCTACTAGTGAAACTAGTAGTCCAGTGCTTATAAGCAGGAGAAACCATAAAATTAAAACCAAATGCTCCACAACTAAATCTCAAATTGATCACCTGTCAGATGGATCAGTTACCCAACATCAAACCATTTAAACAAACTTTATTAAATATTAGGTCTTTGTCAGGGGAGTCGTTTCAAATTAAAGACTTCATCACTGAGCATTTTCTACACTTCCTATTTCTATCGGAAACCTGGTTAGACGTAAATAATGACACACCTACATTGATAAAGTCAACTTCTCCAAATTTCAATCTTCTAAGTGAGAGCCAATAACAGATAAGGTGGAGGTGTAGCCACAATTTTTCATAACTCAATAAAGTTTTAAAGCTATTCCTGAGCACGTTTGACTCTTTTGAGTTTCTAGCTCTCCAGATAAAGGACCCTAACAGAGCTTTATTTCTAACTTTATATAAACCCCCAGAACTTAACACTAATATCTTCAATGACTTGAGTGACCTTCTCTGCGTAATACGTTTTGACTATGACCAATTAATTGTGGGGAATTGCAAAGGCCATTCTGACAACCCCCAAGACAGACGAGCATAAACACTGAGTTATATTAATTATAACTTCGGCCTGACCCAGCATGTCAAATGACCAAAATACAATCAAGGACAAACTCTGGACTTAATCATCAGCAAAGGTTTAAATATTTCCAACATCTCGGTAATTCATGTTGCGTTATCTCACAATTTCTGTGTTATCTTTGAAAGCACCATCTCTGCTAAACTATCTAGTCACAGTATTAAATAAAGTTTTCTTCGGGACAGTTCAGTTGAAACCTTTAAACCAATTTACTCTACCAGCTCTCCCCCATCCCCAAACTCAAACTCAGTAAACAAGCTGGTAGATAACTTTCCCTCTAAAATTTCAGACATCATTGATATCATGGCTCCAACTAAGGAGAAACCAATCTCGGGTAGAAAGAAGTTACCGTGGACTAAGCGATGCACTGGTAGTGAAAAAAGTGAGCGTTGACAAGCTGAGAGAAAATGGCGGAAAACTCGAATGCAGGTTCACTGTGAGATCAACAAAGACAGACTGAACAGATATACCTTAACTTTGAAAGATGCAAGGGAATCGTTCTTTTCTGAAATTATTAATATAAACATGAATAATTTTCTGACTTTATTGGCAACAGTTTAGAGACTAATCCTCCTGTGACAATAGCCCCCAAAATAAATTCTACCAATGCTTGCAAAGAATTTGCCAGCATTTTCACAAAAAAGATTCTGACAATTAGAGAATCAATCTGTACATCAATACCAAACCAATTACCAATATCATTCTCACTCAACACCAGTGCGGAGAAAATGTCTGAATTCCAAAAACTAAACCCAAAAAACCTTGATGAAATCATAATCCAATTACGCTTCTCCTATTGCTGCCTCAATATCTTACCCACTTTTTATTTTGAGAAAGTTTTCTCTGTCATTGGTGCCTGATCTGATTCAAATAGTTAACTCATCCGTCCTGTTAGGCGCCTTCCCCAGGCCTTAAAAACAGCAGTTATGAAACCACTGCTAAAGACGAGCAACCTGGACAACATGTTAATGCAGAACTACAGGCCAATCTCCAATCTTTTATTCATCAGCAAGAATATTGAAAAGACTGTGCTTCAACAGTTAACTAGCTTCCTAACAATGACCAAGTATTTTTAGACTGTTTTCCATGCTAACCACTGAGACTGCACCCCTCAAAGTGTTCACTGACATTCAATTAAATGCAGACTGTGGTAGAACCACAGTGCTGGTACTTCTGGACCTCAGTGCAGCATTTGACACTGTTGATCATGATGTACTATTGAAATGACTGGAGAGCTGGGGCAGACTGTCTGGTATAGTACTTGACTGGTTTGAGTCTTACCTTATGAACAGGAACTTATTTATGTCAATAGGCAACTTTTCATCACTACAGACAGAAATCACATGTGGGGTAGCCCAGGGGTCCATCCTGGGGCCCCTCCCATTTAATATCTATCTATAACCAAGCTTATAACAACCAACAAGATTAGTTACCACAACTATGCAGATGATACTCAGCTATACATTACAATGTCTCCAGGTGACTTTGAACCCATCCAAACCTTAAGCGAGGACATTAAGCAAATCAATTCAATTCAATTCAATTCAAATTCAAAAATACTTTATTGATCCCAGAGGGAAATTAAGTGTTGGTATAGCTCATATAATTAATTCTTTAAGGAGTTGTTGTAGATGATAATGGCTGTGGGCAGGAAGGATTTCCTGTAGAGGTCTGTATTGCAGCGAAACTGAAGAACCCTCCGACTGAAGACGTTCTGTTGTTGTATGACTGTCTCATGAAGAGGATGCTCAGGGTTGTCCATAATTTTTTTGATTTTATGAAGAATCCTTCTTTGCATTATCATCTCCAGATTTTCCACAGTTGTCCCAAGAACAGAACCAGCCTTCTTTATCAGGTTGTTTAGCCTTTTTAAATCCCTGGCTCTGATGCTGCTACCCCAACAGATGACGGCTGAAGAGATTACACTCTCCACAACAGACTTGTAGAAGATTTGCAGCATCTTGCTGCAAACCTTGAAGGACCTAAGCTTCCTCAAGAAGTACAGTCTGCTCTGTCCCTTCTTGTAGACGGCTTCACTGTTGCGCCTCCAGTCCAGTCTGTTGTCAAGGTGAACTCCGAGGTATTTATACTCCTCAACCACCTCCACTTCTTCTCCCATGATGGAAACAGTGTTTGACTTATCCCTGTTTCTTCTGAAATCTACAATCATCTCCTTTGTTTTGTTCACATTCAAGGTGAGACGATTGTTTCCACACCATGTCACAAAGCGGTCCACCAGCTCTCTGTATTCAGCTTCTTGTCCATCTCTGATACACCCGACAATTGCAGAGTCGTCTGAGTATTTCTGCAGGTGACACGTCTCTGATTTGTACTGGAAGTCTGAGGTGTACAGAGTGAAAAGGAATGGTGAGAGTACGGTCCCCTGTGGTGCTCCTGTGCTACTGACCACCTGGTTTGACACACAATTCTTCAGTCTCACAAACTGTGGTCTGTTTGTCAGGTAGTCATTGATCCAGGCAATTGTTGAGGGCTCCACCTGTGTCTTCAGGAGTTTCTGACAAAGCAAATCAGGCTGAATTGTGTTAAATGCACTAGAGAAATCAAAGAACATGATCCTCACAGTGCTGCCTGCTTTGTCCAGATGACAGTGGGTTGGTTGAAGTAGGTGGATGATGGCATCTTCAACTCCAACTCCACAGCGATAAGCAAACTGCAGTGGGTCCTGATATGTTCTTGTTTGCTTACTCAGGGGGGCCAACAGGAGTCTCTCCAGGACCTTCATGATGTGGGATGTCAGGGCAACGGGTCTATAGTCATTGATGACTGATGGGTGAGTTCTCTTTGGTACTGGAACAAGGCAGGATGTCTTCCACAACACTGGAACCTTCTCCTGAGTTAGGCTAAGGTTGAAGATGTGCTGCAGAATCCCACAGAGCTGCTCTGCACAGGCCTTCAGGACTCTGGGGCTGACACCATCTGGACCTGCAGCCTTGTTCCGGTTCAGTTTCTCCAGCTGCCTCTTCACCTGACTTTTGGAGACAGACAAGTTGGAGGGGGAGGCAAAGGGGGTAGCAGCACCTCCTGACTTTGATGAAGTCAAACTTGTGGAATCAGAAGAGTCCATGGCTGAGGTGAAGGATAAAACATCCGAGGTGTAACAGGGAAACTGTTGATCAGAGGAGAGTGGGATGTCTGTTTGGCTGGGAACAGGAGAGGTGGATGCTGAGCTAGTTCCTGAACTGAACCTGTTGAAGAATATGTTCAGTTCATTG
Source organism: Valencia hispanica (assembly GCA_963556495.2). Classification (NCBI taxonomy): domain Eukaryota; kingdom Metazoa; phylum Chordata; class Actinopteri; order Cyprinodontiformes; family Valenciidae; genus Valencia; species Valencia hispanica. The sequence goes on along the minus strand of OY747703.1, from coordinate 51,129,022 downwards.
GCTCTGTCCAGACTTCCATCTATCCAATCCTTCCTGTCCTTAAAACATGTGATCTTTCTCATTCCTGACCAGACATCTTGGATATTGTTCCTCTCTAGTTTGTTCTCCAGCTTCTTCCTGTATGCCTCCTTGCTGTCTCTGATCTTGACCTTAAGTTGCTTCTGTATACTCCTCAATAATTCCCTGTCTCCCTCCCTGAAGGCTCTTTTTTTCTTGTTTAGGAGTTCCTTCAGGTCACTGGTGATCCAGGGTTTGTTATTCGGGAAGCATCTCACTGTTCTGGTGGGGATGATGTTGTCCACACAGAAGTTTAAATAGTCAGTCACACACTCAGTCATGGCATTGATGTCCTCTCCATGTGCTTGGCAAAGAGTCATCCAGTCTGTGGTTGCAAAACAACCCTGCAGGGCTTCTTCAGCTTCCTGTGACCATTTTCTCACAGTTCGTTTTGTCACAGGTTGCCTCTGAACAAGGGGTTTATATTCTGAACATAGAAAAACAAGATTGTGATCTGATTGTCCCAGAGGAGGTCTTGGTTTGGACGTGTATGAATCCTTTACATTTGCATAAAACAAATCCAAGGTCCTTTTTTTCTCTTGTAGAGCAGCTGACAAACTGTTGAAATGTTGGAAGTGTAGTAGAGAGCGAGGCATGATTAAAATCACCAGATATTGCCACAAATGCATTGGGGTGCTGTGTCTGTAGCTTAGCAACAATGGAACTGATGACATCACATGCATTGTCGGCAACGGCTGAAGGTGGAATGTAAACAACTGCCAAAATTACACTGGTGAACTCTCTTGGTAAATAATATGGACGAAAACTCACTGCTAAGAGTTCGACATCTGGGCAGCAGAGACGGCACTTCACAGTAACATGTCCTGGATGACACCATCTGTTGTTTACAAGCACTGCTACTCCACCACCTTTTCTTTTCCTGCTCGTCTTCAGATCTCTGTCTGCTCGTACAGTCAGGAAGCCTGGCAGACAGACGTTGGAGTCGGGGATATGATCCAGTAGCCACGTCTCCGTAAAACACATAACACTGCATTCACGGTACTCTGGCTGAGTCCTTGTAAGGGCTTGGAGTTCATCCATCTTGTTAGCCAGTGATCTTACGTTGCCCATTATGATCGATGGAAGAGATGGCTTGAACTTCCTCTTTCTCTGTCTCCTTTTCGCTCCTGGTCTGCATCCACGTCTCCTCCTTATCAACTCATCAGGGATTTGTGGCTTCAGTTGAGGTATTATTTCAGCTTTTGCGATGTTAATCAGCTGCTCCCGGCTGTAAACCAAATTGTTGCCATGGTTACGCATCATAACAAATTGTTAAAAAGGGAAAAATTTACAGCAAAAATCCTTCCAGCTTCACAGCACCAAAAACTAGAAAGTATACAGGTAAAAAAATGCAATCTTCTTTAAGAAAAAAGAGGAACCAATGTACAAAAAAAACATAACTTAATATGTAACCAACAGAGCCACTCCAACATGCAGCCACCCAGAGCAGCGCAATTCTAGAATTCTGAATGGCTGTGGCATAATTTTCTCCAGCTAAATAGGTCTGCCATAAAAAGTCAATTAGACAGCTGCAGCTGATCCAGTTCGCTGCTGGTTGCATCGTCACTAGAACCAGGAAAATAGAGAACATTCCCCCAGTTCTAAGTCCTTACACTGGCTCCCTGTAGCTCAGAGAACAGACTTCAAAATACTTGTGCTAGTCTAAAAATCATTGAATTGCTTGGCACCAAAGTATGTTAAAGATCTGTTGCCACTATACCAACCCCACAGACCACTCAGGTCTTCCAACTCCAGTCTCCTAATCATCCTTAGAATTAGAACCAGGCATGAAGAAGCAGCTTTCAGTTTCTATGCTCCATTTATCTGGAACAAATTTCCGGACCACTGTAAAGCTGCTGAAACACTGAGTTCCATTAAATCAAAGCTAAACAGGCATCTGTTTAGAACTGCCTTCCAGTAAGTTATTGATAATAGCTGGAATGTCATATGTTTAGATGTGTCGTATCTTTTATGTCTCTAATTTTGTGTTTTATGCCTTTTTGTTTGTTTATTCCTGATTTGATTTTATTCCCTAATCACCAAAAATACCTTGAATTGCCTTGTTATTGAAAGTCTGCTATACAAATAAACTTGCCTTGCCTAAATTTGCATTTCGGGATACAGTGCTTTCTTCTGTACATGACCTTCACATACAAATAATAGAAATAATAATGACCTTTGTGCATTACCTCCAGATATATGCCTATGTCATGAAATGGAAATTCACTTCCCATACTTTTAAATTAGCAACAGGACACATCTTTATACCAGACAAAGAGTGGTGCAGTAATCTCCAGAATTACCAGCTGTTTTGGATGCAATGTAAATATTCATTCTAAAACATTTTTTTTAAATCAGTGTAGAAGTGAGGCAGATTGTGTATATTCTATCCAATTCCCCAGAAGCTATTTAAAATTATAAATATGATGTTATAAATATGATGTTATAAACATGACGGAAGCATATTTTCCCTCTATTTAAATACTACATTTTAAACAGTTCTCAAAGAATAACTTTGTAGAGCACTTTCTGTTCTCTAGGTTCTCTGAATCATTCAGCAGACCCCTGCCACTTTGCTCACAGCATGACACACTGTTATCATCTAGCCCTATGTAGATCAGCAGCTGATACATGAATATCATAGGACTCGTTAGCTTTTGACACCATAGAGTTTCTGCAGCAAAAGTGACTTTACTCATTGCTTGTTATTACGTTAGCCTTGTGCTTTCTACATGCTCCCCTACTACTCCTACATTCCAAGGGCATGTAGGTCAGGTGAAATAGAGATGCTGACATTTAGGATTAAACATCCATGTATTCCCAGACACATGCAGTTACCCTGATTAGACATGTATAAGTGAGCTAAATTAATTATAAGGGTCACTAGAACATTTAGTCCCAGATGCCTTTCTTGACATTACAGTACATTGCAAAAGTATTCATGTCCCTTGAACTATTTCACATTTTGTTGCAGACTGCAGACTTTATGTATTTTAATAGGATTTTATCTGATAGCTCTACACAATATAATACATAATTATGAAGTGGGAGGCAAATTTAAACACAGAGGAAAAATTTTTTTTTTACAAATACCCCTAAATAAAATCCAATGCAACCAGTTGCATTCACAAAATATGTACATTTAATCTTGAGACAGCACCAGCAAGAAAAGAACCATAAACATAAAGCTGGAAGGGAATAGTCTAGATCTAAGCAACTTCATGTGTTGGAATACCCCTGTCAAAATGCTGTCCTAAATTTCTTTTAAAGTAAAAAAAAATGCTCTCTGTTGATGCAAATGTAGCTGTTTTGCAAAGACAAATGGGCAAAAATGTATCATTGAATGTGCAAAGCTCGTAGAGACATAATCCAAAATACTTGCAGTTGTAACTGCAGCAAATAACAGTTCTACAAAGTCTTATTCTATAAAATAAAGATACAAATACAAATTAGGCAGTACAGAGATTTGCATGCAATATTAACCAAATACACAAGTGAAATTACTTAAATACCTTACTAGTTAACGTACATTTAGAGGTCCAGAAGGTAGAGGATTTAAGGATCAGTGTCTCAGATTAGGATGATTGTTTTATAAAGCTGTCTGGCCACTACTAAAGACATCTCTAACATCCTCTGTCTCAGCTTTGTGTAACTCCCTATACTTCTATCCCTGCTTCCAAACAATCTTGTGTGTCCAACTGATTTGGAACACCGCACAGAAAGCGCTTTAGCTCAGACTGACATGTCTTTAGGTCGTCAGGAACCAAATACCTCTTTATGATGTCAGGGAAATCAAACCACCCGACAGAAAACACCACATGGATATTTGTCATAGGGAGATATGGAGTTTTATGTACCGGTACATCTCAGCTAATCTTATCAGTTGAGAGACATGTTTTCCATGCAGGGCCAGGGAAGAATTCTTGGAAATTAATTCAGACGTGAAAGTTATCATGATAATAATAATTTGGAATTATTCTAGTCAGAAGACATCATTACACAAAGCATCAGATTTATTTAGAATATTTAACTAAAGCTTTAATTTGCTTTAAACATAATAATTCCACCACCTAGGTTCATTAGCTAGGAGGAATATAAAACACTTAAACACAACCCCTCTGACGAGCATATCAACTAAAGGTTCTGATTCCTGAGTCTGTTCATGAAAATAAGCTTATGTTATTGAAAAGACTAAAGTGCAGGAGAAGACACTTGCATGACCTGAAGAGTTCGCCTCTTTGGGAATTCTCATGCTATAGGCAGCTTTTGTTGTAAATACGTTCATTTTTCAAAATGTCAATGACTGCTTTGTCAATGGTTACATGATTTGTGCACTCAATATTGCATTCATTATTTTTTATAAACAGTGTTGCACCCATAAAGCAAAAAGCAAGGCCTATATTTAATCATGAAAAGCATTTTGAATTGCCTTGTTGCTGAAATGTGTTATACAAATACACTTGCCTGGCCTTGGCTGGTGTAGTACACTTTAGTTTTATGTATACTGTTCTAAGATTTAATATAGACAGTCAAATACCATAATTTTTCACATAATAATAAAAGTTAAAAATCAAAGGGGAAGATCAAAATATCCACACTCATGTGCGGCAATTTTTTATGTAATCCACTTTCTAAATGAGTCTGTATAATGTTTTATTCATCCAAAGAACTCTTTTTTTTCTGTTAGTCACACACTAATAAGATTATTTAAGGTGCAATATTGAGTGCAGTGTCTTATTCATGGAAAGATTTGAACTTTCCAAGTTATGGATTTTTAACCCCTGACCCTTTGTACACTGCCTCCCTGAATCGTCTTAAGGCTATGCTGTACAAGCATTGTTGCCCATAAGCATGTAACACACATGGGTATGCATCAGCAGCAGGAGTGAATCAAAACACCTGAAACTAGCACTTCTCTATTCATAAATAATCTTACTGGTGTGGCTGCACTACAGAAAGGTAGGTGTCAAAAATTGTTCAGAGGACACCGTCTGCCATGCCTTCAATTCCATCAGTACATCTATCATTAGGTTACTCACAACCTGTTGTTTGGTCTTAAAAAGTCCCTTAATACTAATGGGGGCGACTGTGGCACAGGTGGTAGGAATTCATCCTGTAATCCGTGGGTTGCTGGTTCAAATCCCCTCTCTGTCCACCTCGGCCCTTGTGTCCTTGGGCAAGACACTTCACCCCATTGCCTACTTGTGGTGGGCCCGGTGGCACCTGTGTTCGGCAGCCTCGCCTCTGTCAGTGTGCCCCAGGGCAGCTGTGGCTACAATGTAGTAGCTTGCCACCATCAGGGTGTGCGAAAAAAAGCGCATACCAAAAAAATGCTATACAAATGCAGACTTTTACCATTAATGCAGTGTTTGAAAGGCAAGTGAAAATACAAATATATAATCTGTTGATAATTTGGTTGCTTAGGAAAAAAACAAACATGTTTTGAACTTACAGAGGACCCATGAAAGGTAAAAACCACGATAAGCAATGCATTGTCCTAACATAGATGAGATGAGTGTTCACTCCATCTTTTTTTTATGTGTTGGCAAGAAGGGACCAGATCAATATATTCTTTCTGTATTTGTTTGGCTCTAAAACTTATCTTTGTTTTTTTTCTCTTTGTCTTTTTGTCTGTTTTTGTGCAGATACACAACAGCATGCCTATATGTTTTTCAGCGGCACGAGCAGAATCATTATGGAAGTGAAAGAACGACGTCCATACTGCTCCCTAACCAAGAGCCGAAAAGACAAGGAGGGACAATACACTGGTAAGAGAACTCAACAACAGCAGTCATACATACATACATACATACATACATACATACATACATACATACATACATACAAACCAGATATTTAGATAAACTGTATAAAAACATAACTTTATTATCTGAGTTTTTGACATTAAATCAGACTAAATATTTTCTGTTTAAGGGCAGTCTGGATTACCACATTTATTTATGTTTTCCAAATCACAAGAATAATGTAGGAGAATTATTTTTTTTTTTTTTCAACTTTCTGCAATTTCATAAGTTCACATACATTACCTTAGTATGTGGTTGAACTGCATTTTAATTTTATGAAGTGTAACATTTTTTGAGGTATCCTACCACGGGATTCTCACAATAGTTTGCTAGAATTTTGGCCCATGCCTCCTGAAAAAACAGATGTAACCGACTCATTCATTCCTGCCCACATTATTTCTGTTAGACTGAGATCAGGCCTTTGTGATGGACACTCCAGAATATTTTTTGTTATTCTAAAGCTATTTTGTAAATAATTTGATTGTATACTTTGAGTCATTGCCCCTTTAAAAGACCCATTTGTGTCATGATGTGGTAAAGAGGACCCAAATGCAGAGGTACCGGTTGAGTAAAGATGAAAAGATTTAATAAGCCAAAAAGGAACTTACAAGAACATGAGGAGCATAACAACAGGGAAAAACACAGAGAATCCAGTGAGGTATGACTGTAAGGAGCAAGCACAATAAGACCAAAGCATAAAAACGGATTTTCTTTAAAGGCAACTTGCATGCAGAAACAGGAAAGTTAAAGATTAAGAATTAGATTAACGGCGTTAAAAAACATAACGCGCTAAATATGGCGTTAATCATTTAATCGCAATTAAGGCAATAATTTGACACCCCTAATATATAGACAAGTTGACCTTAGTATAATTTTAAAAGTCATATGACTGATCTTTTTTGTCACAGAATCTTTCTCGATTCCTCTCCTGTCTGATGGTGTCAAATAATAGAATCAGAAATAATTGTGTCTCTAATAGAGAGTCAATGTGGTGCTATTTGAGAATTGGAACAACAGTTTTCTCACTTCTAGATTGACTCATAAACAAGTTGTCCTCTGAATAGTGAAGTGAAATGTTTTCTAAACAGGTGATACATTTGAAGCCTCAACATTTGCCCTAATCTCTCATTAATATTTATTATTCATGCACTCAGCTTAGTTTTAAATTGTACTTATTTCTGTGTCATTGGTGCTGTATAAATAGGCCATTAGGAATTGTTCTAATAATGTCCTGTCAAAACTATTGCTTCCCCTCACAGACCTAACCTTTTTATTCAGTTTATGAAATGTTGAACATTTAAAGCCATTTAGATTGATTAGCATTCATGTGAGGATTATATTAAACTAAAACTGTGCTTTAAGAAAACCCTTTAAGTTATTTATTTCTGGCTATTACTGTTAAAAATTAGAATTGTGACTTTTTTGCTGAAAGTTTTAAATTTTTGTGTTTGAAAGCTATGATACGTGGAATCAAGGACACAATACGGATAAATAGCTTCCTCCTATTGGTTTAAAATCGAATTTAGACCTGGTTATCAGGTATAAAGTAATTTGCAATCATTCAGAATATTTTCGGATGAGGCTCATTTGTCAGACTAAAAGTACTTCTTTAAATTAACAACCTTTATGGAGGTATTAAACACACTTTTCATTAAGCCAATGTTTCTTTATTTAAAAAATGCTTTTTTATTGGTCTCCTGTATTATTCTAATTTTAAATGTCAAAAAATATTGTATTTAACATATAGACTTGAAAACATCCGTCTCTATGTAATTTCTTTATGCACAATTAAAGTAAAGCACAATACACATGCCAAAATATAAGATATATTATGATGGTGAAAAGATAAACAAGGGACAAAAGTACTAATAACAGTAATATAAAAAAAAAATAGATTAATAATTAAGAGAGTAACTCACTGCTATTTAGAAAAGAAAAGACTGCTGTACTAGTGTTTCCACATCTTGGACTGGTAGCGTATTGCACTAAACCGAATGTCGGTTAGATGACCAACAATCACATTTTTGGATTTGTTCAGCCTACAGATAAATGTATGTATAACATTTCTTAAAACAGCTTGTAGGGTGCTTACACTTTCATTTACAAACGTCTTACTTCCACTCTTCCATCTAGGCTTACTTAATAGCTATTGCAGAGCAACATTATATGCAACCTGCGCAGACTACATTTATTGTAGTTAGACCATAGGTGGGCCTTCTGCAGTGGTGGGCAATAAGCCTTAAACAAGGTTATCTTTACTTGATCAGAACAAGACCCAAAGATACGAGCATGTGTATTTGCCTGAGTATATGACATATGGTACTGTCTATACATGTTGTCATCATCTGTTATGTCTTCTATAATAGTATGACCAAGATATTTAACTATTTTGATTACCCGAATTACAATGTTTGACAGATCTAAATCTGGAAACTTCATTTGTTTGTCCTCCTTTGCCCGGCAAACCAAGACTGCACTTTTGACTGCATTATAAACAATATTGTGTTCTACCCTATTGTCAGAACATATATCTAATAATTAAATTCAGTTTATTTATATAGCGCCGATTCACAACAGCTGTCATCTTAAGGCACTTTACATAAAAAGTCATTTCAATACAATCATACAAACTTTCCAATTAGTTTAAAGTTTTAATTAGTTACCTATTTAAGGAATCCCAGAAGATTGCAGCGAGTCATTGACTTGAGGGTGCGTGCCGTTGATGCAGACTCCAACCACAGCAATCCCTCATACTGAGCAAGCATGTAGCGACAGTGGAGACGAAAAACTCCCCTTTAACAGGAAGAAACCTCCAGCAGAACCTGGCTCAGTACAAGCGGCCATCTGCCACGATCGTCTGGGGGATTGAGAAGACAGAGCAGAGACACAGAAAGAACAGAGGATCTGATATAAGAGTACTTTCTATAATAAAGAAAGTAAAAAGTTGATAACAGGACACGAGGGATGTTCAGTCACCTGGTAAAGCAGGATACCAGACCAGGTGTAGCTTCTATGGAGAGAAAAACACTAAGAGAAAACAAAGTTAACAGTCGAAATAACAGCAAATAATGCAACTGGAGAGTAGTAGAAAAGAAAGTAGCAGAGTGAAGAAAAGTGGGCAGTCTGAGCCTATAGCAGCATAACTACAGAGATAGCTCAGGATAACTGCTGAAGACCAGCAGTCCCCCGACTAAGAATCACCATGTCATCACATACATCAGATGATTTTTCACAATACCACCAGCCCCACAACCAGTCTTACAGGCTTTTAACTTAATTGATGTCATTCATGTACAAGTTCAAAAGAAAAGGAGATAGGATGACTCTTTGTCTAACCCCATTACTGACCTTAAGTGGCATTGAAATACCATTTCCTAATTTAATTTGTGACATTTGCTGACATGCTAATACACCAGGATGTGTACAGTATATCTTGGAACACCTCTTTGCAACTATTTGATAAATAATTCTCTATGGTTCACTCTATCAAATGCCTTGGATGCATCTAGAAAGCCTATGGATACTGATGATTTTTTTTTTTTTGGACACAATCTGCTTATATATTATATATACACACGTCTGTACCAAGCTCAAACTTAAAAACAAACTTGTGATTCATTGTTTTTATGGTTTTATTAATTCTGTCCAGTAGAATTATTTCCAAGACTTTTGAGAGTATGCTAGCTAGAGCAATGGACCTATAGTTATCCATGCTGCCCACCCTCCCAGGCTTGTCTTTCATCATTGGAACCAAGAAGACGGTTTACATAGAATGAGGGAAGCATCCATGTACAAGAAGAACTGAGAGGCATAGGAGTGATGCTAATGTTCCACTTGTATGCTTTAGTTGTTCAGCAGATATGCCATCCAACCCAGTTGTTTTATTTTTATGGAGTTTCGTCATGGCTTGATTACTATTAGGCAGTTATTAGGCAAGTGAGTGTTTTGACCATATCATCATATTGTCCAACTCAAAGCTGGATAAACTGGAATGCCTATTGGATTTAAGCACAGCAGATGATTTGTATCTGTGTAATGAGGGAGGGTGTGGCAAATTAAGATCAACACCCTATTTTAAGTTGCGCAGAGATTTAACTCACTCTTAAAAGTCAAAAATTACAAAAAGTCTGTCAGAGGTATACAACATTATTTTGTTAAGATATTGGGGCATGAACACAGAACCACCAAATGTTGCATGACAGCAAAAACCTACCAGGAACCTATTGTTTTCCAGTTCTGTCATATTCCATAACTGCAAGCTACCTGGAATACTTAGAAGTACAAGTTGCTCAGCACTTGGAGACATGATCAAGGTAAGAAAGACTGATACCTGACCACCACTGAACAAGACATAAGCTGAAGCTTTCAGACTAGGGCAATACATTTCTGAAGAAAGACCTTCCAAAGACTTTATGGACTGAATAAATGAGTGTGACTCTTGACGGACCAGATCGATGGTCTTGTGGGTGGATCAGTAACGGGCACAGAGCTCCACTTCAAGTCAGACATAGAGGTGGGGTATTGGTACCGGCTGTTATTAGTAAAGATGAGCTTTTTGAACCTTTTAGGGCTGAAAATCGGTTCGAAATGAACTCCTAAACCTAATGCCAGTTTTTAGAAAAAACCTTTTGCAAGCAGTGGTTCAGGAAGAAGTCTGTATCTTCCAAAAATATTTTTTTTTTAATGCAGGAGAATGGTCCAGCACATGCATCCAAGTATTCCTCTGCATGGCTAGCCAGTAAACGTGTTAAAGATAAAAAAATAACTTATGACATGGCTCCCTTGCTCACCTGACTTGAACCCAACTGAGACTTGTGGGCAGTGAAGGAAGACAGTCAACCTCTCTGAACAGTGTCTGGCAGGCTGTAGTTGCTGCTGCACACAATGTTTATCGTGAACAGATCAAGAAACTGACAAGACTCCATGAATGGAAGGCTTATCACTGTTGTTGAAAACAAGGGTGTCTACACTGGTCACATTTTTTAATGTCAGAAATGTGTATTGTAAAGTTTTGAGCTCTTTGCCTGGAATTCCCAATTAAACAGATGAAAATGAAAAAAGTAAGATGGGTAAATGTGTTTTTTCTGGGTGTTTACTTTAGTAAAAACGTCATTACAGGTGTAGCAAAAGAAAACAAAAGAAACAAAAAAAAAGTAGGGCACAATTGTGTGAGGGAATATAATTTTTACACAACTGTATATTAATGCTAACTACCTTTTTATGAGCTACATATAGTTTGCCCTAAACAGATGGCCAGAGCTCAGATGATAAAGTGCTTGTCCTCCAGTTAGAACATTAGCAAGTCCTCTTTACCACGAGATGTGTCCTTGAGCAGGACAGTGGCCTCTCTTGATGCTTTCTTGAACCTGGGTAAGGTTAAAGAGTCACCTATCAAGGACTATTTAACTCTTTTTTTGCTGAGGGCCTTACAGATTTGTCTGCAGAGAGTCTAGAGAGTACAATTTCTTGGAACTGATTTAAATGTCAGTTTGAATTTAAATCTGCTTTATTGAAGGACAATATTTTAAAACATGTAATAAATAAATTCCACTGAATATTTTTTGGTCCTTTTACCAGGACATGAAATTAGACTTTAAATGCATCAGCTTGCACCAGCCAATAGGGGGGTTGTAATACATTCTGCCTAAAAAGACACCAGAGTTGCAAGAAGCGGAGGAACAGCCAGAGGCTTTCTTGCTGCTGAGAAAGAGTTCCCAGTACATCCTCCATGTTTAGAGCTGATCCCTATGAGATGTAGTATATCGACTTAGAGGCCTACATGGTAAGGGGGTTCACTTTACATGGAGAGACAGAGAGTCAACCTGCATATTTCTAATGAAGTGTTCTACAAGATGCTGATATTGATGTATATAGTTTAAATGTATTTTATCTCAGCTGTGTTTTCCATTATTACCTTGTTATTAAACTGAGCTGTCTATAAAGACAACTGTGAAGCCTCTATTATTGATAGATGTTTCTAACAAATATAGTACTCAGAGTTTATTGTTACAGATTGTTTCAGAAATTGCATAAATAGAGTGCATAAAATGAATCTGTGCACAGAGAAAAAAGACAGAATGGAATCCATTCAGCGTTTGTGCAATGGGTTTCACTCCTTTCTCCTTTTGCTTTATAGTGCATCTGAAAAGAGTCAGCACAACAGCAAACACTTTACCATATTTTGATTCTAAAAGCAGAAACCACACATATCAGTGTGAAAACTAGACGGATACACATAAATTCTACTTGTACATCTTTTCAGAATACTATTAAAGCATGTCCAATCACCAACACTGTGATTTCTGGCTGTTGAATATAAATTTTTTTCATCTATTAAAAGCATTTTCCACTGTTCGGACTCTACTTAAATCCCACTGCTGAAAGCAGACTCTGATGGTTGAGAGGATTCAGGTATGCACCAGAATTTGTAATTTTTTTTTTTTACCTTCCTCTCTGAATTAGTGTGAAGGAGTCTGTACATGTCCTAGCAATAAAGCTTTAGCTCACCGGCAGCCATGGTTTCTGCTTGTAAATCTTTTCCAAATAAAACTGTGACTGCAGGATCAGACCAAGTTTTTTTTACTTCTGTATGTGTCACGAAAGCATTCCTGCCTGAAAAAATAATCAAGTTTTGCTAACAAAGACACTTGGGAGTGTTGTTGTTAACAGCGTGTTAGTACCACAACTCGATAATAAAACAGAAGGTGCTAATTAAAAAGATAATAGTAAACCTTTGTTGAATTCACACACCTTATTTTAAATGTCTTTCTAATGAGGATCAACAATGTATATGACACTGGAGCTGTAAATAGAATAACATCATCAAAACTGAAGGAACACTCTGATCTCGAACTAACACAGCTGACAAAGCAAATCCAATGGTAAAAAGATATAATACACCATAATACTAGATAATAACAATTTAGATAAAAATAAATGAACTAAAAAACAATTACTCAGATAAATGCTGGTATTAGAAAGATACTGGTGATATCTGGAAAAAAGTAGCTTTGTAATTTTCTACATATATGTTTTTTTAACCTATTTGTAAGTTGGACTTTGGACCTTCAACAGTAGTAAAAAAAATAATAAGCCTATATACATTGATTTAATATAAAAGTAATTCAAACGTTTTTGCATGGGTTTCCATGAAATATCGGCAAAGAATTCCAATAACATAATTACACTAAAGGTACAATGGATTTTCTTTAATAATTTTTGTTACAAACTATGCGTCATTTTAGAAATGTGATGTATTTGTTAACAATTATGTAGTTTTTGTGGATCTAGGATAATTGCATTTACTAGAGTGAGGGAAAAGCTGGCTGATTGACTTAAAAAAGGTGAAAAGCCCGTGAGGATGGTGAAAGCCTACAAACATGTGCCAGCTGTGTGGATGGTTATGGCTTCAAGTCTCCCTGGCACATATCTATCGACATACAGGTAGACAAATTGGAGGTTGTACTTGAATCGCACAGTAGAAGCACAGCAGGTTGGGTTACACTGACAGAAGTACAGACTCCTCTCAGTGTTAGTGCATAGTTGTAATTCTGATGCTATAAAGACTTTCAATGCATTTTAACCTATTTTTCTCAGTACCAGCAATTTTTACATCGGGGTTGATGTCATTTCAAGTCATTCCATATTCTTATCTCTAAAGGTCACTAAAGAAAATTGCAACGTTCCCAAATAGCAGCACTTTGCTTTAAATAGTGATGAGGATCAGGTAGAATTGCTCACAGTAACTGTTTAAAATGAGAATGAACAGTATTGTGTACTGTACATATGACAATGCTTTGACAGGCTTTTTCCATTCAGTTAAAGATATTTAGGAAAGTCAAGGGTTTTACCTTAGTCACACTCAAAGAGATACATTTACACATCACGACTGAAGCTAAATATGGAATAGTATTTAAGTAAACCCAGATTATTTTCTCTTCTTGTAATTAGGGTCCTTGTTGAGTAACACTAACAAGTTGATAATAGCGAGTGTTTCCCTCCGACAAGATATCTAATCATTGATATCTAATTGCAGAATCTGTGTGCCAAAAAACATCCTGCTTTTATGACACTAAGGAAAATAACTTAGAAAAAGTATTTGGTCAGAATTTCTTTAGCCCAAAGGCTTGAATGAGCCTTTACAGGTTTAAGATGAATTAACATCTCTATCAGCAGTTAAGAAGGTGATTTAACTAAGGCAGTCGGTCCACTTAGGGCCATACTCCCTTTCACTGTATTCATCAAGAGTATTTTTTATAGAAATAATGCAAAGTTTATTGCATTTGTATGCGGAAATCTCATTACTCAGACATTTTTTGTGTTCTGAGCAGGAATTTATATTTAATTAGATTTAGGCATGATTTGTGAGCTTCCGTTATACACACATAAAACTTGTGTCTTCAGATTATTCCCACCGACAGCTGCTTCATCATTTTAATTGAGCTGACAGCTGTGCCGGATTTTTAACAAAGCTTTTCAGAGAGATTTCTTTTTTGAGCAAGCAAAAAAAAAAAGTTCAGGGGGTAACTGTAATTCTGGTTAGGTCAATAGGTGGCCCTGTGGTTTGGCAGATTTGCATTCAGATTGCAACTAAATTTGGATAAATGTGTCTCTCCCTGGTTGCATTTACACCTGTGTGCTGTAATTGAAGTTCTGAATGGGGCCATAGTGGTAAATTACACAAGTGGAAAATCATTTTTTTTATTTGCTAAACGGTAAAGATCAATCATGGCATATTCTACCTACACGTTTACTAGGCGAGTGTGTTTATTTCTGCTTTTCTGTTCCTTTTCAACAAATTTGTTGAATTTTAAATATTTCTCCGCTTCTTTTAAAAGACATGTTGAAACTCAAGCTGTCTCTATCTGTTTAAAACTCTTTGTTAGGGTCTTCAGGGGACAGTGAGGACTGTGCAATCAGCTCGCAGGGACTCCGGGTCCCCACTCAGAAGTCTTATTCGTCCAGTGAAACGCTTCGAGCCTTTGACCAGCACCAAGACCAAACCAGGTTAGGACTTATCGCAATAGACATTTTATTTTTGTCTAGCCTCTTTAAGTAACGAAGTAAGTAAAGAATTGTAGACTGTAGCCAAGTTGACCACAGAGTGCTAACTTGTACTGATTTTAATGGATTACTATATCCTAGATATATACTAGATATATGTATTCCTCTATATTCCTACAGAAATCAGTAAAATACAGTACAGTAAAATATTGAAACTGTGCTTCCATGTTTTGGAAATTGAGTAGACATTCTAGATCTCAATCTGTTTTCTAAAACCATCAAGAAAGAGGGATCTAAAGTAGAAAAGATACTGTAAGTGGAGCATTTTGTATGTAAAACATCTCCAACCCCCGTCTTTGCCCATGGTGAAGAACAAAATTGAGAGACAATGATAGGAGTACATGTTCAGTAAGTATTTGACCACTTATTTTGCTTTAGGGCCATATGCATGCCAAAAAGTCAGCGCTGAGCTGCACCACATCGGCTCATATCATGCCAGTGAATTGATTTTAGATCTGGCGGAACATTTGGCTGCCTACTTTTTCATGTACATGTTTGAGTCCACTTAAAACTCTGAAATTAATCTGAATTAGTAAACTTCTTGTTGCCTCTATAGGCTCATCAATGTGCTAACAAAACATTTGAATGGTTGGGGGGGAAAACCCAGGATGAATAGAATAGGAATAATTGTGTTATCAGGTGAATGAGAAGCATGTTGTGAAGCGCATCACAGAACCTAGGGAAGGTTAAAAAGCACAATACCAGAGCTCAACTTTCAGTATTTTATTTTCTTCAGCACAGGTCTAAAGCAAAACTGACAGCACTTTGCTCTTTTCACAGGTTACTGTACGGTACCACCAAGGGGCACAAGGAAATGGTTCATCGTGAACAGGAAAATTATAACAGACATGGTAAGTGTATACACACACACACACACACACACACACACACACACACACACACACACACACACACACACACACACACACACACACACACACACACACACACACACACACACACACACACACACACACACACACAACTAAAAGAGCAGTGTATAAAGCATCCTCAGAAATAGGCACCTAAAAACTCACTGTCATGTTCAGAACATGCCATTTAAATTTAAAAAAAAAAGTTTAATTACAGTAAACCAAGGAAATCATTTTGAATTGTGGAAATCAAACTTCATGCCAAAGTTTTATTTAACCATTGTTGCAGATTAATTTAAAACCTCGTCATTGGAGTTATACAGTTTGCAGGTAGAGGTCAACAAACAAGACAAGTGGGAAAAAAATTGTACAATGAAGAGAAACAATTATTAATCCAGCTGATTATCTCACAAATAAATCTAGAGGGCATTCAGACAGCCTACTTTTTTGCTCACTGGCTATTTCATATACAAGCTTATAAATGAACATTCATGCAATCTAAAGAATCCCTTTTTACTCACATTGTTGTAAACAAAGAACACATTTTCGCATCTGCAGCTAAATAAATAGTTCAAGATCTTTACATTTCCTACTTCAATTCAAAGGAAACTCAAATGATTAAAAAAGTTATCTAATAATATTTTAAGTGGAACATTTATTGACTCTAATTCAAGTTTCCTAACAGAGAAACTTTATTATTTTAAGGTAAATGAAAACTAAATTATTTACTGTATTTAAATTTAACAGAAAATAGAAAGTTAATCATTTGTTCACATACAAAATGTCCATATTTCCATGTGTTTCTGTTGCAGGCCAACACTTCAGTCTTCGTCAGCTGGGGATTTGTGAGCCACCTCCACGCCGTGGCCTCCCGTTCTGCTCTGACATTGGCCTTCCCCATCATGGGTTTTCAGTTGGCACAGCACAAGACGTGGACTCAGAGAGTCAGGCTGTGATGTCACCGGAGCGTGCCATGCGGCTGTGGGGCCGAGGAGGTCTGGGTAAATCGTCCGGGAGAAGTTCCTGCTTGTCCAGCCGCTCCAACTCGGTGCTGACTCTTACGGACACGGAACATGAGAACAAGTCAGACAGCGACAATGGTAGGACATGAGTTTGTCTGTAGTATCTATTTAGAATTTGTTGCTGTGCTTTTATGGTCAGAAAAACAGTTTTTTTTTTTCAGATTTTGATTATTTTATACTCATTTAATTGCTGCTCAGGAAATTAGCAGTTTTCTTCTACAGATTTCTTCTCTCTTTGTTTTTTTTTTTTTTCAAACTTACACACGTTCAAGATCATCAAGCACATTTTTGTATCAAACAA
This sequence comes from Valencia hispanica, assembly GCA_963556495.2. NCBI lineage: Eukaryota > Metazoa > Chordata > Actinopteri > Cyprinodontiformes > Valenciidae > Valencia > Valencia hispanica. Next base: position 51,111,903 of record OY747703.1, on the reverse strand, counting down.
AGATAACATCAGTAAATGCAGAGTCCACAAAAGATTATTTAATTTGCTAAATTTACTAAAGGAAAAGGACTGCATTGAATCTTTGCCTTCTCGTAACCTTGCTTAACCCTAGCACTTGGGATTAAGGTCACAAATTGATGGGCCTTTGTGTTCTTTTTGGTCAGCGGTGGTTGTGACCTTGGAACTCTAACATGTTACTAATTTTGTCCAATGTCTTTGTTTTTTTTAGCTTGCGTCATGTTTTTAGGCAGGTTCTGTTTAAAAGATTTGCTAAGTCTAAAGTTAGTGTGGATAGTGACACTGAACAATAAATCAGCGCTTAATCACTGTTCATGATTTAGCAAGAGGAGCAATTATATTTTCATGCAGAGTTGGTTTGGATATCTGTTTTCCTTTGATAAATGAAGTTAACATTTGATATCTGTTTAGATCATTTTTTTCTTTTCAGTTTTTGTATAAAAGTATTTTTTCCACATAGCTTTGATTACATTAAATCTAATACTATATCGTACATGTATCCCTTGTTTGCAAGTGCTTTAAATATATTGCTAGAAAAACAACAGAGTCAAAAGAGAGAGTCATCATAAGTCATAAATTTATCCATGTTTTTATTCAGGAGGAGGAGAAAATCAGGATTGTTGAGCGTGGTGCGGGGTGTGTATGGAGGGCAAAACTCAAAGTGCCCTGCTAATGATTTAATTAATGACCACAAGGTAGCTGCCTGCACACATTGTTTATTTATTTTAATGATCATGGGGGGGTACATCTGTGTTCATGTGCTTCTGTGTATAAAAAGCATATTAGTTATTCTCAAGGTAGTTTTCTCTTACAGGTGTATGTGTGTGTGTGTGAATAGTTTCTTTAATGCATCACCCCCTCACAGAAAAGACACACACATATATTGAAAACCAGTGTGTTTTCATTAAACTCAGCAAACACACACGCACGTTTTCATTAAATGATGGGACGCTGTAATTAACAGCGAGATAAACTGCTGAGTCCGTGCATTTACTTGTATTAAGTTCGATCATGTTTTTATTAAATGACATGATACCGTGGATGTCAGTGCTCTGGAGAAAACGCTTCGTATCTCTAAAAATGAGTAGTCGTCAAGTTTTTCAAGGCTAATTGACTTTTTAAAGCACAGCTGTGCGTGTGCGTGTGTGTGTGTGTCCGCGTGTGTGTGCATGTCTGTGCACTCGCTTTATTTAGAAGTATTACAAGACGTACGTTTGTGTTGGGAGTATGTATTATGGCTGGGCAATAAATTGATTGTATCTCATTTATCGAATTTTCTATTTTGTGAAGATTGAATTTTTGGAATATCGAGAAAATCGGAAAGAAAAATCACCAATGCATCTCTTGGATTTCATTAGTTCAAAGCCCAAGGCCTTCCATTTTGTTTTACAAGCATGTCTTACAGCATGTATTAATTTGGAGTTTGAATTCAGGTCAATTCTAAGAAAGGATGATTGAAATAAAAGTAAGTTTAAAAAAATAATTTCTGTGATTTGTAATTTATTTTCAAAATTAAAAAGAGAGGAAAAAATGTGATTCATATGCATTGGTGATTTTTATTTCCGATATTCTCGAGGGTTATTTACTTTAATTCATATCAAAAATCGAATTTGGCATGAAAAAAAAATCAAAGATTTTATTTTTAATCCAAATCGCTCAGCTCTAACAGTATAATGTCCAATGACATGTTCAACTTTTGAAAATAAATCTTAAAATCAAAAATTAAATTCTGGTATCTTTAAATAGTACCAGGAAATGTTAAATATTGACAAAAATAGGGATTCGGTTTATATGGTGATATATATTGATATAGACTGAAATGAAAAATACTATCATGATTTAATTGTTTTTTCATATTGCTTAGTTCTAGTTTGTACTGAGGTGAGGTGGCTCAAAGACAGTTACAGTTAATTTGGCTGACGCTGTGACTAACAAAGAAGAGCAGCTTTTCTTGTCAGTTCAGTTAGGTTCAATGTTTAATCCTTAGCTCGTCCAGTCTACATGTTGGTGAGAAACTTAAGCAAACCAGAAACTGCATCCATGTGGTTATCTCTTCACAATGGGAGACATACAACTCAAATTGTTCAGCCAGTAATGCTCCACTTATGAAAGTTAATCTGTTTGGTTTCGCCTTAGCATTGAAACAAGACTTGTGATTGTTACACTGCCAGACAGGACACGTAAAAAAATAAAAAACAAATTGCACTGCCAGCTAATAATGTCTCAGTGCTGATACTGCTTACACACATGTGACGTTTTATAAATATATTTAGATTAAAAATGGTGCATACTCTATTTATGTGAACCACTGCCAGGCCAGAAGGTTTATCTCAACTTATCTTCCAGTGGTGTGTGATGGACATTAATGTTAGGGATCTGTACAATGGTATATATATGTTCCTACCACAGACACACACTGAATTCTGGGTTGTTGTCTTTTAAAACCTTTGAATATCTATGTGTGGAACTAATGTGTTGAACTCTACATTTCTCCATGTAACTTAATTTTTTTTAGCACATAGTATCACCAGTTTCAGTTTTTAGGGTTGCCTCTTTACTGCATCCCTCAAATATGCACTTTACGATTTGTTCTTTTAATATCTTTGACATTTCTACAACAGCTGGAGAGACTATGTATTTTGTGCCAGAACAACAGCAACAATTTAAAGCAAAACCAGCAAATAGCTCAGACGTGCAAAAATGAATGGGCATGTTTGCACTGGTTTTTCATTCATGTTAATTGCTTTGTGAATCTAATACTGAGACACCACAGACAGAGAATTCAAATCATATGCAAAAACCTGAGGCTTAAAACAAGTTATTCACTGAAGTCCCATGATGGTAACTGCTCCTCACATGTCATCAACGTGCAAAGCATTATGTGACAGAATATTATATAATTGTTAATAAAAAGTTGGGTTTATTGATGATATTCTTTGTTAAATATGTTCCAAGTGGTTAACAAACTTTTTAAGGTAAGAAAAAATGGAGTTTGTCTGGTTGTGGGTTTAACGTTACCCATAGAAAGAACATTGTATCTAAATATAGTGTTGTTTAAGTCATTACTGATAAAGGCAGCCACTGGTAAAAATGTTGGGAAGACAAAGGAATCCTATACTGCTGGTGCTAGAGTTAAGTTTGATTAATAAGGGTTTTCACCTAAGGTGATACTAGTCTTTACTTAAGATTTTTCCCACTTAGAGACTGTTCACGTTTTATTTATTCTGGAACCCTTTTTCTAAAATCTTTAACAGCTGTTGCTAGCCTAAAATGAATATCGCCCAGTCATGCAATTTTATGTGACTCCACTTTATCATGAACATGGACTATAGGCTGTATATAAGAGATGGAAGCAGTCACATAATATCAAATAATCAAGTAATCAGTGCAGAAGTGCCTGAAAGTGCAATATAGCTAATGGCTTTGAAACGTATCTGGTTTCAGTGGATTTCAACCCAAAAACTCTCAAACTATCTTATGAAGTGCTGTGTGGGTCACTTGAACATGTTGTTGTTAAATGAATATCAGAAAACAGATTCATATTTTTATCTAATCAAGTTTCTTCTACATCTCCCTTTCATTCTAATTTGCTTAATTTATCCCTATATACACACACATATATATATATATATATATATCTATATATATATATATATATATATAAATTAACAATTTACATCTCTGATCTTAAGTACTTAAGATGTATTTAAGTCCCCCACTGCAAATAGGAGCTCCCAAAAAATAACTGAAATTCAGCTTTATTTCTGTAGGACAGAAGTCATTCCAGTCACCCCAGGTCTTATGTTTGATGAAAAAGCCAGCTATATTAATTGTTGCAGTACATTAGAATAACATCAAACTAGAGAGGACAGTGGTTTTAAGGGGTCAGGTTGACACAAACAGGATAACCAAAACTGTTCAGTTGTTTCTGAAGTTCACATTAGTCAAGGAACACCATTTCTCCTGTTTTCAGTGTTGGTTTTTTTATATGCTGCTTTTGTAAAACAAACCAAAATGATTGATTTTTGTTTGACTTAATTTACTAAACCATTAAAGAAAAAACTATTTGAGTTGATCTTATCCAGTCTGGCCACACTAAAAAGCGGCATCATATACTTCAAACTTTGACTAAGACCTCTTGACAGTGTTTTGTGTGAAACTGTTTTAACTGAGTTTATGATGAGGCACCATCTTAAGATACTCTCCAATTTTTTAACTTATGTTTTTTTAAAGATCATGAAATAAAGCACATGGCCATGCTTTGACACACTAACCGAGTCATTCAGGAGGATCTGCCCTGTTGGGGATACAGAGAAGAGCTAAAAAGCTATACGGCAAAGTTAAGACTTCTCTGTGAAACAAAACCATCTTTGATTGTGAATCTTAGATTTCGTAGCTTCTAAGATCTGTAAGATGCTAAAGTTATATAACTGAGGAAATCTGAGGCCAAACCCTCTTGTTAATTCATCAGTGTTCTTCGGAAAAAGGCAAGAGAATAAATGGGTAACCGAAGTGAGATAGTGAAGTCAGACAGAGATCAGAGAGGTTGGGGGGATGTAACAATAAAAAAGGGGAAAGGAGAAAGTTGAGAATAAAGATAGGATGGGAAAGGAGAGAAGCCTCACTGTGTTGTTTGTTCTCCTGAGAGGAAATATTAGACCGCAGACGTCTGTCTGGCTCCCCAGTGGACACACACTCAAACATGCGCGCAAACACACTGCCAGATTAACGCTTTTATGGTGTCTGAACCCATGGGTGCTCATCTGGCGCTTGCCCAGTTACTTGATACTGATGATCTCAACATCAACTGAGTAAAAAAATAAGACACAGATGTATTCACTGACATATACTACAGGTGCATCTGTCTTTAAATACAGAATCTCTTTCCCATATCTGGTTTATTAAGACACAAACAAGTATGCATAAAGCAGTTGTTATGTTGGAAAAATTAATTTCCTGTTGTTCAGGTAAACTAAAAAAAGACAGGAAAAACAAAGTAGATGATTGAAAGCAAACTGATCTCTCTTGAATTTGAAGATTAGATGATTAAGTGAGTGGGGAAACTGGAAGAGGCCGGCAGATAGTGGAAGAACTCTATCTTGTCTTTGCTAACCAGATTACTATGTGTCAACAAAACCCTTAATCCATTTGGTACCTCTAAGCAGCTTAACACTATAACCTTAACTGTAATACAGAAACACACATATACACACACACACAGCTTTTAACCCTCATACTTGTACCACTTTTGCTCACATTGAAATCATGACATGCACTGAATAAATGTAAAGAGCCTTCAGAAGCAACAGCATGTGCTCCTGTTTGTGATGTTATATTTATTTGCAATATCCATAATAGTATTATTATTTTCCTCTGCATCTTGAAGATTGATTCAAAAATTATTTTTTTAGAATTCTAGTTTAACTTTATTTCTACTTTTAGTCTTATAGGTGAAATAAATGTATTACAACACTTTTGTGGCAGCTTTAAACATTAGTTTTTTTTTTATATAAGAGGTTTCTATAGGCTTTCACACATACATTTGAGCAGTGTATCTTTTTTATCCTCTCAGGCTCTGTTGGATATGATAGGCAGAGTTTCAGGTTGGTTCACATTTGTTTTCTCAAGCTAAATATCATGCTACACTCCTCAAGAACAAACCTAAACCAAAGCCACTCCAGTTCTGTCTTGGCCGTGTGCTTTGGCTCAGTCTGATGTTGCTAATCTGTAAGGCAAACATTATATAAGTCTACTCTTTCTTGTTTGATATAATTGTACTACCCCCTCTTTCCAGTCTGTCACTGTTTCCACTTTTCTCCAATTCTGGATAATGGCTCTCACTGTTGCTCTCTGGTGTCCAAAAGCTTTAGATGTGCGTTTGTAACCAGATTGATAGATGTCAGTGACTTTGTTTTTCATCTGTTCTTGAATTTCTGTAGATCATGCCATGATCTCACTTTTTTGAGATTATGCCTACTTTATGTTGTCAACCAGGTTCAAAGTATGTGAATTCTTGACTCTACAAATCTAACAGTAGTCAGGGCGTGGGTAGTGAAATTGTACTCAGTTTTTTCTAAGAACTGTTCATTCATGATTTTTATAAGGCCAGGTTAGTTTTATTGTCTCTTAAATGTAATCACCATTTTAACATTACTTAGGTTAACTTTGCTTGATGATTGCTTGATAATCTGGTCTGTATACATTTTCATTTCATAGATTTGTATGTGTTGTGGTCCCATCTGTGTGAATGCGTGTTTCATTTAGAATAGCAGGGTTATATGGTAAATTCTTAAATTATACATAAGTTGAACTAAACATCAACTACCCCAAACAGGGTGCTTGTGTGCTTACTGATCTATTGAATTGCTGCTAAATATCTTCCAGCTATATTCTGGATAGCCCTAGTACACACACAAACACACTTACAAATATAATATGAAAGGGAAAAAAACATGAGATTTGCTGCATATGACAAATCACAGCAATAACCAAGGTGAATATGTAAGTATAGAGAACTTATACATGCACATTGACCAGGATCTTTTTAAAGACATTGTTCTTACGCCCATACTGCATTATTGATACATAGGTATCTGCTTGATATGCAGGTGCTCTGTATGTTTAGTAATTTATGACTATATAAGTTGTTTTTTTAATAACTGTAGGAAAGCATAAAAGGTTATTAACTATAGAGTGCCAGGTTTATTTTGTTTTATCAAGCAGTGTGCAAAGGTGCGCAATGTTTTTTGAGTGTGTGCTGAAATAAAGAATATTACATAAAATAAAATAAAACATTTTACTGTTAAAATGCTACTATGAGTGGTAAACAAAGCAAGCTTTAAACAGTTTCATAACATCTAATACATATTTTTACTGTGCTTTTTATTGAGATAGAGAAACACCACTGTATTATTTTGAACTAAGGGTTTATATATTAATTATATTATATTATTATGGCTGTCGAACGATACATCTTTTAAATCTAATTCATTACAAGGTAGCTGTGAACTAATCACGATTAATTAACATTCCTAAATATGACTACAATTTTCGGTGTAAATAAAGGACAAAACCGGATGCTTTTGCTCTTGTTTTAAAGAAAATACAGGAGAGATACTCCACAATCACATTTACACATGGCCCCATGACACCTATTTATCTTTTAGCTAGTTGCTAAGGCAAACTAACTGGTTAACATTTTCTGAATGTAAATCTGACTGTTTCTTATTAATATTGGACAACTCTGAGCATCCTCTTCATGGGACTATCCTACAAGAGCAGAGTGTTTTTAGTCAAAAGCTTTAACAGTTTCGCTGCAACACAGACTGCTAGGAGATCCTTACTTCCCACAGCCATCCGGATGTACAACAACTCCTTGAAGAATTAAATAGTATGAGCTACAACAACATTTATTTTCCCTCGGGGATCAATAAAGCATTTTTGAATTGAATTGTATTCTTCTGAACAATAGAGGGAGTATTTGCTTATCAACATGAGCGCAAATGGTGTGGAACCAAACCTTTACATAACTCTAGTTCCCTCTGTTATTATTTGTGGTTATCTTGCTGCTGCAGTTTTCGTTAGCTATGTTAGCTTGTTTGTTGACCAAGGCTTACCTGATGTAAAGTTATTGCTGCATATTGTTGGATTTTTAATCATCTGCTCGTTCCAATAAATTCTTCTGATCGTGTACAGCACCTGATCATGTCTCTTTCTGCAGACTAAACGTTCAGTAGAGCAGGGAGTGACGTAGATCGATGATCCCTCTATCTGGCCTGGGACAGGGAAGAGACATTCACATGGAACCGTGGATGCAGTTCAGGTCTGCCGTGCTGTATATGAGAGAAGCACAGAATGCAGCGTGGGCTGAATTGTAGGATAAAAAGGGCGGGCCATCATGGGTATGTGTTAATTGCGTTTGAAAAATGTATTGCGTTAATACTACAAATTAATCGACCTGTGTTAATTTTGATATTATATTATACTTTATTGTATATTAGATTTTGTGATGTTGTTTCTTTTATATATCATCAAAGTTTCGTTAGTTGGTTAGTTAGTTAGTTAGTTAGTTAGTTAGTTAGTTAGTTGAAAAAGAAAAATGGATTGAATAAAAATAAAATAATTTATAACTAAGAAGTAAAATAAACTCCAATAATAATGGAAGTGAACAATAAAAAAACATACAGGATTTGAAAATCAAGAGAAATAATTAATAAACATTCACACAAAAAAAGGATGAATTGTGAAGCATCAGCTTCTAAATGCCTGCCTTTCTCAAAAGTCAGCATCTGTATTGACATGTTGGTGTAGATTCTCAGTCAATCCCGGACATGATATTCTTGAGAGTTTAAATGAAGGCTACTGGGATTTAAGAAGCCTCTTGAATTATTTGTATTAAAAAGAAAATATCCACAAAAAGCCTCTTTCAAATCCATAACACAAAATGAACAGAATAATCTAAACAAATTGGTTACACAACAAACAGATTGTCTTTCATATTATCTCTCCAAACACTTCCTTCTATATAATAAAGTAAGTAAAGAATAAAGTTAAGTCTAAGTCTTCTCAACACTTCTGCAGATTTATACTCATTGATAGTGCTGCTCTTAAAATATATTTACCATCCTATTAATAATTTACATTCATTCAGTTTATGATTAAAATCTTTCCATGACTTACCTCCTCTAATGGAAATACTATGTTGCTTCACATTAATCCTTATTAGAGGTGTTTTTTCAAACAGAAACTGTCATAAATATTTATCTTGTTTATTCAAGCATTATACTTTATCAATACTTCAAGGGAAAATAATAATTTATTTGAATATATTAAAACTTTAATGTAAATATCTTAAAAATGGGACATCTATAGGCTCTATATAAACTAATTGGTTTGGGGTTCTATGTTTCCCACACTTCTAAGCTGCTGTAACTAATGGAGTTTTTAAAAAATGCTAATACACCTGTCACTCTACACAGGATACTCTGCTGACATTGACATTTTTGTATTTGATACCACTTGTATGTGTTTACATGTGAATTTTATGTAAAACCTTTCAGTTTCAGTCTAAGATAAAATTACTTCTGGGAAAAAAAATGTTTTCGATAAAACATTCGGCTTTTTAAATTCGTGTGGTTTTACGTTACTGTGTTAGTCTTTAGTGTGTGTAACATTACAGTGATTTCCGGCTTAATGAAAAATCCACTACTCCATGGCGTGTGTTGCATTTTTGTATGTACACTCCAAAAAGTGAGCAGATGTATGCATGTGAGAGTGTGTAGCATCAGAAGCACTGAAAGTGGTCAAGGTGAGAACAGAGATCAAATGTCAAATAGATCAGGTTGGGACTGAATTTTATATCTATCACCATGTTCTAGGGGTATTGATGAAGGTTCATATCCAGATATACACAGCCATATATAAACACAACTGTAGACCATACACACACACAGACAGGCCATGTCTACCTCCTCTGTCGCCTCCGACTTATATATTTCTGTATTTAATTTTCTTCTGCGACGTTTTGGTCTCCTTTTTTTCCACTTCTTTCTCACATACATACACATTTACACCCAGTCATTAGTATGTGGTGCTGTGTGATAGCTGGATCAATAAGAGTGCTGTTCTTACAGGATCATTTGGCCTCTGAAGCAAATGCTCTGACAGGCACTACATCATAAGGACATTACCACCAAGCCGTTTTCTCTTACCCACCCCTCTGCTCTCACAATTCCTCATTTGCTTTTTTCCCTCCTCTCCCTTTATCTTTTCTGATCTTTATCTCATAAGAACACAGCCACTTTCTTCTCTTGTTATACTTCCATCTGCCACTGCTCACTGACTGAACTGTGTTTCTAAGAAAAATGAAGCAGTCAAAATGAAGTCTAGTCTAACATAAACTATTATTATTATGCATTTTGGAGTGCTTTAGAGGCTACTCAAAGAGGCTTTACAATGTAACACATAATAAAATGCTAAAAGGTAAAGACAAAAATTTAATGAAACTTTAGATAGAATTCACTGTTTGTTTATGTACTTTGACTTCTTCACACCTGAGGCTGTAACACCATCAGAGAATGAATTTTTGCATGAGTGGTAAAATGACTGGATGTAGTGTGAAGCACTTTGAGTCCAACCACAATATCCCAAATATGCAATTGTAATGGACTTTGCAGTAGGTGGCTGGACTTTTTTCTTACCAGTTACCCAAATGAAAAACAAGGACCCCTTCCTCATCAAATTTGAAAGTCTTCGGCTTAATTTTGAGGTTTTTTTTTTTTGCCCCCAGCACTGAGCTTTGGGATCTTGCTAAGAAAGAGCATTTTCACACCAGAATAGCCCAGGGACTTGGTTTTAATGGGCGGGGAATGCTAACTTAATTTCACACCTTCAATAGGTTTGGTTTACTTTAAAACAGCACTGCTGAAAGTGGACCAAACACTCTAGACATTACCATGTACAGTAGTTACAACAACTCGTCTTTTGGGGCGCTATCACCAGAAGCTATCCGGTATGCTGCTTAAAGCTATCCAGCCATGTTCTTTGTATTTGAGGCTAATGCACCTGTACAGAAAAAGACAGCAGCGAGGGAGATGCTATGATATGCTGCTGGGGTTACACGAAGAAAAGAGGAGAGTTAAACAGCTTATAATCACAGATGTGCCCTTAAATCATACGTAAACGTGATGTCACTCCCTCGTTTTGGTTTACTTTCTCTCTTTTTTATAATGAAATTGTTGTCTATGTTTAGACAAATTAACTTTATTGTAATTTACCTTCAATTTATATCAACTAATTTCTAATTAATGCAAAATGTATTTAGATGTAACAGCAGCCTGAGATAGTATGTGTTTGCGAGACCCTAAGTCCATACTTGAGTGAACATCTGTCTGTGTGTATGAACACACTTGTGTATATAAGGTTTCTCCATATGAGTGTTCGATAATGGAAGCCACAGACCCGCCCCCTAGGACCCAAAACAGACATGGAGGAAATTTGAGCCCCAGACATCCAGAGGCCCCCCTTGGCAAGGGATCGCCAGGAGGAGCACCCCAGTGACACACCCTCACCTCAAGGCCCTGCATGTGTGATGCCGCCCGCGATGGAGAGGGAGGAGAGAAGTGTCCGAGAATGGGGAAAGAAAATGCCCTCCCAGGGAGTCAGCTCCCCTGCTAACACCAATAGGCACCGTGGGGGCCATGGTAGCAGAACCACCGAGCCCAACAGAGCAAAAGGCTGTCCACTCATCACTATCCCAGAAGAAAAGCGCTTTATAAATAAAGTTTCATTGATTGATTGATTGAAAAGTTACACTCACCCCAACATACTGTCATTTGCATGTTTCTTCCAACGGAGCAGGACTGTGATGCTGATGGAAAGTAACACCACGATTTCTCTGTTTGCTTCCACCCGAGCACTTAAAAAGGAACAGCACAGTGGAGCAGTTGGTAGCACTGTTGCCTTGCAGGAAAACAGCCTAGGTTCAAATCCCAGCCTGGGGTCTCTCTCTGTGTATGGAGTTTGCATGTTTTCCCTGTGCATGCATTGGTTCTCTCCAGGTGCTCCAGCTTCCTGACTGTTAGGTGAATTGGTCTCTCTAAATTGCCCTTACGTATGCTGCCCCCCACAACCCTGCATAGGATGGACGTGCACAGATAATGGATGGACGGATATCTAAACTAAGTTTGCCCCATCACTCTCACAGATCTAGCCCTCTCACATCTAACAAATGGAGAGAACACCTGCAATGAGATAGCACCCCCTCCCCCTTTGTACTAAGACCTACGAAGTACGAAGAGGTGTGCTTTCTTTCTTTGGTTTGCTCATCGGTCTGTTTGCTTTGCCCCATTAACTGAATCCCATCTGAGTCGACTTCTTAATAAACTAAGACCCACATTTTCAAGTGGACCGGAATTTGCTTGTTTGGTCTGCACCAGAGTTCAGTTTTCACATTTTCCCAAAGGAGAAATTGACCTCTGGTCCGATATTTCACACACTGATCTGATCTGTAGCACAAGTTCAAATAAAAATGTGTTGTGCAGAAAATGTTGTATCATGAAATTGATGAATTCTTTGTTTTCACATCCACAGTGCAAGTACTTGTTCAGTTATTTAAGAGTGGTTTTGACAGTTTTCTAAGACTTTGCTAAACTAAATTAAATTACCTTATTTCTGCATAAACATTGTCTTTGAATGTTTGAAACTTTTTTCAATTGATGCTACTTGATGCCTCTTTCCCAATACACAGCTTTAAATATTTCTTTAGAACTACTGAAGGAAGCACAGCTATTATTCTTAAGGTCTGCATTTACTCAGAAACAAATCTTTATTCTCAGCGTACTTTTGTAAAGCCCAATAAAGAAAAAAATCTTTCACACAATGTTTTGTGCTGATGTGGCTGTTTAGTTGGTGCTCCCCTGGTGACCACTAAGATTCAATTCCTCACCATAACCATGGAGAATTCTATCATTTAGAGCAGTGTGATATGTCAGCAACTCTGATACCATGGTGGAACATCAATTGGCTCTCAGATAATTAAATGCTCTGCAGAGGGAGTTGGAAAGTAAACTGTGTATTGTATATGAGGGACAGGTGTGTGTTCATCCACAACATATTTTACAGTTTAAAGACATTAAAGATGAATCGGTTCTAATTTACTTTGACGCCATAATTGATAGATTAGCCAGCCATTCTAATACAATATTATTCATCCAACTAGCAATATAGAAGAGAAGAGAAGAGAAGAGAAGAGAAGAGAAGAGAAGAGAAGAGAAGAGAAGAGAAGAGAAGAGAAGAGAAGAGAAGAGAAAAATCCGTTATTGTTGCACAAAGGGTAAATTAGGCTGTAACAGCAGCAAAGTGACAGAGAATAGAATCATTCAGGACAACATTCATTACAAAAACCAAAGTACTGTGTGGTTATTAAAAAATAAAGTGGCATACTCTGATTAGAATCTGGAGCGCTCCCTGGACTCCAAAAGACTCCATCCTCCTCAGCAGGTAGAGTCTGCTCTGACCCTTCCTGTAAAGAGCATCAGTGTTGTGGCTCCAGTCCAGTTCAATGTTCAGGTGAGCACCCAGGTGCTTATAAGAGTACACTGTCTTGATGTCCACTCCCTGGATGTTCACCAGTTTCAGTGTGGTGGGTCTGTGCCCACAGAAGTCTCCAACTCCTTGGTTTTCCCCGCGTAGATCAGCAGGTGGTTCTGTTGGCACCAGTCCACAAAGTCCTGAGTCCACTGTCTGTACTCGAAGTCATCCTCATCTGTAATGAGGTCGACAATGGCAAAGTCATCAGAGAACTTCTAAAGGTGGCAGTGTGGGGAGTTGATGGAGAAGTCTGAAGTGTAGAAGGGGAAGAGGAACGGTGCCAGGACAGTTCCTTGTGGGGGCCCTGTACTCCAGACCAGCCCGTTGGAGACACAGGCCTATGTCCTCACATACTGTGGGCGTCCTGTGAAGTAGTCCAGTGTCCACTGCAATATGTGGTGGTCCACTCTTGACAGCTGAGATTGTCCTTCAGAAGCCCCTACTGGATGGTGTTGAAAGCAATAGAGAAATCAAAGAACATGATCCTCACAGTGCTTCCAGGCTTCTCCAGGTGAGTCAGAGCTCGGTGCTGGAGGTAGATGACGGCGTCCTCCATCCCGATGCCAGACTGGTAGGCGAACTGCAGCGGATCCAATGAAGACCTCACCAGGGAAGATGGCTGAGAACCAACCTCTCAAGGGTCTTCATCAGATTTGAGGTCAGGGCTACCGGCCTGTAGCTGCTGAGATTGTTTAGATGTGGAGTCTTTGGTACTAGTACCACTCTGGAAGTCTTCAACAGTTGTGGTACTTTCCACAGCTTCAGGCTCAGGTTGTATAGCTATACCAGTATGCCACATAGTTCATCTGCATAGCACCTAGGGAGCCTGGAGCTGATGCCATCTGGAACTTCAGCCAATATCTAGAACATAGTATTATTATGACATCAAATAAAACTATCAACTCCTTCAAACAGCTGTGCTAAATATGTTTCATTATTAGTAAAAGGTAGACTGAATTCTAATCACTGCAAAAAGAAGCAATGATCACTTCTGTTAACAACCACTCAAATATCTCACCCCTCCTCTGTCTGTTTCTCTGTTTCTCACACATACATTGTAGCCTTCCTAGAAGTGTCTGAAAAGCTAGTGATAGTGCGGCTGACCTCAGCATATGGGAAATTTTACTGAGAAACTTCACATAAACATGTACACACAGCTTTAATTCCTGCTTATTTTTAATATGCAAACTAACACACTCCCACCTCTCCTTGGCTGTTCTTCGTAGTGTCATACGGCTTTCCCTAAATGGGATTAGAGCACTAACAAAAGCATTTTACTCGAGTAAGTGTGTGCGTGTGTGTGTGTGTGTTTACATGCAGGCCTGTTGAGTGGGAGGACCAGTCTGTCTTTTTGTGAATTTAATTCAGAGCACGGCATTGTTAATATTCTTACACTGACAGACACTCTACTGTTATGGATATGACAAACAAAATGTATAGAAGTTTTCATCATTTACAGCTAATAGAGAAGATAAATTAACTGAAAAAAGTGTTCATTTCAAAAGGTACAAACATGGAAGCAGTCATGATGAAGACTGTTTGTCGTGGCATTTTGCTATTGCCCACTCGCCACATTTGATATACATAATCAACAGATTCCCACAATGATTATTCCACATTTCCCTACCATCACACACCGGCCAGCTGACAGCCTTGCTGGGCCCTGGACAAGATAATGTAAGATGGGATAACTGGTAGAAAATTAACAAATGTTTGCCTTTTCAAGACATGGTTGATGTGTATTCTATATGTCCTTCTTTATCCTTCCATCTTCTCCCTTACGCTCCTCTGCCTTTCTTTTCCCTACTGTCTGTTCTATACTTTGGATTTTTTTCTATATGATATTCCTCAAACCTAACACTGACACAAATCTCAAAAATAAATTATTAAATTATTGTTGTACCTTGTTATATCTAAGAATTTCAATACATTTGTAAATATATAAATCTAATAAATACTGTTTTCAATGTATAATGTTAGAATTTATTACTCAATGCAGAAATTAAACTAATCGAATTTAATTGACTTTTTTTGCTACTTTTTTGCTAAAGTACATCATGAAAGATATACTAACTGTTGTTTAACCAACAAAATGAACACTAACTTCTGACTGGTTAACCTGCAAAGCATCTCAGTTGCAGACTAAACCTACTATTGTTACAATCCCTAGATGTTTCTAATTTTTGTTTTGTTTTTGGGCTTGTTTTGATCTTTTTATTTGATATCTTCTTTATCATCATTTTCCTCTGTGTTCTGTTTCATTTTTCTCATTACAATTATTATTCTCTGATTTGAGTTTCTTCCTAGTGTTTATACATATGTTTCCTTCTGTTCTGTTTAAACACTATTTCTATATGTTAGAAAATATTTCTATATGCTTATTTGAGGGTTAGAGTTATGATGTATTATTTCATAACACCCATGCATCTCAAGTTTTAATAAAACTTGTAGATGTATCCATCCATTTTCCTCCGCTTATCCGGGGTTGTGTTGCTGGGTAGCAGCTTAAGCAAAGAGACCCAGATTTCCCTCTCTCCAGCCACATGGACCAGCTCCTCCGGAGGAATTCCAAAGGTGTTCCCAGGCCTGCTGACAAACATAGTCCCTCCAGCGTGTCCTGAGTCTTCCTCTGGGTCTCCTCCCGGTGGGACATGCCCATAACACCTTACCAGGGACCAGATGCCTGAGCCACCTAACTGACTCCTCTCGATGTGGATTACTCCTGGATTACTGAGCTTCTCACCCTATCTCTAAGGGAGAGCCCAGAGACCCTGCAGAGGAAACTCATTTCAGCTGCTTGTATCCGTGATCTTGTTCTTTCAGACACTACCCAGAGCCCGTTACCATAGATGAGGGTAGGAATGTAGACAGACCTGTAAATTGAGAGCTTCGCCTTTCAACTCAGCTCTCTCTTCACCACGACAGACCGGTACAGCGCTTGGACAACTGCAAACTCCTACCAATTCGCCTATTGATCTTCCACTCCATTTTTCCCTCATTCGTGAACAAGACCCCCAAATGCTTAAACTCCTCCACTTGCGGAAGCTGTAGATCACGTTCTGATCAAGCCAGTAGGACCACATCATCTGCAAAAAGCAGAGACACAATCCTGAGGCCACCAAAACAGATCCCATCAACACCAACAGAATCGGGGACAAAGGGCAACCTTGGCGGAATCCAACTCTCACCAGGAACGAACACAACTAACTGCCGGCATTGCAAACCAAGCTCTGACACCGGTCGTACAGGGACTTAACAGTCCAGTAACAAAACACCTCTCGGGTTCAGATTGGGGGGGGGGGGGGGGAATTCCTTCCAACCACACTTCTCCAGGTTTCACTCTCATTGCCCATGTGAGCGTTGAAGTCCCCTAGCAGAACAAGAGAGTCCCCGAGAGGAGCACTCTCCAGCACCCCCTCCAAGGAGTTCATAAAGCGTGGGTAATCTGATCTGCTATTTGGCGAATGAGCACAAACAACAGTCAGGACCGCCCCGCAACCCATAGGCGGAAGGTGGCTACCTTCTCATTCACCAGGGTAAACCCCAACGTACGGGTGCCGAGATGAGGGCAACAACTATGGCCACCCTGCTCGGCACCTCTCAGCCGGTGCAACTCCAGAGTGGTAAAGAGTCCAACCCCTCTCAACGAGATGGGTTCCAGAGCCAGACCCATGTGTCAGGGCAAATCTGACCATGTCCAGTCGGAACCTCTCAACCTCACACACCAGCTCCGGCTCCTTCCCCACCAGAGAGGTGACATTCCACGTCCCGAGAGGCAGCTTTTACAGCTGAGGATCAGACCCCCAATGTCCCCGCCTTCGGCCACCGCCCATCCCACACTGCACCCGACCCCTATGGCCCCTCCCACAGGTGGTGAGCTCATGGGAAGGGGTGCCCATGTCACCTCTTCAGGCTGAGCACCATGGGTAAAGGCCCGGCCACCAGGCTCTTGCCAATGTACCCACCTCCAGGCCTGGCTTCAGAAGGGGGCCCCGGTGACCTGTGTCCAGGCGAGGGAACACTGAGTCTGTTGTTGCTGCTCATCATCAGGGGTCTTTGGGCTGCACTTTGTATGATCTGTCACCTAGGACCAGTTTGCCATGGGTGACCCTACCAGGGGCAGAAAAGCCCCAACAACTTAGCTGCTAGGATCATTGGGACACTCAAACCCCTCCACCACGATAAGGTGGCAGTCCAGGGAAGGGTGTATAAACTTTCAGATGTATAAATATCACTTTCAGGACCTTTGAGTTTATTCATGTATGGCACCTTTGGCTTTCTACACTTGCTTCAGTCCATATCAATCCATGTTATTTTTTTTATTTGAAATTAACAACCAAAAATCAAAAGTGATTTAAAAAATAAATAAATTCAATTGTATAAAATAAAATCTTGTTTTTCACATTTTCAATTTCGGTCTTGAATCAAAAATACGAAAAGGAGAAGCTGACCACAGGACTGAATTTGATTCTCATATTAATTGCTTGGGTTTTCGTGACCCGGCATTGTTCTGCATGCAAAAGTGTCTGTAATATAGCCCATTACACAATATGTTATCTTGAATACATTCAACATAAAATTGTGTAAACATGAGCTGCTTTGGCTCTTACAGCATTGAAACACATGTAAAAAATAAAGTAACCCACCATTTCCTTTACAAAAATATTTTAGTCAAAAGTGCTTTGAATGCATAACTTTAAACATTATTCAGGTGGGAAAAAGAGAATAAAGAGCAGCCTAAATTATATTAATTAGGCTCAATGGTATACTAATCAATATTACTACCAGAGTATATTTCCCACTGCACCCAATGCATCGGATAGTCCTGTGAATCTTTTTTGTTGAGGTCAATCTCACCTTCTCCTGCATGTAAGGCAAGGCAAGGCAATTTTATTTGTATAGCACACTTTCAACAACAAGATGATTCTAGGTGCTTTACAAGATTAAGAGGTAAAATAAAAATAGCAGTAAAACACAGACAAAGCATATAAAGTTAAAACAGCAATAAAGCAAGAAGCATATACAGATACATCAAGGCATAACAAAGCATTTAATGTAAAAACAGCAAGAAACATACAAAAAACATGTTACATCAGAGCATTACTCAAAGGCAGCTTTAAACAGATATGTTTTTAGTTGTGATTTAAAAGAACTGTGTTTCATCAGCTTTGCAGTTTTATGGAAGTTTGTTCCAGATTACAGGAGCATAGAAACTGAAAGCTGCTTCTCCGTGTTTGCTTCTAATTCTACGGATGTTGAGTAGGCTGGAATTAGAGGACCTGAGTGTTCTGGTGGGTTGGTATAATAACCGCAGATCCTCAGTATACTTTGGTGCTAAGCCATTCAATGATTTATAAACTAGTAAACATATTTTGAAGTCTATTCTCTGTCTATTCTCTATTAGCTGTCTAATTGACTTCTTAGGCAGACCTGTGAGAACGCAGTTGCAGCAATCAATCCGACTAAAGATAAATGCATGGATGAGTTTTTCTAGGTCCTGTTGCGACATCAGTCATTTAATCCTAGAAATGTTCTTCAGGTGATGGAAGGCTGACCTTGTTATTGCCTTTATGTGACCTGGAGGTTTAGGTCTGAGTCCATTACTACACCGACATTTTGGGCCTGATCAGTAGTTTCTAGCTGTATTAACTGAAGATGTGTGCTGACTCTTGATTGTTCCTCTTTAGGTCCAAAAGTCATTACTTCTGTTTTGTTTCTGTTCAGCTGGAAAAAGTTATGGCACATCCATCCATTGATTTGCTCTATGCATTTACTTAAGGTTTGGATGGGTTCAAAGTCACCTGGTGACATTGAAATGTACAGCTGAGTATCATCTGCATAGTTATGGTAGCTAATCTAATCTAACGCTGCCATGGAACAATTTCTAGGTCACGTAAACCCAGGCCTCTTGGATGAGAGACAAAACGTATTCAAGACAACAAGAAAAGTCCAGTTGCCTTCATTTAAACTCTCAAGAACAAGCTATGAAATATTAGAATAGAATTATGTCCGGTTTTTCCGATCTATACATTTGATCCTTGACTAAAATTGATATTTTTTGTCCAATTCAGAAACAAAAAAAAACCCAGTAACTTTAAATTTTTTTTATATTTTTGGTTGGTAGTTCAAAATGGAAGGAACGAACGATACATGGATTCATATTGGTCGTATATTACGCGTTTGTTTGTGTAACATAGATTTGAGCTCCAAATTCCATAGACTGAACCTTTCTTTAGCATTTTAGGTTCTACAGGTATTACTTCATTGCATTCCCAGCTTCACACCTCCTCCCACAAATCCAATGTGCAGGTGCAGCGTTGAATAAATACCTGGTAGGAACATCAATCTGCAGGAAGTTACATAACTTTAACCTTTACCAGCCAACATTTCCCATCCAATCTGTTCTAATTATCAAATCAAATCAAACTTTATTTATAAAGCACTTTTCAAACAAAATAGCATCTCAAAGTGCTTTACAGATTAAAATGACCCCACATAACCCCCCCAGAACAAAAACATGATGACAATTAAACCCTTCCCCCGTTCTCCCAACCCATCTCCCATGCAACTAAGCTTTACATTACAATGTCACTACGTGACTCTGAACCCATTCAAATCCTAAATTAATGCATCGAACATAAACAAAACAGAAGTAATTATTTCTGGACCTAAAGAGGAATGATCAAGAGTCCGCATACAGCTTCAATTAATACAGCTAGAAACTACTGATTAGGCCTGAAATCTAGGTGTAGTAATGGACTCAGACCTGAAAATCGAAGGTCACATAAAGGCAATAGCAAGGTCAGCCTTCTGTGACCTGAAGAACATTTCTAGAATTAAAGGACTAATGTCGCAACAGAACCAATATTTTTCTGATGTTGTTTTTTTGGACATTAGACAATGTGCCCTTTGGATGAAGAAAGTTCCTGGAAAAGCTGATTTGAAAGATTTTTTTTAATGATTATTTAAATTCATTCGTAGATCATTTCTGGCTATAGCAACTCATAAACATTCACAACTATTCTTTGGAAGGCTAGTTTTCTGCCGTACATAAAAGCACATAGTTCTTGTGGCTTTGGCTCGTTTTGTATATAATTTAGGCATCTAGATGTTCTTCACAAAGAATGTTAATTTTACCTGCTTTTTCCTTAAAAAGGAGTCTATTCTTAGAATACTTTTAATATATATATATATATATATATATATATATATAAGGTTAATGTTTTACAACTAAAACGTTTGCCACACATAATCTCTGTGGCTGTTGATGCATATTAATTAAATAATGAAAAACAATGACAAGTTTCATATCATTTTTTTTAGTGATTTTGTTTGTTTTTTTTAGTCATCTCTGTTCTTTAAAATATTAACATATAATATATCATTGATAAATACATTATTTGAGAATAAATTCATTATTTAATTTTTATCTCAGGGTAAATACTTTTATCACTGATACTTTGTACTAAATTTTCAAAAACAGCATTGTTGATTATGAAATTTGGAGCCTTCTTTTTAATTTTTTCCAATCTCATTTAGATGTCTGATTAAGATGAAGTTTTGCATAGCTCATAATTAAGTACAAAGTAGGCACTAAATTAAAGATATTTATCCACATACCCTGCCATTCCCACATATGCTTATTCATTGTTCCTGGGGGACTATAAAAACTTTTATTGTTCCATTTGTAAAGGGTACTTATGGGGCATTGCTGCTAAGCAATCAATGCCACTCACTAAACAAGTGTGTTAGGCTCTCGTTGAAGAAGCCAATTAAAATTTTAAGTAGAAAAGCAAGAATAATAAAAAGGGAAAACAACATTGTGAAATTTTTTAATGTCTTTCAATACTTTTTTTAAAATCTATGAATAACAAGAAAATTTACGATTAACTGATGTCAAATTGTTCTAGATTTTTTATTTAAAAAATTTAATCAGTTATGTGTCTTCAGAGCAACAACACACAACATATAAACACACCTACTACAAAGCTTAACAACAACTCAGCATGTGCAAGGTAATTCCAGTCTCTACTGACCAGTTTATATTAGGATTTTACAGCGTGCTGCACACGGACCGCTTTTGTGAGACCATGCACCAATTGGGCCAAAGCAAAACACTAACCTGTTTTTCCACTATTTTGTTTTTGTTTGTTAATGATGACATTAAACATATTACAGATAAATCTAGTTCCCTACTATTTAATGAAATGTATTTTTTGAAAGTTATCAACTTAGAAATGGAACAACTTAAATCAATGTCTTCATTAATGACTTGGTAGATATTCCATTGAACCAGAATTAAAAAAAACGAGTCATTCTGCATGAAAGGGCATGTTTCCTGAATCTTGGCAAATGTCTTTGCAGTGAATTTTGTTTGAACATCTGGATTTCCCATCCATATTTCTATTGTATACTATTATGTGAACATTTTCCAACTATAACAACTTTGATTACAAGATGAAATTTATGTGCAGTATTGATCATTCTTCTAAATTACTTCTGCAATTCTGTCTAACATCCTGAAAATCAACTTCTGGGCCAATTCCTGACCATCGGTGACTAATGTTTTTTAATATGTGGAGATTTTTGTTTTTGTTTTATTTTTTGTGTCAGTTTTTTAAGAACTGACCTCAGTTTCTCAGTGAACTTGAGTCCAAAATTTGGGGGTCTTTGAACTAGGTTGATCCTTTTTTCCTGTGACACGGTGTGTATTGTTTGTGCAATGACCACCAAAGTGTTCCTAGATTGTTGGAAGAAGTTGTTCTTAGAGGACCTTTTGATCCCTCTCTTAACATGGCTGTGTTAGGGTTAGAATTGGGAGTAATACCACTGTCTTTCAACAGAAGCCCCACATATGTCCCATACATGATTCCTTGAAGAAGATAACTCCTAGGCCCTCATATATCAACCCTACTTAAGCACAGTTCTGTGCGTATTTCGTATTTCTTCCTTTATTTCCAACACGAACCTCTCCACTGTCCTGACAACATTTACTGCCTCTGTCACTTTCTCCCAGGCACTGTTCTATTTTTTAACTGGTTACCCCTGAGCTGATTGAACCAAACAGCAATGTTTGGGACTAATTTAACTGTTTTAATGTTTTCAAAGAAGTTTAATATTGCCACAGAAGTAAATAGCAGCAAAAGAAACGATTCTTTACCACATTTTTTTTAAATGTCTGCAGCAGGAATATAACTGCGTGCTGGAGGGGGGGAGACATGAAGCAGAGGAACCACTGATAATAGAGGGCAAAAACTATCTGTCTTAAAATGAATTTGCATTAACTATGACAATTTTTAAAAAGTCTGTTCATCATGACTCTTTTTTTGCCCCACTTATGTTTCACCTCAATCTTGGTGTCACTGAAATTCTTTTTTTCATACTCTTGGCCATTATTTTCAGGAAGAATGCATGGATTTAATGCATGTGTTAGAGGATGTTGTGTGACCAAATATGGTTAATTGAGGGTGTTTCTGTGTGCAAATGACTGTGAACAGTCACGAGCACCCGGGTACGCACATGTGGGATTTATCAACAGATGATTGAGGAGGAACATGCGTACGAGTGGCCACCTGATATTTGATATATACAGCTTTTGACTGTTCCTGCACGAACATTCTAAATTTCTTTTGTAGAATACAATATAGGACAGTTTCTACGAACGTTTGATAAATGAGACTCCTGCTCTTTATCCCTGCATGTTCTGCAGAATTTCATTCTGTCCCTGATCATTCATTTGGATAGCAGTGGAATTTTTTTTGTGCTTCTTGTAACAAGGAATATTTCCCAAAATGTTCACCTGACTATTATTGCAGATGTGTTTACAACCACCTAATGTCAGTGTTGAGTAAGCTGTGCACTGGTGGCAACTCTACATTCTGCCCTGCTCCTCAGGAGGAGCTAGTCCCTGGACATGCCGGAAACTATTGAACATCCCCCTGCCTTCTTCACAGGTGTTGATAAAGTTATCACAATGTGCCATTCCTGCAACAGCATGTACCTGTGTCTGTGCCAGTAATGAGGTTGAACACTCTTCCTTTCAGTTAAACACTGACACGCCCATGTGTGTCCCTTACATGCACAGCCACTTGTATTTTTTTGCCAATCCATGTAATGAGCAGGCAGCAGTTTTATATCACATCATATCATATAAAAGGAGAGAACAGAGGAGGTTAAGATGGAAACGGCAAGAAGGTGTAGAGATCAATAATCTCTGTAGAAAAGGAAGGATGAAACAGTTCTTATGAATGAGTTATCCACTTTCAGCTGCTCTACCTTTTTCTTTTCTACCCTCCTCTATCACCCTCCAAACTAACACCCCCCCTTCTGTTAAGCCTTATCTCCCCCACAATGCATACTCAAGGTATTTCTAATCCGCTTATACTTGTTCAGCTTTGTTCTACATTGTAACTTAATATGGGCTGTGCCCCACTTTATCTGTGTGTGATGGATACAAGGTTACTGTATTTACCACCTGCTAAAGAACATCTCTTTTTTATGTTTCACAAACAAACACACACGGATGAAGAATCCAAGGCCAAACGTTCAAAGCACTCTTTTCTTCTTTCTTTGGGAGAGGAGGAGGTTAAGAGCAGAATGTAATTATAGGAAGTTAAGAGACACAATAGTGAGTAATAGAGGTCAACCAACATAGCAGGTGGAGAAAAGAAGGCTTGAAGAAAGGCTCCTGAGAAAAAGCCTGCACACTTAGACCTCTAACCTAAGACCTACAGCTATATAGAGCCTTTTTAACCTTATCTTAGCCAGTGGATTGCAGCCTGTTTCTCATTCAAGTCTTCTCACACTACACCTCTTGATGAGTAAGACAGTGTATAGTACCAGTATTTCACTGGAGATTATTTATGGTAGCAGTTGCATGCTTGTAAGCCTGTAAATTAGATTGATGATAGCTACATTGGTGGATCCAGAGTCAAATCATTATGTTTTTGCTCTGTGGTAATGAAGACATTTCTGTCTTCTGTTCTAACAAAAATGTTGCTGTTGATTGTGTTTTGCAGGCATTTGTCTCTCCACATCTCTCCTAAATTCCCACAACATTTCAGTCAGGTTAATGTCTGGACTTTGACTGGGCCATTGCAGGACTTTGATTCTTATTTCTTAGTCTTTATATTGTAGATATGTGCTGTGTTCAAGATTATTGTGGTGTTGGATGTAGGGCTGTAAAGTCCTAGTCGACTGGTCAACTTATTGGTTGATGCGTTCTGAGTCGACCAAAATTCTGATTGGTCTATTTTGATCCGTGTTAATTTTTGAAATCTGATTGGACAACAGACATTCCATGAGAGCTGATCGGTGCTGATCTTAGAGTAGGCTACAACAGCGCTGCCTCTCGTGTGATATTGCTTTAACAGTCTACAGGGAGATTGAAGAACGTCCACGTTATTCAACGTGCTGTGGCATCAGTGCTTGATTTGTAAATCATTAGGTGCCCGGAACGCAAAGTACATGACAGCGCAGGCATGACCAAAGACGCGCACAGGTCCCGGAACTCAGTAAATGGTAGCGGGGGAAAAAACGTGTAAAAACTTGATGTGGGGCTTACAGGCCTGAATGTTTTAAATATTGTAATGTTCTCCAATAGATGCAGACAATGGTTGTAATCGAATGCTTTAATGCTGACTGCTGTTGGCCGCAATCACGCCGTACAAAACAGTAATCAAAAGAACTCTCACATAAACCGGTTGTCTGTCTAGCTACATTTACAGACACACACCAGTTCCCCGGTACTCAACTGCACACTCCCCCGTGCGCAGCCTGCAGTTTTTTTTAATTTTTTATATAATATTTTATACATGAGAGGGGTGCCAGATCAGCCAAAATAGGTCAGAATCAACAGGTGGGGGATCCTGTTCCGGCAGGATCCGGCTCAAATTAAGCCCTGTGTGGCTTGCTGAATATTTTTGTTTAGTGTTTACTACAGTGAGTCCTCTACCATGTCAAAGACATCGGCAGTGTGGCAGAATTTAATTGATTACAGCCCTATTTATTTTGTTTCATTTTATTGCTAATAATAACGAACATATGGTTCCCTTTTATTATTGTGCAGATTTATTTCTGTTTACTGGATTTGGTCGGGTTTTTTATTTTATTTATTTTATTGCCTAATGCGCAATTGCGCCGTGCCCACAGTCTTTGTTTTGAGCCCAATGCACAGCTTTATTCCGTTTGTACTTGTCTTGATCAGGGATGTTTAATAAAGATCATTTTCCCTGAATTGCTTTGCCGTTTATTGTAATTGTAGTAATCATGGCATATTATATTGCGCAGATGCGAGTAATGCAAAATGCTGTCAGAACATCCCCCCCCCCCCCCCCCCCGCAAATTAGTCGATTTTTGGCAGCTGTACTTT
Organism: Valencia hispanica; assembly: GCA_963556495.2. Classification (NCBI taxonomy): domain Eukaryota; kingdom Metazoa; phylum Chordata; class Actinopteri; order Cyprinodontiformes; family Valenciidae; genus Valencia; species Valencia hispanica. The sequence goes on along the minus strand of OY747703.1, from coordinate 51,086,426 downwards.
GGTCTGTTGGGTCGAAATGAGATTGTTCAAGAAATCTTGTGGTTCATCTAGGTGCAACCTTGCAAACCCTGTGTTTCTATATTGTTTTTAGAAAGAAAAGGCTGTCTCCTAGCAACAAATCCAAACAAATATTTTTTATTTAGCCTTTTTGTAATTATCTTATCACTAGCTTTAATATTTAAAACATAACTGTGACTTTTTCGGCACTCACAACAGAATAGTCAGTGGGACTATCCTGTTCCTTAATAGGCTTGTAATTTTGAAAAGTATCCCGCCTTCACTTGGTTTGGTTTAGTTTCACACTGTACTTGTGAAAACAGAACAGATAGGGTGGACAACATCATGCAGTTAACAGCTACTTATTTCTGGCGGAAAAAACCTGAAATGAACTCAGACTAGGAGGGAAGAAAGAATGAAGATGAAGAAATCCATCCCCTTCAGCAGCAGAGTTTTAGACTTATGGTTTCTGTTTTTACTGTACTTTGGTGTTCTAACCCAACTGCTTTTCCAGAAGAACCTGTGAACCCACCAGCATTTTGTGAGTCTCTTTGGTTTGCTGAATAGAGTGTTCGCATTTCCCACTGGATGTGAAATGCACCAGGGTTCACTTACAAGCGAACCAAGACCCTCTTTTTTCAGTCTGACCACAGCTTGCTTGATTGGTCAGCATCAGAGGTTAGATGAACTTTCACACCTATCCAAACAAAGTGAACTATTCCAGGAAGCAAACTCTTGTACACTAAAAGCAGACGAAACAGCTCACTTGTGGAAGCACCCTCAATGTTTCCCATGTAGATCTTTTTTTTTACACTTTCTCTGAGTATTGCATGGCCTGACCTTTGGGGAATTGGTTGGGATGTGAACTCTTGGTAACTGTCTTCAATTTTCTTTTGTAATTTATAGTATCTAGCTGCTGTTTTCCCATGTTAAATCTGCTTACTTTATGCAAAGCTGCATTGTTTTTGCTCATATGAGTGCAGAGGACAGGAACTTGTATCCAAATCAGTTTCAACCTATCCACAGTAATCTCAGATGATGACTTCAATACAAAAATCAAGTAATCCACATGATGAGATGAAGATTTCAAATCAGCAAGTCAACTCTTAACTGTATTCCTGTTTAACAACAGAATAGGGAATAGATTAAATCCTGTAAATTGGCTTTGTGAAAAAGTCTATTAAATGTTTCATAGAAAATTCTAACTCTGTGATTTTAATTGGCTTTGACAGCATCTACGGTAATTTGATGAGTGTAGTGTGGACTAGTTTTATACTGTTTGATAATATAGGATAGTGTTCATTTTGATGTAAAAACATAATTGACTATTTAAGTCATAAACCATTAAAAAACAACTTTACAGTACTTACTCCCAGGTTGAAAACATAAAGCAAAAACTGACTTTGTGGAACAAGGAGGAAACCCTCTGACTGTTTATGCTCTGATGCCTTGCCATTTAAAAAAAAAAAGCTGATTGGTCGGCTTGTGCACATGCTGATCTCTTATCACGAACATGACCTGCTCTGAAGCTGGTTAAGTTTCCAGCATCAGTTGCCATGGTGATTCTCCCTGGTAAAATGTGGACCAGTTTTGTCACACTAAAAACTCACAGTGACATGCTGAAGGCACTAATCCTGTTGTTTGGTAAAAGCCAAAGGCTTCATCATAACCCAGAGTGGACTGTGGTCCAAGCTAGAAAAGCACAGAAATGTTGTGGGTTGAAAAAACTGTTAGTTCCGCTGTTTTGAAAGGTATCTGTGTAATGCCAAAATATATAATGAAATGTCAAACATGCTGTTGGATCAATTTAACCTTGCCAAGAGTGTATTTACTGAATTTTAAAAAGCATTTTAGCTTATAAACAGTCACATAAAGAAATCAGTCAAATGGGATTCTGTTAACATGCTGTCAGCTGATTTAAGGATCATAGAGGTCTTTGAAATGTTCTTGATTTGTAGTCATGTGGCTATATTTGGTGTCTTGTGGAGCAGTTGATGGATTTACACATGATGGCTTTGTCTGTGGTAATCTGGTGTAGGTCTAGTTTTTTGTGATATAAGGAGCTGAGCCAAAAGCTGGTGCTCTCAATTTACAGGTAAATTTACATTCCAACCTTCAGAAATGGTCATAGCAGAGACAAGCAGCTAGAATTATCTTCTATTATAAGGTAGCTGAACTCTGCCTCAGAGTAAATCTGCTCCGTTGCTTTCAAATGAGATTAAAGGTGGTTCAGGTACCTGGTTTTATAGGAAAATCACACCCATACCAAGACAGACCCAGAATTTGCTGGAGAGACTATTAATGTAAACTTAGATTTTGATTCCACCTAAAGATTGAGTTCATATTACTCAAATTTGCCTAATTTGTCAACTTCTTCTTCTCTTTTGGCTTTTCCCTTCAGGAGTTGCTACAGTGAATCATCTGTCTCCATTTAGTCCTGTACTCTGCATCCTCTGCCCTCACACCAACTAACTTCATGTCCTCTTTAACCACATCCATAAATCTCCTTTTTGGTCTTCCTCTCTGCTTCCTGCCTGGTGCTCCAACTTCAGCATCATTCTACTGATATAATCACTGTCTCTCCTCTGAACATGTCCAAACCATCTCAGTCTGGCCTCTCTGACTTTATCTCCAAAACATCTAAGCTGAGCTGTCCCTCTGCTGTACTCATTCCTGATCCTATCCCTTCTCATCACCCTCAAAGAGAATCTCAACATCGTGACTTCTGCAATCTCCAGTTCTGCCTCATGTCTTTTTCTCATTGGTACTGTTTCTAAACCGTACATCGCTGGTCTCACTACTGTCTTGTATACCTTTCCATTCATTATTCCTGAAACCCTTTTATCGCACATCATACCTGACACTTTTCTCCACCCATTCCAACCAGCTTGCACATGCTTCTTCACCTCTTTTCCACACTCTCCATTGCTCTGGACCATTGAGCCCAAGTACTTAAAGTCCTCTACCTTTACTTCTGCTCCCTGTAACTTCACCGTTCCCCTTGTGTCTCTCTCATTTACACACATGTATTCTGTATTGCTGCAAATAATCTTAATTCCTTTTCCAGTGCATACCTCCACCTCTCTAGCTTTTCCTCTATCTGCACCCTGCTCTCACAGCAGATCACAATATCATATGCAAACATCATAGTCCATGGAGACTCCTGTCTATCCTCATCTGTCAGCCTGTCCATCACCAAAGCAAATAAGAAGAGGCTTAGAGCCAATGCAGTCCCACCTCCACCTTGAACTCCTCTGTCATTCCTACAGCACACCTCACTGCTGTCTCACAGCTCTCATACATGTCCTGCACCACTCTAACATATTTTCTGCCAACCTAGACCATCTCATGCAATACCACAGCTCATCTCTCGGCACCCTTTCATATGCTTTCTCTAAATCTACAAAGACACAATGCGGCTCTGTTGTACTCTTTTTTGGCATGAAATCATACTGCTGCTCACAAATGCTCACTTCTGAGTGAAGCCTAGCTTCCACCACCCTTTCCCACAGCTTCACTGTATGATTAGCTTTATTCCTCTGTAGTTGCCACAATTCTGTACATCTCCCTTGTTCTTAAAAATCGGCACTAGAACACTTTTCCTCCATTCTTCAGGCTTATTTTCACTCTTCAAGGTCTTGTTGAATAACTTAGTCAAAAACTCTACTGGCACCTCTCATAGACACTTCCATACCTCCACATGTATGCCATCAGGGCCAACTGCCTTTCCCCTCTTCATTCTCTTCAAAGCATTCCTCACTTCATCTTTACTAATCTCAGCTACTTCCTGATCCACAACAGTCACCTCTTCCAAGTACTCTTATCATCTTCCCATCACACACTTGGCACCTGTCAGTACATTTCCATCCCTATCCTTAATCACCCTAACCTGTTGGGCATCCTTTACATCTCTATCTCTCTGCCTCACCAACCTGTACAAATCATTCTCTCTCTCCTTACTGTCCAACCTAGCATACAGGTCATCATACGCCCTTTGTTTGGCCTTTGCCACCTCTACCTTCACCACACGCTGCATCTCCCTGTACCTATGTCCTCTGTGTCCCACTTCATCTTAGCTAACTTCTTTCTCTGTATATGCTCATAAGTCACCCTATGTTCCTGCTTCTTCTTTTTTTTTTTTTTTTATTAAACGTTCCTGCTTCTTCTGGAAGAAAGTATTTACAACAGCCATTTCCATCCTTTTCGCAAAGTCTAACAACATCTGTCCTTCTTTGTTCCTATCCTGGATACCAAACCTTCCCATCACTTCCTCTTCATCTGTTCCCTTCACCAACATGTCCGTTAAAGACTGCACCAATCACCACCCTCTCAACTCTGGGAATACACTGCATCAAATCATCTAGTTCACCCCAGAATTTCTGCTTCTCTTCAATCTCACATCCTACTGGTGGGGCATAACCACCAACGACATTGATCATTATTCCTTCAATTTCAAGCTTCAGACTCATCAGCCTATCTGGCAGTCTTTTCACTTCCAGGTCATTCCTAACAAACTCCTCCTTCAAGATAACTCCTACTTAATTTCTCTTTCAATCTACACCATGGAAGATCAACTTAAATCCTTCTTCTAAGCTTCTAGCCTTTTTACCTTTCCACCTGGTTTCCTGAACACATGGTAAATCCACCTTCCTTCTCTGGATACTATCTATGATCTCTCTGGCTGTACCTGACATAGTCCCAGCTTTTAAGGTCTCTACTTTCAATTCCAAACTCTTGAGGTTTCTCTTCTCTCTCTGGCTACAAACACATCTTCCTCCTCTCTTCCGTCGACCAGAAGTAGTCCAATTTCCATTAGCACCCTGTGGATCAACAGCATCAGTGGCAGTCTTTGTTAACCCGGGCCTCGACCGATTCATTATAGAGTTCATGTTTGTGATTCGCATATTTGATTTGCCTTAGCTTTTTTGTCGGATGCCCTTCCTGACACAACCCTCTGTATTTTTCCTGACTTGGGACCGGCACAACAAGTCACTGGCTTGTGACCCCTTGTGGTTGCCTAATTTGTCAACATTACTTGTTATTTCTGAATTAATTTTAAACTTAGCTTTTTCGTGACCTTTTTTATTGTAATTGTTTTAAAGTTCAATCAGTAGCATCTAGTGAAACAAACTAAGTTCATATAACCTAAACATCTGTCATTTTTTTACATTAATAAGGAATTCTGAGTAAACTGTACTTTTTAATGGTCCTATTTAATTGTAATTATCTGCTTGAGCTCAAGCAAGTTAATATCATCAAGTTTGCCTTTAGCGCCAGATAAAAGAAAATTGTTTTACCTTATTTCCCAGGGGGCTTTGTTTATAGTACCTTGAGTGACCTGGAAGTGTGTTGGATTGAACTGCCCATGGGTACGTTTTTTAAAATGCGTTTCTGCTGTTCAAACTCTGGTGACATTATTGATTACAAATCCACAGCTATTACAATATTTTCTCAGTTGAAATAAATCATACTGTTAGCTGTCATTTTTTGTTAGTACATGTATTGTGTGTTTAGCTTGCCAAAGATGAAGTGGAAGTGGAAATCTTGTGGGGGGTTTCTAGTTGGAAGAGGTATTTAAAGACTATTTTAAGAGCTATTTAAACACTACTGGTTAAAACATGGAAGTTACACACCAACAGTAGCAGTTCCTTGTTTGCACCAGGTGTGCACTCTCTTATTAGTACATTCTACATAAAACTTCCATTCCATTTGGGGCACAAGTACATTGAACATAGTCCACTGCACTTATTTAATTACTGCTTCATTACTTAAAACATTTTGGGCAAACCAGTTAGCTGAATTTATTTAAGTGGATTCGACTATCCGGGTTTATATATATCCTTTCTAGTCTAGGAACATCTTGAGTTCCTCTAAGATGAGCTGAGGGGTGTTACTGGGAGTAAGGATCTATGGAATTTGCTCCTGGACCTGAATCTTGAAATACAGAAGATATAAAGATTGTTTAATTTAACCGACTGAAAGAGCTATGCCTCCACATGTCTTTAGTGCACAATTTTTCTTTCTGTAATTAATCAACATAAAACTTTAATTTGCTTTACACCACTGCCATATTTTAAAGCTATATTTCTTTTAATTTTCAATCAGCTAGTAGCCCTCCACTATGACTGTAGTTGGATGATTAGCGCCCCCTTTGTGTTGTGTTTCGTAAAGCAAACTATATCATGCTTATGGTGCAGAGTCACATTCTGTGTTTGTGTGTCTGTTTTTGTTCTTCAGGTCTTTGTGAGGAGTTTTTGAGGAGAAAATCCTGTGTAGAAAAGGCAAATCTGCAAATATCATTACCAGCTGGATACAGCTTCATGCAGTCACTCCACTTTCCTGTAGCTGTAGTCATATACATTATTCTCTCTATCTTTCCCTCATTTACAAACAAATACTCACACAGCTGACACAGCAATTCTAACTAAAACATTGCTGACTTTGACTCATTTTTATACAATCTAACTTAGACCACGACCTTAATTAGGACCAGGTTGTGCTGGACTTTAGCTTTAATTTAACCTGAATTCATAGCTCAATGCTGGCCCTAATACTCTTTAGAATGGGGCAGCTGATCACTTTTAGGGATACCACTTCCAGAAAGGTCAGTGGAGCCCCTATTGATGGAACAAAAACAAGAAGATACTGTTTGTCCATTTCCCAACACTCACATACGAAACGCTCTGCCTGAAGTTTCTCATAATGGCTTCATATGCTACTTGTATAAAAAAAAAAGACAGAGAGAATAAAGGGAAAAGAGAAGAAAATCATGTTTGTCATGCATTTATTGTGGTTGTTTTGAATTACCTTGAATCATTTCAGCCTTTTCCTCTCAAGTGGCTGCATTGCAGTTCAGTTGCCTGTTTTACAATAATGATTCAAAGCCAGAGCTAGGATTGTTTTCTAAAAGCATTTTCTTGGGCGCTCTTACATTTCTTCATGTATTCCCCTCAAGCAACATATGAGAGCCGGTGTTAGCGAACACCTTTAGAGATTCCAGATGTCCGTGTCACTAAGTTTATTCAAATTTCAGACATGATGCAGGTTAAACGCCAAAGGCTGCAAGAAATAAATGCCAGAACTAACAGAGACAGATATGACATAGCAACTCTTGAGTGTGAAAGCAAAAATAATGTAAAATCTACAGGTTTCCACCATTACTGACTCCTATCTATGTAGTTACAGGACCTTAACCACTGCTGCTCGCATCATCACTAAAACTAGGAAAATAAGAACACACCACCCCAATCCTAAAGTCTTTACACTGGCTCCCGGTAGCGGACTTGAAATAATTTTGTTAGTTTTTAAATCACTGATTGGCTTAGCAAAAAAATTTTTTAAAGATCTGTTGTCACAGTATCAACCTTCAGTACCACTAAGGTCCTCTAATTCAAGTCCACTCTTCATCCCCAGATTCAGAACCAAACATGGAGAAGGAGCATTCAGTTTTTATGCTACTCTAATCGGAAACAAACTTATAGAAGACTGCAAAACTGCTGAAACACTGAGTTCCTTAAAATTAAGGCCCGAAAACCTATATGTTTAGAGATGCCTTCGATTAATAGCCACCGAAACATCATGAACTGTAGTCTGTTTTCCCACCAACTATTGTTTTTGCTCTTATTTTATTTTACTTCTAAGCATGTGAAGGACTTTGAATTGCCTTGTTGCTGAAAATTGGCTATATAAATAAACTTGTCCTGCCTTGCGTTGCTGTTAATTAGACAGAGATTACATTAGATAAAAAAACTGACTGTTTCATATTATGAGTGCAGCTAAAAATAAACTGATTCATTCAATGTGACTTTTTATTTTTATTTGATCATATTTTGAAAAGTGTGATCAAACGATCCCCGCTACACGTGTAACCCTACAGCTGATTTGAAATATTTTCTTCCTGCCAGGTGTAATAAAGAGGTCACACTTTGAATTTACCAGCTGTTAGCAAGAATGTACATAAACTGTTGGGAGAGAGCAACGTTAGATAAGGTTCATTGTGCATGCCAAATCAATACGTCTTTGTGTAAATCAGAAAAGGTAATAATCTACATGGGCTTGGGAATGCTGATAATAACATTATTGTATTTTTCTCTCGCTCAGTGTGTGTGTGCACGTGTGTCTGTGTTGGTGTTTTATGGTACTCAAACCACAGGTGGTTAAAACAGCATGTCTCCGTCATTCATTTTAAATGGTTTAGTACAACCCACATGATCCAAGTAATCACTATTATTTAGAAACAGTTTGGTTGACACACAAACACGCACAGACTACTCTCGCTTGCTCACCTGCCAAACTACAGGGGCACACCGGTCAAGATTATTATAGTTATTTCCAGGTCTGACAAAGAGGCTGTAATGTCCATGTTCACAATGATACACTGTCATAGTCAGGCTCAAAAGAGGAGGGCCACACATGATGCTTGTTGATTTCAGTAGTTATTAAACAAGAAAAATAGTAAAAATGAGTCACAATATATCAGGGTTTTTTTTTTTACAAGTGAAAAATGTGTGACAATTTAAAGTGAGCTAAACTGAATCTATGCCATATATCACAAGATCACCAGTGTGATTTTCATGAGAAAAAGGAAATAGAGATGTTTAACTCAATAAATATTTTACACCTTTGGCTCTTAAAGGTTTGACATGACTTTGACAAGTCATCTGGAACAAGCATCACAGACCTAGAAAATTCCTCAATGTCAAAATCAGTTGGATCATACATCTTTTTTGGAACATTTCTAAAGGGAGCTATAAGGAGCTACTGGTTTACCTTGTCTGATGTCATTGTGACCAAACCTGCTTCTCAAAACTGGAGGTTCTACAAACCGTCTTTATTTATAGCAGTAAGTTTTGCCAATACGATGTAATTTTTTACCTCTGCCAGGAGGTAATATTTGTCTGTCTGTCTGTCTGTTGGCAATATAACTCAAAAGGTTATGGACAGATTTGGATGGCATTTTCAGGAAATGTTCGCAGTGGGACCAGGAATAGCTGATTACATTTTTGGGGTTGATCCGAAATGAAGCGTGCATCCACTTTCCAATCAGCAGTGCTATTGTGGAGTCCATTCCCATCTCAGAGAGCTCTGCAGCCCTGCTAAGGTTGGAGCATATGCACAACAAATTAATCATTCAAGCACGAATCTCCCCTCCCAGCTGGAGAGGGGGTTTGGGTGAGTGGCCCTGGCGGAGGTCTGCGCTCCGAGTGCTTTTCTAGTTTTTGATTGTTGTACCTTATTATAATGTAAGACGCTTTGAATTGCATTGTTGCTGAAAAATGCTATACATATAACTTTCCGTTGCCATGCATAGCCTTTTGCCTTATCTAATTACCGGTACTGTACATGCTTGTCCAAAAGCATAGCAGTAATTAACCTAACTTGTTTCTGTAGACTAAGAGATCAGATGATCAAAACTGTTTTTTATTTGCTTGTTTAATTTGTTATTCAATTAGTTGAACCCTCAAATGACCGTGAAACAATATTAGTGACTGTAAAAACAAAGAAATTTAAAATATATCTTAGTAAAGACAATGAGGATGTGAGGTGTCATTTTTTATGTTTATCTGAACCTGAGCTAGTGTTAGCAGCTACTATATTCTATGCATTAGGGTGATTGCCTTTTTAATATTACTTATTAAAAATCCCACTGAGCATAAGATCATGAAAAAGTTTTGGGTTAAACAGAGTCTATTTACCACATGTCCAGCCACTTAAAACGGCACATTTAATGTAACAGAATTTGTAAGTAAACCTATATACTTGTCTTTGGTAATCGTGCTTACCCATGATAAAGACGTTGCTTCATTTTTCTGGTAGTAAAGGTGGCTGTAGTCTCCAAATAAAAGTCTGGGAGAAACAGTTGAGGTTTCTTGCTGGGTAACATGTTGAACATAGCATCTCTGCTTTGAATAGCACCACAGTGGCTGGGAAGCAAGTCCCTGGCCCTTTGTACTTCAACCTTTCGTTTTCTAAACTCAGCCTTTCTCCCTCTCTTTTTCTCCTATCAAAGTATAAACTTTTCAGCATCCAAAAAACAGCAGTACAATGTAAGAAAGCATTTATCTCTTTCAGCAATTCAGTTCTTCACTATTATTTGCAAAATGCTCTTTTCCAACAGAGTTTCTCTTACATAATAATAATGGCTTGCATTTATATAGCGCTTTTCAAGACTCTCAAAGCGCTTTACAACTCCATTATTCATTCACTCTCACATTCACACATTGGTGGAGGCAAGCTATGATTATAGCCACAGCTGCCCAGGGGCAGACTGACAGAAGCGAGGCTGCCATATCGTGCCATCGGCCCTTCTGGCCAACACCAGAAGGCAAGGTAGGTGAAGTGTCTTGACCAAGGACACAACGACATGTAGCAGGTGGAAGCTGGAATAGAACCCACAATTTCTGGGTTGCAGGCTGACAACTCTACCACTGAGCTACACACACCCTATACTTTCATTTCCTCTTTTAATTAATTTTTCTCCATCATAAGGGCCCACTGGCATTAAAAAAGGATTTCGTATGTATGACTACTGAATAGTTTGGTTCAAAGAGAGCTAGAAAAAACCTGCAATGGCAGCCATAACAAGTGTATTGATCCTGAGCTCCAAACAAATTAGAGCATCCCTACACACTGTCAAACAAAAAAAAGACAACCTAGTTTTAGCTTGAGTCTTCATAAAATTACTGAGAGTGGGTCTATGTTCACTTGAAACCAGCAGGATATAAGTGCACAAGAACTGTCTGCTTTGAATTCCATGGACATTCGACAAAGAAATTCACTCAGATATCCTTCAGTGCAATACCTCGTTCATTTGGATCTAAAGATGTGATAAAACAGGGAGCCCACATGTAATGCATGTTGATATCAGTGGTTTACAATCATTAAATAGACTAATAAATATCAGAAAATCAAAGTCTGGATGAATGAAAACAAATCAATTGCCCCTTTCAGATCATAGTTCCACAATAATCAGTAAACTATGATCCCCCTTTATGGGTATAATTATTATTATAAAAGTAAAGTTGGTGTTCACCAGTCTCAGCTTGTCCTTATCTACATCAGGATCTGCTGATGAATGTACTTCTCATGTTAGATGGACACTGGAGGATGATACTGTTTGTTTGCACCCAAGACTACTTCTAGTTTCTTTCCTTTGTATCGTATCACTACATCACTCTCAAAATGTATCAGCGGATACAACAGTTTGTGGGACAAGTTCTACAATTCAGTGTTGATACGTTTAAAGGTTTACTGTATAATCAATGATAACTTAGTTCCACCTTAAACTACCAGGGAGAGAATCTCAAAGATATTAGAAGTTAGCACAAAGAATATCCCCTAGGCCAGGGCATGTTTTTATATCTACCTTCAATAACCTGTGTAAACTTTGGGTTGTATGAAATAACTTTTTTCCCCAAAAAATGTTATAAAAAAGAGAGAAAGAAAAGTTCTTATTTCTGTTTTAAATTTCAGAATTCCATTTCATTAATCAAAAGAAATTATATGATAATGTGATTTATCTCTTAGATGTCATCTGTTCAATATAGAAACAGTCATTATTAATGATAATAATAATTAGTATTTGTACTATGTGTAGCTTTATCATTCATTTCACACTTTTTGCTATGTTGAACTTCTTTGCATTGGAAGTTTGCTAATGTACTATGCTAATGTTAACTAGCTCCCTCTCTGTTTTGATGTGACTCGTTGATAATTCACTTCATGACATGAGCAATCTCTTTAGAAATTGTGTTCTTCTGCTTCATAAACTATGTACTTTGTTTTGAATATTGTTTTTATTCAAATGTGTTATATCTTCCTGGTCCTCTGTGTACAGGTCTCTCGCAATATGCATCTGGCTCCAGGTATTATTTTCAGGTCCCACCAATGTCTTTTTAAATCCTTAAATTAAATATTATAAATTTTCCTTTGCACAGTCTTGAACCAGAGAACAACCTAGACAGGTTTTCCTTTACGCATGTGCCAACTGAACAAACCAGCACGGATGAACCAACAAGGGTTTCATATGATGGGGCTGTAGCATGTTGTTGGGTCTTAGGGGCTGTTTACACGACAACGTTTTTCAGCAAAACGGAGGTTTTTCTCTCCGATTCGGCCTCTCGTTTACACGACAACGGGAAAACGGGGGGGCGAAAACGCAGCTTTTGGGAAACGGCTTCCAGAGTGGAGGGTTTTGGAAACGCTGGGGGATTTGTTGTCATGTAAACGCAAGCCGGAGACTTTTGAAAACGATGACGTCACTGCCAGCCACCTACGGACTTGTTGCACTTGCGCACTCTGCCTTTCTACAGAAAAACAACAACAATGGCGGATCCAGGTATGCGGTTACTGCTGATGCAGCTTCTGAAGTTATTTGGTCTCTCTGTAAGCAAAACTTAGAGATCATCAGGCTTCTATGCGATCGCCAACGGAAACGCATACAGTACATGCGCCAAATAATCAATATGCCTTTATTTAAGCGGAGGAGAACTACAAGAAGACTGCCATTGTTAGTTCTCATGAAATGTTTCTTTTCCGGGTTGTGAGGGGGAAAACTTGGAACACTGCATACACGGGGCCCACTGCCACCTAAAGGCCGGGCATATGTACTACATCGTTTTCCATCGCGCGCCCTGTCGTGTAAACGTAGTGCGTTTTCACCCGCGTATTCAAACAAAAATGGCAACGTTGTCGTGTAAACAGCCCCTTAAGGTGGTGTTGAGAGTCCTACAGCATTCTTCCCACGGCTGTTGATTGTGCCTCAGCTGAGTGTGCCCTAAAAGTAAGGTGTGACCTAGGCCCAGAATGACTTGCTTTTCAGTCCAGATCTAGATCGGAGTTCAGAGTTTGAGACTTGCTGCCCTAGGCTAACACACAAACAGCCACATGTGAGCCTTATTAAATAGAGTCATGCTAAGATGTTGTATCATTAGCTCAAATTCCCACATACTCAGTGATTAACTGAGAAAGGAAGGGGGGGGATTCTACTTTTTTTCTTCTGTTTTCCCACTTTGTTTCTGGTTTAGATTTCCCACCACATTCTCAGTTGGCTTGTTTAAGTCAGTCTTTCTTTCTTTGTGTTTTTCTCCCTGCGTTCCTCTGTTTTTGTCTTTACTTCTCTTTCTTCTCCATGTTCACCAAGGTTGTGAACTTGCCCAGTAGGGTTCCAATACAATGAAATGAAAGAGCTCAGGAGCCCATAGCACACTTGCTAATTCACAAATACACACATTGTGTATTTAAATGGCAGGAACATTTAATCTTTCACTAAAACACACGCATGCACACGCGCACACAAACATGCACACAGACATACACACAGACATACACACACCTCCTACTCTCTGTATCGATCTCTTTCACTCACACGAACACATGCACACTAAAGACCTATAGAGTCTATTGTGTGTCGCAGTGGGGGGGGACCAGCTACACTTGTGTTGAAAAAATCTCTTTCTTAAAGAATAGAGATGCAAATAAAGAAAAGAAACAGCAAACTGTCAAGTTGATCCCAAACAAAGTTTAGATGATGAAGGAGACAATACAATCACAATACAAAACTTTGGATGTTGAAACTTTTGTAATTTTGGAATGTTGTTTTCCCTTCTCACAAATCTCCAGTTACAATCCGGCACTGAGAATACCAAAAAGTAAAGCTTCAGGCTTTATACTTTGCTAGGAATGAAGCCCGGCCAGTCAAGAGTTCCTATGGTCATTTACCCCTTCCTTCCGTCTCTTTGTGTTCAGAATGTGGTTTTTCATAGTGTAGAAAAAACTACATTTACATCCCTTTGATACATGTCAACATGAAAACAGTTTTGTTGCTCTTAAGCTTTTCTGGGAGAGAGGTAGTAGGCAGTGGTTGGGTTGGACCTTTTCCCACCTGATGAAACTGTTGTTTCTGTATGGCTTCTGAGGAGAGAAAGGATTTTGACTTTTTTGGGTTTTTTAGTTTATCCTAGTAGTAGCCTTGAACCTTCTGGCAGTTTTTGTGCAGAGAGAGTGGAGAACACTCCTCTGTGCTTTATGGATGTTTGGTGCAGTTTGAGTAAGGTTGTTTTAATCTGGAGGTTGTCCATATGGATGGACAGCCTACCCAATCTGAACTAGAACAAAATTGAGAAAGTGGATTTTTAGGATTTATCACTGGCCATAGTTAGTGTAAAACAAAAATGTGTATTCGACCACAGGTATCTCCATCATGCCAAGTGCCCCCAAATCAGGAGAGTCTTAGAAAATGACTTTTTTTTTATTGTTACTTCAGATCTTGTCTTGGATATCCTTGCAAATACTAGTGTTGGGTAGTATGAGTTGTATCAGCTGGTGGAGGAAAGAGTCTGACTAGAAACAGGTCAACCAGCTGTCTTGTAATGGTTTGCTGGATCCCCTTTACTTCCCGGAACTGCCTTAAAACTCTGTGGCCTCAATTCAACAAGGTGTCAGAAACAATGGTTAGTGGAGTACAGTGAACTCATTTTCATGTTCAAGAAACCAGAACAGGATGATTTTAACTTTGTGACATTGGTTCATTATTCTGCCAGACAAGCCTTCAGAGGATGGGTGCACTTTGGCCATAAAAGATGGACATGGTCAGCAACAATACTCAGATAGGCCTTGGTACCAGTCTGCCCAATGTGGTGTAACCCCTGATGTGAACAGAGAATTTTCCACCTCTTTGGATTTTATCTGTTTTTCATTCAGACTATTTTCTAAAAACTTGAAACATGGTGAGCCCCTCTGGCAGCACCAACCATGCTACATTCAAATCCCCTTAAAGCCCGTTCTCACCCAATCTGGTGCTTGGTGTGAACTTCAGTAAGTCTTCTTTATCACGTGTATGTGCATAAAAGGTTTGAGTTGCTACCATGAAATTAGCTGATACCTATGTATGTTAACAAGCATTAGAATCTAATGAAGTGCCCAGTGAGTGTATGTTGATTGTGCAAATTATCAAATAGGATAGCTGCCAATCATTACATAATGATGGTAAGTACCAGCTGCAGCAAGAATAGGCAATTCCCCTAGCATTAACATCATTGTGTTTTTACTGGTGAAAAAAAGTACTGTAAGCTGTAATAAAGACCCTCAACCTGCCTAAGAGCATTTGAATTTAGCATTCATTATTACTGCTTTTATTGTGAAGGGTATGAAATAAGTCCCTGTCATTGAAGCTTCCAAAAAAATAAAGACCACATGTCAAACCAGATAAAGCTTATTGTTAATATGTTGACAGGCCTTTCATATTTAGGCGCACACATCACTCATGGCTGCAATAGTAATAATCTAAGAAATCTGACATAAAAGTAAGAATGTAAACACACTAAAAACTACTTCTAAAACTACATCATAGCAGATGTGCTATGTGCTCCTAAAGAACCAGATATTAGATTCATACAACTCCTTTTCTCATTAACTCACTTTAGAAATCTAGAATGGACAGACACAAAGCTTCTGAAAAAAAGGGACTTTGTACTTATAGAAAATGCAAACACATTTTAGAGTTGGTTTTGGACTGAGCACTCAAAAAAATTCAATTGCAGTTTTACAGCTTTATGCTTCCATCTGATTTAGGCGATTGCTTAACAGTCAAAAGCTCACCTGAATTTGCTATCACCCTTTGTTTAAATGTCTTTTTTGTAATACCAAGATAACAATGAAAAACAATCTCTGTTTGTTTTGTTGAGTTAAAGAAGGTCTACAATCATTTGAATTATCATCAGACCCACCTGCCGGTTCCCTGTACAAAAAGAATAAGAGCTTGGTTTCTATTGCCAGTATTAACTCGGGTAGGTATTGTTGTTTTTTTTTCCATTTTAGCAGTCACAGTGCTGAACTGGGCTGGTGGTAGAGCTAATACTTAACTGGTTCTGTAAAACCTCCAACTGAGTTTTTCACAATTAGAAATCAAGCCTTAAACCACTGGATTACGTCACTATAAATGTATGTTCCAGTAAATGTTTGCTTCCACAACATCAGTTTTTAATTTTTGCACAGCATCCCTAAAGATAGGTTATTATCATAACTTCAATTTATCAACACTTTTTTAAACAACATAATATTTATGAAGGCTTCACAATCCCAGCAGCATTGAGAAGTTATATTTGGAGCAAGATTTATTAACACAATGATATTAGAACAAGAGCGTTAAAAATATATAAGTATCTCTCTATGTGGCACAATGACAATTCAATTCAATTGATTGCGCAGATTCACAACAGATGTCATCTCAAGGCACTTTACAAGAAAAGTGACACCCAATTATTTGGAAACAAGTGTTATCAAAATAAACAGCAACAATAAGATTGGCCTAAATTATTCCACTGCGATTTTGACTTTTTATTCATGTCGAATTGTAATATTTTCACAGTTTTTGTCTTAAACCACACAGATAAAAAAGGCACTAACAACATTTTGATGCATGGTCAATAGGGATGCAAGAAAATATCAATACAGCGATATATCGCAATATTTTATTTCCCAATATTGTATCGATATTTAAAAGCAAAATACATATTTTTTATTTTGGGGTGGAATTTGAATGGAACCATTAATGATGACAGTC
Source organism: Valencia hispanica (assembly GCA_963556495.2). NCBI lineage: Eukaryota > Metazoa > Chordata > Actinopteri > Cyprinodontiformes > Valenciidae > Valencia > Valencia hispanica. The sequence goes on along the minus strand of OY747703.1, from coordinate 51,069,868 downwards.
ATTATTTTAGTAAAATTAAAAGTATGTTTGTGGCCTTTTTTTCATCTTCTTTCCAGTGGATCAACTAGTTAGTAATAAATAGTAATAAAACTGGATGTGTTAGAGTATGAAACAGGTTGGGGTGTTTAGAATGCTGTGACAGTTTTTCTACAGTTAAATTAAATTTTAAAAATCACAATATATTGTCTTACTCATAGTATCGCAATATATCATACCGTCTCCCCTGTATCATGATACATATCATATCGCCAGATTTTTACCAATACATATCCCAAATTGTCAATCTCCATGGTTAGGCTAGGAATTGTACACTGAGGTAGAACCAGTTCATTAGTGCTAAAGCCTGTGCTTACTGCAAGCAGTTTTTTTTAAGCAAGCATTAACAGCAGTTTAGAACTGGAACCATTTTGGTTGAAAACCCACGTTAGCGTTGGCTGTATCTGCTAACCTAGCAGAAGAAGTTTAAGAATCTTGGGTTTTGTTTACACAAAGGTAGAAGAGCACAGGAGGATGACAAATAATACATCTGTAGTGGTGCCAATAGGCGTCTTTCCACTATCGGAACTTCAAGGTAATTTAACCAGATCTTTTTCTGTCGTGGTAATCTGTTGGCCTGCTCCTCTCAGCTGCCGTGTCTCTATACACAATCGGTCCTTTAAGGAATCAACTAAAGACATCCGCATTTCACCACTGTTTCAGCAGTGAGTAGCATAACTGATCAGCGCAAAAAGAAGCCCAGAGCAGCAGAAACAACAGATGATCACATGGAAGAAACAGGGCTTGTTGCTGCTTTTCTGTTTGCCTTTGTTATAAACTGCCTCGCCAGTAACTCTTTTATTACAAACCAGTTGTTTGGCGATGTATGCTCATTTTCCCTCTGAATTACAACCAATCAACGCGACCTAACCAATGATCCCGCTGAGTGAGTCAATCGGGCCATTCAGAGTACATACCCCCATACAGGTACAGGTACGTTGGTTCCTGTAATGGCCCCTAAAACGGCCATGTGGGCGCGGCCCGATGAACACACGGGAAAGTCCGGTCAAATTACCCTGAAGTTCTGATATTGAAAATGCGCCTATTGTTGTACAGGCTTATTGTGATGAAAACAGACCAGATCCAAACTGGTGTTGATTTAAGTTTTTGTTCCAGCACTCGTATATAATCATGTGAAATGGGTCAGAACAACAAAAAGTCATGTTAAGTCATGAGTACAAGTTCCTTAAATAACCTTGCCAAGAACAGTGACTCACTATTATAGAAAAGGTGAAACGCTTGACAATTTGTTGTTAAATCAGACGGGGGGCTAACATCAAAAAGAACCAGTTTAAAGTCATGTTAAGTCATGAGTACAAGTTCCTTAAATAACCTTGCCAAGAAGAGTGACTCACTATTATAGAAAAGGTGAAACGCTTGACAATTTGTCGTTAAATCAGACGGGGTGCTAACATCAAAAAGAACCAGTTTAAATAATTTTGGCTTCTGAAGGATGCGTTTTGGTCACTTTCCTGGGAAAGTGTTTTGGACATTTCTCCCCAGAAAGAGGTCCCATCCCAGACCCAAAAATATGTATTATTTTATCGGAATACCAGTTTAGAAAGTATGACTTAGCACAATAACTTTAAATCAACATAAACTAGAACATATGCACAGAAAACTAACAGAACTCAAAGAATGTTTCTCAACCCTGTGTTGATTAAGCGACTTTTTGAGAACAGAAGCTTGCCAGCAGCACCTTTAAATAAGTATAGTATAATCCAGAATTGAGCATCTATCTGAAGACACCTTTGCAATAAACGTGCAAACACAACTCCCACAGTCGTTCATACTACATTACTAGAAGTAGTAAAGCCCAGTGTAACCTTGAAATAGTGATGGGACAATTTAAGCTTCTCTATGCTGTATCACCCCTTACATAACATACAGTATAATGTGCAGATCTCATCTTAAATGTGTCTTCTAAAAGGTTTGTCGAGAACAGAGTAATTAGTTATACTTATAGTATATAGTTAAGCTTCAAAGACATCCATCTACACTGTGGGTTGATATGCAGTATCACTATAATCAGGCTGTGAATGCCATTTAGATAAATATTTATTTAAATTTATATGAAGTCACAAATTTAATCAGTTGAATAGTGCTAACATGAACAAGAGCAGAAGAAAGAATGTAGCCTAAGTTTTGGCAAGGTTCCAGAATATCATTAAGGAAAATTTGGATGGGGTAGAAATAGTGAGCATGGAGGAATGTGAGGGGGATGAGGTCAGTGATCAATATTACCAAAAGACAAAGACATCATTGACATGATCCTGAGGTAATATTCAAGCAGAGCTGCAAACCTTAAGAAGGCCTGTGTGTGTTTTACAATATTGGATGTCACTCTGGGATCCTCGGCTGCTGTTTGATGCATGAGTGATCTGGTATGCATTCATATTTGAACTTTGAAAACAACTGCACAGACAGTACGTCACAGCATTTGGGGATAGAATAGCCAAAAGCAGTATTATCTAACATAGGGCAATCTTTCTTCCTTCCTTTCTTACAAAGCATTTAACGACAAGTGATACAGAATCAAGTAAATGTTTTATATAAGTGCTGTACACAGCACACGTCTGTGGGGACAGTATTGTCTCTATTGTCTGCAAGAAGTTATTTGCTCTTCTTCATCACTAGCACTACTACAATACAAGAGCATGCAAAACCTAAGCAACACAGTGGCCTTTTCCACCTCTACATTAAGTTTCAGGGAGTTACCAGAATATACTGAGAACACCAACATTTATTGCAAAACTGTACATGCATCAAATTTCACTGTTAACAAACACTGGACAGATCATGTCGAACTGTACCAAGACAGAACAGTGCTTTAGCTCTAGGTAGTTCTGTGTTCAATATGGTTTAAGCTTTGAAAAATTCTGAAGTAAAGTCAAGTAAAATAATGTATTGCCAATGTGTTAAACATCACCTAGAATTTGGTTTGGTGTGGTACTTTGAATCAATAAAACCAAAGATTCTTGAAGTTAGCAGATGAGACCTTTGTCATTGGTCTAATCTAGGACGAGTCTGCATACAGATGGTCTTAATTTATAAAACAGGACATATCCAGAGTGCAATGAACAATCAGGTCTGCAGAGAAGATAACCATTGTAAAAGCCCTGCATTTGTATAGCACTTTTTCAGTTAGAGGACCACAAAGCTTTACAGTCATTCACCCATTCATGCACACATTCACATGCTGTAGGTGGTGAGCTACATTGTAGCCACAGCTACCCTGAGGCACACTGACAGATGTGAGGCTGCTGTACACAGGCGCCACCAGGACCTCTGACCACCACCAGCAGGCAGGTGAAGGTGGGTGAAGTTTCTTGCCCAAGGTCAAAGCGACCAAGAGGACAAGGACAAAGCGGGGGTTTGAACTGGCAACCCAAAGGTTACTGGACAAACTCCTACCATCCTAGGCACAGTCGCCCACCAGGGAAGGCTGACCTTCCCTCCATCTAGGACTTGTACAGTGTTAAGATCTTGGTTCTGCTGGTGTTTCTGCTGTGTGTGTGCTCTCCTACCTTCTCTGCAGGGGCGTGGCTGATTGGCAACAGGTGCAGCTCGTTCAGGCTCATCTCTCCAGCCTTAAAAGATGAAGGAAGGCTGCAAGCTGACACCAGATTGTTCTTGCTTCCAGCGCGATAATAGATGGCCAAAGTTTGCTCTAGAACCAAAGCCGAGGAATTTAAAATTGCCAATTATCTCTACAGATTGATTCATGATTTCCAAAGAGTGTAGTAAACTTTTGTTTTTCTGGAAGTCAACAACCATCTCCTCAATTCTTAACATCAACATCCCATTTAGCTGGCTAGACATCTCCTGTGTGGATTATTGTATTAAATCTGTGTCTTTTGATAAGATGTGTTTTTGGGGGGGGGGGGTTTCTTAAGTATCAGTGCATTAAGTTAGTGCACGGGATTTACAACACAAGAGCAAGGGTAACCAGATGAGGCAACAGAAAGACAAGCAAACTAGTATGGTCTGTAATGGAAGGATCAACAAAACAGTATTAAGAACTGATGGGAAGGTTATTAAGGACATGGAAACCTAATTAATACAACAGAATGCAGTGTACTGTAGCTGAGTGGGGACTTAGCTGAGAAGCTGAGGAAAAATGACAGAATAATACATTTAAAAATTTACATGATATAATGGGACACAGGAAAAGGATATTTCAGGCCCAAAAAAGACTCCCACCAATACAAAAAGAACAGAACAAATCCTAAATTATCGGATTGTCAAACCATGGCCCTGGATTCACCACTAACAGCGGCTGAACTCCAGAAGGCCCTCCAAAGCATGCCCAATAAAAAGGCTCCAGGCCCAGATGGATTTCCAGCAGAGTTCTATAAAGAATTCTGGAATATTCTGGCACCAACATTCCACAGAATGCTGCAGGAAACCAAGGAAAATGGCAGACTTCCGCCAAATATGAATTTTGCCAACTTTAGGCTTCTATTAAAATCAGGCAAATACCCTGTGTTTCCTGTCAGCTATTGTCCCATATCCCTTATTAATGTTGATCTTAAAATAAGCTGCAAAGCCCTCGCAAAAAGGCTAGAGAAAGTAACTCCTCTTATAATACACCCTGACCAAACTGGTTTTATAAAAGCGAGGCATTCATCCACAAATTCACATAGATTAATACATTTAATACATTATTCTTACTGTAAAAACATTTAAACTAATATATTATTTCTAGATGCAGAAAAAGCATTTGATTGACTTTACTGGAAATTCATTTTTGCAACCTTACATAAATTTGGCTTTGGAAACTATTTTATAAACCGGTTGAAAATATTATACAGTTCCCCATCAGCATGTATCAGGACTAATATCCAAACATCATCTAGGTTTTATCTTCAGAGAGGTAGCAGGCAGGGATGTTCACTCTCTCTCTCTCCCTGTTTGCTATTTTTATTGAAACACTAGCAGCAGCAATCAGGCAAACTAACAATAGTAAAGGCATCAAATGCAATAACATGGTGTGACCATGAACACATTTAGTTCAAATGGTTCACATTGCCTTATGCATCGCTAAGAAAATTATGCTCCTGAACTGGAAAACTAAAAATGTTCTTAATATTAATCAGTATCGAGATCTCTTGTTGGACCACATTGGTCTTGAGAAAGCCTCTGCCTCCACATCTGATCAATCTCTCTGGGATCCTTTGATCGGCTTCATCACCTAGTAGGGGGGGGGGCTTTGGTTTTGTCGAGTGGGACATTGTTGCTGATGTGGGGTTAGGGGCATCTGGTGGTGGGATCGTTAGGTAGCTTGGGTGCTGTGGCCATGGTGGTGGCATTGGTGTCTTTAGGTGGTAACTCCTGGTGGGTGTTCAGGAGGCATTTGGGCAGCTGTGATTGTGTGCTTGGCGTGGGGGTGTACCGGGATTCCTCACTGATATGTTCTTTTATTTTGGAGGGTTTCTTCTGGTTGACGGTTTGCTCGTGGGATGCAGATGGTATCGCCATGATCGGATCGCAGGGGGTGATATGGCTTTCTGGTGCTGTACATGCAGTACGCTTTTGTGTCTTTGGTGATCTCTGGGGTTCTTGACTCTTGGCGCTTGGTGGATTGGGTATAGGGCCTGGCTTTACAGTGTGAGGAGCAGTCTTTTGTCGGGGTGCGTCATCGGGTTGGGCGGTTTCTCTTGCTCCCACTGAGCGGTGGGCGGTGGTGCGCGGGCATTGGGCTGCTTTGGTGCGGGGATTATTGTTTTCTGTTTTCCTTTCCATTTCATCTGTGGTGGGGATTGGAAAGAAAAGAAAGATAAAAAACAATACAAAATGAACAGAATACAAGAAAGAAATAAGAATCTTCAAGCAAAAGTGAGCAGTGAATGGGAGATTGAATGACAAAACCAAAAGTTAATCACAACCCAAAAATGATCCAAACATCTAACAAAAAATGAAAATATATAGAACCTTACAGTTTGTGGTGTATGTTTATGTAAGTTTAACAAGACCTAATGAGTAATGGTTGCCAACAGAATACCTGTTCAGTACATAAGTGAACAGCTGCTTCTTTGGTGAGAACAACTGCTGCCTTTCGAAAAACCATTACAAGCCTGCAGTTCTCCAAAAAGCTTTCACTAAACAAGGTTTTTCACCAGCAGCCCACTGAACTGATGAAAAGCCATTGTATTTGAAGACTTCAGGTGCACGCACATTGTGTTTTTAAACTCACATCATTGATCTCAATGCTGTGAATTTAATTATTTGTTAGAACTGCCTTCTCCTTGTGCCACAATAGGATCATTTCATGGTTAAAGGCATACTCCGCAACTTTTACACCTTAATATAATGTTTTTTTCAAAACTTATGGTGGAATGTTATCATCTATTGTGTTCATTTTTAGAGTTATCACCACCTTACAGGGGTCCTTGGCTTTTTTCTGCATTATAGAACTTTTGAGCGGCGACCCGCCGCCGGAAGTACCGACTGAGTTCTGCTTTACGGCAGAGTCATACGGCCTGGCTGTTTAGTGTTTATATATACTGTTTATATATACAGTCAATGGTTTAGAGACTGTAGAGATGGCTGATCCACCAAAGAGACTGAGAAATCCCATATCAGAAGAAGCTAGAAAAAGAAAAATAGAGCTTGATATAGAGAGAGCAAAGACCAGATTAAATATTGGGCCGGCTTTTCCTCGTTGGAGAGTTCTTTTAGAACGAACGTCATGTACTACGGACGCCGAGTTAGCCGTGCTGCAAATGGATAGGTAAATAATCAATGGTTTCACCGGCGTTATAGTGTTTGGTCTGACATTATGTTGTTATACAGTCCTGAGAAAGCTATTTATTCAATGTGTGGAGATGGATGAACATAGTTTGCACGGTATGCCTTACAGTGGTAATGTGAATTACACAACCGAGTTGATCTCCGTTAGCCATCTAGAGGCTAATGTGATGCTAACGTGTAAGACTCAGTTCTGTAGATAAAGCTCCAAACTCCGGCGTAGTCGCTGTATTTCAGTATATAAGTCAAACTTTTTTCTTTTGGTTTTGTCAAGCTAGTGATTTATATTTTTGTTGTTAGATTTTTTCCTAAAAACACCTAAGGATGTAGGCTGATTCTAGTGTCGGAAGGTGTTTGCTACGTGGCGCTTAGACGTTCTCTGTATCTAATCCCACTGTTTTTCCAATTCCCCCGACCTCCTTCACAAACTGAATACCTAGCTGTGAGATCTTTACTCTAACTATCCGGATTGTTACAGTTGAATTGCGAACTAAAACGCTGCTTGTTTGTTGTTTGGGCAAACGATTAGGAAAGCAGCCACTGAAACATGCCTCTTATGAGCGACAGAGAGATTTGATTTTACGACAGTGGTGTTGCGCGGCAAGCCTGAAGAGGGCGACAGAGAGCAAATATCGTGAAAGTTGCGGAGTATGCCTTTAATAAGTAACCTTGTTGTATAGGTAAATAATATAAACTGAAACAAAGCAAGCTTTTACTTTTTGTTGTCAGCACTTGCAAGATAAAATATGAACAAAGTTGATTTCAGACGAAGAACTACTGTGCTGTATTCCTCTTTAGGCTTTGATGAGTGAAACAATGCTTTATTGGTATGAAATGGTTATGCAGCTGAAGGCATCAATCACTATCTGTCAAAGCTAAGCTCTGTTCTGAAGGTGGCAGTCTCTTTGATTCTGAGCTATTAAGTTCCTAAGTAGTTATAACTATATTCTCAAAGTTAATAATATGATTGCATTGTTGAGGTATAATGCACATAAAAATCTGATCTGGTATAATTTTCTCTTGAACCTCTTCACAATACAAAAGGTGGATGTATATCAGTAAATCTGTCTGTGGAGAACATTCGTTAATTGCTGTCATGTTCTCTACTTAAATGATCTAAGAGGTTGTATATATGGAATATGGCTGATTCAATTTTATATTCTAAAATATGCACACACATTTTAATAGCTTTCAGTTTTGTTTTATCAAACATTGATTCAATAAATAGTGCAAAGTAGTAGTGCCCTGCCATTTTCTGTGTGTGTGGGGGGGGGGGGTGGCATTGTTGGGCTGTCACGGCTCTGTTACATTAGTTATGAAATCCCACTTCTCCCCCTGTGAAACATTTCTTTAGGGTGATAGAAGGGGGAAGCTGATTGATTGTCAAAGCCTCTAATTCAGGTTTGGGCAGTGTGGCTTGGTCTTACGTGTGGAACAGTGGATCAGATCTTAAACCCTCCCAAAACTGCTGAGGCAGAGATGGGGATGCAGTAGTGTTTTGTGGATCTGGTGAAAAGTTATGACTGTGTCCTGCATTGTATTGTGGCTGGTGGAGATCCTGATGTCCACTGTGGCGTTCATTGACGTGGTCTTAAGGTGTAGTCACAGAGATAAAATCAGGATCTTACCTTTGCTTTTTGGAGATTATCTTGTTATGCTGGCGTCTTCGTGTCATGGCCTTCAGCTAAAATATTGCTCCCTCAGTTTTTAGGGACAGCAGAGGAGTACACATATCTCAGCATCTTGTTCACAAGTGATGGGAGGTTGAAGTGGGAGATGGATAGAGAGTCTGAATCTTTATCTGCAGTGATCCAGATTTTACTCTGGTTAGTCATGGTTAAGTAAGAGCTGAGCCAAAAAGCAGAGCTCTCAATTTTTCGTCTACTTTCCAAACCTCGCCTGTGGCCATGAGATAAAGATCATGACTTAAAATACAAAATCCTAAATACAAGCCACTGGAGTGAGCTCCCACTCTAGGGTCGCTGGACTAAGCCTCAGAGTCTCAGCCTGGAGGTTTTGCTTGCACGCCCCCCTTGGAGAAGAAAACAATGCAAACCAACAACCCATTTTAGGGACTTGAGGAAGCCTTGCGTTCCACCAAAAAAGCTGGAAACTGTTGCTTGAGACAGGGCTGTCTTGTTTTCCATCCAGGACATCTTACCCCTTTGAACCAAGCTGGGATAAATGGAAGACAATGAGTGGATGGATGGCTGTACTTCCCATATTCATTGCATACACCTTGTAGTCATCATGTACTGTCAGTATAATTCCCATTAATGTTTATTGGTGCTTCACGTACACCGCAGAAACTCTTTTTTTATGAAATGTTACAAAGTCCAAAAACTGTTAAATTAGAAGCACTTGCTAGTGCTTGTGCTCCTCTCTTTAAGTACTACAACATTTAAATTGAGACCACCCTTAATGTGGGTCTAACAAACAGACCCTGTGTTCAATGTAGATAACTGTAAATACAGTTTAGAACAGTTTCTTTAAAATGATACTCAACCAAATTTTCAAACAACATACAAAAATCCGCTCCCTGCAAAAATATAGTAAAAAGAAATTAACTATATTTAAATAAATACATAAAACAGAAATAATTTAGGAATACCTTTGTTTTACAGTTTTTGTCATGAAGATAATCTAAAAAATAAATAAAAGGGAAGATTTTTTTGGCAAATGTAATACCATTATGTAGAATAAATCTGATTGAACATCTGATCCAGTGTGTTTGCTATATAGAGAAAACAAATATATTTTTTCTTTTTTCTTATATCCATACTTTTATAATGAACAGTATAACAGGGCAGTATTGAATAGGAGTACAGCTGGATTGCATTAGACTGAATGGAAATAAAACTCAGTTAAATTCTATACATATTGATTTTATTTTATTAGATACAATTTTAAATTAATTTAATGAAATCTGAGTTCCACTTAAATGTAAATTTAGTGTAATGTGGTTGAATTGGATTGTTGTGGACAATATTTATTGGACACCAATATGAGATGTATGTTTTCATTATAAAAAAATACACGGAGATTATATTTCGTCTGCATTGGCCCTATATTAATAAAACTGACTGAACTATAAAAGCCAATCAACACCGACCAAGAAAAACATACAGTTGTGGACACTTGTGGGCTCCGTAATTCATATACCCCTGCATTTTTATTTCAGTTTTTAACTTCAAAACTTTAAAATCACAGATAAAAATAATTTGATTTAAAAAAATAACATTTTTTTTTCTTTTATAAGTAGTTTTCATGTTTTATAATGTTTTCTCGTTTTCGTTTACTCCAGTCACTCGTTCGCTCCTGAGTACGTTGAGTTTATGCAGCTGCCTCAAACCGCAACTGCACGCAAACACACACACACATGAATGCGGGCGGTGTGCGCACATGTTCTGCCTCCGGGAGGAAAACAAGGGATCGTGTGCAGGGCGCAGGCGGTCGGGATGTGTAGTTGCTCTGCTTTTTAGAGACGCGGTCATGAAACTGGTGGGGGAGATCAGAGCTGAGGAATGCATCGAGAAGGAGTGCCCTCCTCCACCTCACAGCTTCACCTTCAGTCTCCGAATGCACAGTGCAGAAAATACCCACCCTCCCTCCATTCAACCAGCCAATCACCTCCTCCCGCTCCTCTCGTAGCCCCGCCCTCTCCCTCGCTCTAACAGCAGAGAGCTTTGGAACTGGAGAGGTAAAGAGAGAGGGCGCGAGGGATCGGGCAGACGAGGCGCACGCACACGCGGCAGAGGTGCCAAAAAGCACGCGAGGACGAAGGACTCACAAACGCTCAGGCGCGTGCGCGTGACAAGCGGAAAAACCGTTTTCTTGAGCTGACATATAGAAGAAGGAGAGGAAGAAAAAAAATAGCTTGCTGTTTAAGGAGGAGAACGCAGCAGCGTGGTGTAGTTTTTCCCTGCACCGGGTTTCCCTTTTTCATCCCTTACATGGATCGGAGGGAATGAGAAAGAAGTGAGAGAAGAGACGGAGGACAGCCAACATCAGAAGTGAGAGCGATTCTAAAAAAAACATATAAATAAAGGGGAAGAAAGAACAAAAAGAAAGAATAGAAAAAGAAAAGCACAAGACGTGTGTGCGTTTTTTTTTCTCTTCTACAAGAAGGGAGGGAAGAAAAGCCATCCAGGGAAGACAGACGGAGGTGTTTTCCTGCCTTTTCCTTCAGCCACACGGGTCCTGCGTGTGTCCCTGCCAGTCTGAAAGGATCCTATGTTTCTGGAAGCTTTAACCCTTTAAACTGGAGTACTTACACAGACAAGGTACACACGGCCCAATTCAATTTTCTTCTTTCCGTCTTTCTTTCAGCTGCACGGTGGTGGTGGAGGTGTGTGTGTATGCGTGTCTGTGAGCGTGTGTGCGTGGTGTGCTGTGAATCAGTGTGTTTGCATGCCTTGGGAAATCGCTTGGTCTCTAGTCAATTGACTGTCATTGTGTGAATTCACTGACTGAATGTAAACTCATTGACGAAACAACACAGCGAGCGGGGTGAGTGAGTGAGCGTGTGTGAGAGAGTGTGGGTGCGTGTGTGTGTGTTGAAATAATGGCAGCCAAAAAGTAGGGAAACAGAGAAGCAATAGAAAGGAGAAGGGAAAGAAGAGGAGAAAAGCTTTTCTCAGAAGCCCTGTGTTTTTTTTTCAGGGTTTTTTTATGGTCTCTGATTTTTACCAGTTTCACTTCTACTGTGTGGACTGTTAACTGTTAAAGACTACAAGATGCTATGATTGTTGTTTTTTTGTTCCCCCCCCCCCCTCGTATTTTCTTGCGAATCCACACTGAAAGTTAATCCTTCATAACAACCAATTTTTCCAATCCAGGTTACGACATCTTGTTGACAGCATAGTTCCTAGTCGTCCTCCTAACAGCTCATGATCAGGGCTAAGTGGGAATTGTTCAGTTAAAATAACCGGCCACTGTGGATTGCAGCAGGCTTGATGAATTACACCAGTGTGGCACTCTTTGCTGAAGATCGGCAGCTGCACTGAATTCACACCAACAGAGAGTTTCACGTCAGCCTTTAAAGGTCAGATAATGTCCTGAGGACAGGGTTGCCTATAGATAACACTGAACGAGAAGCAGACACTTTTAATTCAATTATACCTTCAAAAGACGACACTCGGTCTCATTTCACGTCGTCTTCGCTTTGACTTTGAATTCTCCACATCGGCGTGTCCAGTTTTTTTAGCCGAGAAGACATTTCTCCTAAAAAGGACTCTTTATACTTCTTTTTTTATCCCCCCTGGAAAAGAATCGAACTTTTTGGAGGCTGAAATCTCCAGGATTACTTTTCTGCCACACACCTCAGCCTTTTGCACGGGCATTAAAGTAGAAGGCAGAAAAGCCAGGTGGAGTTCCCACAATGTTATTAAATCAGAGGTTTTTGTTTGTGCCAGCCGCAGGTTTTACACATCAAATAACGACAGTAGTCTTCTTATTTTGGTCATGAGAGCTGAAAAGCCCATGTGTTAAAGCACTTTATTATGAACACGGGTATAAACCACGGGGGTTCCTCCATAGGTTCTAATTTCACTAACCTTTCAGTGTTTAGCTTTTTGTGTACATTGTCTGGACTAAAAAGGAATGAGGAATGCGTCCCTTAAGTGGCTACGTAGAATCACACAAATCACCTTAGGATTAAAGTTAAAGAACTGTGTTTCTGTGAGGTGATTTATAGAAGCTTATTTGGTTTGCGTATATCAGCAGTGAATTTAAAAGAGTGAAAAGTTCTGGTCTCTCACCCAACGTGTGTCAGAGTAATAGTAAAAGGTGCATTAAGCCGACCTGATTTGTCATCGGAACAATTTAACGCCTCGGCTTTTAGTCCTTGTGTTCTTTGAAAGGCTTGATGATGATGATGATGGTGTGTGTGTGTTTAGGAGGGGGTGAGGTAACGGTTAGCTTGGCGGGACTCTGTGCCGCTGCTCAGACACAGAAAGAGAAGATGGGCTTTTGCTTTTTGCCTAATCACTTCCAGACAGAGATTTGCATTCCACTGCCACTCTCTCTAGTTTGGTGGAAGTGTGTGTGTGTGTGAGGGCATCTCTTTCTTTCTTTCTTTCTTTCTTTCTTTCTTTCTTTCTTTCTTTCTTTCTTTCTTTCTTTCTTTCTTTCTTTCTTTCTTTCTTTCTTTCTTTCTTACTTTCGTTTCTCCTTCTTCCTCACATATTACACACGCATTATATTTTCTATAGAAATATATATATGATCTTCATCGAGACACGAGGGTGGGAGTGTGTTTGGTGTGTGTGTGTGTGTGTATTTGTGTGTAACATGGCAAAGGAGGAAGTGGGTGATGGATTAAAGGAATTAAACTGTCACTGTGAGAGGAAACCTGCTGAAAAACTGTGGATGGACAGGCCGTAAAGAACGGAGGACACAGACAGCGGTGGAGGCAGGAACATGTGCGACTGATTAATATTCCTGCGGGGTTATTAGGAATGATAAGACGAAAGGGCGCGTATAAAGGAGCAGTAAAAAAATGTATGTTCTTTTCATTAAAAAAAATTCTGTGTAACAGTTCAAGTAAATGCTTTGCTTTCCCTTCCTTTAAATATGTTCTACGTGTCGATTTTTTTTTTCTGTTTTGGAATTATTTTACTTTTCCAGTTTCCATCTCTTTTAGACTTTGTGAGGCACTGCTCACTAAAACATCAGAATATTACTGCTCACAGTTATAACTGTGGTGTACTGAAAACTCATTATGACTAGGTGAGGGGTTAAAGAGATGTTGCGCTTTATTACTGCCTTATTACTGCATTATTACTGCTTTATCACTGCTTTATCACTGGATATGCTTGCCTCAACATAGCAAAAAAGAATCCAAATAATGTTTGTTTTTGTTTTCTATTCAGTTATAACACATCGATAGTTGTGGGTTTTTAGTATGTTTCCAATTGATATTTTTGTGCACATTTTGAAGCTTTTTTTCTTCTTTTTTTAGCTTTGCTGGAATGTTTTAGTGGATTAGGAGTTGTGTGAGTTTCAGACCAACCCCTGTGCAGCACAATGCAGTCAGTCAGGCAGCACAGACAGCTGCTACATTCCACTAGTGGTTAAACTAATGAGAAAAAGAACACTTTGATATGGTACCACTAATGTTCAGCAGCACACTTCTACCTGTCTCATGCAGGAGCTTCCTTTTTGTGTACAGTTCAGTTTGTTTATACTAAACAACAGCTCATAAGTGAGCTCATAATTGTTATCTGCACATATTTACCCAGAAATCTCAGAAGTTTATAATATGTAGTTATTAAGGCAGTTAAATGGCTGTGTGGCATACAACAAAGAATTAAAACCATAACTGTATTTTTTTTAATTGAGGGAGATCTTAGAAATTATTGAAATAGTTCTTAGAAATTTAAATTAAAAGCTTGCTGTTAAAATGCTTTATTGAATGTTAAAGTTACCCATCCCCGGGCCAATTTTCTTTTACATTTAGTCTTGCCAGAAATAAAAGAAACAACATATTATTTGCAACATCCACAGTTTAATGTGCTTACTTTTAATTTTAATTTATTAATTTTTTTACATTTTTGTAAATTTGACTACTTTGCTTTTAAAACACTAGGGCTGTATGATTTTCAAGGCAACAGCTCTGATATGAAGATGATGAGTTAGGTGGAGTCTAATATTTCCATGTTTTTTATAGACTATATATTTTTTAAGTATATTTTTTATATTTATATATTTTTTTGAACATTGTACTGTTGTTTTACAGTTTTTTTTTAAAAATCACACTATCTTATCCACAGCTCCTGTTTATAACAGAAGCCATTTCAGATGGCAAAACAAAAGATATTCATTCCCATTCGGTAGAAGTAAAACTTGTGGTATTCCTCGTAAATGAATTTAATTCAGTGCGGCACAGTTTCACTTCATTTTAAAGTCTGTCAGATTGTAAGCCTAATTTATTCGATTCAGTCTAATGCAATATTCTTAAACAGCTCGATAAAACGCAGTGCTGTTATAATCCTGTCCATTCTAATTGAAATAAATGAAAGCTAATTGTTAATTACTCTTTCTTTTTGAAATGGTTTTCTATAGAGCTTTCTCAGCTTAATTTGTAGTACTCTAAGCAGCAGGTTTCTTAGAATATTACATTGTTTAAGTATTGTTTTATTTTGTTTGATATATATAATGTATTTTTTTAGTCATTAATTAATTTTATTGAACACCTCTCTTTGCAGTTAGGTATAACATGATAAAACAGCAAAATTATTTTTAGATGATTTTTTTTTCAGTTCTACGTGTGTTCACGGGCAGATCAAGGTTTGAAACAGTGTGTAGGTGTGTGTGTGTCTGTGTGTGTGTCCTAGCATTTCAGATTATTCATTATTTTTCTTCCCTCCTGTAGCTTTATCAGATTATTATAGATGTATTTGCAGATTAAGGGGACAGTGTGTGTGTGTGAAAAAATGACCACTGAGGCAGACAATGTGACCAGCCAACCATTATATGACCTGCTGGATCCCAGCACCGCTACACACACACACGGATATATGTACATGCTCACATGAGCAGCCATGCATGCGCCCCGGAACACACACATTGTAGCGAGCAGCTTAGTGTTCCTGGTCAGGGCCGGAGAAACAGGCCCTGTCTTATATACTGACTGACCGTGTGTGTGTGTGTGTGTGTGTGTGTGTGTGTGTGTGTGTGTGTGTGTGTGTGTGTGTTTCCAGGAGTGTGAAGGTACTTTACATCATGAGAGTCAGTCTGCTTTTAAGGAACTTGACTCTTCTCAATTTCTCATTCCTGCACTTTTCCTGCACTCTTTCATTCTGACACACACACAATGTCTAACCATGCATGCACCCCACCACCTCCCCCAAACACACACACAACTAATTCTATGTCTCTCTGTAGCTCTCTCTCCACAAATAGAGCATGATCTCCTAGCAACGAGGTCTTTGAGAGGGATGTGTGAGATAGATTGAGTGTCTGCAATATAGGAGTCTGTAAGTGTGTGTCCCCATGTGTGTGTGTGTGTGTGTTTGGGTTTCAAAGCCAGAATGATGATGAAAGTCATCAGAGCAAGGACACCGCTTTGAAGCGGAAGTTAAGGAATGAATGCAAGGCGGCGGCTCGTCCTTGGAAGGAAGACTATGTTGTTGTTTTTCTGTTGGATTACATTACCGTTGGTGGGACCGAAACTTTTAAAGTAGTTGTATCTGTTTGTGGATGAACATTGATCTGCTGTATAACATTACTGTTCAGCTGTACAGACACCATGTAATAGGTCTGAGCGGTGGAAGAGCAGGAGACCTGAACAAAATCCCAAGAGAGCGGTGAGAGGCTGAACTATAGAGAAACCTTGATGTGAGTTCTGCTGGCTGTTGTATAATCTTGTTTACTAAATTTGATGGGCTGACCCGGACTTCGAATCAAACTGTTCTGGTGCACTGCTGGCAGAGGGCTGGGTTTTAATCTTACAATAACAAAAAAAAGGGATCAGAATCTGAATGTTTCCCAACAATCGCTGCATCTTAATCATGTTTTGTAATCATACAGAGCCAAAGTTCTATTTTCTAGGCCAGCTATCATGTGATGCTTAGGCAAGTTTTTGACCATATATGATTGTATTCTTATATTTACATAACAATGTTTTGATGAAAGAGCATTTGTTTTCTCTTTTAGTAAAAAATTAAACCTTTTTTATATTTGAAGCACTAAAAATAATCTAAGAAGCACTCAGTTTAACACAGAACACGTTTTTTGTGCTCTGTTATTACCTAATTACTTACAGCAATAATAAAACAAGCGGTAACATTTGCAAAACTACTTTTTAAGTTCCACGGTTGTTGAGGGAGGAGTACAAGGACACCGGGAGCAGACAGGTGGGCGAAAGCAAAGTAATTTACTGGGAAATACAGAAACAGAGATAATTATGTTTTATAAAAAGGAAATCAAAAGAACAAGAAGAAAGAAATAGGCATCACATAAAAGAGAAATTATACATTTTAATTTAAAACAAACAGATTGTAAAGACCTGATAGAAATGAACAAGTATAGTGATATTTGACCTTTTCAGGTGATTTCAGGTTTTTATAGGGAGTTTATAACAAAACTGAGGAGAACTGAGGATAGAAACTAAATGCTGTTTAGTTTTATTCCTGGGAATATAAATTAGAAGATATATGATGACCTGAGGGTGCATATGGTGCATCACTGACCAGCAACTGAAATGTTTCTAGGCTCAAGTCCAGATATGGCCTCGCAAACCATTAACAACGGTAATAATAAGCTTAAAAATATTTTTAAAAATATTTGTAGAAAGCGTAAATGAATTAAAAATGTGAAAACCAAAGCAGACAACAGAACGATCTCATCTCAAATTTGAAATAAGGGAAAATAGGCAATGCACTCAATGAACAAAAATCATGTACCATAAACAACATGTTGGCACAGATAAGGCCACATCAGTGCTCCTTGTGCACAAATGTTCACAACTTTAACTGTCTTGGATGTGGATTTAAAGCTTTAAATCTGTTTAGATTTAGTTTACTGGTGAAAATCCAATACATTTTAAACATTTCCACTGAGTTTGAATCAAGCAGTGTCCTACAGGACACATGTCTGAATAAGTCCTAAACTAAAAAAGATTTTCTTTACACACATGTCACAAAGCAAACATATATTTATTATGCAAATTAAAAGGCAGTACAGAACTGAGTAAATTCTCCCATTGTGAAAATACATATTTAAATTTAAAAAAATGACCACTCACAATCTTACTGACATGACACTGTTAGAAGAACCTGTTCAGATTTAACTTTTACATAGTTCCACCACGGTCTCATTCCCTGCTGCCGATGTCTTTCATCAGAAACCCGAAACCCTTTCAGTGTCGCTGATTTAAAACAAGAATGCAGGCCTACATATCACCATTACCAGCAATTCTTGTATTGCTTCGGTGTGGAAAGCTTTTTGGTTACGGGCTGTATACATCTATTCACTTTCTGCTGTGGTCCTTTGCCCCAAGTCATAAGACACAAGTGAGTTCCATCTTGTGGATGAAAACGGGGACAGCCTTCATCTGATTGCATAGAGTTAGTGGGTGTTAGTTACCCCCCTAAGATGTATGTTTTTACTTTCTTAAAACACAAATGCACTCTGAATTTATTTGCTGTTGCTTTAGCTCAGTGAAACTATATATACCTTGTAGAAGAAAACATTTGTTTTTGTACTTGCAGCTGTGCTTTAAAAAACTTTGTATAAGGTGAACAAATGTCTGGTGAATAAATCAAACTTACTTCCTTTGCTCTCCATGTTCACAGCACTTCAGTAAGTGCTTCCTCTATCCATCCTTTGGTGAGGAAATTAGAAATATTTACTTTTTTAGATTTGTTTGCCACTATTCATCCCACCATAAAGTTGCATCAGCGTTTCCCTCCACTTGAGGACCACATGATACGAGAGCAAGGAGGTTTCCAAACAGAATCGGAGGAGTTTACACCAAGCTAAGAGAGGGAGAAAAGAGGAAGCTTGTGAGTGATGAGGTGCTTGCTGACAAAGTGTTTCTTATCAGCGACTGAGTCCAGATGGTTTGCAAACACACCTCCTCTTCTCGCTCGCTGCTGCTCCTCCAGTCTCCCTCGTCCTCCTTATTTCACTTCTCTCCTTATTTCCTCTATTTCTTCAGCTGCTTAATCCCATCTTTCTTTTAACAGCACCCAGTGCTATCTTCCATGAAGCATACCAATATGAATCGGACTCTTTAATAAAAAAGTCCCACCTTAGATAAAAGCTGAGTGTGTGTGTGATGGTAAAGTCCTTATCTTGAGGACTGCACTCACTGGATTATGTTGGTCTGGGACTGCAATGTCTGCGTTATGTCAGACATCACTCCTGTAGATGTCACAAGGTAGAACAAGACAAAGTGCAGCTGAAGGGGAACAAGACAAGCAGATAACTGTCACAATCAGCTCACTCTAAAAGTGATTGCATACGATGAAGCACTTAGTTACCTGTTGGTTTCTGAAAACAGGAGGTGACCAGAAGCTGAAGAAGGAAGATTTCATAGACATCTTTACTGAGCGGTGCAAAGATAAATGGTGTAACTCATGAAATGCATAAAAACTATTTGTCTCCAACAGATTTCTTCTGTTTTCATTTTTCTGTCACACTTGAATGTTTCAGATCAGCAAATAAATTATCAAACGAATACCAAGAGCAAAGACAAAAAAACGTTTTTAAATAATTATTTCTTGTATTGATGGTAAATATTTTTCAAACCAACTGGTTCTACTTGAAAATGTCATTGTTAAATTATAAATTAACTCTGATCAACCACATTTTAGGTTCAGTTTCATGAACTATACCCAGACCCAATTACTGCCAGATCTGCACAAATAAAATGGCACAAAAGCACCTAGAATTACCTTGTTGTTGAAAGTGTGCTATACAAATAAAATTACCTTGCCTTGCCTAATATAAGGTGTATGACAACATAAAGTTGGCTAAACAATCTGAAAAATCAACACATCATGCTCTGATCTAAAGTAATTCTCACAGACATCTATGAGTTTTGAAAGTGTTGAAATGGCATTTCAAAGATCTGGGACTCCATTTGATAGATAAAACAAGGAATAGCAGTTACCCTGCCGAGGGGAGGCCGAGCTACCATAATTACTCCTGAAGCATATCAGCGGATCATCCACACATCACAAAAGAATACATAACAGCATCTGAGGTACAGCAACACTTAATACCATTCTTCACAATCTCTTGATGGCAGTTGTCTCCACCAAGCGTGGCACATCTACTTATTAGGTTTAAGCAGCAATTCCCATTTCACATAAGGTCAGGTTGGTTGGGATAGCTGTTTTCCCTTAATAAATATATCTAATATATATTTAATTAAAACCCTATGTGTACTCAGGTTATCATTGTCTGATTTACAAATTTGTTTGATTTGAAACATGAAAGTGTGACAAAATGCCAAAAACAGAAGACATCTGTTTGATGGTCAAACACTTCTTCTTTGCACTGCAGATACAGTATACGTGTGTTTATACTTACACACAGCCAGAGGCCATGTTTAGTACAGGCTGGCTCCTTTGTGCTTTTATCTGGCGTCTTGGGGAAATGAAAACTGACGTAATGGGAAAAAGAACCATGAACGCCAGGTCCTGCTGGATGTGTGTATGTGTGTGTGTGTGTGTATGTGTGTGTGTGTGTGTGTCCCTACTAGATAGTGTGCATCAGTGGTCTAAAAAACCAAAACCTGTTATGTCTAAAAGAGATGAGTGGTAACATTTTTGGCAAATAGTTTTCACAGTTTTTTACTTCAACAAACCTTTATTTTATGTATATAAAAGCTTAATAAATAAAAACTAATGGGCATATTGCAGGCTACTCAATATTCAACAATTTGTTTAAATAATTCGAATCTGTTTCTGTTTATGTAGTCCACCATTCGTACTGTCCATAGACCTACATTTCCTTACATCCCATATTCCTGGTATTATATAGACTTGTTTTGTCCGACTTTCTGTTATATATTTTTCTTGTGTTAAATTCGTCCTCATTAAACATCGTGGTGAACAGGAAACATGTTTTAGATCTATACAACCTTCCAGGATGTATTATTGTTACTATTGTTAGTTGTTTATTTTTGCAATTACAATGAATTAATGTATTTATTGTTTTTCTGTAAATTATGGATGTTTTGTTCTTAGTTATTTTGCTACTCAGATTGTTTTACGGCCAATCATTTGTATTTTCTACATTGGAGGATAAAACAATAGAGACGGAAATCTATGTTTCTATTTGTCACTAAACTGGTAATATGGTACTACAAAAAAAACTAATACTTCAATTTAACAATTAAAAAGAAAACTTAGTCTTCATATTTTTTTATATGTAACATAGATGTAAAGTCGACCAAAACTAGGGTAACTGCAGAGGGCAAAATTCTTAAGAAAAACTGTGTTTTGAAAAGTTTTTAAAAAGATTGATAAACGTTACCTTTTAGTCTAAAAACAATACATGTCTTACATGTATAATGTGTTTCTTACTAAACATGTAGGTCCTCTAACTTTTGCTACTTAAATTATTACCAACTTTAGTCTAAGTAATTGTCTTTAAATGCAGATGTACTCTACACTTATATTACATTCTAGAGCTGCAGCTAATTTTTTAGTAGTCACTAAATCTGTGAAAATGTTTAATGAGTTGTTGATTAGTTAGTGATTTCAATCCAGCCCTGCTTTCTGCAGTACCACTTTCTGTTCTGAATTTATTAAGATGCTACATTATCACAAACTCCCTCAAACTAAATTGACTCTTCAAGTGTAAATTTGATGAGTCAAAAAGCACCCCCACTAATCCCTCCTGATGAGAAAGTCTTATGTGGATAATATTTTTTAATGAATAATAGCTTGAGGAAGAAGATACATAGTTTTGATTAGTCAGAATTATTTGTGTTTTCTGTATTTGTTTGTCAATCTTTGACCTTTATGTTGTGAGTCTAATATCTGTCACTCAGTTTATGCCCCTTTGTATTACAGCCCTGCTTCCAGCGGTCTTAATGAGGCATTTCTAAGCGCATATAAACATTAAAATTCAAGAATTTATACCTTTAAATACTTTGAATATGATACACTAAATTTAAACTCACTCAAAGGTTAAACACAGCAGGTCTGAGCCACATTAATAAATACCGTATTTCAACCTCTCAGCTTGGATACACTGCAGTCAAAATGTGCCTTGATGTGAAGTCACTCAGGCCATAGAAATAAAGAGACCTGTTGAGGAAAGTTGGACCATGGAAACAGACTTAAATCCTAAAAGATTCAGCTCCCATCTGTCACCTAAAGTCCCGGCTCTAAGACCAACACAACCGCTGCAGACATTGGTTACAACTGGCGACTGCCGATTACAACATCACAAATTAATTTGTCGCCGAGACTGTTTTTTTTTCATCGCCACTGTGCAGTCAGGGTGGTTTTAAATATTTTTTGTGACAATATAGAGCTTTTGCAAGGTTAGAGACGAAGAAGATCAGTCAACAGGTCTGACCCTTTAATATGTTTTCGTCGGACTATATTAAAACACGTCGACGGACACGTAATGTCCGACATGTTTTCACAAAGACTGCATCATGTTTTTATAATGACACTTCACTGTGGAAGGGTGTTTCTAAATTAAAAAAAGTCAGCTCTTGATCATACCTGCTCAAGACAGCGTTAAGCACACACAGACCCGTGTAGACAGCTCAGATTGGACAGGTATCTTCCTACTTGAGGCATAATGGAACAGACCATTGCGAGGTAGGGGGGTGGCACCATGGGGAGACTGGAGACGGAGGATTCATCCTTCTCTCAAACCAAAATATTACTTCATATTGAATCTATTAACATGCTTTACATAGTTTTATATTTATTATGTTATAATTACTATAATCATGATGATTTTTTCATTAATCTTTTTTTTCTGATGACCCCATGGGCACTTGGTGCCTGACGCATTGGGGTGTGTAGCGTGTGGGCAGAGGGCCGGCACTGATCTAGTCTGTGTATGTTATTCACTAAGACTCAGCAGTGGGGCATTTTTAAAAGGACACTTTTTAGATAAAATTACGCTCAGCCACAAAGTGAAGAGTTTATTTTTTTAATAAAGAAAGATAAAGATTTTGTTGAATATATGAAACCTTTTTTTTATCGATCGTACTGCTCTCTTGCTGTAAACTTTACAAGCATGCCTTGAGGAAGGTGTAGATTCATTGGGGAGAGATTAAAGTGAGACGAGGCAAGTTTTGCCCAAGGAGCTGCTGCGCGACTGGATGCATCAGTATCCTCTGACTGAGATCATAACAGTTAGCGTTTTCACAACTCCAGAGCATGTGTGAAAGCAGCCCAAGTGGAGAGGGATCAGACAGAACGTTAACCCTGGACATTAATCTGCTAAGAAAAAAAACATAGTCATAGTTGTGTTGGAAAAGCTCGGAGAATAAACACACATATGCTGTGGACGCCCCCTCCTTCTCCCATACCACCGCTGCTCCCTCTGCTCAGCTCTTTTGTGAGGTTGTGTCGGGTAAGCGAAGGTTACAACCCCCAACAGGCCGTGGGGTCAGCTTCCAGGAAGGGTGTGTGTGTTTGTGTGTGTGTGTGTGTGTGAGAGAGAGGGAGAGAGAGAGAGAAAGACTTGTACATGTCTGCTTTTATGAATGCAGTGCTATGGGTCTTTGGTCTGATTACGGATTTGCCATGATATTAGCTGAACACACAGTTTTGCATGTCACACACACAGATTGAAACATGTGGTAGCTGCTGCTTAGTGCTTTCAGTTCTAAACTGTTATCATTGTCGCTGAATCAGCACCCTTTCCTCCGCATGATTAAAAATACATTTGTGTATTATGTGCATTTTTTCCTTTTTTTTAATAGTCATGAATCTCTCTCTCTTCCTCTCTTTCTCTTGACTTATGTTCGCTACATATATATGTGTTTTCAGGTTTTTTTGCATTTATCCTTTTTTCATCTCACCTGTTTCGGTTTCATGGTTTGTCGCTGGGTTAGGAGCAGGCGTGGAGCTCCAGATCAGTCTTAAAGATACAGTTCATTTATTTAATTGATTTCTACATAGCAGCAGCCACTTGCAAAACTTCAACACAAATGATTGCATCCTTGTTTCCAGTTTTCAGTGTCTGAAATAGTGACACACATGTTTCTCATTGAGACTCGATGTTACCCTGCAGTCAGTAAAATTTATGACTGTGTCGCTGTCGGACAAAATCACAGTGGAAAAGGGCCTTCTTTTCATCTTGTCTCTGTTTCCATGTAACCCAATCATACAGAATAAAAGTTAGGTCAGGGCACACTTCACCCTTATCTTCTATTACACATATGTTTTGTGCGTTGATGTTGGAGGGTGGGGGTTTCCCAGCGCTCATTGGGAGGGTGGAGGGGTAGTGTTGTCTGCTCCCTCAAACAGAAGGTTTTCAGAGACCCACATGAAACATAGCCCACAAACCCACTGTCAAATGTCTGCACTCACGATATTTTCTCCATTCAGAATATTTTTGCAGTCGCAAAAAAACATTTCAACATGTAGTTTGATTGTAAGTGTAGGTTAAAGTTGATCTGTTTCCATGAAAGATGAAAGATGAAAGATGAAAGGTAGTATGAATAACCTCCTTTAGGGTTCTTCCTCTGCTGTGACTCTTACTTAGGAGAGGTATCATTTTTTCTCAGTAGAGACTACTGCTGTTAAGGAACAGAGATGCAGCAAGTGTGCCAAAGGGAACACTAGAAGGAGTTTTCAGGACATCATCAGTTCAGTGCAATTTTTTCTAGAATATGTGGATTAAGGCATATTCCTAAATAAATACCCTATTGAATTCTATGTGGGTTCATAGCAGTTCTAAGCGGTGTGCAATTTATGTATTGTATTCTGATTTGTCCCTGAGTGTTCTGGCAATGTTTTGAGAATATTTCAACCTTTTTATAATTATTATTTTAACAATAAGACCAGTTACAGATCCTGTGAATGGTACTACGTTTCTAGAATAGAATAGAAGTATCCTTTATTATCCCACACAGACCTGGCGCCAGAGGAATGTAGGATACAATCATAACTTTAGACAGAGTAAACCACTTTATCAAGCCACTCAGAAAGCAAAGTAATGAGCAACTAATTTTGAAGCCACATATCACTGACAGAACAGAGCCATCTCAAAGGAAAATGGTCTTTTTACATCCACAACGGTCCAATGAATGTACTCCAGTAAAATAGCTTCTCCACAACAAGTCTTATATCCAAAATCCAACATAATCTGAAAACCTTGGTTTTATCATAACTACCATTACCATGCTCATTTTAGCCTAAAAATATCACAGCAACACCCGTTGTCTTCTTCTGCTTTGTGATGTTTATTGGTGACTAGCAAAGTATCTTATTTACTGCCTCCAAAAGTCCCGATTTAATAGCCAGGAGCACTCTCTGCTGGTTGTCTTGGGTCAATACATTGCATGGTTGCAAATTAATTACCTGACTGGGCAGGCCCGGCCCCCCAGCCCTCCCATTGGTGCCGTGCCTGTAGCAGCAGCAAGTTAAAAGTAAATAGAAGTACATCAAACCAAGGTAAAAAATATAAAAACAGAAAATTAGGAATAAGAGACTGTACAATAAGGACAAATTTACAATATACAAAAAAGAATACTCTACAGTTATTAAAAATAGTATGCTTTGCTTCAAAATAATGTGCAGCTGAGTAGGGTCATTTAAAAGATATCATAATATGCATGTGTATGTTTGCATAAAAATAACTGACTCTTTTACCAGAAATGAAATAACAACAACTTTGCAAATAACAGTAAGGATGTAAACACTTAATGGGTTTGTTTGTAGCAGTGGTGGTTATGTGATAATGCTCCATTGTGCAACTAGGATGCAGCAGTCCGTCCCTGAAGGAGCTCTAACAGCTTTATATTGTCCAACAGGGATGTTTGTTTAGCCATAGTTCTTCTGTCTCCCACCATCTGCACTGGGCTGAGGTGGCATCATAGGACAGAGCCGGCCTTCCTGATGAGTTTTTCTAATCTCTTCGTCTGAGCTGTAAATAAGCTGCTGCTCCAACAAAGTACACCATAGAAGATGGCTGATGCTACCATAGAGTCAAAGAAGGTCTTTAGGAGCACATCATGCACCTGAAAGATATCAGTGTCCTCAGCAGGTTTGCTCTGACTCCTCCTGTAAAGGGCATCAATGTTGTAACTTCAGTCCAGTTGATACTTATAAGAGTCCACTATTATTAACTTGTGAGCAGACGTAAAGACAAAATATATATACCTACCTTAAAGAGTAACTTAGCCCCAAATAAACTTTTTTTTTTTTTTTTTTGCTGATGAACTGTATAAAGGATTGTCCGTCAGTGTGGCGCCCTCTTCAGGTTCAAACTCTACACTGGACTTGAATTTGAATCACTCATCCCCATTGGCTCTGTGGTGAGCTCTGAACAATGATGTCAGCTGCACTGCCCGCTGTGGGGTATAAAAGCAGCTGAGTGTCGGCCACGCCTCTAGAGCTAGTTGGAGTTGAAATAGCAAGGAAGTGAGGATGCCGCCCAGCCCTCTCCCCTCGCTGTTCCTTACCCCTATTTTTCACCGCATGCGTCAGTGGCACGTGCGAAGCCTAATACGCAGGTGATAGCCGACATTATAGTCAATAGGACCATTTCCACCGGGCGTGAAGCAGGGGTTAGTCCATCAGGCAATGCCTTCTTTTGCCACAGTTTTAGTCAATGGTCAATCATTGATTACAGTTTTATGGCTGATAATCAGATTAATTTTTGTGATCGGAGCCTCTCTCCCACACTGGTGAGGAATGAAAAACCAATGCTACACACACAATGGCAATGCACTGTCTAATCCACAGTAACAGATTTTATATTTGTTGTGCTTGTTACACTTCTGCACAAAGTTTAACATGGTGAGTTTTCTTACTAGTAAGAGTAATAGACTTTATTAGATTTTTTGTTTTTGTATGTTTACATGCCTTTTTAAAAGCAGAACATCTCAAAGGAAAAGAGCTTGAACTAAAATATCAAATAATTCCATGATTACTTATTTGGTTAAGATGTTTGGTAAAAATAATATCAAATTTTTAGATTATAGGTTCTTGGAAACATTTGATAATGATGTATAATGATTGTTAACCCTTTAAAAAAAACGCGAAGAAGTTTCAAGCATTTTCAATTTGATCAAATTTACATTTTACTTACACTATAGCAATATAGTTGCTTTTAAAATTGTATAGCTAAAATATGGTTACAGTTTCTTGCTACTACTGTTGTTTACAATACCGCATTATCTATAGCATTGAGGTAGTTTCTCATCAACCTGAAACATCAGAAAGACGTCCACTTAATTGTTTTGAATGGTAAATGTGTACAGGTCATTTTCCTCTTAACTTCCAACACTTATTTAAAAAAGTTACAGATAGTGTAATTACGCTCATTCCTTCTTTGTAGCAGTCCAAGATATTATTTAACTGTTGTGGTTTAGATTTGGTTTTAAGTATTAAGCAGCGTGGCTGCTTAGTGTACATAAGTATTTGTTCATTTTGCTTATGCTATCCCTTGCAAGCATTAAAAACTTAACAATAATTACTTTAAACGGGCGTTGTTGAATACAGGCATAGATCATATTTACAGTAATGTTCCTTTCAGCTGTTTTTCTTGTTGTCTAATCTGGTGTAACACTCTAACTGCTGGAGGCTGCTTGTATTGTGAGTGGTGAATGCTCCCAATTTCTAAAGTACCTTTTAAACCTCACCCAGGTCCAGCAAAGTGCTTTACAATTCACAACACAAACACACATACCGGGTTTCTATTATATCTTTGCTGTTTATATTCCCACTCATACTCTGAGAAATATATCTTGTACCATTGGGGAGTGTGCTGCTTAAAGACACTTCTGTCAGATGCAGTTTGGGGGATCAAACCCCTAATCTTATGAATAAAAAAACACATCCTACCAATAAGCTAAAGCTTTATTTTCAGGCTGTATATAAGAATCGAGAGGCATATGCGCATCAATTTATTTCATAAATTATTAGTCGGATAAAAATTTATGTGATAATTAAAACAAGATTATTAATACATACATTAAATAATACATTAAATGAAAATCCCTACAATTTTTCAAACTTTTTTATAAGTAAGTCAATATGAAGCTAATTAGTCAAAATATTTTATTTGTCTATGTAATCAATTATATTTAATAGATCGGTGTTGCAACACAATGTGAATTTATTATTATTATCAAAGGGGACCACAGAGTTTGTTCCAACTACAGGGCAATTACACTTCTGAGCCTCAATGGTAAGGTCTATTAAGGGGTTCTAGAGAGGAGGGTTGGTGGATAGTCGAACCTCGGATCCAGGAGGAACAATGCGTTTTTCGTCCTGTCCGTGGAACACTAGACCAGCTCTACACCCTATGCAGGGGTCCTGGAGGGTGCATGGGAGTTCACCCAACCAGTCTACATGTGTTTTGTGGACTTGGAGAAAGTGTTCAATTGTGTCCCTCCGGGAGTCCTGTGGGGAGCACTCTGGGAGTATTGGGTACCAGGCCCCTTGATCCAGGCTGTTAGGTCCTTGTACCGAACCGACTACCAATGTTATACCGAATTAACACCAATGTAGACAAAATGTCAGAATTCCATGAATTAAACCAAAAAAACGTAGACGAAATCATTAACCAATTAAGCTCCTCCTCTTGCTTTCTTGATATCCTACCCACAGCTTTCCTTAAGAAAGTTTTTCCTGTCATTGGGTCTGATCTGATTCAAATAGTGAATTTATCGCGCCTGTCAGGTGTCTTCCCCCAGGCATTAAAAAGAGCAATTATTAAACCACTGCTAAAGAAGAATTATCTGGACAACATGTTAATGCAAAACTAAAGACCAATTTTCTAATCTTCCATTCCAGTAAGATTATTGAAAAAGCTGTGTTTCAGCAGTTAAACAACTTCCTAACAATGACCAACTGCTTTGATGTTTTTTAGGGTGTATTCAGACCAGAAAAGTCCTTTGGTCCGCTTGTTTGGTCCGGACCAAAAGCGGACTTAATTTTTTTCATTTGGTGCGGTTCGCATTTACACTGTTTTGCAAGTGAACTATATTTTGTAAACACATCCACGCATGTGACGATCGATGCAGCCATTGGACAGCAATGACTAGGGCGGCGCACAGAGCGCAGACCCGGAAATGGAAGAAAACATTTATGCCTTACGCTGCTTATATTTTTGCTGTTATTGGAGCTGGAGTGTCAAGAGCAGGTCATTCAACGCAGGTTTCGCGACGCTCTTTTTCAAATTTTGGAAAGGCGTCGGGGAATGCATGCAGTAACCCGAAGGAGACGATGTGCTCTGCGTGCCCTGACCCATAACATGCTCACAGCACCTTGGCTAAACAGAAGACCAACGATCAGGTATGAACTTACCTTGCTACGGTGGCTTGTTAAGCCCAAAAAGGCGCATGTATCCTGGAGTTGCTTCGGATCGACACTGTTTATATTCACACCTGAAGCGAACCGTACCAGAGTCTGTTTGGAAGCAAACCGAGACCACCTAAAAAAGTGGGTCTCGGTCCGGTTCTCTGATCCGCACCAGGATTCGTTTGTATGTATTCACACCTGCATAAAAGGTCCGGACCAGCGTTCGAAACGAACCCTGGTCCGTTTAAAGTAGACACCCTTTAACACACCCTTAGCCTGGTTTTGGCGCTCACTACAGCACTAAGATTGCCCTCATCAAAGTTTTCAATGACATTTGCATAAATACAGACTGTGGTAGAACCACAGTGCAGGTACTTTGGACCTCAGTGCTGCATTTGACACTGTTGATCATGATATACTATTGAAATGACTGGAGAGCTGGATCAGACTCTCTGGTACAATACTTGGCTGAGTCTTACCTAAAGAACGGGGACTTCTTTGTTTCAATAGGAAACTTTTCTTCAGAACGAACAGAAATCACATGTGGCGTGCCCCAGGGCTTCATCCTGGGGCCCCTCTTATTTAATATCTATATGCTCCCACTAGGCAAGATTATAGCAACCAATAACATTAGCTACCATAACTACACGGATGACACTCAGCTCTACATTACAATGTCACCAGGTGACTTTGAACCCATCCAAACCCAAAAGTAAATGCATCGAGCAAATCAATGGGTGGATGTGCAATAACTTTCTCCAGCTGACCAGAAACAAAACTAAAGTAATTACATTCAGATCTAAAGAGGAATGATCAAGAGTCAGAACACAACTTCAGTTAATACAGCTAGCAAATACCAATGAGGCCCGAGATTTAGGTGTAGTAATGGACTCAGAACTGAACCTCAAGGGTCTCATAAAGGCAATAACCAGTTCAGCCTTCCATCACCTGAAGGACATTTCTAGGATTATGACTGATAAGGACTGATCTCGCAACAGGATCTCGAAAAACTCATCCATGCATTTATCTTTAGTTGGATTGATTACTGCAACAACATCCTCACAGGTCTGCCTAAAAAGTCAATTAGACAGCTGCAGCTGATGCAGAACGCTGCTACTCGTGTCCTCACAAGAACCAGGAAAGTAGAGCACATCACCCCAGTTCCTAAGTCCTTACATTGGCTCCCTGTAGCTTAGAGAATAGACTTCAAAATACTTTTACTAGTTTATAAATCAATGATTGGCTTAGCACCAAAGTATTTTGCAGATCTACTGTTACTATACCAACCCACCAAACCACTCAGGTCTTCTAATTCCAGTATACTTAACATCCCTAGACTTGGAACCAAACATGGAGAAGCAGTTTACAGTTTTGTATGCACCTCTAATCTGGAACAAACTTCCAGACAACTGCAAAGCTGCTGAAACACTGAGTTCTTTTTAAACACAACTAAAATCGTATCTGTTTAGAGCTGCCTTTTAGTAATGCTTTCATATCATATGTTTTGTGTGTTCTTCTTGCTTTACTGCTGATTTTACTTTATATGCTTTATCTGTGTTTTACTGCTATTTTTATGTTACCCCATAATAATGTAAAGCATCTTTAATTACCTTGTTGTTGAAAGTGTGCTAAACACATAAAATTGCCTTACCTTGCTTTGTCATGCCTTGTACGACTGGTGTCAGAGCTTGGTTCTCATTGCGAGCAGTAATTCGGTCTCATTCCGGGTCTTGGACTTCGCCATGGTTGCCCTTTGTCACGATTCTGTTCATAACTTTTGTGGACAGGATTTCTAGGCACAGCGAAGGTGTTGAAGGGATACGTTTTGGTGGCCTCAGGATCGGGTATCTGCTTTTTGCAGATGATGTGGTCCCACTGGCTTCAATAGAACATGATCTTAAGCTTTTGCTGTAGTGGTTCACGAGTGTGATACGGCTGGGATGAGAATCAGCACTTTTAAATCCGAGACCATGGTCTTGAACTGGAAAAGTGTAGAGTGCTTTCTCCAGGTCATGGACGATGTCCTTCCCCAAGTGGAGGAGTTTAACTATCTTGGGATCTTGTTCACGAATGAGGGAAAATGGAGACATATAAATGATCTTATATATATTTATTTATTTAGTTGCAACAGTCTTTTTCCATTCATTTTAGTGAGCTCCCGAACACTTTGCATGCAGATTGTTTAAATGAAAATGTACTACTTCCTTGTTTATAAATACCTTCCTGTGTAACATATGCGGCTGTGGCGCCCACTCTTTGCAGTTAATGCCAGCGGTGAGGCGAAAGTCAACCAATTAAGCTGACTTCCATATGTAGCATAACACTCACTGCCCACTCAGCCTCGTGAGTGCAAACACATACATGCTGGCACATTTGGGCAGCCACTTTCCTCAGCTAGTTTTTCACTCTTTTTAATTATTCTCTCAGACAGGTTGATTTCATTTATGCATTTGATTTGAATAAGCAGCACACTGATGTGACTGTAGTCTCAGGAGATAATTACATTTTTACTGCCGGATAGAAACAGAAGGACTTTACTACAACAGGTGCTTTGTGAAAAATTCCATTGTCGTTTCTGTTCTGTTTATTTACACGCATGTGCACATTCACAGTTTCCTGGACATGGCACATATCAATCTATAGAGTAGGGTAAAAGGTATTTAGTCAGCCACCAATTGTGCAAGTTATCCTACTTAAAAAGATGAGAGAGGCCTGTAATTTGTTATCATAGTTATACCTTCACTTTGAGAGACCAAATGAGGAAAAAAATTCCACAAAATCACATGGTCTGATTTTTAAAGAATTTTTTTGTAAATTATGGTGGAAAATAAGTATTTGGTCAATAACAAAGTTAATCTCAATACTTTATATACCCTTTGTTGACAATGGCAGAGGCCAAATGTTTTTTGTAAGTCTTCACAAGGTTTTCACACACTGTTGCTGGTATTTTGGCCCATTCCTCCATGCAGATCTCTAGACAATTATGTTTTGGGGCTGTCGCTGGGCAACACGTATTTTCAACTCGCTCCAAAGATTATCTATGGGGTTGAGATCTGGAGTCTGACTAGGCCACTCCAGGACCTTGAGATGCTTCTTATGAAGCCACTCTTTTGTTTACTCTGGTGGTGTGTTTGGGATCATTGTCATACTGGAAGACCATGCCACGTTTTATCTTCAGTACCCTTGGTGATGGAAGGAGGTTTTCACTCAAAATCTTACAATACATGGCCCTATGCATTCTTTCCTTTACACGGATCAGTCGTCCTGGTCCCTTTGCAGAAAAACAGTCCCAAAGCATGAAGTTTCCAGCCCCGTGCTTCACAGTAGGTATGGTGTTCTTTGGATGCAACTCAGCATTCTTTCTCCTCCAGACACGACAAATAGAGCTTTTGCCAAAAAGTTCTATTTTGGTTTCATCTGACCGTATGACATTCTCCCAATCCTCTTCTGGATCATCCAAATGCTCTGTAGCAAACTTCAGACGGACCTGGACATGTACTGGCTTAAGCAGGGGGACATGTCTGGCACTGCAGGATTTGAGCCCCTGGCGGCGTAGTATGTTACTGATGGTAGCCTTTGTTACTTTGATCCCTGCTTTCTGCTCACCATTCTTGTGATCATGTTGACCCCACAAGGTGAGATCTTGCGTGGAACCCCAGATTGAGGGAGATTATCAGTGGTCTCGTATGCCTTCCATTTTCTAATAATTGCTCCCACAGTTGATTTCTTCACACCAAGCTGCTTACCTATTGCAGATTCAGTCTTCCCAGCATGGTGCAGGTATACAATTTTGTGTCTAGTATCCTTTGACAGGTCTTTAGTCTTGGAGTTTGGAGTGTGACTGTTTGAGGTTGTGGACAGGTGTTTAATGGCACCTGTTTGAACTCATTCAAACAGGTGCCATTAATACAGGTAACGAGCAGAAGACAGAGGAGCTTCTTACAGAAGAAGTTACAGGTCTGTGAGAGCCAGAAATGTTGCTTGTTTGTAGGTGACCAAATACTAATTTTCCACCATTTTCTGCAAATAAATTCTTTAAAAATCAGATTTTCTGGATTTTTTTTTCATTTTGTCTCTCATAGTTGAGATATACCTTTGACGAAAATTACAGGCCTCTCTCATCTTTTTAAGTGGGAGAACTTGAACAATTGGTGGCTGACTAAATAGTTTTTTACCCCACTGTAATACCTACCTTATTCATGTGTCCAGATTCTCTCTTTTATGTGCGTGCATGTATGCATTTTCACAGACACATGGAGAGGATCAATACTTCACACAGAAAGGCTGATGCCAGATTTGGACAGGTACTTCCTGAGTTTTGAGGTGACAACAGTATCCTCAGCATCACCCTCCTCACTCATTATTTGGCTTTGGACAAATTAATTCAATGGTCACTGTGGAAATCACCCAAGGAACAATATACAGTCAATAGTTTTTTAAAAACAGCAACAGAGATGGCATAATATCCAGCAAGGAGTTATCGGTTTGTCAGATAATGTGAATACAGATAAAAGAGCAGCCTGTGAGATGTTTATTAGTCCCTTGATAAACATTTGCAACAAACCTAATAAACTGAAAATAACATTTCCAGCAAAATATGAAGCTGGTTTGTTAAATTATTTCACATCTGATGCTGAAAGAATACATGTCCCTTTAAAATAGCTCTTTAGCTCCAGTAGTCTTTGTTTAAACATAGAAGCAAAATGGGAAATAAAATGCATATGCTGCAAAAACATTTCTTACAAAAATTCTTTGTATTGACTCCCTGTCAGGCAGCCGAACCAAATAAAGACTCTTTAAGTAGCTTTGGACTCAGTTGTTATAAATCCCAGCTTGTGTTATGGCAGGCTGTAGCTATGTGGGGTAATTAGCATCAAGGCAGCCAGCCAGGCTCTGGGTAAGGAATGGTAGATTTATGACTGAAAGCACAGAAACAAACATTTAAGACTAAACCTGAGCCAACAACAACCATTCAATAGGACCCATTTACAGTGTTTGTATTCTGTGCACTCAGTTAGCATTTTCAGATAAACAAAAATCAAATGTTCTCAAATGTAGACAACAAATGTTTCATTAACTTTCCTCAATTTCTTTAACACATGTTGGACAATATGTTGTTGGATTAGATTTTGCGGTCAGAGGGTGCATGAGTTACAAAAAACAACACCAAAAAAGAACCAATATTTTTTTTACAAAGGGAACAAACAAATATACTTTTTTGGTGCTTCCAATTGAGGTTCTTCAGCAAAAATTGTTATTGTTTCCTCGTCTGTTGGTAAAATTTGTAAACTAAACCACAAAATGCTGAAATAATCCCACTTCCATTTCGTGTGCATGTTCAACACACCCTTTTTAAATCCACAAGTTAGAATTTGTGTAATTATAGATACTACAGCTGCAAAGTATACAATTTATTAATATCGCAGTAACAGTGTACACATAATTCAAGAATAACTGCTTGGACTGCAAAAGATGTAAATGCAAATTATTTAAGTAGAATGCCATTTAGGCTATCTGGCCTGTAATGTATATGTTGACCCTGGTTGTTTAATGCAGCATAAAAAAGGTTTTAGACGGTAAAGAGGTGGTAAGGAGGTCAAATCAATAAGAAACTACAACTAAAATGTCAGATTGCCAAAACAGCAGATGTGGTCCAGAAGCAACTTTTTTTGATAAAATTATTGTTCTTCACACTGTAAAAACGTAAAAACTTAACTGTAATTAAATATATAGAGTTATGATAACACATGTAAACCATCTTTATGGATTAGTTCAAATAGGTTTAAATAACTTAAACCATTTTGTCCCCTACTCATATGGAGTGTTTTTAAGAACGTACTTAAAATACTTAAGTGTACATTTTTAAATGAAGTTATTTTAATTTCAGTGTATCTCTTTGGTACAATTTATATCAATTTACATAATATAGGAAACTTTAAAACCAATCATAAGTTTAAACCTTAAACCATATAAGTTGTAAGAACTTAATACAAGACAAAAATCAAGAACAATGTAATTTATTACTGTAATTCAACAAAAACATGTCTCCATAAACATACAAATAAAACCTGGTAAAAGTGGTAAATTACAGATAGGAAAATGAATTAAATATATTGCTTTTCAACAGCCAATATCAAATTCAGTCACATGAGATGTGAATAAAGAATGCTTATACTTTTTGAATACCCCACAAGTTCTTTTTAAACAGCCTGGCTATTTAAACGGCTATTTTCCATTGAAAATGCCAATGTTTCTGCATGCAAGCCAAAAAAAATAAAAAATTGAGAACATCAATGTCAGGGAGAAGACGTTTTAATCCATCCATTTCTGAGAGCCTGGAGCTGAGGTTGAAGATGCGTTCTTCCATCATCCAGGTTTAAAAAGAGTTTTTATGGTAGCTCAAAAGAAGAGCATATATCAGTCCAAACAAATTTACCAGTATATCTGGCCAGTTTTTTTTTACACATTGCCACCTAATCGTCAATGACAATGAGCACATTTTGAGTCTCAAAGGGACTGCAGGAGGCGCCTCTTCATTTACTGCCACCAGAGCCACTGCTCCTTCAACTGCCTCCGACTCCTCCTGAAAATGGAATACATGTTCCGTGTAATCATACATTTGGGAAAAAAAAGGTAAAATAACTACCACAACTTTGCATGTGAGTAAGCATAATTAGGGAAAAAGGAAAATCCACAGATTTAGGATACAGTTGTTTTTTCCTCAGGCTGGGCACCTCGTGTCTTTCTCAAGTGCATAGGGTTTCCTACCCAGTTCAACAGGGGTTACTGTTTTAACTAAATTCAAATAAGTTTATGACATCTAACAAAATAGAATAAGAAAATCTAAATAAATTCAGATTTTAAATACTTGAACACTGAAATGAAATACATGTACCCAAATCTGCAGAGTTAGTAATTCACTTATTCATTTTTGAGTAAGACAAAATTCGTAGAAGTAAGTAACTGCAACCTTTTCAGCTAACCAAATTATTTTTACTTACTTTGTTTGTTAAGATATGCTGTTAGGTTTTACAGTGCTCATTAGCTGGGGTCTATGTTTGTTATGAACCCAAAGCAGAAAGACATTTATTTTTCACAACTTGTATCATTAGTGCAACATACACCAATATTGCATATTGCACGATATCATGCAATAATAGACACAACTGCAAGAAGTGCAACAAGTATTGGAATGTCCCAGGGTCAGGTGTGCGCTTATCAAGACCAATATAAAAGAAGAAATTCAGCTATACTGCAAACCAGTTGGAACAAAAATAGAGCCACTACATATGATTAGCTACCAAAATAAACATCCTTACTGCAGCTCATGCTATGTTACTGTAGTCAATTCTACAGCAATAAAAAAACTGCTTGAGTCTACAGCATTTCCATGCTGTTACCTAACTTTTGTGTAATCCACACATCAGCAATAAGTGTTATTATTCTTCTCATTAATATAGAAACCCATAAGCTAATCAGTCCTGCCAACAATGCCCTAATAAAGATGCAACTGTTCCCCTTTGATATTTTATACTAACCAAACTGAGACAGCTCACTGTCACATCAGTGTGTGCTACTGCAATCTAGCATTATAGTAAATAAGCTATTTTGATTAGTACAGTGATGCTGGTCTGGTTGTAACTTTGGGATGCAAACTTTCCTTAGAACACCTAGAATGTCTCCATCCTTGTTGTCAGCTTACAAGTGTATCTACAGTACTTTGGCCACCTTTTTGGTGCTAGGTTTTTACACACTGTGTAAACGCATTGTGCTCTAAAGAGAACAATGCGAAGGGTCCAAAGACTACAAATAATTGAAGCACATTTTACATAAAGGTTGCACCATGGTTATGCCAAAATGACCTGCCTATTGTGGAAAAAAAGCTTACCTTTGTTTGTTCGTCCATCCAAGTGCCCTTCAACCAGAACTGTGATTCTCAGTAAAGACACAACCTCTAACAGTGTGAAAGAGGCAGAGATGGAGGAACAGTTTGTGTCGGGGGTGGGGGGGTGGGCAGAGGGCAAGAGGATTGATAGAAAAACCAGATAGGAAAAAGACTGGAGGCTGTTTGAATCTAATGCTATTCAGAGATGCAGAGACTAACCAGTGCATGAACAGCAAAGCTTAGTGCTTTGATTTACTGGCAGGCCATCACTGTGGAAACGGATTAGTGACCTCAATTGTAGCAAGGTCCCACTCAGGTACACTCTGTAGGTGTGTGTGTCTGTGTGCATGTACTTGAGTGTGTGTGTGTCAATTCAGCAATCAGCAAGTAAATACATGTGTTTGTCTGTTGTACTTTTGATTTAGAGATTGTTCTCAGCAAATTTCAGCATAAGTAAAAAGCTGATGTGTGTGTTTGTGTGGATCTTGTTCATCAGTTCCCCATAGTACATCAGTTGTCTCAGCTTAGCCCAACCAAGTTTGATAAAAAAAAATCTTTGTGATATTTCAAAGGATTTGTTTTTAATAGATCAAAGCAAAGCTATAAAATAAAGTGAATGTAATAAAAAAAATTATAACGTCGTAGATGTCCTTAAAACAGTGATAGCACAATTTGTTTGCAAGTTAGCAAATGTGCAAAGGATATTTGTTGAGAGGACAATTTGGAGATAGTAGAGAAGTATATATATACACTACTCACAATTAGTTAGGGATATCGTGAGAGACTCAGTGGATGTCATACATATGGTGTTTGTTTTACGTCAGAGATTTTTGGGATAGGGAGGCAATTGTATTGAGGTGATAGACACACCTCATTTTGCGTTTTCCAGGTAATGGTCTCACTGTGTACAAGTGTGCCTTACATATTGGGGCCAACACCAAAAAATACTAAAGACAACCCTTTTCAATGTGACATCAATTTCAACATTTTGTGGGTTTAAAAAGCTGGTATTGTCAGTAAGTCATTACAACTTCATCCTTTAAACACCCATGAACACATGACGTCACTTAACAGACGAGCAGCGCCACCTGGCCGTAGCGCTCCTTCGGGTCGGTGGCAAGCAGTCAGATGTTGCATGTGAACTTGGCGTGTCTCAAAGTGTCATCAGCAGACTTGCATTAAGACACAGAACTACTGGCAGAGTTCGTGAGAGACCCAGGAGTGGAGCATGTTTGGGACCAGCTGAAGCAGAGACTGGATGATCGTACCCCACCCCCACGTGACCTGGTAGGACTGTGTGTAGCACTTGTGGAAGAGTGGAACACATTGTGAGACGTTGCTGTCAAGCTGTCATTGTGGTGGAAACACAAATGGTGGAAACACCCTCTACTGACATTGTCTCCTTCATTATTAGTA
Organism: Valencia hispanica; assembly: GCA_963556495.2. Taxonomy (NCBI): domain Eukaryota; kingdom Metazoa; phylum Chordata; class Actinopteri; order Cyprinodontiformes; family Valenciidae; genus Valencia; species Valencia hispanica. The sequence goes on along the minus strand of OY747703.1, from coordinate 51,031,819 downwards.
ATATCAAAGGATACTTCAACTTATTTCATAAAAATTCAGACCAAATAGGAATACCACTCATGTAAATAACAATATCCCTGACTTATTGTGAGTAGTCTATATATATATATATATATATATATATATATATATATATATATATATATATGTGTGTGTGTGTGTGTGTGTATGGCAGTCCAGTCCATCTTGGATATAATATTTACAAAGGTTAACTTAACATTTTGAGACATAGCTATTTAGGGTGCTGAATGCATGTAGACAGACTTGAAGAATACTGACAATGATGAAGTTAGTGAACCAGGTAACCTTGTTGGAGCAATTGAGCATTTGATACTGAACATGCTTGTGGCTTTGTCCAGTGTACCCGGTTTCCTTCAACAAATTAGGGCTTCGAAACCGGGTACACTGTTTTGGCTTATCAGCACAGTCTCTCATCAATTTGGATGAGCTAATGTTCTGGGAATACCTGGCCAGTGTGCAGTGGACCAGGTCAGCACGAGCTGTCAGGAGTCGCTGTTACATACTGAGGATGCAAATAGTGAACTGAAAGCTAAGCAGGGCCGCAGGCTGGAATGGTGAGAAAAAGCTAATTGATTTCCGTCACTGACACAAAATTGACTAATGGAGCTTTAAATTACAGGGAAGGCAGGGGAGCTTTGTTATCATATCACACATTCATGTTAAACACAGTTCTTCAGTTGAAATCTACACAAGGTTTAACACTCAAGTGGCACAACAAATGAATAACCAGCTGTGCCGCATATTCTAAAAAGGTGATTCTCATAAAATGCCCTCTGTTAGCTATGATGAGTAACTGCTGAAAAGCTCGAGATTTAAAGACATTTTCTACTGTTGCCTCGGTTCACTTATTCTGCTTTTTCCTACAATTATGTCAAGACTATCAAGTTACATTTGCTTTGTGGTTACACTGGCAAAATTTCAAAAGCAACCAGGTTAGAGGTAGAACTATATTTTGATGGGTTGGATTCATTGTTTTACCAGGTGACAGGTAAGGAGAGTCAGATAGGACTTTAGGCTCATTACAAATGGGTTTGCTGTTGTGTTCAAACCTCATGTGTGTTGGATGAAGCAGTAACGGTTTATGTGTTTCTGTGCTGACCTTGTGCTGGACTGCCAACCAGTCCAAGGTGTTCCATTCCTCCTGCTTGTTGACCGCTGGAGCTCGCCCTTTGATTCACCTGCAACCCCAAACACCATTAAGAGTTTGGGGTTAGACAATTAATGGAGTGGTTTTATTTTTTATTTTATTTTTTTGTTGTTAATTTCCCTGCTCATGAACAGTTGAATGGGATACATATTGTGTCTTCGTTAAATTTAGTAGTTAAAATTGTATTGTCTGAATGCAATTACCAACTTTTAAGCTGTCATTTAAATTGCTGATTACCTGTCAGTTATTAGTACATCAAGCATTTATTTAATATCAGTCAAGCAATTTAGTAAGGCACTATTTGACAGCTGCATTTAGCATTTGTTCTCTACTGATTAGATTACCCAAAGCGCAGGTCAGCGGTGGGTTTGAACAGGGCCGATGATGACAAATGATTTCTTTGCAGTTAATATTTGTTTGTCTGCTCAGGTCAGCCATCACAGTTCCTTCTCATTATGGTCTGAAATGGAAGCTGAATGAACATGTGTGTACAGCTGCAAGCTTCACTGAGCACAGCTCTCAGGAAAGGGAGGAGAATTTATCAGTCGAGCCGAGATGATGGCTGTGAGAGAGGAGGAGAATTGGAAAGAGTGGTTAAACCAGGACATCAGGATCAGATTTTAATCTGTCAATTAAGCTGAGTGAACAGAGAAACATTCCCTGACACTAACCCACTAACCCTGCATGGCTCAAGTTCTTTTGCTTTTTCTTCTTTCATCTTTCTCCCCAGTTGTTCTGTGGAATCTGGACTTGATATTAAGTCATTAACACAAAGTCTTCAAGATTTTCTCGTGTTTTGCACTTCTCTTTTTTGCGTTGTATGTTTCCCTTTTCTTGTTTCATCTGTCGACCTTCTCTTAAAAAATTGCACCAATCAAAATTTTGGGGCCAAATTCCAATTTCTGCTTTTTGTAAAACTTCGCCCTGCTGATATCGATTTTAGCTGACTCCCATTTCTTTTTCAGAAATCCAATATTACATGCAAGAATGTTTTAAAAATTTGTTTTTCCAGCCTTCTTGCACTGAGCCGTTGTTAATTATTTATATTAAGAGGAGAGCAGAGGTAACAACAGGCCCGTTGTATGAGAGAAGAGTAAGTGTAAAACAGGCTTTTTATAATATTTAGAAACAGAAAAACTGAGAACAACCATCAAAGAAATTGACCAGTTAGCATTATTAACAGCAGTTTTTGTTTATATTTGAAAGAGTGTAAATCTTTACCATAGCCGGGATTTTCAAAAGACTAACAAAGTTTTCAAACCTGCCTGAGGTTTAAAGCACACAAAAAATTTGATAAAACACAGTAGCTTGGTCGAGATTCCCTCAGCCTTCTTGTTAACTGCTGAAAGTCTTGCTCTCTCTCACTCTTTTGCTGGCTGAATGACCTGAAGGCATGTTGTAGAACATACTGTTTCCTTTTAGCTACTGTAATTTTCAGACTATTTAGCGCACCTGAATATAAGCTGCACAAGCTACATTTTAAAACAAAATGAAATTTGTACATATATAGGTCACACCTGAATGTAAGCCGTACGTTTTCATGTTGTAACATGAGATATTTACTCCGAAAGACGGAACACGTGAGATTTGTTTTACTACTTTTTTATTACCTCTGTTTGTTTGTCTGTCTGTTAGCAACATAACTCAAAAAGTTATGGACGGATTTGGATAAAAACTTCAGGAAATGTCAGCAATGGGACCAGGAACAACTGATTAAATTTTGGGGTTGAAATGAAGCGCATATCCACCCACGACCAGTGGTGCTAACCTCCACTTCTTTCCTGTGTCAGAGAGCTCCACTCACACAGGTTCCCCAAATCTCCACACTCCGCTGGAAGAACACAGCCATGGATCTAATTAACAGACATTTTATTGGAAAAGTGCACAAAGTTAGAATTAGATAACAACATGGGGAAGGGGGGATCTGCACTCTCTCTGTGCTTTTCTAGGTATTAATTCAAGTTGTGCTTTTTTTTTTTTTTTCACTCTGCCAGAAAATTGATAGTACGGCACCCACACAACACAACAGTCACATGCCTGGATAGAAAATAAAACATACTATAGCCTACCAGAAAAGTATTTGGTCTCTATCTTCCTCTTCCTCACTAAAGCCACAAGTCATTTTCTTCAATATCCTTGTGTCCTCTGAAAGCTTTTGTCGTCTTTTTACACTGACTCAGTTCTTTCCGCTGCTTCCACCAAGGTCTCAGCATCGATTCATTGATACCAAGCTTACGTGCAGTGGCTCTATTTTCTTTTTTGACGGCCAGCTCGATTGCCTTTAACTTAAAAGCTACATTTCTTTGTGTGTTTTCCATGATGAGGGTGTGGTAGTGGTAGTGTCCTCTTCAGTGCATAATCTTTCTTCCATAGATGAGAATGGCATGGAATTAGAATTGGTGGGCAGGGTTTGACAGGTGAGGGACGATTATATGCAAATTACGCCTATTGTGACATCACAATAAGGCATGTTAGCAAACGACTTGTAGAGGCACAAGATTTCTCACAGCAAACATGTTCAACAAAAAAAATGCATCAATGGATTTTATTCATGTTGGGAGTGTTTATAGAGACAGCAGAGACCAAAATGGCAGAACAAATGGATGGAAAAAGTGAAATTTGCATAACATATCCCCTTTAAGAGACAGCAAAGACTAGTTACAACTAAAGGCCATTTCACAATTTAGTCAATAAAATAACCTTGGGTTTGATTGTATAATTTTATATACATTTAACAAAATGTATTTGTTGCAACAAATATACAACTGAAAGAACAAGTATGAAATTGTCTATCCTAAAAGGACTTAAGTTGACTTCAGAAATATGACAGAGAGAAACCATAAATGTAGCCTGCAGAACCAGACTATCAGCTTCTCGAGCGACTGACAGTTCATCTAAGAGAAAATTAAAAATTAAATGCATGAAGGCTTAGAGATACAAGCGACACATCAAAGCTCCAAATTAATTCCCTTTGTTTGAAACAATGTCAAACACAGCATCATCGAGCAGTTTGTTTTGATAAGTATTCAACGAAATTAAAAAGAAGCAGGGAAAATCCCAAAAAGACTTATGAATGTTTATGATGGATCTGATATGATATTTTGCCTGTCTGCAGTGCACTGTTTGAAATGAAAATTAAAATGTGGTGCTTTCTTCTGTTGGAATTTTGTAACCTGTCAGGAACCTTTTAGAGAGAACATCCCTTTTTTGGGCAACCTCTCCAATTTCCAGAGTGCTGCAGAGAGCTTAATTTCTTTTCTTCAAGCATTGTATGGTCTGACCTTGGCATGATTAAGCTGGGATGTCCACTCCTACACAGTTTGGCAACTCTCTTTAGTTCTTCTGTTTGGGAGAATGAGGAGTTCCCGAACGTATAACCCCTCCCTGTTTGATGGCAGCAAGGGTTGCCTCTCTTGGATCATTGCTGATGTTTTTCCTCATTTGCATGGTCTTAACATACCTTTATACTCGACAGCAGCAAGTTTTGCTGTTCTGCATTTGCCGATACATGAAACTCTGAAAAAATAAAGGCAAGCTCACTCTTCACCATGACTGTATCCTGTACCTGTGTCTCTCTCCCTAACTTAATCCTCACTGGTCTCAGAGGTTGAGTGAAGGATGGTACACACTGCTTCACACGTACACTACTCACATCTTGCAGTAGACTTCTATGTGATGTGACAGCAGGGTCACAAAGGCATTTTAGATGCTGACCCATTTGTCGGGACAAGGGACAGTCTCTTCATCTCAGGAAGCCACATACACACAGTGACACAACAGATTCCTGACTACAGTATATACAAAACTGCTTAAACAAAGAATCGGGATTTCAACAATCATCAGTCATTGCTAAGATGCATGATTGTCATAGTTAGCAAGGTATGCACGTTTTTGCAAAACCATTCACTTTTCCACATTCACTCGAAGAAAGCCGATGTGTGTTTTAGAAAAAAGAATTGCGGTGTAGTGGCTGCTTACATGACCCTAGGGTGCATCGCTTCACATTCAGTGGATTCAATCGATCCTGACACAAGTGGAATTTGATGGAAACAAATGAAAACAAAAGAAGCAGGTTACAAAAGGCTTTCTCTGTGACCATCCCCCTCCGAATGCAGCTCTGAGCTGCTGATGGATTATGTAGCTCTGGGAAAGAGTTTTTATATAGCTGGACTGTGTGGCTTTCAGGCCTCTACAGTAGCCATTTCCAGCCAGCCTGCATATGTTCGCTTGGCTTGGTCTGTGTGTGGATTCTGTAAGGCTGACTTTTAAATTAAAGCCTGGGGCAGCCAGCTAAAACCAAACAGACAGCAGACAAGCTCAGTCACCCTAATACCAAGAGCCATAATTTACTTTAGAACTGCCCTTAATGCTTTTCTCTTCATTCATTTGCACAGTCTTACAATGGGCTTGAATCAGGGTTTTAAAAAACAAACAAACAAACTGCATTCAGTGGTAAACCAGAGCTAGTGCTTGCTTGGCACCAATTGTTTAAGGTTCCAGTGACAAAAGCACAGGATTTTGCATTGTGATACTGGTCCTGTCTTTGAACCTAGTCTTTGCTTGCCAATCCAATACATAGGATTTTCCTTTATTTGACATTCTTAATTGTTATCTTACTCCGAAGATCCAGTTTGCAGCTCTATTTGTCGATAGAAGGTGTTCATAAGTCCTGCTTGATGTTGTGTGCATTGCCCACATTTACTGTGCTACTATCAACCCCCCCCCCCCCCCCCCCAAAAAAAGAATTCATTCGTCAAAACCATGATGTGTCTGAGTTTATAAATTAATGTGGAGGTATTAAGTCCTGTATTTGCAGGTAAACTGATAAAATGTCTTTTTAGACTGTGATCCTCTACACAAAGTATTAAAGAAACACTTGAGGTGGCTCTGTGCCTGTACACCACCAAACTTTGAATTTCTGTTTTTTGTGAACCCAGTCATTTGATTTTGATTAAATCTGATCTCCTCATTAAGAACCATAACTAATGGCAGAAATAATGCAAATTTGTTTTTTCAAAAACTGCTTGGATTGAAATTTCTACAGTGCTTTCATGATAAATCTCCATACAATACCCTTTAGCCTATTTCCTACAGGTATCTGTACAGATCAAGCAAAAATATCAAGCAAAAATAATTACATTGTTTCTCCTTTACCCTATATATTTATCTCTTTCTGCCTTGTGAGTGGCATTCTGTCTGTTTGAGTTCAGCTTCAACCAGCTCATCACTGGTCATAGGCACCGGCCCCCTATGACACTGAAGAGGATTAAGTAGATAGAGAAAATGGATGGATTAAAGTACGTCATGTAAATAAGAGCATCGCCATTCTCAGATTCAAGTCAGAACTTTGATCTAGGGATGACATCAAGCCCAATATAACTTTGTTCAATTCAATTAAGTTTATTTATATAGTGCAAATTCACAGGTCTTCTCAAGGCACTATACTAAAAAAGTAAACTCAGTCTAATCGTACATTCCACTTAAACCTAGATATCAAACAATGTAGTCAAGTTCTGTTTGTATAAAAAAAAGTTTTCTAAATCAGGAAACGTTCAGCAGATTGCATCTAGTTACAGATTGCAGTGTTCAATGCTCCTGGATGAACATGTTACGACAGTGGACAATCGCTTGCTTTTAGTTGTAGACTTTCCATGCATGCCCATACTGAGGATGCATGGAGTGACAGTAGAAAGGAAAACTCCCTTTTTAACAGGAAAAAGTCTCCAGCAGAACCAGATCCTGGCTTAATGTAAATGACCATCTGCCACGACCGACTGGGGGTTTAAGAAGACAGAGCATACACACGAAAAGAAACAGAAGCATTGATCCATTAGTAATTTATATGTTAAAGAAAAGTAAAAAGTTAATGGCAGTATGGCATCTAGGAAAGAAACATAGCTGGACAGATATGCTCTGAGATAGTTTTCAAATCTATAAGATGAAAGAAAGAAAATACAGTTAAGCCTAGTTTATACTTCTCCATTTGTGGAGGTGTGGAGACACGCAAGACTATTATCCGTTGATCCAAGGGCTCTCCGTCACTCAACCAAGGACGCACAGAGTAGAGCCCAATTTTTTAGCTATCCGTCAAATGCAACAAAGAGCGCACGTCTGTGATTGGTCAGCCCAACATCAGCCCCAGATCATTTAACCAGAACGGTGCTCTATAGTTGATGTAATTAGTAGTCAATGCAGCTCTTTGGGCACTAGATGCTTTATATTGCAAAGCCAGTTTATCTAATATGGTCTTTTGTCGATTTTGAACACCAGGATGTGTAGAGAACAACAAAACAGACCATGTTTGCTTGTTTATAGTATTCTATGAGCTGCACTTCTAGTGTAAAGCTTTCCAGCCCAATCAAAACTCACTCTCTGTCGGTCGTTGCTCCTTGAGTGGATGTGCGTTCATAAGCTGAAGTAAATAAACTTTGGTCAACCAGAGAGAAAAGGTCCTCACCCCCTGCTGTCCTGGTGGAGAATTGCTTTGCAACACTGAAACACCAATGGAGAAGTATAACCTTACAGATATTGAGCGTTGTATATGAGTGGAGTTCATATTTTTTGACAACTTTAAGGTTTTTTTTCCATTAAATTGAAAACAACTACTTTTAAATGTGCAATATGTACTGTAAAGACGAACACGGAGCATCAAAATTTACCCTCCTTGATGACAGCTTGATGACATCATAAAAATGCGTAAAAATCTATATCTAATCAATCTCTGATCAATATCGTTGGCTAAATTTATATAATTTCTACCTTATACCCTTTATATCGCCCACCACTAATGCTGGCTGTTTTTGCCATCTTTTTGAGGACCCATTTTAGTCCTCTAGGCATAGCCTATGTGTCTTTCCTTGCTTTGATGTTGACTATGCAACCTTCAGCTTTGCTTTAAAATAAGGGTATTAAATAATGGCTCAAACCCATCCATCCATAAATTTTCTGTACCCGTTCAGGGTTGGGGGGGGGGGGGGGGGGGCTTTCTCCAGCTGTCATGGGGTGAGAGGCGGGGTACACCCTGGACAGGTTGCCAAACCACCGCAAGGCAACACAGAGTCACACAGGACATAAAACCATGCACACACACACACCTAAGGGCAATTTAGAGAAAACAATTCACCTAACAGTCATGTTTTTGGACTGTGGGGGGCAGCCGGAGTACCCGGAGAGAACCCAAACATGCACAGGGAGAACATACAAACTCCATGCTGGGATTTGAACCCAGGACCTACTTGTTGCAACCAAACAGTGCTAACAACTGGGCCACTGTGCAGCCCTAATGGCTCAGACCCTAACCCTTAAAACTAACAGGTTAAACTGAGTTGGAGGGTTTACACCCCGTTATTGTGTATGAGAGAGAGATTCATCAAAGATAAGTCAAAAAACTGCGGCCTTTAAACATTCTCTTAGACCATCCTGGTGGTAAGTAGCCGAAATGCCAGTACCCATGGCTTTAATTTACACGATTGAACATTTTGTCATCTGATGTGCCTAAAAATAGTCAATTTTCTACTACACACCCACTTATGACAAAAATTATATTTAGGTCACCTGAATTTCTTTAGGTTCTTTGGGTGTAGAATTATTAAAAATGTGCACTGAGTGAATGCTTTGTTCAAAACAACTTTGACTTGCAGTATCTGGCAGTTATTGAGTGACACTGTTTTTGACTGCTATTACAGTTTAAATAGCAATAACAAACTTATGTTAAATACATCTGTACTGAGCAGTAAAATATAAAGAGAGTAACTGTTTTGGAAATTCAGCCAATATAAAATAAAGTTTAATTGCACCAAAGGAGAGCATGAAATAGATGATAGGTTAATGTCATAATCTGTGTTCTGTCAAGACTGACGTTAAGCTTTATTCCAGACAAGGAATTATACATGAAAAAGAACTAGTTTATCATGGAACGGTGAATATCAGTTAAGAATGTTTAGCTGGTAAACTCTGAACATAATTCGTTGATTTTAATAATTGATTTGAACTGATCTGAACTGAGATTAGAACTAATCCTTCTTGATGTTGAACCAGCACAAACACAGCCGAATTGTAACTAAGAACTTCTACAGCAAAGATATGCTGTTTGATACCACAAATTAGTCACTTAGTTGTGTTTGTTTCATTGATTCGTAACCCAATAAAGAAAAACAGATTTTTTTGGATGCTATCCACTGGTCAGTTTGGTCCAGATGAAAGCTGGCCAATTCCAGTCACCTACTGAGTAACTGGTGCATCTCCACCCAGATCATTATATTTAAAAAGTAAAATTCCAGGCTATTTTTCCCCACAATGTAAATTATCTTGTCACCTGAGCTCCTAATGTTGTCCTTTTGAAACGTTTTAAAGCGCCATCATTACCGCTCTCTTTGTTCTGCCCCCTTTTACACTTTGCCATCCTACTTTGCTGTAAGAGGCTCTTTAATGTTTATGGTGAGACAGGTGAGGATGTGTGTTTGAGACCCTGCCTTCAATCTACACATGCAGCTGTAATTTGGTGTTCAGTGTTTGTAAAACGAATCACCTACCCTTGAACTACAGTCTACCTGCATCGCAATATAATCACACCCTGTGTGCATGTGTGTGTGTGAATATGAGATAGTGGCTGTAATAAATCACTTTGCAGAGGTTCCCTCTTGTGCTGTGCTTGAGCGAATCTAGCAGGACAGAGAGGTGAGGCAGGATGGGGAGAGGGTGACTGGAAATTTTGGAGAACTGTAGAGAGAGCATAGATATAGATGCGTATGGAAGCCCTCATTATCACACGTGCAGAGAGACAGTTGGATGTAACAGCTGGACTATCCTAACCTTAGAGTTCATGTCTTACACCGGGGAGTTAATCCCAGCCCCTGGTTTTTACTTACCACCTAATTCCTTCTGAGAAAATCATGTCACTATATGAAAGCTTGGTTAGACATTAAAGTATTTTTCTACTGTTTTTCGTAAGCGGGGAGCCCAGACTCTTCCATCGGGAGTGACTGTCAGCACAAAATGAAGCGTCTAATAAAATCTCATTTTATTCATAAAGCTAAATGTTGCCCACCATTTTGGTTTTTTTTTCTGCTTAGCAAAAATTTTTTAATGAATTCTGTTGGAATAAATCTTTAGTATTAGTGACTGAGCATAAAGTGAACACAATACATAATAATAGATATAGAAAAATATTATGTGGTCTGTTTATTGAAATAGGTCACATTTCAGATTTTGTCCCAATTGTGAAAAGAAGCCACCAATGTTCACAGGACTTAGAATATGGTGGACTGTGGTGCTGAAATGACTGCTAATACATCAACATCTGTGATTTCTGTCAAGCTAATTACACAACTTGTTCAGCACCTGATGAGTTTATAGGATATATTTTACCATAAATGTGTTTATATGTAATATACACAAATGTAATGAATATTGCATTTTACAAATATAATAAGGAAACACAGAATGGCATGTATCATATGTCAGCCTGTCAGGCAGCACAAAGCTCCATTCTGGATAATTATGAGGTAGCGAAATGCAGACGATTATTGCAAGTGATGATCCGCATAGTGCCATCTGTTCTGCTCCACTGCACACACACGCACACACACACACACACGCGCACACACACACACACACACACACACACACACACACACACACACACACACACACACACACACACACACACAGGAACAGGTGTGTAGATGTGAACCCCCTTTGTACACAAGATCACTGGATGTACTGTATGCGCTATTTACACTCCCAAAACCATGTACACATAATGACACACACACACACAAAGCAGACACATAGAGGAAGCTGGGGAATTACACAGGCTCAGCACACAGGCTGTGCACAGACACTGAGATTAATGATGTTATTGACAGATGAGCGATGGATTTAATTTCATTTGGTCAGTGAACAGACAAAGTTTACGCAACAGAAGTTGGGGAAAAACACTAATCTAGAGCACGCTAAACGCTGTAGTTATCTACTGCATTCAAAGCAGCCAATGTCACCTTTTGTTTAAAGTGTATTTAGAAAAACATCATACAGGTATTTCAGGTAAAATAATGTGTATGACACAGAATAGACTGTAACATTATTCAGTTAATGTCACGAAACCCTCGGAAGCAAACAGTATTGTATCTGTACTAGTATTCCAATACACCAGTGGGAGTTGAAACAGGAGTTTGATTAGTAAAATAAATAATAAAATGGAAATAATAAAAATTGTAGGACCCCGTAATCGGAATTAGGATTACACTAGAATGTCAAACATCTGCCACAATGTGATACTGTAGTCTTTAAAGAGTTCTGAGCATATATTTTGAGTGTGTCGAAAAATCAGTCACTATGTTTAACGCTATGTTTATTGCATCTATGCCACTCCTGAAGAGTGGCATAGATGCAATAACTACAATTAAAATATCACAACAATGAGCCTACAATGATTTTACTTCACCTTATGTAATTATTTACCTGGCATGCTGGATTCTTGAAACTGAAAGTGAAACTGAGAATTAGGGACCTTTTCATTAATCTAGCAAATAATTTTCTGATCAGTTAGGAGCACCCACGGAGCATTGAAATTTATATAATAGACATCTGTAAATAGAACCAGATGGTGATGTCACGGCAAAAATTATGTACCCCATCCTGATGCAGCCTAACACTGTGAACTTGATTGACTCCACACCCTTGATCCCAAAATACACTTGATAGATATGAGAGGACCTTGATTTTCCCCAAAATGTATTTCCTTACATGTAGACCTGTGTAAGATATGTTTTTCAATACGCCACCATACATAGCAAGGTTGAGAATAGTGGGACAGGATTTTAAGAGCACAGGGGTTCCTGTTGCACACGGTCGAGCCTGATAAGGTGTGCTTCCTCTGAAGTAACCTTTTTAGTAACAAAGCTGTTTTCTGGGGGGGTGTAAACAGTAACCAGGGCCAATCTGACAAAAGTGGGTACAAATCCACCCCAAAAACGACTCTCGTATAGAGTTAGCAGTTTTTGGATCAACCCTGAACCAAAGGTGAGTTTTCATGGTGGAAAGATTATTACAAAATTCCTCTGAGTTAGGAGTGATTTTAATTCACTTTCAGAGGTTAACTGCTATTATATTTTAGAAAATTGTGGCTGTACATACCCAATTGTTATCCAAATGTGAGCTCTCCTTTCTTCTTTTCTGTCTAAGTAAGTTTAGGCACAGTTTATTTAAAATTCACTCCACCGACACATTTTCATACTGTTTGGAGTGGCAGTCCGTGGCTTTTAAACCATAACCACTGCGAAGGAAACTCTGATAAAGGCTGTATTAGTCTGATTTCACAGTTTTCAATTACATTCTGGACTCCTCTTTTGTGGTGGGTGGTGATCTGTGTTCTTGACTGCAGTGGCACTCCATCCAGAAGAGGAGCCGTTCAGCATCAGGGGACATAATCTACATAAATGGCCCAGGTTTTAACAGGGCCCACAATAGAAAGGCACACAAAAAAGGAGCATACATAGATTAAATGAAATGTAAGTCCTGGAGGAAAAAGAACATTCAGGAGCACATAGGCAAGTTGTGCCTATAGTTCCCTAAATTATTTGGCACAAAACCTTCATAGGGAGGTTGTGGTTGTTTATTATCATAGTGCCAAAATATAGGTTCATGGGTAAAGCATATGGTATGAGGCCTCACATACACCAATTGGTCTGTCATAGTTTAAAGCTGGACTGACCACATTTGCCTGGATGTGTAGGACAAGACCCAAAAGTATCCAGCACAACTTTACCGACTTGATGCTTTTCATATTGTGGCGTTCATCAGGGTTAAGACCCTTATCATGGTCTCACGGGTTTTTCTGTAACATAAAGAATTGCACTGCTATTGACAGAGGGACTGTCATGCAGACACAGTGAGGAACATAAGTGTTTGAAAACCTTGCAATTTTGAGAGTTCTCCTACTTAGAAAGTATGGAGGGGTCTGAAATTCACATTGTAGATGCATTTCCACTGTGAGAGACAGCTTTTTTTATTTTATTCAGGAAATCACATTGTCTGATTTTTAAAGAATTTATTAGTATTTTATTGCTGCACATAAGTATTTGAACACCTGAAAGAATCAGTGTTAATATTTGGTACAGAAGCCTTCGTTTGCAATTACAGAGGTCAAATGTTTCCTGTAGTTGTTGACCAAGTTTGCACACACTGCAACAGGGATTTTGGCCCACTCCTTCACACAGATCTTCTCTAGATCTGTCAGGTTTTGGGACAGTGGCTGAGCAACACTGAGTTTCAGCTCCCCCCAAATATTTTCTATTGGATTTTGGTCTGGAGACTGCCATGACCCATCTTCAATGCTCTGTCTGAGGAAAGGAAGTTTTGCTCAAGTTGTTGCTGAAGTTTAGACCAAAAAGTTCTATTTTGGTCTCATCTGACAACATCACTTTCTCTCATGGCTCCTTTGGATCATTTAGATGGACATAGGCAAACTTCAGATGGCCCTGGACATGTGATGACATGAGCAGAGGAACCTTCAGTGCAATCCATGATGTTAAACCATGATGCCGTAGTGTCACCTTTGAAACTGTGGTCCCACCTCTCTTCAGGTCATTGACCAGCTTCTCCCGTGTAGCTCTGGGCTGATTCCTCATCTTTCTTGCATTGAGCCCACTCTGAAGGAGACTGACAGTCATCTTTAGCCTTCCGTCATTTAACAATTGCTCCAACAGTTGATCTATTTTCTCCAAGCTGCTTAACAATTTCCCCGTAGCCCTTTCCAGCCTTGTGGAGGTCTACATTGCTGTCTCTGGTGTTTTCTGACGTCTCTTTGGTCTTGCCCATGGTAATGTCAGGAAGTCATCAGGCTCAACCTTTAGCAGCTGTGTCTGATGACCTCCCCACCATTCATTGGCTGGATCCCTCTTCCCCACAAACTACAAAGAACCACTCGACTCACCTCACTTCGCTCTGTCATCGTTTTCTCTATGACGTGTAGCTCCTGATCCGCTTCAAGACTCCGAGTCCCAGGCTTATCTTTCAGCCTGAGGTTCCAGGTTCGCCCAGCTCAGTCCCTTCGCTCGGATCACCGCCTGTCTTCGGTGATCATCCACCGTCTGCTTCTGGAATGCATAGTTTCTCGCCAGAGGCTGCTCCTCTTACACCCGCAGCCTGACAGGATGACAGAGCCAGGAAAGGGCGTTTCAGCAGATGTGGAGGCACTCCAAGCCGAGGTAGCTCATCCCCGAGGCATGGTCGATTGACTCAGCTCCAGACTGGAGACCCTATCCGAAGCCCACATCAGATTGGCCGGGCTGGTCAGCACTCTCCAGCAGAGACCCTCTTCTACCGCCGAGCCTCGGATCTGCCTTCCCGACAAGTGGAACGGGTTAGACGGTAAACCAGATGACCTGCTAGCAACGCTCGAAATGATTTTGAATGTCAGCCATCAATGTACGGCTCTTCAGCACCCAGAGTGGCTCTACTAACCTCCCTTTTGTCCGGGCGAGCACAAGAGTGGGCTGCCGCCCTCTATAATCAGAAATCGCCTCTCTGCAATGACTACTCCCTGTTTGTAATGGAGCTACGGAAGACCTTCGTTCCCCCCAGCAGCGAGACCACCACGTAGATTCAGCTCCTTCATCTGCGCCAGCGCAACCAGCCGGTCCATCTCTTTGCCGCGAAGTTCCGCACCCTGGCCGCCAAGCTGTCGTGGGGAGACGACGCCTTGAGGTCCGTCTTCATGGAGGGACTGGCCGGCTACATCAGGGATGAGATGGTCGGCAGGGAGGCTCCGCAGACCCTGGATAGAGCGATCAGCCTGGCGTTGGAGATCGATCGCCGGGTAATGAGTCGCCCTAGGGCTCGGTCCCCGGCGCATCGCATCCCACCATATCGCCCGCACCTGTTTGGAGGAGCAAGAGGAGCAAATGCAGCTTGATCACCTTACGCCAGAGGAACGAGAGCGACGGCACCGAGAGGGATTGTGTGCTTACTGTGGATCACCCAAGCATCGCCTTCGACAGTGCACCCTCAGGCCGTGAAAAGATCAGGCCAGGTGAAAATAGGAGAGGTTTCACCTGGCTCTATGGCACTAAATCGATTTCTCCTCTCTGTCCAACTTATTCACCGTGACCCACATCTGACCCACTCTGCTCTGTTAGACACTGGAGCAGCGAACAACTTCATCTCTGCCCAACTGGCCAGAAGACTTCATCTCTCCCTCGTTCAGCTGCACCTGTCCTGTACCCATGACTTCTGTTGATGGACGTCCATTGCTGCCCTATCCCATCAAACAACGAACCACAGAGGTCCGAATGTGGGTTGGGGACCACACTGAACTCATCAGCTTTCTGGTCATCGCTTCCAGCACGATTCCTCTCATCCTAGGCTATCCATGGTTCCGCTCGCACGATCCCCACATCTCCTGGTCAGCCCAACAGATTCTCCGGTGGGGTCCTAAGTTCTCGGCAATGTCTCCGCCCACCATCGGTCAGGGATCGCACAGGCCCCAGCCATCGAAGAGATCCCTCCATCCTACAGAGACCTAGCTGAGGTCTTCAGCAAGCGCCGGGCCACCAATCTACCATCTCACAGGCCTTACGACATGGCAATCAACCTCCTCCCCGGGGCGGCACCCGCGCATGGCCGCCAGTTTTCTCTCTCTCCAGCGGAGACGACGCATTTGGAGGCCTACATCGCTGAGGCGCTGGACCAGGGGTTCATCCGACCATCCACCTCTCCAGCATCAGCGGGGTTCTTCTTTTTAAAGAAGAAGGAGGGGATGCTCCGTCCCTGCATTGATTATCGGGGTTTAAATAAAATAACTATTAAAGATTGTCACCCTCTCCCATTGCTGAGCACTGTTCTCGACTCTCAGGCTTCCATTTTCACTCGCCTCGACCTCCGGAACGCCTACAACCTGGTCCGCATACGGGAGATTGATGAGTGAAAAAAATGCATTTAGCACCCCCACTGGTCACTGGGAGTACCAGGTTATGCTCTTTGGGCTCTGCAACAGTCCTGCATTCATTCAACGGCTACTAAACGATGTCCTCCGGGACATGCTTGGACAATGGGTGTTTGTATACCTAGACGACATCCTCATTTACTCTGCATCCGAGGTGGACCAAGTTCGTCACGTCCGAGCAGTCCTTGAGCGCCTCCTCCAGAACCACCTTTATTGTAAACTGGAGAAATGTGCGTTTCATAAACGCTCCACCACCTTCCTGGGCTATGTTATTTCAGCGGAGAGAATAGCCATGGATCCCCAGAAGGTGTATGCGGTAACCACCTGGCCAGCTCCCACCACCCTCCAGCAACTACAATCCTTTCTTGGATTTGCTAATTTCTATCGGAGGTTTATCCGTAACTACAGCTCTGTTGTGGCTCCTCTCACAGATCTGACCAAGCCGTCTCTCCGGCCACGCCCCTTCCAACTACCCCCGGAGGCTCAACGAGCGTTCGGCCGGCTTACCCAGCTCTTCACTTCAGCGCCGATCTTACTTCATCCAGACCCTGCCAAGACCTTCACCGTTGAGGTGGACGCCTCTGAAGTTGCCGCTGGAGCAGTCCTGTCCCAGCAGGGTCCGGATCAGAAGCTCCACCCTGTTGCTACTTCTCTCGGAAGTTCTCCCCTACGCAGCAACATTACGGGGTTGGCGACCGCGAACTGCTGGCTGTCAAATGGGCTCTAGAGGAGTGGCGGCAGTGGCTCATGGGCACGCATGAACCGTTTCTGATCTGGACAGACCACCAAAATCTCATCTACATCAGGAACGCAAAGCAATTAAACCCTCGCCAGGCCCATTGGGCTCATCTTTTTGAACACTACAATTTTCACAACTCCTACTGGCCAGGCTCCAAGAATGGTAAGGCTGACGCCCTCTCTCGTCGCCATTTCCAGGGTCCAACACAACACCAGCCCGCTCCCATCATTCCCCCACACCACATCCTGGCGTCTCTCAGATGGCCGCTGGAGGACTCCATTCATTCGGCCCTGGCTAATGAGCCAGCACCTCCCGAGACGCCACCCAACCGTCTCTACGTCCCGACCGTCTGTCGAAAGGAGGCTCTACTGTGGGGTCACTCTTCACCAGTGGCGGGTCATGCGGGCACGGCCAGGACGCTTCAGTTTCTCCGCCGCGCCCTGTGGTGGCCCTCCATGGTGACGGATGTCGACAGCTTTGTTAGCGCCTGTTCCACCTGCGCCAGGGCTAAGACTTCCACTCAGCCGGGATCTGGACTACTTCGTCCCCTGCCAGTTCCAGCACGGCCATGGTCGCACATTGGGGTGGACTTCATCACTGGATTACCCCCCGCCGTAGGTATGACCACTATTGCCACCTTTGTCGACCGCTTCTCCAAAGCTGTCCATTTGGTTGCGCTACCAGGACTGCCCTCTGCCAAAGAAACAGCGGAGCTGGTCCTTCACCATGTTGTGCGTCTCCACGGTTTTCCCCGGGACATCGTCTCAGACAGAGGGTCCCAGATTACTGCCAAATTCTGGAAGGCCTTCTGCCGCCTCATCGGGGCGACCGCCAGCCTCTCTTCCGGCTACCATCCAGAAACCAACGGCCAGACGGAGAGGGCCAATCAACTGGTGGGTCGCTATCTCCGATGTTTTGTCTCTTCACAACCTACCACCTGGCCGCTCACCTTGCTCTGGGCCGAACTATCCCTCAACCTCCAGGTCTCCTCCGCCACCAGGTTGTCCCCGTTTGAAGTCTGCAATGGCTACCAGCCGCCCTTGTTCTCTCACCAGAAACCAGAGGTAGAGGTCCCAGCAGCTCAATTGCTGATCCGCCGAGCCAAGGCAGCTTGGATTCGGGCTCGGGCGTCCATCACACGGGCCAACGCCGGGTATGTAGCACAACACCGCCGACGCCATCAACCCGGTCCGGGCCTGGAGGGGGGGCTCTGTCAGGAAGTCATCAGGCTCAACCTAGAGCAGCTGTGTCTGATGACCTCCCCACCATTCATTGGCTGGATCCCTCTTCCCCATAAACTACAAAGAACCTCTCGACTCACCTCACTTCGCTCTGTCATCGTCTTCTCTATGACGTGTAGCTCCTGATCCGCTTCTGCGCGTCAGTATTCAAGACTCCGAGTCCCAAGCTTATCTTTCAGCCTGAGGTTCCAGGTTCCCCCAGCTCAGTCCCTCCGCCTGTCTTCGGTGATCATCCACCGTCTGCGTCTGGAACACATAGTTTCTCCCCAGAGGCTGCTCCCCTTCCACCTGCAGCCTGACAGGTAATAGTTGGAGTCTGACTGACTGTGGGGTGGACAGGTGTCTTTACAGGTGAATTATACACCCCTCCATGATTTCTAAGTGGGAGAACTTGCAAAATCGCAGAGTGTTAAAATACTTATGTTCCTCACTGTAAACTATCATACCATTCTTTTACCATGCTCTTATCAGCGGCTTATCAATTTGCTGATAAATACCGCACCATGGTCAGTCTTTTTGCACATTGTTGTTGTAAGCAGAAGTAGGGCTTTATCTCTGAGACTGACCTAGCATTGTATTTACTGATGATGAGGGAGGAAAGGAAGCACTAGCACTAGTTGGGCGTCAAAGTATTGTTGGAGTTTCAGTCTAAGACTGTGGAGTAAAATCAGTTGCAGCATGTAAGGGGGAAGTGGTGCGATCAGGGGAATACATGGTAGCACCATCATCAGAAGGGATGAGCCTCTTAAACAGTGAGCCGGTCTTGAAAAAAAAAACTTTAAAAACCATTAGCCCCCTTAAAAGTAGTCAATCTTCAAAAGCAGGTATTTTTCTTGTTCATGATAATTCCTTTCAGAAGAGTTCTTCAGTCCGTATTGCAGAGGCAGGGAGCAGGTGTCCCCTCTCTGAGTGATAACCACAGCAGGGGTAGCTATAAAGCTGTCTAAATTAAACACTCTTAGCTCTAATGGCACAAATACATTTACTGCTTTTTGTTTACTACTTTGTCAATATTGCTCCAGCACCGTGTTAATAGTACCATCTGCATACACTTACATAACGGATTTCTGGATTTCTTTCCCCACCGGAGCTAGGACTGATGAAGGAGGCTAAAACCAGAGGGGATGCTCATAGTTCCTGTAAAGTCAGCACATGGCAGACACACACGCACATACACACATTGAGAGAGGTCACTGTCAGCCTAAAGGCAAAAGCAGAGCAGTCACTCAAGACACAAAGACGAAGTGTCTGCCTGTGCACACGTTCATTTTTGTATATGCGTGACCTGGTTTGTCACTGTGGTGTTTTCAGCAGCTATGATTATGTGACAGGGATTGCTCCTTTTTCTCTAGCAGGTTACGCACACACAAGATGCACGGCTGACTGAGCACATAAATGCGTCCACACAGAGAGTCTTTGGTCCTCTGTGGACAGAATGAAGCAGACGTCTACTGGCCCTCCGGCGCAGTTGGTATTCACACTTCCCCAGATAACAGATACGGGCTCAATTGTGGAGCCCAAAAGGCAGTATATTAAGGAAACTGGCATATTCCAGTTTTTTATGGATGGATGGATGGATGGATGGATGGATGGATGGATGGATGGATGGATGGATGGATGGATGGATGGATGGATGGATGGATAGATAGATAGATAGATAGATAGATAGATAGATAGATAGATAGATAGATAGATAGATAGATAGATAGATAGATAGATAGATAGATAGATAGATAGATAGATAGATAGATAGATAGATAGATAGATAGATAGATAGATAGATGAGCATAAAACATATATTCATAGGTTTAAAAGCAGTGCAGTAACACAATTTACAGGCAAACCAGTAGACCCCAGAAGCCATTTATAGTGATGTTGCATCAGTGCAAAGGAAAGCTCATAGACCAAAACATGCAATGTGTACTGCTTTGATTTATGTCACTGAGGAAAACTTGAGCTCATCTGGGTATTGATTCTGATTATAACTAAAAAGAAAGAACATGCTTAACACCACAGGGAACTGGATGCAGTCCATGGTTGCTCTGTTATTGGTTTGGTTAGAGAATCTAACAAAATGAATGCATTTTCTCAAAGCCAAGTGACTTTTGGATTTAAAAACTTAAAAATAGAGTGCCCCTGGCCTTAAAGTACTAAATGAATCCTATGTCTTATAGTCAGATTTACTCCAGCAAGCTTGCTCTTTATTCTCCATTGTTGGAATAGAGATAAATACACTGAAGCTGAGCTAGAAATCCTGACTTCTCATTGAGTGACACTTTACAAGACGGTCAACTGATCAGAAAAGAAGCAGTGTTCAAAATGCCTTTGACTTGAAATCATGTGGGTAATTGCTTGATACAAATACGTTTTTTGACGGTGAATCATTCAGACAAGATGACTCTGCCAACCTCGAGGGATGAATCAATCTTGTGTCAACACATTACAAAAAAACTATTTTAATTTGAATCTTGGGGCACTTTGTTACCAGTAGCTTGTCACAAAAATGGCTCCCATTTCTTTGGTTGTTACTATAACAACTACCACAGATAGCAGGCAGACTGCGCCAACAAGTGGATTGCCAAAGAGCTATTGGCTGAAAACTTAACGAACAGTAGATGTCCAGCTGATGGATTTTGCATCTCTCTGGTTTTGTGTTAGGTTGTTACTGGATTAGTTTCTATTTCTTAAGGACATGGCTTTTGCAAAGGTTTTATCTGATGGAAATATTTTTAGAGAGGTCGAGTCAACAGTGTCCTGAAAAGTATTCATACTCCTAGAATTGCAATTTTATACATTAGACCAGCACAAAGTAGTATATATTAGTAGAGTGTGGCATGCATTTATGTACAGCCTCCCTGAGTCAATACTTTGCACTCTTAGATCTTGATAGGTGAAAATTTAAAATAAAAAGTACCAGGTAAAGGACCAGCTGTGATCCAGTTCAGATGGGTACAAATTAGAGATTGACCGATATAGGTTTTTCTATTGCCAATCCCGATATGTAGAGGGCATAGTCAGCCAATGGCCGATAAGTTCAACCAATTTTACAGGTCGATTTTCATGGCCGGTATCTAAACGTTTTATGGCTTTATTTGTTGTTGAAGTCAAACTAATAACAACAGTGGATGCACCACATTTCCGAACCTAATCAGTTTTTGGACACTGAATTTAACCAACTCTCTAAATTTTGAACACTGCAGAATATCAAAACCAAATATTTGACCAAAGTTAATTAAACAAATCAATAAACTGACAAAGTGTTAAATATACAAAACACATAAGTAACAAGAAAAGCTGGATTTGACTTTTATTTAGCCATTTGACAGCATTTACTAAACAAAAGAAATTGTCTCTACTAAGGAGGTATATTGGCCGTTGCGATATATAAAAAATGATAAATATCTGCCCAATATATCGGCCATGCTCTTTTTCTAGTATGAATATCGCTTGAAACTTAAAGCAATGATCTGACTGCTTTGCGTTCACTGAAGTTACTTACAGACTGTTTTCACTGAAAGAGATGGTAACATATTGCTCAATCTTGTGCCTTCCCCCAACGGACAAAGCTAATTTATACCACACATGCACAAATCATTCCTCTAAAGAGCACATTAGCCGGAGAAATAATGATATCAAGGGACGGGTCACACTGTGTGTTTACATGTTCATCTGAATGTGTGGGCTTGATTATAGACTTGAGTAATTAATGGAAATTCTGATTGCTCAACATTTTTTTCCCTGAACATTGCCCCACAACACCTGTCATATACTTCACAGCATAACTACAGATTATATAAAATATAGATGATAAATTTTTATTTTAATTAACCACCATGGATTAGATTATATCTTGAATAAGATCAAATCCATCCATTTCCTATACACATTTAATCTTTGAAAGGTCGCAGAGGAACAGATTGCCAGTCCATCACAGCACGGAGATTAAATCAGTGCCAGGAAAGTATTTTCAGAGATGTGGCTGAGTTAGTGTGCTCTCATGTTGTCTTACAGTATGTTTGTCCTGCAGTCACATGTGTGGTTGTGTGGGAGGTGTGTGAGGGGTTGTGTTGGTTGTGACAGTCTGTCATTATGTGTGTTACTGTAATTGCGCCTGGAGGACAGAGTGCCTTAGTACTATTTTATACTTTAGTACACTCAAAAAAAGGCCAACAGATCTCAGAAACTTAGAAGAGAAAGAGTAGATAATGACTGACTAAAAGGACTGAGTCATTTTAGTCCAATTAAGCTTGAGTTTCTCGCTCTTTGAGTTTCCTTTTGTCCTTCTCCATTTGTTTCAAGGAGATATTTATGAAGGCATATCTTCCATCACCCTCCTGAAAGGGAAAAAATGAAAGCCACTTCTTTTCATCCTTAAAGTTATGTCTATCAGTGTAAAGGCAAGAGAGTCTGTTTGAATGTAAAGCGGGAGCAAAGCATGTTTTTTCATTAGAAGGTTAATGTGTAACTCATGTGGGAGACTTTTTTTCTCTTAATTTTATGATGAAATTTTGTGAATTAGTGAGCTGAGTAACTAAAATAAATACACTTTTCAATAATATTGAAATCTAATAAATTGCGATGGACTGGTGACCTTTCCAGGGTGTACCCCGTCTCTCGCCCAATGATTGCTGAAGAAAGGCACCAGCCCCAACACCCCCCACCCACAACCCTGCGTTGGATAGACGCCATGGATGGACGGACGGACGGATGGATGGATGGATGGATGGATGGATGGATGGATGGGACTGTATTTGTGCATCCCTACTCAAGCAAGATATATATATATATATGTGAATTTAAACTTAAGTATTTGCTATATATATATATCTATATATATACGATATATATATATATATATATATATATATATATATATATATATATATATATATATATATATATATATATATATATATATATATATATAAGTCTAAATTCACACTACAGAAAACTTTTCCAGATATTGGTCTAGTTTTCTGACACTCTTATTAACCCACTGCTTTTCCACTGCATTTAATTGAGTATTATAAGAACCAGGGTAGAAATTTATCTATAAAAAAAAGATCCTGGGAGGGAGGTAGTACTTTTTTATTTTCCGGGTTCTTATAGATGTGAGAATTGTGTAGGGACAGTTCTAAGCATTTCGGGTTTTAAACATTTTATACTCAAATAAAAAAACACAACCCATACACAGATTGTATTTTTTTACTGAAGACCACAATAATCTATATAGACAAGAAAATGAACAACTTCTTATGAAATGATGGGCTGCTGTAGCTGCTGTATATTTGTTTATTTAGTTATTAAATATGTGTGTCACAAACATTCTCTGACTATGAATTAATTATAATACAGCTTCATAATGTAAATGATGTGAGGTTATAAGAAAACAATTTCCCAGTTGTAATCATCACTGGAGCTGTCACTAGTTTATCCCTTGCTGTTGCTCCAAAAGTTGGAGTACATGGAAGTCTGGATCGGGGAAATCTCCTATTCATGGGTCTTTGATTCATGTTGTAGAGAATCCATGAAGGTTCTGAAATGGAGTGATAGCTAACTACTAACTCAAGAAAAGACTAACATCAAGCGATATTGAAATAGAAAACCTATAGTGCAAAATAAGTAGAATTCCTAATCTAACAGAGCTTTTACAAATAAATAATTTCATGTTTGTATGTCACTGCAAAAATTGAAGCTTAAAATTTGTAAAACATGTGCATGTCTCTAAGAAAAACATAAAACATGGACATGATATATATTTATACTCTCAATTGTCTAGTTTTTATTCAATATGTCTGTTTTGGAATTTTTTATAATTAGATTGTGAAACCTGTCTTAAAGAGCTCACATCGGGGTATATTTACTGCCAAGCAAAATCTCTAAAGCATTGAGCATACTGTATATGTATGTGAACTGTACCAGCCAAAAGTTTGATCAAATCTACACATTCATTTTTTATGAAGTAACGGTAGCAAAAGTTTTTACTACCTATGAATATCCTTCTGTTTCCACCCTGTATTCATTCTAATTTCCTCTCATGTACTTTGGCTTCACAAATATTTTTGATGTTATTCAGAAGTATTCTATAAATAATCTTAGAATTATTCTATAAATTCTTTTTTGATAATAATTGAAACGATACTTAGTTATTTGAAAGTAGTTTTCCCTCCCTCTTTAGTAATCCATGCCTGAAGTGTGTCTACTGCTAGATGTAGAAAGATAACAGCAGAAAGCTGGCCGATTCAGGCATATGGCTCATTAAACCACATATTTGCTGAAAGCGCATATTGCAACAGATGGCATTGTGTAAACATAAGCAAGCCATTTAAGACAAGAAAAACATCTGGAGATGTTCTGTCTTTGGATTGTAGCCTCTAAGACATATTTTGTGGTAACTCTCCATGATCACATTATGTTATTTAATTTCTTTCTTCTGTGCTGGAAATGAGTTCAAATTACAGAACATCAACAGCTAAAGGCTACTGGTTTATGTGTGCATATATGCTTTGCTTATAATTATATTCATAAGTTTATGAGAGCCTAACATGGATTGATGGTTCTGTTTATCTGTGCCTAATAATGAGCTCCAAACAACAGCTTCATAGAGTTCTTGTTAATTCAGTTCAGATTTTGAGTTTTATGGATGTCAGACTGATTTTGTTTATTCTCCTGGCAAACAGGAACTAAACTGATGTTTACAAGAGGAAATTAAGTAATAATAACAGTGTTTCTGTGTGTGGATGTATATTCAAGAAGTAGTTAAGCTTAAGATGTTTGAGAATTCACCATGTCCTTCATTATTTTCTTTACTATATACAATCATTTGAAAACATGGAACATCCTATACAAATCTGTTTTTCTAGCATATTTGTTCACAAAGATACATATATTTAAGTTCAATATTAACAATACTGAAAGCAATAAAAGTGAACAAAATAACTTTTAAAACATTTTTCTAATGTAATTTAAAATTACGCAATTTCTGATATGGAATAAATGAGAAGAACCCCTCATTTATTCCCACTTGTAATGGCTTAAATCACACAGGTGTAATATATCATGATTTGAACACAATTAGAACATTGTTACTCAGCACTTTGTAGGAAGTTTGCCCTTTTTAAATCTCAGACATTTAGTGTGGTGTTCACCTGACTTTTGAAGTAAGGGTGGACACCATTATGAGATCCAAAGAACTGTCTGAGGCCTTCAGGAAGAAGAATGGTGCAGCTTTATGAGTCTGGTAGGAGATTAAAGAGGTCTCTAAAGAATTTGAAGTAATCAATTTCACTGTACAGAAAATAGTCTGCAAGTGGAGGACATTCAAAGCAACTGCCAGCTTGTCCACGTCTGGCTGTCCAAGCAAGTTAGCACTGAACACAAAGTCTGAGTTGACTGAAATTTATAGACTGTATTTATCGAAGTGTTAACTGTGCTGTGGTTCTAATTAAAATGTTCTAAAACAACAAAAGCACAAACTCTGACCCTTAAAGCGGAGCAACTTTTAAAGCTTTCGGTTTGCTTTCATTATGGCTTTTGCCCAGTCTGACAGGGTAGCCTCTTTGATATACAATCCAGTGGACGTGATGCACCACTCCCAAACCCTTTTTTATTATATGTGTTGGAAGAGTAGGACTAAGTTACCCTGATTATGTCATCATAAGTAACACTAATCCACACAAGATCCAACACTTTTGCACTGATTATTGTGAACTGATCACTCCAAACCTGGACAAACCTGAAGTTGTTTCATTTTGTTTTCTCTGTCTTGTCGCACTATCAAGCCTTGGCTCAATTTGGAAATGTGTGCCTTTCTTCCCAGCTCTGAGCCCTACTAAGGTAGTGGATATGGCACTGTCAGTGTGCAAGGGTCCTAAACGCTTCAGGGTGTGGAAGTCATTCTTTCATACCTGATTCCTTATGTTGTGCTGTCAGCTGGCTTATTCAATCATCTAACTCTAACTTTGTCGCTACTGCTTGCTAATTTAAATGTTTTGATAAATGGAATAAATATGTAACTTTTCAGTTCAGCACAAACCTCTGGCATTCAGATCAACACATTCAAATATATATATATATATATATATATATATATATATATATATATATATATATATATATATATATATAGGGCAGAAAAGTATTTATTATCCCTCAACTATAAGAGACAAAATGGGAAAATGAGAGGAAAAGCAATTCAGAAGATCACATGGTCTTATTTTTAAAGAATTTATTTGCTAATTATGGTGGAAAATAAGTATTTGGTCAATAAAAAAAGATTTCATCTCAATACTATGTTATATACCGAGGTGTAATCTGTTGCTGGTATTTTGGCCCATTCCTCCATGCAGATCTCCTCTAGAGCAGTGATGTTTTAGGGCTTTCGTGCACAGTAGCTTTCTTGTCTTAAATGGCTTGCTTATGTTTACCCAATGCCATCAGACCATGTGATTTTCTGGATATTTTTTTTCCATTTTGTCTTGCATAGTTGAGGTATACCTTGATGAAAATTACAGGCCTCTCTCATCTTTTTAAGTGGGAAAACTTGCACAATTGGTGGCTGACTAAATACTTTTTACCCCACTGTATATATATGTATTTGCATGTGTTGATCTGAATGCTGCTGAACTGAAAAGTTTATTCGATTTATCGAAACATTTAAATTATTGTGACTCATAATTGCTTTATAAGGACTTCTTGTTTTTTTCTTCATATTATTCTTGTGTGAGAAAGCAACAACAGTTTGGCATGTACAAAAACACATATCCAGCTTATATAGAGGCTTCACGGCTTGCTGAGAATACTATTGGCAGATATACAGCATATATAACAGCCTGAAGTCTTCTTGGAAATAAGCTTGGCTCATCCTTCTTTTCTTCCCTTCTTCCTGGAAGAATCATTTAACCTCAGTTGGTTTGTATATCGAACACTCATCCATATTCAAGTCTTTTCAGAGATTCTCTTCAGATGCTTTCATGGGTCCAGATTTTGGTACTGGATGTGTTGTACCAGGATTTCAAAGAAGATGCTTCAATAAACCTTTTGACTTATCAACCAAATTGGATGTGTATTGCTATCTTTAATCAGAGAGTATTTTTAATTGAGACCAAAATGGAAGGCGACCATGGCTAAAGAGGTAGGAGTTCACCCTGTAACCGGATTTTTGCCGGTTCAAGCCCTCGCTCCTTTTGTCTCTCTTGTTGTTCTGTCCTAGGGAATGACACTTCACCCGCCTTGCCTACTGGCAATGGTCTAAGCGCCTGGTGGCGTCAGTGTACGATAGCCTCGCTTCTGTCAGCGTGCCCCAGGGCAGCTCTGGCTACAATGTACATTACCATCACCAATGGGTGAACGACTGAATTTAGTGTGAATCAATTTGAGGTTTTCAGGACTAGATAAAGCGCTATACTAGTACAGGCCATTTACCATGCTTTATCTACACATTTACATATTATACTGCTCTTTAGTCCTCATATTCAGGTTCCTACTGACATGCCAGAACAAGTCTCCCTTCTCTTTTGGTATCCAACTTGTTCCCCCAAGACTTGAAGTAGGTTCAGGTGTTCTTCATCATAAGTCCACTTACCGTATTATTATTGGTGTAACACCGCAAACTGGGATCTCTTTCGTTATTCCTCTATGTTATCACATGCAGGAAGTAGATTCCTTGGTCCAAATATAGGCTGCTTTCTTGTTAGGTGTTTGTTGTACCCTCAAAAGGCTTTTCCACTTAGTCTAGCCCCCAGCTTGGGCTGGTGCTATGGCCATCTCCTAACTAGTTCTATAAAAGAACCAGTTTAGCTTTCCACAGCCAGAAAACCAGCTCGCTCATTATGTTGCTAAAAAACAAATCTTCCCGTAAATCTTTGATCCTTGATTATTGTATATCACATTTTTGTGGATGAGTTTAACTACAAAAATCACATCACACATTTACCTTAGTATCCATGCAAATAAATGTCATAATATCGTCAGTAAATTTATTAATGCCATTTTGGAAAAAAAGTAGTGTTTTATGAAGGCTTTCCAATCCCGACCAGCTGATTTCTGATCAGGACCAGCAGCACGGAATAACCACAGTTAGAGCCAGATTTTGGATGAGGTGTTGTTAGAGTAGGAAAATAAGAGAAAGTGAGTTTGTGTGAACCCACTGCTAATTTTAGATTTAAATCATGTTTAAACTAATCGTTTTACAGTTTTTTGTTGTAAAATTTGGAGTTCAAAAAGAACCGGTTGGTCACCATAATGCTTCACACACCCCATCTGCTGTTTGCACTGTTTTTTCGCTAGTTGCGTTTTCATGCATATTTTTGAAATGGTCCTACTCAGTTGCACATTTCTTTGAACTGGAGCATGCTGTTTTGAATAACCGCATAACACTTTTTTCTTATGTTGTTAATATTTCCATACTGTACAATCTGTTATTTTTACTTTCTGTTTTTATATTTTTGCATCGACTGCCTGTCACTTTGTTGAGGGTACATCTGAATTTCAATAGTGAGGGACAATAAAGGTGTTTTTCTATTCTATTTTATTATATTCTATTATATTCTTAAACATTTTGCAGCTCTAGAAAAATGTATTCTGTTCTAGGCCCATCTTAGACTTGATGGTGAGATAGCACCAGTTAACTATGACAGTCTGTGTTTGTGGCATTGGGATTAGAAAAATTTATGCTAAAGTAGCGTATGTAACATGTTAGCACTGGGACTTGTTTGGTGAAGAATCAACAAGCCACTAAGTGGCTAAATTTGAGTTTTATCCTGGCTTTTTGACATAAATATAGTAATGTACATGCAACAAAGTAGTTTAAGCAAGGTACTTCGAAGGTTTCATTTTCATTCTGCAAACGTTTTTTAGAAATTGCACCATTTAATATGATTCATGTATATGACTCATCCAATGTTCCCTCAAGATAGGAATGCTACATAAATCCATATCCTTAGGTACTCAGGAAGAATGCCAGGAGGCATCCAGCCATTTTCCTA
This sequence comes from Valencia hispanica, assembly GCA_963556495.2. Lineage (NCBI taxonomy): Eukaryota > Metazoa > Chordata > Actinopteri > Cyprinodontiformes > Valenciidae > Valencia > Valencia hispanica. The sequence goes on along the minus strand of OY747703.1, from coordinate 51,002,742 downwards.
CAGGCTATTTCCATACAGTTATTTTTACTCCATTGATCATTATTCAAAAGCAGGGTGGCTTGAACCTGAAGAACTAGCTTCTTTGCAATAATAACCTATGCCCCTATAGTGTAAAGTGGGCAGGTATATCTGGCTTTGATATTAACACATCTCATCCTGAGCTAGTTACTACACATGCATCAAATAGTTCAATGAGTTATTAAAGTAAAGTTGTATAATTTCTTTCAGGCCCAAAATGCAGCATTTTAATGTTCCTCCTCCTATAATTCTTCCTACAACTGCACGAAGGGAGTCTTTGATATGGAGATTTATTGAGTTTAAGAAAAATGGGAAAAACTGAATTTCAAGCCAAAGAATTTTCCCAGCTCTAAACCTCTGTTTATAGATTTGAAATAGCAAAGTAGCAAAAAACCCAGAGCTGAAGTGCCTCTAAGAATTTAAGCTTTAAAATGACACATACAAGATTATATTACATCCTAGAAAGATTAAGATCCAATTATCTGTGTTAGAAGTCTTAGATCTGACATTTTTACATTTATTTCTTCCCATGTTTTATGACTTATTGCTACCTGGTGTTGTACTTTTCTGATATACATGTTCTTATTATTGCTTGGCTCAAAGGGTTCCAACAAGTTGCAAAATGAGATGCTTGATTGATTACAAATTATAATTACAGTACAGAGCTGGGTTGTAATCATCTCCGTTCTAGAAACTCCTTCTAATGTGTATCAAAAATGAGAGCTGCATGCAGTTAATTTCATTGCATTTGTTTATTTCTTTTGATTTCCTTTTGAAATTTACCCAGGAGAAAAGGAACCGACCATAAGAAACTGAAAAGTGTAGTTTATATAATATTGCTTATTTACTCCGCCATCTAACCATTTTTTAGTTAATCATTAAAATAGCTAAATCTAATTTCTAAATTAATCATTTACATTTTTTTAACAATATCGTATCTTATAAGTTAAGATTTATGGTCTGAAATGGAACAACCTTTGGACTTTTGGTATATAATCCTTTAAGCTTAATTGTTTGAGCAACAAGAAAATCTATTAATTGATATATAAAGAACATGATTCATTTTTTTCTTAATTAGTTTTGGAGATGCTTACATTGTTTATTGTCGTTTTTGTTTGTGTGCACTGAGATGAAATGTCCAGTTTTTGTGGATCCAAAAAAGATCACACATAATGCTAACAGTGAGCTAAAGGAATAGATGTTGTATCATTGTCATGTGCTTTATTGTTGGACATACAATTTAGTTCCCAGGTTGCAGGAAAAGCTTTCTGAAGAAGAGTTGTTAATTGCAAAATAGTAAATGTCAGTAAAACATAATCAGCACTGTGTGACAGCTGTTTACTTTTTCTAAAAAAGAAAAAAAAACTTTATTTGCGGGAGACAGTATATTAGTGCTGATCGGTTCAGTCAATTTTATGCAGTCTATGCAGTGGAGCATACCTGCTCTTTAATATTGCTCTCATGTATCTCTAATCCTGTAATGTTCATGTTTCCTCAACGAAAACCACATAGACTTTATTTTTCCAATATCCAACATAACTCAAGAGGAGGAGTGGGGGGGCCGGGTATTCAGTAGAAAATGCTACATACATGTGATTTGCTATCTCAGTGAAACAAAAGGCCAAAAGGCAGAAAAGTAATTAAACAGGGACTTAGGCCATGCTACTTAAGATTAGTTTCCTATAAGCTGCTTTGTTGTGTTATGGCCGGAAACAACAGCAGAAGAATAAAATATCTGACATTTCAGACTTGTGTATACATTAAATGAGGGAAAGGCCAACATAGGGGGTGTTTTGAAAAGAAAACTGTATTTAGTTTACCTATGTTCATGTCTATGTAGATAGTAGACTGAAAGGTGAAATCTCTTGATCAAGTGACTTAAAAAGTTTTGTGTGGTTAAAGAATTGTTTAGCATTTCTCCAAAAGTTCATTGTTTGTAGCTCATGATATACTGTATTTTTTTTCAGGATTGAAAGTGAAAATTATCTAAAAATGTATGAAAAAAAGGGAATGTAAGGGAGTTGGTAATAGATCTGAAAGTTGTCAGAGAGATTATGTTACATTTGGAATGCCAAACTTGGCTCACAGTGCTTAACAAGATGGCCAACCAAAACACAAGAAGTCAAAGCAAAGCTGAAATTTGAGTTCATAAAGTGGACGTTTATATGATGCTTTCTCCAATGAGGAGGTGGAAGCAAGGGGAAATTATATCTGAGTGAAGTTGCTTGGAGATTTAGCAAACCAATACTTGTTATAACCCTTGTGTGCTCCTGTTGTTACCGCAATGGCAAATGACTGCTAGTGACAGAACACAAAATATTTAAATCTAACAAATCACTTGAGGTTAATCCTACTGGAAGGGACATTAAAGTACTGATATAAACAAACTGCAGCTGCAGTTTAACACTCTTGTTCATTTGGCTCAGACCCAGTTAAAACAACTACAGCAGTTGAAGCTAAGTAGCAAAGCTAAACATGCTGGAGGATTGTTTGATGGAACAGATATTGGACATCAGTAGGCATTTTGTGATGACATAGGACACAAAAAGTTAAGAAAAGCATTTTCTTATGTGATAAACTTTATTCTCACAAACAACAACTGTTGTCACCTCAGTACACCCAACATGAGTTATTTTTTGTAGCTGTTGCATAAACTGTCTTGTGTCCTTTTCTTTTGGCTCGTTTCTTTCCTCAAATCAAAAGTTCCAACTGTTTCCTAATTATGGATTAAATAAGAGAGATTGTTTTTGGTGGGTGAGGAGAAAATCTTGCTTTTCACTTGTTTATTTCCTCAGAGTTCAACCATGTTTCCTGCATAGATTATCTATAGAAAAGTGCTCACTCCCTCCTTTTTTCTGTGTTGTCAATATGCGGACATCAATTTGACAATTTACCATTTAAAAAAGCTTTTTCTGTCAAGAAAAGAATCACTTCTCTTTTTACATGACAAAATATCCAGATGGTGCTGTTACAGACACTACATCATTTTCTATATATGGAGGTTCTTCCTGTTAAAAGGTTATTTTTGTGTCTGAAAAGTCTGCTCTAAATTACCTTTCTGCTTTGAAATCAAATGGAAAAGGTGATTGGGATGTATTTATGCTTCATTGTAAATATTTGTAGTTTTCCTGGCTTTAAAATACAATATATTCACCGTAAGTCTCTCTCCAAAGATGAAAAAATGTAGACAGAGAAAATAAAAAAAATAAAAAAAGTAAATAAATACATTTTATCTACCTTTTAGTAAAATAAATACTAAAATTCAACAGAATTGCTTGGTATTGATTTCTATTTTCTTTTTAAAAACTAATTAACTTCTTTTGTGGTGGTGAAATTCCATGGATTGCTCCAAATTGTGACAGAGCTATCTGTTCCTTCAAAACATACACACAGACCAGAAAACACAAATTTACACAAGCTGGGCGCTGTGCAATTTAACATTCACAAGTCACTAAATGCCAAGGTTACCACATCAATACACAATTGATTTTTCTTGCACACTCTTCTTGTAAGTCTGCTTTCAAGGCGGTGCAACAAAAAGCAAGCTCTTCCTCATGTTCATCACTCATACACCTCAACAACTGGAAGTAGGGTCCTTTTAAGCCATGGGCTAATCCTGGTGAAGAACCAGGCTCTCAAAACGTTCATATTCTGAACAAGTGCTGAAAATGTTTTGTTGGTCCTAAAGGTTCAGTTTAACTTCTGTCATCAGTCTCATATCACATAATTCGCTCTCAGCAGCAACCATCATACTTCATTATTCAGTCATTTTACTTTAAGATTTTAGTAACTTTTAAAGTTTCTGTTTTATTTATTTCTTTAAATTCATCTTTCTTTTTTTTCCTTTTTGGCTGTGTTCTTTCATAGGTTCTCCCATGCCCTCCCCCTCCTGCCCATCACCTGTCATTGACCAATCACATCCACAGTCTAATCCACATGACAACCCGCTGTTAGCCAACGCTATTGATCGAGACTCAGACGAAGAAGAGGAGGAGGAGGAAGAAGAAGAGGAGTATGCAGCTCGGTTGTACCTACCTGTAACACATGGTAAAGGGACTTTTAGGGGTTATTTGATTTTTTTCTAACCTTAACCTTATTTGACGGACTGGTGAAGTCAGTAATTCCCATTTCATTTCAGTCAAGGGGGCACCATGTTTAGAAGATGTTGGTTTTATTCACATTACAGCAAAAATGTATTTGATGTGGACTCAAAATATTAAGATAGGGTAATGTTGTCAACAAGCCTGCTTTACTATGTTGACCTGATAGACTATGATTTATGTTAAAATCAGTCTGTTTATTTGAACCCCAGATGCAAATACTCCATGTACTCTGAATGAAGACCCCTCAAAAATTAAAATTCCATGTTTTGGATGGTCTTTTCAGGGTCTTGGTGAGGTGTTGGGAGGTACATCAAGGAAGCAGTGGGGCACCATCTTTGCCGATGGCAGTGTAATCATATCTTACAAGCCAATCTGCTGACAAACTTGCCTTTAGAATATGGGATCACAGAATCAAAGGGTCCTAGCCTAAAACTTGACTGCTTTCACCTGAGCAGTGTCCAGGTGTCGTGTTTTAGTCATTCTCCCAATATTTGACTTAGCTCTGCGTTGTGATCCCCATGCAGGCAGTCTTACGCATCAAATGTCTCAAATACAAGCGAAGCTTTTGTGGACCAATATCAACATTTTATTGTTTGCACCCATGGACTCTGCTGCTGCTGTTGTCATTGCTTGATATGATATCACTATGTCACACTCATTCCTCAATTCCATACTAACCTTTACATCTCGTGTTACGTCTCTGTGACTACCTCCGAAAGTGGTTCAAAGGTATAGCAGGGGTGACTCAAATTTGATCTCTACGTGGGAACCTTTTAGCTCATTGCGAGGTGTAAAGGATATGTGTGGATTACAGATTTAAGAAGAAGCTGAAAAAAAGGCTAGATGCATGATAGGCTGTCTTAGGTTTTGGCAAGCTCAAAGCCTGAGTAACAGGGTTGTGGTGGTTAACATCTTGATGGCAGCTTATTGGGAGCCTGGGTGGAGAGTAGGGTAGTAGGGGTGCAGCTGTTGAAGCTTGTCTGTAATCTGGGCTCACATACACCATTGTTACCTCGAGAATTTGACACTCTGACTTTATAACTAGTCTATATGATACCTGCAGTAGTGACGTTGTGCTATGGTGGAGTTATTGCAAAGCACCATGGTTCTCACACTGTTATACAATCACCAATGGTAGAACATGGTCATCTTTTAGTGGTACTTATTAAAAAGGTAAATTCACATAGCAGATGTCAAAGAATCAGGAGGAGGTTCTTGTGGTTAAGGCTCTATTCCATCTTCCTCTGAAATCAGAACTTAGATCTTGGTATGACCCACAGGGGTCTATCCTTGGGCCCCTCTTGTTTTTTTGTACTTGCTTCCACAAGGGTGTATTTGTTTGGAGTGTCCTTTCACCTCTACGCTGATGACAGCCAAATCTGTGTCCCTTAGTCGTGAGAATAAATTATTTGCTGCCCAACTCTTGGAGTGCATTACTGAAATAAAATCAAACGTCCTGCATTTCAATGACAAAAAAACGGAGGCTCTGCAAATTGGGCCCGGCAATGTAGGTAGTAATAGTTTTTTTTATACTTAGGACCCTTAACACAGTATCTTAAGCCCACTGTTTGTGATCTTGGTGTGAACATGGATGGAAATGTCAAGTTTGACAAACAAATAAGTGCTGTGGTGTAGGCTAGTTTCTTTAATTTGAGGCAAATAGCCAAAATAAAGTCTTCTCTTTCCAGGTATCGTTTTGAAATTTTGATCCATGCCTTTGTGACGATTCGGCTAGACTACTGTAACGCCCTGTACACTGGCATCAACCAATCCTTGTTTACACGTTTGGAGCTGGTTCAGAATGCTTTACCGCGTCTTTTATCAGGAACATGGAAAAATTACCATATTTAATCGATTTTATCTGCTCTTTAATGGCTCCCTGTCTGTTTTTGAATTGATTTTAAAATTATCAGTGTGAATGCTGTAGGCATTCACACTCTTGAGATCCTGTTTCTCTTTCCGGACATTTTGGGAACTTTAACTACTTCTGCATACTTTGTGCTATTTTAACCATTCAACTTTTCAGTTATTCAGCTTATTCTGCTCTTTCCAGCTATATCTTTTGGTATTCATAACCTTTATATTTTTTATAATATTTAACTTTTTATGCTTTTTTTGCTCCCATTGAAAATAATGCAAAACCTCAAAAATTCCGCTAAATCTCGCCTGTTTGCAAAACTAACTACTTCCACATACTTCCACTTAGAAACACCATTCAAATCTTAAAATGTAGTCATACTCTTCAGCTATTACTGTATGTCTCGACTTCTTCCTAACTTGTACCGTTTTCATACAATCCTCCCTCAAATTTTTGGTCCCGAAATGATCAGATTTCTGAAAATACATGCATTTCTATGGGCGCTTGGCAGTTAAGCTAGAGTGGCCCACTCTAGCAGAATTACACTTATCCACTTTCCTGATTTTCCACGAACAACTTCCGCTCACTCGCTCATATTTCACTCCTTCTGTACATATTATATATCAAAACGTAGGTTTCCAAGTTTTGCTTTAGGAAATGTCACCAAAATGTATGTGACAGTTACAGTTTTTTGGCAAATCGACCCGAAGCAAAGTGGCGGCACCCTGGAGGGACCATTGGAATGCATTGGGACTGAGCAAAAATTCAGAGGAGCACGGCTGGATTCTGACCTATATTCGTAAAGTCATATCTCATAAACGATGCGACGTAGAAACATGAGCCTTGTGCCAATATAACTTCAGACCTTCATGACGCTCATGATTCAACAATTTTTTTGATAGCTGTTACTGTTTCTCCATAAGTCTTGGTTGTTTGAGTGTAACAAAGCTGCTCTTCGCTAAAACGGCTCAGATTCAAAAATGGTAAAATCATGCTCATTTTTACAAAATCACTGCTCCTAGACAGATTGAGGTACACACATAAAACAAACCATGATTCTTCATCAAATCATGCTGATACTCAGAGTGAAATAATAATTTTGATAGGCCTTATATTTTCCGAGTAAGAGGATGTAGTTCGGGACCAAGGAAAGACAGATTAATGTTTCCATCATATTTATCAACATATTTGACATCATTTTACGGCTGTAATATTATCTTTTCAACAAATTGAGGGGTTTGAGAGTGTTCCCCTATCCGTTCCGATAAAAATGGTACATTGGTGACGTCGATAGGCCTTATGGTTCTTAAGTTATTAAGAGTAGTTCGGAAGCTGCGTTACCTGTTAAAACGGCTGCGAAATTAGGAGACAAATTTGAGGTGCTGCACTCTGGCTGTCTGCCCCAGTGAGAGCCGGCGTGTGATTGGTCGAAAAATGGCAGGCCTTTTCATGGCTTTAGTTGGAGCTCCCTCTTGTGGTAGAAAAGAGAATGGCTATACAATATGGCCTCCACAGTAAAACTGAGGTTTCAGGGTTATTGTAAGACATCTCAAACAACTTGTAGATTTAATACAAATCAGTTCACCAGGACTTTTGATTACTCTGTATAATATGATGATCAATACAGTCTCATAGGTACTAGGCAGGCAACAGCGGCCATTTTACTGTTCCAACACCTGGAAAACAGTGGTTACTTTTAAATGGCAGTTACACAGACTTGTATGTTTAGGGAATTATAAATGGAATAAGATATTGTTAGCTAACTTGCTATTGTTATCCATTATACTAACACTAGTATTTAAGCTAACATTAGCATTTTAGTTAATTTTGACTTAATAGCTAAAGTTAACATACTGAATGGATTGAGATACAGTTAACCAACATGTTAGTGTTTGCTAACATACTATCTGTGGCATTTTAGCTAACATTAGCATTTTAGCTAATGTTAGATAAAATTTTCATTTGAGATAGATTTTAACATACTGAAAGGATTAAGTTCATGGTAACTATTATGTTAGTGTTTTCCAACATGCTATCTGCGGCATTTAAGCTAACATTAGCATTTTAGCTAACATTAGCATTTTAGCTAATTTTAGCTATCATTTGGTTTTTGGGCTGATTTTAACATACTGAATGGGTTGAGTTATTGTTAACCTATATGTTCATGCTTGATAACATGCTGTCAATTGTTTTTTTTACTAACCATAGCAATTAAGCTCATTCAAGCTAATAATGGAATTTTAGCTCATTTTGACTTAACAGTTAGAATTAACATAATGAATGGATTGAGGTACTGTTAACCAACATGATACTGTTTGCCAACATACTACCACTAGCATTTAAGCTAACACTAGTATTTCAGTTAGTATCAACATTTAAGGTAATTTTGGCTTAACAGCTAAGGTTACCTTGCTGAATAGATTTTGTTAATGTTTAAAGCCATGTTAGTGTTTGCCAACATAGTATCACTAGCATTTTAGCCAACATTTGCATTTCAGCTAATTTTAGCTAACACTTCCCTTTAAGCTTGTTTTTATTATACTGAATGGATTGAATTATTGTTAACCAACAGGTTTGTGTTTGGCAACATGCTACCACTAGTATTTTAGCTAACATTAGCATTTTATACAATTTTCTGTAATATTGGTGTTATAGCTTGTTTTTATTTTTCTGAAAAGATTACGTTTTTTTAACCAACATGTTACTGTTTCTCAAACTGCTACTACTAGTGTTTTGGATAATATTTGGATTTTAGCTGATTTTAGGTAACACTGGCATTTTAGCTTGTTGTGACAGTTTTTTTATGTGGTAGGGTTGGCACACAATTTTTCTTTTTTGTGCTGATTCTGTTTATTACACTTCAGCAAGTCTTCTACAGTTGACTTCAAATACTTCTGCCATTTTCTGCAAATAAATTCAGCTTACAGCATTCACACTGCATTTTCGCAGGAAATGCAACTTTTTCTAGTTTTATTTGGTTTTCAATCCCTAACTGGTCTTGCACCGCACTATCTATCTGACCTGCTGGTGTCGGATGCCCCTTCGCCAACTCTCAGATCGGCTGATCGTGGTCTGCTTGTGGTTCCTCAGACCAAAGGCAGACTCAAAGGTTACAGAGCTTTTTCTGTTATTGGTTCTAGACTGTGGAATGATCTGCCCCTGAGTGTAAAACAGGCCGATTCGCTTATTGTGTTTAAATCTTGTCCTAAAACACACCTTTACTCCATGGCATTTAACTAGAATTGTCAATTTTTTACTGTAATAAACCATTTAACCCAACCAAACCATGTGCTGGTTCCAAGTTTGAAAACCAGTGGTATTTTTCCTATTAAAGTGCTTCATGACTAAACAATTCATATCACTACGAGCTAATACCAATGTATTTCTCTGAGTTCTATACTTTAGCATACTGTAGCAACATGTTTAAGCCACGGGGTTGAATGATATTGTGTGAATGATATGATGACATAAAAGTCTTCAAAAGTGTAAAAATGGTTTGAGAGCCACTGTTCTAGTGCTAATAGGCTGTGTAGTTCATTAAGAGCTTAGCACGGTCTTCATAGTGGGAAAATAGTGTTTACCAAGTGGGAATGGTTCCATCCAGAGCACTGAATTTCATTGCAGTTCAGAGCTGTTTCTTTTTAAAAGTGATAAGTACCAGATGTTGAGCTGTACTGGCTGGTCGGTAAGCCTGGATTGTAAAGATTTGGATAGGAAACACACTTTGATAACCTGAAAAGCTACGAGCCACAATTAGTCAGATTCCATTACAAGAAGGGGCATCAAAGGGAGAAAAAAGAAAAAAACACAGCTGAATGGAGCGATGGGGGTGGAGAGACAGACAGACGTCTCCTCATATATACATTACCATCTAAACACAATCAGAAACAGCTCTGGAGTCGGATCCTGAAATGCCTAAAAGGCTGTGCACACACATATGTTTGTGGATATGTGTGTGGTCCTCTTTTCCCAAAGTAGTCCCAGCTTGACCTAACCAACCAATGTTCAGCCAAGCTTCTAAAATATCCCCCTCACCACTTCCTGCTCGATCTAGAAGTGCTTTTTTTCCTTTTATTTGTCTATATTACTGCATGCTCCTTCTTAAACTTGTTTTTCTTTGCACCACTGATTTTGTGGAAAATCAGGCAAAGCAAAAAAATGGCCTTTGGCTTTTGTGTTCTTGCACAGAAAGACAAAGGGAGAGAAAGAGAGAAACTGAGAATGTGAGAACATCTACAAGAACCCAGTAATATAGTTACTCCCTATTTATTGAGTGACGGTGTAGCAGTAAAGCTTAGAACAAAATGGGTCGCTAACTTCCTTATGTTTATTTTTAATGGTTTTTAGGAAAAAAGATGGTGAATTAAAATGTTTCAGTAACAAAAACTATTTCTGCAGTCATTAACAGGTAGCATTTAAGTCTGATTTCTGCTGTGACATCTGGTATTTAAAAGTAGATTTTTGTTCCGTATTTTAACTGGAGTTTGAAGGACACAGCAATGACTGCAGCATCAGGTCTGCAGATTAAAGCTTCTCTCCTGCTGCATTTCTGAATGCCAATCAATTCAATTTCATTTTCCTTCATTTTTTTCTGACAACCACAATAAAAAACATTAGTTATGTCAGAACACTATGCTGTTAAACCAAACCAATTCATTTCAAATAAAAATCAAACAATTCAGTCTAATCCAATAAAGTCAGTTTACTCCAGTTTGGATTTGTTCATTCTAGTATACAGTAAGCCAATTCAATACAGTTCAATATAATACGAACATAATCCATTCCATTACAGTTCAAATTGTATTGGATGTCCAAGGAAGGCTGAAACCATTAGTGGATGATAAAAAACAAGCACATTTGATAATATGTGGTGTGCATACCAGGCCTGGGGGTCATGAATGTAACAAACGGGAAGCATGAACCTTATTGGTGATGTTTTACGTCATTCTTGTAAAGTATATTTGACAATCACATCTTCTTTTTGAATCATCAAATCAAGAAAAACAGATATGCAACTTAAAAAAAAAATTATAAAGATGAATGTACGTGGGTATTGTTAATTGTTATTATTTCAAATATTTTATTATGATTAATATAATAATAATACAATTGATTAATAATAAGAATGATATGATATGCTCTATGCTATACCATAGCTAGAGATATACCAATCGGAATATTATGGTTGGTTTCCAGTCTCTACCTTTGCAACAGTTTAACAGCAGAAGTCATGTGAGTGCATTTTAAGTAAATTCAAATCTAGTTACATGGATTCAGTTTATTTCAACCTGCTCTGCCCACTGTATATAAAGCCAATCTAATTATGGGTCATCCAAAATAGTCCAGTACAGTTAAGGTCAAAGCATTTCTAACATTGCTATAAAAAGATGCAGTAAATAGTCAAATCTCCATCAGGTAATAATAAGGGATGCTTTTGAGTAATTATTAAGCTAATGACATAAAATTAAATTTTGCCCACAAATTTATTTTTCTGTTAACATCCAGAGGTGAGATGTGCTGTAAGAGATGTGAGCAAATGTGGTGTGATTCCTTTCTTCTGTTACACGCAGACAAGTTGTCTTTTTGAGAGTGAAATGACGCCAAAAATCATCCACTGTCCAGCCTGTAGATGCCTCAATAGACGCCAAGTCAATCAACTGGGAGTGGAAAAAGCAGCATAAAAAAGACAAGTTTGTTTGCCAGCAGCAGGATGACGCCAGGGTTTATTGACATCGTCTATAGTGAAAGGAGTAGGCATGTCCGACCTCGGCATAGAGAGAAACGTGAATTACACTTAGTGCTTTTTACTTTGGGACCAAGCAGGCAATTCTCCTCAACACCAGAACTAATCAATGAGCCACTAAATGAAAGGGAGGAAGGGGAGGAAAAAAACCGAACATATTTCTCAACACCATTTTTCATCAATTATGGTTCAGGGAATGAAGGAGGAAGATATTCTAAAACTAAACATTTTGTTTACCATGTCCAGGGCTAAAAAGCAAGAGGAGGAGAGCTGGGTCAAATTGTAAAAAAAAAAACATGTTGAAGATGAGAAGAGAATAAACGGAGGGATAAGATAAGACTCAGTCATTGATCACGCTAATGAATGTCAGGCTAGTCATCGGGATTCGACTCCAAACAACACACACACGCAAACACACACAGAGGACACGAGCAGAAGCACGCAGTTCACGTCCGAGGCTGATTGCAGAATGGAGTCACTTAAGTAAATCAAAATGTTGTGGCAGGCTCCATACAAAGAGGCTGGGAGACACAGAGAGAGCCAGACAAAAGAGAGATACAGTGGAAGGGAGTTAAAGGGTAGGAGGGTGAAGACAAAGAGGGAGTGTGTGTGTGTGTATGTGGTTGGGTGTGTAACAGCTAATGCATTGCACTACTAGATACAGAATAAGAAATACTGCACAATACTATGCAGTAGGTAGTTTGTGTTTTATGTTCTGCACTTTGAAAGTATATTTATTCATTCTATTGTGTTGCATTGCACAATCCAGCTGAACTGATGAGATTTGAATGGTTTCGGATACATCTTTCTTTAACAAATTGGTGAGATCAAATTTAAACCAAAACTGTCATAAACTTAATGAAAAACTATTTTACTGATCAATAGTATTGTCACACACAGGCCAGCTGACAGCTTTGCCTGGGTCTGGGAAAGAATAATCTTGAAGGGAGACCTCACCCATGACATTCTGTAATTAGGAGAACATGAATTCATATTTACCATTTATACTGCCTTCTCTTCCCTTTCTCCTTCAACCTTTAATGTTACTCTCTTCTTCCCTTCGTTCCCCTCCTATCTACCTAGTTTCGACTTTTTAGTTTTTCCTTTTAAGAACAGTTCCAAGATGATATTCAAGCCATAGAAAGCTAACAGAGACACAAATCACAAACATTAGTACGTTATTAAATACTGCATTATATTTGATCGGTTCACCCATTGACCGCTCGAGCCACAGTGAATCAATGAATGTATATTTTAGATGTCTCAATTTCTGACTTATTGAAGCAATTCAACTGATCTATCTAATTTAATTTTAAATCAAACAAGGCACAAAATTAATTTTTTATTACTTCTTTGCTTCCAGTGCTACAGTACATCATAAAATAATTAAAATTGCTGCAGCATGTCATGAATTAAACCCTAACATCTGATTGGTTAACCTTCACATCAACTCAGTTGCAGACAAAATCACCTTTTCCACAGTGGTGCTAGCCTGGGTGAGTGATTTTTATTTTTAAGGCAGAGAGAAAATTATAACTTTATGATATGCGGCAGCACATGACCATGAAGTAAATATTTTTGAAATAAAAGGTATTTAATAATTTTTTTAAAGATGAAGATGGATTAATTTTATTTTTCAGAATCAGAATCAGAATCAATATATTAATGCAAGCATCTAAAGATTTTTTTAAATGTGAAAATATCAATTTTGGGACTCAGAGTATATTAAATTCTGACACTTTTGGCCTAGAAGGACAGATTGAAGCTTTATATTTTTGCATCCCTGCCTGTAGCACCCCGAGCATTTACAGTTTATCCGACCAGCTCAATGTATTCAAAGACAGAAGTTGTGTCAGCAGCACTATTTTTTTGTGATATATATATATATATATATATATATATATATATATATATATATATATATATATATATATATATATATATATATATATATATATATATGGGGATTGGGTTTTTGTAGCCACATCTCATAAGTATGTAGTGAACAGGGCATAAAGTGTAAATAGCATTTAATTTAAATATAGCTTAAATGGTTGTTTATTTTTAAGTTATTAATAACTCAGAGAAAATTCATAGATGTTGTGAAGGAGGATATGGACGGCTCTTAAAAGAACCAAGAAAGGAGAACAAAATAGTAATGAAAAGCAACCTTTGGAAGTTTTTCACTGACAAACCAAACTGTAATTACCATTAGAAGAAGCTGCACCTGAAAAAGAAGGAACATTCCTCTATTTGTAAAAGTCAAATCCAAAGCAAAATTCTAAACTTATAAGGTTGTATTACAACCTTAAGCAACATAATGCACACCATTTTGCTGCTTATAGATTTTGCACCACCGTGGTTTAGCTCATGAAATACATCCCTAAAGTTTGAGAAATTTCCTCCCCACTGGGCTGATATTTTCTATCTGCTAATGACCAAGGATTTTTTTATTTGAATTTGGCTAGGGTAAGGAAATATACTTTTATGACTCCAGTAAATACCTGGTGGAGGTCCCTTATAGTTATTTTGTAATCAACTAGCCCAAAGTGGGTCAGAATGAAAAATGGAATGCAAATGAACCCAGAGCCTAAATAATGCCTATTCAGAAAACAAATGTTTGTACAGTGTTTTGGTTCAGGTGACCCTTTGGTACCTCCACTTAGTGAAAAGAAATATCCCACACATCTCCCAAGTCAAAAGAAAACCGCACTGATAGGCTTTCATACAGTGACATAAAACACAAAACGATGCCCAGATACATGTCTTGGCCCCTTTTGCTCTCAGTAATCTACGAACTGGTTGCAGAACCTTTGGCAACAATAGAAGCCTCTAAAGATCTCTCGCAGACATAACTGCCTGCACTTTGGCAACATGTGTCATCTGTTACTCACTTAGGCCGATTTGATTTTGAGAGTCCTGGCAGGGCAGAAAAGGAAACATGAGCAAGACATTGCGTCAAAAAAGAAATCCTTGTTGCTGAGAAGAGAAACAGAAACAAACAGCAAGCACAAAGTGAGACCCAGAGGCTGAGCAGAGCACAACCTTCCCTATTAATGACCTGGCTAGTTTGAGCAAGTTTAAAAAAACTGGTAGAGTGAAAAAGAGGGTACAGAGAGCTGACTTGGCAGGAGAAAATGAAATTGAAAATGATAGTAAGAGAGCCAGAGACGGGACTGAGAGCAGATGAGGGGTCAGTGCGCTCGTGCCACAATAAGAAAATAGAAACGGTGGACTAATGAGAGATTGTGAAAAGACTGCAGCTGCTAGAACTAAAGAGGTGAGTGGAGCAGAAGAGAGGAAACGAAACAAGAGGTCAGCTGAAGAGGCTAGTTGGAGCGGATAGAAGGGCATGAAGAAAGATGGAGATATCATCAATTACACACAAACTGAGGCTTAAAGCTTTTTCGGCCGTTCTTTTCTCTGTTTACTTTATCACAGTCACTGTGCTATTATTATTACAGTGTCCTCTGAACTCATATTTCTATTTTCACACAGCTATAGATTTACAGAAGCACCTTGCAAGACGTCTTCAAACAGAGCCAACCATTGTATTTATTCTTTAAACTCTTTTGAGTGAAATCCAGCTTCCTTTTAAGAGAAGTGGGACTTTTAAGCCATTTAACATCGACCTATTTTAATCATTCAACATAAAATATTCAGAAAACAAACACTGTATCATTGTGTTTTTGATACATACACGCATTATAATAATGGGGACATGTAAAACTCTTCTTTATCCACCAGTTTGAATCAAGGTAAATTATCTGACACTCCAGATAATGGGACCTTTCCAGACAACACAAGACTCTCATTTCCAACATCTCTATTCAGCTGAAAGGGTAAAAAGGAACGTTGGATGGTGTTGAATATTACAGTTATCTATCCATGTGGGGAGCAAATAAAAAAAATAGTTGGTGCTTGTTAGTCAGGATTCTGAAGCCAAGCAGGACCCATCAGAGGTGTCTGTTCTGACAGAGGGTTTGTTCGGACTAATGAGTGCTGCTGTGTATGAGTCTGCATACGTATTAAATTAGTCCAGTGCATGTGGCATTAATCTGTCAGAGCTTGTAGCTTTCAAAATGTATATTTAGATGATTTTCGATTAGGTCAATTTAGATATGTCCTGTTATCCTGATACTTTTGAACTGTCAAATGCAGATGTCTTTTTTTCCATTTTAATTAATTAATAAAATCGCTGTTTGTGTCTAAAGAAACAGAGTTAAAACAAATGTTTGTGATTAAATCAATTTCCAATCAGAGTATTTTATTGATCTTTAGAATATAACTGGTCAATTGAAGTATTTTTCAGCTGTTAAATTTAGATAATTTTGACTCAGAAGTAATGTATCAAATACAATGTATGCAAAAAGATCTTCACCGACTCGTCACCCTGCACTAGAACAGCCAGAAACTGAAAAGTAGAGTTGTTGTTTTTTTTTTTTTTTAGAACGCTAGTAACCAGCTATCATCATCACCATTGTATTGCAAAAATGTGAAGAGACACATTGTCTGATGGTAATCCAGATTTTCTATATATGTGGACTTCATGGTTTATTAGACATGGATGCTGTTAGACTGACAAAAAAAGGCAGATTTTCTTTGCTTTAAATAGACTTTGCTCAGGGAAGAGTGACTGGATATCACCTGGAAGTTTAAAGTCAGAGAAATAACAATGTGGAATATCTTTTAAGATTATTTTGAGAACGTTTTGTTCATAGCTTGCTCTCTTTGTTTTAATATTAATGCTTGTCTGTCTGGGAATGATCAGCTGCCTTCACTTCTTGTTTCGGAGGATTTCTAGCTGCATTTTTATTTCTTATCTCACAACCTTTTTCCTTAGACTTTGTTCTTTTTGCTTCCCAATTTCATTCAGGTAACAGTTTGAAAAATAACGTAGAAATACTTTGCTCGAAATTGTTTTAAAAACAAGACGAGTTTGCCTGATATGTTTCCCCATCCACCCAGTCCTCCTAGAATGTGATGAGTATCCTCAATGGCCTGTTAAATGTCTCAAGGCTTCTTCTTTTATACACAAAATATCCAATGTCAAATAATTTGTCCAGAGAGAGCAAATCAAAACAGATAAAGTTGCAAAAGAAAACAAAATGACAAGACTTTCTTTTTCTTTAAAAGGTTTTTATGTCATTTAGTCAGAAAATCTCCACAAAAGATAGAGAAGAATCGTGGTGATTTATGGAAAGATATCCTTGGGTTAATGGCACTACAGACACTCTACAGAAGTACTTGTGACTAAGAGGATTACTCCTGTTAATGCTACCATTAAAATGATCTGGGAGTACTCATTGTCAATGACAGCCAACCTGTTGTTGTGGATACAATGAGACATGCTGCTGTTCCCCTCTCAGGCGCTCTTCTTCCTTACCCTTGCTGCATCCCATTATGTTTGTATTTCATGCTTCCTTCTTCCTTTCCTTCTACTTTTACTTAGCCTAATACCTCCATGACTGTCATTTTTGTTTTTCTCTCAGGGTTGTTGCCCGGTTGTCTCTATGTATTTCTTTTTCTTATAGATCAATGGTTATTGTTGGATAGAGCAGCAGTATATACCAAAAAAAAAAACGTAATTTTTACAGCGAGGATTTCAGAAACAGGAGTTAAAGAGAAAGCAAAGAAGAACAAAGAGCCGAGCACATACAAAGCTGAATCCAGTACCTTGACACAACCTACAACCAAAAACTTCAATGTATTTTATTGTTGCTTGTGTGGAATATAAATACAAGCAATAGGACATAATTGTGAAGTAGAAAGCTTATGTTTACTCAGTCACAAGTTCAATCACAAATGTAAAAAAAATTATTTGATCAGTAAAAACATTACATTATTAAATGGCCGACAAGGCACAGGCTGAGGCATAATGCTTTTATTTATTCCTGTCCTTTTTAACAATTTTAACAAATAATAATAATAACGTACAGTTTTACAGATAAATAAAAGAAACAGAAAAAAAGACAGAAAAACATCAATACAACAATTAAGTTAAATAAAGTATGTTAATACAAAACGATCAAATAAAGAACTAAATTATAAACTCTTGTAGCCCTCAACAATTAATTCAGAGACAATCCTTTTGAAAACCATAAATGTACCACAAGTTATTAGATTTATATTAGCATTATTCCATAAGGAAATCCATACAACAGATATACATCTCCTTTTAATTAATTTTTTCTTGCCATAGGAACAATACATTTGCAGACATCTCTGAAATCATACTTTGCCTCTACAGAGGAAAAAAAACTTTTGTATGCTAACTGGAAGTAACTTTAACTTAACCTTATACTTTATTTGCATTGTTTTGTAATATACCAGATCATTAAATTTTATAACATGTGATTTCATTAACAATAAATTTATTTATTACTGCTTTATTGATAATCCGTATGGCATGTTTTTGTAAAAGTACTATTGCATTAACAGTTGTTTTAGTCGTCAATTCCCAGACCTCCACACAATATGATATGTAAGGAAGTAAGAGTGAACAATAAATAACATGTAAAGTCCCATAACTCAATATGTCTTGATTTATATAAAATGGCTATTATCTTAGAAATGTTTCCTTTAATATAATAAACATGTGGCTTCCATGTTATTTTATGGTCAATGACCACCCCCAGAAATTTGATCTCTGTCAACATTTCAATTTCAGCATTGCGTATTTTTAATTTAATGTCCCTGTCACATTTCTTTTGATTTCCAAAAACCATAAATTTAGTCTTTTTAATATTGAGTCATAATCTATTTATATCAAACCAGGTTTTAAGAATTTCTAACTCTCTTTCTATTAAGGACAAAAGTTCCTGTAAATTATTACCTGAACAATACATGTTTGTATTATTGGCAAAAATATTACAATTCAGTAGAACAGTGACATTACAAATATCATTAATATAAAGCAAAAAAAGTTTTGGATCATTTACAGATCCCTGGGGTACACCACATGTGACCTTCCTAAATTCTGATGTGGTATTAATGATTTCCACACGTTGCTCTCTATTTTCCAAGTAACTCCTCAGCCAAAAGTAAGCTACACCTCTTAAACCATACGGCTCCATTTTAAAAAAAATATATATATACTGTGATCAATGGTGTCGAACGCCTTATGCAAATCAATAGTAATTTCAACAGAATACTCATCATTTTCACTTGCCTTTGTTATTTTTTCTACCATCTCCATGATTGCATATGTAATTGTTCTATTAGCCCTGAACCCATACTAGTGCTCTCCGAGTAATTTAGATTTGTCAATAAAAAGATCCAACTGATTCATAAATAATTTTGTTGGTATTTTTGAAAATTCAGGAAGACGGGACAGTGGCCTATAGTTATCAATACAATGTTTATCTAAAGTTTTAACAATTAGTATTATTTTGGCTGTTTTCATATTTTTTTTGAAAAATACCTTTTTGAAAGGATATATTACAAATATAGGTCAGAGGTTTTTCAATAAAATCAATGACCTCTTTGATTATAAACATATCAATTAGATTAATATCCGTTGATGTCCTTTTTTGAAGTGTTCTAACAATTTCTACTATATCACTAATTGATTCCACAATGAAAGATAAAATCTTTATTATCCTTAATAAGATGTGATTTTTTTGTCACACATTGGAATTTGTTTGGCCAAATTGCTGCCGACATCCACAAAATAATTGTTGAACTCTTCAGCAATACTTTGTAGACTATCCACTGCATCACCATACCTATTTAAAAATACCTTGGAAAATTCTGTTTTATTATGTTTTTTATTAATATTATAATGTATAATGTTCCAAGTCTCTTGAAAATGATTTTTACTACATTCTAATAATTTATTATAGTACTCCTTCTTCTGTCTTCTCATAACAGAAGTCAATATATTCCTATACTGTTTATATTTTTTTCATTAGTTTTTCATTAGTTTTCATTAGTAAATATTTCTTGTATAATAAATTCTTCTTTCTACATGCCTTTTGTAAGCTCTTAGTCATCCATGATTTCTCTTATATTTTTCCTTCACTTGGCAATTCCTAATAGGGCAATGTTTCATATGAAGATAAATAAAAATATGAACAAAAATATATCATAAGTCAAGTTCATATCCTCAACATACACATCATCCCAAGTACAGTATTCGAGGTCTACCTTTAAAGCCTCAATTCTTTCTGGAGTCCTTATTCTCACAAATTTATATTTAGACTCATTTGCTTCAACTGGAACATTTTCTTTTAAAAAATGATTAGGGGATATAGTTTCCAAAGTCCTTACATATATGTTGGGTGCGGTATACATTGGTATTCAGTCTTCTGAGTCAATACTTTTTAGACACATCTTTCTCTGTAAGTCCTTTGGGTATTTCTTTACAAACTTTGGACATCAGTTTCTGCTAAAGTCAGGCATCTACACAACATGATGCTGCCACCTTCTTCCACATGTTGGTGCTTCCCCCTACATGGCTTGGGGCAAACTACAAACAGGATCTTCTATTGCTTTCTTTTAACAATGGCATCTTCTTGCCACCCTTCCATAAAGACAAGATGTATAGACTGTGTGATTAATAATTGTTTTGTTGACAATTCTTTTTGTCTGCTTGTCTGTTTAATGTTCTTCTTCCCTGACCTGTCAGTTTAGGTATACGGCCATTTTTATGTAGGTTTCCAGTTGTTTCATCCTATTTCAATCTTCAAATTATATTTTGAACAGAGCTATGTGAGATGTTCAAAGCTAGGGACATTGTTTTCTAACCTAACCCCATTTTATAACTTCTCGTCTTCCTCCCTGACCTGCCTGCTTTGTTCCTTGGTCTTCATGATGACGTTTGTACTCTAATGTTCTGTAACAAAGCTGTGGTCTTCACAGCATTTTTTAGCTCTGATTTTTATTTGCAAAAAAGAAAAGAAAAATGAGGATCCTTTTTTGTAGGTCTATCAGATAAACTCCTGATAAAAGCCATTGATGTTTGTGGTTGTCATGTGTGAAAACGTTTAATTACTATAAATACTTTTGAAAAGCCTTGCACAGTCCAGAAGTTCGGCTATAACTTTTGATCCTCAGATCTTCAAAAAATATTATACTAAGCTGGTGAGCCACACAACACTTTCTAGGGCTGCTTAATTAAGCCTGCACTGTGGGCAAGGCAAGCAATGGCGTATGTTTTTTTTTCTGTTTTCCTACATATAAAAATTTTTTTTAAATAACTTTCTCTGACTTAGATGAATGGTATATGAAGGGTTGTTGTTGCTGCGCTTAACATAGCAGTATGATGCAGGGCAGGGCACACATCTGCAGTTTGAACTCAGGTTATAGCCAAAGGACATAACCTTACGTCCGACTGTAAGACAATATTCCTGGCTTTATGTTTTCCAGAAGAAGAAGGAAGCTGCATCTAAGAGGGTCTGTAGTTTTCGGGGTGGTTTGAAGTTGGGACTGCACCTTTTATAATGATCCTTTTAGAAATTCTCTTCAGACTTAGTAGACTGCAATGTGACTTCATGGTGGTGTGTGGAGAATAGTTAAACTGACACAATGATCAGTTGGCATATGGGCACCTTACCAGCCAGCCGCCCTTGTATCCAGAATAAATTACCGAGTAAATCATTTTAATTTCATTTTATATTCTTCCCTATTTTATGACCTTATTGAGTGATTATAATTCATATGACACAAACTACAAAACTCAATTCTGTTTGTGCTGAGGTATCATGGAGGGCTTAGTCCCATCCATCCATCCTTATCTATATCCGCCTGTCCTTGCAGGGTTGTGGGGGTTTGTGCGAAAGGATGTAGTCCCTGAACAGGTTTCCAGTCCATCACTGGGCTCAGGCCCAGTTAGTTATTTTAGCTCTTGGATGTATCCAAGCATATATAAGCTAAAACATTTTCCCACAGCAGTAATAGCCAATGAAACTTTGCATGCTGCAGTGAACAGCTTTTTAGAATTCTAATTGTATTTATTGCCCTTAAACTTCTGAGTTCTAAAAACGTAGCTTCCGGGTCTCCAAAAACACTGATGTTTTCTAGTAAAGCTAGTATTTTTTAATACAACTCTTGGTACTTATTTATTTTTCAGAGGTTATTTGGAACAATGATGTGGATGCTTCTACTGTGTATGCCCACTATCTAACACCAACACCAAGGGCAAGCTTAGTCAGGCTCAAGATATTCTTCTTTTGAATATTTATGTTTTTATCGATGCTATAGCCCCTAACTGGTGGAAACACAGTTGTGAAATAATTTTTGACTTGAATCCCACATTGTGTTAAGATGCAGATTTTTTCACAAACAGAGGCCAAAAAGTATTTGTTGAAGAGAAAATCTGGAGTAGTTTTGGTGGACCCTTTGTGGGAGAGGAGGAGTTCCACTGTTAGGATCTTTGACGTCACAGAGAAACTGTGTTTAATTGCAGCTTTGCTGTGTTTTGATCTGTTAAAAAGCCTTTCCCGAGTCTTTAGCTGAAATGGAGTAGCAGCTCAGAAAGGCTCTGCTAATTTGTTACACTCAAACTGCACAGTTTCTAACGAGGTGTACTTTAGGAGTGTTTCATAGTGCCAGTTTGGTCAACCTCAATCAGAGAATTTGCCAACTGACCTAAGCATGAAGAGAGGGTGTTATGGTGTATTATTTTTATGTAATTGAAATTTTTATTAGAAATCCTCTGGTTAAAAAGCTGTCTGCTCTAGTTTACTTTTGAATAGAATCTAATATGACGTTAAGATCAACAAGAACTGACTGCTCGTGCAATGCCTTTTAAACAGCAATGAAAAGGAATCACATTGGTCTCACTGAGGCTTATGACCTGCCTGCTTTATGTGCTTCAATGATGCTCCTGAAGGCTCATAAGCACCATGCTGCAGTTATTGACTGCCCAGGCTTTGTGTGTACATTATGTTTTCGTGGAGCTGCAAGTCTGGAAATACAGATCAGACTGATTCATTCAGTCAGGTACTGTATGGGTCTACCGGCTCTCACTGAGTAATGTAATAACAATAGCTCAGGGGCTTGATAGATCATTTTTCCAGGGAAACAGAGGTATGCACAGAAATATTACTGGCGCACACATGGCCATACGTGCACTTAAAAGTCACAGCATATGTCATCATTAGGTTGAAATAATAATCCTGGCAGGAGAGAGCGCCAAAGTCATGACTTCATGTCCAACCTGCAGCATCAGGAGCACCAGTTGCAGTAATTGTTTCCATTCTATGTTCCTATTTACATCACTGGTCCAAGGTTTAATCTGTGCTTTAAAAAGTCATCAGACATCTTTTTCATGTTGCCTATTTCAAAACCAGCTAACGAGCTTTGCCTCCCTCTGACTTGCTGTTATTACCATTTTTGGATTCACCAGGAGCTCTGCTGGATGGAAGCATTTTTCCTTATTATCATATATCGATTTTGGGAATGTGGTTTTCTGACTCCTGGATCAAAGCCCAGAATTTCTGGCTTTCTTTTGGGTTTCCCTGTGAATATATATTTGTCAATGGACTTGAATTTAGAGCCCTTTGTCAACAAGTTTATGTTTAAAAGAAGGGTAATGTTTTTTTATTATTTCTGATGTGTTCAGTTCCAGGGTTGCAAAATAACATGATGTTTTTCAGTGAGTTGGACAAAGTCAGATCTCTAGGTGTGTTACAGAACAGTAGCTTGTTTAAGGTTTGTGATTTTAATTGCTACAATATAATGTTATCTTTCCAGGATACACATCCTACCTTCTCATGTTTGCATCTTTTTTGTGTTTACCTGTTTTATTATGTTGGTTGTTGAGCAGGAAGAGGTGCTTTCCATCTAATCACCACAATGACTGCCTATGGCTTTGAAAAGAGGACTGCCTTACTCCTCTTTCCTTGCTGGGAGTCCAGAGGTGGAATGAGTTTTTATGCTTCAGGAAACAAGAGTCTTAACTCTTCTACTGACCTCTCTTAGTATGTCAGTGACTCTTTTACTTTGTATAGGATCAGTTCTGTCCTCTTCTCTGAGCATCTCATTATTGCCTTGTCTCTTCCTTCCTTCCTTCCTTCCTTCCTTCCTTCCTTCCTTCCTTCCTTCCTTCCTTCCTTCCTTCCTTCCTTCCTTCCTTCCTTCCTTCCTTCCTTCCTTCCTTCCTTCCTTCCTTCCTTCCTTCCTTCCTTCTGTCCATCTATCTCAGTCCCTCCGTGAGCCTTCTGTTTTCCATGTTCTCATTCCACTTCATCTAAATGTCACTGCCAATTGTAGAGATTTCAGAAACTTTTAAATTACATCCTGTGTCATCTCCTGTTCCCAATGTATCTGCTTTTCTTCACCGTCTTATCCAATCTCCATCAAAAGGGATGAGGTTTACCACGCATTGTGACCTCAGCTTCAGCCTCCCTGACATTGTTATCAAACCCATTTTATCTGTTATTACCAGTTTTATTTTATACAGAATTATCTTTTTGACAAATACTTGTTATTTTACAGTGATACTTAATTTCTATATGTCTGATTTTGGCCTCTTCACTGATGAGTATTTTTTTACTCTTGGACAAGCAAGGCGTCAGTTTGTTTGTAAAACTGCTGGGGACAATAACCATAAACTTGAGTGTGGTTTAAAAATTGCTCGGGACAATTATTATTAATTATTGATATAGCCTATAATTATTCATCCGTTTCAGGTTTCATTACAACATGCACTGCAGTATATAAACAGGAGTTGAAAATTGTATCTTTATTCAATCAATAAAACTTGAAAGCCATAAATTTATGTGTTTTGTTTTTCAAAAGGCACTGAAAACCATAATTAGGCTGTTGGCTTTCAAGAATCATCATTATATATAATCATCATAAATAGGCTATATGCACAATAATAAAACGCGTTCCCTTTACAACCCTTGCCGTTCTGTGCGGGGAAACTTTAACTAACAGTTCAGAGTCCTCCAATGGGGCGGGTACCGCACAGGTGGAATATTCCAAAGCAATAAAAGACAAATAATTAATTCTACTATAATTTACATTAAATCAGGGATCCCGTTATTTTGTCTTTTTGACCGTTTTTTAAACTCCGCTCCAGTCCGCAACCCAGAGGTATTCAAAGAAGCATGCGGGAATTGCGAGATCTTGCGATAAAAGCCAGTAATAAATGCGAAAGTCAGAACAAGATTGGGACTGTGGAAAACGAACAGAAAAGAACAGTTATTCTCTGTTATTCTGTGTCAAGATATTTTGGACAACATATGTATAAATATACGCGGGCTTATATTAATATAGCTATGCATACAAAAAATTCTAGTCTGTCTTTATTGATTTATTGTTTAAAAACACCCAGAAATGTGATTGTTCTATATCTGGTTGGTGCTTAGTGATTTGTGCAGATTGACTGCGGACTTGCTCCGGCGTCCGGCCAAAATATTATCGATCCTATTTTTGCCGGGTGGCGAAACGGCGGCCGGCGCCCTGCGTCGCTCAGCGGCGGCAGTGGAAATGCTCTCATTGCATACAATGGGAGCGTTTTTGCTGTGGAGTGCGTGCCAGAGCGGAGCGCATGCAATGGAGATTGGGGGTCAAACAAACAAAAGTATTACATAAATATTTTTTCACCCGCAGTAAAGAAACTTCAGCCAGACCCATGAAATTTAATTGATGTATATTTCCATCTTGAAACGGGTACCAGCAGTACTGCAGGACTCTGCCCTGAACGTGTTTGCATATGGACTAGTCTTTTAAAACCTTGACGTATTCACTGCAAAGAATGCTGCAGCATCTGCGCAGAAAGAAACCATGACTGTATAAGAAAGTGCAATGGAGTAATTTAAATAATAGTCCGTTCACATCCCCGGCGTCCCCGGCTAAAATGACGCTTATGTGGACAAGGACGTATTGATGAGCCCTCCTTAAAGCCAGATTACCATCTCCAGTACCTCTAAGGTCGTTATAGCAAAGCTGGAAAGTGGCTAATTTATAGAAGCTCATGTCACCTTTAAAGCAACTTTGGGTTAAAGACCTTGCCAAGGGGCACATTCATATGCAGCAAGGGAGGAAACTGGAATCAAGCCTACTACTTCACTCTTATGGTTGGTAAGTACACTGCTTTCCCAGCCACACCGCAGTGGTGCTGCCATAGGTATTTCAATTGCTCACATGTATAGATTGCTTACAATCTATACATGTGGGTGGTTTCTGCACCTTCACCATCAGTGTCAGCAGTGGAAGAGGAAAGGCTCACCATGACAGTAGGCAAATGTGGATCGGTGGGTAAAGTAGTTGTCTTGTAATCGGAAGGTTCGATTCCGGCCTCCTCTTGTCACGTGTCAATGTGGCCCTGGGCAAGGCACTTAACCCCAAGTTGCCTACAGATCTGTATATCGGTGTATGAATGTGTGCGCGTTTGAGAGTGCGATTGGATGAATGTGGCTCCAGTGTGCTTTGAGCGGTCAGTAGGACTAGAATAGCGCTATTTAAGTTCAGTCCATTTACCACTGACCACACCCTTCTGTGTAGTAATTATAGCCAGGGACAACTCTCTGCACACATTTTTTGCAACTGCAGTCAAAATAAGTTGTGCAGTGAAAATCATTGTAAAGTGATTAGCCCAAAGCTCTGAAGCCTGAAGGATCTTTTAAGAGTATTGCTGAAGAATTGCTATTGCTATAAGCCAATGCTTACTATTTATAGGTCACCTCCGCCTTCGGTTGTCAATACTTTTCCCTCCTCATCACCATTTGCCATAAAATAACATTTTGCATTTAAACTTCGTCTTGAAAACTTTTTAACTTTCCTCGACTCTGTAGCAACCATAGTATATGTGCAGTTTGGAGTTGTAAGCTCCTCTCCCCAGCTAAAAGCCCAATCCAAGGTCCAGGGTATATCTCTGGATGTGGAAGGCGCCTAAATGAGGCATCGGGTATTTTTATTTTATCTTTTTTTTTTAGGAGTCTGTTGCAAAAGCAATTGGACAATTTACTCAGCACTGCTGGCTGAGTGTGGCCGTGATTAGAATGTTGATCAAGTCATATAGTTGCATTCTAGCCACATGTCCAGGGTAATTTCCCACTCCTTCTACCAGGCCCCCCGTGCAGCATCTAGAATTCATATATGCTGCCTTCAAAATAATCACCCATCACAATCACACCACAGAAAATCTATACATGCTCGAAGCAGTCAGGAACTCCAACATTCTAACATGCATAATGGGAAGTGCACTGAGTTCTTAAAGCAACCAAGAAGATTTTTCCAAGGCCCTGCAGTGAAATTTATGTTCTTGCTGATTGTTAATATCTAAGTGCAGTCTTAGTCCGGTGTGTGAAAGGTGCCTAAACAAGGCCAGGCAGAAAAGGGCTGCGTAGCAAGGGCTTTACTGCTTTCTCTTGAATTTGCACTACAAAGGAAAGAAAGAGGTTGATTGGTTGATTCTTTTTTTTATTGTTTGTTATGAGACATGAAAACCTCATGAGGTAAGGTAGGGATTCTGACATGAGAATTTGGCTGCAGGAAAGTAGTGAAGAGCAGTACCTAAAGAGCAACAATCATGTTACACTTTACATTTTTAAACTAAGCCAGTCATTACACTCAGTTCTTACTGAGCAATAAATCAAACTAATTTAGAGCTCTTTCTGTAACATCTTAGTGAGGCATGATCAGTGACTCTCAAACTATACACTCCCCTGTTAAAGTCCCAGGTTTTTGAATTTATTAAATTCAAACTGGGACTCTTTTCACAACTTTTTTGCTATTAATGTGACATTTGTTCTGCACAGTCTAACTGAAAAGGAAATACATCTGTTGGAGGCAAACGTAAAAAACTGAAAAGCTCCAGCAACCTCGGTACATAAGTTTGCACTGGTTTAAACTATGTCTTTGTTGAACCACCTTTTAGATTCAATTTCAGCATCTAGTTTTCTGTGGTTGGAGTCTATCAGCGTCCCACGTCTTGGTTCGGTAATCTTTGCCTTTTCTACCTTGCAGCTGTATCTTCAGTTTTATTTTTTTCATATTTAATGCTGGACTCTGACTAGACCCTTCCAAGTCTTTCATTTTCCTCTCATGAAGTCATTCTTTGGTTAAATTTGATATATACTTGAACTCACTGTGATGCTGAAAAATGTTACCCCTCTTCATCTCCAACTTTTGTGGTTTTCGGTCAGATCTGACAGCTATTTGGAACTGTTCATAACTTTGTCTACCCTTACTAAAAACATAGTTTGATCTGGAAAACATAACTCCAGACATGATGCTGCAACTGTCATATTTGACTGTAGTGTTGTTTTTTGTTCCAAATACACTATTAGGAATTGTAATTGAGTGGTTCCATGTTAAATTATTCAGACCGTAACACATTCTCTCATAAGGTTCTAGGATATTTTAGCAGCTTTTACACAATCCTAGTAATTCTAGGAAATTCCTGCAGCACAATCAGTGTTGCTGAACCTCTCTGCAGCCCTCCTGATTAGTTTCAGTCTCATCTTATGATGAGACAGAAATATATATGTTGTGGATTGTTCGATCCCGCTATTGACTGAAACCTTTACATGATAAATTTATTGGGATCTTTTGTAACCTGAGACTGAGACTTAATTAGAAGGTATCTCACAATCGACCTTCTCTTTCCACTTGGAGAAATATCTTTGTGGGAAAACGTGAACCCCATGTCGGCTGTTCTGTGAATACTTTTGTTTAATTAGTATTTAACTAATTATTCCCTGTCTTAGTATAAGTAACATGCAGGACAGTAGGTCATGTAGGACAACAAAGCCTGCTGTTCATCATGTCTCTGACAAGTGGTGTAGAATCACTGGGCGACAGACGTCAGAGCAGCAAGATATCTACAGGAAGTTCTGGCCTTTGGGGGACTGTCTCATGCTTTGCTATCTGTCTGGCATGGACCGGTTCTCCAGGAGCGGGACAAGAAGACTAAAGAGCTCATGTAGATAGGAGATAAACATTGATGGCTCGATGCTATAAAATGTTTTAGAATAGAGGGGTTGGGAGGTTCGAGTGATACCACTGTTTTGTGTGCACAGTGTTCCTCCGTGTTGATCAACATGCTGTATTAAATCCTAAAAAAGCCTAAAAGACTTTAGTCTCATCTTTAGTCTCATCTTTGTTTATGGTATATCTATTTTTTTCCATAATATCGGTACTGTTTTTTTAAAATCAGTGTTTGCATTGAAAGGTGTGGTGTGCTGATTGCGACGCACTGATGGCCCGATGTTTCACTATTCCAAATAAAGAGTGCAAAATTGCCGCAAAAAAAATTGCGTGAAGGGGATGTTCTTGATTGCGGCTGATCTACTAAGATTGTGTGCGCAAATCATAACAGGCGCAACGAGCAGTATTCAAATGAGGACTTCGCGTCCACTGCTGTGTGCCAGCCTTTCTGACCCATGCACTGTGGAGGATTAGAAATTTCGGGAAGACAAAAGTGTAACTGGTCAGGAATTAAACATTATAAGCTGTTTTCTTTTACTGGAATTTTCAGGTTTTACTGTGGGATTGAAGCTAATCATTACAATACCTGTCGGCTTCTCACCCCCTTCATTTATCATGAACCTCTCTGGTAGATGATGTTTTACATGTTATAGGCTCTGCTCAGAAACCCCTACAGGGTAGCATTTCCCTTCCTAATAATTAACACATTCTGAACACACACACACATGAATTTATTTGCTTTGTGTTAATCATCATTTATTAGCTAACATTACATTTCTCTATATTTACTGCTGTCTGTTGCTCGTTTCTTTCCCACCTTTGATATACCCTCCTTTTATCCTTTTTTAGCTGAGGGTATTTATATTTGCGCTGCAATAAGACAACATCTCCAGAGCAATCAGAAATCTAATATATATGTTAAAGTACAAAAGCAATTCAGTTTGGTGAATGTGTTTGCAAGATGGGCTTGGGAAGCATGTGTGTTGGACAATTTAGGTTTTGATTTTCATACTGAAAATGATTTAACAATAGAGTTAGTCTTTTGTCCACACTTTCTATGATTTACCTTCTGTCTGTTATGTCTGTCAGTGCAGGAGCATTTTTTTTTCAGGAGTTCCACAACAGTGACAAGCTTTTTAAGTGCAGAGGTGTGACCCTCTTACTGGCCTCACAATTAGATACAAGTGTTGTCTGTCGCATCATAAAATGCAGCTAAACACAACAATGTGTTGTAGGCATGGGCTTTTAAGAAATCGTCATGAAATGAGTAAAACAATACCCTGTTTTTATGAGTGTTATATTCATACAAACATTTAAAACAAAAATGTATACCTTGTCAGAAAAAATATGCATAATGTATCTGCATGATGATAAAACCTTGTCCTTTTTAGCAGACGAAATCAGAACCTCCACAGTTCTACTGCCAAATATAAGGATGTAAATATAAGGAGTCTATCTCGACCAGCTGTACTTACAAATTACCTCTTGTAATGAGATTTTTTATCAAACACACAGAACAAGAATGTTCCCATTTCCATAATATGTTTGCAAAATATGTTTAGAATTGCATTTTTAGTGATTGCATAAACTATGTCTTAAAAATTAATCAGAAACCAATCAGTGTGTGTGTTTGTGTTGGTTTTGGCGCTTATATTTTCAGGTTTACATAACTGGAACAATCAATCAGTTATCAATACAGCATATGGAGAGAGAGAAATTCTAAAGCCCTCAAAGTCCTTGTTCCATCCCTCTGCTCTTGTCTTTGTTTTCTCTGCGCTCCAGTGAAGGCTGCGCTGACAAAATAACAGCAGGGCTGGGAAATGGAGATGTGATGCTCTTTATGCAAATCAAATCTTGCGTTGCCATTCATTTCACTCAGAGCACTCAGAGGACGGACAAAGGAGTGGAAAAGCACTGGAAAAAATAGGCAATAGAGAGAGCTAAAGGCAGGTCAGCTTTAAGTAAATATTTTTTACAAAAACCCAACAGTGATTTGTGACTGCCAGCCTTTAATCAGTATTCAGCATGGCTGAGTTCAGAGCTGAGTTACTGCTCTCACCAGCTTCAGTGAAGCAGCAACATGTAAAGATCCGCAGTTCATTAATGCTGACATCAGAAGTCTCTAATGGTGATCTTTAATATCTGAGGGACAAAGGGTTCTGTCAACACGGTTCCTAAAGAGTCTGGAAATCTTCCTTCCTTCCTTCCTTCCTTCCTTCCTTCCTTCCTTCCTTCCTTCCTTCCTTCCTCCTTCCTTCCTTCCTTCCTTCCTTCCTTCTTCCTTCCTCTTTTGAGATGAGCGTAAAGGAATGCTGCTCAGGAATCCTGGTTGTAATCATAAATGGAATAATTTATGGTGGGACTTTAAATACATTCATTAGGATTATCATAGCAAAATGCATAAATTAGGGTTGTTCTAACTTCAAATTCCCTTAAAGACTCACTCCGATCATCTTTTTGAGCTATTTTAAAGTAGTCTCAGTGGTCTTTAAGTTATGATTAGGCCGTTTCTAGCCAAAATCACAAAACCTGTACCGCTTTCTAGGACATAGCTTCAGAAGAGCGGCAGTAGGTCATTAGCAATTCGCTTCAGTGTTGTGGGCGGAAACCGTTGGCGCGGAGGACCCCACCCGCTCCCCCCCAGCAGTGGCTTCTGTGTGTGCACCTGACCCTGCTTTTGTATAAAATTAAACAAAAATAAAAAGATTTGAAAAAGACCCTGTAAAAAGCATTACTTTATATTATAATCTACATCGCTTTAACCCAGCAGCATGTTGCACTGGCTGTTGAGCCATAAATAGCTGACGAAATGCTAGCAAACAAGCAGATGGTTGAATTAGCTCCCGACAGAAGAAAATAAACTTACCGGTAAAGATACAGGCTGTCCACTTGATGGTGTCTTGATGGAAGGCACTGCACCCTGCTTCAAAAGTAGTTTACTAGCGAAGCCCATTTTTCTTCCTGCCAGTTGGGGAAACAGTCTTCTCTGAAATGGTGACTGCAAACCGATCTGCGGTTTTTAATCTACTCGTCTTCTCTACTCCTCAGAACCTGAGTGGGCGTAGCAGAGCGTAGCTGGAGCTTGTAGCCCACCCAGTGTGGTTGCTACATCACAAACAGTCTGTTATAGACGGCCTTTTAGCGTCTGCTACTGATTCACAGCGATTTGAAAGCAGATGTCCTCTGGCATCAGAAAATGCCACAAGAACATGTTACCAACACAAAAAACACAGTTTTCATTGGAGTGGGTCTTTAAACCACAAAATTACCTAAAATCTCTGGGATATGGAAAGTTTAATTTTTAAAATGTAAGTTTAAAGGAGCTGTATGTAAGATTGTGGCCAAAACTGGTACTGCAATCACTTTCAAATTGCTATAGAGCGGTGTATCCCCTCACCCTCCCCACTGACTTGAGGTTGCCAGATAGGCTGAACGTCATAGAATCCAGCAGAACGTAGGCTGCTACAAGGAGCTTCCAATGGCAAGTGACGAGTCCTACACTATTTTTTTTCTTCTGTTAATTATGTTTAATTATAATGACAGAGAAACAGGCTCTGATAATGCATTGCTAATGTTAGCAATGACAACTCGTCATTTTTATTTCCCAAACAATTTCTTACCTTTTCAATTTGATGACCCTCCTCCTCCATATATGCTAACATAACGTTACTTTGCACGAACATGCATAACTTTGTTCGACTGTCATGAATATTTCAAATGGCCATTTACATTAAGTACATGTTAGCCAAAAATAGATGAATCTTACCTGTCTAGGAGAAACTTAGCAACGTTGGCGTCTGTCTTCAAATTATTCTCTGTTTTCAGCCAGCTCCATCTTGCAAAGGCATCTCCTAAACAAATCCTTGTTTTATTTCGGACTTTGTCACGACGTATTTCTGAACGATAACGAGGTCTTTTAGGTGTAGTAATGTTAGACATTTTTTATCCTAAACACTTTTGCAGCTGCAGCTGTAGTAACTAGAGCAGAGCTGGCAACCCCGATGCCAAAACACTACTGACTTCGTAATTGGTAGATAGGTGGAGGGTGGCATTTCAGGCCAAAATACAAGATGACAACATCAACATCAGTTGAGGGCTGCAACTTCTCTTTTTAAATGACAATATCCTTGCCGTACTACTGTTGTCAGTAATATAAGTATTTGAAATGAACATGATTTCTTAATGTCTAGTGACATATCAGGGCCATTTTATGATTAATTGAAATACATTTCAAATATTCTCCTTTAAATGTTTCCTAACTAAAAAACTTTAACAACCCATGGTATGGTTGCTGATTGTGAAGCTGAATTGTTACAGTTTCTCAACCCTCTCTCTCCTCTGTATTCTCGTTAACAGAACAACCATCAAATCACCATGGCTCCACCTTGCCTCCTGTACCGCCGCCTCACCGCCAGCAGCCCTCAGTAACAGCTCTAAACCAAGCCTTGGGCTCAACGCATCACGCTGTCCAGAACCTAAATTCCTCGCGCCAACTAACCCCTCCTTCTGGAAGTCCGGCCCCCGTGGCCGGCCAGTCACCAGCCGAGCTGCAGACCACGCCCCCCGAGAGCGTCCCGCTGCAAGACAGCTGGGTGCTGGGTAGCAATGTGCCTCTGGAAACAAGGTAAGTCTTACGCCACATTTATTGGGACCCATTCATGTAAGTGAGTGTGTGGATGGATGAATGTAGCTTCTGGAGTTGTCACCAATTCCAGAAATGTGTTGTGTACTTGCAGTCAACTGAAGACTTATAGTTAGTGTGTACACAAGTGATTTGCATTGGAGTTTTACCTCTTACGGAAACATGCAGTGGGTTCATACAGATAAGCTTAGCCCACAAAGGATTATTGTTGCATATTAAGATTTGAATGTGTTTTTCGATTCAACAAATAAATGTATTTCTGATTAAAACTAGGGAGGCAACTCGCAAATAACCACTAAATATTTGTAAAAGGACTATGAAAATAAGTAGTATTTAATAAAATGGCATGGTTTAATTCAATTCAGTTGATGATGGGAAGTTGAATGAAAACTGAAAAATATGTATACCCTTCTCCTTTATCAGTGGAAAAATCTCTAACATCTTTATTGGCATTAAAACAATCAAACCCCTCCAGAAGCTTTCAGCAGGTTTCCACTTTTTCTTAAAGGGATATTCCACCTCTAAGCCAAAATTTGTCTTTTGCCATATTCCCCAGAGTTAGATAAGTGAGAGTAAAGCATTTTATAACCAACCCCGTAATTCTCCCAATCTGGCAACAGTTCGTTTGCATTATTTTAGCATAAAGCAATGTAAGTGAATGGTACCCACCAGCATTTTGTGTACAAAAGTGATTAAAATTGATCAATAATGATCGTAATTTTTACTGGTGAACTCAATAATCATATCGACTTCAAATGTAAAGTAAGAAGTAGCACGAAGGAATTACAGGAGCCGATTTAGACTTGGGACTAAATTACAACAAAGCATTCCTCTAAGCCTCTGCGCAAGGACATGACACAGCGGTCCCTAAAGCCACCTGCTTCTGTAAACACACACACATGCATGGCTACTACCTGGTACAGCATAGTAAGTTGCAGCAACAGTGGCAGGGTACATGACACACAAAGATGATGACGTCTTTGTACCCATTTTTCTTGGGTTAAACTTAGCAAAACCTAGTGAAATAAAAACTCTGTGCAGCTCACGCATTTGTGTTTATGGGGTTGGTTATTAAATGCTTTATTCTCACTTTTATAACTCTGGGGAATATGGCAAAAGGCACATTTTGGCTTAGAGGTGGAATATCCCTTTAACAATATATGTTTGGCTATGACCAAGTCTTTGAGGTTGGAGGGCTTCCTATTTATTACCCTAATCTTTAACTCTGTCCACATTTTCTCTATGAGATTCATGTTGGGAGTTCACAATGTAAATATTACATCCAGCCAGACGAAACATGTTGATCAAATTAAAAGATTACTTTAAACAGACGAGGCATGAGAGGTTACTGTTATCGAGGTTTACCAAGGTTCTGGAAGGCCATGGTGTAAACAAAACCACACTTTTTTTCCCCATCGTGCAGTACCTAGAGCTTGAAGTACAGTGGAACCACAGTATTCACAGAGGTTAGGGACAACAGCTGCCCATGGATTGGAATCCGCAAATACTTGAGACCCCCTCTATACACACTGATAACTGCCTATCTTAATAGCTCAAATGTCAAATATACTTTAATATGCATTTACACACTCAGTGTAAACTGTCTTAGCATCATCGCAAAAGCAAACATCCATGGTTTTCCTTATCTCAGCTCTTGGGGTTACAGCCAATCAGCGGGTGCAAAAATGAAAATCACTCCTGTATTGGCTGCCTTGCAATTGTCAGCCAGTAGTGTGCAAAGTAGCACTCTGCATTAGTACTTCTGCTTCCGAAGCTAAATTTTCTTTCTGTGGTTTTAGATATGCTCTAGTTGAATTGTCCACTAATAATTTTGAGTTATGTTGCACAGAAAAATCTGTGAATAGGTGAACATGTGAATACTGAACTAAAAATAGGCAGATGTCCACTTTATTTTTACTGAGAATCCAGAGGAAGTCCTGGAGTTTTCCTTTTGTTTCTGGGTATGTTGAGGATAGAGTAATGCAGCACCGCCTTTCCTCCACCTATTGCTGCTCACTACCATTCAGCTTGCTACAAGACGGCTACTACACATACACCTCACTTAAGGTGTATGTGTTTGTTTTGAAATGTTTTTTATATAATTTGATTCAACTTTATAACTGTAGTAAACGCCTCAAAACATGGAAAATGAATTGGCTCAATTTGCTAACTTGGATTTATTCACTTAGCAGGCAGAAAGGTAAATTTAGTGTACTCTGGGTAACCCAGTAGCACTCTTGAGACAGCACTGTTTCTCTCAGCCAGTAAAACACCTCATGTTGTTTGGTAAGTACAGGTAAAGGCCAGAAGGAAACCGCATGTCTTTATACAGGCAGTGTGTGGGATAACACATGGGTGATATCACCTACCAAACGTGATAGAGAAATCGTAATCTGTTAGGAGATTACGAGAAGGCTAATTAGATAAAAGAAAAAATCAAATATCTTTATGGATTAAAGTTTAGGTTAATGGAAATGCTTCAACGATCATAATTACTAAAAAGTCTAAGAGATTTGTGTTGAAGCAATCTCGTAACAGACAACAGATGTAATATCATCACACCCTGAGTAAAAGATCCCTGTCAGCTGGCCCAGGTATCCATATGAGAAGATATACAGTTTGCTGTTGTTATTTTTCAGTTTATATTTCTTTAAAAAAAATTACTAAATGTGGTCTAGCAAGCCAGCCAACAGTGTGATATAAAATAAGCTGCATATTCTTATTTTTTGGATTACATTTTATGCTAATCCAAGGTGTTATTTTATCCACTTGTTAAATATCATCATCTGGGAGATGTGGCAGAAACCCAGACAAAATAAATATTTAGCTTTGGCAGTGGAGATCTATGCCTGAGGGAGAAAATCCAAATTTAACTTGATGTAATTTAAAACAAATATCCTGCACTGAAATTGTTTCCTGACCTCTTCCATAATGTAAGAAACAGCCACCTGCTTACATCCATAGATTAGACTGGCTATGCTATGAACATGGAAAATACATCAGGTACTACTATAATGTCTTGTATATAAATAGAGAACTTGTATATAATATGTCAATAATGTCTATTTACAGTTAGAAGTTATAGAAGTGTGTTTAGGGGGTTCAGTTATCTGTTTTATTGTATTAATCATTTGTATGTATTTATTTATAATTTGCTATTTGAAAATAACATGATGGTACAATGCACTGCAAACTTTCCAAGATGACGCCGCGAACGGATGCCCTGGTATTTTGGTGCGCTATTTTGTTGTTGTTTTTGTGCGTAATTTGTGTGTCTGGACACTCTTCTGAGTACTCTTCACCAGAGAAGAGCTTCTAAACAACGGGACTACAACACCTGCAGATTTATTTCTAGTTGTTGTTGCATCTGCGGCCGATTTACTACAGACTTTGATCAGGAAAGTGAGACGCTGAAGTAAAGGAAAGCGAGCCGGTGTTAGGTGCTCGTGACTCTGAGGAGATGCGGATTACGCACTGCCCTACCGGGGATTTTCCTCTCAACGTACGCTCACTCTGGAACAAAATGGACAAGCTGGCCGTGATGAAAAGAATGAACAGGGACTTTTCCTCATCATGTGTCTTATGTTTTACTGAGTCGTGGCTCTCTAAGGACATCCTGGACTTTGGGCTCCAGCTCCAGGGATTTCATCTTCTCCTCGCAGACTGGCCAGCCACTCTCTCCGGTAAGGCTACAGGTGTAGGTGTCTGCTTCTACATCCATAGTGGCTGGTGTACAGATGTGACAGTGATTGTTCAGCACTGCTGTACCTCTCTGAAATATATTTTCATTCACTGCAAAACGTTTTATTCTCTGTGGTAGTTTGCTTCATTCATTTTGGCCACTGCTTACATCCTGCTAGACGCGGACGTGCATGGGGCTCAGTGCACCCTTCGACAGATACTGTGTATGGAGTGGACATTCCCAGACTCTCCCATCATGCTCTTGGGGACTTTAACAAAGCCAACCTGAGCCAAGAACTTCCCAAATATAAACATATATATATATATATATATATATATATATATATATATATATATATATATATATATATATATATATATATATATATATATATATATATATACAATAAGTTGCACCTATCATGCAGTGCCCCGCGCTGCACTCGGGCTTTGTTACCACATGATGATCCACCTGATCCCCGCATACAGGCTGTGGAGGAGCTTTGCATGTGTTTAGAATCTACAGACTTGGACGCAATGAGGGCTGCTTCTGACAGCTTGGATGAGTTCACAGACACTGTCATCTCTTATATCCACCTCTGCGACAGCATTGTGCCATCACGCACAAGGGTGAGTTATAATAACGACAATCCTGGGTTTACTCCTAAACTCAAACAGCTGTGGCTACAAAAGGAGAAGCGTTCAGAAGCGGAGACAGGGACTGCTACAAAGAGGCCAAATACAGGTTTAGCAAAGAGGTGGACATTGCTAGACACCAGCACTCTGATAATATACAGCAGCAGATCTCAGAGAACGACTCGGCCTCTGTGTGGAAAAGTTTTAGGAAAATACCCAACTACAAGCCTAAAACCCCCCACTCCACTGATGACTTGCTCTTAGCCAACAGCCTAAACGACTTTTACTGTCGTTTCCATGAGCCATCAAGGAGCCCTCACACCTCCACCAGTCCCAACAATTGAGACGCTATGGACACTCACCCTGCATTGTCTCCATAGGACAATGGTCCGATATGGTTAGGGCGGAGCTACTAGCGTCACATAACACAGTCCTTTGATTGGGTGAACTCATAAACACTGTAGTAAGTTTAAACGTCACCCCCACGATAAGACTGGTACTCTGTTCAGTATATTCACGTAGTAAGGACAAGGCAAGAAGATGGCTTCGGTCGTATTTGTGTAAAGAAAAAAACAAACAGCAAGAAAGACAACCATGAGTTGCTGAATAGACTCCATTGTAGTTGTTTCTTCCTCCTCTTCTGTGTTTTTCGTGCGTCACCCACTTCCTTGTCCCTCCAGTATGACGCCACCCAAGCGTTCAGGGTAAACCCAGCCTGCTCAAGGAGAGTTCAGTAGGTAGTGGAAACGCTCCCATGAAAAGTCAGAATTACGCAATAGCAAACCGGACAGAGCCGCAACATTGCGCTCAGTGGAAACTAGGCTTTAGACACTGTGCAAATGAGCTGGCCCCAGTGTTTTGGGGCATTTTAACTCCTCACTGAAAGCATGTCATGTGTTTGCCAGCTTTAAGACCTCCACCATAGTCCCTGTCCCCAAAAAGCCAAGGATCACTGGACTCAATGACTACAGACCTGTCAGTCTCTGTGGTCATAAAGTCATTTGAGCACCTGGTCTTCTCCTACCTCAATACCCTCACGGCCCCCCTCCTGGACCCCCTGCAGTTTGCCTACAGAGCCAACAGGTCTGTAGATGACGCCATCTACACGGCTCTACAGTTTATCCTGCAGCATCTGGACTCCCCGGGCAGGATCCTGTTTGTGGACTTCAGCTCTGCCTTCAACACCATCCTTCCAGACCTCCTCCAAGGCAAGCTGTCCCAGATGAACATGCTTGATCCCATCTGCAGGTGGATCACTGACTTCCTGATTGACAGGAAGCAGCATGTGAGACTGGGGAAGAATGTCTCGGACTCCCGGACCATCAGCCCCGGCTCCCCTCAGGGCTGTGTTCCTTCTCCTCTGCTCTTCTCCCTGTACATCAACTGCTGCAATTAAGTTTGCACATTTCACCACCATTATTGGACTCATCTCGGATGGGGATGTGTCTGCCTACAGGATGGAGGCTGAACATCTGGTGTCCTGGTGCAGCCACAACAACCTGGTGCTGAACGCCCAGAAGACAGTGGAGAATATCGTGGACTTTAGGAAGCACACAGCCCCACTCCCCTCCATCATCCTGACTGACACCCCCATCACCACTCTGGACTCATTCCGCTCCCTGGGTACCACCATCACCCAGGACCTCAAGTGGGAGCCAACCATCCCCTCCGTCATCAAGAAGGGTCAGCTGAGGATGTACTTCCTGAGGCAACTGTAGAAATTCAACCTGCCGGCAAGGACGATGATGCAATTCTACACTGCCATCATCGAGTCCATCCTCACCCCGTCCGCCATCGTGCTGTATGCTGGAGCTACCATTAGGGATTAACAGAGACTGCAGCGTCTTGTGTGCTTTGCGGAGAAGGTGATTGGCTGCAGACTCCCATCACTACAGGACCTGTACATCTCCAGTAAACTTGGGTGTGCAGGTTGGATCACAGCCGACCGTTCTCACCCTGAATACAGACTTTTTGAGCTGCTCCCCTCAGGCAGGCTGTTCCTGTCCGAATGGACTGGAACCTCTCAACATAAGGGACTGTGCTTGGTGTGGCCCTCTTTTGCTCCCACCCCAGCACCTGAGCTGGTTCAGTGTTGACTGGAGGTTTGGGGATGACCTGGAGGACTCTGACGGCAGCATGGGGATGCTGTTTGTGTCCAAGCTCGAACCACAGCCAGAGTGGTAAGCTCCCGCTGCCTGGCCTATGACTCACACGGTAGTGTTTGGCCACCCATGGGTCACATGAATTGTGCAGGGCTCTGGTGGGCATCCATTCCTCTTGCCCTCTATGTAATGTGCCGCCTCCGTCCTGGTCCATCTGAGTACCAGGTTGCCACGGTGGGCTGGTGCCTGCCCAGTGTGTTGGGGGCTCCGACAGGATCTCCGTTGCTTGGTGTTGGGCAGCTGGGGGTTGGTTGGGGTTGTGGGCCATTGGGGGGGGCTGAGGCACAATGTTGACCTGCATGGCGGGAAAAGGCAGTGTGGAAGTGACGGTCTAGGTGCCCTCAATTTTAACCTATGCCTCTTTGGCCTGGGGGCTGCAGCTTTGTACAGCATCCCATGCCTTCTGTCTGTCTGCCTGGGGCTGTTGCGTCGCCTAGAATGCATGTAATCTAAATGATTGACGGTCATACAAACACAGGTTACTTTTAAGTCTATGTTGCCTGCTTACTATGTTGTGGGATGCAGTCTTCAGTTCATAAAGTTAATCACGTAATTCAGACACCATCTTGTAGAAAAAAATCTGCCCTGGCACATGTAGACAACAATCTTTTTTAAATGGTATGACTGAAATCCCTAAGACAGAACACGTTAAATAAAAAAAGGCTGCATATTGGGGTTTTTTGCCTCTCCCTTTGACCAACAAAATAGCTTTGATTTCCTTTGTGATTTGTTGACTCAGTTATCCATATCGCAGATTGCACTGCTTACTGCTCGTAAAGGGTAGGAAAACCATAACACCCCAAGTCCAGCTTTCCTCATAGTCACAATGACACAAGATCTGAACATGAGTAAGGCTGGAAAAGCAAAACCAAAGCTTAACCCAGACTGTTTGGTCTGAAACTGTATCACCATGGTAACTAAAGACAGCTCTTGAGTAGCTGGAGTGCCTGTGCCATGCTGAAAATAAGCCTGATCAGAACAGGTGCTGCAGTCACATTTTAAGCAGTGGGTTTTATTTTTCTTCTTTAAAGAAACACAATGTATATGAAATCGTCAGAAAACCAGGTTATACTGTGGATGCACATTTACAATATTCCCCTAAGGTTCTCCTTAAATATATTAGTGGTTTGCTTCTTCAAAACCATTTAATAAAATAAACAAGAGTTTAAACCAGTTGCAAGCCTGATTATTCAGTTTCAACACTTTCAATGTTTATGAAAACAGCATTGAAATGTACTTATAGTTAAAGTTAGAAGTGACATTTTCCAGTGCAACAAATATCATAGAGCCAATGGTCTTCAAGAAGAGACACACAGAGCCAAAATAACTCAGTGTCACAGAAATTTATTTGGGCTGGCCCATGAAAGGCGGATTAATGTGGTATGCGACAAGAGAGTGTAAATGTTCTCATTAGAGGTGATAATTCACACACAATATCTCAAAGACAAATACTCTTGGCTTAGACAGCCACAACTGTTGACACAAATGGTCAGTGGATCATGCAAATGCAGATGTCAACATGCGGGTGGGCATCCAGTCTGGAGTTCCTAGACTGCTATAATATCTTTAAGGCATTTTAGATCTGATTTAGAACAGATTATTAATATAAAGTGGATTTCCAATCCCTATTGCACTTCCAATTACTACTGATTTAAAAGTATTAGAACATGACTAATCATTGAAAAACGTTTCCTACCCTTTTATAACATTTATCCTGTGTAAATTATTGACACAGCAAAACATTTCTGAGTACACATCCTTCGACTAATATTTTTTTGAAACATCTTTCAGGTTTTAGTTTTCTTTGGTGGGTCTGTCAGATTCCAACATCTTGTCTTGTCATTATTAGCCAACTCTACTTTGTAACATTTCTCCAAAATCTATAAGATTGAGATGACATCTCCTGTCCACAGCCCGCCCCAGGTGACTCACATAGATTTTCTTTGTCATATTCCAGTACATATTCTAGCCCATTCCAGAATTTGTATTTTCTTCTGTTGATGTCATTCTCTGGTTGGTTTTGGCTATGCTTGGACTTGAGGAGATTAATGTCTATCATCAGCTTTTTTAACAGACACCTAGGCTCAGAGCTGACTGGTATTGAAAATCGTTTGTGGCGTCATTCCCCTTTCCATTTAAGGAAAAGTAGCTCAAGAACATGAAACTGCGACTACCTTACTTCATCGTGGACATGGTATTCTATCATTGATATGCTGTGTTGTTTTGGAGTTAAGGGAAAATGGTCCAGTTTGGTTTTATCAAACCATGACATATTCTCTGACATTGTTCTGGATTATTTTAACCACATCTATATGTTTTGTAGCATCACCAGATGCACATCACCTTCAACATTCCATCATATTACACATTACCTCATGTAGTCTCATGAAAGAATAATGTGTGGGTATGTGCCATATTCCCACAACAGTTTCTTTTGAAAGAAAATGCTTTTATCCTTCAATCCTAGTGTTTCGTCCAGAGATGGAGAATACAGCAAACCGTTGTCACATGTAAAACACAACCAGTGCTGACTTAAAACCCCTGGAACTCTTTCAGTGTCACTGTTGGCTTCTTGGTAGCCTGCAGTTTTAATAATGTCCCTGTTATTCCATATTTCCTCCAATTATTGGTGCCTGTCAGCATTGAGCATGGTGTGCACCCCTAATATTGTATGTATGTCGTGAGAGAAAAAAATGCATTAGTTTGGCAGTTATGAATTATTTCCACTGAGCGGTACAGCACAGGTCGGTGTGGTTTGGTAGTCTGTTTTGTCTGTTTCCATTCTAAAAGTGGCCCATACAATCGACCTGTACCACACCATTCTTGGGCACCCTTCAGTTGTAGGTCCATAGGACAATGATATACTACCATTAGGGCGGAGCTACTGGCGTCACACAAGACAGTCCATTGTTTGGGGGACAGAAAAATATCAAGGATGAGACATACTAACATGACACCACAGCATTTATGTTTAACCCTGCCTGCCGAGTGAGAGTCCAACTGGTAAATACCATAAAATTGCATACTGAACCGCACCAACCCGTGGTGTGCCACTCGGTGGAATCAAGGCATTAGTTCACTTTATTAGAGACACACATGGGTCTATGGCACACAAAAAAATCCACATTACCACAAATTTACTTCATGGGTTTAACGCCATAGATTCCACATCTTAGAATAAATCCTAACTGAGCATACATTCTGTCAGAGGTAAAATTACTTTTTGTAGAGTCCTCTACCTACACTACATGAGATTCTACAAACAAGTGGGTACATTAACACTGATGAAAATCTATCTGGCTTCCACTACTCCATTTAGGCTTCATAAGCAGCAACTTCATTCCATAATTGTATGCAACACAGTATACAGTATT
This sequence comes from Valencia hispanica, assembly GCA_963556495.2. NCBI lineage: Eukaryota > Metazoa > Chordata > Actinopteri > Cyprinodontiformes > Valenciidae > Valencia > Valencia hispanica. Next base: position 50,959,641 of record OY747703.1, on the reverse strand, counting down.
CATTTATTTATTTTCTGTCTCTTGTTGTGTCAGGAAGAATTTTTTTTACTTTTTGTCATTTTGTCCTTCTGATTATGTTTGTTTTAAATGAAATAGCAAAAACTAGAAACTGCACTTTGAAAATAAATAAACTTTACTAATCTTGTTTTATCGTTTAAGAAAAATAAAGTAATCCAGCTGACAATTTATAAAATATTTATAAAATATGCTTCTGATATTATAGTATTAGTAATTGAGTACACCATGTTTCTATATATATATATATAGCATATCAATAAATTAATCTTAAATTTAAAAATAATCTGAATAAATTCTAAGATTTATTCTTAGAAAAAATATGTATCAAGTTTTTTTTAGGTAACCAAAAACAAAAGAAAATCCCCATCCTTGAACTTCCTTCCTTCATTTCTTTAGTTTTTTCATTCTCTTTTATATAATCAAAGAATATATAAAATAATTACATTAATTATTTTTTGTTTTTTCATGTGGTATTTGTTTATTTTCGAAAATAAAGAAACATACAAGTAAGGAGTGCACTTTCCTAATAAAAAGAAAATGGCGGTGGCTGGAACACATTGCCTTGAGAGTGCCTGCAGCACAAAGTTGTGGGTTTGATGCCAGCTTCCTCCTGGCATATGTTGATGTGCGCCTGGGCAAGTCACTAAATCTCAAGTTGCCTACCAATTTGCATATTGGTTTATGAATGTGTGTCCATTTGTAAGAGCTTGTTTGTTTGTAGCTCTTGTATAGAATACTTCGAGTGATCATGGGATATGACTATAAAGAAGCTATATAAATTCAGTTCATTTACCAGTTGTTCTGCTTTTGACAAAGGCCCGCCCACTTAAAGAATTGCTGCTATATATGGTACACACCAAGCAGGCCCCGATCACACAAACTCAGAGCCCTTGTAGGAATATATGGATCCTTAGTTCCTTGCTTTCTACGTCAAAACCAAGACCATAAAGTAGAGTCATCGATGACGTGTGAATAACTTGAGTTTGTCAGATGCCTTGTAGAAATGTTCTGAACAATCTGTTGGCAGTCCAAGGAGGTTTTGTTCAATGAACAATGAATTTGAATGTTCTCAAAGTGATGGAATAAAAGCATGAATAACAATTTCAAGGTCAACACAATAGTTCTTAACTTGGCAATATTGAATGGTGATAAGACACAATAGCGACCTACTATTTTGACATGAAACTACCGAGTGATGGCTGAGTCAAAGGTTACCCTGAGTTCCTTTCAGTAAAACCGACAATCAGTCTGATGCAAGATTTCAGCTTTTGCTTTGTTCAACTGGAGAACCTTTTCAGCCATCCAATCTTTAGTGAAATCTAAGCATCATATTTAGCTTACACGGGTGCTTTAGTTTTAAACTTGAAGCTTAAAACAATTATACGACTGTATATCATCCTAGTGGATAAGAAATATCATTAAATATTGTCAAAATGTGCTGAAGTGGAAGAAGCATTTTACAACAGAATCAATGACAGTCCCACAACACTGGCACCATTGCTTCTTTTCTCACAGTGCTACAAAAAGCAGATATAATGGTCATTTGTGGTAATATACTATATACACCACTAATTATCAGTCAGCGTCTCTTACTTATTGAAACCATTCACATCACAGCTCTGGTGTTGGGGTATAGATGAGACAGATGAGGTATAGATAAGACAACACAATGTAGAACGACATGATGTACAGTAAAGAATTCGGTACCTCTGCCTGAATAACCACCAGGGAATCTCGGTGAAGAAAGGCTGTTTCCGTTCATTTTTAATGGCGATTTGATCAATAAGTACAGACATAAAGAGCTGCTGACTGAGAATACATGTGTGGGTAGGATCCCAAGGAAAGAGGCAGATGTTGATTGCTTAAAATCATAGGGTTGTCTATGCCAGCTACATTTCATACATTTACGATCCAAGCAGCAGTTACAGTCATTGTCTTCTGAGCTGAAACACAAACTGATTCCGTTTGGCTAGCTACCACACACACCGACACACACACACACACGCACGCACGCACCCGCACACACACACTCTCACACACATACATGTCATCATTGTTCTAATCCTCCTTGTGTTGCTTCAGTTGTCATCCCTTTGTAAATAGTACTAATAGAATGTAAATGCAGATTCTAGACTTGTGCATTTGAAGGGCTGTTGTTATTAAAGGCCTATCAGATTAGTTCTGGTTGACAACATGCTTCACTCAGCTCAACAGACTGTGGTTCCAGTTATTTTACACTTGATTATCCCCACACTCTGTCTGATTATATACACTCGCATTTTCACAATCAGACAAGCCTCTATATTCTGTGCTTTTCTCATGCTCCAACATCAGCATCATTCAGAGATAGACTGGTTGGATTTTTCCTAACATTTCAAAATGTTTTAATTAAATGTTTCACCTGCTCTTTGCACAGTTTTATATGTAAGAATGATAATTGACAGCATTCACTAGACTCTGCAGAGCTAGAACTCATTTTTTTATCTCTCAATGTCATTAGGCAAACTGAAATAGAGGAATGGGGTACAAGTATATTCTAGTCCAGGAGCAATGATTTCTTCCTCTAAGGACAACATTTTTTTACTTTGTCCTTAAGTTTATTTTCTCTTGCATCCTTCAGCTTTTCAACAATCTGCAACCAACTCAGTCTGTGAGTGTTGGAGCTGGCCAGTATCTACTGTTTGACCCTTCCTTTAAATATAAAGCATTATACAGTATGTCCCCTGCATAGACAGGCATTGTATTATTTCTTCTTGTTATTTAAGGACTTTTAAGGCTTATAGTATTTGTATCATACAGTACATCCTAACCCCTTTGCATTTTTACGTCCCGTTGGCAGTGTGTTACATACTCACGGGTCAGATCTGCCTTTTTTGACACACTTTCTAGTACATATTCATATTATACATAATGTGAAAGCTGAGATTCTTTTAGGGGCGATATGGCCAGATAGAGGTTTGGCAGTTTTCCAGAATGGTCGGTCTGTTCTAGATCGGTCGCCAGAACCTTGGATTTTGTAATCCAAAACCTGCCGTGGTTGAGCCACCGTCATGATCCTGCTGTGTGTCTGCTTGTGTACATGAGTGAGGCATCTTCCTTTATATAAGATCTTTGAAAGCGCTACTAGTGTGGCTACTGGTGCTGCTGCGGCTGCTGCAAGTTTCTCGCTGCTGCGCTGTTTTCTGCTGTCAACTATTTTTATATTGTTTGCTAGCTGCTACCAGACATCAGTAGTTCTCTTCTATCATGAAAGGAAGCCCGCCTAACCTCACTATGTTTTATCAAAACTATTTTTAGCGTGCAAGTTAGACTAACATTAACACTGCACACTTCTTCTTTGTGTGTATAAACGGCCTCCAAACAACAAATTGGTGCGTTACCGCCACCCACTGGTATGGAGTGAGGACCAGATACAGTACATTGCATGGTTAGAATTTAGGGCGTTGTAATCTGTCCTGGGCAGGCCCGATATTTGAGTGTACTGTATGTCAAAAACGTATTTTTCCATTGTTAAGGCATCATGGAACAAAGTGTTTGAAAATAAATAGATATTATAGTAAAATAAATCATCAGTTGTGAAAGGGACAAAATGCCTGCTGTAGTTCTATCATATTCATGTCTTTTTCTTCTTTTTCCTACAATATGCAACCTGCTTTTTTTTTGCCAAGCCAATTACTTTATTTGAGGAAACTCCTAACTTATACTTCACTATATTCCCATGCTTGTGCAGTGTCCCTGTCCTCTTCAATAGGCTACAAGCTTTCCACTCAATGCCACAAAGCCACTAAGGCAGATTGAGATGTAAGAGCTCCCTCTTCTTCAAATTTAACAGGTTCTCTACTACAGTATACAGTCAGCTCTGCCGTTGCTTTGTGTTTCTTCTTGTGTGGCCTGCCACCTCCACTCTGATATAGTTATTGTAAGAATGTGCCAAGCTGACTTTTTTTGGGACTTAAAAACTTTCACAGCTTCCAGGTCCTCTTTGGACTTAGCTGCTAAACTAATATGATGTTTAAAAGCAACAAGTTCTTGTTTGGAAAGATTTAGGTTGTGTAATTTACAAAGTTCTGTTGCAATTAAAGTCTCATGGTTTGTTTTTTTCAGCTATAAATTGAACATATCGTAGCATTAACATTATGGAAGAACTCTTTGCTTAAACAGTAGGTGTTCTTGTAGGAAAGGAGGGGCAACAGAAGAAGAGTTGTACAGGAAGTAGATTGAATCTGCAGACACACTTTAAATAGCTTTATCCTTATATAACTTTTTTAAAAGTTTATATATTTTTAAACTGATATTCAACACAATATTATTGCTATTTCTGGATACTCACATTCATATTTCTGTATTACCACCTAGCCCTAGGCTGAGCTTTACTGTATGTGAATGATGTTCCTGGTGTGTCTTCATTACAATTTTTCATAGAATTTGGATTATATGGGACAGGAAAATTTACATACCCATTTCAACACAGCACACCTTTGCCCTGATGTGCAGCTAATGTATAGTTTATTATGTCAAAGCAATATATTGCAATGGGGACCATGCAGAAGTTGTTGCAGTGTAACATCATAGATATTTACACCACTTCTTGTGCACAGTATTTCCTTTACTCTTCTGCTCAACTTATCTGTTCTCTTGTTTAATTGTGTAGTTTCTATCTCTCATTTTAGTATAGTCCAAGCAAGGAAGCAGATACATTTTATTTGCATAAATATAAGACTCAGTATAAACTCATTGTCTTTGCTTGCAGATGTCTGCTAAAACAAATGTGATTCCTCTTCCTGAGGTTTTACTTAAGCATGACTAATTTCTCTGTGGCCTTGTTAACATGAGAAGAAACAGCTGAAAATCATTGTCATTTTGCTTCATTTCATCATGCTCAACTTTCCAAGCATAGCAAAACCATAAGCTATCACATGTCAGCATGTGTGCCTCCTCAGACACCCTGGTTAGAGATTTTTTTTTTGTTAATCGGTGTGTGTTACTTTCACAGCTGTGTTTTTATACCTCAGTGTGGTTTGTTGGCCTTAAGATTTTCGAGGTTTCCAGCGAACGGTAATTAGAGCTTCATGACAGACAGATATGGAAGTAATGTTGTCTAAAAAATAAATAAGAAAAATGTAAAGCATATCAACACTGACAGATCTTAATAGTTTTAGTGTATTTGGAATTGGTTAAAAAATCTCCCAAAGTTCTTCTTATTAACAGGGAGAATCCGGGCAGGGCCTGACTCACAGCAGGGACATTGTTGTAAATGGCACTAACTAGAAGATAGGAGGAAGCGGTGCTGGAGGCCCCAAAGAGCAGTAAAGGGAACCACTTTAGCATTTAAAACATTCACAGCAGTCCAGCTTTACTCTTGGATTTTATGTGACCCCTATCTTGTAATTAACACATTAAGTCCACACTTATTATGTCGTTGATCATTTCTCCCAAAACCTGTCAAATTGTCATTTGAAAAAAGTTTCCCTTTTAGCTTCATAATAAAAAATATTTCACAGTATTCAGGGCTCTTCCATCTGAAACGTGAACTTGTTTATCTTTCATTTTCTTGTCTGATGAACATGTCTGTGCTTGTTTAAACTGACGATGAGATTTTCTTTTATTGTAATACTGTCATTACTGCAATATGAAAAAATTAAATATCAGTCAAAGATTTAGCTCGCCACATCATGTGAAATATAAACCTTGATTAAGTGGCGTGCTGTTTGATCAATGAACAGAGTATATTTTATGCCTTTGATTAAATACTTAAAGATTGCTGGAGGTTCAAAACAGACAGAGGTTCAGTCTCATTCACTCACTCCCCTTCTACATCCTGCATTCTTTTTCTCCCATCACCTTTTTGTTCTCTCCGTCTTCACATCTTGCCTAGTGGCAGGTATTAATTGAGGGACCCTTGTTATAATAGGTTCTAATTGTTAATCACACAGCCTTGTTAGAGAGCACTCTAATTGTAATTATAGAGGCTCGTTAGCCAGGGTCCTGTCATTAATTAGACATTGTGACCTCAGTAATTTGCTGCAGGCATACATGTATGTGCCAGTAATTTTCTCCAGCTGGGTAATGTCTGGCTTTCTGGAATGAAAAAAGCTGTTTGCCTTTCATGTTGAACCTAGTATGAATTTATTCTTTATATAATCTATTGTCCCTTTTCTGAGCTAGTTTAAAAATCTGGTTTAGTGAAATTAGAAATTACCCCAGAGTCAGATTAGGCCTTCAACTCTTTCGGCAAACTTTCATTTATTTATGAAGCTAAATATTTGTTAATAGTTCAGCACAGTTGCATTAATGCTCCAACAAGCTGAAATGTTATAATCTAGTTTACTTTGTAAACATTCTCTAGTGAAGCTATTGATTTTTCATTGTTGAAAACAAAATCTATGTTAGATTTGTAAACTCCAGCAAACCTGTTACATTGGGAGCTGTAGGAAAATGTTGAGAAGAAAAAAATAAAGACATATTTACCTATTTGCTCTGCGTGAGCAGATAAGACAAACATTGTATTTGTGAACTTGCCTCCTGCATATCAGGGGGAAGTTGACTTGTATTTGTACTTGCAAACTCTGGCTTTTGCCAAAAGGTTCAAATAATGCAAATGTCAAGAAAATCTTATTTGGGCAGCTGGATATTATTTCTAGTTCATGAAATTCTCTATAATTGATGGAAAATATGAGCTAAAAGCTGAAGTTAGACCAAAATGTTCCTCAAAAAAGTATTACTTATTATTACTACGCTGTTTATGTAATCAGGTGATTACAAGGTATAGTAACTTTACCATGTTCAAGCTGCAAGTCAGAAAACCAGGGGTTGTTAATTTATTATTGTGCTCACTGACCTGGCTTACTACCATAAGGCATAAATGTTGTAATAATTAGTGTTTTCTCAATAGAAGACAATGCTTTACCAATTTAAGCATTGTATAGCAGTGCCATTTGTAAAAAAAAAATTCAAATCATCAGGAGGGGAAACAAGGTTTTCTTCAACTTCCCCTTTTATTGTTTATAAAGTAGCCTTTCTGGATTGTGATTTTGGGGTTGTTTGGGGATATCTAACTTTACTCTAATTTAAATATCAAGAGGTGTTTCTTTCAGACTTTTCCTAAACAGAACAGAGAAATACTGACTTATGAACACATTCTATTATACAATGGATGCCCTTTACTACATCATGTTTTTGGATAAAATTGTATTTGGAAAAGAAACTGCAATTATTAGGTAAGAAATCAAGAAAAGAAACTGCAATTATTAGGTAAGAAATCAAGAAAAGAAACTGCAATTATTAGGTAAGAAACACATTTTCCAACAAGATCTCGCATACATAACTGCTTTTTGTTCTCAGAGCAACATAACATGGAGCTGTGAACTAACACAAATTGATTTCATTTCTGACCATAACAACATTTAATTATTCTTGTTAGTGTTCATTCAATAGGCACAGCTATTGATTGTCGAAAAACACAGAATAGATTTCTACCAAATTAAAATTAGATCCAAATTTAACCTTAAAAAAAGTTTAGACCTTATCAGGCATACAGTATTTTCCTGTACAAAATTGGTTGAGTTATGTATATGTTTACCTGCCTGTTGTCAGGATTAGTTCTAACTTTTGAGGGCCATTGAAGACTTCCTTTCTCATGTGGGTTTTTCTGGGGGTTGGCAGATTTGGAAAAGTTAACAAAGGTTGTGGACTTTATGACCTGATCCAGTAATTTAAATTATGTTGGCACTAAAAACGATGTGTGCTTTGAGTGATAATGAGCTTCTGAACGTGGGAATTCTAAGTAAGCACACAATTTAAATATAATTGAACCCAGACTTGTTCCCATGTATCTGAGTCATCTTACAGAGTTGAAAATCTTAACTGTGAAAAATTCTCTGGGTATGTTGAAGTTGCATTGAAGCAGTTACCGTCTCCAACAATAATTTATTGATGTCAATAAACCTACAAGTCCAGATGAAAATTCTGTTATATTTAGTCCAGTTTGATATTAGACTTCAATATTCTTTGAAAAACACACTTGTATTAAATTCATATTTATATTAAATTATTTAGACTGCTAACCAGAGGGTTTCATCGACTGTAGGAAAAAAGATTTTGGTTTTTAGCACCAAGAACTTTCACAACCATACAGAAAAGTATTCTGCTTCACAGGAAACAACTTACAGCAACTGAATTTCTACTAGTTAGAGTATCAGTTGGTTACCAAGGATGGACATCAGGTGGCGATGCAAAGTAATCAACTATGGAGGACAGTAGTTTACAGATTCCATTGTATATGGATTTAAACAGTAATGTGACTAATTACGACTAAATTCTCCTGCTCTCTCTCTCGTCTTCCTTTTCAGGCACTTCCTCTTTAAAACAGGTACAGGCACCACACCTCTCTTCTCCACAGCCACTCCTGGCTACACCATGGCTACAGGCTCAGTCTACTCACCTCCCACCAGGCCATTGCCAAGGAATACCCTGTCCCGTTCTGCCTTTAAGTTCAAGAAATCCTCCAAGTACTGTTCATGGAGGTAAGATAAAATGTTACATTGTTTCTTCTTTTTTTTTACATCTCCTCAAGTTGTTCGGTTTATACAAAAAAGTTAAATTCCGTTCAAGTATATCAAAAGCCTGCCCTGTGTTTCCGACATTCTTCCGAAATCTTTTTATGTTCCCGAATGAAGAAGAGCTCATGCGTACTGAGCTCATCAACTGCGGTCTTCAATCATCAAAACTTTTCAGTAACTGGTGTGAGCCTGCTGTGATGTCACTTTATCTGCCAGGTGGAGGTGATTGTGTGTGCCCTGCATCACTGAATTTGGTTCATTGAACATTTATGTTCAGAAGAATGCTACTTTATGAAAGTTTCATTAAAAACGTGTTACTGTAAAACCTGTGGCCACTGGCTTCTTCCTTCAAAAAGAGGCGAATCTCATTTTGAGCTATAGACCCTGGACAGCACCTTCCCACATGACAGTGATCGGGACTCGCTGTGAAACAGAACAGCTGTCTGTTGGAGCCCATTTTTTCGCACAGTAGTACTAGGAAATGGCCTGGTAGAGTCGCTCAGCGGTAGCTGTGGTTAAGTCGCACTGATTGGTTGTAATTCAGAGGGAAATTAGCAGACGTCGAAAACAACCGGCTTTGTAAAAATAAGAAGAGTTACTGGCAAAGCAGTTGTATAACAACAACAAACATAACCCAGCAACCATCCCTGCTTCTTCCATGTCGATCTCTGCTATTTCTGCTGCTGTGGGCACCTTTTTGCCCTAATCAGTGATGCTGCTCGCTGCAGAGAGAGTCGTGATATGCGGATGTCTTTATCTAATTCCTTAAGGGGGTGATTGTGTATGGAGACACGGCGGCTGAGAGGACAGGCTGACAGATTACCCCGTCGGAATAAGATCTGGTTAAATTACCCTGAAGGTCCAATAGCGAAAACGCGCCTGTACTCTATGCCCCATCTGTACAGATCTCTACACAGTCCCTATATACCATTGACAACTCATAAATGCACATATTGGACAGAGGAATAACCCATAGTTTGCTGGCCTCTGTTATGAATCATAGATGGAACCATGTCCATAGTACAGGGAAGTATATAATCCTCCGCAGTTGTGTGTGGTTTTTTCACACCAAGCATTTGCCAGGTGTTTGGTGTAACAAAACCAAAGGCAAGATATGGTTCTCATATTTTCTACCCTGTGGCTTGAAAGAAAGTTGGTTTAGAAGCATATTTGGGGATGTTTTATCTTCTGCTTTGCGTTTTTGTGGGGTTTTGTCAAAAACCTGTCAGTTATATTAGCTTTTAAATATTATCCATTCATACCTCGCCCCCCCTGCAATGACTCTGTGCCCCCCCCTAGGGGGCGTGCTCCCCACTTTGGGAACCACTCCTATAACTCATAGACTAGACTTCAAAATACTTTGGTTAGTTTCTAAATAATTCAGTGGCTTAGCACCAAAGCATGTTGAAGATATATTTTAAATTGAGTAACCCTCCCAGACCACTCAGGCCCTCTAATTATGGTCTACTCAACATCCCTAGAATCCGAACTTAACATGGAGAAGCAGCATTCAGTTTCAATGGTCCCCTTATCTGGCATAAGCTTCCAGAAGACTTCGAAGCTGCTGAAACACTGAGTTCCTTAAAATCAAACCTAAACAAACATCTGTTTAGAGCTACCTTTGATTAACTGAATATTAACAGCTAGAATGTCATATTGGTAGTATGTTTTAATGTTCTTTTACGTCTTCAATGTTTTTATTGTTGTTTTGTTGTTGTTTTATTTTTTCCCAAAAGTATGTAAAGCACCTTGTGTGCTGTAGAGACCAAGGGCCTGTACAGGCTCTTGGTAAATGCATTGAGGAAATTAATGACTGGATGTGCCACAATCTTCTGCAGTTGGACAAAAACAAAACTGAGGTAATCGTCTTTGGAGCTAAACAGAAACGATTGAAGGTCACCACAGGGCTTCAGTCCATACACCTAAAAACCACGTCAGACATCTGGGTATAGTGATGGACTCAGACCTAAACTTTGAAAAACACATTAAGGCAATCACAAAATCAGCCTACTATCACCTTAAGAATATTTCAAGGATAAAAGAGCTGATGTCTCAGCAGGACCTGGAAAAACTAGTCCATGCGTTCATCTTTAGTCAGCTTGATTATTGTAACAGCGTCTTTACAGGTCTACCTAAAAAATCAATTAGGAAACTGCAGCTCATCCAGAACTCTGCTGCTCGAGTTCTCACTAAAACCAAAAAAGTGGACCACATCAGTCCAGCTCTGAGGTCTTTACACTGGCTGCCTGTCTGTCAGAGGATAGACTTCAAAGTTCCACTGCTGGTCTATAAAGCTCAGAATGGTTTAGGACCAAAATACATCGGTGATCTCCTGACCCAGTATGAACCTACTCGACCCCTCAGGTCATCTGGATCTGCTCTTTTATCAGTTCCCAGAGTCAGAACCAGATATGGAGAAGCTGCGTTCAGCTTCTATGCCCCACATGTCTGAAACAAACTCCCAGAAAGCCTCAGATCAGCTGAAACACTCAGTTTATTTAAATCCAGGTTAAAGACCCACCTGTTCTCAGCTGCTTTTGATTAGGTTTTTAAAGTTTGAAATCTGCACGGCTTCTTTTAAGATAGATTTTTTTTTTCATTTTAAATCATGCTTTTTATTCCTGTACTTTTGCTTTTTCTGCACCCTGCTGTAATGCTTTTGATGTTTTATGTAAAGCACTTTAAATTGTCCTGTTACTTGGATCCTGCTATACAAATAAACCTCCCTTTCCTTGCCTTGCCTACAAATAAAATTGCTTTCCCTTGCCTTGTTTGGGTAGGCAACCTATCTAGGTTGTACCTGCCTCTCACCTGTTGGGTGCTGGAGATACAATGCCTGTATAAGGATCAGCACTCTTCAATGTCTCACCCTTTTGTTACCTTTAGAAATGAAGTCATGGTCAATATAATTTCTTTTTTTTTTTTTACAATAATTGGTAAAAGAAAATCATTGTCCAGCAAAAACAGATAGACTGTAAAGTAAATGACTACATATATATTCACCCCCTTCAGGTCAGTGGTAGCAGATTGATCTTTTGCTGCAATAACTGCAGCGGCAGGTTGTTCGAGAATCAGCTCTTTTCAACTCCAGCCACAAATTGTCAATAGGATTTAGATCTTTGCTTTGACTTGGCCACTCCAGAACAATCACCCTGTTGTTTTTGAAGCTCTTCTGTGTACCTTATGCTGTATGCTTGAGTTTGCTCTCTTTCTGGAAAATACATCTCCGAAATTCTCTTGCAGAAGTCAGTTTTACAGTGTTGTGAGCATAAATCAAGCTGGCCAAAAAAATAAATATCGGAAAAATAAATATGAGACCATCCTACCTGCCCTTCTGTGAGGACCTTATAACCGATCACACTTTGGTTAGACAGTAGAATAATAATCGAGAGCACAATACCAAGGCCACATCTGAGTACCTCAAAGCCACCAAAATGAAGTTTTGTAGTTGCCTAGCCAAAGTCTGGACTTAAAACCAATTCAAATACAATAGTATGACCAGTGATTTCAGGTGAGTTGGTATTTTGTAGCCGTCTTCTGATTACTAGGGGTGTAACGGTATGCAAAAATCATGGTTTGATACGTATTTGGGGTTTTAAAGTCACAGATTTAAGTATGTTTTTGTTGCACTTTAATCAAGAAAAATAAATACAAATTTACGACTTTTTTAAACTTTGATCAGCATTAAACAAAAAATACCGTTTTCCTGAATTCCTTCCTGTCAATTTCTGAAATTAATTTGATTTTATTATGGTCTATAATTTTAAAAAAAGTTGAGAGTGAAGAACTGACTGGTCATTTCATTGGATTTTTTAAATTAATAAAATAGTACAAGCGACATAGCCAGAGTAGAAAGCAAAATAAGTAATTGAAAACAATCAGTGTTAATGTTTAGTAGGGCTGTAATCAACCAAAGAAATTCTTGGTCGACTGAAACCCTGAAATTCCAACCAAAAATCGACTAATTTGCGTGCCGGGGGGGGGGTCTAACAGCATTTTTGCATTACGTGCATCTGCGCAATATATTATGCCATGATTACTGCAATTACACTAAACGGCAAGGCAATTCAGGGAAAATAATCTTTATTAAACATGCCTGATCAAGACAAGTACAAACGGAATAAAGCTGTGCATTGGGCTCAAAACAAAGACTGTGGGCACGGTGCAATTGCGTATTAGGCAATAAAATAAAATAAATAAAAAACCCGACCAAATCCAGTAAACAGAAATAAATCTGCACAATAATAAAAGGGAACCATATGTTCATTATTATTAGCAATAAAATGAAACAAAATAAATAGAGCTGTAATTAACCAAATTCTGCCACACTGCCGATGTCTTTGACATGGTAGAGGATTCACTGTAGTAAACGCTAAACAAAAATATTCAGCAAGCCACACAGGGCTTAATTTGAGCCGGATCCTGCCGGAACAGGATCCCCCACCTGCTGATTCTGACCTACCCGCATTCCGGGACCTATTTTGGCTGATCCGGCACCCCTATCATCTATAAAATATTATATATATAAAAAATATATATATATTTTAAATTTATTAAATAAAATAATCATATGCGTAGGCATTCACCAAATCCCGAGATTGTAATGCTGTGGAATGTGTGTTTTATTTTTTGTAAACTCAGATTTATATTTGTAATGGTTTATGCCAAGATTATGCGTTAGTGTTGTTGCCATATGTTGTTGCACTGTTCGGGGGGGGGGGGGGCTGTTCTGCAGGCTACGCGCGGGGGAGTGCGCAGTTGAGTGCCGGGGAACTGGTGTGTGTCTGTAAATGGAGCTAGACAGACAACCGGTTTATGTGAGAGTTCTTTTGATTACTGTTTTGTACGGCGTGATTGCGGCCAACAGCAGTCAGCATTAAAGCATTCGATTACAACCATTGTCTGCATCTATCGGAGAACATTACATTATTTAAAACATTCAGGCCTGTAAGGCCCACATCATGTTTTTACACGTTTTTATTCCCGCTACCATTTACTGCGTTCCGGGACCTGTGCGCGTCTCTGGTCATGCCTGCGCTGTCATGTACTTTGCGTTCCGGCACCTAATGATTTACAAATTAAGCACTGAAGCCACAGCACGTTGAATAACGTGGACGTTCTTCGATCACCCTGTAGACTGTTAAAGCAATATCACACGAGAGAAAAATTAACACGGATTAATATCGACCAATCAGAATTTTGGTCGACTCAGAACGCATCGACCAATAAGTCGACCAGTCGACAGGGACTTTAAAGCCCTAATGTTTAGTAATGTTTAAATAATACATTGCCCATATTTGAGAGTAAAATATGAGCATATAATATCGTGCATACCGAACTGACAGGACCGTACTGAAAAATCAGAATACTAATAATGTAACGTTACACCCCTAGGAGTTACTGTTGTTACAGCAGACCAGAATCTGTGAGAACTGCTATTCTTGCTTCTTCTTCACAAAGGTTCTTGCCTATTTTCACATGAGACAGGTAAACTTTAATGAAATCCTTATTTTGTTTATGACATGTAAAATGTTATTATGTCTACATTCCGGTCATAGTACAATAACCTTTTTACCTTTCTCACAGAAGGTGACAATGTGACATCAATCTTGTTTTTCCTTATATTTTATTTTTCTGTCTTCAGGTGTACAGCCCTCAGTGCAGTTGGTCTGTCGGTACTTCTCTCTGTCCTGCTCTGCTACTGTATAGGTAAGATGACACACAAACAGCCTTCTTCCTAATACAGAACATAGAACTGCAACCCAGACAAATACAGTGGCTTGCAAAAGTATTCGGCCCCCTTGAACTTTTCCACATTTTGTCTCATTACAGCCACAAGCATGAATCAATTTTATTGGAATTCCACGTGAAAGACCAATACAAAGTGGTGTACACTTGAGAAGTGGAACAAAATTCATACATGATTCCAAACATTTTTTACAAATAAATAACTGAAAAGTGGGGTGTGCGTAATTATTCAGCCCCCTAACTCAATACTTTGTAGAACCACCTTTTGCTGTAAATACAGCTGCCAGTCTTTTAGGGTGTGTCTCTACCAGCTTTGCACATCTAGAGACTGAAATTCTTGCCCATTCTTCTTTGCAAAACAGTTCCAGCTCAGTCAGATTAGATGGACAGCGTTTGTGAACAGCAGCTTTCAGATCTTGCCACAGATTCTCGATTGGATTTAGATCTGGACTTTGACTGGGCCATTCTAACACATGGATATGTTTTGTTTTAAACCATTCCATTGTTGCCCTGGCTTTATGTTTAGGGTCGTTGTCCTGCTGGAAGGTGAACCTCCGCCCCAGTCTCAAGTCTTTTGCAGACTCCAAGAGGTTTTCTTCCAAGATTGCCCTGTATTTGGCTCCATCCATCTTCCCATAAACTCTGACCAGCTTCCCTGTCCCTGCTGAAGAGAAGCACCCCCAGAGCATGATGCTGCCACCACCATATTTGACAGTGGGGATGGTGTGTTCAGAGTGATGTGCAGTGTTAGTTTTCCGCCACACAGAGCGTTTTGCATTTTGGCCAAAAAGTTCCATTTTGGTCTCATCTGACCAGAGCACCTTCTTCCACATGTTTGCTGTGTCCCCCACATGGCTTGTGGCAAACTGCAAACGGGACTTCTTATGGTTTTCTTTTAACAATGGCTTTCTTCTTGCCACTCTTCCATAAAGGCCAACTTTGTGCAGTGCACCACTAATAGTTGTCCTATGGACAGATTCCCCCACCTGAGCTGTAGATCTCTGCAGCTCGTCCAGAGTCACCATGGGCCTCTTGGCTGCATTTCTGATCAGCGCTCTCCTTGTTCGGCCTGTGAGTTTAGGTGGACGGCCTTGTCTTGGTAGGTTTACAGTTGTGCCATACTCCTTCCATTTCTGAATGATCGCTTGAACAGCGCTCCGTGGGATGTTCAAGGCTTGGGAAATCTTTTTGTAGCCTAAGCCTGCTTTAAATTTCTCAATAACTTTATCCCTGACCTGTCTGGTGTGTTCTTTGGACTTCATGGTGTTGTTGCTCCCAACATTCTCTTAGACAACCTCTGAGGCCGTCACAGGGCAACTGTATTTGTACTGACATTAGATTACACACAGGTGCACTCTAATTAGTCATTAGCACTCATCAGACAATGTCTATTGGCAACTGACTGCACTCAGACCAAAGGGGGCTGAATAATTACACCCCACTTTTCAGTTATTCATTTGTAAAAAATGTTTGGAATCATGTATGATTTTCGTTCCACTTCTCACGTGTACACCACTTTGTATTGGTCTTTCACGTGGAGTTCCAATAAAATTGATTCATGTTTGTGGCTGTAATGTGACAAAATGTGGAAAAGGTCAAGGGGGCCGAATACTTTTGCAAGCCACTGTATATCAAGAGAATGTGCAGCGTATACACACATCTGCTTACCTTTTAAGGCACCGAACCCCATGTTGCCAACGGTCTGCAAATTGACGTGTTTGAATGTGGGTTGGAGTGTGAGACCATTTTAAGTTGTCAACAAGACAAGAAAAGCTGTATATAACCACAGCCTTATTTCGCATTCTGTCTGTCCTTTGTTAAGCCCACCTCATCTTTCTTCTGCACTTGAACTTCATCCTCTCAGGCTCAAGCTGTATTCTACCATTCATCTTCTCTTCCTGCTGCCGTGGTCGGTTGTTACTTTGTGTTATGAAACCAAATAAGCATCAAGAATCTCCATTTTCCTTAGTGGTACATTTCCCTTTGTCTTTTGTCATGGCTTTTCTTCTTGGTGCAGTATACTAGGCTAATATGTCGGGCAGAGAAAATTACTTCCTACAATGGATATACAGTTGAAGCCTGATATTCAGATATATTTTTCTCACTGTTTGATATTTAATCAAATTAAACTTTTCCTTATTACCTCAGTTTGGATAATTTAAATTATTTCTTTTAGCGAAATGTCAAAAAACAAGCGAGATAAAACATTTTTTAGATATTGTTTGCAATTTACTTGTGGTAATCAAATGGTGTGTGCTGCTGTATCAAATTCATAGGAGGGAGATGCAGGAGCATTATTTTCATATGGTATCTTGAAACAACTTTCTTCCATTACATTTTAAAGTGACATTAGACTTATATAATTGACATCTGCTGGTGCAGCATTGTTATTTCAGCCTTTTTAAGGGTAGTGCAGTCTGGGTTACCATGGTCTCTATTAGCTTGGGGCTATGAGACTGAATTGTGATGTCTAATAATCCGAATGTTTCCTCAGTAATTAATACCGATGATTGATGTCAAAGGCGTTTCTACTCTTTATTCAGAAAATTGGAATTGATTGTGTGTTGTTGCGGTTTTCCTATGTATCCTATAAATTGGGATTTTGAAACTTTATAATAATGTTTAGTTTCCAGCCAAAAAATGAGTCATCAGAAATACAGTAATTGAAGATAAGGATGAGAAGATAGCTTTCCCTGTCCGTTGCTTTAAATGGTCAGGAAGTTTTGTTTCTTGTTAGATTGTTTGTGAGACAGACGGGAAGGATCAAAATAAAATGAGTCAAAGAGAGATAAAAGTGGTATTTATTTTAAAGGTCATGGATTCCCAGAATGAACCAAACCAATTATGATTGGAGCTCAGATGGTCCTTGAACGTTAAAATCTCTTGCCTTAGGCTAGTGCGTGCGTGCGTGTGTGTGTTCGTGCGTGTGTGTGTGCGTGTGTTCGTGCGTGTTTGTGTGTGTGTTCGTGCGTGCGTGCATGTGTGTGTGTGTTTGTGCGTGTGTGTGTGCGTGTGCGTGTGTTTGTGTGTGTGTGTTCGTGGGTGCGTGTGTGTGTGTTCGTGTGTGCGTGTGTATGTATGTGTGGATGTAAGGCAAATGTGTCCATATTTCATCAGCTATATCGTTGGGTGTGTTTTAGGCTCCCTCGTGCAGCATTGTTATTTTTTTCTATTGAAAGCATCTGTTGAGGCTTTCCTGGGATTTTATGGTTGACAAACGCACACACTCTTGACACACCAACACACACATATCTGTTTCACACACTGGTGAACACACTCATGTAAAAACAGATTCATGCAGTTATCCGTACACTACAGAGACACAAGAGAACAGGTGAGAGATTTAAAACCACTCACATGAACACAAACACAAGTTATACTCATGGGGGAGTGCACATTTTGATTGGCACATGCATTCAGATCAGAAACACACACACACACACCTACACACAACACACACACACAAACAAAGGGAGAAAAAATAAGAGAGAAAAAGAAGCAGAGCCTCTGGTTCAGGCAAATTGACATAATGACAATATTTGATTCATTACTCTTAATAGCTGTGTGTGTATTTGGTTTATACAGTGCAATGTGTGCGTGTGTGTGTGTCCATGCGTGTGTGCGTAATTTGTTTAGTCAATTAATTTGTTCCAAACAGTTTATTTATAATGAAAACTAAAGAAAGTGGAAGTCTGTTAAGAAATCATTACAGCATTTCAGATAGTAAATCATCCATCCATCCATCCATCCATCCATCCATCCATCCATCCATCCATCCATCCATCCATCCATCCATCCATCCATCCATCCATCCATCCATCCATCCATCAGCCTTAGCAGAGAGGCCCAGTACATATTTTGTGCTGCAATTCTGCCTGAATGTAGTTGATTTGTTCATTCATTCATTACAGTCATCCTTCTCCCTAAAAACACCCACCTGTCCGTCATTCATGGAACCCAAGGTGTTGCTGGGCCTGAAAGGAAAGAAAATAGTGCCCCGAGTCACTTCTGACCCTGTCCTTGTGTTTTCTCTAACCATTGAATTTACAATATACATGGACTGGTCAAGCAAACACTATGAGCTCTGACAAGTAAGGCAAATAAGATTCTTTAGCTTTATTATGGCACATGGCAGTGGGAGGATATCATCCTTTTAATTGAAGCCATTTATGTTGTATTATTTTTTTCTATGGTAATGGGCTTAGGTTTGCTTAAATCAAAAGAGGGGGCTACAGTTTAATGTACTTTCTTAATTAGATCAACGTTTTAAGACATGTGTTTATAACATCCTTACATTACACATTGTGACCATTGCTGTTATCTACTCATTGCAAATACTTCAGTTTATTCCCTCCTTTTGTTTTCCCTTAAAAACAATTTTTGCGCAATAAAATTGTGATAAGATATACTGTAGTTTGTGATTGGACAGAAAAAAAGATGCGGAACTCTAAAATTAACAAAAGTCTTCTGTAACCTGTAATTAGCTTAATTCCCAGTCCTATTTGGACTACTTGATAATGTTTGCAACAAGAATATTTCAACTTCATCATTTGTTATTATTAATTCAGTTTAGGGAACGACACTGCCCCCTGCAACATTGTCTTTACAATAAGAGGAAAAACTGAAAACAGACCAATGCAGCCTTGATCCCAGATAGCTTTTATAGTTTAAAACATCAGTAAAATCAATCAAATGTGTTGCTTTCTGCTCCCTGAGTGTGCTGCAGAGATAAAAAACAACTCATCTCTTAATGATAAAAATCTAGCTTTTTTTTTTTTTTTTTTTTTTTTTTACAGTATAACTAAGACTTCACTTAGAGTGACTAAATTCTCTAATTTAAAGTAACTCCAAGCTATGTACAAAAGCTTAGCTACATTTCATGGGCCCAGACTTTTGCTTGTATCTGCATTTGTTGCGGAAGAGAAGTGAACAGAAGCTACAATCTAAAGAGCAGCCCGGCGGTCCCCAGCCAATATTTGATTATTTTCCAGTGGTTAGACTTTGAAATAAAATTAAAATATCTCCAAACTCAGAAACAAACACAAAATTTGAACAGATGTTAAATATAGTTGCACCTTGTTTCTTCCATACTTATCTGTTAACTATGCACATGTTAGAGGGGTTGTTGTTTATGCCTCTGGACATGCTGTAGAACTTTCCAACATAAATGATTAAAAGCCCAAAAATATTACTTTTAGTGGAGGATTTGCTCCCACTGTCTCCAAAAAAGGCTGAAAGCAGCAGTCTGGAATTTAACATTTATAACAGTGAAGATAAGACCAAATATGAATATTTAATTATTGTTTATACCCCATATGTTTTCTGGGGTATATTTATATCCAGGTGATCTGTTTTTTACCCTGATAATGAAGTTGAAATGGATAGGGTAAATAGCATCAGAAAACCACCCTGGTTTCAGGAAAAGGGTTCCAGTGTAACAAGTTATAGTTTCCTGACAGGATTCCAGCAAATTTCACCAAAATGTATTTAAAATATGTCCGATTGTCTCTATTTTCGATGTGTTGTCTGTTGTAATTTATAATTGTTTGGGGAAAAAGTAGGTGATTAGAACAAAAGAGCAATATAACAGATTTTTATTTTCATGTACTTGAAGCATTCTTACGGTTGTTGGTTATTTATTCCTTTAAGTCCTTATGTGAATTTAGCTGAGTATTCATTTAATCTGAAAATTTCCTTAAAAAAAGGCTCCATTGGATAAAATCTAGTGTGACAGTTACCATGGCTAGTAATCCTCTTATTTCCTCCCTCTCAAACACACACACACACACACACACACACACACACCTACACACACACGCACGTCTTGCTATCCTTGTGTTGACATTGTATTGACTTCCATTGATTTTACTATGCCTAACCCAGACACTTTCCCTAAACCTAACCATTACTGATACATGCCTAACCCTAACCTTAACCTAAACCTAATTCACACCATACCTCTAAACCTAACTAGTAGAGTTTAATAGTTAGTTAAACATTGTGGGGACCAGGCAAAATGTCCAGGCAAAATGTCCTCACAACTACAAATGTCCACACAAGGGTGGTGGGCTGTCAAAGGTTGGTCCTCACAAGTATTGCTATACATGTACACACACACACACACACACACACAAGCACAAGTCCCTGTTTATTAACAAAAACTCTCCCATGGCCCTTTACTTCCCTCACCTTAAAGGTACCTGGAGCTGCAGGACTTTAGTTTATTGAGGGATCCAGCGAATGTGGAATAACAGCTATTTTCTTTGCTAATGTTCACATGTTGAATCGGCTGCCCTTTCAACACCTCATGATCAAGGCCGACCTGATTTGCTTTGGTTTCTCTGTCCTGTCCTGTTTGTGAAGAAAATTGGTAGACTATATACATGTGAAGATGGAGTTCCTCCATGCAATGTGACTGTGACTGAGTAGATTCTGATCCCCAGCTTGATATTTTAGAAAGATAAATGGTTATGTTAACCTGGACCAATGCTATATGAAGGGGTTAACACAGACCTCTATTAAGGTTCACCTGGACCTCTCAGATCATACAAGTCAAGCCTTCAGGATCACAGACCTCTCCCGCCTACACAGCATGCTGAGATTGCGGAAACCCGAGCACTGATCTCCAAAGGGCTTAGTTTACGTTTATGTTAAAGTTTTTCAGATCTCATTCAGTCATTCTTTAAAGAAAGCAAAGTTGTTGTGTATCATGCTAAACATGTTTCATCTCCATACCTTCGTTCCCTCACATTTACACCCATGTAACAAACATTTGTTTCAACTCCAGAAGAAGCAACATAGGATGCAGTGTAACAACTGTTTTAGCATGAGAGAGCAGTTTCTGCTAGCTAAGCCAGTATGTACTGTATTACAAACTACATTCTTGCAGTTTGCTATCCTCTGAATTGAAAGCAGTTCTCTTTTCTAGTACCAGAGAAATACAAAGCTGGAACTTTGAAGTAAATACAACTATTGGCCAATATGTGTCACTTTATCCTTAACGCCCTACGCATACTTAACCCTTCCTTCTTTTGTGTAGCTTTCAGTAGTATCCCGTCAGTACTACGGATTCGGTCAGGGCTGTCAGTCTTAGTTCTTAGTTCTTTTTATTTTCAAGAACATAGATGCCATTTCACATCTTTTGCACTCACTTGCTTTTCAACTGCACATCAGGGGAACCCAGTGGGAAGTATCTTCCAGATGGACGTGTGTTTCTGTCTCTTTTAATCTTGCCTGAATGGCATACACAGATATTTTCAGCAGTTATTGTTGTTTTATATTGAAACCATCTGTTGCAATGCTCTATACAATGGTGCTACTTTCAGTGTTTTCAGCAGACGTCTGAGTAAGTTGGTTGGTTGTGTGCTCCACAGCTACCTTTGAGCAGAGCAGTGCTCTTAGTGCATATGGAGCAATTAACTTCTAAGATAAATTGACACTGTCTAAAGCGTAATTATCTTTCCAGCCTTTTCAGGGTATGTCCTTTGAAGAGTAGTGATAAAGCTTACTAAGGGCAGGAGCGTAACATGCAATGTGTAGAGTGAAACACAAAAGGAAACAAGTGGCTCTGTTCTTCGTGTGAGGCTGTGTCCCTATATTGGAACAAGAAGGGGTTGGTTCAAGGTCAACTAAGGATGCACTAAAAATATGCATTATGTGAAAGAAAAGTCTTTAGCTCAGTCTCTTCAGGCATTATGAAGCAGATCTTAGTTGGACAACACTGTGTATAACAGACACAGATAGTAAAAAGAAAGTACACCTTCTTCATATTTTAGATTTTTACACATAACGACATAATAAACCTACACTGGTTCTAAAATTACTTACCTCTAACTTCAAACTAAAACAAACAAAATGCCTTTACTGTGTGTAAGAAAAACTAAGTACACCCCCTTTTTATCGGCTC
Source organism: Valencia hispanica (assembly GCA_963556495.2). NCBI lineage: Eukaryota > Metazoa > Chordata > Actinopteri > Cyprinodontiformes > Valenciidae > Valencia > Valencia hispanica. Next base: position 50,937,411 of record OY747703.1, on the reverse strand, counting down.
GTTAGAAGCAGGAATTTTGTTTAGCCTCAGTTGCTTTCTCACATTTTATTACTTTATAATGCTTGAGTGATTGTATTTTTCAGTTTCTGCCAAAAAATAATTTCTCAAACAGATGGCTTCATGTATGACTCTAGAATACAGTGGTATATAGTGAAATTAAGGGTCGACTCAGGTTGTTTCTACACTAACACGGCTAAGGTTATACAGGGTACATCCCACCTAACCTTATACCTGTCCACACACACATAAAGTATCGTTTACGACACCCTCCTCCCCTCCGCCCGCTGGTGCAACTCCGACCTAGTAGGCATGCGCAAAAAGAAATGCAGACCCACTTATATGACGTCACAGTCACCTCTGACCTGGAAGTAAATCCTCCCTACATTTACCCTGCAGATGTAAACATTTAAGAAGAAGCAAGAAGCTCATTTCTGATCTGCGACTTGTTGGGCAAAGTCACCGAAAATGGCTGTTCACAAGAAGAGAGATTTCTTTGTTTACCTCTGAGTGGTCACCGGTTGTTATTAAGCTGGCTGTGGTGCGTGTTTTCAGACTTCACTTCCTTACCAAACTCACTTCTTAAACAGCTAATGAATCCACACCAATCCAAGAGCCAGAGATTTAAGAAATAAACGGCCCACTTACCCGTGTAAAAAAAACAATTCCGGGGAGGGGAACCTTAAACGATGGGCTATTGTGGCCAAGACGGGGTATTGACTAAATAGTTACTTGTTTAAGCACTTAAACGGCCTAATGTAGACAGGGCCTCAGAAACTGCCAAATACCCTGTTCCTGTGGCTCCAAAACAATCCCAAATCATCAACCCTCCACCACCATGCTTGTCAGTTGCTGTTAGGTGTTTGCACATTGTGTTTTGTTTTCACATAAAGTTTTATTATGCAAATATTTCTAATCCACTCTCATCTGTCCAAAGGACATTGTTCCAGAAGTATAAGTCATGCTGCTGTATTCTTTTTAGAGAGTAGAGGTTTTTTTTGTAGCAACCCTTTCAAAGAAGTCAGACTTCCAGAGTCTTTTTTCAATTGTAATGTAATTAACTTTAACTTTTTGCAATTTGGCATCTGGGTGTTTTCATATGCATGAGGTTAAATGTTAAGAATTTTAGAACCTTGTAAAGCTCTAGTACGAAAACCCTACAGTAGGGGTTTACTTACTTTTTACCAAGACTATAAAAACAGGAAAACACTTCTAGAAAAAGGCAAAGAAGTGGTAAATGAAAAATCATAAAACCTTTTCCAAACTGTTCAAATAATAGTTGACAACAGTTTTTCTATTAGCACTTCAGTGTAGCCTGTGAGATAATAAATTATTAGGAACAGGGAATTGCAGAGACTCTGCAGTAACTCAGCTTTATATTTCATCACATTACTAATATTGCTGTATATGTGGTGGTAACTTTTTTTTCTGTGTTCCTTCTGCTTGGAGGATCCAGGTTTACTAATTATATGTCTGCATCTGTATACAGAATCTTTCGAAAAAATCAGAATATCATGGAAATGTTTATTTATTGCTATAATTCCATTTAAAATGTTAAACTTCCATAGATTATAGATTCAGGGCCCACAACTTAAACGATTTCAAGTATTTAGTTGTTTATTTGTACATAATTTGGGCTTCCTGGTCATAAAACCCATAAAAACACGAATTCTAAAAATTAGAATACTGTGAAGAAATCACCATTTACTTTTCAGTTTTTGCTGAAAAAAATGGCAAGAAATTAGGATCACGTCAAACCAATCAAAATATGGTACTTTCAAAATGATATGTCAATCTTCAATACCTGGTAGGGAATTACTTTGCCTTAATCACTGCCTCAATGTGCCGTATCATTGAGGCAATCAGCCTCGTAAAACTGTACATATTTTTTTTATTGTGCAAATAAAAAAAATAAAATTAAATAGCTAGACAGAATGAGACTTGGAATGGTGAGCTATCTTAGTAATATGTGTGAGAGGATGTATACATAGACAAGAGAAGAAAGGAATGCTGTGTTTAATTCTGCTGGACTGACGAGGCATAACAGAACAACAAAGCCTCTCCCTGCTGTTGCTTTTTTTCTTAAATGCCACACTGGGTTGGCTCTTCATCACCAGACAGCAGAATTCATCATACATAATGGTCTGTAGTAGTGAATTCAAGTTGTAAGTGAGATGTGTGTGATTAAACAGAAATAGACCTCATGGGTGTGGATGGTTCAGTTCGATCTGATGGATACAAAATCACTTTTGTCTCTCTTTGTTCTTATTTTTCTATTTCCTTGCTACACTATTTTCCCCTTGCAATCATTTTGTTCCTCTCTTCAACCCATCTCTGTTTCTCTTTTGGCCTTTGATTGTATTACCCTCCATTGTTCTGTCTTGCTCTCCTTCTGTTTAACCCTTTTTTTTTTGCTTCACCTCTGCAGCTATGCACTTGTTCGGTTTGAACTGGCAGCTTCAAGAGAGTGAGAGTTATGGAGCGTTTGAAAATGGAGGTGGAGGAAGAGATACAACTCCCAACCCCTTTGTACTGTCTACAGACAATGGTGAGTTTGGCTGAAATCTGATTGTTTCCTAACTAATGAATGTTTTGGGGATAGTTAATAACTTCACTTTGGGCACTGAACAAACAGTGAATACAAAACCTTTGACCTCAACTAAAAAAATAGTCTTCACCAGAGATTTTTTTGAAAAAATATCCACCTGCTGTTGTATTGGATGTTTTTTTGACTTTGCAGGAAAGATGTTTCTTCTGGAGAACAACACCATAGACACAGGAGAGTCAGACGTGGGGAAACGAGTCATACAAGACGTCCCACCAGGTTAGTTTGCACAGAAGCACACATGGATTGTAATGCTGCCACATGTTGCCATCAGTGTTTCTGTACTGTTACCTCATGCAGATCATGTACACTGGGGAGGTTTGTTGCTTTCTTTTCCAGTTTATTGTTGGAACGACTTACAGCAGTGGGACTCAGCTGAGTTTACAAATAACATTTTCTGAGCTAAACCACGAGTACATCTGGTAAATAAATAAATGATCTGAGTATTTCTTATGATAATCATGACTCAGTAAAAATGTAAAGAGTTCTAGTCTAAAACAATATAAATGTAAAGTACAAGTTGACACACTGTCACATATCAGCCTTTTGAATGATGTGGGAAGACATGATGTCATAGGAAAATAGCACACCACATTATATTCCTATGCATTTAAACTTGTAGTATTCACAATCTGACCATGACATGAACCAGCCTAAGACAGTGTTGGGGAGGTTTCACTTGTGCACCATTGCTACAGAAATCATGAAACTGGGACTTAGAAATCACAACACTGACCCAGTAATAACATGACATAATCTAATGCTAAGATTTGCAGATGGTTAACTCACCTAGGGAGGCTGGATGCTTCAAACTGAAAGTAAAACTTAAGGTATCTCAGTTTGTTTGACTTATAGTTATCTGACATTTTGATGGCACTCATAAGATACTGAAATGCCATTACCAGATGGTCAGTTGATCCTTTACCATGGAAAACAATAAAATGAGGCGGGGATTTCATGGAAAAGTAATGTACCCGGCAATGACATAGCAGAATACTGTGAGCTCCACCGCATAGATCTCAGTATGCACACATTATGCTGAACAGCAATGTCTCAAAGCGTCACGCATACTTCAAAGGCATCACAAGACTTGATGTTTGACAATATTCTCTTAATTTCTTCACATTTAGTAACAGATGTTTTTGAAAACGCCAGTATAATTAGCAAGATAGGAAACAATGTAGCAGCAGATTAATTTTCCATTCTTCTAGTTTATACTCATCAGTAATAAACAGCTAACTAGTTACATGTTATTGTGTTATTTAATTAAAAAGTTAACCTATATGTGGTTCATTAAAGGTAATAGAGTAAATTTGTAGTTATAGCTTCTTCTAAAAATGTTCATGATCCCATTTTGCATTACATTAAGTTATCATCTGTAATTCTTGTGGGCAAAGTTTAGTGCCGTTTCCCTCCCTTGCAGTTCCTACTGTGGGGACTCGAGATTGACCTCATGTAAAAACGACACACTGATCTGATATTGAATTAAGATTCAGATCAAGCTCTTTCCCTACCAAAGCAGGAAGATTTAACCTTTCAATAAGAGTCAAATAAAAACAGACACAACTGCAGCTGCTTGTGCACACCTGTTCACCTAACCTGCATGCCATGATCTCTTGAAGAGACAGGCTCAACATGTAGCAACTTCAATTTACAGTGCCCCGTTTTTTCTACTACTTCACTGTCTGGCTATTACTTCCAGAAGCCTACAAGCCTTTAGAGCTGCATCCGTTTTGGCACATAAAAAAGTTTTCTTTAACCTTTTGTTTATTTAAAACCAAGTTATGGTGTCTGCACTTCTGTAGCTTCTGTGCTTTGAGATGATGATCTCACAGCAAAATTTAGTCACCAAGATTAATGCTGATTTACATTTTAGAAAAGTTATCAAGAAATATCTTTATGAATTAGTTACATAAAGTAGTTGAAGTAGATAAATACTATTGCACTTCAAATGACATAACTTGTAATTGCAGCTAGTTAGTTTTTCAAAGTAACCCACCCAATACTGGTGATAAATAATAATGGTGCCACTGTTAATCTGTTGGCTAAATGTACACCACATACATATTAACAGGATTTGTTGGTCACATTATTGGATTATGAAGCTTGAAAAAACTACTCCAAGCAAAAAAAGAATTTGATTTTGAGAAAAAATTTATAATTTAACTATTGAAGGGATCATTGCTTCTTGTACACATTTTGTCATGAATATGTACATTTAAACAGTCTCCACAGATTGTCTAATTGATTGTTTAAATGACTCTTCCTTGTTTCTTATCCAAGGTGTGTTTTGGAGATCCCAGCTATATATTGACCAGCCACAGTTCTTGAAATTCAACATATCAGTCCAGAAGGATGCATTGGTTGGGGTGTATGGACGGAAAGGCCTCCCACCATCACATACACAGGTTGGTCAATTGAACACCTCAGACATGAATGGAGATGTCCCGTAAAAACATTTTTTTACAGCGCTGGTGAAAGGTTTTTAAATTGCTTTAGAGTGAGAATGTGCTGACCAAAAAAGAAACTGCTGATATAAAATCAACTAAAGGTTCAAGCTGCCCACATGGACAATGAAGAAATGTTGCTGGGTGTTTTATATGAAAGAAACATACCTTCTGCCAAGCAAGGTGGTGCTCTCATCATGCCAAGGTTCTCTTTCCTGCCTAAATAATTCATTAACTTCACCTCAAATCAACTGCTAGATGTTTGAAACGTCAAGAAAAAGAGTGTTTCAACAGGAGATCGAACCCAAATACTCTTCAAAGCTAGTTCTATAATCGATAAAGCAGGCTAACATAACATTAGCTTCTGGAATGGCTCAAACCTTGGTTTATATTTTTCAAATTATGCTTAAAAGTTCCTGTCAGCAACAACAAACTTATATAAGAAGACAAAACAGACAAGAAGAGTGGTGAAACATACAATTAGAATTATGCCAGGACCTTGCCAATGTCTACAAAAATTGTTACTGTATGTTGCTTATTAACATGCTGAGAGTCATTTAACCAAACTTTAGTGGGGATGTTTGTATATATTTGAATTTGGATTGATACATTTGACTGTGTGGGGATTAGAGAAAATCCACAATAAGTCTGAGAGCAATCAAACACTTCACTCCTCCCAACCCTCCATTTGTAGACAATTGGAAATGCAAAATTTGGACTTTGTTTACACTATAAAACCTCTGAGGCCTTCCAGTGCTGTACACACATTGAATAAGTATTAGATTTAATCTCAGCTCTGGAAAATTATTAAAAAAGACAATAAAAGCGTGAGAAATGTTAGCTTTTCCAGAATTTAATCCCTACCCCCTTGCCTAAATGTTGTATTCTTCCTTCCCTCCTTCCTTCTTTTTGTCCTTTCCTCCTTTCTTCCTCCCTCTTCCTTCTCTTTTGCTTACTCTTCTTTCTTCTTTGTAGCATTTTTCTTCCATCCCCATATCCTTTCTTCCTTTATTTCTTTATCCTTCTCTTCCCTCTTGCTGTGTGTCATTTGCTTTTTTGTGTGCTCCTTGTTTCTTTGGGACCTTGCTTTGTTCCTTTCCTTCCTTGTGCTATTCTTTCCATCCTTATGGTCTTCCCTATGTCTTTCTTTGTGTCCTGTCTTCCTTCCATCTGTCCTTCCTTACTTCCTTTTTCCTTTGTTGTCTTACCTTTCTCTCATTTGTTGAGTAAAAAAGCTTTCGGTCTCTGCCTTGTGTTTTTTCTTTTTTCTCCCTTATCTCCTTCTTTTCTACCTTTTTTCTCTTTATTGACTTTACATTCCATCCTTCATTGAAAATCTGATGCACCAATGTCTATGAGAGAAGAGTTCATGGTCTACATTGTGTTCTTTTCAAGGACACATCAAACCTAACCTAAAAGACACCACACTGCTCATTTTCTTTAATACTTCTGTGGATACAGTGGATGGTTTGCTTTAGTGAAAAGCATTTTGAGACATCGGATCATCTTACATATATGCTTTGTATTGTTCTATGATTGAATAACACTGAAAGAGGAAACAATAGAACTGTATTTCCTGATTTAGTGGATTGGCACTCCTGGGATGTAAGGTTACAAAAGCAAAGTACATTTTGAGAATCATCTATAGGTCAGCCCTTTGGGAAACAAAAAGATTAGCATTCCCATCACTGTTAGTATACTTCTTCTCCATTTCCCACACTTCCCCTGCTTAGAGACAAGTTGTGCAATTGGAAAAAAAAGGATTTTATGGTTACTTATGTTGCTGTGTCTGAGATGAAAGCTAAAACAGAAATGTTAATTCAGAACATCGTAAATGACTGCATGCTACTGCCCTGACTATAAACATAAAGCAAAATGAAACACATTTGAAGGCAACTTAATCAGTACTTCACTTAAAAGTGAACTTCATCTGGAAAAGATTAAGGGTGTTACAGTTATGCTGGTCATAACCCTAAACTAAGGTAACTGCCAAATAATTACCCCACCACACACACACACCTTTTTTTTCTTGTAGAGCCTGGAGTCTGTCTCAGCTGACATTGGATACGAGCCAGTGTACACCCTGGATAGGTCTCCATTTCACCACATGGCCATTACAGGCAGACATTCACCCACACACACCGACATACAGGGACACAGGAAACTCCCAGTCCACACAGAAAGACAGGCATAGTCACAGCGAGAATCATCTAATGTGCAGGAACAGCGCTAATCACTTCCATCCCTCGACTCGGGTACCATGAGAGATAAGGAATATGAAACTGCAGCAAAAAGTTAGTGTGAATTTATGATTACAATGGTCACATTTTTAAACTCCTTTAAGACAGAAATTATGTTGAAGATGGCGAATGAAGCAGCAGAAACCTCAGCTACAGCTCCATCTTTGTTTTCATCTGTATGTCTCAGAATGATTCCGCCACATCAGAAAGATTACTGCCTCTGATTTGATGCCTTGAACAAACATCCAAGCCTTCAGTGATTCATTCGACCTTTCATACGTTTAACAAACACCAGAGCTTCTTTAAAAAAATAACTCTCTCCCAAAATGTCAAAACCTCCAATATCTTTGCGGAGTCCAGGTCCAATGTGTTCTGCATTCTTAGTTGAAAGGGAAGCAGAATAGCTTAATCTCCTTTATTTCATGCACTTACATTTGTGTTTGGCCAAAAATGGATTCCTGCAGCGCCACTTCTAATTCTGCTCAGCTTTGGCATATTCCTAATGGATAAGTAAGCATAAATGTCCTTGCCCTTACCGAACAGAGTCAGGTTCTCATTATTCCTTTTCAGTTTGCAGATTCAAGGTTTAAATATTAAACTTTCCAAAAAAAATAAAAACCTTACCAGTTTTTTTTTTAATCTGCTTCTAACTTTTTGATCTAAAGATTTAAACCAAAAGAGAATGGTGCTTTTGAATGAAGACACACTAAAAAGATTTGGCATGAGGGTGCAGCTAGTCAAACAGAAAAATATAATCAGAAAACACCAAAGGTGTAATGAGTAAAGATTCTGAGACGGTTAGTGTTTCACGGCATCTGGATAAATGAATTTAGGTTTACAGGAATGTTAGATATACTTCATCTCCAGCTGTTTGTTTTGCCAAGGGGTTTTAGTTCCAATTAGGTCCACATTTCTTCTAGGATACATTTGATAGATGTATTTTATAGATATTTGTGTTTTTCAAATAATCTAATGTAAGTTTGAAATGACTGTTCCATCAGTTGTGGGACTGCTCTGGCCTTGAGGCTACAAACCACGATACTAAAGCCCTAATGTTTTAAAGATGGAAAGTATGAGAGAATTGAGTTTTTCTTTGTTTTTGTTAACAGATACTTCTTTGTTCTTGGGACCCAGCTCGCTATGCCTGCTATATGTACTGATGGTGGAAATGTGACTCTAGCCAGGGCTAGAGACTCTCAGTTGCTTCAGAGTTACTGTGACTTCTTCTTTCACAATTAACACCCCTTTAGTGTAATTTTGTTTGCTGCTTGGTGTTTCATTGTCAAAGTTATACAATTCAGTTCAATTACGTTTTATTTGTATTGCACCAAAACACAAGATCAGGTGTCTCAAGGGACTTTAGAACACAAAACAGGTCCATTTTGTATCGAATTAAAGTGAAAATAAAAAAGATCACTTAAATGTTTTCCACACTTAAATGTTTCAGATCATCAAATACTATTTATTATTAGACTAAGACAACATAAGCAAATACAAAAAGCAGTTTTAAAGTTATGATTTAACTTTCTAAGAGGGATAAAGCTATCTAAACCAACCTTGCCCTGTGTGAAAATGTTATTTCCTCCTGTATCTAATAAGTGACTCTGCCAGTCTTGCCAGCAACAACTGCCATCAAGTGTTTGAGAACTTGCAATAAGTGTGTGGAGACATTTTATTCCTCCATTTATTGCAGAATTGTTTTAAATTACCATTTATCCTTTATTTGATTGTTTAAGTCATTATGATGTGGACTTACAGGTGTTCCTTTAGACCATTCACCTACATTATAGAATAGAATAGACTAGAATAATCCTTTATTGTCCCACAAAGGGGAAATTTGTCTGTAAAAGCAGCAAAGTGACAGATAATAGAAGCATTCACGATCACACAAGAAGGGTAGAAACAGTATAAAAACTGAAGAATAATATATGTACATTAAGGACACAATTACAAAAACTAAAGTACTTTGTAGTTATTACAAATAAAGTGGAATACTCAGATTAGAATGTGCAACTGAGTAGGATAATTTACAGTGAACAGTGAATATTTACAGAATGTGCATGTGTAGTTTTGTAATAAAAAGTAAAAAAGTAAACATATTATTTACAAGAAGTTAACATAATATTAACTGAGAAAAGAAGATGTGCAAATAGCAGCCACGGAAATGTTAGTTAAATGAGTAAAACAGTGCAAATTACAGCAGGGATGTAAACATTATGGATTTTGTTCGAAGCAGTTTTGGTTGTAGAGTCTAACAGCTGGAGGGAGGAAGGAGCTGCAAAAATGGTCCTTTGTGCACCAAGGATGCAGCAGTCTGTCACTGAAGGAGCTCTGCAGCTCAGCAACATCTTTCTGTATGGGGTGGGAGACTCTGCCCCTCAGTGATGTTATTTAGGCCAAAGTCCTTCTGACTCCCACAACCTGCACTGGATCCAGGGGGAATCCTAGAATAGAGCTGGTCTTCTTGATGAGTTTATCCAACCTCTTCCTTTCAGCTGTAGATAAACTGCTCCTCCAACATACGACACCATAAAAGATGGCTGATGCCTTTATCCTAGTGTCTCTGAGCTTAAGGTCACAATCTGATGGCTGGATACCCTCCTTGAGAGTTTTTGAGAGCAGAAAGAAGTTATTGGTTCCATTAGTCTGTGAATGGGTTATTTGACTGAATGTAGTGTAAAGCGCTTTGGGGTCTTCTGGATTACAGACTACAGGAATACAAGTACAGGCCATTTACAGGCCATTAGATTTTGAAGCTGCAATGTATTTTAGTGTCACCATGTTTTCTTTTCTAAAATACTGTGTTAGTGTCACACCAGAAGGAAGACAACCTTTTAGAAAATTTCCCTTTTGTCTTATCAGTCCACAGAATGTTTTTCCTAAAGTCTTGGTAGTCAGGTCTTTGTATTTTATTTACTCAGGCCCTGGAAGTCCTACATGGATGTTGTATTTTCCGAGTCTCTCTTTCTTATCGTTGTTACATTGTTGTTCTGGTTTCTTCTGTGAACTCTTAGATGAGTCGTCGATACATTCTTAGAGTAATTCTGCTCGGCCAGAAACTCCTGGGAAGGTTTTCTACTGTTTCCTTTTTCTCCATTTGTGGATAATGTCTCTTTCAGTGGTTCTCTGGAGTCTCAAAGCCTTTAAAATACCTTTGTAGCCCTCTCAAGACTGATAGATGTCTGTGACTTTGTTTCTCATCTGTTCTTGAATCCCATTCATTTGAAAATAGTTTTTTTATTTACTCAGGTAATCAGATACTCTAAATTAAAGTTTGTTTTTGCCAAATTGAAATGACAAAAACAGCAAAAGTAAAAGAAATCTGTAGAGGGCAAACACTTTACCAATCCACCAAATGTACAAATAAATTGAGTCAAGATTTATTCAGTTCATCCTGATACAATTCATCCTATAGTAATAGTTAACTATGGATCAATTCATCCAGCTAAAATACAATAGAATTAGATGTAGTTTAAGGCCAACAATGAAAACAAAGAGCCCTTTGAATTGTATTGAGTAAAAGAAAAAATAATTCTAGAAATCCCTCACTTTATAAATAACCTATGGATGAGCAGCCATCTGCCTTCACTGGCTGGAAGTTAAGGGGAAACCCAGAAAACATAGAAGCACTGGGCCAAGAATACTTTTTTTAGGGAAAGATAGGACAAAGTCTTTAGAATTGATAATCACGCATAGAGAGAGTGAAGAGGGTACAATACTTGTAAAGACAGGTGGTCAATATATCCTCCAGCAGCTTTGGCCTATAGCAGCATAACAACAGAAACAGCATAACCTAATAATAACCTAAGCCACTCTAGCTATAAGATTTATCAGAAAGGATTTTTTTAAACCTTGTCTTAAAAGTAGACAGGGTATCTGCCTCATGGACTAAAACTGGGAGTTGAGGAAAGAAGCCTGATAACTAAAAGATCTGCCTCCCATTCTACTTTTGGAAAACTAGGAACCAATAGTAAACCTGTCGTAAGAGTGGGGAAACTGTTTAGCTTTTTATTGTTAGAAAGGGTGGGACTATTCAGGCCTTTATATCTTTTTACACACTATTGACAAAATTATCAATCAACTGAACATTTTGGCCATATCCTTATTTTAATCAGAAATATCTACTTTAATGCTTCCTGGATTTAAGCATTTCAGTTTATGTATATTTGTGTAATGAATGAGGGGGTGATCTAAGGAGATCAGTGTCTCACACCAAGGTGCACATTATTATAATCAGCGTCTGTTCTTTAGGCAAAATTACATCTAAAAAAGAGATTTATCTTACTCTGAAAGGTAAATCCCATCCATTTTCCATAGCTATTTATCTTTGCAGGGTTGTGCGGGGCTGGTGCCTATCTTCAGTGGTCATTGGGTATAGCCTAGACAGCTCTTCAGTCCATCACAGGCCAACACAGGGCAAACAAACATCTAAGGATTTAGATAGACCAATTAACCTAACAGTCATGTTTTTGGATTGTTTTAGGAAGACCATGATTTCTATGCAAGGCAATGCTCCATTGCATGCAATGAAGTATTCTACTGTGTGGCCAGCCAGCGTATGTCACCACGGAACGAGATATTTGTAATTTAAAGTAAAATCATGCATAATGTTATCCAGAGTGAGTAACTTGCTACGCAGTTTTAACCAGTTATCTCAGCTATAAGCTATACCATCACCAGTGTGTGAATGTAAATGTGTGTGTGAATGGGTGAATGACTGAATGTAGTGTGAAATGCTTAGGACTAGCTAAAGCTCTATACAAGTACAGGCCGTTTACCATTTATAAAACCTCTTAAAGTTCAAAGGACCGGTTTGGTTTAGATTATCTGAGTTTCTCAGAAATTATGACATAGTTACAGATCATGATGTTGTTCCAGAAACATATGTCGTCTTGGTCAGACTGTGATATATCTGTGTTCTTTAAATAAAACAGAACAGCCACTGTGATGACCTAGCTTTAATTCCCTCGGCAAAGGGACTCAAACCATGCGTTAAAGTTACAAAACAATGGTTTTTCTTTTCAAAATGTAAAATATAAAATCTAGATGGTTTTATGAAAAAGTTTAGAACTAAAACAAATCAATTGTATCAGTGAGTCAGTCATCAAATATGCATGAGGGGAGGGTATAAAATCTTACTTTTTACCCAGTGTGTTGATGGGAAGATTCACTGAAAATATGTTTTAATATTGTGAAGATGTTTCTGACTCAACTGACAAATCAATGTTCATCTGTTTCTAACTTGAACGCATAAACATGCCAGAAACCCTGCAGATCAGATGGAATAAACAAAAAACATGGAGCTCACAAGAAGTTTTCAAAAACCTAATTTCTTTTCTTTCTTCAATACAGCCTTTTTTTTCTGGTTTGCAACTTTTTCCATCTGGTGCACTTTTAATGTCAATCACCACTTGGTACAATTCAATTTCAGATATTCCAATCTAGCCATGCACTCACATACAGATACAAGCATAGAAGGTCCAATGCAATCATATTAACTTTATACGGAAAGTCAGTTGATAATATAATGCAATTAGGTAAAAATGTTGTTCATCTAAAGACGCCCAGCTGATTGTATTAAGACAATTTGCAGCATGCCCTCCTCAAGCGTGTGGTGACAGTGGAAAGGAGGACAAGGCTCACTATGAGTGGCCTTCTGCTCCAACTGGCTTGGAGAAGCTTAATTCCACAAGCACATGCAACAGGACTCACACAATTCATATGACTCTCTCATATCTCATTCCAATGATTGATAAGACTCTTAATTAAATTTTTTTTTATCTTAGCCATTTTTGTTTCGAATCACCTGCTAGCCCCCCCTGGAGCAAAGACCACTGACAAATAATCCTCAGACATCTCTAATCTAGTTCATTTGGGTCAAAGTGCAGCCAAGTCTCTTGAAGTGTGCAATAAAATCCCATCGCCTACTGTTTCGGGCCTTCCTCTCTTCCTTCTACCTCTGGGGCTGCAGGTCAGAACTTTCCTGCCGATGTAATTATATTATGATAATGTTCTTGGATGGATTATGACCGATCTGCCGATGTCTCTTGAAAATATGTTCTCCCAAAACAGCTGGTTTGTACATTACCAAAGATCCCTGTTGCTGATTTTATTTGACCAGCAAGATGCAACATCTTTTGGAGACAATTTTTGATAAAGGTTTTATAGCTCATCATGGGCGTCACTGTTTTCCGCCAGCTCCTGGCTTCATAAAGGAGCACTGACTCGACATTGTTAATAAGAATACTAATTTTCTCAGCCTTCCAGCTTGTTCACGGTGCTGCTCAAGTTGTAGTTTAATGGCCTCATTATTTCTGGTATTATTTAAAATCCTAAGATACCAGTTACAGGTCATCTGCAGTGTCTAAGTCATCAAGTTGAGTCCAATAATTTCCATTCTTCTTCTAAACTGTTGATACCTTGGCAAACACCTTAGCTAACTCTTCTCTTTATTCTAAGGGCTGCTGCCCTTCACAAACTTCTTTGCATTTCAAACCATCATACTATATGAATCTTGGATGATCCTGAGGCGCTTAATGGGCACTCCATTGTCTTGGAAAAGCTTCTGTAGGGTGTTTAAATCAACGTTGTCAAAGGCCTTTGCAAATTCCACGCACCCAATCTCGCTCAACTCAAAGGCCTAGTGTTGCAATTTGGCCCACACATGATCTGCCTTTTAAAAAAGCAATTTGCTTACCTCATATTCTTTATTTAGAAGTTTACAAACAATTCTCTAGTATTTTGTAGATTCACTTTTCAAACTGTATGACTTGGGTTAAATATTTTATGTAACCTTCCACAAGCTTCTCACAATAGTTGGCTAGACTTTTGGCCCATTCCTCCTTACAGAACTGGTGTAACTGGGTCATGTTTGTAGGTGTCTTAGTCACACACACTTTTCCAGCTCTGGCCCACAAATCTTATGTGTGACTGTATTTAGAGCTTTGTGATGGCAAACCCAGAACTGAGAGACTTTCTTGTCTTTTAGCCACTTTGTACTGTAACTACTTTGGCGGTAACCGTTGGGTCATTGTCCATTTGGAAGACCCAAATCTTTGCCCAAATGATGTTTCCAGCATTCCCCCTTTTTCCTCTAAATGTAACAGTGGTCATTATTGTCAATCACTTCAGCTTTAATTTAATCAGAACACCGGACCTGTCTCAAAAAATTAACATATTTGTCCCCGAATGACAATCATGGTGATTGATGTTTGTATTTTTGTTTGTTTGTCTTCCAGTATGATTTTGTCGAGCTGCTGGACGGTAGTCGCCTCATTTCCAAAGACAAGAGAGCGCTCAGTGACACAGACTTCATGTATGCGCACCTCGCTGGTTTCCATGAAGAGGAGCCTGGTGGAGGAGTTCGGCACACACGCTCTGTAAACGTGCTAGAGGCTGGTTTCATCCAGTACCTGGACACAGGAATCTGGCATCTGGCATTTTACAATGATGGACGAAACACAGAGCAAGTCTCCTACAATACAATCATCATAGGTAGGATACATTTTTGTGTTATTGAGTACTGTATGTCTTTGAGTGACTGATTCCTTTGTTAGCTTGGCTTCATTACACATGCAGAAATGTAAGCTAACCTTTAATTTTGAGTTTATTTTGGATTTTCAAAGTGATATCAGCCTGCACTAAATTGTTCAAGGCTCCTCCACAATGTTATATCATTCACACATTGATGTGCATATGAGAGGTCATGGTGGGTATGTTATGCAAAGGTGACTCATCATGATTGGCATGGGGAACAATCCTCTGATCTTCTGATTAAATATCTACCTAACTAATGATCGAAGCCCACTCTACTGTATGTAATGCTCACTGGAACCTGTGCCCTTTATTTTGGAGTTTTACCTGGGAACATTTTCTGCTTTAACGTCCCAAAACCCAGTATGCCACAGGAATAATATAATTCAGTGTTCTCATCGTTCTAACTGAATTTATTCATGTCTATATTTGTTTTGATTCAAATTCTGAGCTGAATTCCCATCCCAGGCATCGACTAGTTCATGTTCGTCTCTCAGATTTTCAAGAAATAAATAGTAGATCACGTTTTTTTTGGTTTTTTATATCTTTAGCATTATGACATTTGAAATTTGAAATTGAAAACAGTTTATTTAGAGTGCCTTTTTATTCTGGTCAGCTAAAATGATAACAAATTGTGATTTTAGAGGTAAAAACCAAATATTGACATACACTGTACAGAATAAAACATTCACCTAGACTAAGCATTTTCTGTTTTAGGTCAGACAGGAAAAAAATATTTCTTTTTACAAATGCTAAAATATCAAGAGAGGGATTTTTTTACACTTTTTTTTTTATTCTGAAGTTTCTTTTGTTATCCAGCTGAATTTCAGTCGGTCATTGATGGGTTTTGTTTTGGAAAGAAGAAAATTCTTCGCAACCTGTTTTTATGTGGATGTTGTCCAAAAGTGTTTGACACACTTACTGCTGATGTTGAGCAATTAGTACACTGGTGGTAACACGATTCTGTTTCACAGTCTTGAGTAGGAGATGCTTATAGGACTTGCAGGGCACTCTTGAATGTTCTGAAGCTTCTTTAGATGCATCTCCTCTTTCCTTGAAAATTTTTTTGAATATCAGTAAAAACGAAATATTTGTAGCAACAATTTCCTTATATCTAAGGTCATCTTGATGCAAAGGTGCTAACCATTACACAAGAATGCAATAGTTTCTGCTAGTCTAACCTTCTTTATAGCTATCAGTCTGCTAATTATTGATAGATGGATTTTAACTGGAATTTTCTTTCAGCTTTTCCTATGGTTATGATATAACTATAATCAAAATTTTCCAGCAGTGCAAACATAAATATAAGTAAATATTGCTTTTGTTAAAAAGAACGTTAATGTCCTTATTGCAATGTGCAATGCACATCTGACCACTCTGCACAATATTCTGAAATCATGAATTCCCAGCTCAAAAATTCAAACCACAAACAAGTCTTTGCCATCTGCTGATTGCAGAGTGTATACTGTATGTGCTCTCCCATTATGTGTATGTGTGCTACTCATACACATATGCAGCTGTGTCTTTTAACACACACGGAGAGGTCTTCATGGCCGGTTGTACTACTCACATAAGAAGAAAAAGAGCCAGGGAGACAGCTGGATAATTGGATTTTTAAATGTGTTGATGGGGACGGCTGGCTGTAACAACGGCAACCACAGACGATTGGTGCTCTATGCAGCTTCACTTTGTGCATGTTATTTCTTAAAATATTCAGTTTCATTACAAATCTACCTAATTAATTTTCACAACTAAATTCTTTCTTTCTCTTTCCCTCTCTCTCTCTTTCTCATATTCACTTAATCAGAGTCAATTATGGAGTGTCCTCAGAATTGTCACGGAAACGGTGATTGTCTCTCAGGAATATGCCACTGTTTCCCGGGATTTCTGGGGCCTGACTGCTCTCGAGGTAAATGCTCATAGAAAAACACTCAGCCACCCACAGAGAAGCAGTTATTGTTCCGAGATTGTTATCCCAGCAGTAAACGTGACCTGCGCACTCCGAAGGCTCTGTTTGCTGCTCTGTACACTTGCCTTTCCATTTTTAGAGTCTTCATATACTAATTTGCTTAATAGATTATCTTACTGCATATTATTTTAGACACACCTTTTATGTCTTTTTGCATAGCCCAAAGCCAAATGGAACCTCATATATCAAAGGTCAAACGCACCCCACAGCTACTTTATGAAATATCAGGAAAGTTTGCAGCAACTTTATCTTGTTTTGTCTATTTGTAGAGCCTGCAAAACAATCTCCCCTTATGCTTTTATTAAAAAGACAGTGCTGATACAAAAGTGGAGGATAGCTGTTACAGGAGCCGGGCTGTCACAGGAGGAAGAGACCAGAAATAAAAATTGTGTTTTTTCAGGTGCAACAGTGCTTGAAAATAGGACAGTGTCAGAAAGTGTCTTGGGCTGATGTGTGGGGGATTATAATAGAAAATAATTGGTGTGTTGAGCATTGTTTGGCGCTGGTGTTTTCTGGCCTTGTTTTTACCCTGGAATCATCAATCAAGTAAGCAAGCTGTTCACATCTCAAAGGAACAATATAATTATTTTACTCAGACAATAAAAAGGGTAAGTATAAATATTCAGATAACTGCTGCTCAAGGCCCCTGCTGCTGTTTATTCCGTTTAAATCATATATTATTCAGATTTGGACTAATTGCAGATTTTGTTGGTTTATAAGATATTGTTCAGGTGTGTGTGATTTACTGCCTGACTAAGTCTTCTGTCTCAATGTGTCTTAATTCAGCTGCCTGCCCGGTGCTGTGCAGTGGGAATGGCCACTACTCCCGTGGCCGGTGTCAGTGCTACAGTGGGTGGAAAGGCACAGAGTGTGACGTGCCGTCCAACCAGTGCATTGACATCAACTGTGGAGGACATGGCATCTGCATGATAGGAGCCTGTATCTGCAACACTGGTTATAAGGGGGATAATTGTGATGAAGGTAAGAAAAAGAAGACTTTCTCTTAAGTTCATGAGCGATTTGGTGCATCAGTTGCATGATGTGGCAGTGGGTCAATTCTCAGGGATGGCCTGCAATTCGAGCATCAACATCAGGTTATAAGGAGTTGTTGATTTTGAGTGTATTTGTATAGACATGTAATTAATGGCCAATTTGTGTTACTTTATTGTTGTAACAAAACCAAAAAAAAAAAAAAAAAAAAAAAAAGGTGACAAATACATAACATTAACATTGACCTGAGACTGGGCTTCACATATTATAATTACCAGGGATTACAGTGAAAGCAAAAGGAAAAAGATATATTGTTAATTAAGAAACGAGTACTATTAATGCCGAGGCATAGGTTTCTGTCCGATTTAAGAAGGTCTTTGATTGACCCCAACTTTTTTCAAAAACTGGACTGTAGGTGGTTCAGGTCTCGACCAACAGACTGTTATCATCTTCCTTGCAGTCACTAACATGAGATGATCAGAGTTTTTTTTACCATGAGAAAGATTGTTTGGAAATATGTCCGAAAAAAATATTGGAGGATTCAGAGAAGTTCATTTTTAGCAAATTTTCCAAAATGGCTTTAACATCTAACCAAAATTTGCGTATTAAGGGACAATCTCAAAAAATGTTCTCATCCCTACAAGTCCACAGTTTCTCCAGCATCTATCGCTCACACTAGTTTTGGTCAGGAAATATTTAAATGGAGTCCTGAAGAACCTTATTTTCATTTTCCAATCAAATTCCCCCCAAACTTGACTTCCCACTCCCTTATAACAGCCCGAGCAAATATCTTCCCAAACATCGTCATTAATTTCCAATTTAAAATACCAATCAATCAATCAATCAAACTTTATTCATAAAGCACTTTTCATACAAGAAATTGCATCACAAAGTGCTTTACAGATTAAAATGACCCCACAAAAACCACATTCCCATCCCTCCCCCACAGATTTAAAAGCATGGTCACAGTTATACCCCCCTCCCCCCAACCCAACTCCCAAGCACACACACAGTTAAAAGCAACAGTAAAAAGGGACATCGGGCCGAGTCCAGATGAACCATGCAAAATATGGAACAACCATCATGAGCTTTCACATTACAGCCTGGCCTGGATGCGTGCTGGTTGTTTGACATTATTAAGGGGGAATCTTCGTCACAACTGTCAAAGCTTCTCCCCCAGCAAATCTTTGAAAAACCACATCCAGACTCTGTTTACGTAGTGTTCTCCACATCATTAAGGCCTCAGTTTCTGAGCTGTTCTTAATTTACCTGAAAGATGAGCCATGAAATCATTTTCTTGACACATTCATCAAACAAGATCTTTATTTAAGACAACATTTGGAGGCCAACTTTAAAGGTGGACCAGAATGGACCTGAGACTGAACAGGCAACCGAAAACACTCGTATTCAGATAGTTTTTACACTGGGGGAAATTAATGTGGGGGCAACTACCTTTCTTTTTTAATGTTATTAAGAAAACAGGATGGGTTTTAAGCCCCCTGGTGTATGCCCTCTGAACATTCACCAGGTACCCACCCCACATCTAAAAACACAGTTGTGCAGTTAGCTGATCACACTTTAGTGCCAAATCTAATGTCTGGTCAATAAGCCCATTGGAGCGTAGTGGAGTATCATTCCACCTGGTGGCAGGCACACAGCTCACTCTTAAACTTTAAAACACCCCATGAACTTTTCCATAATTCATTACAACCAAAGACTCCAATGCAAAAACTATATGGGGCAGGAAATAATTTATTTATTCCATGAGCACTGCAACCCCAATGTAAAACTTGGCAGTTGCGGTGATCATGCAGGGAGAGAGAAGCTAATCTGAGCTGATTGGGATATAGATGAAGCAAAATACAGTCCAGCACTGCGAGAATGACTTGATACAGGCAAAGGTTCACCTTTTAGCAAAATAATGACCATAAACACACAGTCATATTTAGATTAAAGCATATTCATATGTTAGAACGGCCCTGAAGGAAAAAGGAAAAATCCTTCTGGGCATACGAGGCAGGACTGGAAAACTGATGTTCACAGACACTAACAACCTTCAGTCTGATGTTAGACAAAGCAGATAAAGAGCTGCAGCTGTAATAGTGCAGTGAGAAGGACTTCTATAAAGTCTTAATTTAGAGGAGCTAAATATATAGGCCCACTGCACTTTCTAGATTCTTCCCTATAAAGCACTAAATCAGTTGATCTAACCATCGCAAAACTCATTCAGGTTCATATTGTAAGGTGCAAAAAATATTTAGTATGGTGTTAAAGCTTTTAGAAGGAATTATTAAATTAGAAACAGCAAATGTTTCATAAGACTCTGGAAAGTGTCCTAAGCATCTCCAACCAGCATTTAGTGAAAAATGATTGACGTTACACAAGTTATGACTAAGAAAAATCATTTTCTGCCAAGTACTGAGACAGTAAAAGTTTGACCATCCCTCCTAATGTGTAACTAGATTACCAACGCTGCACCTGCGGATAGGCTTATCAGCCTCAGGTGTCTATATTTACAGGGAGACATCACCTCATCCACACATACTGACGCTCTGGTGTCAACAACTTTGTCACCTGACACGGAGAACAAAATCTAAGCCCTCCACATCGATTCCTAAAACATTCTATATGACCACTATGGTCATGATTCTGGACATGGGCATCACCTCATTATTCAGAATCTACTTCAGTTTAAGATCAGAAAGCCCTGCAGAAAGTGGCCAAAGTAGCCGAGTGCTGCATCAGATTAGCCCTTCCATCCCTGCAGGACATTTTCCTCCAACGCTGCAGGACCAGAGCAATTATAATCATTAAGCAAATCTGTTTTCTGCCTGCTGAACTCAGCCAAATGGTTCCTGTGCCTGATGACTTGAACTGAGAGAACGCATTAGCGCTTGTTGCCACAGGTTATTAGGCTTCTTTATCAGAATGTGTCCAGCAGCCACAAGCACTGTGTAAACTGTTAACCACTTCGCTTTATGTGATATTCTGTTAATAGTTGCGAAAAAAAATCATATGAATATACATACTAATGTTTAAGCTTTGATTTTCTCTATGTTGATGATATTCTGTTATCATAAAAATGTAATTGTGCTTTTTGTATTTTAACATTATTGGGATGCTCAGAAAGGTAATAGAAAAGAATTGGATTTACTATTAGCTATCATCATATCTGTGAGGACCTTCTCAGTATAACATCACAATTTATGGTCCTAAATTTCTAAAAAATGGAAGTTAGTATTTTCCCACCTATTGCTTTAGAACCTCTGAGTGTCTTAAGGGTGTATTGTTAATGTAATTAATCCCATGTTATTTTTCACCTTTTCTCCCTACATGAATCTGACCACCCAGTGTCTTAATTCATAACAGTGCAGATTTAAAGCTAATAATCTGAATGACCTATGCACACCTGCTTGAGTTACCCCCGCTGAAAAGTAGCTTATTAGAATGATAATGTTCCAGTGCAAATTAATTTACTCTAATCTGACATACAGTTACACACCGGTGGTTACACTGCAGTTGCTAAAATCTCACACAAGCTACACGGTGTACATTACAGCAATTTAATCGCAGTCAGTTGATACTAATTTGTCATTCACTGCACATACAGTATGCTGCACAAACGGATGACAACGGGGAGTGACTTTATATTCAAACCTTTAAAAGGTTTATAAATGCAGACAGAATGATGAGTACTTTATCACCTATATGAAGAATTAAAGCCCTTTTGGGTTTAGGTGATTTAGGTTTAAAACTGAATGTGTTTCCTTCATGTTCTTGACATCATTGATTAAGCAGTCTCACTTAATCACATTTTATCAGGTCTGCGTGTACATAAATGCAACAACATGCACAGGATTCTGACTTTTGACACCCCCACTTCATTTTCACATCTCGTAAGCCACTGAGCTACACAGTCAAGTTGTCACCCTGGGCACCGCCGTGGTCATAATGCTGATTTAAATCAATACTCGGCGTGTTAGCTACAGAAGTAATTTTTAATCCTTGTTGCCATTTTTTCTGCACTGTCAGGAACTTTAAATAAACCCTTGAACAAGAAAAAAGTTTTTTGCAGATGCTCCCTTTGTTATTCTACCTTTTTGTGTTTAGCAATACATTTTACAATGTCCTGGAAGTTTCTTTGATATATACTGTAGTACTGTAGATACTGTAGTATATGTATTTTTATCCACAGCTAAGTCAGACGTCCACAGGTTATTTGGGAAAAGCTATGGTTAAAATATTTTTTTAATGATTCCTATACAGTAGATCTTAAATTTTAATCATATTGGTCTTAAACTTGTCTTAAAATGTTTTAAATATAACTTACAGAAAAAATGCAAAAACCTTGAACCTTGAACATTTGAAATAAAATTTGTTCAACAAACAAATACGATGAAAATTGAAGGGCTGTACAACACCAGCAAAATCAATTCATGTTCAAAACTAGCAGAGACAGAGAACAGACAGCAAAAAGCCTAACAGCTTCTGCCATCTCCATTTTTTATTAGCATGATGGCTTAAAGTCCTACGTCCTCAAGTCTCTGTCTAGGATGTATAATTTAAATAATCAGCTGGATAAAAGTGCTAGATTTTTTTTATGTCTAGTTAAATAACTTTTCAACAAGCAGATTTAATCACAATGAGATGACATATGGAAGCTAAATTTTCACATTCAATTTAAAAATGCCATGTAACATGTCCATCATGTCTTTTGAGGGAAAACTAATTTCAAACTCTATGAAAATACAAAAATGACGCCCTGGTAATGAAAAGCATGTTTTATTCAGGTATACAAAGCATACTTGTGTTTTCACTGCTATCTGGTTTAGAAAGAAATTAGCTTTTTTTTGTTAAATTATTAAAATATAAGAAAAAACACTGAAACAACTCTGAAGCATTCTTTTTCAGAAGCACCTGTAACATTAGTTATTTATTCTCTCCATCTGTCTCTAGTGGACTGCATAGACCCCAGTTGTTCGGCACATGGGGTGTGTATTCACGGGGAGTGTCACTGTCAGCCAGGATGGGGTGGAGCCAGCTGTGAGATTGCCAAGGCTTTGTGTCCTGACCAGTGTTCAGGCCATGGTACCTACAATGCAGAGACCAGCACATGTGCCTGCGACCAGAACTGGACAGGTCCAGACTGTTCTCTAGGTGGGTTATCGTATCTGTCACTGTTCATTTCAAATTAATGCATCTCTGCAAGTAATAGATGAATACATTTAAATTTAATTTCATAACATTCAGTGTTACTTCACAAACTATTAAAATAAATCAGATATTATCATTTTATTGTGTGTAGATTACGTCCTACAACAACCAAGGAGTGGTATATCTGTGATGTTTAAAAAACAATATAGATACTACACATTAAAGTAAATGTAAAATCTGTGATATGATTTGTGCATAATCTGAACCGAAGTTTGGAGTTTAACAGCCTAAGGCAGAAAACTGCATACAGTTTTGACTTTAAAGGGCCGCGTTAACAGAATAGAGAAATAAATAACAGATATGATCAGGATACATTAGTCAGTGCTAGATATGCAACAGCAAACAAAAAAGCTGCAATCATGTAGACATAAACATCTTAATAAAACCTTAAGCTTATATGATTTAACACTTGACTATATATATATAAGGGGTGTAACGGTACATGTATCCGTCTTCGAATTTTCCGGAACAGCATAGAGGCGTACCGAGTTTCCACACAGAAGCAGAACTGCGTTGCACTTTAGCAACAGATGCGCCTCTGTAAACACACAACGTAGCCCAGCCAGCTACTCCTTTAATTTAGAGCAGGAGCTTGAATGCCCACTTCCATCGTCATAGCCCCCTGTTTGGGAAAACGTTGGCTTCCCGGTGTTACAGAACAGCACGTTTTCATGTTAACTGGTTACCCACTTTCGGTAGCGTCAGTGGTTGCTGTTAGCTACCACAGATGTTACAGAGCTGAAAGACACTGCTTAGCTGCCCTTGTTGTGCCGTTCTCTTAATGTAGCGACATAGTATAAGCAGACTGGACATCTGACATAACATATGAAATCTGGTCATAATGTGAGTTAAAAATATTTCTTCCAGGAATTGGTCAGTGACGTTCACGTTGTTTTGCAGCAGCAGCTGGAAGCTGAACGGAGGGAGCACCTCTTTCCCCACCACAGTGTCCAACATAAGTACCAAAATAAAGTTATTTATTTAATATCATTTTTTGTTTTCACACATACAAAAAGGTATAATAGACCAAATGAAAATATAACGCTTGAAATTAAGAGAAACTCGGGGGTTAGAAACCGCGGCTCTTGGGGAAAAAGGAACTCTGTGATCAGCTGTGATCTAACCATTAGACTAGAGATGCGCTGTAATGCCTTCCATCTCACCTCTTAAACTCATTTAGCATCCTGTCAGCTGGCTCAGGTAACAGTGTAACTCCCAATTAACTTTTTACCACTGTTGACACAGACAGTAGGGCAGTCTAAAATATTCATTTCATATCCCAGATTGTCTTGACTTTGACAGAAAGCCAAAGTATTGGTGTTGTAGTTTCCTCGAAAGAGAATATTTAAACTGTTATTTATTTATATTTTATGTTATCCAAGAATAATTTGTTGGAAAATTCATGGCAAGTAGTTTGATTTTAAATGTCATTAAATAAATAGGATGTGACAGAACTGAAGTGTTCAGGATTAATTGTCTCGTCCTGGTTGAGGCAAGTTATTGTGTAACAAAACAAAGGCAGTCAAGTGTAACAGAAAGCAGCATAAAAAAAGTAGCTTAGATGTGTTTCTTAGATGTATGTTGAGCATTTGAAATATTTATTTTCCAGGAATAAAAACTGGTTGCTACTTTTTGTTCTCTCTTTATCAAAAGGATCAGAGGAAATATATCTTTTCATGCAGCTATCATCTAACCCACATCAACTTTAAAAGTAGGTTCAGACATTTTAATAAAAAAAAATCTGCAGCCAGATTTTGATTCTGATATTTATCCCTGCTGTTGTACCACAACTCTATTCCTGGTAGCTTCTGAAGAGCTGTGGCAAAGTTTCATTTATCCTGTCTCTGCCTCTGACAGACACGAGACTCAAGTTACTGTACATGAACAAAAACAACGTAACGTTAGGGTTTTTTATTTTTATCAGGACCGTTACAACAAACATGCTCTCAGTATCTATGCAGTTTGGAGACAGAAAGAGAGAAGAGAAGCAGTAAAAAGGGAGATAAAACAGAGGAAAAACTGGAGGAGGAATGCAGATCAGTAACAGATGGCATGACATAAAAACAAACAAGAGGAAGGGAGTGTGTATGCGTGCTCTCACTTCTGTTTGTGTTGCCTCAAGCTGTTATAGCAAGTATTGTCAAAACCATCAAACACACATCCAATTAAGTATTGAGTCTCAGTACCATGCACACATGCATACATCCTGCACTGATACAATAATACTTTTTGGTGTGCTGTTGACCTTTTCTTCAGGATCTGTCAAAACATTCAAATACGCAGCCATCAAACACACATGTGTGGATAGATACATTAACATTCAACCCAAGGCACTTCAGTCCCTTATCAGAGTTTAGCAGTGTGGCGTTTAATCTCTCTTTCTTTGACACGGACTCACACAGACAGCCCCACTAACACAGGCTGACTGTGGGAGAGCCACATGGCCGCTCACAAACACAGCTGAGTTCACACTCTGCCATGCTATTGTTCTACATCAAGCTTTTCCTCAACCAGACTTTAATTTGTTAGTTGGATATAAACACACTCACACACACATTCCTGCACACACACAAATCAAAGGGAAAGTAGCGTGTAGCTCCAGCTTTCAGGCCAAGACAGTCTTGACTCCTGGAGGCATGACCTGCACAAGACCTCTGACGGTCTGCTGTGGTATCTGGCCCCTAGCTGTCTGCAGGATAACCTTTAAGTCCAGGAAACTGTGAGATGTTGTGCCCATGATTGGACTTGTTTGTCCAGAACATCCCAAACATTGGGTGGCTATATCGGATAGACAAATTGAAGGCCAAGACAGCAACTCAAACTCATCATATTCTTCTGATCATTCTTAAACAATGTTTGCGATGTGTTACAGTGATCATGTTGAAAAACCTAGATGCACTTAGGTCATAATTGTTTCCAAGAAGTACTTCGTCAGCGTTAATGCTTAAGCTGCCATCACACAGTTTTTTATCTCGCCATTTTTTTATTCGGACACATGTTTTGTGTAGATGAATATCAAGTCCTGTTATGTCTCTGTAGTTTGTGTGTTACTTTTTGTATAGTGCTTGTGTATCGGGATAAAGGGTTTTAAAATGTATTATGTAAATCTGCAACAAGACATGTTTTGTTTTTTTTTGCTTTGATGTTACAATTTCATTTTGTTATTGAATGTTTAGTGCTCTATGAGTGCCCACATGTCAAATAATTATTAGCTAGGTTAATCAGAAAGTAGATCAGATTGCTGTTATTTGGGGCTTCTTTAACCGTTTGGTATGCAGAAGGTCAGGTCAATATATATTCATCTGTGCAGGCTGAGCATCTGCATAGTACAACATGGGATTACTTTATTATTGGATTATGTCTTTTGACATCTCCAAATACAGTGGCTAGGGATTAAACTGTATATGCTACATATCAGGTGTGTAGGAAGGCAACATTTGAGTGTTATTTACATGTTATTTAAGCATGGTAACACCTGCCAAATATGTAATAGCTTATAGCTTGCAGCATTCATCTGAGTAATATGTGTTGCTTTTGTGTGGGAGTATTCTTTATCTTGTTGAGCTCTGTGTTGTGAACCTGCAGAAGTCAAGCTGCTGCATATCTTGTTTTTGCTTTCTGTGATGATACTTGTTCTGCAATCTTGTATTGACGGGTTTTGTACCACCAGGCCAACATATTCTGTTAAATTTGAATTAAAACGATTAGGTGGCATTTGGTATGAAAATAAGATAATTTAAGATTTTAGAAGATAATCATATTTGAAGAAGATATTACCATGCATAATGTGTTTGATTTAAATCAATTTAATGGCTAATACTTCATCCATCCATCCATTGTCTATACCTGCCAGCAAGGTAATGGGGGGCTGGTGCCTATCTCTAGTGGTTATTGGGCAAGTGGTGCTGTCTACTCTAGATAGGTTGCCATTCCATTACAAGGCAACACGGAGACACGCAGGACAAACAATCACACACACACGCGCGCGCACACACACACACACACACACACACACACACACACACACACACACACACACACACACACACACACACACACACACACTCATACCTAAAGGCAATTTAGAGAGACCAATTAAACTAAAAGTCATGTTTTTGGACAGTGGGAGGAAGCAGGAGTACCTGGAGAGAACCCATGCATGTACAAGGATTATGTGCAAACTCCATGCAGAAAGACCCCAGGATTTGAACCCAGGACTTTCTTGCCATAAGGCAACAGTGCTACAGAATACAGCACCTTGCAGCCCTGGCTAATACTATCCAAAATTATTTTTTTAAGTGAATTTGCATAGTTAAAGCTTTCCTTAAAAGACAAATTATTCTATTTTACTAATTCTAACAACAGAAACTTTTATTTTAGGCAACACAAGCAACCCTGCCATCTCCACGTTCCATCAATAAGTCCTGACCCTTTTACTGGTTCACCAGTTTCTCTGCACTTGTGGATGTGCCTTGACTCACCCACCAAGACAGTTTGACCCTTGTTAAAGTTCCTCACATCCTAATGCTTCCCCATTTTCATCAGGTTCCACCACATCAACTTCACAGACAGAATGTCTGCAGGCCTCTTTTTGAGGTCAAAATGTTACGTCTTATTGTTGCATGCAGTTGAGTTGCGAACAATGTTGCATGTTAAACATTGACACATTCATGTGAAGGAGGATAGAAGGCATCTGTTCATGTTTCTAGTTGTAACCTTCAGTATAGCTTAATATGTGTTTCAATTTTGCGAAAACAGAAGGTTGCCATCGTCAGAGAAGCACAGTAGGTTACATAATCACTACTACATTCAGAGCAAAAAAGGTGTGAAGCTAACAGATTGAGGTATTTCACACTACTTTATACAAGGATGAATTCTAAACAGCAGCAGCTCTGCAGCTTAATTAACCTTTCTAAACTAATAAAAGGTGCATCACTACGTCCATCTACTAAGTAGCTCAAGTGTCAACGTTCTGCTGGTTTGCTTTATCAGTAGACCCTGGCCACATATTTTTTTTGGCAGTTGAATTAAATGTAGCGGGTGTCAGCTGCTACAGATATTCCTGTTAATGCTAATGTCAAGACTAAAGCTTGACAAGAATCTTTAAAGATCAATGCAATGCAATGAAAAGCTACCAATAACATTGCACATGGTTATTTTGAGGATTCCTGTATGAAGGCATAAAACAATCTTCTATCTTATGTTGCCAAGCCATTGGATGGTTGTTTCCCAGACCAATGAAAATAACTTCTAAATAGGATTGTTCTGTGTGTCCTAATTTGCCTCCTACCTTTTTGTTACTCCTACAGAGGTGTGTGAAGTAGACTGTGGCAACCATGGAATGTGCTACGGTGGTGTGTGTCGCTGCGAGGAGGGCTGGACGGGAATACTATGTGATCAGAAGGCCTGCCATCCGCTGTGCAGCAAGAACGGAGTGTGTAAAGATGGAAAGTGTGAGTGTGACCAAGGATGGACAGGGGAGCACTGCAACATCGGTGAGTGGATAGCCATGGACAAAAAGTCACACTATACCGTACAAGTACATTCTACACAAAAATGTCCATGAAAGGACATAGACATGGACTGAAAGATTGAGCTTAAAGCCATATCATGTCAAAAAGATAACATATCTCATCTTTAACCCTCCACTATTTATTGACCAGTTTGTACGACTGCAAACTTTGTTTTTTTCAATTCTATGCAAAAGTATTTGCCACCTTACCTATTTCTTCTGCATTTTGGTCAACATTAAATGCTTCGCAAGAACAAGCAATTTTGATTTATGACAAAGATAACCTGAGTAAATACAAAGCGCAGTTTTCAAATTATGATTTCATTTATCAGGGGAAAAAAGCTATGTAAACCAGACTGGCTCTATGTCAAAACGTTATTTCCTTCTAAACCTACTAATGGTTGTACCACGCTTGGTGGCAACAACTACGAAAAGGCCCTTTTTGATCGGAAGTGTTTTTTTATTGGGAAGTCTCTCATTCTTTCTCAGTTTCTCTCCTGTTATTGAGGGAATGGAGATGTTCTGGGTTCTTTTATGACCTCCTGGATGAAATGTTTTGAGGTCGTGGTGTTGTTTTCTTTGGTCGGCCACGCTGGAAGGGTTCCCCAGTGTTAAATGTTTTCTCCATCTGTGAATACTGACTCTCACTGTGGTTCACTGGAGTCCCAAAGCCTTAGCTTACGCAACCCTTTCCAGACATATAGATGTCTGTTACTACTTATCGATTGGGACTGGAAGTGCTGCTTTTGGAGATCGTTTTGCTTCCTATGGGTTGTCAGACAAAAAGTGATACAGACTGAGCAGTAATCATGCCAGGGTTTATCTAGAGGCTTTTTAAAGAAATGTGGTACATCCCAGTTAATTCATGATTTAACAGTGGGACAGTTGGGTTTTCTTATGACATCCCATTGGTTTGGATAACTTTTTTACCTTAACAAATACATTTACAATTAAATTTTTGTGTGACATAAAAGCACAAACATAATGAATCTGTTAGGGACTGTATAGTTTTCACAGTTCTATACTGTAAATGCTTGAATCAAAGATGCTATCTGTTATAAAGCTAACACCTTGTGAAAAAAAGGTCTTAACCCTTATTGATATGAACCATATTGCCACTGGATTATGTTCCCCAGTGAAAAATCAACTCGTTCTGCTGTTGTTGCAGTTCAGCGGTGATTCATAATTTTTTGGGTCTCAAAACCTTTTTACATTTTTTGGAGCTCTGTTCACCTCAGTTTGTCCCCCTGAACTGAACATGTAGAAAAACAGTTTATTTCTTCAGCCAAGGTTTCTATCAGCCTGATCCACCTTTACATTAAAGTCTGTGATTTTGTTTTTCAGACCTACCCACACATTTTGCACTTTGATCTGTTGGAGCTTGCTCCCCATCTGTTTCCTCTTTAGAGCTTAATTTTCAGCACTCTTTTTACCGTCTTTAATAACTCCCTGTTGCCAAGCACGAATCCTATCTTATGCTCTTTCAGGTCACTGGGGAGCCAGGACCGTATTTTATTTTGTATATATTGCCTATCTCAGACATATATGTCATATGACATCCATGTTAACTCCATATTCCTCCCTCATATGCCACCTGATTCACTGAAGAGTCTTTTAACCAGCATGAAAAAGAAGCAAAACACATGATGCCCATCTGTCAAGGCAAATTTACTCCTCAAAATGTCCTGCCAAGTAACCAAACAGCATATCTGTTTCTGTGCTGGTTGCCTACATTTATAGAAAATATACATATGCACATATAGAATTAGAAGAACAAGATCACATCAAAGCACATATAATTTATTACTTTCTCTATTGATTTATGCCTGAAATCCTTGCAAAAAATATATTTAATCTACAGACAACTGACCCCCCAAAAAGTGTCTACAATCCCTTAATAACTGTTTAGAATAAAATAGAATATCCTTTATTGTCCCACAGTGGGGAAATTCAGGTGTGCAACAGCAAGAATGGAAGCGTGCATATTTAAATTAAGGAGAACAAAAATAGCAAAAAAACTACAAAAAACTGCACAGTAAGTGCAAAATTACAACATAAGAAAAATAATACTGTATATTTATTAAAATAGCATATTCAGATTAAAAGAAATTTACAACTGATGAGAATCATTAAAAGACTAAAATGTACACGACGTTCATGAATATTTTTGGAAAAAGGGATGTCATTTGAAATGTAAAAAATAAACTGTGCATGTGCTTAATGTAGACCACAAACCAGATTATTATTGAACATCTCAGTGAATAGGGATTTATGTTCATTCTGATCATATATCACTTATTAATTCATCATAATGAACTTCAGAAAACAGCACTAATGTTCAAAAGCTACAGCTGTGCTTTAAAGTTTGTATGTTATGTATGTTTGTTAAGTCCTGTTATGAACTTAAAGGGCAGGCCGGCATATCTTTAGGGGTGTTTGCTTTGTGAGTGTGATGCTGACACAGAGCAGATTACATGCCCTGACTGAGGTGCAAGATATGGAGTTGAAAGTGACAAGTAACTGAAGGTTACATGATGATCACAGGAGCTGAATGTGTCATGTAAAAAATGGTTTGGGGCATTCACAATTCAAGTTTATAAGATCTAAAGGAAAATCTATCACTATTTAGGATATTCTAATGTCTTATCAAGTAGTTGACTACTCCTTTGTGTTGTTGGTTAGGAGATTTATCCAGCTTAACTCCTGTCCTTTGAGGCTCTAACGTACTTTTGTTCAGAATCTATTGGAAAACGTGATCTCACTGTAAAATTGTTCACCATTAGGTACTGCTCTGTTTTATTTCCTTTTTCCTAATACTTTTCCTGAAACTTTTATCTGTCGAACATTAAAGTAAATGTATTGTTTTGTGTGAATGTAAGGATGTGTTTTGGGGTCTACTTTGTTTTTCCTTTGTTGGCTCAATAGCAATGAAACAAAAATTCATTTTTCTTTGCCTGCTGCCTATTTTCTGAACTAAATGCTCTGTTTGTATCTGTCTTCCTTTTTTCCCCAATTGTATCTTTCTTCACAAAGCTCACAATCCGGACATTAGAGTAAAAGGTACTGTACTCTTTTCTCGTCTTTACTTCATCACAAGCTATTTTTACTCCTCCATTCTTTGTTTTTCTTTGTATGTACCCTGGAGCTGTTGATTTTTAATAGTTACTTCCTTACGGTTTTAATTTTTGATATACAAGATATGTTGGGATTTTCCTTTAATCTGTCTGTCTTTCTTCATCATCTTTTGTGTATTATCGAGCTAAATTTACGTCACAAAAGCTCTCCTATTTAGTTCATTTAGCTGTTTATTCAATAGTGTTCTTTAAAAAAAAAAGCTGTATGGTTAAATTAGCTCAGTATCAATTTAAAAACTCTGTTTAAGCCTCTCCAGATTAACAATGGAAGTTGTCCTTAAAAAATTCCAAAACATAATTTAATTCACAAAAATGGCTCAAGCTAACTCCACAGGGGTCTTCACAACACTGAAAACCGCAGCAAATCAATATAGTATTGTAGAAAAAACATACCTCTTCTCAGTGACATACTTCTTTTTTTTAGTGGGCTGAGTCGTCCTTGGTCGTTTCCCAGTTGCAGAAGAATCCATTCTCACAATTGAATCAATGGAGGTCTGCGACCATTTTACTTCCTCTTTTAAAGCTGTCGAGAACGCACACGCAGTGTCAATTGACGTCACACCCGTAGGACAGCGTGGGAAATTCGGGCCCCGGACTGCAGCACATTTTGCAGCACACAGCCAGTTTAAGAAAATGAAACGATACGTGGGAGGGCTCATTCTTTTTGGTTTATAACACTTCATCACCCAATAGCATTAAAAAACTGGACATGGATGTTTACTTTATTGACAAATCCTGCCCCATGTTCCTTTAATC
The DNA here is from genome assembly GCA_963556495.2 of Valencia hispanica. NCBI lineage: Eukaryota > Metazoa > Chordata > Actinopteri > Cyprinodontiformes > Valenciidae > Valencia > Valencia hispanica. The sequence goes on along the minus strand of OY747703.1, from coordinate 50,905,014 downwards.
ACTTTGTGTGTGTATTTTACTTTCACGGTATGTTAGCATTGGTGCCCTTTCTTAGGACGACCATACATACTGTACAGATTTTCAAGTAGAGACACAATGGTGAAAGGGATGCCCAATCAAATTAAAATTTCCCATCAGTGATGACAAGACATATACTAACAAAATATTTAAAATGTTAATGCAAAATATAAAGTTCCTCTAGGCCTATTTCTTGTCAGCTGCCCCTTTTTCTGTTTTTGCAAACATTTTACTGTGGAAGCCATAAAGGCATTACAGGGAACATATCAATCAGTGGTGTACATGCACATCTAAATCGAGCTATGGCAATAATCAAGCTAATATCTTAACTAGAATGGGAGCCTTTATCTGACTTTACATGTTCAGTCCAAAAATCGAATTATTGAACAAAGTGCGTTTGACTCCATGACACTAGGTGGCGACATGCAGCCTTTTGTGTTGGCATTCTTCCTGTTGGCTTGTAGCGTCACACTAATAGTAAACAAATGCTGGCGGCAGTAAGGCAGACAAAGTAAAGGCAGGATATGCACTATGAATGGATGACAACAACGCTGCAGTACAGTACATTTTGTATGTACTGTGCTGTTTGATTGTGTTACAGTCATTGTTTCTACTGAGTTGTTGTCTCGTCACTTCTGGGAAGGAGAGTGCCTAGGTCAGTCATGGCTTGACTAACCTGGGATGTCGTTTACATGCAGAGGACTTTGGTTTTTAACCGCAGTATATGGATGTCTTACCTTGATTAGGAGTAGGTCATTTCAGTTTGACTTCATCTAAACTTTTCATTATAAAAGTCCGAATTAAGTCGGGCTAAAGCAATAATTCTGTTTTCTCTTACTGCTTGTAGACCCAATGAATGATAGTGAGAGACGAGCTTACTGAACTCATCTCAGTTTCTTATACATACCCCCCCCCCCCCCCCCACACACACACACACACACGCACACGCAGACAATGTATCCACACACTGTGTGTGTGTGTGGTTACATTGTCTTGATCCTATGCTACAACGTGTGAAGTGATATTGAGCCCTGTTTCTTCTTACTGAGGGAAACAGCAGAGCACATACTTTTGAAAATGAATAGTCATAATTAGCCATGTCATCACAAGAGCTAAATTGATGAGCAGGGCCATGCATAATCTGTTGAATTATAGCAGAAAAGCACTGGAAAGATGATCATAACAGTTGCATCTTCTTTGTTTCAATGATCATTGAATTAATCATTTCCCATTAGGTTTTCTAAAATATAGTATTGTGTAGTTTATAAATTTATATATTAAATTACTGTTTAATCTACTTATATTTAGCAATAAGTTATAACTGCAGATGTCTCAGTCAAGTTTTTCTTCCCAGTCATTTTAGATAAAGCATTTCCCAATGTCAAGCTTGATAGGTGCACAACAACATTTTACACAACAGACTTAGACATTAGAGAAGCTTTGAAACAGATAGTTGAATTTTACTCTCTGTTGAATTCATTATTTTCCTGTTTGGAGGGCTTTTACTTAATCACTTTGTGTGTGTGTTTTATTCTCACGGTGTTGTATACGATAGAAAGAATGAATCCCAGTGCTGCCTACCTGCAACTTCAGCTTTGAGCATGCGCTATTCGTTAGCATTCTGGACTCACTGGGGTAAATATCTGAGTCTGAGTGATGGCCTGGGGGCGGGCGGAGCTGCAGCCTGCGGACTGCCTGCCTGCTGTGAACGTTCTGAGACAGGAGATGAGCCCACGGCTGCACCGCTGCTCAGTGAGAGTAACAAGTATATGTGCTTAACACAAAATTCTCCTGTAACCCCAGAAAAAGTCACTACAGTTTTTGCTAGTCGCTTTTTTGAAAAAGAATCACTGGAGGAGTTTAAAAACACGCTAAATATAGCGACAAAGTCGCTAAATTGGCAACGCTGTCTGCAACTCAGCGCTCATCTTCACGAATCTTGCCCTCGCCACTCCAACGGAAGCATCAGCTCATGATAAGCAGGCCTGATGACAGTCAATTGATTTTCACTTCAGGGTGTGGGTAACCCCCAACTCAAGCACAAGAAGCCCAAAATATAAAAACGGCAACTCACATGCAGAAACAGTTAAATTAAAGATTACAAATTAGATTATTGCGATTAAAAATACAGCTCGTTAAATATGGCTGTAGTTAATTAATCGCAATTAACGCAATATTTTGAACCCCTAGTCATAAATAGCCTTTCATACCTGTATTCATACCCTTACCAGCTGTTGAGCGGCTACATCTGAACACAGACCACTGAGATAAAGAGGAACACAGCACAATAGTTGCTGTAAGAAGCTGCTGCTTCCATCTCTGTGGCTTTATTGGGGTTTTCAGTCATGGTAAGATGGTTCAAAAAGCCTCTACATCTTATCACAAAATGACTCGGTAACTGTAATTTGAGGGGCAGCAGCTTAGGGTACCAGACTTCCCTCTCCCCAGCCACTTGGGCCAGCTCCTCGGGAGGAATCCCAAGGCATTCCCAGGCCAGCCGAGAAACATAGTCCCTCCAGCGTGTCCTGGGTCTTCCTCTGGGTCTCCTCCCAGTGGGACATGCCTGGAACACCTCATCAAGGAGGTGTTCCTGGCCAGATGCCCAAGCCACCTCAACTTACTCTGGCTCTACTCTGGGCCCCTCCCAGATGACTGAGCTTCTCACCCTATCTCTAGGGGAAAGCCCAGACATCCTGCTGAGTCGCTTGTATCCATGATCTCATTCTTTCGGCCACTACCCAGAGTTCATGATCATAGAAGAAGGTAGGAATGTAGACCAACCGGTAAATACAGAGCTTCGCCTTTCGGCTCAGCTCTCTCTTAACTACAACAGACCAGTACAGCGCCCGCATAACTGCAGATGCCCTACCAATCTGCCTATTGATCTCCCACTCCATTTTTCCCTCATTCGTGAACAAGATCCCCAGATATTTAAATTCCTCCACTTGGGGAAGGATTTTGTTCCCGACCCAAAGAAGGCACCCTAATCTGGCTCAAGACCATGGTCTCTGATTTAGAGGTGCTGATTTTCATCCATTTTCTTTTCTGCTGCTTTTCTGCCATGAATAGTCATAAATTATTGATAAGCAGGGCCAATGTACATAGTATGTAAGTAACACCAAACACTTGTGCAACTTTGCTATTTTCGTGAAAGTCAAAAGCCTGTAATGGTCATGTTTTTGGCGAAATGTAACACTAGTCTCTATGTATTTTTCTACATTCGAAATATTCCTACCTTGTGACAAATTCTTTAAACATGCTGCAAGCATTTCCAAATCCTTTATGCTCCATGGCAGGCAGAAATTGAAAGTTCAAAATTATTAAGATAAAGCAGCTATCTTCCTCTGGTAGCCACAGGTTCTGTGAGGGTGCACTTTGAGAACAGTCAGTTGTGAATAACCAACTAAAGGTTGTCAACAAAGCAGCTCATGCCTTGAATCCTCATCATCCATCTTTTTTTTTTGTTGCATTTTTATGATTGTCACGTAACTCGACATGGACACACTCTTTGTTTATCTCCTTAAAGTCTTGCTTATTTGCTATACAAAACTGCTTGACATTTAGCAACAGCAGGGAGGACCATATATGGTGAATATTATGACAAATTTTAATATCAGTGTGTGCAACATTCATATTACCAAGGACTATTTGGAGTGTAATATTTGTTGGCTAACATAGTCCAAGTGTTTTGAACTTTCATTTTAGATGCTGATTTAATGTTTAGCCAGTTGGACAGTCTCGCTGTAGCAGATGGTCACACCGGACAAAAATTTCCCAAAATGCTAAGGATTAGAGTGATGGAAGCACAGATGAGAAGGAGAAGAGGGAAGAAACTCATGCATGTGTTGCAGCTGACATCACAATCTCAATATTTACCAGTATTATCACCATCACAAGATTTTCTAATGTGGTGCATTCCTAGAACAGACCATTATTAATCAATTAGGAATGTAGTCAGTCTGCAGTGACATTGAGCAAACCTCCAAAGGTCTGCAGTGGAGTTAATAGTAATTACATCAGATAACATTCCATGCAAGGAATGGAAAACGTTTGTTTCCAGCCTGAGTTACCTGTTTTATAACCAGCTATGGGTGTGTCCAAATTCAGGGTCTGCATCCTTCAAAGTCCGCATTTAACGGCTCCCCCAAATGCGGCCCACAAATGTGTCCTTCCTTTCCCCGGACTCTGGTGTATCCGTCATAGCCCACCCTATCCCCACATTCATTGCAGGCCAAACAGGAGATTTTTGTTATTGTTACAATGGCAGACAAAAGGGGAGAGGATTGTTTTAATATTAGGTGGTACAAAACTTCTAACTTTGTGTTGCTAGGCTTTTGTCACCTACATGATTTTATATTACTTTGCATAAAACTAATTTATTTGATCAATTTCTTTATTCAATTATTACAAAAAGATTAAATGAGGATAAAAAAAAGATTTGTGGCATAATGTTGTATTTTATCTATTATCCTAAATGCTGTGTTCCACATAGTTGTAAGTGGAAAACTATCATAATTAACAGAAATAAACACATTAGTGTTTGTGTAATTGATCTATTGCTTCACTTAGTAAATTGAATTACTGAAATAAATGAACTTTTCAATAATATTCAAATTGAATAAATAGGTCTGTATAGTCTTCACCATAACCATTTGTCGTCAATCCATCCTTACTTTTTTTATACCAAGCAGGGATATGGAGAGGGTAATTGGCGGGTCAGTGGAGTCATTCTTGATTCTTGGGAATGGATCGGTACGTCCCCAAGAGCACGTCAATACCGGGGAGATGGGAGAATCCAAAGAAATTAATCAAACTTAATTTGTTTTGTTTGCTTTATGGAAAAAATATACATAATGGCTTCAGTTTCCCTTGGAAGTAAGACCTGGGACTTACATCACACCAAACCTGCCTGTGTTTTATTTGCATGTCAAAAAAAGAGAGACATTTGCGAATTGTTCTGCTAAATGATCAAGCAAACTAATATTAGCTTGTATCAAGGTATTACTTTGCATATTATGCATTAAAAAACACTAATGGAACACGCACATTAACAGATGTTGTATAGTACTACGAATGCAATCTGATTTGGAAAGAAATAAAGCATTTGAAGTACAAATAAAAATGTATGACTGCACCTACCACTATGCCACTATGTTATATGGCAGCCATTTTGGATTTGCTCAGGGATTTCCAAATTTACAACCCAGGATTTTGATTTCAGGGTGAATTCCTGATTATTTGTTTCCATGCGGAACTCCAACCGCCAAGTCAAATTAGAAGGGAGCATTAACTCAAACTTGTGGCAAGCATATAAACCTCCATGTCTTGCTTATGGTATTGAAGCATAAAAGGGAAACATATGTTTCACATAATGAAACGTATTCAGAGAATATATTGAAAAATCTAACATTAAGTTAAACATTATATTTACATAGCGTGCACAGCATATTTAGAAAAAGAGGTTTTGAGCATTTCATGTGAAACGGAAATATTTTATGCTCGAACCAATACATACCTTTTAAATATGACCTGAATAAAGAAGATCTGAATAAAGCTGTTTTCCTCCTTTAGCTCTATGCTGTTCCCTTGATTTGATCCCAGCTTGTCCATCCTTTCTACCTTTTTTCTTTGGCTCCCATTTTCATCTTTCCATTACAGAAAATATATTTGGCAGTGCTGCTTTTGTTTCGATTTTACGTTTTTTCCCTAATTTTCCTCCCTCTCTCCCTCTTGCCCTCTACTATTCTCAGGATATAAAGGTAATTCAAGCTAAAAACTTAATAAAGGCCTCACTGTCCCAAAATACTTCACTTTCTGTTCAGTTTTGCTTCTGGTTCATTCTAATTCTTTTCAGTTTACTTGTTTATTGCTTGATTCTTTTCTTCACTTTCCATGTTTCAGTCTTTCCCTGGTTTGTGTTTTGTCTTTTTGTGTTAAAGTTCTCTCTCTGGAGTTTTTTCATGATTTCCTGGCTCCATCATGCCTGTTTTTGTCAATGATTCTCACACGAAACACAGCTATTGATGATAATGCACACTTGAACACAGAATAAATACAAAAACAGCAATGCACATGTATACGTCATAAACCTGAGCTGTGTGATTCCTGTTTTGTCTTGCTTCAACAAGCCTGATTTCTGTCTGTGTTAAGTTAGCCAACCGATATCCCTTTGTCTTTTATCCTGACATTCTCGTCTTTCCCTTGTTTTCTTCTCTACTCCCTACTTCTCTACTCTTCTCTTTACTTTCCAGCATCGTTCTTTCTATCGAGCTAGGCTTTGCTTGGGTCTGGCGGTCACTTTTTGTGTTTTTCCCCCTTTATTTGTCTATCTATTTGTCAACCCCACTGTCTATTCTATGATAAAGGAATGCCAAACACAGGCATAAACTTTAGTGACTGGAGGCATGCAGTCCAAACCACCCTGTCCTCCCAATAATTTGTACCCGGACTACTTGTCTACCTGTTGTGTTTTCACATGGACGTAACTAAGGGTGTTTTTCATTGACAAGAAAAGCAAGAGCGAATAAATCCAAAGAATCAGCTTGTTGTTATTTTCTTCTGATTTTGGTGTATTAACGCTTTGTTTTCAAAAATGTTATTTGTTTATCTCCAAGTGATTCTTAAAGCTTACAGTAGACAATTTGGATCACAGCACCGTTTTTAGTTTATGTGAAACTACAACAAAAATGCATTTCACCAAAGGCTGACTGTCTTGTCTGTTTGTCAGTCTGTTTCTTATGTGCAGGTTAATGTGCCAGTCTCCATTATTTGTCTTTGATTCTATCTCTCAGCCTGTCAGTCCATTTGAAAGATTTATCACACTGGCTGACAGTCACCTAAAGACTTTATACACACAAGGTTTGAACCAGTATGACTTTTAAAGTTATGTCTTTTTGTACTGAAGCTGCTGACAGCCTTATGTGTTTAAAATGTACAACTTCTTGCAGTAAAAAAAAATTTAAGTTGGAAAAAGCATCTGAAAAAGCATTTATGACCAAGTCCAGACAGGACAGCTTCTAACACAAGTCCACCAATATTTTGTGTGCACCCTGCTGAACTTTTCCACAGTTTGTGAAATGACAGACTTTCAGCATACTAGAGTTCGATTTTATGTGCTAGACCAACGCAAATGAATAACATTTTTTTTATTTGTAAAAATTTAAATTAAAAAATAGACAAGTGTAGTGGTCATTTGTTATCAACCCTCTTAACTCCAATACCCATAAATAAAATCATATTAGACCAATTTATCACAATTCAGTTGAAACCTTTTTTATGTGTAAAGCACCAGAGAAAGAATTGGTTTAAACTTCATGAAAATCGGACAAGACAATTCATTCCACTACAATCCAATCATACAGCATAGTCACATTCAGTTCAAAGAAGTCACTTGTAGGAGAATCTGTTGATAGAACAACCAGTTGTTAACGTCTCAAATGTGGCCTCAGTGATCATAAGAAACAATTTCTTAAAGGAAACAAGAAGTCTCATTTGCAGTGTGCCACAGGCCGTGTTGGAGACATGGCAAGAACATGAAAGAAGGTGCTCTGATCAGATGAAACAAAATTAACACTTTTTAGCCTACATGCATAATGCTATGGGCGGTCAAAAACAAAACAAAACAAAACAAAACACGTACATCACCCAGAACACATCTTAACCACAGTGAAACATGGAGATGGCAGCATCATGGTGCAGTAATGCTTTTATGCTGCAGAGACATGACAACCTGGAAAAAGCTACACTAAATACAGGGCTGTACTGGAAGATAACCTGCTGCAAAAGACTTGGCTCTAAGCTGATTATTTGCAGCAAAAGGTTGTTATCCAAATATTCACTGAGGGGGGTTAATTACAAATGCATGCCACATAGAATTTAGTTTGGAAAAATGTTTGCAAACCATCTGTTCTTTTTTTCCACTGCACAATTGTGAATTATTTTGTGTTGGTGTTGGTCACTTAGTATGGTGATAAAATATATCAAAGTTTCAGGTTATTAAGTGGTCAAATGTGGAAATCTCTATGGGATATGAATAATTTTGCAAAACACTTTCAAAGCTATGTTTTATATCTGATTACTAATAAAGTCTTGTAAATACTTTAGGATGTGATACGTCATGGAACAATCAGATGCTCTTTGACCTCTGTGAGCATTATCTTTCTACAGTCTTGCCTTGAAACTAAGATGTTTCTTTTTTTGTTCACTTAAAAAAAGGTGCAGTGTAATATTTAGCAGTGTCTCATAATGGAATAAAAAAGTCCCTGCCAAACAGCTCCTTGTTTCCAGCAGAGAGTGACTGACTTGTAGTGGTCATCATGCTCTTTCAGAGCTGTATAGACTTTGAATGTGCTGATTAATGTTTGTCATACTTGTTATCCTTTTATATGTGGGAAAAAGCAGCAGCAGCTTTCAGCACTTCAGTGCAAAACTGTCATCATTGAAAAATATCAATAGATTGAGTCCTGTTTCCACAAAAACTGTATGTTTCTGACGTTGTTCCCTACACTGATTCTGCATTTCTTAACTCCACGTCTGTCCCCTGTGCCCAGAGGGCTGCCCAGGTCTCTGCAACAACAATGGACGATGCACTCTGGAAGCCAGCGGATGGCACTGCATTTGCCAGCCTGGATGGAGAGGGGCAGGGTGTCACGTTGCCATGGAAACCCTTTGCACCGATGGCAAGGACAACGAAGGAGGTATATCTGGTGCATGTGCACTGTGCAATTAGCGGAGAATTAGTTTCAATCTATGTTTTTTTCTGCCGCATAGAATTTCTTGACCTATTTGGGTGATAATAGTAGAAACGGCTAACAAGGTTGGGGATGTTTCTTGTTTCTAGCATTTTTACCTACAGACATGGTGCGCTCTAAGTTTGCTAGCTACTGTTGTCCAGTTAAATAACCTTTTTTTTTCTGCTCAGCAGTGATCTCAGCTTAAAATAATAGCCAAAAAGTGTCTAAGTGGCAGCCATGATAAGAGCTGTTTCAATAAAAAGGCATATGTTTGCATTTCACTCATGGATTGAAGAAATAGGAAATTTGCTGTGAAGTTGAACATAGTAACAGCTCAGATATACCAGGAGCAAAACTACATCCTGTAAGTGCAAGCAGAAAAATAACTCGATTTCTAACAAAGTATTGTCCTGAGAGACAAAGGTAGAGCGAAATAAGGTATATTACATACCAAAAATATTAAATCTTGTGTTTTCTTTATCTCAGATTTTCATTTAGAAAGACTCGAACGTTACCATGTTAATATTTGCTAAAGGATGGCAGTAGCCACAAACGACTCGTATAACTGATGATCCAGCAGTGAAAATGTAACAATATTGGCATGACATACATTAAGACCCACTCTTATGTCAACACCATTTAAAGTTCTAACACCTAAAGGGTTTTAACACTGTCAACTTCAGTTGTGTAGAATGCTCTGTTATATAGATGATGTGAGTTGGAAGATGTATTTCCTTGGAGACCCGAACCAGATTTTCGCACATCAAGCTGTTCTTTACAAAAGAAATGTCTAACTGTGCCTCCTGTCAACCTCACAAGGGGTTTATTTATAGCATAAGGATCATTACAGACATGTGCACATATTTACACTTACACTCTCTTTGTTCCCACTGGGTTTAAGGATCGCAATCCTGCACATTCACCCAGGAAAACCAAACTTTTACACAGGACCTAAAGTTTAATATTTAATAGGGGTGTAACAGTACATCCAGCTCACAAGATGATGCAAGAGGCTTGGTTCAACAACAAGACAAGGATTTAGCAATAGTTTAAAAAAAATGACAATCACATTTTTTTAATTATGTGCTCACAGTAAAAGTTTCACAACTTACAAACTGTGATAGAACCCATATGGAAACCGTCAGTGTAGGACATTCCAGTACAGGTTTGACTACTCTATAAGATAAGTGTAAGGTGGTCCTTTACCATGTATTAATGCTACATTAATTTATATCAATGTATATCAATTGCTCAGCCTCTTACCCTTTGAAAGTAGTCACAGGTTTGACTTATTTCCTTCCTAAGGACTGAATTCTGTGACCGATTAAAATTGACAAAGAGATTTCTGTGTATTTCTCATTATTACGTTTTATTTATCAATCAACCTGAGAAAGAAACACATCATCTTAACTTTGTGAAACAATTAAAAAATACTAACAGAGAGAGAAACAAACACTGACTTTACTGCTACAGATTAAAGGAAATATTTCTAAAGTTATAAATGAACTCTTAGAACCTTATTGTTTGAAATGATTAGAGTTGAATGGTTATTCAGAGCTCATTAGACTCCCAGAAACCTTAAGGGAAAAGAAGTTCAGTTCAATTTTTCAGAAAACTTGGACTAATCAACTTTCAAAGCCACAGAACAACAAAGTTGCCTAAGATGCAGTTGGAAATGTGCTGTCAGTCTCTGACCCAAAAGGAACATTCCCTGTCCCTCAGTCTGGGGGACAGGGAACCTCTGCATACAGTTCTTTTTTGGTCCCAAGGTTGCCTCACAGATGGCACCCTGTCTTACAGGTGTCCGGCAGTTTGAGCTTTCTGGGTCACACTGAGGCAGCTTGTTAGTGTGATCAACCAAAAACGGCAACTTGTTGCTGACCAAGCAGGGTCCCGACAGTAAAACGGGCAATTACACAAAGTTTTTCCAGGGGTTTTGCACAATAACATGAACGAGTGGTGCTCTGCTTCCACATCATCAGTTATCCCTACAATGACCAGTCAGGTTTACCGTTAAGTTTCTTAAAGCAAAGAACACATTTCCCCATCAGAAAAATACAACCTATCAATTTAATCATGGAGATTACATCAGAGCTGACAGTGAACGATTTTTACAATCCATCCATTTTCTGTATCCGTCCATCCTAATGCAGGGCTGCGGGGGGGTTGGTGCCTATCTCCAGCGGTCAAGGGGCGATAGGCGGGGTACACCACGACAGGTCGCCAGTCCATCACAGGGCAACACAGAGACATACAAGACAAACAATCATACACGCAGACCTAAGGGCAATTTAGAGAGACCAATTCACCTAACAGTGATGTTTTTGGACTGTGGGAGGAAGCCGGAGTACCCAGAGAGAACCCACACATGCACAGGGAGAACATGCAAACTCCATGCAGAAAAACCCCAGGCTGGGATTTGAACCCAGGACCTTCTTGCTGCAAGGCAACAGTGCTACCAACTGCACCACTGTGCAGCCCGATTTTTACAATCATTTGATAAAATAGTTTCATTTCATAAAATAGAACCCACTCACTTCACATTAAGAAAATGGCACACTCTTTATTGATAATTAAGGTGGCAAAATTTCCTTTTTAAATTTTCAACATTTCTAAGAAAATACACTAAACTGCAGAAAATGCATTTTGAGAGGCGCTCGAAATCTTAACCTGAGGCATATCAAACCTCAAGGTCTTATGTTCTTGCACTCTGAAGACAGATAACAAATAGTTCTGGTAAGATCTGGTAAGTCACTGATGAAATATTAAATATTAAAAATGTTCCTGTTTTCTTTAGAATGATCCAGTTGAGGTTTCATCAGTCTAAGTACTTTAATTTATGAACTCAAGATGGATATTGCTGCCCCGACTAAGTAGGAAAGTGTGAAATAACAATTTAATATAATGCCAATGATGGAGATGGTAACATGAGTGTGACTAGTAGCTAATAGTTAGCCAGTTTCAGTATTGTCACAATCTTAAATTCTTCCAATTCTAAGAGGTGGAGGCTTCTTGGATATTCCTGTAACACTATGTTGTCTGTCAGTACAAGTAACTGAAGTGTTTATTTGTTGACTCCATCAAAACATTAGGGTATTTCAAGATCTACTTCCTGTCTTACTTCAAAATAAGAGTCTCAAAATGATACTGAGACGCAAACTTGACACACAATCCTCCATATCGTGGTTCATAATAACAGCTTACAGTTACTTTATCAAACAAAGTTACATGCTGAAACCAGCTTTGCAACACAGGCATTGCTTTGTCAAAAAACACCATGTTGGCATTTTAACATTGTTCCACCCCTAGTATTAAATAGATCAAATCAGAGACATTGTTCTCAAACATTTATTGTTAACATTGAGAGCTTGTAATTATTCATCTAGACATGATTCTTTTTGCATTTTGAATAAAGTAATACTATCTTGTTTAAAATATGCTGCTCTGTTCTACAAATAATTAATACCTTGCTTTGTGCTCCTGGCTTAAAGCTATGCATGAAGTTGCTCAGTTTACATGCACTGTGTGTTAGCTGTTACACCAAATAAACTGCAACTTTTCAGCTGCTACATGAATAGAGAACATGTGTTGTGAATGCTGATGTGACAGTAGAGTTGAAATGCTGTCAGCTACCAGACTTTGAAATGCCTTGTAGAGTGTTTAAATTACAGGCTATAGAGGAGGAAAGAGATCTGAATCAGCAACAGTTCTACTAGAAGCTTCAATAAAAATCTGCTCTTGGGTTTTTCTTGAGGGAGAACTAACACACTGAAAATTAAAATATGGCAGTGAGAGTCAAAGAAAAAGGCTGATTTAGAAATAATGCTCTGGGCTTAAGTGTTATATCCAGCTCTGAGTTTGATGAGCGTGGTGGACTAATTAAAATATGGGCAACAAAGAGAAGCTAAAGAGAGAGAGAGAGAGAGAGAGAGAGAGAGAGAGAGAGAGAGAGAGAGAGAGAGAGAGAGAGAGAGAGAATAAAAAGTGTCAGTGCTTCTATATGTTTGTGTGCCTCAATATAATCTCAGTCCCTGATGCCTGTTCACCAGATGTACAGCTGTTTTTTAAGAAACGGAGACAAATAGCCACTGAGATTTTTATTACCCTGCATATCTCACCCTATCCTTCCATTCCTCCATCTGTTTTCACTCTTACTGTTCTTTCACCCTTAGTCCTTCATATATTCTTCTAATCTCCTGTTTCTTCATTGCATTTGTGCTGCTTGTTATTGGTGCATGGAATGGCATTTCTCAGAAGCCAGAGCATTAATATGCTCTACTATCAATTGACTACAATGCATTGCATTGGAGAAACAAGTACCTCTCAGCTCTAAACAGATTTCTTGATTCATTATCTTCTATCAATTTTAATGGAATCCAAACAAATGCAGTCACTGGTCACTTTATTAGGTACTTGTTACATTTTGTATTACAACAAATAATGAATCAGCCAAAGGCATGGTAGTAACTCAACAGATTTAAGCCTTTAGATGGGCTTCCTGAAGTTCCTGAAGAGTGAGCATCAGTAGATGGAAGAAAGGTGATTTTAGTCACATTATGTTGACAATGAGTTTGCTGCTTTTAAATGGGCCAATCTAAATGCAACAGATCGCATTTTGAAATATGGTGGAACTGGAGATTTGCAGGAACTACATCATACTGACATGTGAATATGGACCAAAGTCTTTTATATAATGTTTCACCTGGTTGAAAAACGCCATGAAGAATTGAGACAGGCAAAAGGGGGTTCAACCCAGTACTGAAATCAGAGGTTCAGGCTGTGCCATGTGTGCTTTTATTCAGTGGATTGTCTTGAGTTACTTTGGTGGTACATCTCGGTAAAATATGACATCCGAGTTGTCATAGAAACTAATCAAAACAGATGGTGAAAAAATGGTCAAACTCACCTGATTTCTAGTCCCTTCTAAGCAGACATCTATCCAAAGCAGATGGTGGTCATTTTGTAAGTGATTGCTGCTTCCCCATGCTGCACCTTTTCAGCTTTGCTCATTTTATACCCAACTTTGTAGGTTATGGAAAGGTGCCATCCGCAGCATTTGAGTCAATCATTTAAAAAGAATTTTTTACATGCAATACAATACATCCTGATTGAACTACTCTGTTTGCTGAAGGTAAAAAGAATGACAGTAGGAAGGAACAAATGGTGACTGGTTGATAGGAAATGGGGGTACAGTTTAGCAAAGGGGTGAATTGTCTCAGAGCTTTCCAAAACCTCCTCTCAGGAATACTGTTAACTCTCTGTACTGTGTCAATATGTGTGTTGGATATTGTGCACCACGTGGAAGGCACATGTCAAAATGACTTCCTCCATGTATAAATCTTTCACACGTGGCATGAAACAAAAAACAAACAAAGACGCACAGCTCATGTAATTCTTCAGCATTCCTTACTCATGCAGTTTTATTTTCATCATCATAGAGTAAAGGACATTTTATTATTTCTTTTTCATTAGATTATTTTTATTTTTTTATTACTTTTTTCAAGACCCCAACCATATTCAACTTGCCTTATAGACAAAATGTGCTCCTCTGAAACTTCTTCCCTCTACAGCAGTCCCTTCCTCAACCCTTCAGCCATCCAAATGTATTCTGTTACCAGCCCCCGCACTAACTAAGATTAGAACCACTCATTTCATGTCAGTTTGGTTAATGAAAAGACTTGTTGGTGGGTTTCAGATGGCTTGGCTGACTGTATGGATCCAGACTGCTGTCTTCAACCCTCTTGTCAGAACCAGTTATATTGCAAAGGGTCGCCAGACCCTGCTGAGGTGCTCAGCCAGTCTCCATCATCAATGGCTCCCCAGCAGGTGAGGAACAGCGTACAAATGTTTGGAAGACTTTGTTTTTTTTATCAAACAGTGACGTCACTGACAATTATATTATCTTTCTATTTGTTTATGATGTTTTTCTTTCTTAGGCGGCCAGATCTTTTTATCAGCGCATTCACTTCCTGGTTGGCCCTGAATCTACCCATGTCATTACTGGAGAGTCTCCATTCAATAAAAGGTAATTTCCTGTCTATAATCTGTTTGCTTTGTGTGTGTTTCTGTGGTTAGTTGAGTTTTTTCATTACAAATTAGTACAAATAAAATTTATATTATGTTTGTCAAGCATGTTTGTGCAGTACTTAGTTCCAAACCAGCTTGTTTTAGTGTTCATTCTTCTGGTACTAGTGAGAGTAAGACACTCTTACTCTCACAATTCAAAGATATGCATGTTTGGTTAATTGAATATTTTTTTAATCTATTGATCTGAGCTCATGCGATTTTCTATTCCTTTGTCTTATCCATGGCAGTTTAAGACAATTTGTTTTCCATTATCAACTAGGATAAGTATTTAAACTAGGGATAACACAAAAGGAAATTTGAGGGAAAGAGAAATGATCAACGAGAAAATGATGAATGGAAATAGGTTTAGGCTTAACTTTGTGAGTGGTCACATCTGAAGGGAAGAGTATTGATTAGCATGGTACCTGGTAGTATTTGAGATATGTTGGACTTCAAGTAAACATTTCATTCACAAAGTTCATGTGTTAGAAGCAGGGAAAAAATAGGCAGAGTATGGATTTGACAAGGACGAAATTATGATGGCTAGACTGTTGCGGGGTGTTCCAGGTCTGCAGTGGTCAGAATGTTAAATCGTTGAAGAGGTTAAAGCTGGTTCTGACAGAAAAGTGTCAGAATACAAATTGAATAAGAGTTTTGGTCGGTGTAGAGCCACAGAGAAACAGACTTGGCAGGGTGTCTTTGTTGACCTCTGGACCACAGAGTAATAGAGGAGAGAGTTGGCCTGGTCTGATGAATCCTGTTTTTTTAACATCACATGGATGGCTGTGTGTGTGTGTGTGTGTGTGTGTGTGTGTGTGTGTGTGTGTGTGTGTGTGTGTGTGTATGTGTGTGTGTGTGTGTGTGTGTGTGTGTGTGTGTGTGTGTGTTTGTGTGTGCGCGTGCGTGCGTGTGCATGTGTGTATATGTGTGTATATGTGTGTCGCTTACCTGAAGAACATAGGGCACCAGAATGTACTACTACAGTATATGAAGAAGGAAAGCAGAGACAGCCCAATGCTTTGGGAGATGTTTTGCTGGGAAACGTCTAGTCTTGCTCATGTTGATGTTACTTTTACATATGCCATTTACCTTAGCTACCATTGCTACAGACCATGTTCACCCTTTCATGGAAACAGTATTCCCTAAGGACCATGGCTTCTTTCTGCAAAATATGCTCCCTGTCACAAAGCAGAATTGGTTCAGGGATAGTTGAAGGAGCACAACAATGGGTTTTTTGTTGATCTGGCCTCCCCAGATCAACATCACCAGACTTCAGTGCAACCCAGCATTTGTGGGATTTGCAGGACAAACAAGTGTGATCTATGGAGGCACCAGGACTTAAAGGATCTGTTGCTAACATCTTGGTGCCAGACAGCACAGCAAATCTTCAGGAGTCTATTTGACTCTATATATAGTCTCTCTCAAAGGACCACCCAGGTCGTCTTAATATAATGCTTGATGGCTGATGGTTGAAAAAATTTAATCTCTGTTTAAATCAAATGTAAATAAACTCTTCTTTCTATTGCCCTCATCATGACAATTTCACTTAGATGTTGTGGTGGACAGTTAGTTTGATGGAGAAACCCTTAGTAACAGTCATAAGACAACACTATATGCTAACGTCTGACAGTTTTACACACTAAGAGTCTTTTCTGTTCACATCTGCCTCAAAGATGGCATTTATAAGATGGGATGGAAGGGGAAAGTGGCTGTCTGTAAAACACATTGAGTCAAAGTCACGCTGCTTATGAGGAAGAAACATAATGACATTCTTATGCAGCCAGCTTGTGTGAATGCTTTATAAAAGGAGAGGGCCATGAACTCTGTAATAAAGATGTCTAATATTTCCACAATGAATGGGCTCACAACCATATAATAAAAAAGATTTATAGTCTGTGTGTGTGTGTGTGTGTGTGTGTGTGTACATGTATAGCTATACTTGTGAGGACCAACCTTTGACAGCCCACCACCCTTGTGTGGACATTTGTAGTTGTGAGGACATTTTGCCTGGTCCCCACAATGTTTAACTAGCTATTACACTCTACTAGTTAGGTTTAGAGGTATGGTGTGAATTAGGTTTAGGATAAGGTTAGGGTTAGGCATGTATCAGTAATGGTTAAAAGTGTCTGGGGTAGGCATAGTAAAATCAATGGAAGTCAATACAATGTCAAAACAAGGATAGCAAGACGTGCGTGTGTGTGTGTGTGTGTGGGGGGGGGACGGTTTCTGACATAATCACTGATATTGTCAGGAACGGCTGCACAACAAACACTGGTCCTCAGGAAACAGACGTTCATGGTGAAGATGTGGGTGAAAGTTACGAAGTGCTTAATCTTAAGATCAACTGGTTATAGATTTGGTTACACTGTAAAATGACATTGGATTCAGATCCAGTGTCCTAAAAGGGGGATCAGTGAGGCACCGAGAGACAAAGAGAGACTGTTCAGACCTGAAATTCATGCTGGCTGATCCAATCACAAGCGGACAGCTCTAAGTACAGGTGTGATTGCAGGCAGGGGGGATTGAGGATTCACTAAGGCCATGTTCAGACCTACCATTAACAGGCGGCTGGCCTGGCTGTTTCAATTACAGATAGAACACTTCACCTGTAGGAGAGTTCACTCCTGCCACAGAAAGTCCTACTAAATCATCAGATCTACGTCCAGATAAACATACAGCCAGGTCGCAGAACAAGCTGTCAGAAAAGTAACACGAAATGACTTCAGTAGTTCTCTTCAGGTCTGTTTCCATAAAATCACACATATATCCAATTACCTGAACTGTATCAGCCGTTTGATTCATTTGAGAACACGTTTGTGGACTTATTTACTCAAAATCCAATAAAACAGATTATGTAACTGAACAGACAGGATCAGAGAGAAGTGAAGCAGAATAAAAAGATTGTGACTTCAAAAGGCTTTGTGTTAGTGCAACGACACTGCAGATTTTTAACCTGTAAACATCCACCACATGATCTGGTTTCCACTGACTGCTGCCAGCTGTCTTCTATACAACTTCACTGTATGTGTGAGGATAATGCATAACCTATTTAAATATATAATTTTGATGTTGAATATAAAACATAGTGTGACATTTAAATTACAAATTACATTCCAGTAGAGCTTGGTATTGATTCCAATTTCAAGAATCAATTCTGAAGATTTAGAATCGATTAAGACATGTACATGTTTGGTATGACTTCTTCAGAAAGACATTTGCCAGGCACCATAACGTAGTGCAGTTCCGCTACTTTCATTAGCTGCCTGAAACGGTAGCAGTTACAGTAACAGATCAGTCAGCACATGCAGCTTTATTAGGTATCAGCGCTTTTATTTTTCCACAAATGTAGTTGGCTGCAAATGTTTAGAGATTCGCCAAAGAAACTTTTTTTTGTTTTGTTTTGTTTGTTTGTTTCTTTTTAGCAAAAGCCTGATGGTTTGTTTTTCTCACATTTTTGTTCTGGGTATGTATTTTAGATGATTTGATAAAGGTAAAATATCCAATCTTCCTCCTTGATTGAATGATTTAGTTTTGTTTCTTGTTGGAAAAATAATACATTTTATCTGCACTAGTATGAAAAATTTTATAATCTCAAGGCCAAAACAGCTAAATCATGAATTATGATTATAGACACAGTTCTGTAGTGAATGTCCCTCATATTTACACATTATCTTTATGTAAATATAAATACAGGCATATTCCAGCGGGGCCTGCTTGTCAGATTAAACGCATGTTTTATTAAATAACAACCTTTAAGCAGGTGTTAAGCATACTTTTCTCTAATCCCACATTTCTGTATCAAAAAGTGTTTTTATTGGTCTGATGTACAATAATATTATTGTCCTAAATGTTGTGTTTAAACAGAAAATTAAGGTGTAAACAGAAAATTACAGAATAATGAAACACAGACAGTTATTTATACAGTGTGTTTTGCTTTGTGAATTGAATTACTAAAATAAACGAACTTCTCAAAAATATTCAAAAAATGTTCCACAACTGAATGTATTCAACCACAAGATGGCCCATGTTGGTTTTCTATCCTTGATTGCTCAGTTTGCCTTGTTTTACAAATAAAGATCAAACAACAGATTTTGTTAATTTTGCAGTGAGTGAATCTTTTATTTAATAAAAAGGTTTCTGCTCTGTTTTTATCTCTCCAGCTTGGTGTCAATAATCCGAGGCCAGGTGCTAACTTCTGATGGAACTCCTCTGATTGGAGTCAATGTAACATTTGTCCACTATCCTGACCATGGATACACTATAACACGCAAGGATGGCATGTATGTATTTCTCTCTTAGACCAACATTTTATATGTAATATCCAGCTATCCATTTTGTGTTTATCTTCAAAGAAATTTACTTAGCCTATAAGAACCAACATTCTCAACTCAAATAATGTACAATATAATTTTCTAATCTCTTGTCGGCTGAGATGTGACATTAATTACAATTTGGTGGTTTTGCGAATTACAGTGATCAGTCCCTTATTTCTGCCCTTCACTGTAGCTGCTGCCTATTTCAGTTAGTGTTAAGCATTTCCCAGACTTGTAACTTCCCTTTGTTCTAAAATAGTGTACATATTTGGAGCAATAATTGTGTCTCGTCTTCTCATTGTAACATTTAGAAACGCAGCCATATTCCATTATTTGCATGGGTACACATAATTTCTTTCCAGTGCAACAGAAAAGAAATAGGGAGTAAAGTCTGTGAATTTGATTCCTTGTGACGGATTGACAGTCACAAGAACAAATATTTTAGACCTGACTTAGACTCACTCTCTAAACGCTCTAAACTAAACTCTTACAAGCATTGAGTTCCAGGACTCGAGTCTCTTAAAACAATCCTAAAGGCGAAGGTGGTCAGTATTCATGCTTTGATTAAATGATTAAAGTTGTCCTCTCTGACCTCTAAATTGGGCAAAGAGGTAATTAATTTAATTAATTCTGCCCTGCAGCAATTCTGTGTTTTAGGTGGACTAGACAGCATGCATCTGATGAATGTTGAGCACTGACTGAATGAGACTTGACTTGGAAAAAATAGCTTCTAAACATCTCACCAAGAGAACAAAGGATCAATGAATCAACTTTTAAAGCACAGGATTAAAGTTTTTAATTTTTTTAAAAGCGACTGATGCTTTATAATAAGCTGGTATGATTTTGGATCGGTTTCGTCGACATGAGATCAAAATTGTGGGAAATGCTGAACCTGCATAGTACCACCGATTAAACAGGATATGACAATGTCCAGTAAATCAAGAGGAAAGAACAGTGATTATACACTGTGTCTTCTTCACATATATTCAGAATGTGTTGTAGGGTTAGTTTAAAACACATAGATTGCTCATTCATGCATTCTGTGGGAAAACACTGGCTGTTTCCTTGATTATTTAAGCCAAAGAGAGGGGCTTCTGCTTATTGTCAGAACAAAACTGTCTCTATGAAGCATGTTCAGTGGGGAACATGAAGTGGAGCCAACACTGGAGCTAGATATGTCTAACTGTGTGAGATACTGTCGTTTTGTCACCCCCTTGTTTTGGTTTTTTTGAGCAAACACCATTATGTAAATTTAGCCAAGCATTATTCTCCCCAGCTGTTTTCTTATACTTGTGATGAGACTGCTTAAATGCTGTTGAGTGCTAGTTAATAAACACACACCTGCCAACACTTCTGAAGCCACTTTTCTCCCATGATATTTCCCAAACTGTGCATGGACATAATTCTAATTTCCACAAACACCCTCTTTGAAAACATTTATTTTATAAACACTGCTTAAAATTTCAACCCATCTGTCACTGTAACCGAGTTGCCCACAACTCGATTCAAGAGGCATATTTACATCTGCTCACAATGCACGGCGTTGGCTGACCAATTGCATTCTAAATGATTTTCCTCACTATATTGCTGCTGTTGCTTGGATCACTTCAGCACACTTGGCTGAGAGAATACAATCAAGTGTGACTATTGAAAGCTTAGCAGAACAAAAACAGTGTGTCGAGCCATATGTGCTTCTCATCAACTGTGTCAAACAGTTGACAGTCCGACTCTCGAATCTACACTTTGGCTGTGTTCATTTGTTTGCTTTATAATGTCTGCTGCTAAAAAAAGAAGCTCCGAAGCTATTCTATCTTTTACACATGACAAACCCTGTACTTTCAGAATTTGTTTTCACACAGGCAGCGAGGCTGTACCTGGTGGTTCACACAGCTTTTTGATGATGTCATCATCACATGGGGAATTCTGCAGTGACTTTTTTATATGCAGTTTTAGATTCATATAATTTTAGAACCTGGTATAAACTGGCTCAGTTTCATTGACTCTTTACACACAAGACCCTAGAATTTAGGGAGGGTTTTATGTTACCAATCAACCAATCAATAGATCAACCAACCTACCGCTCAATCAGGCCACCACTAGATAAACAAACTCATCAGCAAACCAATCAATGGATCAAACAACTCTCAAACCAGTTAATCAAGCAGTAGCTCAACAAGATAACAATCAATAGTTTAATCTTACAACCAACCAACCTATCAAAAGATAAACCAACCAACCAAACAGTTAGTGAATCCAACAGCCTACCAGACAACCAATTCATTAAGAGATCAACATCCTACCAACAACCAGTCATTCAATAGATCAATCAATCATCCAACTTACTAACCCAACAGTCATCCCATAAATATGAGGTGAATGGGGCTCAGGTGGTTTGAATTTGTCCCATGATCGGTGTGTTGCCGGTTCGAATCCCTGCTCTGGCCGTCTCGGTTGTTGTGTCCTTGGGCAAGACGCTTCACCCCGTTGCCTGCTGGTGGTCAGAGGGCCCGGTGGCGCCTGTGTCCGGCAGCCTCGCCTCTGTCAGTGTACCCCTGGGCAGCTGTGGCTGCAATGTAGTAGCTTGCCACCATCAGCATGTGAATGTGTGCCTAAATGGGTGAATGACTGAATGTAGTGTAAAGTGCTTTGTGGTCTTCTGACTAAAAAAGCACTATACCATTTACCATAAATAGATCAACCAACCATTAAAAAGGTTAACCTCCCAGACCAACTATATTTAATCAGCAAAATCAAACACATCAATCAGTCAAAGTTAAATGATGTAAAGATTATATCTGTTAGCTTAACATTATTTATTGAGCTCTTATGAAATAATTTACTTGGTTCTTTGGCGTCGATGTGTTCACAGGTTTGACCTCCTGGCCAATGGAGGGGCATCACTGACCCTGAGTTTTGAGCGTTCTCCATTTATCACTCAGTACAGAACTGTGTGGGTTCCATGGAACGTCTTCTATGTGATGGACACACTGGTCATGAAGAAGGTAAATTTTGGCACAGTTTTCTATATAGATCACATGTTACATCAAAATCAAAATGTAGTGATTAACCACAACTGCCACTCAGTTAAAGGGTTTTCAAAAAAAAGCATCGGAAGTTTTCATAGTAGCTTGTAATCATTTTGACCTGTTAAATATGTACAATGACTAAAAACAGAGGATATTAAGACTTAATTTTTCATGAAGCAGGATGATTGTTCATGATTTATATTCTGCCTGACACTGATTATTGAAATAATCGACTCATGGCCTGAATGAAGAAGTTATTTATATTAACAAACAGAAAATAGTTTAACTACTTGTGTCTGCTTATTTCAGGAGGAGAATGACATTCCAAGCTGTGACCTGAGTGGCTTCATCAGACCCAGTCCAGTGATTGTTGCCTCACCTCTCTCTAAATTTTTCAGAGGATCACACGATGATGGTCCCATCATACCTGAAACTCAGGTATAATAAACCTATTTGAATGTTGCTGACCAGATATTCCACCCATTATCCAGTATATCCAGTAAACTGTAACAACTGAGTTAAGAACTAGGTCTGATTTGGGAAAATTAGATTGTGAAAGATTAGAATGTGGTGAGAATCTGCCAGAGCTGCCAAATGGTAAATGGTCTGTACTTGTATAGCGCTTTATTTAGTCCGTGAGGACCCCAAAGCGCTTCACACTACATTCAGTCATTCACACAAATGCTGCATATACCATGTGTAGTCTAGATGTGTATGAACCATTTAAACTTTGTTTAGCTGTAATTGTAACAAAAATATACACTGAGCTAATACTAGTATTAGTAACAATGTTACTAGTAATAATAATCATAAAATTTGTGTTGACAATGAATTGATAACAGTGATGAATTTGCACAGGATATTATAGATCAATAATGCACTTCATCTAAGTTTTGCAGTAATTTGTGTTTTAAATTAGAGTCAGGCAAAACCGTTTAGGACAGACTGTAGTACAACTATTAATTATGTACGTATTAAAGGTCAATTTTGTTTGAACCAGTTTGACAGAAGTGTGCAGAAATTAGAATGTTTTTTTTCTAAATGCTCTGTGAGGTTTTTCTTTTGAAGCTAAATTATTGCATAGAGAATTTTTAATGAAGTTCTGATTATGTTTTCTCAGTGAAAAAAATGTGGTTGGATATTTTTTCTATATCCCCCACCCTTTGTTCTGACAGAAGGTGAACTTTCACTGAACTGGCAAAGCGTCATTGAACTCAATCTGTGACTTAAGCGTTCCATATATTTGGAGCAATTTTAAAGCTTTTATGAGCCAAAAATCTCCTGTATTTAATGTTAGTTGTTGGAATTAAAAGAAATATCCTCCCTCCTTCTGCTGTGCTAAAACCTGTTTTTATTGCAGAATGCAGCTTTGTTATATGTATTGATTTGTATTTGAATGTTTATGGATTTTGAAATAGCTGTTGCATGCGTTCTGAGGCAATGACCATACACTAAATTATTATCAGTTCCTCTGGTTTACTTTGAAATGGAAGAGGTTTTTTCATAACATCCTCCTCAGGATTGGTATTAGGGACACAAATATGTGCACATCTAAATGTATTTCTTTCACTTTGAAAACTTCTAAGCACACATAAGTGTGTGAGCATCTGTGTGTGTGTTAGAAAGGAAGAAAAGAGAAGTATTTTGCTTGTGTGGCTTCAAGATGAATTGAGTCTACTGAAAACAGTGAAGAAGAGCTGAAGTGTGTGTGTTTTGGAGTTGGGCTCTTTGTCATCACATTGCATTAGCCAGTCTCCAGAGGAAGTGAAACAGACGACAGTAGTTTAGAGTTTTACAACCCGAACCCGAGCTCCGTGATTACTTTTTTATTTGCCTTGTGTCTGTGAATCCTCTTGTAATACTGCAAAAAAGATGAAGTGTGTGATTCAAGTAAGTATGTCTGCATATGTGGGGGCAGCTGGAAGGCAAGCCAACCAGTAGTGGCTGGATACCTTTTGGTGAGTTGGGTTCATCAGATAGAAGACCAGTGAAAAGGGCAGTCTTGCACAGGATGTAATGGATATGTAATGAACACTTAATGTCCAGATAATGAAAAGCCAATCGTGCTGAAAAAAGTATAACACCGGAACGGTCAAAGGAAGAGGAATAGTTCCCTGAGGACCCTTTTTCTGAATAATCTTTTTCTTAATGGTCTTCCTCTTTATCAAATGTGTTCCTTCACTTGTCTCTGTCACTGCACCCCAATTAAAAATGTGGATATTTTAGTAATTAGAATAAAAGCTGATTCCGTAGCAATCATTTCCACAGACTAATTTTCAGTATTGGTTTACCCCATGCATGTGTCGGTTAAGGTACCTTTCCCTTCCTCAAACTCTCCAAAAACATCCATTCATCCATCCATCGTCTACACCTGCGGGGAGCGGGGGGGATTGGTTCTTGGTTATCTCCAGTGGTCATTAGGCGAGAGGCGGGTGCTCCCTGGACGGGCTGTCGCTCCATCACAGGACAACGCAAAGACACGTCTTCATACCTAACAGCAATTTAGAGAGATACATTTTTGGAAGATTTCAGAGTGCCCAGACTAGAGAGATTCTATACATTTGAACTCTTCGCAGAAATCCAGGAGCTTGTTGTTGTGAGGCAACAGTGCTAACAAGTGTAACGTCATGCAGCCCAAAAAACACGCATGTTAGGTTCATTCTTAAAAACATTCTGCTAACATGTTCAGGTTTGTCGGTGTTAACGTTGTGTATCAGTTAATTATGAATGGTTCACGGCTGATGAGACGGAGTGCTTCTTACGAATCAGTGTCCTTTTTTGCCTCAAGTAAAGCAGTTCAAGCATCTTTTTATGTTGTTCGCACGTTATGGTAGGATCGGACCGGAGATACACAGGCAGATGTTCCAACTCGCACCTATAGTCATGACATGACCTTTCTCATCTGGCAGTACTGGACTCTGCCTCAGGGCTACGGGAAAGAACTTCTTACCTGTGGGTGAACTCGGGGTGGAGTGGCGATGGATGGATGGATGGATGGATGGATGGATGGATGGATGGATGGATGGATGGATGGATGGAGTTCTCTATAAACTTGGTTAACAAAGTTGAGTTTTGATCGTTTTTCTGTTTGTTTGTTGTTTTGTTGACAGGTTCTCCAAGAAGAAACTTCAATTCCAGGCAGTGATCTAAACCTGGTCTACCTTAGCTCTAGAGCTGCAGGATATAAACCAGTTCTCAAAGTTTCCATGACACAATCATCAATTCCTTTCAATCTGATGAAGGTGAGAGGTGTATCTTTTTAGTTATCTAAAAACAATTGTTATACAGCACACCACTTTAATGCAGAATCCATACCAACATCTTCTTGTTCAGCATGGTCACACAGAGTAATTGAAGCAATAGTTAACCTTAGTGACCTTTATGTCATTGTTCTTTTGATACAGGTTCACCTGATGGTGGCAGTGGTGGGTCGCCTCTTCCAGAAATGGTTCCCTGCCCAACCAAATCTGTCCTACACTTTTATCTGGGACAAAACAGATGCCTATGGTCAACGTGTCTTTGGACTGTCAGAAGCAGTTGGTGAGCAACAAATAAAACATCTAAACACTGTGTTCTGCAGATGTTTGGTGTATTCTTTTTCTACTACTTAACACTTAGTTTCATTATCATTGATAAGATACATTTGTAATTCATTTTATCATCTCAAAATAAACTTCTGCATTGTCTTCATGTCAATTTAAGGATTTCATAGAAGCAAGACATTGCTTAAAGGACGGCTGTTTTTTTGCGTTAGATTGTATCATATACTAAACTTCCAAGCCCATTTCACTCCTACCATTTAGCCACATTAGAGATACACCGACAAATCATTTGTTGACTGGATTTCAGTTTAATGGACCTGAAATCATGCACCTATTTACCTATGTGAGTGTTACCAGAGCATTCTGACAAGAAAATGTATTGATGTGAGTCAAAGTTAGCTATTTTCACCATTATTAAGGAGTTTAAAATTAAGTCAGAGGAAGCACAGAGGTGTAATTACCTAAACCTAACTACATTGAACATTTAACTAAATATCGAGACACCTCTGCAGATAATTCAGGCTGCAATACATTGAGAGAGAGCCAGACTTAAAGCAGATAACAGGAAGGGTGAAAATATTACAGCATCATTGTTCTCTTTTACCCTTTTGTTGAAAGTCGTAAGAGTTAAGGTAAAAATGTATTTCCAGATAATACACACAGAGTGTACTGTTTCAGTAATGCTAGCAGTGCTAACTGTGCAAATCGCTAATGTGAGATACTAAATACAATTTAAAGTCTGTAGTTATTTTGTCCTAGTCTTAAAATATTAAAACCATGTTTTACAGTGAAAGCTCTTATATACAGACAAAGGTATATCACCTCTGCTCCTAATCTAAATAAATGACTTTTTGCAGCATTGAAGCTAAAACAAATGTAGATGCTGTTTTTGTTTTTTTATCTTGTCATATTAAAGTTCTTAAACCGACATCAGAATTCACTTATATCAGTACAAGCAGGTTAAAGCTTTACAACAACCCAAGGTCAGAAATCAAGCACAAAGTTCTGATTAGTGCTTTTCTAAGCCAAATCCCTCATTGGCGTTTAAGCCAACATAACGGTTGTTCTTGGCATTTTAAGGGTACAATATAAAGCAAAACTGTAGGGCTATTTTAGCCTACAAACCAACATTTTTCCTATACCACATTTTAAGAGATTCTGAACAGTTTTGCACAAATTTTATTCAGATAAAAAATGTTTCCAAACACATTATCATCTTGAACATGATCTCAAGTTGTTCTAAGTTGTTATCTCACGTTAACCTTCAACAACTATGTGCATGTGATCTTTGATTGATCTGTTTATGGCCTAATCTTCAGAAAATTAGCTTAAAAGATGTCTTCAGACTTTCCAGTGGTAACCTGCAAGTCAGACTGAAAGCAGTAATAATTGTCCACAGAGGAGAAAGACGGTGACAGCTTGAGCCGTTAATATATCAGTGTCATGGCATCCCTTTTAAACTCATTTTAGGCTTATAGTTTGATTTTAATATGTCTTAACAGACTAATCTTATAACAAAATCGCTGACAGTAGGAGAGGCCTGTGATGTGCATACCACCTGTGGTATGATCTTCAAAATGAATGGCATTCTTTTGTAACTGTTAATAAATACAAATGATTCATGGGAGAGCAATGGTGTCACCAGGATCAAAAACTGCTGCTGCCTTTCACTAAAATCTTACCTTTCTAATGATCAGTGAGACATCAAAGGAGGATGGAAATGCATTAGACACAAATGTGTTCTGCACTTATTACTGGTGATTGATTCTTCACATGTCTGACTCATCTCGAAAAAGCCTTCTGCTTCTGTGAGTGACCTCAAACCTCACGGCACTGTGGGTCCAGGGACTAGTTCTTACAAAGGGAAAGTGTATGATCTGAACTGTAAATTCAAAGACAAAAGCAGCATTGAAAAGACAAAATGGCATCTTAAAAGGGTTTGCTGTTGTACATTTCCTGCTTTACGGTTAATATGAGTAATCCTGCATGATAAAGAATAAAACAGGTGAGATTAATGAATTTGTTATAGTATATACAGATACATCTTAGAAAAGAAAGAAATCCATTAAAATAAATACACAATTGAATACATAAAGAGTAATAAGAACATTTAATAATACAATAATAGTAATATAACAATCAGAACTTGTGGTTCACAGAAACAGAAAATATTAACTTTAGAGTGATATGAAAGCTCCATCCATCCATCCATTTGTATTGATGTTGTTGTCACATATTTTTATTCCACAGAGGAAAAACGAGAAAAGAAAATGTTTACAATGAACCAAGTTAAAAATAAATACATGTAAAAAAAATCTGCAAATTATTATGACATAAACATATTAATATTGACCCATTTGCAAAGTTTTGCATTTTGTCTTGATTTACACTATGTCCGTTTTTACTTGTTTTTGACATTGAGAGACAAATGTAATAGGTAAATCTACTTCACGTTTTATTTACTATATATCTGTCATTGCATTATGTATACCTTTTCAGTACTGTTTGATTAAAAAATATGCCCTTTTTCTATGTGTATCCAACAGTGTCAGTGGGGTTTGAGTACGAGTCATGCCTGGATCTTATCCTGTGGGAGAAGAGAACAACCATTTTACAGGGTTATGAGATGGATGCTTCCAACATGGGAGGGTGGATGCTCGACAAACATCACATTCTGGACGTACAAAACGGTAGGAGTCACGACAAAAACCCAACGTCCTCAAGTAGATGCTTCCGTGCATACTTTATTAAGTTAGGCCTACACACCAAGATCAACAACAAACATTTATTTTCTAATTAATCTGGATCATTGCCTGCTGAAGTTTTTAAATGCAGCACATACAAAAGTATGCATAAGATTTGAATAAGCAAGTCCTGAAAATATTTTCCCCTGGAGTGTCTCCTTGTTTCTCCACACCATTACCTGGTTAATTGTATGTTAAGAAGTGAGAGGTCAACGCTAATAGCAGGGTAAAAGTATATTCATTCATTCAAGCAGTTGCCAGTGTGATTGTTTTCATGCAGACTTTGGTTGATGGAGCGTCACAAACACTGTGTGTGTATGTGTGTGTGTTCCTTTTTGGGGTCTTTTTGAATTTTTCCAGCTGGCCAGAGGTATTTTAGGAGCCTTTTATCTCCCTCCTTTTCTTTTTCTGAGACACACTTACATTTACACACACAGATCTTCTGCTCAGTCTTACATCAGTCACTTTGTGATTCCTGCCTAGTCTCATCTCATCTCCGAACACACTTGGCTTTGTCTTATAATGTGTTATCCCACTGCCTCCTTTAATATGTCTTTAGCTGTGTCTCTAATAGAATCGACAGTTGTAAAAAGTTTCACTGCTGCTTTTTGTCCGTGGGAGAAACCAACATGTTTCTTAGAAAAAAAACACAAGACTGCACACACATAGATGGAACAGAGTTAGAGCTGGATTATTAAGACTCCCTAAAATAAGCTACCATGTTCTATGTCCAAAGCAACTAGCTTTATCAGAAAAAGAAAAGCTTCACAGGAGCTTAAAAAGCCTCAGCTTTCATTTTTTTAGATTTAGCGTTAGGGTCACGGTATGGTAAAAATAGAAGGCATAGAAACATTTGTGAAGTACGCCCCAAATATGTGAGATAGGTACAAAAGGTATACACTATTGAATTTAAAAAGGTTATACTTTCTTTTTAACATAACTCTGTAACAACTGCAGCTTCTAAATTTACAAGATAATGATGTCAACATTTTGAATGAAGTTAAAAGGACTTGATTATAGCTCACCAAAAATGCTGACTGGTCATTCGTAGCCAAAGGTGAGGGTTGCTTTGGTAAGCTTGTGGTGTGTTTGAAGATGTTACTGTCAGGGTGTACCAAATGTATTACTTAGAGATTCACCAACCAGAGTTTTATGCCTAATTTCTGGGAACCCCGGAACACCAATATCTGTTTTTTATTTTTTATTCTAAGATGTTGATACAGATTTCAGCCATTTCCAGTTTCTACTGAGGAAGTAATATTAAAAGCTCTCCAAATAGGGGATGTTTTAATGTAAGGAGAGGTAATGTCACACTGTGTGAGATAAGAACATTTGAAAAACAGGGCTTTTAAAACAAGGACAAGACATTCAAGTTAAAATTTTAAGATGTCCTTAGCATATTATGTTAGCAAAACTGTTACGCCTGCTCTCCACTGGAAGCATAAGCAGCACATCCCGTAATAGACGCGTTTTACTCGGGAGCTCAGCAACTCTTCTATTACAACCTGCTTTGCTAGGAGTCAAAGGGGGTAACATAAAAGATTGTGTCAAACCTTTCTAGATTTCTAGACAAAAAGGTAAACCAAGGAATTTGCAGAAAATCAAAATACAGGGGAAAACCCCACTCAAACTGTTACCAACAGTTTGTTTTCAGACAGGAAGAAAAACTTCCACCAATTACTAAAACTTCACAATTAAAGCATTCAGCTCTCCAAATCCTAGCAAACAGAGTAACACTATAGCCAGACCATAAAAGAGGAGATATGGGGAAAGCTCTACAGTTCAGAAGCTGCCCACTGAATGAAGGTTATCTGGAGTATTTTAAAGCAGCATATGCCTCTTGTCAGCTGCTGATTGGTCGATGTGTTCTTTAGCTAGTCCAATTGGAATCCATAGAGGCCTTGGAACAGGAACTCTCAAGCAGCCATTGATCAGCGGATGCTGGAACACCTAGATTTGCATATGGAAGGCTGTCTCCTCTCCTTCCAGGCCAGGGGACCGTAACAACATCCCTTCCCACCGGGAGTGTTTTAGACGCATATCACCTGCGAATGCATGCTGATCCTGGGAGATCCTAAAATCTCAGGACAATTGCAATTGCATAATTGAAAGGGTAGTATGCAAAAAAGATTTTTATTCTAGCTAAGTACGATAAACTCACCATCCACTCCCAAAACTGCTGATATTTCTGTCCATGCCTTCTCCATTTTTTAAGTTGTCCTTGTAAAAATTATCAATGTTATCATATGAACTGGGTGGTTCTCCTCTTCAGGGATTAAATTCCCACCGTCCATGATAAAACACTGATTTGCTGTCTAGTCTAATCTAATCTGCGTAAAGCGTAAAAAATAGACCCGCCAAGTAAATTTAGGAGAAGGCGGCGACACATGCACTTCTGGGAAGTGTCCGCTTCTCGCCGCTTTGCGGCCGTTGGAAGATGACCCATTGAGTATAATAGCAGTTATCAGCTGCGTATTACGCTTCGCAGATGAAATTAGGGGTTAGATTATTTTTAACACAATTAGCAAACCAAACTGTGAACTGTTCTCCCTGCTTGTATTCCCCTGATCTTCTGAGATTTTCAAAATTTAAAATCCAGCATGTCCAGCAGAGGTCAAATGCTCAAAAAGGTTAAACACAGCAACTTAGCTTTAATATATTTAGCCTTCCTATTTTTTTCTGAAGGTTTGCTTTTTTCTCTAAAGAGTAACTAAACCCCAAAACAACTTTTTTTGTTTCTAAACTGTATAAATGGATATTTACCAATGCAATCTTTCAGTTTCTGGGGATTTTTTTACATTTTTGTGTAAACTTGTTTAATTCTACACTTTTTGGTCTAAAAACGTCTTAGTGCTGCCCCCTTAGGGTTGAACGGTAGCTACTGCATTCGAATTTTGTGATTGGTGGAGAGCGGTACATCTTTACGTCACAGGCATTGACTGTGTCACAGCAGCCATGGTCTCACAGACACGCCCCGTGGGTTTGGGTATAAAACTATCAGACATACCGGCTAGTGATGGGAATTCCAGCTCTTTTTGGAGAGCCATTTCTTTTGGCTTGGCTCACCATAAAGAGCCGGCTCTTTCGGCTCCCAAGTGGCTCCTCAGATCTTCTGTTGCTTAAAGTGTATGTGTCACCAAAATTAATGCAAAACGATGTGTACCAAATGTTCCAAAACAAGCGGGGGGGAATGAAAAATGAAATAAAAACGGCTCCCAATGACGAGCCGACTCCAATCGTTCACTTCAAAGAGTTGGCTCCTAGAGCCGGTTCATTCGCGACCGACACATCACTAATACCGGCCCCGTGGTGAGTTTGGAGTTGGATTGCGTTTTTCAGGTTACCATTATTATCACATTAGCACTTAGTTAGCATAGCTAACATACTGTTTTGAACATTAGCCTATGGGTTAGGGGTAACCTTAGCCTATTTTAGCATTACCATTCAGAGACTGGACCCATCCCGTCTCTCTCTCCCTTAGCAGCAGCGCCAGCCTCGGGGAGCGCTGACTCAGCGCCCCGAGCCAGCGGCTCGAGTTGATACGGCTCGCGGCCGCTGGGCTCTATAAAGCCTCCCTCTACTCTATCTCTGGTGACGCCGCTGGCTCAGGGCGCCGAGCCAGCGCCGCCCGAGCCCAGTGCTGCTGAGCCAGAGAGAAACAGGATGAGTCCGGTCTCTGAGTGGTAATGCTAACATAGGCTAAAGTTCAAAACAGATGAATGTTGATCTGATCGATCAGTCGCAAAACTGCCAAAGTCGCTTTGGTCACTGTCCATGTTTCAGTGTCATATTAGGCGAAGTGTCACTGTCCTCCTGAACACACCCCCATGTTCCTGCTTCCGCTCATCCTCCACACTTGGCCACGCCCCTCCGTTCTTTCTGGCACCGCCCACTTTGTAGAATTTTTCAAATGTTGTCTGGGGGTGGGGTTATGATTTTTCAGGGGGTTCAGTTACACTTTAAGTAGCAGCTTGAATAAATTGCCAACATGCCTGTGTAGAAAATATACTTTCCGTTTTAATCTTCTTACACTTCTAGTGCTTATTCTGGTTTCATTTGTGAACTGATACTCAAAACAGCTAGTCTTGGGTAAGCATGCTGTTTCTACATAACAATGAGTGTTGTTGTTGGTGTTGTGGCCTGGTAGTGGTTAGCTCTGCTGCATTCACTGATTGAAAAATAATTGGATTTCCTTTGATCAAAAGTGGATTTTTAATTGATGCATTTACAGCTTTTTTTAAAGTATAAGTACAAATTAAAACAATCTTGAAACGACTATTTAATAAGCTACTTAACCTTTATTACCAATCCACGCAGCCCTTTCCTTCTATCTTTTGCTGTCCTTTATCTGACACACAATCCATCAATTTTCTGCTCCTTCTCCTTTCCCTCTCTCTGCAATCCCCATGGGCTTTTAACACATTGTTACCCAGTTCAATTCAGTTTGTGTGTGTGTGTGTCTGCGAGTGTGTGTGCGCGTTTGTGCGCGCGAATGTGTGTAGAGTACAGGTGTAATTTGTGATTTTCTCTTTCTATTTGGTGCCTTGGGGGATGGAACTGGAGTGCTTAATGTGGGTCTGTGTCTTTGAGACTAAAACCCTTCCTATGAGCATTACCATGATTTTGTTTGAGGTGAAAGCCCAGCGTTCATCTTTATCCAGCATCGCCACGGTTGATTGGATGGGATCATGTGTTTAATTTAATTTTAAAGCATTCTTTTTGTCAGTTCAACAGCTACCTTTTTAAAACAGAATTATATTTATTTGTATAATAGCTTCTCAGTGATCATGGAAGACGACACTGGTCAATCAGATAATGAATCAGAACACTAACTAGCAGCAGCTTTCCAGACAGTTACAGTTATTTAGAGCACTGGGTCCTGTTCAACCACATGAAATAAATGAGATGTCAATAATGCCTTTAGGCTGTGCTTGTTTGCATCTTATGTATGCAGCAGCTTTTAGACTGTATCTGCTTTGCAGATAATATACCAGAAATCGAAAATGTTCGTCTTAAAATCCTTAAAGCAAAGATGCAGTTATGATGTCTGATTTGGCCCAGACCAGTTATAGGTTTATACATAAAATAAAATCGGGCTTTTTTACACTCATTGGTCACTTTAATAGATACACCTAGCTAGTAATGGATTGGACCACTTTTGCCTTAAAACTGCCCTAACTCCTCTTGACTTAGATTTAACAGGGTGTGAGAAACATTCCTCTGAGATTTTGGTTCATATTTCCATGATAGCGTCAAACACTTTCTACAGATTTGTACGTTGTAGTCAAACAGATGGATATGCTCAGCAACAATGCTCCCACACCATTATACCACCACCACCTGTCTGAATAGTTGATGCAAGGCCGGACGGATCCATGCTTTATTCAGTTCATGCCAGATTTTGACAACTAAAACTAAAACTCATTACACTAGGTTGTCCTGTCAGGTCAGCTCCACTGTCCCTGTGGTACTTCTCAGTGTATCCTATATAGCAATAACCTGGAGTTAAATGTGAGACCAACACTGAAAGGGGGCAGATAGAAGGGGAACTCTTAAGAAAAGGGTGGGAGGAAGACTTTCCTTTGGTGCTCAGCTGATTTTACGGACTGAGCTAATCTCGTGCCTGATTCATTCCAAACATAAGACTGAGAAAGCAATGGCTGAAATTTGACTCTGTGTGCTGCACAACTTTCATGTTTTATCCATCCAACAGAACCCCAGCTGCAAAGGATCATAAGTTAAACCTGCACACAGAGGAAGGTGGGCGAAATGGAAAGGCTTTATTTATTTGGTCTGTTTTGACTTTTAAACAGAATGTCTTGAGAATGTATTTGGGCACAAAGCAGGTGAAAAACATTTGAAAGTTAAGTCCTTCCTTTAAAAGTCCTTCCTTTAAAAAAACAGTTTGGGCAAAGTTTATTTGTTTGTAGATAAGTAAGGAAGTAAGACAGTATAGTTTATTTATTAAGAGCTTGCCAAACATAAATCACAGTTAAGTTATACAGAGTAAAAAAAACTAGCATAAAACACACAGAAAAAATCTTGACATAAAAGCCTGGGAGAACAAAACGGTTTTTATTTGGTTTTGAAAAAAAACCCTCCAAAGACTCAGGAAAGCGAAGCTGCGGGAGCAAACTGTTCCACAGTTTGGAAGCTACAGACGGAAAGGCCTTGTCCCCTTTAGTTTTTAGCCGAGTACGTGGAGCACAGGGGTGTCACTAGAACTAATACTGTACTGGGGCACACCTGGGGCACAAAGAATTCATGAGAGCGCTCAAAGTGCGCAAGAAAAAAACATTTAGCACTTATTTATCATAAAAAAACAAATAGTTCTTTAAACTATTCGATCATATCAGATTATGATGTTGTTAGATCTTTGAATAACCACCTGAAATGTACTACAATATGCAGTACACTTTACTCTAGACTTCTAAACCATTACTGATAAAAGCAAAAAGGAAGAGGAATGAATCTTTTTGAAATATCTATTTCAGTAAACATCTGCAAATTGAACAATTACAAAAGTAAAAAAATAAAATAAAATAAAGCACCCCTACATCTCTGGGTTATTTTATTTCCATAGTAGAAGAATAAATGAACAACTGGTGTGTGTCTCTTCGAGGAATCATTTTTTGGGGATTAAACTGTAACATCTTGTTTTCATTTTTGTAAAGTGGTCCATCACTTGGCTGCTATTAGTTTGAAGCAACATGAAAATATTACTGTGTATTTGCTGTACAAATATGTACATAGCTCAGAGTCTCCTATCTGCATTTTTTATTGTCTTCAGTTTTCACATGTGATTATAAGAATAGTGAAAGCTGCTCCGTTTACAGTTATCCCACCCTTACTTGTGACAAAAACGTCACCTGACCAAAAAGCATTCTTTAAGAAACTGACAGGTTTTTTGTTTTCCAAAATTGATATACTTATCTCCCAGGCAAGGGTCCTATAGTCATCCTGGCAATAGTGTAGTTCTTTGTAGCTTAAATAGCCTACTAAAGCCTTCATACTGACTTTTGGTGATAATCTGCAAATGTAGCCTATAATAATCTACACAGAGTCAGAGAAGGTGACTCTGACTCTGTGTAGATTATTATAGGCTACATTTGCATATGCAGCAAACTTATTTAAGTTTGCCATTAAACCATTGATCAAATCACAGCACTGGCTGTTACCAGGATAAATGTTAATGTTACCGTTAATGTGGACAATCATCATACCTCCCTCGTCCTCCTCATGTTATGATGTGAGGTTTTAGTTATTTCATTTCCTTATTCAGTTCACCTTACTCCTTTAGTTACTACTTAGTGTTTTTGTTGTCAGTTGTGTTTTTTCCTTCCACTACGTTTTTTCACCCTCAGGTGCTCTTATGTTTGGTTTCTCATGTCTGTGTTCATCCCTTAATTATTTTCTTAGGTTCCTATTGATACTTAGTAATTCCTTTTTCTAGTCCCTCTTTAAAGAATTCTTCCTTGTAGACTTATATCCTTAGTTCTGTTTTCTTCGCTCTAATGCTCTCCAGTTTCTCTTAGGTTCCTAGTTAGTCCTTATTCCTCTTTTGTATAGTCCTCTGTCTAATCCTTATGTTTTGCTCTTGGCCTTCCTTTGCTTCCCTAGCCATTCTGCCTTCCATCCCAGCTACTGATTGTTTCCACCTGCTCTCTCCCTCTCACCTGCAAATGCTTCTCCTAATTAGCACTTAGCCATCTCCCTGCCACTTACACACCTCCTCAGTATACTTAAGCCTTCCTCTGACAGTCACTACTCGCTGGTTCGTCGTCAAACATCCCTGTACTGTTCCTGTTTACCTGTCGCTGCATTTTTCTCATTCTCCTGAGTTTATGTAAGTTTGTTGTTCTGTTTTTTAATAAATTTTAATCTCATTTTTCGCTGCATTTGGGTCTTTTTAAACACTTAACATGACACCTCATCTCTCCTCACTGCTCAGGAAGAATTTTCTGATGTCCATCTCTGAATAGTTTATCAGAAGGCTATGTTTAGTTTTACAGTAGGACAGCTTCACAAACAGTATAGTTATTTTTACAGGGCTCTCTCTACAGTATACGTATAAATCATTATTAATTGTCCGCATGTGTGCATGCAGCCTACGCATGGTGGTGGAGTGTGTGTGTGAGGGAGAGAGCACAAGCTGGTAAACTGTTGCTAAATTTAGGCTAAAATGATGCTAAGCATTGGAAAAACAGATGCTAATTATGCGGGCAACATTCTCTAACAGCGATCAACTTGTCATTTTTTCTGTCAAACAAGTTGTGAATTTGTTATAACATTAAAACAGGGGACGATTTACTCTGTGCTCAAAGTGATGTGACGAGCTCCAGCGGTTTCCACTGTGTCTGTGTGTACAACGAAACACTCGGAACAATCATATTAACGATTTTCATTGGTCGTTGCGTTCAATCTTACCCAGCAACAAAGGTGCTGTTTCCTGATTGGCTATTGTGGTCTCTTTCTTTTTTCTTTTTTTTTTTTTTTTTTTTTGTTATTGGCTGGTAAGTGACAGGCTCGAGTGATGACTAAAAGCAGGCACACAGATGCGCTCATTCCAGCAAGAGCAGCGCCATAATTTTACTGTGCCACTTGAGACTTTTACTAAGGCACGTGCCCCAGTGAATAAGGTCTAGTAACGGCCCCGGTGGAGCAACCAAGAGATTCTGGGCTTGGGACCGAAGACCTAAAGCGACAGAGTGTTTGTGTAAAAACTGACACGAATAATCAGGAGCCTGGCCATTTAAAGCCCTGTAGGTGAGAACAAAAACTTTAAACCAAATTATAGACTCTACTGGGAGGGAAATTTATTATAATTTTTTTTTTTATGAAAGAAGCAGGAATGAAAAATAGATCTGATTTATGAGTCAAAGCCTATTGAGAAGTGAAAGGGAACTGTAACCAATGTTTTGGTTACTGGGGGAAAAAAAGCAACTGTCGGATTTTAGAACGCAGGTGTTGAGGAGCTTTTATCAAAGTCTCTGTCTTTTTTGTGTCTAAACTAGAGATATGCTGGAGAGCCAGTCACTGATCCGAGATGATTATTGGACGAGGTTGGACAGCCTATCCAGCTGGTGCGGTTTAAAAGATGAATACAATGAGATGTCATCTGCATAGATGTGATAAGAGATATATTTGGTCCCTGTGAAACAAGAGTTTAACTCTGATTGACACTATGCTATAATACACATTTGTCATTAACAGCTATAGACTGAATGTGAACATGGAAAATAAATATATCAGCTTGGAAAAGATAATTTAACAAAAAAAATATAGTTTTAAAGCATCATGATTGTAATAATGATTCTTACAGAGAAGTAAATCCAGTGGTGAGCAGCAGACATGAAGCCCTAATAAAGAATGATTTCATTGACACAGTGTGAACCATTATTCGCTTGAGCATTTAGATTCTGTCTTAACAAAGTTTACTGATGTGTCGAAAGGCCCTTGATCCACATCGTTCGGTCTATTTCTGAACTTACTTCTTTTCCATGTTTCGCATTACAGACCATTTCTGTCTGCACCGGTCAAAACATTTTTGAGAACAGAGACAAGAAGTGTCTCACTATATGCATTTGTTACCATAAATAACTGAAATGCCCTGCACCTGTCTCTGTGCCTAAGACATAAGGGCTCCACTTAAAGACACAGGTCAAAAGTCATCATTCTAACTGATAGAGGGCCTTGTAAAAGTATTCATACCCCTGTAACTTTTTCACATTTTGTTACATTACAAACACAAATGTATTTTTATTGGAATTTCATGTAATAGATCAAGAAATTTGTAATTGTGAAGTGGAAGGAATTTAGCCTAAAAAACTTAAAAGTGAGTTGCGTATTTGCTTTCAACCCTTTTATTACTCTCATACCCCTAAAAAAAAAACATTGCTAGCCAATACTTTTAGAACTCATTTTATAGTGATTTTTGAATATCATTGTATACTTGAATATCTTTATTTGTATTTTAATCATGTTTTAATTATTTGGATCTGTCTTTTTACTGCTATTTGTATTTTTGTTTTTATTTCAATCTATTATATGTACTATATGACGAAAGAATTGTCACAGATTTACACTGTGTGTAATTGTTATCGAAGTTCTTTAATAAAAGAGATGAGAGAGATTCCTTCAGATTCTTGGAGGTTTTAATACAGACTTGGTTGATCAACACAAGGAGGTACAGCGTCAACAGAGAAATATGCTATACTGACCTGCCTTCCAAAACAAGACACAGGATTATGTAGGTTCAGTAATCAAGTCACCTATGACATTACAAACAAACATTACTCAGTCGGTAGACAATTGACTTATTAGGCGTAGAAGATTTGATATAGAAGCATAATCAATGTATGTCAGGACGTTCTTAGACGTAAAAGAGAGTTGCCATGCCAACCCAGGCTGTAAGAGTCTGAATCAGCAGGTTTGACCTGACCTAAATTCATACAGTGTCACATAATCAGATTGGTCACCATATCATAAAGAAGAGACACATAGTAACTATTAGTAACTATCAGTATGTGAACTACACAGAACAGACCATTACATTTCTTCCACAATAGTAATTTAATCCATGTAATTTATGCCGGCTCATGGCTGGAACAATCCTCGTTGGAAATCTGTTAAAGGATGCAGAAGACTTGAGACTTCCATTAAGATAACGACCCTTTACATACATTCAGAACTACAATAGTATGGTTATATCAAAGCCGATCTGAATATAATTGAGATTCTGCACCAAGACCTAGTAAATGCCAGTCACTAATGGCCTCCATCCAATGTAACTCTGATTAAGCTACTTTTCAGTACTCAAGCTCGACACACTTCCAAGATTTTTGTATGTTAACAAAAATAAGTTTGCAGGGACCTCTACTCTTATTTGAACACATTACAAAAGAACTTTAAAAACCAATTAAATTCTGACGTTTATTTAAAAACCCAACCTTTATTTAAGTAGATTTATTCAGTGGAATTAAAATCACATATTAAGAAATAATTGATTTAGTTAAAACCCAATTGTTTCACTGGTTAAATGTAATCAATTCAAAGATTTTCCTGAAGGTTCCACTGAAAGATTATGCTTTTTTGTATATCCTGTTTTATATTTGCCAGGAATGCCAATACACTTGATTCAGATGGCTGTGATGCTATTATAAATTAATTATCAACATAACGCAACCCCCTATCCCACACACAAAACCATAAACTGTACCCCCATCTCCAACAAAAATAAAAGAGCTATTTTAGTTTAAACAAATGATGCCATGCTACCCGTCCCTTTGGTCTGGTGTTGTAGTCTGTGAGGATTGAGGTGGGAGGTTATACCCTGAAGGCTCTGGTTCTTATTAACTCTTGGTTGTTGTAAATCTTTTGCAGTATCAGATGGGCTGAATTTTATAAATGTTCCTTTCACTGTGTTAGGGGGATGCTTTGACATCACTTGCTCATTGGTCCTATGGCTGATGGTGGCAGGGTATGATCAGCTTCTTCTTGGAACTGCATCAATTGGTTTCTGATGTTGTTGTCTTTCAAAGATTTTCAGTTTAGTTTAACAAACTGCATATGGCTCTTTTCCTTGTCAAATTCTTTTTGATACTGACAGCGCAGGACACGGCACACGTGACCGTGTTATAGTATCTGTTTGCCATAAACTGTCCCAGTGCCACACCAACTCGCTTCTGAGTTCTTTCTTTGTGTTCTTTTAAAGTTAATTGTAAATTAACATTAAGATAATTGCATCGCAAAAAGGTTTTATCCTCCACCCAAAATGGTAAATGCTGTTTGTGATGATAGCTTAACCTCGTCTACAGTACAGATCAAATCCACAGTTTGTAGTACTTCCTAGAAACATTACCTAAATTGGTTTACCGAGTTCTTTTAAGCCTCAATCAAAGTCTATGTGATGTGACTGAATGTTAAATATTAGATGAGTGTTTTTGACATAGAAAACAAAAAGCTGATGCATGTCACTAACTCTCCAGTTGAACTTAGCTTGGGAAAAAAATATGCATTTACTGTTTTGAACGTTTTTCTTTGTGGTTAGTATTTACTGTGTTTGTTACACCCACGCGTATGGTACCCCACAGTGGCACCCGCTGATCGCACTATGCAGCTGGGTTTATTAGTACCAAACCAGGGAACTGAGACGGGCGTGATGTGCATCTGGCAAAAAGGCTGCTTTACATTTACTCTGTGCTGTGCCAGTGATGTCAAACAGAGTACTGAGATCTAACAGCACACATTTAGAGACAAGTCGACTGTCAGAGGGCAAGAGGAGATCCCTGATAACATATCAAGTGCTTTTAAACTTTCCTATGAGCCTCTCAAGATCCTTTTTGATCCTCTTTTTTTTTTTTGCAATTCGTATGCAAACAACATAACCAGTCTGCAGCATATGTTTAAAGTTGGCCTGTCAAGAGGAGGCTTTTAGGAGGGAGATTTAATTAGAGGCTCTTAAATTCATATTTTGTTGGTAAAATAAAATCTGTACCGTTTGATTTTATATTAATTTATTTATTGGGAAAGGACCATGAGCAAATATGCTGGCACAGAGCATAAAATCATACTTTCTGAGAGACTTAAAGTAGATGTGCAAAAATTTGATTCTTTTTAGTGACAGTATTTTTTAAGAATATACAGTGAACATGGATGGATTTCGTTTCTTCTGCCAGTTATGAATTACACAACTTTTGTCACTTTTTTTGAATAACTAAATGGCCTGTACTGTTACACCCATGTGTATAAATCTTAAGAAGTGTAAGAGGATTTTAAGGGATTACATGTAATACAGTAAATTAAATCTCATCGTAGTAATGGGATAGAGTACTTCAAGCTGATCTGTCTATGGAAATTTCAATAACTTTTTTATCAACCGAGTTAAATACTGTATATTATGCCATGGATTGGGCAATTTGTTGGTGAAAGTCATTCCAACTCCCATGAAAGTCAGCTCTCAGGTTAAACCTTAACTTGTCCAGAGCTTCCTTGTGGGAGATGTTCCCCTTGGAATCCATTGTATACAAGCCTCCAAAGAACACATGGAATCACCGCTCCTTGAAGACGGCAATTCAGTTTTGTTTCTTTAATTTCAAAATCTAAATATAATCAACTTGTATTATTGTACGTATCTAAACCTTAGACCACTTTCCCAGTATTTCCCTCGCATTTCCACTGCCCCTTTAAAGGTGGCAGGAAAGACCCTCGTCTGAAGGGAGCAATTCATCAAGGTTAAAATCTCATCTCGAAAAGATCCATGAAATGACTTAAAAATGAAGTGGGAATTGAATCCAAAAGACATGTGGTGGGCCTCACTGAGGAGAAAACTTTATCAAGAATCTCAGATTTGTCTAAAAAAACATTATAGTCTTACTGTGTGCAACCTCTCTAGAGCACACACAGTGTCATATGAAGCAGTTTTTTGCAACAGCCGAAAAACGCGCAGTGTGAGCCTGGCTTTAGACCCATTTTATATTTGTTAAATACACCAACATACTTAGGAAACAATGCAACAGCAGCTTTACTGAGAATATTTCCCAAAGTTGATATGCCATCTCATTTAACACAATCACTGTGCCTGTAAATTATACAGCTTTCTTTGTTCATGTGACTTGGACATGCAGTACTTTGAAATGTTAGGTACTTAGGTTGCCTAGGCACAGAGAGATTAACGTGACACAGAAGGCCAGGTGTACAGATCCATCTTCTCCAGAGAGGAGTACTCCCCGACAGGTGGACGAATGCACACTGAATAAGTCAATTATTTTGCATAATTGATCCCATGAATGATGGGTAATGAAGTCGATATGGTGTAAGCAATAAGCTGTGAAAGGATGAGTTAACACGATGGTGCCTTCACCAGAAACAATGGCTGCTGAAGTTAAATGAAAATGTTAGCATTTGGAAAGCGAAGGTCTTTAGAAACATATAAGCAACTAAATACTTTCTTGCTTTGCCACAAGCACAATGACAAGTTGATTAAACCATTCTGTTTGTTAAAACGACTTGACTGTACTGTATCATGACCTGTCACAGACTCAGATGAATAGTTCTGTGCATTTCCTTTGCCTCCTTGGTACTGTGCAACTTTTAATAAAAAGATGGTTTGTCTTGTATATGTCAGCCCACAATTCTCAACCAGCATGTGTGGGATGGGCCAAAAAAAACCAAGTCAGATCCCTTAAGATCACAGTTCCAAATCTAAAGCTACATTCAGACCTAACATTACCATCCATCCTGGCTGATCGAAATCACAAGTGGACAGCTTTAAAAGTATGTTTGCTCACAACAGCCAGAAAAAATGTGGCACTACTAACAGGATCTCTCCTCACAGTCTGATAGATATTGAGAACATTTGCAAGGTAAAGTTAGAAAATATTGCCAAATAAAAACGTGGCATGCTATCAGACCCCCAATAAAGAAAACTGAATGCAATAATTTAGGATGTGCACACTTATGCAGCCAGGTAATAGCAGCTTTTTTTGTTTATTATGTTCTCCTAAATTGATTAGATACATTTCAGTGAAATGGTACTCAAATATG
Organism: Valencia hispanica; assembly: GCA_963556495.2. NCBI lineage: Eukaryota > Metazoa > Chordata > Actinopteri > Cyprinodontiformes > Valenciidae > Valencia > Valencia hispanica. The sequence goes on along the minus strand of OY747703.1, from coordinate 50,862,029 downwards.
CATTGATACAGATGAAAAAAGTTTCAAAGTGATTAATCATGGTCCTATTTTTACATCATATCATTTTAACAGGGTGTTTACTATTTTACATCCTGTATGTGCATGTCCACCAGCCTTTGTAGTTCTATAAAACAGAACACAGACCTATTGTTTATACAGTGAGCCAGAGAACCAATTATTAGTGCACTTTTTGAGTCAGATATTCAGGGCAACTCAAATATTGACAGACAGAGGAGCCAGTGTATTCAACTCTCAGAGAGACAAGCATTATTCAGCTGGCTTCATATATTATACATCCATGTATGTGACATATCTTTGGTTGCCTTCTAACCTAGTTTACTTTGTCTGTGGCATATGTAACTGCTTGTATATGCATTACTGAATGCAAAATAGAAGCAGTCTATGTGTTGGAATGGAATAGAATAGAAAACTTTATTTGTCCGACACCAAAAGGTTACATAAATTCATCCTCAACACGGCTCTACAGCTATCCAGAAAACCCACAGCAAACGCAGCTGTCAATATATTATCAACATACATGAGAGTATCTATATACATGTCTTCTTTTTATTGTGGTACAGTTATTGTTTGACTGTATGTTTAATTCTTATCACATCAAGCCTGTTCTTGCTGGGGTTGACCACTCCTAAAGACTTTATGGACTAACCGAATCACAATGTTTTGTATTATCTTTCCCGCCTATTTTGCCCTCGGACATTGACACGCATATTCTGACTGAAAACAGAATTTTGTAGATTTTTGTTTGCCAGATAATACTTACCAGCTGTTTAATTTGTGTAGTTCCTTGTTAAACACAAAAAGCGATTTGACCACTCCCATACCAGCAACGTACTACATTTAGGCCTCGAGATGTAGTGGAGATGACTTGCCGAAGTTCAAATTGATCGAAAGGATGGGGAAGAAAAGGGATTTTAGGGTCTTTGACATGGTTCCTGGTGCCAGACCGGCTGGCCTGAATATTTGACATAACTTTCAACCTTATGAGCTATCTTTAATGAAGCTCGATGAAGAGCTGGTCGTGGTAGTGGTCTAATGCATCTTTGAGACATCCTCTGTGTCTGCTTAGCTTTTTAACTGACTGTTAGATGATCAAGCAACTGTCTGTAAAACATATTTCGTTGCACTCCTGATGCCATCAGTTATGCCCTCTGTGCTGTCCACTGGGTAGATGTGTCAGCTCTTTGAAAAAGCAATCATTTACATACCCGTCAGTGTTCTATGTGTGTCAAAGCAGGTCTAATTAAGAGCAACTGTTTTGTTCTTTTGTCAGTCTTCAATAGTTCGGGTTAATCTTTCTTTCTGATACATTTATGTAGATGTAGCCTTAACAAATATACTAAAATTCCACATTTAAGAAGGAGAGTTCTGTTATCAAGGTCAAATCTACTCATTTACACACATGTGAGAAAGCCTCTCTTTTAACACAGCAGGAGCATTCAGTGTTCTGCTTCTCAATGTCTTTCACCTACTTTCTCCGTCGTTCTCCCTCCCTCACACACGCACACACGCATGCACACACATGCACACACATATACACTTGTCTAGTTTTTTTTTTTTTTTTTACAAGCAGCCAACTAGTTGGGTGCCCTTTGCCGACTGCAGCACAGCATGAGCGGAGCCCTGCTGACTCGGCCTCTGTTGATCAATCAACACCTACTAATGGGGAAGGAGATGAAAGAGGGAGAGAAGGAGATGTGGATGGACAGAAAATGGAGAAAATATATAGAGGCAGGCATATGGGACGGGGGATGGATGGGGGGGCTTATTTGGGATGCAACGGCCAGTAATAAGATCGCTATAGCAGAGCTGTTTAACACAAATGCAGGAAATTACACAATCTCAATTCATGCCCTGCACATAGAACTCATTATTATGGATCACTAGTAGGAAAAAGGAGTCTTCAAAACTACGGATATTTTTCATACGGTGTTAACATAACATTGCATTAGGACAGCTCCCGGTTATTTGTTTGAATGAGGGGTGGCCCAGCACTCGTTAGTCCATTTTTATCTTTTGTTTTCCCTGCCTATCTTTAGGTCCTTTGAATTATTTCCATGGACTTTGTCTTATTTAGCACTCATTTTAATTGTAGTTGTATGTGATAATTCATACTAACATTTTGTTCTTTGGTATGCTTGTAAATCCCAATAAAATTCACCTGTGCGTTATACAAAAAACAGAAAATCCCGTAAATCAAAGGGAGGGAAACAGTAAATTTAATGTCTGTGTATATGACATGATGGACGGACGGACGGACGGACGGACGGACGGACGGACAGACAGATAAAGCTTGTTCCGTATAGATAGCATTCGATGCGGCTTGCTTCCAAAATGGCGCCAGTGTTTTAATAATTCAAGCTCACCACAGGAGGCCTCTCTTTGATGTTTCACTTTGAAGAACTAGTTTATCCTTTTTCTTCACTCTGTTCGTCGTCTCATGGGTCCGTCACCTGTCACAAAGTCAGCCTGTGAAGCTCATTCCGCCTTATCTTTACTCACATTCTTTCTCTTCTTTTATCATTCATTTTCCATCCTTCCATTACTCTGTTATTTCCATTTTGCATAGAGTAAATATCTCTCAGCTCACGGCTACTTCTCTTCTTTCTCTCTTTTTGTGTCTCTCTCTCCCACTAATTTACATTCCAACACATTAAATGTGAAGGCCTTTAACTGTTACAAAGATTACAGCGGCATTATTTATTCCTGACCAGTTATTATTTCTTAGAAACGACAGCTATTATTTGCCCGTTCAGAAGATAAAATACATTCTGACATAAAAAAGATAAACATGTAAAAAAGGATGCTGGTTTTAAATTCATTAATTTATTTTCTGCTGCAATTTCCAATAATGAACAGCGGGATAGTTTACAGAAACAGTCATAAGTTGAGATGCACATATTCTTGGCACGAATCTGTATTCATCTTTAACTTTTTAATAATGAACGGCTCTTTTACCAGACAGGAAAACTTGTACAATATAGACTCAAATATATCCATGCGCCAGCCCTAATATTGTGCCTTAGAAAGTTGCAGAAAAACCTCATACTTTTTTATTCATTAACAAGTGACTGGCAAAATTCTTCTTGGCAGAAATAATAGATCTATGTTAGGTACTTTTTCCCAGACCTACATTTTAAACATAGCCATTAAAATCCCATTGTAGTTGAGATGGTGGCTATTCCATAAGCTTAATGTTAACGTTATCCATTCAAAATCCAGTTTTGATGTTCCTTTGGGAAAATTGTCTTATTGTCTCCCAGTTTCTCCCTTCTAGCTGTTGCTTTGAGGTAAAGTTGAATGACTTGTAAGTAGCCCTCCTTCCTGTTTATTATTCTGTCCACTTTATCCAATGCACCAGTACCACTCGTATTAAAACAAAAACCGTGAACGTGATGGCAACACCACCATGCTTGACAGTTTGTACACTTTGGTTTGAAACCAGGATATTTATTTCATTGTTGCCTACATCTAATTATTTACCTCATCTGACAGTAAACATGTTGGCAGCTACACATTTTGGTTCAGTTTTACTGTGTCTATTTTGGATTAGGAGATTATTTACTCATTGCATTTTTGGGTTTATGACAGATTTAGAACGATTGGTGGTTCCTGGTTTGTTCCAAAATATCCTAACCCATTTCCCGTCATTAGGGACATAGACTGTTTGGGTGGGAAAAGAACACTTTGTCACAGCTGTTTGCTCCAGGAGAACAATCATCCCAAAGGCACATCAAAACTGGTTTTAAAATGGATAAAACAGGTTAATATTAAGTTTCTGGAATTACTTATTAAAATGTGTTGATTGGCTATGCCAGAAAACCAATCAATTTAAACAAACTCTTTTTTTTTTTTTGGTCTGGAAATTGTAAACGTTTTCAGTTTTATGTTTGTGATCATTTTACCTTGGAAATGTTTTAGCTGAAATACTTCATTAAAAGCTCCAAATTAATATGGAAGTCATTCTCAGGGTGAATGTATGTTAACTTCTGACAGCCACTGTATGTGCATACCAGAACAGGCAAACTAATGCTGCTTTCATGAAAAGGCCTTGAGTGTCAACTTCTTTGCATTGCCAGAGTTGCCGTTGGCAGAATGAGCAGAGTGTATGTGGAAGTGGAAGCTCAGACGTATTACTGAGGCCAGAAAGATCATCAAGGAACATTTAATTACTGACAGCCGCCAGGTCAATTTATTTCTGTATTTTATTCAATGCAAAATATCATTAAACTCAAATGGAGCAAGTCTTGGCAAGCATGCAGTATGCATAAGATTGAAGGCCTACAGATGGCCACTTTCTTCATAAAGGGGTAAAGGGCCAGGTGGTCCGACATCTGCGCATGCTTGATCTGATAGTCTGTCCAGGTTCCTCTGTTGTTTTAAAGAGGCAATCCACAATGCTCAGATATAATTATCTAGCTAAATGCACCAAGTTTCTTGATACCAGCAGAAGGAGAGAAGCTAATATTACCTCAGCCAATCAGCCGGTTTCTATTTTACATCTGCTGCTCTCCAGGTTCTCATTGACTTTTTAAGTGATTTCTACATCTTATCGCTCCTAGGTATAGTGTATAAGGGCAATGGTGAGAACATCTTTATCTCCCAGCAGCCCCCTGTCATCAGCAGCATTATGGGTAAGTATAGACTGTTTTAACATTTATACTGATAATCAATGTTTATCATGCCGGTGTGTATATATGCTCCCTGATTTTATATAGTGCTGTGAAAAAGTATTTTCTTCCTTTCAGATTTCTGATGTTTTTGCCTTTTTGTCACACTTTAATGTTTGGCATCATCAAACAAATCTCAATCTGGCAAAGATAACCTAAGTAAATACAAAGAACAGTTTTCAAATTGTGGTTTATTTCAAGCGAAAACTCTACCCAAACTAACCTGGCTCTTTGTGAAAAAGGGGAATCTTTGTGAAATCATGAGTTTACTAGGATTTCCACTGTTTGACCTGTGAATTCAAGACATCACTTAAAAATCCTGTCTGACAGCATAAAATAGACAATATGATTATCTCAAAAAGCAATACATTGAAGTACCTGAAAACAAATGTAATACAAAGCTAGTGTCATTCCTAACCATCAATTACAGTGAGAGCCATTTTGAAAAAAATGGAGAAAACACTGAACACTGTTGAATCTTCTCAAGATTACCCCAAGAATGCAGCGACTCATCTAAGGTGGGATAAAAAGAATCCAGAACATCAAGGTCATTTCTGGCACAGTTAAGGTCACAAATAAGATAGAGACAGAGTAAAAACTGCACCCATAGAATAGCTGTCCAAAAGGAACAAAAAGGTCCCTTTCACATTTTCCAGAATCATTCCAAGATGTTTGGGAAAATATTCAGTGAACTTACAAGCCAAACATAGAAGGTGTGTTTTCCACTAAAAGAAAAAGAATGTAAAACATGGTGGTGGCAGAATGATGGTCTGGGGCTGCTTTGCTGCTTCAGGATCTGTAAGAATTGTTGTAATTGGTGGAACCATGAGTTGTGCTTTCCTGAAAAAAGTCCTGCAGGAGTATTTCCGTCAGTCAGTTTGTGACCTTGACCTGAAGCGTACTTTGGTTATGCAGCAGAGCAATAATCCAAAGCACTCTAGCAAATCCATCTCTGAAGAGTGCTAAAATAAATTGAGGCTTTGGAGTGGCCTAGTCAAACTCTAGACTTAGGTTTAGTTGACCTTCAGGAGGTCGTTTATGCCCAAAAACTCTCCAATGTGGCTATAGTGTTAAGAGTTTATTACTACCCCCTGAGGTGGACCAGGTTATTGGTGGAACTGAGAGGTTCCTTGCTGGAACCTCTCAGTTCAGCTGCATAATTAACACATGTTGGTCAATAAATGAAAGGATAATCTAAAGAGGTTTTTATAAATAGCTTTATGATCTGAAACAAGTGTGACAAAAAAGCAAAAGCAGTACAAATCTTTAGGAAACAAACATTTTTATTTTTTATGGCGCTGTATTTGCTGATGACTTAACTGAATCTGAACATATGTCCTCAGGAAATGGTCGTCGACGCAGCATCTCCTGCCCCAGCTGTAATGGACAGGCAGAGGGCAACAAGCTGCTGGCGCCTCTGGCCCTCGCTTGTGGAGCTGATGGCAGCATCTTTGTCGGAGACTTCAACTACATCAGGAGGATCTTCCCCTCTGGGAATGTTAGCAGTGTCATGGAGCTGAGGTAACAGGGGAGGGAGGATCGCTGTTTTTTTCCTAACATCTTACAACAGGACAAACCCTGCCTAGTATCCTACAAAGAAAGCACTAACCCGCAGTGGTATTCAGTACTTTCAAATCAAACTTTTCCAAATCCACTTCATCCAACTGTTTGTACAGTTCTCAGATGATCCATGCTCACGCTTCGTGTTGAGTGTTTTTCTTAAAATCTCAAACTCTAACATCCATCTGAAATCTTTCTTCTAATGATTTGTGTGAAGCATGATTTCAGTTCGTTGTGTTGTTTGTTTCTCAGTGATTTCTCTTGTAAGTCTATCAAACTGTCTACTAACTCATGTCTCTTCTGTGTTTCCTTGCCTTTGCTTGCACTGTGTTAAAGAAACAAAGATTTCAGGCATAGGTAAGAGGGGCTAAACCTTTTCACCCTTTTTTATAACTTTTCTTTTTATTGTCCTGTCAGCTCATTTTAAATATCAGATCCTCGTCTGTCCTCTTCTTGGCTTGCTTTTGTCTGTAATGGCCACATTTTACTCAGCAGAGTAAAACAAACATGTAATTGACTTTGTCAGGACTATGAGAAGGAGCCTTGAAATAAGATGCTGTCATCTTCCTTTTTCCTGATTCCTTTCTCCTTTGCTGTCACTCCCTTTCTTCCTCTTGTCTTGACCTGTTTTCACACAAAATCAAGCCCCATCGACTGCTTGTCAGCTCAGATGAACAGCAAAGCATCGCTTTAGTTGCAGCTCTTAGCAAGGAGATCCTGCAAGGAGAGAAGTTGGTAGGAGGAGGCTTGGCTTGATGTAAGGCATTGTTACTGGTCTCCTTCTGCTGGTCTGTTTATCTTTATTTCTCTTAGCTGCATTGTCCTCTTTAATTGTAGGTAGTTTATTTTGACAGCTTTTAAAGACACATTATGTAGATGGCTTACAGTATGTGTTTCACATGTAAAAGAATAAAAAAGTAGGGCAATTAAAAGTAAAAACTAAACACAAAATACTACCCTCATTCACATCGGTGTGGTTTAAGCTTTTATGAATGCAAAATGATCAGTGGATCTATAAAATATTTAGTGTTGGGAAACTTTAATACAGTGCGTTAATACAGTACTTCAACAATTCCTCGAGTGATTTAAGTACTAAAAATGTTATATTACTATACCGTGCGTCCCCCTGATAGTTATTTCAGTTACACAATGTGCTCTCTTACAGAGACCTTTCGTCTGGAGGATTATTTTGGCTACACAACCCAATCATTTCGCTTATGTTAACATATCTAAAACGTTAATGGATGCAGAAATGAACATATTAAGGAGCGCAAAGAAGAAGCAAAGACTGAATTGGCGTTCCACAACAGCACGTCATCAGTGCTACAATATCTTAAAAGAAGGCACCCACTGTACGCTCTACGGGTTCACCAACCAGTTTGTCGCTTTGAAACAATAGGTGATACTGCATTTAGTTCAACGTTGCAAAAGCATATAGCCCAAATCAGCTATTGCAAGCACAAACAAATGTGTGTAAATGTTTGTAAATACCATATAACAGGTAAATGAATCATTTTTTTGTTTTTTCATGTTGTTCTTAAAATAGGCCTAAGTCGTAAAATTTAAATAACTGCAAGATGTCTTACATTTCTTTATCTGATTACTCAATTATTTGTTCGAATAATTGCTAGATCACTTGATTACTAAAATATTTGGCAGCTGCAGCCCTATTTTAATATAGTTCTTTATGTATTTATAGGCATGAGGAGATGGACATGTTACATGGCATATGTAAAGTAAATGTAAAAGTCTAGCTCCCATATGCCGTCTCTTGATAGCACCTTTAACCAGAAAAAAGACCCAAGATGTAAGATGCACAACTAAAGTCTGTATGTTTAAAGAACAAAATCCAGTTGGGCACAAACTTTTCCTCCTCTGACACCCCATCACATATCTGGCTTGAGTTTCGATGGCTGACAGTGAAAATCACCACGAAGCCACAGCTATAAGTGAGTAATGTTCCAGCAGGGCCTTCCTAAGCAGCTGATACTGTAGCATGCGCCTTTGATCACCAGCTAAGTCAGACTGCCACTCTTAGTTTTTCTTTTTTTTTTCTTTTTTTTTTTGGACATGTCAAAAATGTCAACATTATGAGCATCACAACTCTGACATGTCCTTTATGCAGGGTAAACTTACAGACTTTGCTCTTTTACTTTTTATTTTATTTTACAGGTCTGGATAGAAATAGAAAAAGAAAACTGAGTATGAAAAACAATTCCTCTCATCGTTTCTAAAAAACTCAAAACAGAAGTTCAATAAGTTCAGTGCTTCTTATCCTGTATATGAAGCATGTGCAAACTTTCATTAACATTTGCAAAGTGTTGAATAAACCTGTCAATTTTTTAAAAATATCTACATATAAAAATGCTTTTTCACTCCAACTAAGAACATGGTTGTGATGAATAGGAGTAATAGCTGCTACCTGTCTGTACTGTACATTAGTAGCAAATATATTTACAATTGCAAGCCAAAAACAAAATATGGAAAAATACTCAAAATTTGAGTGTGGAAAATTTTATAATGTAATACCCCATTTGTAGCACACATATACATAATTTCCATGTAATAGAACACAAGTGCTTATTCAATGTTTGGCCGTAATCTGATAACTTAATAACAACTTAATATTATGCAAATGCAAAACAAAGATCCACTCACCTCAGCATGTCCAATGTTTGGAGTGGCTACAACTGACGGCAGCCTGACCTACTTTCTGATTACTTCAATTAATAATTATTTTACTTATAAACTATTGCAGTGTATCCTTAAACATGTAAAAGTAAAATTAAAATTAAAAATTGAAGTTGCAGGAAAATAAATATGCCATGTTCTTATGCCTTTTAAACATAGGTGTGGAAAATATGCCAAAAATATTACATCCCAATTTCTTAACTGTAAAATCTCGTATTTTCTCACAGTCCCCCTAAAAAAAGAATTGTTCTACATTGATTTGAATTACTTTTCACAATTTTACTATCTATTATGTCGGCATACTTAAGACTTGAAGTACACTTTGTTTAAACTGTTTTGTCTCACTCAAAAATTATGCTTAATTTTTTTTTTATTAACATAACACCACCACTCAGGTCAAAGACACTATCGCAACATAATGGGTAGGTCACTATAAATTAAGAAATGTTGTGTCATTGTTATTTTTTGGCAATTTATCAATGCTATCAGTTTAACTTCAGCATAAATGTAAACCTTATCATCAGTAGTGTAAGTATTTATCATACTATTAATCATCATTTCACCGACATACTCAAAATGTTTGTTGCATTACAAATCAATTAGAGATAACATACAATATGCTGCCTAAACACCTGAAGCACCCAGAATTCAGGCTAGTTTTATTTATTTTGTTTTCAGGAACACTATTTAAAGTTAAGAGCACTTTATGCATGGTTCAAGCTTTTATTGAGAAGGTTTGTCATATTGACATAGAAAATAGGCGTAAAACGTGGTATTATTGTGGCTGCTCTGCCATAAATGCCTGCTGGTGGAGAGGACTATTTTTGTCGTTTCTTTCAGCTTGTAGTGAGGGACAAAACATTGTCAAAAAGCCTTCTTTGTGCAGTTATAAAGTCCAATGTAGAGGTGCTCTATGGTGGGTAAAATATTTCTGTTGTGGATTCACTGCCTTTTGTTTGCATCTGCAGTGACTTATTTCAAATGATTTGTATGATGAACAGTTTAATAAAAATTTGTTTTAAAAGCAAAGTAACTGGAGATTGGAATAATAAAAGTCAGGTTTTAAATTAGTTGCAGTTTTCTTTTGGTTGATTTGTTATGAATTTAGACCTGATTGATAGTCTTGCTTCTTTGGCATAATAAGAACAAATTAAAGCCATTTCATGAGTTTAAACAGACAGATACATTTAAACTCTATGTTTAGAGTATCAGACTTCATATGAGACTTTGATTTGATTTGAGACGATGCTCCTTTTTTTAAGTTCTGGACCAGGTCCTGACTGATGCCGACCCATTCTTCTCGTCATAGTGCTTAGTAAGTTAAATCCCACTTTTTATTCGTGGCATTGTCCTTGGGCAGAGCTGGAAGAAATCCAAGATGCTTCAATGTTGGAATGACAGAGAGCTCATGGTAGCCCTTCCACCACTCCTCGGCTGTTCATTTGTGCTCTTCCTTGTTACTTTTCTGCTTCACTGCTCTTCTTACAAGACAGTTGTTCAAAGGTTTGCACCTCACTGTGTGAGAAAAGGCATTTGAATTTACATGCCGCCAATTTTGGGCAAGCTATGCACTGGTGGCAATCTCATGGATTGAACTACACTTGCCTAGACATCCTGCTGCTTGTTGGAAATGTCCCAAAACAGTTTATCATAATCTGAGGCCACTTTGAAGCACAATGATGATGGCGGCATGATTTTGGAGATGGCCATCACTAACAATAGAGCAATAGTCACTTAACAGTTTACCTTTCTCATAACCAAATTAGTTCGATTTTCTCCCCTTCTTTAACTAGCATTTTGTGTCTTGACATTTTGCTGGAATTGTTCGATATCCATCACAGATATCTTATTTAAAAAATAAGTAACTCTTCCGTCGTATGCCATAGATGGGGACTCGCGTTTCAGATTCAGACTCGAGTCACACCTAAAAATAAACTTGAAAACAAAAATTAAGAATTTAGACTTACACTTGTATCCCCTAGACTCAAGACTGGACTTATATTTGTCGGGTCTGAGACCCAACTCTTACAATCCTTGCGTCATGTGATCAGACATTAAAGATAGCTGATATGTAAGCTCAGACAGGTGATGTGGTGTATCCTCAGATTTAACTGTGAAAGGACACCTTTGATTAATTAGGCAGTGATGTTTGCAAACTGAGCTGTTAATGGCTCCTAACAATCTGTTCATGTTTGCTGTAGCTTCTTAATAATAACCACATACAGTGGCTTGCAAAAGTATTCGGCCCCCTTGAACTTTTCCACATTTTGTCACATTACAGCCACAAACATGAATCAATTTTATTGGAATTCCACGTGAAAGACCAATACAAAGTGGTGTACACGAGAGAAGTGGAACAAAAATCACACATGATTCCAAACATTTTTTACAAATAAATAACTGAAAAGTGGGGTGTGCGTAATTATTCAGCCCCCTTTGGTCTGAGTGCAGTCAGTTGCCCATAGACATTGTCTGATGAGTGCTAATGACTAATTAGAGTGCACCTGTGTGTAATCTAATGTCAGTACAAATACAGCTGCCCTGTGACGGCCTCAGAGGTTGTCTAAGAGAATGTTGGGAGCAACAACACCATGAAGTCCAAAGAACACACCAGACAGGTCAGGGATAAAGTTATTGAGAAATTTAAAGCAGGCTTAGGCTGCAAAAAGATTTCCCAAGCCTTGAACATCCCACGGAGCGCTGTTCAAGCGATCATTCAGAAATGGAAGGAGTATGGCACAACTGTAAACCTACCAAGACAAGGCTGTCCACCTAAACTCACAGGCCGAACAAGGAGGGCGCTGATCAGAAATGCAGCCAGGAGGCCCATGGTGACTCTGGACGGGCTGCAGAGATCTACAGCTCAGGTGGGGGAATCTGTCCATAGGACAACTATTAGTCGTGCACTGCACAAAGTTGGCCCTTATGGAAGAGTGGCAAGAAGAAAGCTATTGTCAAAAGAAAACCATAAGAAGTCCCGTTTGCAGTTTGCCACAAGCCATGTGGGGGACACAGCAAACATGTGGAAGAAGGTGCTCTGGTCAGATGAAACCAAAATGGAACTTTTTGGCCAAAATGCAAAACGCTATGTGTGGCGGAAAACTAACACTGCACATCACTCTGAACACACCATCCCCACTGTCAAATATGGTGGTGGCAGCATCATGCTCTGGGGGTGCTTCTCTTCAGCAGGGACAGGGAAGCTGGTCAGAGTTGATGGGAAGATGGATGGAGCCAAATACAGGGCAATCTTGGAAGAAAACCTCTTGGAGTCTGCAAAAGACTTGAGACTGTCCATCTAATTTGACTGAGCTGGAGCTGTTTTGCAAAGAAGAATGGGCAAGAATTTCAGTCTTTAGATGTGCAAAGCTGGTAGAGACATACCCTAAAAGACTGGCAGCTGTAATTGCAGCAAAAGGTGGTCCTACAAAGTATTGACTCAGGGGGCTGAAAAATTACGCACACCCCACTTTTCAGTTATTTATTTGTAAAAAATGTTCAGAATCATGTATGATTTTCGTTCCACTTCTCACATGTACACCACTTTGTTTTGGTCTTTCACGTGGAATTCCAATAAAATTGATTCATGTTTGTGGCTGTAATGTGACAAAATGTGGAAAAGTTCAAGGGGGCCGAATACTTTTGCAAGCCACTGTATATGTCCTACCACTTAACTTGCCTTCAACTTGCTCTTGCTGTTGTCTGCGTATGAAAATATTAGCCATTTCCCTTCCTACTCTGTTCTTTCAGAAATTCAACATTCTCTCTTATTTACTCATTATACCTTGCTCTTTATATTGTACTTTATAGTCTAACTTGGAGGAAGTTTACTGCTTGGGCTAGTAAACAGAAGTTTTTAATGTATATTTTGAATGTGGTTACCTAACAATCTTGAAAATCCACAGACTCAAAGTGTGCAGAACAAAACCCTTCAAACCCTATATAGTGAATTATATAGTGAAGAAGTGGACAGCATGAACACATATATTACCAGGTGTGAAGTAGTTCAATAAAAAGACAACATAAAAATCATTTTGTTTTATTTTTTCAGAAATTCAACATTGACAGGTATTAATCTCTTTTAATTATATTAGTTTAAATTATAATTACTTTATTTATGAATTTATTTATTTTTCAAATTGAATAATATTAGATTTTATAGGTTTTCAAAATAATTTAAAGGAGCTAATCAGTTTTTTGCATGTTAACGTTCATGCCAAAAGATGTTATGAAAGTTGCAAAATTCCTAACCTACAACAATGCTGTGCTGTAGGCAATCTAGATGGAATACATTGGATGAGGAAACATTTATTTCAGTAACTGGAAACTTGAGATTTGACTGAGGGAATAAAATGACATGAACATTTCCGCCCACAGAGGTCAACCTGGGTTATTGGGATCATTTGGCTTTTACTGTATGATGAGAATCTATTGTTGAAGATGATGTGTATGATGTCTTCCGTCTTTTAAATCCTCCTTTTTGTACTCCAAAACCATACTATACGTTTGGGTTCTGTTCCTCCTCTAAAACTCAGTGGATTCAGGTTCATGACCCGTCTCAGTGTAAGGTTTCAGGTCAGGTTTTCCTTTTGAAATACATGTGTGGCAACTTCAAATATCCTGTTATTCTGTTGGTTTACTTCCGGCACTCTTCAATACTCTGTCTTCTTTTGCTTTATCCTCCTTGCTTTTCTTTACTCATTTTTCCAAACCCCGTTCTTTCATTGTCTCCTAACATGACTCATTTGCACTGCACCCCTCACCCTTTTCACACCCCATCAGTGCCATCCTCCTTTCTTTTCCTTTCTCACTTTTAGCGTCTTTGATTTTTCTTTGCTTCAGTCCTTGCCTCCATTTTCCAGTGTTTTACTGAGCCCTGACATGTTTGGGTAATAGAGTGCCTTCCACGTGTCAGCATCCTCTTTCAGCTCCAAATAAATCTGCGTTGTGAGCAGTCTTTTAAAGAAAATTTCATTCTTTATCGTGAGAAACATGCTGTTCTGTTGACATGTTGGACTATTAAGAGAAAGAGGTACGTAAAATGTGAAGTAATCTAATATAAAATTGGGAGGTGAAGTTGTCAACATGGCATTGCTTTCCATTCATAGGTTTGACCTATACATAGGTTAAAATAAATCTGTTGCCTTTATTTTGAACTCCAATACATATCTAAACACGCAATTTTTCAGTATAATTAAGTCTTCTTTTCCAGTGCTAGTACCATGTTTTCTATCTCTGTTGTTTCTTTTTCTTTAAATGATGGATTATGTTTTTTTTTAGCTTTACATTGTTTCCTAATGGGAGGTTTCTATCTACATAAAGCACTGTGTTGTTTTTCAGTTGTTTTAAACCTGCCTGTTTATTTTTAGCTGTCCTAATTAACACCCTGTCATCATCTGCTGATTGTTACTGACCACTGGGATTCGAGGCCAGAGGCCAAAACACACATACAGCCTTTACATGACAGTGCAGCAGGCCTCCTCAAACTGTGTTGCAGAAAAGTGATAGCGCTCATTAAATCAAAGACGAACCTATTTATAACTATCACACACTGACTTTTAAAAGTGTTAGGGGATTGAAAGAGCTGGCAGAAATACATACTTCCCTCACTTCTGCCAGCCCTTCTCCACCAGCTAGTTCATGATCCTGCCAGTTTTTATATAATAAATAGACACTTGGACAAAAAAAATTTAATTTAGCACCTGAACATCCTTGCTTTATGTAACATGCCTCAAAAACATTATACAACATTGTTGTAGTTATTGCCACTTTAATTTTAGATCAAGTAAAGGAAAAACTGATGGAATCATTCCACGTTACATTGCATATAAACATCACAACTAGTGCTTTGTTGCATCTCATCTGGCTATCATTTCATTTAATTATATATATATATTTTTTTTTAATTCCACCAGAAATGGACTTTAATTAAATTCAATGTATTTTTGTAGAGCTAATTTTCAACAAATGTGATCTCCAGGCACTCTCCAGAAACATATAATCAGATAAGCATGCAGTTGCATGCAATTTAATCCAATCCTAGTTCATTTTAGTGTACAGTGCCAATTGTTTAAAAGTGTGTAGCGACTCCGTTTGAACGGGAAGAGATCTCCAGAAGAACCCAAGTGAGTAGAAGCGACCATCTGCAGGGACCAATACTGTCAGGATCCAACATTCTTGTGTAGCAACTCTGCATGATGGAGCTCAGGTTTTTTCACATTATATTTACAGTTTAAATGAGACCCAGACTCTCCATTGGCTATCTCATTCAGGTAATCTGTCTGTCATATAGAAAAGGTTTTACTTTTCTTTTTTTTTTTTTGCTCAGTGGATAGAAGCATGATTGTCTTAAAAAACTATAATCCCCATCTCCAAAGCTGATATGATCTTATGTTGTAGAGCTTTGCCTGTTTTCTTCAAGCAGCTATTTTTTTATGTTTCATTGGGATGGCACCAGACAAATGGCCCAGCATCTTAGTCTTAGCCAATTGAGATTTGGAATTCATCACTGAATCCCACTTCTAGCCAATCATCCACAATCCATTACAGTTTCTCTTTAGCTCACTGGAGCCTTGACAAACACAGACTCCTGTTTCTGTCCATTTATACATTTCCCTTGCTGTGCATTTTCTATTTTCAAGGCATACTGCTCTGAGTTTTCTGGCTCGATGTTTCGATTTCCTCTTTGGTCTGCCTAGATGTTTCTGTTTTACAATAGTCCATTTTGTTTGGAATTGCTTCAGATTTTAGAATCCTTTCCATTGTTGGAGCTGACAGCTCGGTTGTTGGGGCCATCAGCCAGATACAACAGCTTGTTAAGATCTCCAGCTCTCTTTTAGCTGCATACTCATTCACGATAGATCTGTACAGGTTTGTGTTTTCTAAAAGCAAAGTGATTCCATCATTATTACCTCCAACCAGAAATAAGCACTAAATAATGTGTTATCTTCTCTTGTATTTTGAAAAGTATGCAGTGAAACAAAATTCCGTTTTATGTGGCTGGGGGATATCAATAAAGTAGAGTCTCCAAAGCAGCAGAGCGGGTTGTGTAAAAAGTCACTTATAATATTCATCTGAGCCCCATGGGGGTCAGTGGTAGACATTTACTGTATTCTTCTGTTTCTGCCCGTCTTCCTGTCCAACTAAAAATGTATAAATGCCATTCGCACTACAAATTCTTAAAAATAAAAAATTCCACC
Source organism: Valencia hispanica (assembly GCA_963556495.2). Taxonomy (NCBI): domain Eukaryota; kingdom Metazoa; phylum Chordata; class Actinopteri; order Cyprinodontiformes; family Valenciidae; genus Valencia; species Valencia hispanica. Next base: position 50,845,891 of record OY747703.1, on the reverse strand, counting down.
CACCAGTCGACCCATCACTTTCTGTTCGGATGGAAGAATGTTATCTGCTCATACATCTAGATCTAGTTGTTTCCTGCAGGTCAGCTCTAAGCCATGATTTTACTGCACTCCTCCATCTCCAAGAAATCTCCATTCCATGTGTCTGTACCCTGCCAGGTCGACCAGCCAGGACAAAAATAATAATGTATTAATAATTTGATCACGTATATCAATAACACTGTATTTGACAAAACCGCTACATCTCCGTCATTTTTTTGTTGTTTTTTTGTTAAAAATCTTCAAATTTGAATCGGTGAGGTGAATTAGAGGTTATGGCTAACCATTGAAAAACAAAGCATTTATAGACATTGAACCTCCCTATATGTGATATATTTGTTCCTCATGCTGTGCCGGTTTGTCTGTCCCTGTCCTCTGCAGCAACAACCCTGCTCACCGCTACTACTTGGCCACTGACCCAGTGACTGGACAGCTGTACGTGTCTGACACCAACTCCAGGAGAATTTACCGCCCCAAGATGCTCAGTGGAGCCCGTGACCTCAACAGTAAGCAGAAATCAAAGAATCCTTCTCCATTTTTATCTCATTTTCAGTGTTTGGGGAGGAAAAAAACTGCAGCACATGCATGTGTGTGCGTGTGTTCAGGTAACGGAGAAGTTGTGGCTGGCACAGGTGAGCAGTGTCCTCCTTTCGATGAGGCCAGATGTGGTGATGGGAGAAAAGCTACAGAGGCACAGCTACTGGGACCAAAAGGTACACACACAGGTGCACATACACTACACCTGTGACTGATAGCCACTATTTCTAAATCTAGTTCTCAGCACAGAGAAAGAAGCACCTTTTTAGATTCCTATTAAATTCGAACTCTGAATTTATTGTCAGACCTGATGTTTTATTTTCACCACCTAATTTCCTCTGTTGTGTAGGGTATGTCTTAATACTGGTTTGGTTTGTATCGGGTTGCACTAATTAATCTAGATGTACTTATTCACTTATACCCCCATTATACAATTTTACTTTTGCTATTTTTAAGATACATACCCAGAGGAAATGATGCTCTGACATCACCTTACTAAGCATTTAACACTGTATAATATGCCGATAATCCAAGCCGCTGTGGATCTCCTCCCATGCCACGCATTTGCCCATTTGGAGTTTGCCCGTGAGCATCAAACATGGAGCAATGAAAGATTACCAACATTTTTTTCCCCCTTTGATGAGGAACGTCCTCCAGTTCATTCTAGGATCCCTCCGAATGAGCTGGAGGACGTCGCTGAGGATCCCTCCTGGATCTGTTGCTCCCGTTACCCAAACTCAGATAAACAGAAAATGGATGAACAGACAGACAGATGAGAGACAAACCTGATGACTTCCATTGTTACTGGCAAGATCCCACTGGAGATGTTTTCTAAGTCACACAGAGGAGGAGGCTCCATATTGAGTTTATACTTTCAGTGGAACAATGGTTGCTCAGGTTGTTTACAGGCGTCAAACTGCTGCTGGCTGTAAGGAAAAAGCAGTGGAAAAGCGCTTGATCAAAGCAAACAACGCCAATTGCATGTTTCCCTGATCTTCCATTGAATAGCACTGAACACATTTAGGGATGAATGACAATAATGGACATCAGTTCCAGACCCTGGATTAAGTATCCCACCAGCCGACTGGCAGCAGTGGTATCAAGCATGCCTAAACACATTTTCGAAGCGATCATCAAGAGCAGTGACTCGACTCACCACTGAGAAGTATGTTTTTGAGACTTTTAGTTCTGTCGTAGTTGTTTTGGGTGTTGAATCTCTCATCAGCTGATAAACAGCCTTTTTAATTTCAAATGCATTTTTTTGCACTTTGAAGCCGGAATCCAACTAGTAAAAAATCCGGCAGCATGAAATGAAAACATTGTATTTTCTTCCATCTACCTAAAATTTTAATCAAGAACGTATCTCTATCTATTGCACAGCACTGTTTCATCATACTGTAGAGATGAACAATAAGAGTGTGAGGTGCAGATAGTGGTGAAGTCTCATATGGCAGTAGAAAGTTATGGTTTAAGCTGACACATTCCATTAGCTTTAGCTGTGTTCCTGTTAGATTACTGTTGTCCTTTTGAAGGAAGCAGTAAGCACCTGAAACTGAACCCCTTCTGACACAAGCTCCATGTGCAGACAGATTTCACAGCTAAGCTCCTTCCCAATCATTGCCGCAGTTTTGCATGTGATGGCAGTTTTTTACTCCAGAGCCACATTTGTCCTGGGAGAATTATAAATGCTTTTCGTGCTTGAGGGGAACAGAATATCAAGTGGGTCAGTATATCATTTACAGGACTGACTCTGAAGATATCAGTGTGGATCTGTCCAGACAGACAAGGTGGTAATTTAAAACTATCAATGCTGTGATTCTTTCACCAAGCTCAGCAATTCACAGGGATGCCTTCAACGTTTGAGGAAACGTATAGCGCTTATTGAGCTCTATCACTGTCAAAGGACGCATATTTTACAATGTCAGTGTGGCATGAGTATTAAACCATGTCCAACATCGAAGTACAGGTTTTTCAGACTTTATTTAACACAACTACTTTATTTTACACAATTACATGTATACATAGTGCATTAAGTTTAAATAGGTGTTATATAAAATGTACTTATTTGGCGAGAAGCTGCCCTCCTACATGATTCACTTGGAATTTGATCAGGTCTTTGCTAGTCCAAAAGGTTCAGCAGGAAAAAAAAACTAGCCGGTGCTTTATTTCAGATGCATCTCAAACACTTACATCACTTACACACAGATCCAAACCATAAATGTACCTTTAGCATGCCATACAGGTGGGATAAGGATGCAGTCATTGCTCTCTGTCTATGCTGCCACTTATAATTGTATTATAAATCTTAATCATCCATCACTCAAAAGGTCAATATATCAGTATTTGTAATATCTATGACATTTTCTCAGGTCTTTTCATTCTTCCGGCATTCGTGTGTATCTGTCCTTGCTCTTCAGGGATTGCAGCCGATAAGAACGGGTTGATCTACTTCGTGGATGGAACAATGATCAGGAAAGTGGATCGTAATGGAATCATCTCCACGGTGCTGGGCAGCAACGACCTGACCTCTGCACGACCTTTGACCTGCGATACCAGCATGCACATAAGACAGGTTAACACACAGAGCATTCCTAACACAACCACAGTGCAACAGTGCCACACTATTGTTTTAAGTGAACGTTGGGAGCCAGTGTAAACCCATGTTGGTGTTGTTGGTTGTGATTCATGGGACTCAGTGCTGTGAAGCAGAGAAAACACAGATAAGCTAGAATCTATTAATGAGAGAGGGAGTTTTGGAGGTTTTTATCCATGCTGTTTTTTTCTTCTATTCATCATCCTCAGTGAAACTCTCTGTTGTCTGAATGCATTTACTCACAGACTAAAGCTGAACATAGTAGGGAGTGTGTGAGTCAGAAATTGTACACTATTTTTGCACCTTATTTTCAGATTGACAGTGTGTGATATATCATATAACAGATAGGAGACAAGTAAAGGAAAGACTCCACACCCAAACTCTCTAAGCCCCTTTCCTTCCAGTATTTGGCACTGGCTGTTTGTTTTTCTTTTTATGTGTGTGTGACAGAATTCAGTTCTTTGTAATGTAGGCACAGCACAGTTGCTAGAATTGCAGCTAAAGTGAGGGTTTCACATATTCCACAGCTAATATCCATGTTATGGCTAACAATCCAAGGAAAATGAGGTCATCATTCTTCTCCATGTTTAGGTTCGATTAGAATGGCCCACAGATCTAGCTATCAACCCTATGGATAACTCCATCTATGTCCTGGACAACAATGTTGTGCTGCAGATCACTGAAAACAGACAGGTATGTTTGATATCTGCAATTTTCGTACACTTAATATCTGCACTACCTATACTGCCTTGAAAGTTGTCCCTTTTGTCATGTCACGGCTACAAACTTCATTGTGTTTTATTGGGATTTTATCAGAAAAGTGTGACATGAATGTGTACCCCCCCTCCCCCCCTTATTCCAATACAACGAAATAAACCACCAATACTAACTGCTTCAGACGCCAGCGAATAAATAAATAATGTGTGTGATTAAATCTTGGTTAATCTCAGGTTTGTTAGAGAACATTAGTGAAGAAACAGCATCAGGAAGACCAATGAACACAGCAGACAGGTCAGTGAGAAAGGTTTGGAGGAGTTTAAGAAAGGTTGGGTTAGAAAACAATGTGCCAAGCTGTGAACATCTCACAGAGCTCTCTTTAATCCCGTACTTGAACATGGAAAGAGTAGCATGCAACTGAAAACGTACCAGGACATGACCATGCACCTGAACTGACCAGAAAAGGTAGGCATGAATCAAAGAAGCATCCAAGAGGCCCATGATAATGCTGGACGAACTAGATCCACAGCTCAGGTGGGAGAAACAGTTGACATGACAACTATTTATCGTACACACAACTTTTTGGGCCTTTATGGAAGAGTGGGTACTAGGCTTGTACCAAGCAGAGTTTTCGAAGGAACAGCATACTAAGTTGCATACGTTCAATTTTCTTGCACTAAACCTATAAGATATTCAAACTACAGCAGTAAGAACTCTGTGCAGCTCCCACATTTGTGTTTACGTAGGTATGTGGCTTTTGCATGCACTGCGTCATGTCCTTGCACCTTGTAGCGGTGGCTTACAGCGGTGCTTTGTCGTAATGTAGTCCCAAATCTAAATTGGCTAGTGTAATTCCTTTGTGTTACTTATTATTTTTTATTTGCGATAGAGTATGATTATTGAGATCACCAGGAATAATCAGGATCATTATTAAGTAATTTTCATCACTTTTGCACATGAAATGCTAGCTGTTCCCATGGTCAATTACATTGTTTATGCTAAGCTAAAGCAAACGGACTGCTGCCAGATTAGGTGATGGTTAGAATGACTGGACTTGTTAGAAAATGCTTTTTCTCACTTATCTAACTCTGGGGAAGATGGCAACAGACAAAATTTCACTTAGGGTTGGAATATCCCTTTAAATCAGGGGTCTGCAATTCAAGTACTCCATCGCCGGTGTCATGGAACTTTTGTCTCACTGCTTCAACACACCTGAGTCAAATAATCAGGTCAATAGCAAGACTCTGGAGAACTTAACTGTATACTGATGAGGTAAGTCAGTCTTTTGATTTAGGTCTGTTGGACCAGCAGGGACACATCCTTGAGGACTGGAGTTGCAGACCCCTGGTTTAAATCAAAGCATAGACACATGTTACAATGGCCCAGTCAAAGTCCAAACCTAAATTCAGTCTGTGGAAAGACGTAATGATTTCTCACTTTTTTCAGCCTGTTTCAACTTGAACTGTTTCAGAGGAAAAAACAAAAAAGTTTCAGTCACCCCGTCACTTTAGATTTTAATTAGATTTTACATAAAAAACCCCATAACCTACACTGAAGTTTGTATTTCTTTTCTAAAAATATAGAAAAGTTACATTAATATGAAGACCTTTGCAGAGAACTGTAATACCAAACAGCCTTACCTGCCTCAGTGCCCTTTTTCCAAAACAAAAAAACTGATATTGTCATTCTTACCTACCATTCCGGTATGTGTGTGTGTTCAGGTTCGTATAGTGGCAGGTCGTCCTATGCACTGCCAGGTGCCTGGTATAGAATACACCATGGGAAAGAGAGCGGTGCAGACCATGCTGGAGGGAGCTACAGCCATTGCCCTGTCGTACAGCGGCATCCTCTACATCGCAGAGACGGATGAGAAGAAGATGCACCGCATTCGCCAAGTAACCTGTTGCATATTTATGACACATTCACTCTCTCATATTTAGTCATATTTTCAGGTTAGATCTGGATTCTGTGCTACAGTGTATAATGTTGAATACAGAATATCAGGGTAAAGATGTAATGGTTTTACTCACATAAAAAAACAAAATCCAAGAATTAATATCATTTCTTATTATTTATCAGGATTTTTTAAGCTAATATCCAACACTTAAAATTAATACCTCCACTTTGTTCCTTTGTTTTCTGTCAAAATGCCAGGTTGCTGTTTTATTTTCTATTTTTCACAGCTTTACTTCTTCTGTTGTACTTCTAGGTGTCCACTGACGGAGAAATTACCCATCTTGCTGGTGCACTGTCTGACTGTGACTGCAAGGTACTGCAGAGTTACTGCAAAGTTTAACTCCTCAGTTGTGATATGTCTGCTTATATAACATATAAATAGCATTTATAGGTTACATCACATTTATATAACAGTTGATAAAGTAACAGCCATCAGGATATATTTTACATGGAATGATGGTTTCTTCCTGTTTGTTTTTCTGGCTGCTCTTTGCAGAATGATGCCAATTGTGACTGCTATCAGACAGGAGATGGTTATGCTAAAGACGCCAGGCTTAGCTGTCCTTCATCTCTGGTGGTATCACCGGATGGGACTCTATATGTGGCTGATCTGGGAAATATTCGAATCCGGGCAATAAGACGCAACCAGCCACGCACAGGTATAAACACTTATAGAAACAGCTCTTTTTCAGCTTTCTGCTGTATTTCTGCTGAAGGGTCTGTGGGGAGTCTTACTGAACTCTGAAATATTCAGGACTACCCTGCAGTGTGAACCTAACAAACCACCAGGGGGCACATGTGAGCTGCTATGATTGCAAAGTTAGTCTCCACTTTTCATCACGTTAATACAATTATTCATGCTTCTCAGCCTATTTTTCAGGAAGAGTCCTTTAAGGAAAGCTATAAAGCATGTTTTCTGATTATCACATCAAGGATGTCACATTTTATATTTAATTTTCTCAGACTTCAGAAAGAATCAAAATCCCAAAATATAAAGGGCACAGTGCCATCTAAAGGATTTCAGATGTGCTTCAAATGTACACATTTGTCATATTTTAGAGTTTTTAGCCCTGTTCTGTGAGCAACCCATTTCACAGGATGTTTGACATTAGTTCAGGCTAAATATGACAGAGTAACATTCATCTGGGTTTCATCGTTAGTGGAGCTGTCTTATATACAAGGATTTCATACGTACTAATCAACCCAATTCTATCATCTTGTTAAAAATCACAGGTTGTTTTAGAAGAAAAAAAACAGTTCAGTTTAAGTGAAAAGCAGTCCATGTCAGGTTTTGGTGTTTCAGCCAAAGAATCCAGCGGATCATGTTGAATCCTCAGCTGGATTCAATCCCCCTACTTGAACAAATATGGAGTGGCAGGGAAAGGTGGAAAGGTAGATGGGGGTTTTTTGCTTTGTTTTGTTAGTTTTTTTTTGCTGGAGGAAACTTCCAGCAGTGCCAGATTTGGCCGAGGAGGCTGGGGAAAATAAACCCAGGAGCTCCTTGTCAGAATGCCAACTAAAAGAATCGGAAAAACAACTACATTGAAGCCCAGAAAATGTTCACACCCTTTGACAGATATAGATTTAAAGTAATGTTTTCATTTTACCAACATGACTTGGCATAAGTTAGATTTCGACTATCTTTTCCCATATCCACATCACTTACAACAATAAATATCTGTACTCAGCTGCATGTAAAAGAAAACATTGTGAGAATCCGGTCAGAACTCATGGAAGTCCAATCCAAATGACCAGCAGAAAGCAACTCCTAACCTGGTCAGAAATTACAGTGTTTGTCAAAATGAGTGCTATAATCGGTGTACATTAGTTTAAAAAAGCACAGTAAAAAGCTGGAAAATAAATCAGAGTGTCTCTCCAATCAGAGTCTCTTTATCTGTCTAACCCATCTGCAGGCTCTTTGTCTTCCGGTCCCAGCTCCTATGAAGTAGCTTCTCCAGCCTCACAAGAACTTTATGTGTTTGATTCAAATGGGACTCACCAGTTTACCATGTCTCTGATCACTGGAGACTTTAAATACAACTTCAGCTACAGGTTGGTTTCATTTGCGGGTTTTTTTTCTTTCCACTTTTAAACCATGAAGCTGTAATTGATTTTGCCTTGAGCACTTTTTGAAGTATAGCTCAATTTGTTCTCAATTTCTGCTTTCCTATCCTCTCAGCAATGAGGAGGATGTTACCGCGGTGACAGACAGCAGTGGGAACACGCTCCGTATCCGTAGAGACACCAACAGGATGCCTGTACGTGTAGTGGCTCCAGATAATCAGGTGAGGTGTTCACACTTTTTGCACATTTGCATTCTTTGAGAATGGCCATGACTCATAGATCGTTCTGAATTCATGACAACCATCTGATTGTCTGGTTGTGACTGGGTTTTTTTGTGTTTTTTTATTTTATTTTATGTACAGGTCATCTGGCTGACAATCGGGACTAATGGAGGTCTGAAGTCTCTCACAGCTCAGGGTCAGGAACTGGTTTTATTTACTTACCATGGGAACAGTGGCTTGCTGGCTACCAAGAGCATCCAGATTGGCTGGACTACATTCTATGAGTAAGCCACTTATTGATTGTCCTATCTAAAGGCATGTATGCGATTTGTAAAGCTATGTAGGAATGAATGTAAGATTGGCTACCTCCAGAATGATTGTATTGTTGATGTCCTAGCCATTGGATAAGAGGATAGGTCCTCTTCATTTGACACACAGTGGTCCTCTGTTGTAATACAGAACTTAGATTTGTGTCATTATGTGATGCCATTCACAATCAGTCTACACTTTCTGGTTTTGGCAAGCATAACCAATCAGCTTACCTCAACTATGTACCATTTTGACACTTCATCATATACATTTTCTCAGATTGTAATATAAACAAATGTTCTTTAAAAACCATAAAACATGTGACAAAGCTTTAGTTTCTCTAAGCTCTTTGCTTTTCATTAAATTGATGCTTTGCTGCATTAACAAATTCATTGTTTATCGTCATCGTTTTTGTTTGTGATGTGGTCTGTTCTCTAGACTTGCTTCAGGCCACAGTTAGAACTTTGCTGTGGTTTGATCTGGTTCGAGGCGATGGATGGCAGTGTCCCCACAAAGACACTTAACACAGAGCTGTGTGTTTGCTGCAGTTTCCTTCTAACTCCTCTGGTTCAGATGAATAAATCATCATTCTTTGCCGTAGCATAGCCTCCCACTGAAAGTTTTAGAAAAATCTAACCTTTATTTTGAGCCCATATTCTCTCATGCACAGTATTTACCCAAACCACTGGTGGCACAATCCTTTCTGTTTTATTTTACCTTTATTGATTCAGGTTAGCCTCACTGAAACCCTTAATCTCATTTTCAAGAGGGACGCGTTCACACAAACAACGCCAAAAAACAAAAGATGAAACAACTCAAATAAGATGATAAATAATATCAAAAGTACTAAAAAGCAACATCAGAAGTCTTCACAAGCTGTTTGAAATCAGAGGAGAGGTCTTGCTGTAGGGAGTTCCAGGATGAGGGGGGAGTGTTAACGTATGACAAGACTTTTCATCCAGCTTTGATCGGCCAGATGGAAGATTGAGGGTAAAAAAAATCTGCCGAGTGCATGCTGTGACTTCGCTGTTGACGGGATATGAAAGTTGGCAGGACTGATGATAGCAGTCTTATTGATTCATGCATTCAATTGCTCAAATGAACATGTTTGTCAATAAGACAGCCCTGGCCAAGGAATAAGGTTGTTTTTGTGTCCGTTTTGGAAACATTTCTGTTGTTGATGTGAATACATGATTTGGATCATTATCCTGTTAAGAGACCAAATTATGTCAAACTTTCAATAAACTGGCAGGGGACACCAGATTGTTCTTGAAGGTCTTCTGGTATTTCAGAGTTTGTGATGCTTTGGACTCTTACACGGTTATCACAGCATCACAGATCCTTCACTATGACTAATAGTGGGCATGATGTGCTTTTCCACTCCTTTATTCTTTGTTTCAAACCAAACTCCTCTGGATCGTTTGTTCCCAAAGACATTATTTCTTAGTTTCATTTCAGATCCCTGTAGAATTGAGCAAACCCTGCTCTTTCATGTTTTTGATGGAGTGTATTATAGAATGTTAATATAGAGACTCGGTAACCCTGAGATGGCACTCTTTGCTGCAATTCTTTAACAGAGAGGTTTGGAGATTTGTACCCCCCTGACCTTTCTTATCATTGTGTGTGTGGTGGCAAAACGTTTGTTAGTCCTCGCTCAGCCTCATTACACATAGTTGTTTGAACTTGTTAAATATTGCATTATGTATGTATGTATGTATGTATGTATGTATGTATGTATGTATGTATGTATGTATGTATGTATGTATGTATGTATGTATGTATGTATGTATGTATGTATGTATGTATGTATGTCTGTATGTATGTATGTATGTATGTATGTATGTATGTATGTATGTATGTATGTATGTGTGTATATATATATATATATATATATATATATATATATATACACACATATATACATATATATACATACACACATATATACATATATATACATACACACACACATATATATATATATATATATATAAACTGTGTATATATACTTATGAAGATCAATACACATATGTCCTACAGGAATGCCATGTTCTCTTTTCAGTCCTATTTTGGAGAGTCGTCAAGTGAAAGGGGCTTTACTAATTGAAGGTTCATAGACAGTTTGATAAAGATAATGGTAAAATGTCAATTTAAACATGCTTCAGTTTAATCTATTTCACAGGAATTATGTACCTATAAAGTAAATATCTAACTGAAGCATAGGAATTTATTTTATAGGTCCTAAGAAAAAAATTAGTTAAAAATATTTTATCTTACTGTAAAATGTACTAAAATTGAATCTTCCTGATTTTTTGTGTGAAAGATTATGTTGGTATGATAAAAGATGCCTCTGTTTTAGTGTATTTTACACACCCTAATTAGTGTGTAGGGTTGCTGCATGTATGTATTTATATTCAGGTAATTTTCACCAGTATCTACAACATCCATTACAGTAATAACAACTAATGCCCCCTTTCTCCTTCTCCTGCATTCTCACTGTCCTTGTAGCTATGACAGCGAGGGTCGCCTGACTAATGTGACCTTCCCCACTGGCGTGATCACCAATCTCCACAGCGACATGTCTTCAGGAGCCGTTGCAGTGGACATAGAGACATCGGGGAGGGATGAGGATGTTTCCATAACAACGAACTTGTCATCAATAGACTCCTTTTATACTTTGGTGCAGGGTAAGGTGCTGGCATGTGTGTGGGGCTGTGAGTGTGAAGCTAAGATATAAAGAAAGGTCAGAATAATTTTAAAAGATGTTAGCTGTATTTCTGAGTGGCTGTCAGGATTTATAAGACAGAGAGAGAAGTGACACTGCTCATCATATTTGGAATGAGTATAAATTTGCTATTTGCTGTTATTTTGAGATTGTATTACTTTTCCCAGTATGTCCCTGCTGCACATGTTGTTAGATTATCACAACAATTACAATTATCATTTAAAGAATTTATAAGGAAGAAAATCTGTTATGTTTACAAACCCATCTGCCAGAGCTTCTCCTACGTTGTACAAGAAGTGGAAATACATCGGCTTGCTAAAGTATTCATACTTGTTACAACCACAAACTTCAGATACATTTGTTGGGATTGTGGTAGACTAATACAAATGATGTTGGTATTCTGTTTTGTTCTTGTGCACTTCTGTTCGAGTTTTGGAGTAATCTACAGTTTTTATAATGCCAATGTTGTAACTAAATACAGGGTGATCCTGGAAGAAATCACATTGAGCTAAACATAAATGAATGCCACACTTTTCAGATTTTTCTAACAGTAAAAGCTTTTGCAAAGTTATTTTTCCCCTTCCATGTCCCATTCATACACTGCTTTGTGTTGGTCCATTATGCAATATAAAATACATAAAAGATTGTGGTTGTAATGGGACTTGATGTGAAAAATTTCAGGGCATGTAAATACTTCGTACTGTAAACTGAAGGTCACTGAGTGATGGCTGCACAATCAGAGAAATTAGGCAGTGCAGTTAAGTGAGAGATTTGAGCGTTAAATCAGAGCCAGGAAACGCAAGTAACAGGATTTGTGAGAGACGCATCATTTCAGAGGTATCATTTAAAAATGTTCTCAACCTAACATTACATTCTGTGATATTTTCTTTCTTTCAGTGACTGAATTCGGATGTTTTATTTCACTTTAATTCAAAGTTTCTTTAATCCAGAAGTACACACAACAAATTTCTGAATGAAATCCGCTCTCACTAATCACTAATCAGGCTTAAAAAGCTGCTTTTCTGTCGAGCGTACAGTCTTCCCTCAGTCCTGATTCATTCAAAGTCAGGGACCACTAAAGCATTGCTTTCATCAGTTCATGTACATTATTTGCTGTTGTTCCTGTCATCTCATTTGCATGTGTAGGTAGGTGGCATCCCATTAGGTCCAGGTGCAGGCCAGAGATGGTAAACAAGCTAATTTAGCTGCTGTACTTAGTCATGTTAATGATGCTGTTAACTGCCTGAGAAAGCAGAATATGTGCAAACGAGAGGTTAAAAGGTCATTTCCAGACATTTACGGTGAAGAGTTGTTTCAACTGGATCACCATGTATGATAATGTGCTGGGAAATGACTGGGATAATAAAAATATAACCCGACCCTAACCCTGTTTTATGCCACCTAATCTCATATTCTGTTAGATATTTAATGCAAAATTATACATTTTAATGAAGCAAAGAATTACCAGACAATATTTATATCTTTCTTTTTAGAGCTTGTAGATAAAAGAAATTTAATTCTTTTTTTTTTGGTAGCTCTCATGAGATGCTAAAATCAGAACTCTGAAGTTCAGTCTCATGGAGTTACTTAGGAATTACATCACACAAAAAGCACATGAAATGTTGAAGTTGAAAATATATTTAAAATTATGTTATTTGATTAAATGATTTCGAATGGGTAAAAAATAGAACAAGTGATAGCAGTAAAGTGCTTTGAATAACTTTTTGACCACCTCATACGTTTTGATCGACTGTCTTCTAATAATTTAAAGCAGTCAGGATCAATAGCTTTCCATGCTTTCTAAAGTGGGGGTTCTAAAGGTCTGTTAGAGTTTTTTTTCCTGATTTATTCTGTTTAAATTTAATAGTTGTAACGGACCATAGCTTTATATTGTACAGTGTCCTTGAAAATAAGAAACTGTACAAATGTTGAACAAAAGCAGAAGTGTCACTGTTTAAGAAACCAGAAAAAAAATCACAGTAATATATTTAGGGATTTGGGGAGTGCAAACATCCTTTTTTTAAATCCCAGGTTGATGTGACACAAAAAATGAGACCAAGATAAGTAATTTCAGTACTTTTTCCTCCATATAGTTTAACATTTGTTTTTCAATTAAACTGAAAATCAAATAAGTCGGTTGGAAGTAAAACATTAGATACGCTGCACTAATCAAGTCAGCATCTTGGTTACATTTGCCCACTCTGCATCTGTCCTGGGTTCTGTCTATCCTATTCCATGACTTTAATTTTCTTCTCATTATGCTATTCCTTAGTTGATTTAGATGCATGTTTGCACTCTGATGCTGAAAAATATAATCCTTCTTCATCTTCAGCTTTCCAACAGACAACTAAGAGTTTTTGCCCAAAATTAACTGGAATTTGGAACTTACCCACAACCTTGAAAAAACACTATAAAAAAAGAATAACACTACCACCACCATGTTTCACTGTGGCTATGGTGTTTTTTCTGTGATGTGCTGTTTTTGTTTTGTGCCACACCAACTTTATGCAACTGTGGGCAAAAGTTCCAGTTTTCAGAACAAAACCATTTGTCACCTGCCCAGCCCAAAAAACATTTAAGACAGACAGACATGATTTCCAGAATGTCTGACTCATCAATAGCAAAATGTAAAGCTTTACTGTTTACTTTTCCACTTCTAATGTGACTTGCATGATAACCATGCTATATGCATGTCTGTATACGTTTACTTTTTTCTGTGTCAGAATTAGCAAGCCAAAATGTTTTAATAAAATTAAATAAATGGAACATAAAAACATTAAACAAAAGAGGAAAGCTGAAAAATAGAGCTAAAGCACAGCGAGAGAGAATGGAAAAGGAAAAGGGCAAATGAAATGGTTAGTCAGGCCTTTGTTTAATCAAGTTATTTTATTCTGTTTGCCGTATCGTTGCATTGATCAAGCAGAGTGTATATTTAGTCAAAGATAAAAGAGTACCATCAGCCACTTTGTGTCCTGCTTACACACGCAGCCATTAGTCCTGTGGGAGGCTGAGAGGAACATAATTGAAAAAGGCTGAAGGATGTTAAACCTTCTCTCTGCTCCATTAGCAGGTTCAAACACTTCGCCCAGAGATGAATTGTTTCTCACCTTACTTTGTCTCCATGCTGTCTTTTAGCCCTTCTCACACTCACTGTCTTTCGTTTTCCTTCCTTTATCCTGTTTTGAGTTCACAATTGATTACGTTCTTCAGTAAATCCTTTGAATGTTGTAATGTAATAATTTATTGATAACTGCATCTCTGCCTTGTACTTGTGTCATGTAGACCAGCTTCGTAACAGCTACCAAGTGGGTAATGACCATTCACTCAGGGTCATCTATGCTAATGGGATGGACACACACTATCAGACAGAGCCACATATACTGGCAGGTATGTTTAAATTATTTACCATTTCCTGTAGCTGATGTCGTGCATTGATGTTGCAAATGCTTGTTCCTCTGTCTCAAAGGCTTCACCAGCCTACATATTGTAGAGTCTGTAAACCCCAGGTGCCCTTTGTTCCCTCTAGGAGCTGCAAACCCTACAATCGCCCGGCGTAACATGAGCCTACCAGGAGAGAATGGTCAGAACTTAGTTGAATGGAGGTTTAGGAAGGAGCAGACCCGTGGAAAGGTCATTGTGTTTGGGAGAAAGCTGAGGGTAAGTCTTAGAATGACTACTGGGAGTTGGGTTGGGGGGAGGGGGGTATATCTGTGAGCATGCTTTTAAATCTGTGGATGAGGGATGGGGCTATGGTTTATGTGGGGTCATTTTAATCGGTAAACGACTTTGAGTTGCAACTCTTGTATGAAAAGCGCTTTATAAATAAAGTTTGATTGATTGATTGATTGATACTGATAGCAGTAGTGTGGGAATTGATCCAATTTTCCAGATTTTTGTATTTATACCTTTAAACTGAGAACTCTAGAGTCAGAGGAAGTGTGGATTGTGTACATGAAAAACAGCCCTATTTAAACAAACTGAAGGGAAGACTGTGAGAATATTGGTACAGAAAAATATACTCAGAACACAAAGCTATGGTAGATGTCAGGTAGTGTCACACTATCTCACAGATAATGCAGTATGTCCCTCTCGTAGCGCAGGAAGGCAGAAACTGGACAACATCAAATAGTCAGGAGCTTTGAGCATTTTTATGATTCTTTATCCCCATGTTAAAGGAAATGACCTAACTACCATAAAATATACACAGAGGAAGGAGAAGAAAGCAGGAAGGGTGAAAAATGGTGCAGTGACAATTGGCTTGGAGCAGCTCTCTCACCTTCTCCTGTACATAAAAACCTGAAGTATTCTATCATCATTGCAGCTCCTAAAAACTAATGAAATAACACTGTGGATATCATAGTTAACAAAGTAGACATGAAAAAAGTACCCACAAAAAGCTTCCCCTAGCATGTCACATTTTTTTCATGAATTATACATTCATTTTATCACATTCCTCTTAATTTATACTCCCACAGACATATTATTAACATGTTCTTCAGTGAATAAGAGGAAAAAGGTTATAGCATCCATGTATTATGCATCCTGTATACCTGCAGGCTCTACAAGTAGCTGCTGAGAGCGCCAGCACACAAGATTGGAGGACGGGTTGACAGGGTCATACTGATACCCACAGGCAATTTACCAGTTCACACTTTCAAATTTTTACACTGTTGGAGAGAGAGTGTATGAACGCTCTGCTCACAGTATGACCCCAGCTGTCCGTTTGAAGAAAAATTTAAATTCTCGCTTTTGGACAATGAAGCTTAGATTTCTTTGCGATTTATCTCATTTTTGTCATCATCTATGGGAAGTGTTTACAGATGGGAATACATCCACGACCCCTGAAATAAGACAATCCCAGGCCTCTGTTTTGGTATTAGGCTGTGTTTGATCTCTCTGTGGCCTCTATTTTCTTGTGTTAAAGAAATAGGCTCTTGGAAGTTTATTTGAAAATAGTTTTAGAAATTTCCTTAAATAATTTCCGTCTAGGCGGAGGAGGGCTTTTACAGGATTCAGTCAGTGATTTGATAAAAAAGAAAGTGATCTCAGAAAGTCTTGTCGGGAACACCTTTAAAAGATGTCATAAAAACTGCAAATGTGAGAATCTCTGGTAAGGTAATTTAGTTCCAACTGGAGATTCAATTTAAAAGTCATAACAAACATACTTTATTTTTCCCAAAGAGAAATTAAATGTTGCCATTACTCATATTATCCGGGTATTTTCTAAGAGTCAGTGTGGATGGTGTTGCTGTGGGCAGGAAGGATCTCCAATAGTGATCAGTCTTTCAACAAATCTGAAGAAGCTTCTGACTGAAGACTCTCATTGTATGACAGTTTAATGACTGTAAAGACAAACTAACAGCTTAATATCCAGGCAGCAGAGACAGTTTTCCATAGTAGCATGTCCTCGATTACACCATAGGTTGTTGGCAAGCACTGGTAATCCACCTAATTTTCTTTTGCCATTTAATCTTTAAATCTCCGTCTGGCCTTTCTCCTATAACGCCAGGCAGAGACATTGGAGTTGAGGATATGATCCTTGATCATTGCGCAAAAAGCAATGCCTCAGCCAAAAAAATCATAGAAAAGTCTACAAAACAGTAAATAAGAGCTAAAGTAACACATCTACATCTATACAACATAATGTCGCCACGAGGGGCACAATTCTAGAGTTCCATACAGCCCAAAATTTTTTTGATACACTGGAAAATGCTGGAGCACGAATCCCACTTTCCACAGTGAAGCTGGTATTGCATCAGCATGAACTGAGAAGGTACAGTCCATCGAAGTGCCTGCTTTGAGCTAAACTAAAATTAGCAGATGCTTACATGGACAAACAAAATTATCTCTGGAGGAAGGCTTGGCAGTTTGGGGTCGCGTTAACCAGCTATTTTCTTGTCTTGACCGCTTTTGTTAAACGGTGACGGAAAAAATCTGAAGGCCATTTGATTACATGGAACAGGTGCGCAGTTCAAGTCCATGCGTACCAACCGAAAGTTGTGAGACTGTGCGTTCAAGCCACAGCAGGTGAACTGTTCATATTTAATACATGTATGCATCTACTTGATGTGTGATGGCACAATGTGGATTCTCTGTTCAGCTTGTTTGTATTGAACATTAATTAAAATAGATGGAACATAAATATTATAGAATATGTCAATATCATCATTTTATAAATTGATGGGTAAAAATAGATTATGGCAGGATTATTTTGACACTGTCAAAATGATGGACAATAAAAAACTCTGTTTTGGTAAATATTGAGATATTTGGCCACAGTAACAAGAAAACTGTTGGAAATAATAAAAGAAAGGCTTTTAGAGTCTAAAACACTGTACCAGCTGTTAAGCCTTATGGCGGTTCTATCATGCTGATTGCTGGTTTCACTGGCAGTGTAACTGGTGCATTGCTCAAAAGATTGCAATGCACCAGTACAGTGCAAAACTACCAGATTCTTCAGTTTGACCTCAGATTGATTGATCAATCAATCAATCAATCCATCTTTATTTGCATAGCACAGTTCTCACAACCAGAGTTGGCCAAAGTGCTTCATAGTAGTAAAAATAGACAAGGTGTCAGAAACTTTAAAAAATAGCAAAACTAGCGCATTAAAACATCCATCCATCCATCCATCCATTTTCTTCCGCTTATCCGGGGTCGGGTCGCAGGGGCAGCAGCCTAAGCAAAGAGACCCAGACTTCCCTCTCCCCAGCCACTTGTTCCAGCTCCTCGGGAGGAACCCCAAGGCGGTCCCAGGCCAGCCGAGAAACATAGTCCCTCCAGCGTGTCCTGGGCCTTCCCCTGGGCCTCCTCCCGGTGAGACGTGCCTGAAACACCTCACCAGGGAGGCGTCCAGGAGGCATCCTGACCAGATGCCCTAGCCACCTCAACTGACTCCTCTCGATGTGGAGAAGCAGCGGCTCTATTCTGAGCCCCCTCCAGATGACTGAGCTTCTCACCCTATCTCTAAGGGAGAGCCCAGACACTCTGCGGAGGAAACTTATTTCAGCCGCTTGTATCCGTGATCTCGTTCTTTCGGTCACCACCCAGAGTTCTTGACCATAGATGAGGGTAGGAACGTAGATCGACCGGTAAATCGAGAGCTTCGCCTTTTGGCTCAGCTCTCTATTCACCACGACAGAGCGGTAGAGCGCCCGCATAACTGCAGATACCCCACCAATCCGTCTATCGATCTCCCGCTCCATTTTTCCCTCATTCGTGAACAAGACCCCCAGATACTTAAACTCCTCCACTTGGGGAAGGACCCCATCCCCGACCCGGAGGAGGCACCCCACCCTTTTCCGGCTCAAGACCATGGCCTCGGATTTGGAGGTGCTGATTCTCATCCCAGCCGCTTCACACTCAGCTGCGAACCGCTCCAGCGAAAGCTGTAGATCACGCTCCGATGAAGCCAACAGGACCACGTCATCTGCAAAAAGCAGAGACCCGATCCTGAGGCCACCAAAACGGATCCCCTCAAACGCCTTGGCTGCGCCTAGAGCTCCTGTCCATAAAAGTTAGGAACAGGATCGGTGACAAAGGGCAACCTTGGCGGAGTCCAACTCTCACTGGAAACAAGCCCGACTTACTGCCGGCAATGCGAACCAAACTCTGGCACCGGTCGTACAGGGACCTAACAGCCCGTATCTAGGGGCCCGGTACCCCATACTCCCGGAGCACCCCCCACAGGGTCCCCGGAGGGACACGGTCGAACGCCTTCTCCAAGTCCACAAAACATATGTAGACCGGTTGGGCGAACTCCCACGCACCCTCCAGGACCCTGCTGAGGGTGTAGAGCTGGTCCAGTGTTCCACGGCCGCATTGTTCCTCCTGGATCCGAGGTTCGACTATCCGTCGGACCCTCCTCTCCAGAACCCCTGAATAGACCTTACCAGGGAGGCTCAGAAGTATGATCCCCCTGTAGACCACCACCCCGGTCTGCCAATCCAAGGGAACTGCCCCCGATGTCCACGCAATATTGCAGAGCCGCGTTAACCAACACAGCCCCACAACATCCAAAGCCTTGAGGAACTCCGGTCGAATCTCATCCACCCCCGGAGCCTTGCCACCGAGGAGCTTTTTAACGACCTCGGTGACCTCAGCACCAGAGATTGGAGAGCCCGACCCCAAGTCCCCAAACCCTGCTTCCAGATTGGAAGGCGTGCTGGTGGGATTGAGGAGGTCTTCGAAGTATTCCATCCACCGACCCAAAACGTCCAGCATCGAGGTCAGCAGCACACCATCCCCACTGTAAACAGTGTTGGTGGCAGACCGCTTTCCCCCCCTGAGACGCCGGATGGTGGACCAGAATCGCTTCGAAGACCCGGTAGGACTCCTTCTTCAGCCTGACAGCATCCCTTACCACCGGTGTCCACCAGCGGGTTCGGGGGTTGCCGCTGCGACAGTCACCGACCACCTTGCGGCCACAGCTTCGGTTAGCCGCCTCGGCAATGGAGGCGCGGAACATGGTCCACTCGGACTCGATATCCCCCGCCTCCCCCGGGACGTGTTCAAAGTTCTGCCGGAGGTGTGAGTGTAAGCTCCTTCTGACAGGAGACTCTGCCAGACGTTCCCAGCAGACCCTCACAACATGTTTGGGCCTTCCAGGTCTGTCGGGCGTCTTCCCCCACCATCGGAGCCGACTCACCACCAGGTAGTGGTCAGTGGACAGCTCAGCCCCTCTCTTCACCCGAGTGTCCAAAACATGCGGCAGCAGATCAGATGAGACGACAACCAAGTCGATCATTGAGCTGCGGCCTAAGGTGTCCTGGTGCCAAGTGCACATATGGACACTTTTATGCTTGAACATGGTGTTTGTTATGGACAATCGATGACGAGCACAGAAGTCCAATAACAAGATACCACTCGGGTTTAGATCGGGGGGGCCATTCCGCCCAACCACACCCCTCCAGGTCTCACTGTCCTTGCCCACGTGAGCGTTGAAGTCCCCCAGCAGAACAAGGGAGTCCCCAGGAGGAGCGCTCTCCAGCACCCCCTCCAAAGACTCCAAGAAGGATGGGTAATCTAATCTGCTGTTTGGCGCGTAAGCACAAACAACAGTCAGGACCCGTCCCCCCACCCGAAGGCGGAGGGAGGCTACCCTCTCGTTCACCGGGGTAAACCCCAACGTACAGACGCCGAGATGGGGGGCAACAAGTATGCCCACCCCAGCTCGGCGCCTCTCAGCGGGGGCAACTCCAGAGTGGAAGAGAGTCCAACCCCTCTCGAGGAGACGGGTTCCAAAGCCAGAGCCGTGGGCCAAGGTGAGTCCGACGATGTCCAGTCGGAACCTCTCAACCTCGCACACCAGCTCCGGCTCCTTCCCCACCAGAGAGGTGACGTTCCAGGTCCCGAGAGCCAGCTTCTGCAGCCGAGGATCGGACCGCCAAGGTCCCCGCCTTTGGCCGCCGCCCATCCTGCACAGCACCCGACCCCTATGGCCCCTCCCACAGGTGGTGAGCTCATGGGAAGGGGGGCCCATGTTACCTCTTCGGGCTAAGCCCGACCGGGCCCCATGGGTAAAGGCCTGGCCACCAGGCACTCGCCAACGTGCCCCACCTCCAGGCCTGGCTCCAGAGGGGGGCCCCGGTGACCCGCGTCCGGGCGAGGGAACACTGAGTCCATCTGTCATTTTCATCATAGGGGTCTTTTGGGCTGCACTTTGTCTGATCCCTCACCTAGAACCAAATTGCCATGGGTGACCCTACCAGGAGCAAAAGCCCCCGACAACATAGCTCCTAGGATCATTGGGACACTCAAACCCCTCCACCACGATAAGGTGGCAGCCCAGGGAGGATAAAAGGCTTTAAAAAATCTGTCAAATGGCAGAGATATGCAAACAAGTATAATGTCCATTAGGCGTCAAATGCCATCTAGAAAAAATGTGTCCTAAGTTTAGATTTAAACTGAGTAAACTCAGTGAAGCTATGGAGATCAACTCCTAGATGGATAAAATGTGGATTCCAGTTGAGACAATGATAACAACACTGGTTTGAAATGGATGAAGCAGTCACACATTAAGCTTCTGGAATGAACGTGACCCCAACCCTATTGTAAATTTATGGACTATGATTAAAAGCCAGGTCCAGCTCTTTACCACTCGTACTGGGAGGCTACGGCTGAGTCTGTGGCTTTTATTAACCTGTGCTGTGTTTCATCCAAGAGGCTGCTGGCCACTGTCGCAATATCCTCCTCATCCCTCACTGATTTTAACTGGTGCTAATTCACAAATAAATGAGTAGTTTGAATCAAAAGGTGAGAAAATGGACCCTTGGACATCTTCCAGCCAGATTCTCTGTTTAATGAAAGAGGTCTGTAAAGGACTGACTGGCCGTTTTGTAATGTTTGTCTTTGCTTCAAGGATCTATAAGGTGAGCTTAGCAGCAGATCTGGGCTATCTGTCTTAATAAATCGGATTTTAACAGCACATCATTTAGATGGTGATTAAGCCTGGCTTGTTGGTACAGGGATGTTACTGAGTTTTATTGGTCTTGGGTCAGAGGTTTATTTTGTTTCGCTGGCCATGGTACAAACATTCAGATGAACAGTCAAATTTTAGGATCTTACTAATTAAGTTCACTAGCCATTTTTTTTTCTTCCTCTCTGGCTTATTTTAGATAGATCATCCTAAACTCTAAACAGTGTTATTTACCTCTTGATCCAGTTTAATCCACCACTTGGAACAAAAGAAAAAAACACTCCTACAATGTGTGAGCTTTGGGAAAATACAATAAGCACCCCTGACAATGTTGTTCACAGAAATTGCAATGGTTTGTATCATATGTTTATCTTTCTCATTGTACATTAATCCTGTTTGGTTCTTCTAGGTTTTTTCTTTTTGTAAGCATGACAGAAGCAAAATATGATATGCTCCAATTTCTTTGGAGAGACGCTTTTCAAACCAAACCTTTTTGCGTACTTTATGTTGTCTTCAGGCTTGGTAATTAACATTAGCATAAGGCAAGGAAGGGAACTGGTATCCAACCCACAAGATGATTTGTCATTTAACAGGGGGGAGCCAGGTTGATTTGTATAGCTTTTTACCATTAATTAATTAAATAATATTCAGATTATGTTTGTCCAACAGTGTAAACAGTTTGTTCATCTCAGATATTAAAGTGCAGAAAAAACAGAAGTCTTTTGTGGGACAAATACTTTTCACTGCATTGTGTGTTCTTTTGACATTTTGACAAGTCAGGTAGAACTTTGCAAGACAGATCTCATATAGACAAGAAATAATGTGGCATTTGAATATTCTGAGATGCAGTACAACAAGATCTTGCTCCAACCCTTGCTAATTACCATCTACTGCACCAAAGGTGCTATGATTGGCTAAGTGAGTCTGGAAGCATCAGGGGTCTCATTTATAAAACTTTGCGTAGAACCATTACTAAAACCGTACTTAAGCTCAGCAACTTTTTTTTACTATGATCTATCAAACTTGGAGTACGCACAGCTGCACGCACTTTCCATTTTATAAATCCCACTCTCCCTAGAAATGTGCGCAGGTGTTTTTGGATCATATCCCGGCTCCTACACACCCAGTTTCTCCCATAAACGGTCAATGTAAAGTGTCTAGTGAATATTCTGCATCGACTTAAGCCAGCTAATATGGGGCGTTTCACGGGTAACCATGGCAACCGAGAGGCAGAGAAAGTAATTCCACAGAGACAGCTGCAGGCTTGTAGAGGCACGGTAAACTGTTTTATTTCAATCAATCACTCAATCAGCGCTTTACTCAGCCAAAGGCAGCCAAAGTGCTTCACATTAAAAGACAAAAATATAGTTGCAAAAAGAAAATGTGTGACAAGAAGAGAGTAAAAACATTTAAAAATGTAATAATAAAAGCAGCACAAGTAATAAAAAAAGATAAGAACAATAAAGTTTCAATTAGGCCTATATGATTACTTCATGTAGCAACAAAACTAGATACATTTTTCCGTCACGTTTTTTTCTATAAATCCCAAACTTGGCATAGAAAGTTTCTTACGTAGTTTTCAGACCTCGATTTGTGCGTAAGCAAGCTTTATAAATGAGACCCCAGGTTCGTTTAAAGCTTATAGGGTGGGCCTGGTTCTATTGCAGAAGGGCTGTCCTAATGAAAAAGTGCTGGGTTCATTGCCTCAGCGCTGTTATATGACAATGAGTCCACATGCCTGTCCTGGGAGGTTATACAAGCTATTAATTTGTTGCGTAAACTTAGTGTTTCACACACGTCTTAGCTATTTTGGCTGTCGTTGTGTTGAATCTGCTCTGTGTTTTTTGTACACTTGAGGTTAGATCTAAATCATTTCAGAACCTGGTAAAAACCAGATAATTTTTATATACTGATAAATAACCCCTTGCATTTACAGAATGTGTACTTGCCTTTTTCTTTGCATTGACTGTGTTTGTGCATATGAAAGTACAGAGAGAAGGTAAACTAGTCTGCCTGTAAATAGATTAGGAACATGGGAAACTGGACAAAAAATGTCTCGCTGAATGATTAAGGACGAATAAAGAACAAGCAATGGAAAGGAAAGCCCCCTCAATAATCTAGGTATAAGGGCAGCTTCACTATTGGTAGAAGGTCTCAGAACACTGGACTAACTATATTCTGTTATTTTATAAATGGTCAGTTGCTTATTACTCATTTGTCTTCGCTGAAATTCAGGTAAATGGAAGGAACTTGCTGTCTGTGGACTATGATCGCACACTGCGAACGGAGAAGGTTTATGATGACCACAGAAAGTTCCTGTTAAAGATCATCTATGACACCCAGGGCCACCCAGCACTGTGGGTCCCCAGCAGCAAGCTGCTCTCGGTTAACCTGACATACTCCAGGTAAGTACATTTATCTGGAAGAGGGATTATTGCGCTTACTTGAACTGCAGGAAGCTGCAGGTTGAATTGTCCTTCATATATAATGAAAATACCCAGAATTAAAGTTGTAGTTGTAATGTTGTAAAATGTGAGCATGACTGTGTTTGTTCAGCACGGGACAGGTGACTGGCCTCCAGAGGGGTCCAACCACAGAGAGGTGGGAGTATGACAATCAAGGAAGAATCATCTCTCGAGTCTTTGCTGATGGAAAGATATGGAGTTACACTTATCTGGATAAGGTAGGAGGAACAGAACAGACATGGTGTTTAATCTTAGATTAACATTAGCCTGTTCCATCCATTTAAAAGCAAATTTGATATTTGTTTGGGAATTATTGTCCTGGTAGACGTCCAAACGAACAGTGTCCATGTTTCAACTGTCTACCTGTGGATTTGAGATTAAAAGAAAGTATTGTTAAGGGAGTCCTCTTTCATTATTCCAGGCATGTTGAGTAATGCACCAGTACCAGTGGCAGCGAACCAGCTCCACTTCATGATTCTGTCACCACCCTGTTCAACAGTTTGTACGGGTATGGTGTTCTGAGGTTTGAAAGCCTCACCCTGACTCCAAACATTCTTTATCTTATTTTGGCCAAACAAATCAATGTTTGTCTCGGTTGACAAAAAAAAAATTCTCCAGAAGATATCTAACTTGTTCCTGCCCAAGCTGCAAACTTCATTAATGGTTGAAGATGCTGACTTAGAAGCTGTGGCTTCTTTGTTGATTGGCACCAACTCAGTCAAATGTGAAGTAAAACTCTCTTAATTTTGGAGAGAAGCAACTTGTGTTCAAGCTGCTTCTAGTTCATGGCAGGCATGAGCCTTGGTGGTTCCCCGGTTGTTCCTGAACAATGTCCTTTCATCTCAGGGAGGCAGTTAGGCTCTGAAAATCCTTTACCTGCATAAAACAGTTTGAACTGATGATGCTGTAATCTGCAGTGGCAATGATTGCAAAATTCCTCCCTAACTTGTGGAAATCCACAGTTCTCCTTCTTAAAGCTTAAAAAGAAACTGCCTAAGTAGCCTAAGTGGACAAAATGTGAAATAAACTTCTGTACCAAGTTCTCTTTTTCTAAGTATTCCATCCAACTCTCCGAATTCATTTTGATGCAAATGATTCAGAAAAAGAACAGCATGATAATGGAAAGGCGGAGTAGAGTAGCATGTATCATGTTAGAAGTTGTTCTATAATTCTGGGTCTGCTAACATTTTCGAAGGAATCTGTGGACCTACAAAAGACAGCAAAAGCATGACATGAATGATTGTGGAAAGGCACTGGGTAAAGTAAAGGAAACTAAGAACCAAGAAAATATCTTGTCCTCAAATAAAAGGAACTATTGATGTCAGGAGAGCAGGGCTGACAGAGAGAAGAGAGCAAAAGAAGAAGAGACCATTAAAAGTGAGTGGCTTTGAAAAACATCTCTAAGGGAGCTTAGGAGGGAGCAAAAACACAAACAGTGTGAGGAGAAAGAGAACAGGGAGGGGCAGAATGAATCCAACACTTCTGTTGTATTATCCTAGGAAGGGCCTGACACTATGAACGGCACCTGGCCTTGTTTGTGTGGGGATACAGAGGGGAATGATTGAGAGCGATGGAAAGACAGACAGACTGACTGACAGCGGAACAACTGTGAGACAAGACTCAGGGGATGCTGGGAGCTTAGTTAGGATGTTAGAGAGAGGTAGAGGTGAGGGGATAAAGAACAACGGAGGGCTAAAAATTAGAATCACAGAAAGGCAAAAGATGCAGCAGGGCATGAAATATGTCCTATAGGGAGATGTCTCTTGTATTTATGTGACTCTAGATGAGAAAACTATTCGGTGTTTAATATAAACTGAATACCTTTTGAATGATTGTCACTATCTTTGTACCTTTGTTTATATTCATCCTTTCCTGGCTTGATTAAATTAATGAATCTGTATGTTGTTTGTTGTTTTTTATTTTCTGGCTGAAGGAAATAAAAATGCTGTCACACTCTCTGTAAGCTTTGTGTCAGTTCTGCTGTCTTGTGCCCTCTCTCTGACAGTCTATGGTGTTACTGCTGCACAGCCAGCATCAGTACATCTTCGACTATGACTCAGGGAACCGTCTATCTGCTGTCACCATGCCCAGTGTGGCTCGGCACACCATGCAGACCATAAGATCCGTGGGATACTACAGGAACATATACACCCCCCCAGAAAGTAATGCCTCTGTTACTGTGGACTACTCTGAGGAAGGACAGGTGTGTTGCTTTTAATCACAGTGTTGCAATTAGAAAATCCTTCCTGTCCTTTTCAAAATGACTTTGACTCCACTTACTGACTTTGGTTAAGTATTCTTACATGTTTTCACATTTTATTTATGGAACAGCTATAAACTTCAGAGGTATATTTTCAGGATTGTATGTGATGTATCAACACAAGTAGTGCGTATTTGTGAAGTGGCCCATTAAGACAATGCAGAAGGAATTATAGGCATAGGTGTCATTTAGCCGGGGACGCCGGGGACATTTCCCCACCACTTTTCTAAACCTGAGGAAGAATTTCTTACCAGCGCAGATCTAACATCGACTTGTGCTCCCAGCACAATTCCACATAATCAGTATTTGAACTATTATTTAAATTACTCCATTGCACTTTCTTATACAGTCATGGTTTCTTTCTGCGCAGATGCTGCAGCATTTTTTGCAGTGGATACGTCAAGGTTTTAAAAGACTAGTCTGTATGCAAACACGTTCAGGGCAGAGTCCTGCAGTGCTGCTGGTACCCGTTTCAAGATGGAAAAACACATAACTTAAATTTCATGGGTCTGGGTGAAGTTTCTTTACTGCTGGTTAAAAAAATATTTATGTAATACTTTTGTTTTGTTTAAGACTTCGAAAGAGAATCGTGTTGATATATTGTGCTTGTGGAGAAAGCATGCCAGAATATTCCCCCAACTTTGCGCTGGCAGTGGAACATTCCCGCTATCCTGCGCTGCAGAGAGATTTTTCCGCAGCTGAATTTGCGATTCAGGAACAGAGAGCGCAGATAAAGCCAGGGACTGTGGACAATAATTTGTTTCTGCACAGCGACCTCTGCATCAAATAAATTTCAGCTGTACAATGTTTCAAAGAAATTAAAAGGGACATGATTCACTGTAATACAATCAATTGGGGATTGTGTTATTTTCCTTCTTTGATTGGTTTTTAAAACTGTAATGGAAAAATTTAAAGGCCGTTGTTAGCAGGGCTCCTTACGTTGTGGCAGGAAAATCGAGTGAGAAAATGAAGCAGGACATCACACAAAAGTTCACTTTCTGACGGGCGGCTCAACCACTCCACTACTCCATCAGGCAGTGAGTGCATTCACAAAAAGGAACAGCATGTGAAGAGTATGTGTGTGATGAGCATAACTTTATTATGACGCAACCTCTATTCATCAGTTGGCTACAATAACCAGAAACACCTGTGGACTCGCAAACTAACACCGGTCCTTCATTTTGAAAGTTTACAATTCACGTCACTGACCACTTGATGCAGACGCGCAGTCATTTTCAACTTTACGCACAGAGTTTGGGAAACTGAATCAATCAAAAAAGATTCTAATTGGAGCATCTGAGCAGCATCATCATCTCAGACCTGGACATCGTACTCAATGCAACGCTATCCAGGAAGTGACAGCACCTTGGAGATTTATGGAGGCTTTAGAGCGCTTAGCAGCAGCGAACACAGACCAGCATCTTATCCACAGATCCAGAAGGAGAGCATGCTGTGGATTTCCTCCTGCTGAGGCAATACGGAAAGTCCCCATTGAGAAAGAAGTGGCACTTGTTATTTCAGTCTGCAGTGTGCGACCGGAGCGGATTCAGCCTCCCTTACGCACAAGCAGATGCGCAATTCACATCCATAGATCATGAGAAAGTTGTGAGACTGAGAGAAAATTTTCAGATTTAGTACATGTTTTTATCTGCTCCATGTGTGATGGCACCATGGAGATTCTTTGTTCAGATTGTTCGCACTGAATATTAACTAAAATGAATGAAGAATTAAGTAATATTGAATATGTTTCTGATTTTTTTTTAAGATTGAAAAAGACAGAAAATAACGGGATCCCTGATTTAATGTAAATTATAGTGGAATTAATTATTTGTCTTTTATTGCTTTGGAATATTCCACCCGTGCGGTACCCGCCCCATTGCAGGACTCTGAACTGTTAGTTAAAGTTTCCCCGCACAGAACGGCAAGGCTTGTAAAGGGAACACGTTTTATTATTGCGCAAATAGCCTATATAGCCAACATTGTTCTTTGTGATGATGATTCTTACAGGCCAACAGCCTAATGATGGTTTTTAGTGCCTTTTGGAAAAAAATCACATAAGCTTATTGTCCCCAGCAGTTTTAAAAACAAACTGACGCCCTTAATTATAAGGCATGTGTCAACTATGGGAACTTCAGGGTCATTTTACCTGACTTTCATCTGACAGTGTAATCTGCTGGCGAGCTCCTCTTAGCCATCGTGTCTCCATACAAAAGTGGCCCTTTCAGGAATTTTGACTGTTTTGGCAGCAAGTAGTCACTTATCAGCGCCAAAAGGTGCCCACAGCAGCAGAAATCACAAGAGAAACCAGCAACTCTTCTTTTTTTACAAAGCCGCTTGTTTGGCGACGTCTGCTCATTTCCCTCTGAGTTACTACCAGTCAGCATGATTTAACCACATCTCCCGCCCAGCAACTCTACCGGGCCATTTCCAAGTACAAACCCAGAGATTGGTACTTGGTTGGTTCCTGAAATGGCCCCGGTGTGGTGGAGACATGCGCATACCAGGAAAGTTCGGTAAAATTACCCTGAAGTTTCCGATGGTAGAAACGCGTCTTTAGAACAACATTTATCTGTGAGTCTTTTTTGTCTGTTTTCACCAACTTTTTGATATCTAGAGAATGTCATGTTTTCATTTCTTTGAAAAATATCTCAGGCTTAAAAGAACATTAGCTTTTAGGTCTCACCACAGATTTGCAGTTGGATTTATTTCTAGATTTTGCCAGGGCCATCCTAACCCTATGGTCCTAACACCTCTACGATTGTAGTTGTTGTTCTGCCAAAAGGTAAACCTCCACCCCAGTCTCAAGTCTTGTGCGGCCTCTTAACAGGTTTTCTTTCAGGATTGTCCTTTGTTTATTGCCATCCATCTTCCCATAAACTCCAGAAAGCGTCAATTTCTGTCCGTCCATGTATGTCCGTTTCACCCTGTATCTGTAACTATCCCTGGGGATGGTTGTCCTACCTGAGCTATGGATCTCTGCAGCTCCTCCAGATGTATCTTTAGCCTCTTGAAAGCTACTCTTATTAATGCTATCCTTTTCTAACCTGTTGGTTTAAGTGGACGGCCATGCCTTCGTATACTTGCAGTTGTACCATACTCTTTACATTTTTTACGATGGCTTTAACAGAGTTCTGTGAGATGTTCAAAGCTTGGGATAATGTTTTCTAAACTGCCCCTGCTTTGAACTTCTCCACAACTTTCTTCCTGACCTGCCTGCTGTCTTACTTGGTCTTTGTGATGCTGTTTGTTCACTGATGTTCTCTAACAAACCTCTGAAGTCTTCATGGAACCGCTTGATTTACAGTAAGATTAATTTACACTCTGGTGGAGTGTATTTAGTTAATTGTGTGACTTGTCAAGGCGATTATTTGCACTCGATTTTATTTTGGGGTACCAGAGTATCAGAGAGGATTGAATGCACAAGCAAGGACACTTTTTCACATCTTTCTTTGTAAAAAAAATGCTATAAGATATTTTTTATTTTTGCTTTCACTTCACTGTTATGCACTACTTTGTTTTGGTCTATCGCATAAAATCCTAATAAAGTGCAGTAAGGTTTGTTTATGTAACATGACAGAATGTGTAGAAGTTTAAGGTTACTTAGGCTGCAGGTGTGTACATCTTTCAGACCATCTTATACTCAACAGATCATTCACAATTAAAGATATTTTGGGTATAAGCCACCTCTGATCAGATCTCAGATTTTCCCTGGCAACGTCTTTCTGTGTCTCCAGCTCCTCAGAGTCGCTCATCTAGGAACCGGCCGACGGATACTGTACAAGTATCGCAGACAAGTATGTGGCTTCATGAATAATATTACTGATTGCTTTATGTTCATTTCATGACATATATTGTGACTACTTCATGTGTAGTTTTAAGAGTTTTTTTTTAAAGAATTTCTGTCTTTCACCTATCCAACACTATTACAATATTATGATAGTGTCTCATAATAGAAATAGCGATATTTGTGTTAGAAATCATTTCAGTTGGTGTTATAACAGCAGAGAATAACCAAGGACTTGTACTAATGTTACTGTGAATGTTGATATGGATAAACAGGATCAGCTACAGCATGGTTGTATTTGTCTCCTCAGAATAAGCTGGCAGAGATCCTTTATGACTCAACACGGGTCAGTTTCACATACGATGAGACCGCTGGTGTGCTCAAAACTGTCAACCTGCAAAGCGAAGGCTTCATCTGCTCCATCCGCTACCGCCAAATCGGCCCGCTGGTTGACCGGCAAATATTCCGCTTCAGCGAGGACGGGATGGTGAACGCGCGCTTTGATTATACCTATGACAACAGCTTCAGGGTCACCAGCATGCAGGCTGTAATCAATGAGACGCCGCTGCCTATTGATCTCTACCAGTTTGATGATATCTCTGGGAAAGTGGAGCAGTTTGGGAAGTTTGGAGTTATCTACTATGATATCAATCAGGTAAGAAAGGAGTGCTTGCAATCATTTCAATAGGTTTAACCAATTATTGATAAAAAATATCCTCAGTAGGGTTTTCTGTTTTTCCAAACATGTGAAGCACTCAGATTTAGAAGATATAAGGTAGAAAGTATGTTGTGGATAAGGCTTTACGCGCTTTCATACAACTTATTGGGTCAACCCTACAAATCCATGAATTAAGGTGTTTCAGTCACTTTCATGGCCACAGGTACAGGCACCTGAACAATGGAGCAAGAGCTGCCACAATTTTAGTGGAGAAGCAAACTTATGTTTCTACCATTTTTGAATCAAAGAAGTCTGCTAACTTGTACAAATTATTTCCCATTGTATGTTCTAACCAGCAAGCAAAAAATTAATAGCTGAAAAAATTGCTAGATTTTAGTCTCAACCCCCTTCGCCTCTGAGTTGGTTTGATCCAACGTTCTCTTGAGTCAGACAGTGTACAGCAATGGAGAGGAAAGGTAAAAAGAACAGAATGTCAATTAACCTTTTAAGTGCTATACTAATGCTGAAATCCTCCTGTCTTAAATTAGATAAAACACAGTAATTTTTGCAAGTGTCTGTTGCTTCACACCACTCATAACAACAGCATCCCACATATTGTTTTCAAACTAAATCTAGCTGTAAGCTCTTTAAATTAGTTTGATGTTGGGATCTCCGGCACAGAAGGAGGCTCCCAGACCACTACACCGTCAGTCTCATCATGCTTTACATGCTACGCTAGGGGTATCTTATTTTTTCTACAGATGTTTGTGAAAGAATAAGTTGCTCTTAGGAGCTCAGTGAATTCCGGTGTGGTACGTTGAAAGGGTGTACAATCTGACCAGTGGTAAAATTTCTTCACTATTAAATATTCTACAATCAACAGTTAGTGGTACTTGAAAAAAGTGGGATGACAGCAACTAAGCAAGAAAGTGGAAGAAATGCTACATAAAGTCATAAAGCTCTGTCAGCAGATGCTGAGGTGCATAGTGCACTGAGGTTGCCAGCGTTAAGCATAGTAAACAGCTACAGACCTTCTAACTTTATGTAACCTTCAGATTAGCTTAAGAACAGTGCATTCGGAAGCTTGAGATGGATTTCCATGACCAAGCAGCTACATCCAAGCCTTACATCCCCATAGGGTAATCCAAAGTGTTGGATACAGTGGTGTAAAGCACACAGTCACTTTACTTTGGAGTGATGAATCATGGCTCTCTATCTGGCAATCCAGTCTGAGTTCGGCTATTCATCAAGAGAACCTGCACTGTATCAAGTGTAATGTGTGGTACAGAGAGGATTACGTAGGCCGGTGGTTCCCAAACTATTTCTACTCGGCTCTCTTTGGTTCATATGAAAGTTTCAGTAACTGGTGTGAGCCTGCTGTGATGTCACTTTACCTGCTAGGTGGAGGTGTGTGTTTGTGTCCTATGTCACTGAATTGATTAATTGAACATTGCTTTCAGAAATCTGCCACTGTTGTATGCAGGTTTCATTACAGACTTCCGTCCGTCCATTTTCTGTACCCGTCCATCCTATGCAGGGTTGCCGGGGGGCTGGTGCCTATCTCCAGCACTCACGGGGCGAGAGGTGGGGTACACCCTGGAGAGGTCACCAGTCCATCGCAGGGCAGCCCTTCTAGTTTCCCAGCCATAGTCTTTGCCCCATCTGTGCAGATCTCTACAAAGTCCCTGTAAATGCGCCTGCTGATGTTATTATTGGACAGAGGAATAACCTATAGTTGGCTGGCGTCTGTTATGATGGATAGATTGAACCATGTCCATAGTTCAGGGAAGTATATAAGCTTCTGCAATTGTGTGCGGTTTTTCACATTGGCACTATGTACAAAACTTCATATGAGCTCACTGAGCATTTGCATGTGTTTGATATAACAAAACCAAAGGCAAGATATGCTTCGTCATATTTGCTACTCTTTGGCTTAGAAGGAAGTTGGTTTAGAAGCTCATTTAGTGATGTTTTATCTTCAGCTTTGTGTTTATGGGGGAACCATCAAAATACCTGTCCATTATATTAGCATTTAATTTTTATCCATTCACACCGATTGAATAAAACCCAAATAATGTGGTGTCACAACCAACATGCCTAGAACGTACTGACCAGAAATACTACAAATAAGGCAAGGCAAGGCAAGGCAATTTTATTTGTATAGCACACTTTCAACAGCAGGGTAATTCAAGGTGCTTTACATGATTTGGTGATTTAAAAGAAACACATAAAAGAAACACACATTACACATGATACACAATAAAGCAAGAGAAAAAGAAAAAGAAAGAAAAAAGCAAGAGAGCATGAACACATTTCATACATATGACATCAAGCATTTACTCAAAGGCAATTCTAAACAGATGGGTTTTTAGTCTCGATTTAAAGCAGTTCAGAGTTTCAGCAGCTCTACACTCGTCAGGAAGTTTGTTCCAGATAAGGGGAGCATAAAAAGTGAAAGCTGCTTCTCCATGTTTAGTTCTGAGTCTAGGGATGTTTAGTAGGCTAGAGTTGGAGGACCTGAGTGGTCTTGGTGGTTGGTACCATGACAACAGGTCTTCAACATATTTTGGTGCTAAGCCATGTAATGATTTATAAACTAGTAAAAGTATTTTAAAGTCTATTCTCTGAGCTACAGGGAGCCAGTGTAAGGACTTTAGAACTGGGGTGATGTGCTCTACTTTCCT
The DNA here is from genome assembly GCA_963556495.2 of Valencia hispanica. Taxonomy (NCBI): domain Eukaryota; kingdom Metazoa; phylum Chordata; class Actinopteri; order Cyprinodontiformes; family Valenciidae; genus Valencia; species Valencia hispanica. The sequence goes on along the minus strand of OY747703.1, from coordinate 50,812,465 downwards.
GGTTCTAGTGAGGACGCGAGCGGCACTGTCTGGATCAGCTGCAGCTGTCTGATTGACTTTTTAGGCAGACCTGTGAAGATGCTGTTGCAGTAATCAATCCGACTAAAGATAAACGCATGGATGAGTTTTTCTAGCTCATATAAGACAAGGCATCCTGGTAAAGACTTCTGGCTTCACTTTCTCAGAAAATGAATACTGAGAAGCATTTGAGTGGTTGATACCAGGTAATAACCTACTCAAAGCCTTGAGATCAGTCTGACTGAGGGTTTTTCTGTTCTTAATGTGAGTTTAGAAAGCTTCTCTGTGCTTTCTACCACAAATGTGTTTTTATCTAAACACATTTGTGGACCTTTTGGAGTGATTTTGAGATGATACACACAATAACCCATCAGGCTAAAATAAAACTGATGTAGTGTGATTGTCTTTCATGTATACTCTCTCTGTTTGAATCTGATCCGCATGGCTTTGTGTTGAAAAAGGAAATCAATGTTTAATTCTTGTTTCAGATCATCTCCACCGCTGTGATGACCTACACCAAGCACTTTGACCAACATGGCCGTATCAAGGAGATCCAGTATGAGATTTTCAGGTCACTCATGTACTGGATCACCATTCAGTACGACAACATGGGCAGGGTCACCAAGCGCGAGATCAAGATTGGGCCCTTTGCCAACACAACTAAATATGGTTATGAGTATGACGTTGATGGACAGCTTCAGACAGTCTCCCTCAATGAGAAATTAATGTGGAGGTGGGTTTTATTTTACGGAACCACTGTATGAAGAAAAACTCCACTGTGAGTTGATGTGACAGGTTGACGGTTTAATGCTGGCTTTGCAGGTATAACTATGACCTGAACGGAAACCTGCACTTACTGAACCCAGGGAACAGTGGTCGGCTGACCCCGCTACGCTACGATCTGAGGGACAGAATCACTCGCCTGGGAGATGTTCAGTACAAAATGGATGAAGATGGATTCCTGAGACAGAGAGGAACTGAGATATTTGAGTACAATTCCAAAGGTGAGAGTTATTATCCAGTCACACCAAATATGACAGTTTTACATCCTTGTAAAACTATCTGTTCTACAACAAATCTAGATCAATATTCCATGGCAAATTATTAACAATGTCATTGATTGGAGGATAACTTTCCCTTTCATTTGATTTCAGGTCTTTTAGTTCGTGTTTACAGTAAAGCGGCCAGCTGGACCATCCAGTACCGGTATGACGGCTTAGGTCGGCGTGTGGCATCCCGGAACAGTCTGGGCCAGCACCTGCAGTTCTTCTATGCTGATCTGAACTACCCCACAAGGATCACCCATGTCTACAACCATTCCAGCTCTGAGATCACGTCTTTCTACTATGATCTGCAGGTAGCTGCCATTGTACACTCATTCTGACAGTCGTCTTGTTGTATTTGGTTAAACTAAGCATGAGGAGCAGTTAAATTATATGATGTTCGGTAAAATAAGCTTTCTTTGTTTTTTTTTCACTAATGACTGAAACCTAATCTTACATCTCCAGTTACATTGAGTAACCACCACCACCTTCCTGTTTGCTACAACCACATGAAATGTCGGCATTACACCTTATCTTGTAGGATATTTTTTCTAGGAAGCAAGATCACAGCCTGGTAGCTTATAGGAAATGGTACACTCTGCTCTCTCTGCTGAAGTTGGGCTTGGAGCTGGGAAGAAGTGCATACATCTCCAAGTCGTTCTCAGGCTTTGCATCGCAAGGCAAGGATTTTTATGGAGAGGGAGTGAGCACTGATAGTCAGCCTCCTCTGCTGAATGAAACAACAGCCACTATTATGTTCACTTGACTCTGAGTAGAAATTAATGTCACAGCCTGCCACAATACTCGTTTGACTTTTTAATGTGCACCTGACCTTAATGTGTTAGCTCCATTCATCCATGTATTGTCTTCTGCTCATTCAAGATCAGGTCCTAAGGGTAACAGGTCCAAGAGAGAAATCCAGACATATAAAGACGTATAAATGTGTGTCCAATAGTGCTGTCGACATGTCTGGTCATTATTTTTGGTTTTTTAGTACATTTTAGTAAAAATATTAATTTTCTATTAAAAACTATCAGTGTGGTGCCCTCTTCAGGTTAAAACTCTACACTGCACTTGAATTTGAATCGGACATTGCTTTTTAAATTTTTTTTTATGAATCGGGCATTGCTATTTGCACTGCTTAGATGGCTGACGTCAGCCATCCTGCCGCTGTGGGGTATAAAAGAAGCAGAGTCTTGGCCATGCCTCCTCCACAAAACCTCCCTTCCTCTCCTCTGGTGAAGGAGGTGGAGAGAAATCCTCCACCTCAGAAAGATCGCTCTTAGACAAAGGAGCTCACGTTGCTCTCCATCTTTCTCGCTGTCTGTATCTGTGCCACTGCAGCCCTGCTATCAACATGTCAATCACAGCGCAGACTATGCCCAGCCCCTCCCCACCCATTCACTGGTCCGCCAGGTAACATCTCCTTTTGGCGCATTTTTCAAACAGGAAATGTGGGCGGAGTTAGAGTCTGGTAGGGGGGTGAGTTCCTCTTTAAGCACCCGCATGAGCTCATCACCGCATCTGAGTCAGATTAAACTGATTTCAGCTCCTTGTATCCAGGATCTTGCTCGTTTAGTCATGATCACAATCTTATGAACATGGGATGAGAGTCAACATGAACTCAATTGCTGGTCTTGATGGACCAGTCAATAGAATTGTTCGCCTTTTGTCTCAGTTTTCTCACCACCATCCACCTTAACATACTGATTCCCCTATGATTCTGGGTGCTGTTGTATCCAGAGTCTCCTGAATGGGATGCATCAGCCAGAATAGGGAGACGGCCTGGGCAAGAGGGGGATTGGGCCTAGATCCTGGCGGTCAAACCTGGGCTCCTGGGTTTGGGTAGGCTCAAACCAAAGAAGCAATAGAGAGCGGTAGGAGAGGATAGGGACGGCATCATGCTCTGGCTTGTGGGATGCAGATTGTATCACCAGCTGGATGTGAGTCAACTTACTTTGCTTGTTTATATGTGCTCTACATTATGTAAAAAACGTATTATTATTATTATTATTGTACAAAAATATAGTTGGAAGTAATTCATTTGAGTAATTCAGTAGTTGCTGTGGAGAACATGATCTGTAGTCTTTGTCATAGTTCTGTAGCGCCTCCCAGAGGAAAAGATTGGGAAGAACGTGGCGATCAGGATGGGAAGACATTCCGCAGAACTGCTCTCACTTTACATTATCTCTTTCGTTTTTCTTCATTTAAAACTTTCTCTTTAAGTTCAGTCCTCTGAAACCTGCTGTCATGTTTGTACTCCATCTGTCAGCTTCTAATCCGAGCGATCCAGAATTCCACACACTCGGCTTTGCACTTCAAACAAATAAACCGTTCCTCATTTAAAGTGAATTTGGAAATATTACTCCTGTCTCGGAGGTAAGGATCCCCCACGACTTTGGGCTTGTGTGTGAGTCTTTCTAAATCAAGCTTCCCAAAGCACTCACAAGCGAATGAATATGTGAGTTTGGGAGGTTTCAGCAGCACAACACAGGAAAAAAAACCTAATGATGTTTGTATCATTTTTAAGGGCCTCTTGTATATTATAGAGTTCTGCTGTAACGATAGAAATCACCTCTAAAAATCATCTCCCAGCCTTAATGAATGTAAGTGTGTTGTGTGTGGTTGCATAGGGTCATGTGTTTGCCATGGAAATCAGCAGTGGAGAGGAGTTCTATATTGCGTGTGATAACACCGGGACTCCGCTGGCTGTCTTCAGCAACAATGGACTGCTCCTTAAACAGGTACGAGTGTTTTCTCATAAACAGGGGGTAGAAAGCAGCTGAGCATGTAATCTGTTTGTGAAATGGTTTTGTGTCTTGTGTCAGCAGATTATAAATCAATGTATTTGTGTGTATGTGTGTGTGTCTAGGTACAGTACACAGCATACGGGGAGGTTTACTTTGACTCCAACCCTGACTTTGTCCTGGTGATTGGTTTCCATGGCGGCCTGTATGATCCTCTGACGCGACTGCTGCATTTTGGAGACAGAGATTATGACATTCCTGCGGGGAGGTAGAGCATCCTTCTCTTATTTGCTCATTTCTAATCTAAGCATGGCATGGGATTGCATGCAAGCGCTTGCTGTGTGCCTTGTCATCGTCACACCTGATCAGAGTGTGTCTCGCTTTTCTTCTTGTTGCTTTGAAGATGGACCACTCCAGACATCAGCACGTGGACGCGTGTTGGGAAAGATCCACAGCCCTTTAACTTGTACATGTTCAGAGGCAACAACCCCGTCAGCAAGATTCATCAGGTTAAAGAGTACGTTACAGGTAATGAGTTCAGTCCAAAAAAACCTGTCCTGCTTTATCTTTTCAGCAACGCAGGATTTCTTTACCTTTGTATAAAACCAGAGCAGAGATCCCAACCCACAGTTTTAATTCTAGGATGTTTACTGGATGCTTTAATTCTTTTTGTTTTTCCGCAGATGTTAACATCTGGTTGGTCACATTTGGTTTTCATCTTCATAACGCCATCCCGGGATTCCCTATTCCCAAATTTGACCTGACAGAGCCGTCCCTGGAGATGAAAAAGAGCCAGCTTTGGGATGACTTGCCTGTGTGTATTCTTAATTATTTTAACTACCATTTTTAGATAATTTGGACGTTTCACATCCTCCGATTACCACAATGTATATTCTTTTGTCAGTGTGTTCTCCAGTTACCATGGTGTATATATAATACTGTCAAACCTTTATCTTAACTCATGTTTTTGCAGTGAGATCATTTTGATATTTTATAATCTCTCTGCAAATTATGGCTTAAGACAAAGGATGAAATGATCAAATATCAGAAAGCTGAGCTTTATTTAAGGTTAATCAGATTTACTGTTGATGGCAGGTGTGTACCCAAGCAGACTGAATAATATAAATAAATCAAACAATGGTTTCGACAGTGTATCAGTTTAAAGGTGTGCACACTCATGCAACCAAGTTAGTGCAGCTTTTAAAGAGCTCATACAATTGAGATTACTTATTTACCACAGAGTCATAACAAATGTCTCAAGGCACTTCACAAGACAAACAGATCCAGTTTACATACAGAAAAATTTAGTCCAACCATACAGATTCCGAATGACATACATATCAATTTGATCCAAGCTGTCAAGCAATGTAGTGAAGTTCAGTTTATTATTCAAAATGTTATAAAGGTTTTGTAGATGATCTCTACAACATGTTTTATATGTGTCCCCCCAAACAGTTTTATTTGTGCTTTGATTAAATAATACAATAATAAATGTGACATTAGAGTTAGAAAGAATTGTGAAACAGTTTTATCATGAAATGTTTGTTGTTTTTTTACATCTCACTAACCTTGAATTCTAATCTGTTTGTGTAAACATTTTGTATCGTCTTTAGGTCATACCTTTCGGTTTGGTAATGTAATCTAAATCCAAAGCTCACAGTGTATTTAAATTGCCTCCACTTAAGAGTCACAAAGAAGTGATATGAAATAATTACTACTTCTATGATGTTTTGACACTAAACTACTCGTTTTTAGTGACAGGTTGGGCATAGTTAGTTGGACATGCTGAAGGTGCTATTTTATTTTTATGTCTGAAAAATGACTAATTAATGGTGTTATACTGTAATATTTTCGTCGCCTGTAAGCTCTCAATTCTTGCTTGTCACTGCGCAAAATTCCCAGCTTCAACACTAAACCCTCTCATCATAGATTAAAAAATAACTACTCTGTCAACACCTGCCACAACAACAGACCTATGACTGCACTGAATTTTAAGACAAAGCTCTGTGAACAATGAAAATACAAGATAGAAAAGAATGATCCAGTCACTCCCATCTCAACCTTTGTCTCTGCTCCTTTCTCTTCTCCTACACCCACTCTGTTACTGGGGTAATTATATTGGACAGACTATCAAGCAGTCACACTTCTACTCAAACAGTGTGTTCAGCTTTATCCAAAAAAATAGTTTGAGTCAAGACAGAGTCGCAAATAACAAGAAGGGTAAGGAGATCAGAGAAGGTGAGGAAGGATGTCTGAAAGGCTCAGAGCAATTTGAAGTGTTATCTGAAGTGATGATTTTTTTTCTCAGAGTCCTTCTGTAGCTGCAGACATGTTGACCAGACGAGCCTACTAATACAGACACACACATGCAGAAAAGATAGTTTACAGTGTAGAGTATCTGTACTATGTGGTAGTTTGGTACAGTATAATGCAGTCCATGGAGGAGCTACGTTATAGGGAGTGTTTACAGCCCCCAGTAGGCATACATGAAACATTGTTGAAATTTTCCTTTCAAGAAATGCAACTAGAAAATCAGCTCAATGAATAATAAAACAGGTTTTTATGTGAACAGTTCATAACCAAATACATTTCATGCTATTTTTAAGCTATTTTATATTTGCAACAGCAAGATTTTGAGCTTAACGCCACAGAGCATGTGGTACAGTTCCTTGAAAAAGCATCAAGTATATAAGTATACATAATATTTAGGTTACATCTATTAAAAAACAAATCGAAAAAAATTGTCCCCACATTACTACACGAAGTTTAACAGCTTAACTTCTACTACCCGAGTTGTGCATCTCTGCAACTCCTCCAGAGTTAGTAAGGGCCTTTTGGATGCAGTCCTTTGTTTAATCTATCATTTGAACCTGCTTCTCCAACAAACAAAAACTTCTCCACAAATACTGGAGGTACCTAGACATTTGCTGCAGAGATCCACAGCTCAGTTAATAAAACCTGTTGACTGCGATCTGTTGTGCTCTACAAATCACACCAAACATGTTAGAAAAGGTGCACCGGCCAGATGAAACCAACACTAAACCTTTTGGCCTAAGTGCAAAATACTGTGAAAAAACTAACACTGCATATCACACTGAAGACTCCATTCGCATGGTAAAACATTGAGGTAGCAGCATCATGGTATGGGGAGGCTTTTCCCAGCAGGTATTCCTAGGAAAAAAAAAAGGTTGAAGCTGCAAAAGATGGAAGTTCACTTTTCAGCAGGAAACCAACACAAAACATCCAACAGGAGCTACAATGGAATGGCATATGTTCATGTCTTCAAAAGGCCCTTTCAAAGTCCAAATTAGAATCTGTGGCAAGACTTAAAAATCAGTGTCCTTCTTCCAACCTGACTCTAGAAAATATGAAAGGGTTCAGCGCAAAGCTGGAAGAGACATTCCCCAAAATGTTGCACTACTTTGTGTTGGTCTGTTATATAAAATCGCAACAAAGTGCATGAAAGTCTTTGGTCGTAATATGACAGAATGCAAAAAATATATAAAATAACTATTTCAAGACAATGTATAAAATGAGGTAAATATATCAGTGGCTGTAAGCATGTTTTAAAACACTGGACATGTTGCGATGTCTCCTTGTTAATTTCTCTCTGCAGTCCATCTCAGGTGTGCAGCAGGAGGTTACTCGTCAGTCGTCCGCCTTCCTGTCCTTCGAGCGAATGCCAGAAATTCAGCCCAACCGACGGCATTCCGACCACACCAAGCCTTGGTTATGGTTCGCCACCGTCAAGTCACTGATCGGAAAGGGTGTCATGTTTGCTGTGGTGCAAGGACGAGTGGTGACAAATGCTCTAAACATTGCCAGTGAGGACTGCATCAAAGTCGCTGGAGTCCTGAACAACGCCTTCTACCTGGAGAACTTACATTTCACCGTGGAGGGACGAGACACTCACTACTTCATCAAAACCAGCCTTCCCGAGAACGACCTGAGCGCTCTGCGCCTCACCTCAGGCAGGAAGTCACTGGAAAACGGTGTGAACGTCACAGTGTCCCAGTCCACGACCGTGATGAACGGGAGAACACGGCGCTTCGCTGATGTAGAACTGCAGTATGGTGCTCTGCTACTCCACGTGCGCTACGGAACAACGCTGGACGAAGAGAAAACGCGGATCTTGGAGCAGTCGCGGCAGAGGGCGTTGTCGAGCGCCTGGGCCCGTGAACAGCAGAGAGTGAGAGATGGGGAGGAAGGTGTAAGGCTGTGGACAGAGGGAGAGAAAAGGCAGCTGCTAAGCAGTGGGAAGGTTCAGGGTTATGATGGCTACTACGTCCTGTCCATTGAGCAGTACCCTGAACTGGCCGACAGCGCCAACAACATCCAGTTCCTCCGGCAGAGCGAGATAGGGAGGAGGTAACACGGCATCAACATATTTAGGGGGCTCCACCTCTGACTGTCAAAGACTAACACAAAAAAGTTATGTTTTAACACTAAATGGATGTCACAGATTGAACTGTCTAAGACGGCAAAAACTGCCCACCGACCCCCTTAGATTTTGTTTAAATCTGAAACTACAGCTGGGACTGTCTTCATGCACCTGGGGAAGGTTCTTCAATGCCCTACATTTTCTGTCCGTTCTCGTGCTTTTAGACAGGCTGCACGCATGCCCTTCCACTTCCCTCTAATAGGCCAGGCTAACCTGACTGCCATATTCGTGAGCGATGTACCTGTTAACGAGAGACTTTGGATAATGGAGGGAAACAAAGAGACTAGTTCAGATAGTAAGCTTGGTGTGCGAGCAGCCGTCAGAAGCATTGAAACAGCTCTAGACTGTGCATCCCTAACAGATGTTGCAGGTACCATGTGTCTGAGGGTCCAGATGGGACCCATCACTTCAGTTTGAGCCTTGTCTATAGAATTTATTCCATGGCTGAAGCCATTGAATTGAACTGTTGTGGACTCTCTCTAAGAGAGACAGGCACAAAAAAGGACTGAAATTTGTACATCTTAAAAAAACAAATAAGACCTTTTTGTTGTTTGTAATTTTTGGTTTTGTTTTTCTATATAAACTTGCATTTGCTTCGGACAAAAAAAGGGATCTTAAAATCGACAGAAAAGCGTTTACATACTATTACCTACATGTATCGCACTATTACTACTATACCTACACCCCCACCACCACAACGGATCATGAGAAGAACCTAACAAAAACCAAATGTTGCATTGTATTTTTTCCTACTGATAGCTATGAGCTGTTGGATCATTTCTACAAGCACTCCTCCTCGTCCCCTCTGCCAACCCAAGGCCATGAAAGCAGACCTCAGTGAAAGGGTTGGCGTGTGCAGAGGTAAGGTGATCACAGTACACAGTCTGTGTAGTCCAGGAAGACCCAAAAGAGTCATTTTCTTCTCCAAACTGTGACTCTGCTTCATAATGCATAGACCTTGTGATTTTGTCAGTCAAAGGTAGTAGTGCTGCTTGCAGTAGAAACTTGTTGTCATGGCTTGGTGGGGCGGGGGAGGGCAGCTGGGTTGCTGTGATTAGCGACAGACTGTTGCTTCTCTCGTTTTTTTGCTTGTTTTTCTTAAAGGGACAGTGCATCTTCATGAATGACACATAAGTAACAGTAATAGATCAAAAATCGATGTGGCTGTTTTCTCATTGATTGTAGGTCTCTGCTCTCTTAGAGGATTCTTCTGTGTGTACATGTCTGTACAAAGGTTGGAAGGCAACTTTAAACATTTCAAACGAAAACAGAGTTAACATCGTATGCTACAGGTTTTTTTCCCCAGAGACAAGTCAACGTGTTTTGTTGATTTAACTTTATGTTGAAGGTTGAGAAATTCCATTTATCCGTACATCGATATTAGTCGCAGAGAAAGTAATTTATGTACAGTGTTTCTACGGTAAAGAATAAAAATCCTTAAAACTCCTGTTTTGATGTGTTGTCCTGCTTTTACTTTCAGCCCTTGACTGTTTCATTATTTTTGCTAGGTAATAAATCACCTATCCATTAGCTATACCTGGGGGGGGGGGGGGGGGGCTGGTGCCTATCTCCAGGAGTCATGGGGCGAGAGGCGGGGTAAAGCCTGGACAGGTCACCGGTCCATTGCAGGGCAACAGAGGCATACAGGGCAAACAACCATGCATGCACACACTCGTACCTAAGTGCAATTTAGAGAGACCTAACAGTTGTGTTTTTGGACTGTGGGAGGAACCCCGAGTACCCAGAGGAACCCGTGCATGCACAAGGAGAACATGCAAACTCCATGCAGAAAGACCCCAGGCTGGATTCGAAGCCAGGCCTTCTTGCTGCAAGGCAACAGTGCTACCAACTACGCCAGGGTGCAGCCACAGGTAGCACTGTTGCCTTCCAGCAAGAAGGTCCTGGGTTCGAATCCCGACTTGCCTCTTTGGCCAGGAGGCTACTGCTCCTGTGCCCTAAAGCGTTTGTCTACCTGCAGCTGCAGTAGCCTCTGTTAGCTGAGGCTACCTGCACCTTGCTGTTCTAGGGTAGTGTTGCATATTACAATCCCAACAACCTCACACCTCCAGGTGTCAAATTAGCATACACACCTACTCCACATTCCCCCATGACACAAATAATCCATATGAAGGTCATACAAACAAGGGTTCCAATTTCATCAAAGCAAAAAAGGTAACTTGTGGTGTAGGCGTAGAGCGGGTGGCCCATATGTGGAGGATATGGCCCTTCATGCAGCCGTCTGGGGTTTTGAGACCTTTACTGCATGTCTTCTCTCTAATTGATATCAATGAAAGCCACCAGCGCCACCAAAACAATCTACTAATATATGTATATATTTGGACAATGCATGAAAAAATGTGTTTGCCCCATACATATTTCAGCTGCTTTTACTTGTTAATTCTTAAATGTTTCATTTAAATCAAAGATTTTATCAGACAAAGATCAAATATGAATGGCATGGAGGAACTTCGGCTCGCTCTTCTTTTCAATAGTGTCTTTAATTCAGCGTTCAACATTGGAGAGCTTTTGAGAAAAGACACCATGTTTACATTCATGTCACAGCATCTCAATCAGATTTAATTCAACACTTTGACTAGGCCACACCAAAGTTTCCATTTAAAAATCACGGTTCTTTCAGTTAAGGCAAGGCATCTGGGTCCATAAGCAGCAGAGCAGCATCAGATCACACTACCACCACGTTTGACTATAGGTATGTTGGCTTTTTGTAACGGGACACACATCTTCCAAAGTCTAAAGAATTTTTTTTTTTTTACTACAGTCCTGGGGATCATCAAGATGGTTCTTGGCAAATATGAGACGGGCCTAGAATTAAGTAATTTCCAAGGTCAGAACTACAGCAGACCAAAGAAAAAAAAACTGTTTCTTTAATTTCACTAAAACTGAGGTTAGCAAGGCTTGAAAGGCTTTAGATCAGTGGTCACCAACCCTGGTCCTTGAGATTTTAGACATATCCCTGCTCCAACACAGCTGAATCAAATTAAGTAATTTACCAGGTCGTTACCAAACTTGATTGCATGCTAAGAGGTAATTCAATGATTTGATTCTGCTATGGACCTGGGTTGGTGACCACTGCTTTAGATGTTGTTCAGGGTTTGTGACCTGGATAAGTAACTAATACTTTTGAAATAATTTTGGTTCCAAAGTTCCAAAACCTTAGAAATGGCTTTGTAACTTTATTCAGACAAATAAGAGGTCGGGGACATTTTCATCTGTTTTTGAAGTACTTTAGACTGGTACACAAAGTGTTGCTTTTGAGATATTTTGGCTACTTCATATTGTCAGACAGGTTCTAAGTAATATCTGGTTTCTGCAGATGCATCAACTGTATCAAATAAAACCTGTGCAAAACTAACTAATCAAGGAGTGGTGCAGAGGGACGCCGGACTCAGGAGTTTGGATAAGTCTCGGCAGATACGCAGAGGGGTTAGTCTTTCAAACATCTGTCAAAAACAGAAGCAAGTAAGTGGGGAGTTGTGCTAATTACGAGTAGTCTTGAAAATCGAAAAAAAAAGAAAAAGCTCCATGCAATCCTGCAAACATGCTTTCAGAGGAATAAAAACAGCAGTCATTAAGCTTTTGTCATCCCACTTTTATTGCACTGGGAGGCAGCGATGGCTGACACGGTTGAAGGAGGGACAGCATAAACACATCTGTCTTCCCTCCTCATTAATAAAAGTACAGATTTAACAGTGTGCACCTAATTAGTTGTCAATGACTGTCAGTGTAAGAAAAAAAAAAGTCATTAGCTCCGAGGCAGTTAATTGTGTGTGTGTGTACATAGATGTTTTTAAGAGCTACTTCTTCAAATATTAATCCAAAAATGTAAAAGTGTAATAAAATGATGGCTTTGGACCCCTCTTACAAACAGCACAAAGGAATTTCTGTAACAATCCAGAGTGATCCACAGTAACAATGACATCCAGCATTAGGCATATTTACAACCAATAAAAAATAAATGACAGCAGAGCTGTGGATCAAGATCAATCTTTAAAGCGTTCATTTCCACAGAGCTGGCACCTCCATGAAAGAGAAAATGGAAGAAATATCCCAACGTGAAAGGTTTAAAAAGATCCCTCCCAGCTGTAGAGGAGTGTCATTATACTCAAATGTCACACCCAATGTTGACACTAAATAAAATCCTGAAAACTATTTTCCTAACTGCCAGGAGAAAAACAACGATGGATTAAACTGCTTCCCACTGAACACTAGCATTTTCACGAGTCGTTCATGGAAACGACAGCAGAAACTCGTCTTTTTTCGTCTGCTCCAGTCAGCGGCTCCCCGCGCTGGGTTTTCCCTTGGTGGCATGGCTCAGCATTCCCCCGGTGGTTAATGGAACTAAAATCAATAACAATCTCAGACCTCTTGGGCTTGAACTGTCTGTCGAAACATGGGAGGAAAAAGCTGAAGGTCAAATCACGGCAAGTCGTCGATGATGCACAAAACACTAGCAGGACACGTTGAGAGGGTAAAGGTCAATCCTTTCCAAACAGATTTCCTGCCATGCCTCTGTCTCATAATAGAATCGGTTCATTCAAGTCATCAGCTCTGTCAACGACAGCTGAGCTGCTTTTAGAGAGAGATATAGAAACTCTGGCTTCTCCAATCTGACAAATGGCTAATATATCAAGCGATAAAGGAAAATAAAACACATTTTTATTTGATAGAAAATAAAAATCAAAGTGCACAGATTAGAAAGGAAATATAACTCTTAATTGAGAAGCAGTTTTTTAACCACTGCAAAAGCCTTTCCTTATTATAGTGCTGCGTTTGGGCTGAAGACGATCTTGTAATCGACATTTAAAACTTTAAAGACTTTAGCATCACATATTAGCATCTAGCAAGGACAGCGCAGGTAGCATTACTGAAGTAGCAGTCTGCATATTCTGCAGAGAACGTAGATCCTTAGATTGGCTCAATTTTCTATATAGTGGGAAGCCTGAAGGGATTAAATTAGGACGTTTTGCTTTCCTCTGTTGAACTTGGTAAATCCTCAGAACTAGCTGAGTAAATTTCATTATCCCCAACCACACATGGATGCATAAAGCAGGAAAACAACGCTTGTTTGATGTCTACCTGTACTTTACTCCAGCCATACTGAGTAGCCTTCTGGAAGCAACCATCTCAGGTGTATCGTGGTACTTGTCAGAAAGATACACAACGTCCTTAAGACCTGGACAGAGAGAGGTAGGGGTACAGAAGACAACGGTGAAGGTAGAGCTGCACCCCTACAAGAACCGATTTTAGCTACTGAACATGCATTAATGTCTCAGCTTATCTTATGTGAGATATAAACCAGACACCTGAGATGCAACTCTGCAGACCTAAGTTACTGCCATGTTGAAGAGGCTTTTTGTTAGTTTAAAAATTCCACATTTCAAAGACAATTTTCCTGCCTGATAGTGGGCCAGATTTCCACTGGAAGCAATTAGGATTTATACAACAGATCTAAACAAAAAGTTAGTCTATAAACACTGATATTATATCTAGATAGATTTCCAGGTTTTCAGCAATAGAGACTATTAAGTGAAAATTGCACTTTAAATAACATCAATCAAAACAATTTGAAATTGATAAAAATAAAAGACTTTATTGGCTGTTTAAATCTTTATAAAAAGGACACTATTTTAGCCGTGTGGTCCCAGCACTCACCTGCCTGAATGATCAGTTTGGCACACTCATTGCATGGAAACAAAGCCACATACATCGTGCAGCCTTTCACATCAGCACTGTTCTTGTTCATGATAGCATTCAGTTCTGCATGACACACTGTGGGACAGAACACAGAGACCAGAGGCTTAGTACAATGTGATGCAGGTTACTCTACATCCATTTTAGCCATATTGCATTATAAACAGGGCCCATATCTAACATGGGCCCTTGGAACTGACAGAAGCTCAGTTAAACACCCTGCAATCCTCCAGTGCCTCACTATCGAAGTCACATGACCAAACAAATACCACACGGCCAACCCCCTCCCATCATGAAACGTATACGCAAACAGCAATACGATGGAAATAAACACAGTTGTTGATATCGACCCAGTTTCACTTATTGCACATTAACATATGGACATATCGTGCATCCTTACCTTACCCTGCTTACATTTGCGCAGTTCACAACATTTAGGTAATGCATGAAAACTTTTGGAATCTCCATGTCAGGTTTTCATGCGTTTCATTAAAGCATCCGAAGAAAAAAACAAAACGCGAACTTCTACGACCCCATCCATATCAATGTTTGATTTACGCAACTACTTGCTCTGTTAATGTCTGTTGGCTGAAACATTAAGTTAATTCTAATTTGGACATAGAAAACAGGGAAAAGCGAAACGTGTTGATGCACACGTGTTCCTACCATAAGGGTATTTGGTGTTGAGCCGGTCATCAGCAGAACGAGACCAGGGTAACAGGTCGTCATCACAGCCATTGGGCATACCGTTGTAACCAATGCCAACAATCTTATTCTCCTGATTTACTATGCATGCACCCACCTGCAGGGAGAGAGAGGGTTGTAAAATATCTGATGTTCACCACACACGGCATGGTCTTTTAAAATCTGTCGTATTGTGTTAAACTTGACACAAATACTGCAGAAAACACTTCATGTTCTCCACTAATTTTGAAGTTCCAGGCAGAAATTGTTTTCAATTATTTATTTTTTTACTGTAAATCTTTTACAGCAAAAACATGATAAAAATTTTAATTCAGCAAAAAGTAAAAAAATAAAATAAAGAGACTCAAATCTTTAACGAGAGCATTTCCAGCCAAATCATCTAAATATGCTAAGCAGTTATGTATTTCAATTAGGATATTTCGCTTTGTTAATAAAAAACACCTTTTAACACGACTCACCTGTGAGCTTGGGTCTTTGCTCCGTTGTGCTGACAGAAAGGCTACAGCCATGAAGTACTCTGGCCACTCCAGGTAGTCGTCCCTTTTCCGGGTCGTGCCACTGCAGACGCACAAAGACAGAATATAGCTGTTGGGTTTGTTTTTTTTATTCATTGAGGAAAAAAAGTAAAACCAACTTTTTCTCTGGTTAGATGAATTGATTGAGTTATTCGAGTAAATCTTGACATTAGAAATGTGGAGGAAAAAGACAATTTTAGTTCCTTTTTAAAACATGTTTTACATGGATAATTACATTTTACACCTTTGTTGCCCCTCCACCAATATGACTGAAAGTCTCGGATTGGGGGAGGTGAGTGATATCAGCATATCTTGATCTATTATGGCTTTCCACTGATATATCTGGTTGGATCATGTAATTTCTTACTCAGAAATCAGAACTTCTAGGTTGGAAAAGCCAAAAACAAAGCCCAATTAATTTGGGATTAAGACCTGAAAAGTTGGAGATCCTCGCTGAAACTAAAGTTCAGATTTAATATGGCCGCAGCACAAGTAAAACGTAGAGAAAGTTTATCTGTAAACAGTTGATCTGCATTACTGACAGCTTGTATCTTTTTAATGAACACGTTCCTTCACTGCTTGAATGTATTAAATGCAAAGAAGTGTATTGATTGAGCTGGTCACTGAGTCAACAATAAGGAAACCTCACTGGTTTTCTGATTTAGAAAAGGATCAAATTGGAAGTAGTCCAGGACTAGAAAGACTAAATGCATCCTCTTTTCTTTTCACAATATTTATTTTGCTCTTGTACTAAAATATAAGCAACCAATAATATCAATAAGTAGCTGATATTATTCCCAGCTGGCTCTTGGTGCAACAGGTCCCAACAGACGTCCCCCTAGAACAGCTGAGACACTCATTCTTTATACTTTAAAGCTGTCTAACTATGGATTTGTAGCAATAGTAGTAAAAAATTAGAAACACTTTAAAAAACAATTGGGCAAACATTTTCTAAATAAATTCAGATTTTTTTTCAGTGAAGTTCATTTTGACTGGCAAGATCTAATGTATTACCTTATAATTTTACATCAGGAACATACTTAAGGCAAAACAATAAACACTGCAATGTCAGTGGTTCCCAGAGTTTTCAGCTTCTGACCCACAAAATGTAAGAAGGTCATGACCCCGAGTCTTGGTTGAGCATACATGCATTTTAACAGAATCAGTTAAAAACAGGTGACAACATAATGACAACATTATCAGCATCAACAGCCACTATCTTTGTAAACATGCTGCTTAAATTCCTTTTCAGTTCATGTTTTTGTTTTGTAATGTACGATTTGGATGAGTTGGAATGAAAGTTAAATTGAATTTGAGAAAAAAAATCTTTGGAGTGGAGAGGCAGAACTTCCTCCACTCAAATAAGATGGTAATATGCATGTGCAAGCAAACACTCATGCATCGACTCCCAGAAACAAAAACTGATTTAACAAGACCGTCCTTCTATTCTCCTGTCTTTCTTTCTATACGTGTGAAATCGTGACTCTTGCTCTTTCGGACTTGAGACTGAAACAAAACAAACTGCACAAGACTTAACATTCCAGTTACTGTCTGGCCCTCCAAACTTTTTTTTTTTTATCGGTCATTTAGAATATAAACGAGGAGTTACCCATTTAACAGGTCCGGCATCTTGTTTTCTGCCATGGCAAATAAACTGAAGATGGGAAACTATCCTTGAGCGCCGAAAACAAACACACACAACCAACAGAGCACTGCCAGTGCCACGCTGCAGGGGGGAAAAAAATCTCCCGCGTTTACTGTGGGGTAATGAGCCCGGAGCACTGTCTGACAGGTCAAGCAACTACTTCTGCCCTTACACTAGATTAGCTCTTAACTCTACGTAGGAGGTAAGGTTGGTTATTTTAATTCATGGCTGATACTTTAGAATTGAGTTTGGTGTTTTATAGCGTTTATGGATTACCCTCTTAGACCTGCTCAGGGGCATAAAAACTTCCACTCATAGAAACCCCAGCCATCTCTCTTGATTGCCACCTATTGGACATCATTTACAAATACAACAAAATAAATGTGATCCTTTTTTAAATCTAAATTACTAATAGTTAAATATTACCGTTGAGGAAAATTCAATGAATAAAATAAAACTAAAAAAAATGTGCCCAAGCCCCCCCCCCTCCCTCCCCTCATCTGCAAGTTCCTACTGATGAGCCTGTAGAAATAACCCAATGGAGAAGCAAAAAGTTTCTTCTGATCTCTGCTGCAGCTAGAGATAAAGCAGCATTGTTGAACTTGGTTGCGTTGTGTCCTGTCAGGGTTACATTTGCTTGTAGTTTGTTGAATTATAAAATAAAGAGAGCGACAACAAAGGTCCCTGACCCACCTTGTCTCTAAATTCATCCAGAAAGTGTTTGTCTTACATCCAATCATACAGGTGGTAACAGCGCTTTAGTCTATGGAAAGCACTTTTTCTGCCCCTGTAAATATTCATTTTTAGATTCTTGGTGTTTCCTTTTATTTCTAAGCCTATATTCCTAGATTATTTAAAAAATGTACACTTTGCATTGATCAGCCACCATACTTTGATTTTAAATCAGTGAAATTGTATTACAATGGTACCTGGTAGCTAGTGTCTTTGCTGTCAAATTAGATTTTCTAGTCTTTTTTTTGTTTGGAGCTAAACTAGTCAGGCATAATAATGTGATCTCCTGCCTAATAGTGTTGATCTGATCTCACTGTTGCTTCCAAAACATCCAACTCATCAAGGCATGGATCACACTAGACCTAGGGCTACTAAATACTGACTTGAAAGGAGTGAATATCTATACAAAAATTATTTTAATTTGACATATTTTTCAGAAAATTAGTTTTCATTTTGACAATTAAGTTTTTTTTTTGTAGAGTTTAAAAAAGCCACATTTTGCTGATCATAATTGATTTGTTAAGGCAATCAAATGTGTAAAACATCCAAGGGAGTGAATACTTTTTATAGTCACTGAAGAAAGAGACACCAGAGCCCCCCAAGAAAATGGATTATTTTATTAAATTGTTTTGCTTGACACAATAATACAGCAGAGAATAAATAAAAACTACATTATGTGTGGTAAAGAATGAGATTCACAACCATTTAAAAATAAATAAGTTAATGCCAAGAGGTCATCTGATGTATTGTTCAATTATATTGACAGGATTATAGCTGTGAGAAAAACCTCTAAAATGAGTGCATGGACAAAGATGATCATTTGATCATTGGACAGAAATTTGGACAAACCTTAACCAGTGTGCAATGCATAGACTGTATTACAAAAACATTTCCCCAAAAATAAGGAGAAGTGAAGAAGAAAAAAGTGGCTCCCATAAAAAAAAAAAAAAAAAAAACCTAAATGATTTTTAAAAAGGTTAGTTACAGTCGGACCACCGTTCAGATTCAAAACCAAACCCATTCTGCATTTTTAGTAACAGAATCAGCTTTAATGCCCAGTTTTTGCAAATTAACCAGGAATCTGACTTTGGTTCCTGAGCGTTAAATGAAGGCATTTAAAATATGAACATATAAAACAAGGGAAAATACGTTTTTCCTGTCTTGTAAATACAACAGTGTAGTTGTTTTTGTTGTGTTGTTTTTTTTTACAAAGGAGAATGACAATGTTGAATTAGTGCAAACATGTATGGTATTGATCTGGACACTGACTGTTAAGCATTCATCATAGATAACAGCCCGGAGAAAGGTCTGCACTGATGATCAGGGCCGTGCTGAAGCTTTTAGAGGGGCGGGTGCTCAAAGTTAAAAAGGGGCACATAGAGCAAAACGCACCTTACAACAACATAACCTATACCATACTGAATCGCAACATAATGCATTAAGGTCATTAGATGGGAAGGATGCAAAGCAAAATTAGCCTTTTTTATCTGATGGGGAACAATGTTGTTGTTGAGATGCTGCTGATGGGCTGTGTTGATCTGAGACTGTAGGCATGAGACCATATGAGAGCCTTGTAGCTGATTAAACAAGTGTTATGAAGTACATGATGAAATAATTTAACTTAAAGCTGTGTCTCAGAAAATCAACCCTAATATCACTAAATCAACCTTAATATCTGACTGGTTCACCTCCACAGCAACTCAGCTGCAGACCGCAAAACAGCTCAAAGGAGGCTAAGTCGACATTTCTACAGTAGTTTTAGCACCTCTGAGAGATTTAGAATTTGAAGTGGAGAGATAAAATAAGTTCACAATATCTTCAGCACACAACCACGAGGCAAAATATTAGTAAAATTTCAAATAATATAAATATAGGAATATTTATTTTATTGAAATTTTCCCATGTTTAAAAATCTATTTTGGGACATTTTGTCTTATGGTATTGTGGCACGTCTGGCTTTCAACACCTGCTGCGGTCCAAAATGTTGGTACAGTAGGCTATTTTAGGCTATTGTTTGTGACATTTTTAGATAGGAGCAGCAAAAACTTTGGATCCAAGCTCCCTTTAGCAGTTGGGATTCTACAAAAGTGACTTCATTTCGTGTAGGACTGCTCAGATCTGGTGTGCAAAGGTGATGACACGCCTGGTAGTAATGTTCGGTGACAGGAGCGGAGAGCGAACTGAAAGTCGGCTGTAGGCTACCTGAGCTTTGAGGCTTGTTCCTCAGGTGAAAGTTGCGGTGCTGTTTCTTTATATTAAAGTGATGGAGGCTGCCTGACCCAGAGCAGAGGGACCGACTGAGGCTGTTATTTTTTTCTCCCAGACTGTAGCGGACTGAGCAGTTAGTAGCTACAGCATTGGAACAGCCTAATAAAGTGAAAGTCAGAAGTTCTTTCTTTGCGGCCAAACCACTTCTGTGTTTAGGGAGTGGGGGCGAGGGGGAATCTGAAACCACTACAGCAAGAACGATGGGGAAGAAAACATAACTAAAAACGGTTTCAAACAACTCTAAAATCAGGACTATGGCTTATTTTCGTTCACAAACAAGTCTATTATGAAAAAAAAGTATTGGCCATAATTTGATTGTTGGAGGGCCCAATCCTGAGCCCCCTCTACTATAGGCTCAGGACAAATGTTGGTGGCTGTGCTTGTTAGTAAAAAGACAGTTTTTGTTATGTTGCACAATGCACACACAGGATGCTCATTCCACCTCATCAGTTGCCAGAAGACAACTTAACATGCACAGTATATAGTAATTTACTGCTGTATTATCATGTACACTTTACTAACAGGCAGCCTCACTCACATTGGTTAATGGTCATTATGTGACTGATGGAAGCCGGATCCTTTTTTAAATCTAAATTACTAATAGTTAAATATTACCGTTGAGGAAAATTCAATGAATAAAATAAAACAAAAAAAATGTGCCCAAGCCCCCCCTCATCTGCAAGTTCCTACTGATGAGCCTGTAGAAATAACCCAATGGAGATGCAAAAAGTTTCTTCTGATTACTGCTGCAGCTAGAGATAAAGCAGCATTGTTGAACTTGGTTGCGTTGTGTCCTGTCAGGGTTACGTTTGCTTGTAGTTTGTTGAATTATAAAATAAAGAGAGCGACAACAAAGGTCCCTGACCCACCTTGTCTCTAAATTCATCCAGAAAGCGTTTGTCTTACATCCAATCATACAGGTGGTAACAGAGCTTTAGTCTATGGAAAGCACTTTTTCTGCCCCTGTAAATATTCATTTTTAGATTCTTGGTGTTTCCTTTTATTTCTAAGCCTATATTCCTAGATTATTTAAAAAATTTACACGTTGCATTGATCAGCCACCATACTTTGATTTTAAGTCAGTGAAATTTTATTACAATGGTACCTGGTAGCTAGTGTCTTTGCTGTCAAATTAGATTTTCTAGTCTTTTTTTTGTTTGGAGCTAAACTAGTCAGGCATAATAAAGTGATCTCCTGCCTAATAGTGCTGATCTGATCTCACTGTTGCTTCCAAAACATCCAACTCATCAAGGCATGGATCACACTAGACCTAGGGCTACTAAATACTGACTTGAAAGGAGTGAATATCTATACAATTATTTTAATTTGACATATTTTTCAGAAAATTAGTTTTCATTTTGACAATTAAGTTTTTTTTTGTAGAGTTTAAAAAAGCCACATTTTGCTGATCATAATTGATTTGTTAAGGCAATCAAATGTGTAAAACATCCAAGGGAGTGAATACTTTTTATAGTCACTGAAGAAAGAGACACCAGAGCCCCCCAAGAAAATGGATTATTTTATTAAATTGTTTTGCTTGACACAATAATGCAGCAGAGAATAAATAAAAACTACATTATGTGTGGTAAAGAATGAGATTCACAACCATTTAAAAATAAATAAGTTAATGCCAAGAGGTCATCTGATGTATTGTTCAATTATATTGACAGGATTATAGCTGTGAGGAAGACCTCTAAAATGAGTGCATGGACAAAGATGATCATTGGATCATTGGACAGAAAAACTGTAGTCATTTACTTTAATGTCAAGACCTATGATGTGAATCCGTTATCAGAATATACATGGGAGGTGTTGCACGACTCTTTGTTCTTCAACAGACTAGATGTGTCCTTCATCCTAAAAAGGAGAAAAAAGATAAGCACATATAAAATGCAGAAGAACAAAATATAATAGCAACTAACTAATAGCAACAGAAAGACTAAAGGTTTTCAATATGACTGGTCTTCCAACTGGAGAATCCAAACAGGGAATAACCTCAGCACATTAAACCTCTGCACATAAAGTTAAACAGAAATAATATATGGCTTACTCTACTTACTAAAATTGATTAGAATGAGGAACTCAAGCACACGCGATGAACAATTTTGTTGTAAAGGCAAAACTTACATGTTAGTAATCCTTTGCAGTTTTTCCTTTAGGTCCTCCTGGACAAATAAGGACAAACAAGAAAGAATCTATCAGGTTTTACATGCATAGTTCACCAAATAAGATAAGATAAGAGATACTTTAATAATCCCCGTGGGGAAATTAAGTTTCGATACAACCAATCCAAGATCATACAAACAATTACAAACATTAACACAATACAGGATTTGGAAGACCGCGGTAGCAGCCGGCTTTACCAGCGCCCCTTTTAGCAGATAGAAATGATTCATAATGGGTGAATGGAGTGGGATGGAGTGTCCTTTTGCGCACACATCCAAGGGAGTATTTGTTTGGTCTACCAAGACCAGGGAGTTGAATTCCAGTAGATAAGAAGTTGTTTTAGAGACAGGCGAAGATCATTTTTCCTCTTGCCTTAGAGTCTGTCAGTGGTCCGAGTTCAGTCCAAATGGCCAAATCGTGGGTCAGATTACCTTCCAGCCGGCTGAGAACTTCTCCAAGTTATTACCCAAGCAGCGAAACGAGTCCAATTTTGCTCACACATCACAAATAGTCTGAGTGTTGACAGCACAGCAACCTTCCTGTAGCCCAGGCAGCCTGCCAATTGCTGCCTTTAAGCTTGAAGTTTACGATACCTCAGAAAATCCACCTGCGATAATCAGCAGATATCCGGTTATCATGAATCCAATTATATAAATGTTTCCAGCGTCCTCGGTGGTCAAAAGTGAGAGACACAAGATCCTCCACGATGTTCCATCGGAACAACTCGGCTCTCCCTTTTAGCCGTTCTCCGGGAAATTTTTTTATAAATTGTATTAAAAGACCAGCTGACCAGAACCAGAACCATAGTTGTTCTTTACGGAGGAGAATGCAAAGAGAGGCTCCAGAAATAGTTGACAAGACAGAAGAATGCAGAAGTAGACAACAGTAGGGAGGGAATGAGAAAAGCGTCCATCCTCGCCGAGAGCAGGAAGTATAAAAAAAAAATAAAGCTACAATGTGAATTCTCTATATTGAAGACGTTTGTAAACCGCAAGATTAAAAGTTATAAGCCATTGTATGAAATTGTAACAGATCAAAAGGAGAGAAAAACAAATATCAATAACTCCCCTTGTGGCAAGTTGGAGAAATACATATGGTAAATGGACTGAACCTCCTATGCAGCCATTTTCTAGTCATAATGACCGACCAAAGCACTTTACAATGGAGCCACATTCACCCAGTCGCACTCACAAACGCGCACGCATTTATACACAGATATGCATATCGGTAAGAAACTTGGGGTCAAGTGCCTTGCCCAGCGACAAGTTGACATTCGTCAGCCAGAAGCTGGAATCGAAACCAACAACCCTCTGAGCCACAGTCGCCCTGATGCATGATAATGAAGATGGCATGAAAAGACAACAAAGATTTTCATTTTCAGAGGAGCAGTTTTTGAATTTTTATTTTAAGTAGTTTTTGGTAAGTGAAACATGGAAACACCCAGAAATGTGCTGTTTAGCCTCATGGCTTCCAAACATTTTAATAATCCTATATGGCATGGCACACCCTATAACTATTGCACAGTTTTTAACCAATGTTCTCCACTGTTTAAGGTCTTATTGCGAAAGTGGGAATAAGATGCCCTTAGCAAACATCTACAGTTAAATCAAAAATTATTAATACCCCTGGCAGATTTAGATTTAAAATATGTTTTAATTTCTAACTTGAATCTGGTAGAGAATCTGTGGAGGGAGTTAAAGATTAGGGTGATGGGCTGGAGGCCATCTAACGTCAACGACTTTGAGCTCAACGATAAAGATAAATGGGTAAAATAAATTGCTCTAATAGGAAGGACAATATTTTTCCACTGATTTTAGAGAAAGCTATTAATAGTTTTTGTATTGACTTTACTAATAGTCAATCAGCTGGTTGAAGGCGGAGAAGTGTTTTTGACACGCTTCTATTAATTGACCAGAACATCTTCTTGTTTGTGCGATGATCCCGTTTATTCTATCCAGGTTTATACAGGTTGTACTGAATTGTCTTACAAATGCTGTACTGTTTGGAGATGTTCAAAAAGGAATAAATCATAGCGTGATGTGGCAAGCGGTAAAAACCGTGCACTCACCCCGCCACCCATGCATAATTGGATCTGCCAAAATCACCTGTGGACACATCTATATATTTTCTGACGTGGTCCGCCACCATCACCATAGGTGAAATCTGATAGAAAAATAAGATAAAGAAATGGCTCCTACAGTTTTCTCTGTGCCCTTTTTATGAAAACGCAAATAAAAACTACTAAATATTTTTTTAAATCAAAACTTAGAAATTCTGTTATAATCTTGAAGAGATGCCTGTCTCATTTCCTATCAGAAACAAACTTCTTGGTTAAATGAAAATAATTTTAAAATTAAAATCTACCGAGTGCATGCATAGTTGTCAGCTTAACTGTATAAATGTAATTTATTTCAAGAGATCCTCTGGTTCGTGTGCCAAAACCCACAGTGGGGCCCCGACCTCCAATTAACTAATTGTCTATTGTCCCGGTATATATACACACACCTGTCTGTATGAAGCATGCTGATTTGAGTGTGATTGACTGAATGATGGATACCGACGACTGAGAAATTGTGCTCACCTGTGAGGCATCTGCAGCTGAAAGGGGGAAATGGAAGGAGGCAAGTGGCTTGGATGGCAGTGAAGCATTAAGCTACAAAACGAAAGAAAAAATAAATAAAGAACTTATTCATATGAAGTGAACATACATGGACTTGGTTGTTGCTAATTAACCTTACACTGTGTCTCTTTCACAGACAAAGAATCAACATTAGTGAATTAAATCGTTCCAGTTTGTCGGCTGACCTGTGTGTTCCAGTTTGTCGGCTGACCTGTGTGTTATTTAGTTCCAGTTTAGCTTCCAGTAACACCACTTTGCTCATCAGGTTTTCCCAGCTTTCTCTGGGTACCATTATAACTTCCCCATCATTCAGAAACTGAAAATGTCAAATGCACAATATCATTTATTTACACATTGATGGTGAAGAAAATGAGTTATTAGAAGTTTTTGAAAAGCGACTAATTAGTAAAGAGGCAGTGAAAGACCTTTTAAAAAATGTACAAATTATTTTACAAACCTTCTCTGTGCTTTTACACTTCTCAAGTTCCTCGAGCCGTTTCTCCAGAACATTCAGCTTGTTGAGCCCAGACATAAGTGTGTCTAAATTAGCCTCCAGTGCTGAGAGTCTTCCCTCTACCTCCAAAGACTGGAAGACAGAGAAACGGTTTACAAAAAAACCCACTAGTTCAACAGTAAATTATTAATTAGTAAACCTACATGTGACAAACTGTGGCTATAAGAGAGATGCAGGAGTTATTTTAAAAAAGTGTAGCTGTTCATGTTAATTGTTAGACTGAATGTGAAATTGGGAGACAAGCAAAGTTCCTATGCTTAAACTAGTGTCTCTGACAAACCTTTATTAATCTGTATACTGATTTCTATTTTATTTATTCGACTTACAAATGAAAAGCTTTCCTTTGACACCTCTTCATCTGGTGTTGTTGGGATTCCAGATGAACCAGAGGAGGAGATTTCAGTATGAGAGGCGGAGCCTACATTTTCAGCATAGGAAGCTTCTCCTTTGGCTGGATTCGTAAAAAGGGAAGGATTTCTTCTGTGATCTTCCACAAGCGGCTTTTTGGACACCTAAAACAAAAATGGAACTTTGTTAAAAAATAAAACATATTAAGTCCTGGAATAGGTCTCAGCATTAAGACTTACAGCATCTGCAACAGTGGGTGTCGGATGAGTCTCCTTTCTGACATTGTGGGGAGCCCGATATCTCACTCTGGGCTACGAAACACAAACACACACACACACACTGTTTATATAATCTGAAATAGTAATATGCTTCTGTCTGTAAAGTTTTCATACATCTTTTTTTTTTTACAATTAAAAGAACTGTATGAAAGTATTAGTAATATCAATTTTTGTTAAGTAGTTGACCAATGTAGTACTATACCTTCATATTGTTGCACATGTGTCTTTCTCTAGGTGCTAAATTGTGCATAGTGTCTAACTTTGATCTTAATTACATGATTTTAAAAAATTCAGGAGCAAAGCAAATTCCCATGAAGGCGGTTTTTACAGTGTGAATTCTTGTTCGTTATATCATTTATATTCATTATTCTGTATAACTTTTGTTTCACTTCCTGCTTCGTGAGAACTGGCCACAAGTTCTTAGTGGGTTTAGGATCTAAGGAGGTTTCTGAGTGACCACATGTCCAGAACTGTGATGTTCTGATCTTTGAGTCCCAGTGCTCCATCGGGCTAGATGATCCACACCCACTTTCTATTCTTGTTATCGCTCTCGGACAGAACTGGAAGGACGAGCCCCTTGGATGAGAAGCAAGATGCCTGGCTGTGGGCGGCATCATGATGACTACTGCTCAGGATCACATGGTACTTGGGACACATGGTAGCTCTCACATTTTCTTCTAACAAATGACTTTCAAGATGCCCCAAAACAATTGAAGGAAGATATGGAAGAGATGGTTCTGTTGAATCCTGGACACCTTTGGACATGAGAAAACTGAGATCTTTTGGAGTGCAGCTGGTGATCCTGAAGACATTTTTTGACTCTGAGGCAGCATCAGCCATCTGCTATGGTGTAGTTTGTTGGAGAAAAAGATTATCTACAGCGGAAAGGAAGTGGTTGGATAAGATCATCAGGAAGGCCAGCACTGTCCTGGGATGTACCCGCGACCCAGGGCAGGTGCTGGGAGACAGAAGAACTCTGGCTAAAATAACATCCCTGTTGGACAGTGTTATTTACTTCATGTAAGAAGCTGTTGCATAACTGGAAAGCTCCTTCAGCGACAGACTGCTGCATCCTAGGTGCATGAAGGAGTGTTATCACAGATCCTTCCTCCCAGCAGCTGTTAGACTTTATAACCCTCACTGCTCCAAAAAAACTCAATGAATGTTTAAATCCCTCAAGTTCTTTGCACAGTTTAATTTTTCACTTCTTGTAACTAGTGTGTTGTTTTTTACTGCACAAATACACATGAGCATTTTGTAAATATCCTTAAACTATCCTGCACTGTTGCACATTTCTTGGATCAAGTATGCCATTTTTATTTTTAATTGTACAGTATTTTAATGTTTAATTTTGCCCCTTCTGTACAATATAATATTCTTACTTAAGTTTTTTACATTTCTTGTGTGAATCAACATACTTTGATTGCCTGTCACTTTGCTGCTCTTACACCTGAATTTCCTCTCTGTGGCACAATGAATAATCTTTGTTCTATTTTATTCTACATCATGAAGCCTTCTTTTCAGAAATAGAAACTCTCATCTTGAGGCTGTTGATTGTCCAAAAACAGCTCTTAGTAAGTAAGGTCATTTTAATGAAAAGTGATGACTGGCTGCACAGTGGAGGGAAGCACTGCTAACACAAGGAGATGGTAATTTCCGCATATCTTCTGCTCCTTTAGAGTTCTCTGTGCTACAGAAGTTAGACTGATAGATTGATTTCATTCGGAATCTTTCACAGCTTCACCTGCCCTGATATGAATGCACTAATATAAAATTATTGATTTTCTGTCATTTCTTTTTGTAGTCAATTAATATTTTAAGCAGAGGCTATATGAATTGAATAAGTATTATATAGGGCACATTTGTTAGAATTATTGCCTTGCATCAAGAAGATCCCGCATTAGAACCCTAGCCAGGACTTCTTCTGCATGGTGCTTGTATGTTCTCCCAGTACACACAGTATATGGGTTTCTCTACATTGCAATGAGGTCTGTGTGTGCATGCATGGTTGCTCTATAACAGACTGGCGATCTGTCCAGGGAGAACCCTGCCTCTCACTCAAAGACTGCTGGCAATAAACACCAGCCCCTTGTGACCCTATAAGCAGATAGACACTGTGTGGATGGATAGTTTTATATAGGTATTAAATGAATAGAGATAAGAAAATTGTTCATCGTCAGCTAATTTTTTTTAAATGTCTTAGTCATTACATTTGGGGAACTATTTATTTCTATTTTCTCTCAACTATTAGGAAGAAACAGCATATCATAACCCAGTGCACAAATGCAGATATGAAAATTTTAAAACTTGCTTAAATTTGAAAAATCCATCACATTTCTCAGTGAAAAACTGTGCGATGTCATGTCTGTACTTAAGTCATTATTAAATGGTTGCATTTAAGTCTGCCCCCAATCCTCTTTGAGTGATCAGTTCCCCAGACCTTTCCTCTGAGTGTCTGTCTCACCTTGTGGAGCTGTTTGTGTCTCTGCAGGACCAGATTGATGATGTCACAGATGAGGGAGATTTTCCTTTGAGAGAAACCACACTGGAGGAACTGCTGTTTGGTCAGTACGGGTTTATAGTGGAAGATATCTCTTAGAACCTGGATGCAATAAACGTACACAGTAAGTCAAAAATACTTTTATAGAACCATATCACTTTATAACAAATAGAACTCCAGTATACATTGGTCCCAAGAGTCAAACTTTTATCACGACAAGAAATATCTGTGAGGCAAAACTTTCCAATGCAGCTAGAGGCTGGTGTTGTTTTTTTCTTTCAGTCAGCAGATCTGAATCTGATGGTTATGTAACAAAGCTTTTCTTTTTCTGCACCCTGCATGAGTCCATGTTACCTTGTAGAGCGTGTCGGTGAATCTCAGGTCAGTTTTGCCGGTCAGTTCCAGTCCAGCTGCCACAAGCTGCTCAGCAAAAGGTGGAGAGAAGGAGGTGAGGGTGAAGCTCACTATGGGCAGAAAAGTGGCGGGGTCTCCGCTGGAAAGCCTGACGCAGAAACAAACGGCATCAACACTGATGTCAAATGTAAGTGGACGTTGTGTCAGTTTATCATATTTAGACGCCCTATCTGATTTAATGAACCATAGAAAATGCAACAACTTGCCCTCTGCAGGCTACTATAAGTTTGGACACAATATGATTTGAACTGATATTAAAGGACATAAACTGAAATGACTACACAATTTATCCCTCTAACGTATTTCCTGACATAATGAATGACTTCCATGAAGGAAGGACACAATTAGACAATGAGATAAGGAAAAAAACCTGGAAATGCAAATGTTTTTCCCATATAATGCTTTTCATATTTTTCCAGACCTGGAATCCTATACTTCATAGTTTTCCACAGTGAGCAGGGAAAAAATTTTCTATGGCTTACTATGATTTTGTTAGGAAGGCTTACCCACTGAAATCAACATCTGCAGGGTACTTAATCACTCGCAGCAGAGTTTCGAGTTTCCTGAGGCAGCTCTGAACATCTCCCGCAGAAAGCATTGCAGCCTATAGGAGAAAGAGGTGTCGACAAAAGTTTAATGTTACGTTTTCATGAATACCATCAACACAGAAGGCACAATATATTCCCTAAATGCAGCAGTAAGCTACATCTTTGGTTTTTGGGAAATATTTATGACAGAAACAACATTAGACAACTCCTTGATAACCTATTTTTCTCAGCGTTATTGCAACAACTTGTTGCAAAATACAAGCTAAACAGAATTTGAAATTTCTATGTTAAGAAGTTATGTTTATACCATGCTTACATTCAATGACTGTAAAATATTGTAAAAAAGGAAAAAGGACATCTTCACCATCATCATCATTATTTGCTTTAACCACTGCAAGGCTTCATTTTGGTTAAAGCAAAAACTTGACCTAAACATGTTTTGCACCATCTAATATTGCTGAATATAATTGGTAACTAACAGTTTTATTGCTATCGTTGCTAGTTAACGAAATTCTGTCAATCCGGATGTTGACACTTAATCTCACTATGAACTTTGAACCACCTTGTGGTATAATTAAGATGTGGAAAATGTGAGGATGAAATCGATTGCAATAACCCATATTTTCTATTCTCCTGACTTTTTTCGCCTTTAACATTACAATGTCCTCAGCCACTAAGGATATACATCAGGGAGGAAAAAGTTCATCCAACAGGCCAAATAACAAATGCCT
The DNA here is from genome assembly GCA_963556495.2 of Valencia hispanica. Lineage (NCBI taxonomy): Eukaryota > Metazoa > Chordata > Actinopteri > Cyprinodontiformes > Valenciidae > Valencia > Valencia hispanica. The sequence goes on along the minus strand of OY747703.1, from coordinate 50,782,520 downwards.
CTTTTCACTAAAGGACTAGTCCTCTGGATTCCACCCATGTTGACTATCTGTATTTGGTCTATCGAAAAGCTTAAATGGATTTATTTAGAGTCAATATGTAATATTTAAAATAAATTGAGATTTATGATTTTTTTTCATCTTTTTTAAAAAAACAATTCTCGAGTTTCTGCACATTAAAGATTTAACCAATCAAAATTTGGGTTTTACAATACAGAATCTACAATTAGGGTCAAACCACAATTTCTAAGTTTGACCAATCTGGGTACTGTAGTTTGTAAACTGCACCACAAGCAAACTGGTCTCAAGCCAAGAAGAGTCCTAAAATTGCCATGTTTTTAGTGTTCACCAATCACTAACTGTGTTTTCTAGTGTTTTGTAATGAGCGTGGGTGGTTCTAGACAGCGGTCAACAGGGGCCAGTGCCCCTGTAGAACTGATCCTGGCGCCTTTTATGGCCCCTGTACTGAAGAGATAACATTAAATACATTTTCAACGATGATATGTACTGGAAAAAAAAAACGTAACTAAAATGGTCGCTTGGACTAATTTCATTTTTTAACTTCACATTTTTACTTTCTATGCTCCTCTAATCTGGAACAAACTTCAAGACAACTGCAAAGCTGCTGAAGCGCTGAGTTCTTTTAAATCACAGCTAACAACTCATCTGTTTAGAGCTGCCTTTGAGTAATGTTTTCATGGATCATGTTTTGTGCGTGCTTTTTGCTTTACTGCTGTTTTTACTTTATATGCTTTGTCTGTGTTTTACTGCTATTTTTATTTTATCCTCTAATGATGTGAAGCACCTTGAATAACCTTGTCATTGAAAGTGTGCTATAAAAATAAAATTGCCTTGCCTTAACAATGAACTAATATTAAGGTGTTGCACTTTTAGTTTCAGTCATATAAAGTACAATATTTTTGTTAGTGATGTTACGATGTGTGCCGAGGCTACGAAGCGTGTGTCGAGCAGTGGAGGGGGCATTTCCACAAAGCGAGGCCTGCTTCATTTAGGGGAGGAGCCGAAAACGATGACGTCTGAAGCCCCGCTGCCTGGCTGTACCACGTGACTGCTTCAGGAAGTGGTTCAGAGTTTGCTGAGAGGTTTGACAATATAAATCCCCTCAGGCTCCATTCAAAATGTGGGGTTGTGTAGGAGAGTTGCAGTCAGTTTGGAGTTTGGACAGAAGAGTTTGGTTAGCGTTTATATAGTTTTGATAATATAGAGACAAATAGTTTGAAGATTTAGGAGAGTGAGGAGAGAAAGATAAGATTTAGGTAGGGTGACAAACCGTCCTGTTTTCCCCAGACATGTCCACTTTTCTAATAAGCATACTTAGATTGACTGGTGCGATGCATGCAATACAACACATATTAAAGCGCAAGTGGAGTTTTACAGACAAACAGAGCTGGCATAGCTGACATATGTGTTTCTTTGTGTGACAAAAGTTGCAAAGATCTAGTAGGTCCACATGGAAAGGAAATCTAAAATAATTCATCTCTAAACTGACTGAGGAGGATGAAGATAAAATCTAAAAAATGGAGCAGGCATTATCGTGTTTTTGAGACTGCTTTTTAATTTTATTATTACATTGAAAAGAAAACAATAGCCTACCTGTTTTCTCAGAATGTTATTTCAGATTTTGTTTAATTTTTGTCCAGTAAAGCAAACTATTACTCTTTCTGGTACATTTTCTAATTCGGAAGAGTAATTATTTCTATTATTAATTAATTTCTAGAGATTTTAAAGTCGTTTTTGCACTTGTGAAAGCCTATCTTAAGTTTGTTCATTCTAACCACATGGAGAATGCATGCTTTAAATATGTTAAAATCAAAAGTCTGGTCACAGTCATAGTGTTTCAGGACTGTGCCAAGTGTCCTCTTTTTTAGAAATCAAAATATGGTCACCCTAATTTAAGAGAATGAGGAGAGAGAGATAAGTGAGAGGATGGAGCCAGCTAGGAAGAGGAGGATTTCCCCTGTGTCGGAGCCAAATATTAGCAGCCTGGAACCCCCCCTGGAGTATTGGGAAAAGCAAAAATTGCTGTACCCCAATTTATATAGTCTAGCAGTTGTGCTTTTGTGTACGCCTGCATCTTCTGTGCCTTGTGAAAGAGGGTTTTTCGAAGGCTGGTGAGGTGGTGTCAAGAAAAAGGAATCGCTTAAAACCTAAAACTATTGAGAAAAACTGTTGAGAAACAACATTATTACACAACCTGCCATAACATATGATACTACCGTTTTGGGATAATTTACAGACAGAATACATTGAAAAAATATTTTTATGATTCACATTTGTACTATTTTATGTAGAGAAATTATTTTTTTGGAACTCAGTCATTCCCAAGAACCATAGCAGACCTACAACTTTAATGCATCACACATTAAGAGCTACAGCTGCCTGTGATTATGTACCTGGCCAGTAGGGGGGGATCGTGTTCACATGAAGCCCCGTGAGCAGAACCCTTTCTTGAACCAACTGGCTCAAGTGGTTCAGTGGCTCATGGGGCTTCATCTCACCATCACTAATTTATGCTTCGTTTTTTTTATGCAAGAAAAAGAGTCGGCAACCTGCAACTCCAGAGCAACAAGTGCTTCTCTGGCTCACTTAATATATTAGACTAAATATTGCCTTGTTTTGCTTTTTTACACTGTGTGCCCCCCACGAAACAACACTAAAGCTGGGCTGTTGATTAAAAAGTAAAATAAAACGACGTTATGTTTTCCCATAGGAATTAATAGCCACTTACCCTAGCCTCCGGGACATGAGAGGACAATAGCTAACCACTTTTAAGTAGTTAGTTAGTGTTTAATAAGATCTATTTACTAGCTGGTAGCCTATTTCTTTCCGCCTCTGATACTCTTTTGTTTCTACCGGGTTCTCAACAGAACGACGCGGGATTGGCTGCTCCGCGCTTTACGTACCTTCTACGTAAATTGACGTGTTGCTACCGACGCTTTGCTTTCTGTGTTTTTGTAAGAAAAAGACAAACAAACAACAACAAAAAACAAGCAGAGAGAAAGCATAGTTTCATGCTTGCGTGTTGTGTTAATACCAACCTTTTTTTCTCTCTCTCGTGGTTTTAGCCAGAAAAGAGAGAAGATGCAAAAATGACGCGGATAACGATGACAGTGGAGGAAGGGGAGGGGCAGCAGGGGTAGTTTGAGGAGGAGGAGAAGGCTGAAAACAGATGATAGCTCTGTGATGATAGCAAAGAACCACGATATGGAAGGCGCTTGCTGAATCAGAGCAGATTATCTGCCTGTGGCGGGATTTGTTCAGGAGATGACGGCGCGCTGCGTTTGAGTGCATGAAATCGGCATTTCCACTTGTCCTAGTGTGCAGGTCAGGTTGTCAGAGGAATCCTTAAACTCAGGTAGGTAGCTGGAGTTTTTACGAGGTTCTCTCGAAAACGGTAACGCAATGTAACAGTATGCTTGTACAACAAGCAACACGGGAGTCCGCTTAACAACCTACTGCTAAAAAAAAATGCCGACATTTGAGCTCTCTGTTGTTGTCAACTTAAACTAGCTCGGTAAGCTAGCAAGGGGAATTTCTGTCAGCTTCTGAGGAAAAGTAAAATCCACCTATCACATTCCCGTTTAACAACTGCTGTAATATAATTGGCCAATGAGATTGAAGGAAAGGCGGGGCTATCGGTCACACTAACTTGTTTGCTGAAAGTTCCATCGTTGATGTTTACAACAGTGCAGCGGATTTGTTTATGCAACACAGCTGATGAGAAGGAAAGCAGGACAGGGCGGCGTGTCAGCCAGATGCCACCTCAGCCTCCTTTGCGAGCACACTGAAATAGGTCGAGTTATCATCGAAACTTACTCATTATGTGCCGAATACAGGAAAAAACAACAACTGGACTCTCTCACGTCTCATTTGTTTTCGACATAATTAACAAATTAACTCAAACTGAATGGACTATCAGCCGACCGCGCAGCTTTCGCTAAACGAAAAACCCCACACAGTTTCCTTTATGATAAAATATTTTACTGTGGTTCTAAAGTAAAAACATGGCTGCATTTTCTGAGGCTGCCTTTTTTCCCCCCACCAGTGACACAGATACTGTCAAACTTGTTTAACCAGTGAGCAGTAGTCATGAGAAGTACTCCTTACTCAGAAATGACCTAGAGCAGTGACACACACGAGCTTTTGGATTGTTTCAACATGTTATGCAGTTTCACCCAAACTGATTTCTACCACTGGAATAATTTGGTGTAATAAAATTAGGAAGTAATAAAAACCTTTATGGAGGTCTTGTGTCCATCTCCATCAGTCATAATGGGCAATGTGAGATTGTTGGCAAACAGGTTTAGCTGAGGACGCTCTGGAGATTAGTGTGCAAAAATGGATTCTTCATAAAGTGAACATTATGGACATCCCTGAGCATCCTCTATATCAGACTGTCATATAACTACAAAGTGTCTTCAGTCAGAGGATTCTTCAGATCTGCAGAGGGCTACAGGAGATCATCCCTCCCCACATCCATCGGCATCTACAACAAATCTTTAAAGAAACTTGGATGATGAGTTACAACAACATTTAATTTCCTTTTGGGATTAATAAAGTAATTTTGAATTTGAATTGAATTGAGTCCCAATTTGAATCCAACTGCAATTCCTAGGTGTGAGGAAGATTAGGGTGATTGCAAGTAGCCCTTCCAACCTCATTTTAGAGGCATTTAAAAATGCCAGTAGATGAATGTGAAAAGTACCTCATTGCTGTAACATAAAGGCTTTGACTGATTGTTTTGGACATGCTGTGCTGTTTTTTTTTTAAAGACATCCTTTTTAGAAATAGCTTTAAATCGGCCAGCAGTATAAATAATGTTGGCTAAATCGTGTTGTATATCTGGTATACAAAGGAACAATTAAATACTTTCAATGTTTTTTTTATTAGCAAATACATCAAATTTAGATTAAATAGTACATTCTATTAGAGTTGATCATTCTTCTTCTTCATAACATTGTCAATCCATTTGACATGCTGCATATCAACTTTTGTCCCAAATCCTTACTAAAAGCGACCAGTTGTATTATTTGTGTCTGAAGATGATGGATCACATAGGTAAATGTTTTTCTCTTTAATTCAATGTTATACTCAGTAAACACATTTGTTCCCCTATAAAGTTTCTGTTATGTGGTTAATAAATTCGACTTCAACCGCTCCATAAATATGTTGTTTAAATTAAATGTTGGTCTCATGCTTCATAAACTAAGCCCTTTCCTTTGACTAAGGAAGGATGATTCTTTCGAGAAAAGAAATCTATAGCACCCTTCTACTGTTTGTCCCATCGAACTTCAATTTGTTGATGATGGTTTTATTGGACATAAGTGGTTTCTTTGCTGCTCCTCTCATCACATGGCTGTTTTCCAAAACTCTTCTCCTCCTTGTGCATGCAGGGCTGTCAATATTATTTGCAGCCATTTTATTCTATATTAAGTTCATTTGGTGCAAATCAAAGGATGACTTAATTCTTTTCTTTAAAGGTAGTCTATAATTTTTCAACACATCAGTCCCTGTTTTACAGTCTTTAGATTGATAGTGATTTTAGCTGCACTCCATCACCTGTTCTAATGATCTGGCTATACATAAATAAATGTATTGAATCATTTTGATCTAAACTTCATGCTGAATATGCATATGATCACTTTGCACAGTAAAAAATAATCAAAACTGAACTGTTATGAGAATAAGTATTCACAATGCTGGTAATGTTTGGTAAACTGCAGCTGAGTAACAAAGAAGAAGGCAATGTTCTACTCAGTGTTACCGTTTTTTCATTCGAGTTACCACCAGTGGCCTTGAGTAATCCCTAAGATTCCTCATGTTTTGTTGTACTATAATATACATTTGTGCTGTTTGCAGATGGGTCAGGCTTTGTGGAGGCTTCCTCCCAGACAACAGCAGCAGCTTCAGGAAGAGCTGGCCGACCAACTGTCTGAGAGCGGAGGAGGTAAACGAGACCAAGGTATTTCCATCGTTTTCTTACATCACAGGGATTTAACATACAACCTTTGGAGAAAAATAAGGCATTGCATGTCTTTGAAGGAATATTAATATAAAGACACCATGTGGTAAAAAAACAACCCCAGAATTAAAAGTATTTAATTTCTTAAGTTATAGTTCTGGTTTTGTTTTAAACTGTTTTACTGTCAGAACAATTAAAGAAGGTTAATGGAAAACGATCAACCTTTGTTTTCCATCTTCTTCTCAATTGTCTAATAAGATTCAATTTGACCTTTTGTTGCTCTTGTCGCTGCTGATTTTGTAAGTTTGGTCACTTCCAAAACAAATGAAGAATCTCTAATTTTCCATGAGGGGTTAAAGGTTAACAAGATCAAATTAAACTAATGCTCAGAGAATTTTGAAAAAAAGGGAGTTATTTACTATTCCACTTTTTCCACTTTTAGGGACAGATGGGGGCGGTTCCCAGAGAAGAGCTCCGCAGCACTGTTACAGCCCTGACATCTATCATCTGCTGAAGACACGCAGAGGTATGAATAGATATCAAGTACAAAACTACACTTACTCTTCTTTTTCAGTAAATAGTTGACGGATCACTGTTGATTTTTGTCTTACAGTCAGGAAATTCTGAAACTTTATTAAATTAAACATAGTATTTTTTCTCATTTTAGTATTGGAAAATAGACTACAGGAAAAAAACTCAAAAGAAAAAGGTGGTGAAAGTGTTGGAAAGTTTAAAGGTGGCAGAGAGAGAGACTTTGAAGACATTTTTATGAATGCATACACACAGCCTATAAAGCAGCTTGGGTTCAACCCTTTAGATGGATTAAATGAAGAGCATTTTGTGACACATAAAGTCCTGTCCCCCTCATTAAGTATGTGTAATGCTTATGATGTGTCCATGTTACTTGTAATGCATAGGTTTTAGGTTAAAGGGTGATACAATTACACTGTGCTTCTGTGACTGTGACATCACTATCACTTTTTTCTTTTGTCCTAGCTAATATTTGCCTGCCCATCTAGAAATGAAAGTTCACATCCCCGGAGTGCCCAAATGATCGTTAACTTTATAACAAAGAAAACAGGATGAATTGGCATCAGTTCGAGCCTCACCAGGCACCCAGCATACTGAGGACAGTGAATCTTTATCTGTACAGACAGAATAGATTTGTAATGCCATAAAAATAATACATTTGCAGAAAAAAGACAATTCACAAAATAGCAAAATTGTGGAAGTATTAAAAACAAATGGCACAACCTAAAGAAAATTATACTCTATTTATTTAGGAATATTGCTTTAATGTTGGGTACTTATTATGTATTTTTTAAAAGGATGATTTTCTCTTATATATGTTTTCTGTTCTATTCATAGACAGTCACTGGCAAGGCAAGGCAATTTTATTTGTATAGCACACTTTCAACAACAGGGTCATTCAAGGTGCTTTACATGATTAGGTGATTAAAAAACAAAACAAAAAAACATAGAATATAACATTGTAAAAGTAAAAGTAGCAAATTAGCATGAAACACACATTACACACGATGCACAATAAACATACATTACACATGCTACACAATAAAGCAAGAGAGCATGAACACTGATACAAATGACAGTAATCATTTACTCGAAGGCAATTTTAACAGATGAGTTTTTAGTCTCGATTTAAAGCAGTTCAGAGTTTCAGCAGCTCTACACTCGTCAGGAACTCCGTTCCAGATAAGGGGAACATAGAAACTGAAAGCTGCTTCTCCATGTTTGGTTCTGAGTCTAGGGATGTTTAGAAGGGTAGAGTTGGAGGACCTGAGTGGTCTTTGTGGTTTGTACGGTGTCAACAGGTCTTCAACATACTTTGGTGCTGATTTATAAACTAGTAAAAGTATTTTGAAGTCTATTCTCTGAGCTACAGGGAGCCAGTGTAAGGACTTTAGAACTGGGGTGATGAGCTCTACTTTCCTGGTTCTAGTGAGGAACACGAGCAGCAGCGTTCTGGATCAGCTGCAGCTGTCTGATTGTGAAACAGATTTCACAAGGCAGTTGGCTTTGCTGGTGGAAATTGTAACATTGTTATTTAATGTCAAGAGATGAGCAGAAAATTAAGAAAAGTTAAAACTTTAACTCTTTTGCTATCCCCAAATCAATGTCTGGTATATGAACCTGTGTCACCTGTGTTTGAGTCTGTTTAACTTTATAGAACATGGAGAAGCAGCACTTGTCAAAAAAGACAACAGATCAAAGAATCCAACCACAATAAGCTTGTGATGTGGGTTTGTAGAACTCCAACTCCAAATAAATGAGTACTAAGGTTAAGAACATCAAACAATCAACTTTTATTATGTCTTTTGAATTAATAAAGCATGATGAAAACATCACTAACCATTTTAATCCCAAAAAGGAAATACAAATCTTTTAAACCTAAATGTGTATTCATAGGGTGCTCGTATTCCCAGTCCTGACCAATCATATGAATCCTGAATACATCTTCAAAGAATTTTTGACATGGAATAATACTCTATACTTTCATGGTCCAGTGTTTCCTTTGGTAAACCGGCTAATTAAAATGCTGCTGGACCCCTACTTTCACATCAGTCACTGGTGTTTTCTGGCACAGTTGCCACTAGGGGGAGTGCTAACATTGTTCAACGCTGACACCAAGGCATCCTTCACACGAGTTTCACAAACATTTATGAAATGCTTCTGTTTCCTTTTTCTGTTCCTTTAACAAAATCCTATTAATACAAAAAGCAGCAACCATCTAACTGCTCCATAATGAAACAGAGAGCTCTTAAAAATCACAGCTAGTCCTCCTAAGGGTTTTGTCCAAACAAAGAGTGAAGGTCTTCATTTCTGTTTTTTTTGTTTGTTTTGCTTGCAGGTAAAGAGCAGCATGGATTTATAGACCTGGAGATGCTCCCACCTGAACTAGGCATCACTATCCTCTCCTACCTGAACGCTACTGATCTGTGCCTAGCTGGCTGTGTCTGGCAAGACTTGGGAAATGATGAATATCTGTGGCAGGGGTACTATGCCCCTCTTTTTTTCTGCTATCAGTTTGTTCTAATGAAAATACTTTTTTTTGTTGATTTTATTTAGTTTGTGTTTTTCATATCTGCTGTTTTATATTCCATCAGGCTGTGCAAGTCCACGTGGGGACACTGCTCCATCTACAACAAGAGACTACCTGCTGGCTTCTCATATCGAAGACTCTACCTTCAACTAGATGAGGGCAGCTTGACATTCAATGCTAACCCACAGGAGGTTAGTCATGCACAGTCATCCCAAAGCTCAGGTCCTGTAGATGTCCTGGTACAGCTACGTCTCGTGTTTTCTTCATCCCCCCCCCCCCCCCCCCCCCCTCTTATGTCTTCATGTAGGGTATCAGCTATTTCATGTCTAAAGGAATACTAGTGGATCATCCCACGGAGCTGGCCAAGTTCATTTTCTACACCAGACGGCTCAACTGGAAGATGCTGCGGATTTACCTGGATGAGAGGTTCACACGTGAACATAAACACAAAATTCACAAGTTTTCTTATATTATGTTTCTTCACATAGTTCAGGTTCATTGAAATTATGAGCAAAACTATATGAGATTCTCATATGATAAGTTGAGTATAAATACTACGGTTTCACAGTATTTAGACAAAAATTTGAACCTAAATGAACCAAAGATCAAATTGTTTGTTTATACAATAAGAAAACAGCAATTGTTCTCTGATTGATGGATAGTACTCCTTCAGTTTCCTCACTGTGGTTCTGTTTTTTTTTTTTTTTTTTTTTCAAGACCTTAAATATTCTCAAACATCTGGATTTGTAGCCTTGTTTAAGCCAGCTGACCTGCAGTGCACAGCAGTAAGTGGGGGACATGCATGTCTGTGCCCTGTAAAGCCGGGGAATCATTCGGCACATTATCGGAAATCTTATTTAGAGGATTTTAGACCGTAGGAATGATATGATCGCCATTATGTTTTCTACTGTAGAATGTCGGGAAAAACAAGGTGCATGGTTTCATTTGAAATTGAATTGAAATAGTGGTTTATGTTGCTCAATCAAACAGTATTTTAATATCACTTGCAGGTGAATGTTGGGAGTAGTTACCTTTCAAGGAGAAGTACAACATTTCAACCAATCAAATTTAATATTTGACAAGTTGTCTGATATGAGGACTAATTTATCCCATTCAGACACATCCTGAGTTGAACAGGCATGTTATTTAATTCAGTTTATTTATATTTAGCCAGTTCACAACACGTAATTTCAAAGCACTTTTTACAAGTCATTTCAATTCAATCATACATGCATTCCAATCAGTTTAAAAGTTTTCCATTCAAGGAAACCCAGCAGGTTGCATCAAGTCATGGGCTTGCAGCATTCACTCCTCCTGGACGAACGTGTAGCGACAGTGGACAGTCGCCTGAGTTGTCGTTGACCTCACAGCAATCCCCCATACTGAGCAAGCATGTAGTAACAGTGGAGAGGAAAAACTTCCCTTTAACAGAAAGAAACCTCCAACCAGAACCTGGCTCAGTACGAGCGGCCATTTGTCACGACCATCTTTGGCATTTGAGAAGGAAGAGCAGAGACACAGAATAACAGAATAACTGATTTAGGAGTATTTTCTATGTTAAAGAAAGATAAATGTGGATAAAAGGACATGGAGGACGTTCAGTTACTGGGAGCATCATCTCAGTCGGTGCCCGCCTCCAACAAGGCATCACAGCTGAGCAGAACGCCAGACCAGGTGTAGCTTCTATGGAGAGAAAAACACTAATCCTGCCCAAGAGTTTGCCTTGTATTGCAGATGTACATTTGCATTCCAATTAGAAATTATATGACTCTTCTTCCCTTCTTGGAAGGCTACCCCTAATAGTTTCCAGCTTTAATTTGGCCCAATTGAAGTTTGATCAAAGTCTTGTTTTCTTTTTGTGTTGGAAGTCCTGCAGTTGTTTCCTTTGGAAAAATCTTTTTGCACAGCCCATATGACAAGACTGTTTAAAAGCATTAGTATGAAACAGTTAAATGAGTCAGAAAAGTGGCTAACCCTAAAATAATCTTACATGTAAAAACAACTTCTTTTATCTGTAATATTAGTGTTCAGCATGCAGCCAATATATTTACGCCTCATAGTTTTGTTTCTTGTACTATCAGGTTATCCCTGCTGCTCCTTGACTTTGTCAAAGCACAATATATGCATTTCTGTTTATAATAATAATAATAATAATAATGAAACATGTACAACTTTATTGGAAAAAAACACACATTTTCAACAGTTTATCAGTATTAATGGAAATGTTCCTTTGTCTGTGCAGGCGGGATGTTTTGGATGAGTTGGTGACCCTTCATAACTTCAGCAACCAGTTCCTCCCTAATGCTCTGAGGGAATTTTTCCGACACATCCATGCACCAGAGGAGAGAGGAGAGTATCTGGAAACGCTCATCACCAAGTTCAGCCACAGGTTTTGCACCTGTAACCCTGGCCTAGTCCGTGACCTTGGCCTTAGCCCAGGTAGGAACTTGCACACATTTGTGGTGTATCCTAAATATGTTTAGGAAATGCGTTTGTGATGAGATTTTGCCTCCAGGAATATAAACATTTCTCCAAAGCTTTATTCAGATATGGCCTCAGCACCATATGCAGCCAATTACTTATTAATTACAATGACAATTAATATTACTTAATTTCCCTCTGGGATCAATAAAGTATTTTTGAATTTGAATTGAATTGAATATGATGTCAGTTTACAAACAAAACTCTCCATTGCACTCATGACTACAGCACTTTGCTAGAGTATTGATACCACTGAGTTTTAAAAAACGTTTTATTTATTATGTTGCAACCATAAACATCAATGTATTTTATTGGGATTGTATGTGATAGACCAACAGAAAAGAATGCGTAATTTTGAAGTGGAAACCAAAGGATGAACTGTTTTCCGAAACAGTGTTGTGTTCATTTGTATTAAGGTCCTCTGGGTCAATATTTTGTTGAACCGCAGTTGGCTTTGACTACAGCTGCAAGACTTTGGGGTAAATGGGCCGCGCTTTTCTAGTCACATCGGCCCCTCATAGCGCTTTACGTTAGAGCCACATTCTGATGTGCTGACAAACACATACACCATATACCAATACAAGCAACTTGGTGGTTAAGTGTCTTGCCCAAGGGCACATTGATATGTGGGATGGTAGGATGCTTGGAATGGAACTCATAAATTGTCCATTGCGAGACTTTTCTTCCCACTAGGTAACAGGCACCCCATGAAGTATATCCCAAACTAGATGCGCTCTGTCATGCTTTTAAATTGAGTACCGGTATCTAAAAACGTGCAGACTAATTCTATCTCCCCTGTTTGTAGAGCAGGGAAGGAGTACTCGAGTCCCGACTTGAGTCACTTTTCAGGGACTTGTGACTTGACTTGAGCAGCATGTCGATGACTCGCACTTGTACTCGGACTTGCAACATCAGGACTTGAACTTAGACTTCAACATGATAAATTGCTATTGTTGGAATTATCATGTAGCTTATGCTAATGTTAGCTTGTTATATTAGGTTAGATTACTGGGCACATTTAATAACTTCCCAAAACCTTTGTAAGTGTACGGGTGACATGTTGATTATTTATTGTTTTCAAATTTATTTTATTTATTTTATTGTTTTGCACTTGCTACTGTGTTAGCTTGGGGGCAACTGTGGCTCAGGAGTTTGGAGTTAGTCTTGTAACCGGTTGCCGGTTCAAGCCCCCGCTCTATCCATCTCAGTCGTCGTGTCCTTGGGCAAGACACTTCACCCACCTGGCCTACTGGTGGTGGTCAGAGGGCCCGATGGTGCCACTGTTCGGCAGCCTTGCTTCTGTCAGTGTGCCCCAGGGCAGCTGTGGCTACAACGTAGTTTGCCATCACCAGTGTGTTAATGAATGGGTGAATGACTAAATGTAGTGTGTAGCGCTTTGGGGTCCTCAGGGACTAAATAAAGCGCTATACAAGTACAGGCCAAATACCATTTAGCTTGGTGCTAGCATGGGGGAATTGTACAATTTATATTTAAATCAAGTATACCATGTATGGCTGCCATTATTTTATTCTTAAAATCCACACACTGCTCTCTTATTTTTGACTTGCTCTCAGGTGATAATGATTTGACTTGGATCAGAAACTCTAGCCCTCATCTGGAAAAAGAATCTTTTTCCTACAAGAAAATAGTTGGTAAATTTAAAAGAAATGTAGATGCAACAAGAAAGATTAAAACACTCTCCACATTTTCATTCATAGGATGTAAAGAGGAAATTATCAGTTTGGTAGAAGAAATAGTCTGACCTGCACACTTCGAGACTTTTAATGTTTCTGCACAGATTACTTGGTCTGAAAATGAGGGTTTACCTTCAAGTAATCCCTGACTTGAGTCTTGTCAATGAGGCATGACTTTACCCACTTAAGGCTTTTTTTTAAGCCATCAGACCATAGAGAAACCAATCCCTCATTTGGTTCTCCTTAACTCTTTGGACGTACTTGTATGAGTAATCGAGGTAGCAGGATTAGTGTTTTGGCCTTCACTCTAGGCTAGGAATGAATGAAAGCCAGTTTGGTCAGCAACATTGAACAGAAACATTGATTTGCAGCCCTGGTAAAGATGTGTGAAAAGCCTTGAAATAAAATCCTGTTTTAGTTTGGTACCATCAACTTGCACAAAAAAAATAAAATTTAAAGAATTTTGGATTAGAGTAGATTTATGTAGTGCAGGACATTTTTTGAGTCCGACACAGACAGTCTTTGAAGCCTTTTTAATTTATGTTTTTCCTTTCCAAGTTGACTAGAATTTTAAGGAACTATTAGTAATCCCTGACTTTCTGTTCCTCTGGGGTATAAATATGATGTGAGACTGAGACCCATTTCTTTTAGCCATTAGCAGCTAGGTCGGACAAGAAACCTTCTTTTTCTGGCCACCACACACAGTAAGCGAAGTTAAAGGAACCACCATAGCTCACTGTTAGAGAACTGCAGCAAGGACTAGTATCTTGGAGTCACTAAGTCTAAATAACCACCTTTAGATGCTATCTAACCAGTTGTTTGAGACTGATGCCAGAAAAAACAACATAATTTTCTGTCCTGTTATCGCTAATGTTAACATGTAAAGTTGGTTGAACTCTCCTGGGAACTTGGCCATTGGGTTAGAGCTTTCCAGTAACAACCACTCCAGGTGAGTTTGGTGTACAGCAATAGATCAATGTGTGGAAAAGCATTTAATACCCACTGTTCGGCATTGTGGATGATCTGTGGTTCGGTTTCTCATCTAAAGGTCCTGGGAAACTTGTCAGAGTGACTGACATTATCAACTCTTTAAAACAGTCAGCCATTTGAAATACAAAATATGTTGGGGTCTACAAGAAAACTGAAAAAGGGTAATCACTTGGTCATCCAGCAGGATAATGATCCTATACATAAGATCAAAGACATAGTTCTCAAGACACAGATTAAACCGTCTGCCAATCCATGCCAGTCCATGCCAGTCCATTAGGGGTGCACAATTTTGACAAAAACTTAATTGCGTTTTTTCTGACAAATATTGCGATGCGATTTTCGATTTTTTTCTTTCGATACTTTTAAGTGCATGAAACTAAAATTTTGAATGAAATATAATGTTACTTTTACAACACAATCTTGCACAACTTGACACACATGCGAACAATGTACAACAACCTAAAATATATTTATGTGGCCAGGGCCCTCTTCTGGCTTTTGTCTGCTGTTGAACCTGATAAATCTCTAATATAAACTACATAGTGATTGAGGTAATGAGATCGTTCAATGCTTCGTGATTATTAAATACCTGAACTTAAATACCAAAGAATAATAAGACAAATAATTGACAAATCTTTGCTACTGAAAAATCGAAAATGAACTCTTTTTAGATTTACAATTAGAAAACAAAATCTTCTGCAGTCCACTGCCATTTACTAAACATAAAACTGTTATATTGGACACATTTTAAAATAAATGACAATAACAATTAAAAACAAGACATTATCCAGCCTTCATTCAAAATAAGACCTGTAACCTGAACTAGTAACTGTCAGGTTACTAAATGGTAACCGGACAATGAAGATTAGCCTGAGCACGGCAGCGGAGAGAGACTGACAGCAGAGATCTGCAGCCAAGTTCCTCTACCGCTACCCGCTGAGAAAAGTGAGAAATACATTCTGCTTTCACATTGAACAAGTCGCCAAAAGTCTCTAGTAACACATGGGAAAGTCGCTAGATTTGTCACTAGTTACTTTTTGAAAAAAACCGTGGCCAGGGGGGTCGGAAAAGTCGCTAAATAAAGTGACAAAGTCGCCAAGTTGGCAACACTGCTCTGCATACAAGCTTGTTTCCCATCACCATTTCTGATTGGCCAGCAAGCCAGGAATGCGAGACTCAACCATTTTGTTTGGTGAATAGGTTTGTCACTCAACTGTCAGGGGCGGGAAAAAAACCTCAGCCTCCTGAGGTTAGGTTATCGCAGGAGTAAAACCTCAATATCGATGCGATAAAGGGTAATCGTGCAGCCCTACAGTCCACAGACCAAAATCTCAAACCAAAAAGAAGCTAGGACTTTGGAAGATCTAGACGGGTTGTGTAAAAAGGGAGTGATCAAAGATCACTTCCTCTGGATGCTCCAACACTGTGAAATGTAGGAGAAGAGAAAGTGCTCTCCTTGTGGCAAAAGACAGCTGTACAATGTATTGACAGCTGGTTGAAAACAATAATTTATAGTTTAAGTATATTTCCTCATTAAATAATGTAGTTAAACTGAAATGCTTTTTACACATCTTTACTGTCTGTCTACTCTATCTCTGTGAGATGCATTACCATTTAATATTGTTGGCATTTATTTGTTTTATTTGTTTTCTGTGGCTGCATTGAGGGTCAGCAGTGGTGTTTATGTCCTGACAACCCCCTGAGTGCTGCACAAAGAATTCCCATGTGCTCGAACAGTGTTTGCATGTACAAGAGGCTTCTTTATTCTTGGTGATCATAGTTACGATGAGTGGTCTGTCTCCTCTTTGCAGATGCTGTGTACGTGCTGTGCTACAGTCTGATCCTGCTGTCCATCGACCTCACCAGCCCGCATGTGAAAAACAAAATGTCAAAGAGGGAGTTCATCAGGAACACTCGGCGAGCTGCTCATAATGTCTCCGAGGACTTTGTTGGTCATCTGTATGATAATATATACCTGATAGGCCACGTGGCTGCATAGCTTCACGTACTGCACTGAGTGATGGAAATTGGGGATCAGGCTTCATTACAATAATGGAACACTGAGGAAATTCGTCTGAGCAAATTCCAAATCCTGGAAGGAATATAACATTCTATTGCTACTAAGTTTTAATAGAAAGGATATCATGACAATAATTTGCCAGTCCGCTGGAGAAGAGACTGAATTTGATACCAAATATCAGTAGTTTTTTAATTACAGGTGTAAGTGAAGCTTGTGGGGTTTGTCTGAAAACATGAACTCTAAACCTGGGTTTTTCACAGAAGCTCTGATTTTTGCACTGAAACACGAGGATCGGAGGAGGAAGAATGAAGATGAGAAAAAGCACTGCCCTCTGTCTCCTCCAGCTGCCAGGACAGGTCCGCTGGTGTCCTACCCACTACGACCAGCTCCTAGCTCCTCAGCTTGGCCTTATGTTATTGTTGATGAAACAGAAGTTTAAAACGACATCTTTCTCTAACACTGCTCATAGCTGGACTCGACACATTGTGAAGTTGTACATGAAAACAGCTGTTTGGTTCAGTTGAAAGTTAGATGAAGGTAACCTGCTCAGCTTCATATAAGCAACATTTCCCCGAATACGCTGACGCTTTCCTTGGGTTTGCTCAGGGAATTGCTCAGCCAACCACACTAAACCTGTGCATTTCACTGTGGACATGTTAGCTTAATCCATACCTACATGTAATGTGCAAAACAAGAAGCTCTCGTATCAGAAGGGACATCGCCTACTCTCTGGTGCACAACCACAGCAGAAGGAAGGATTAGATGCAGTTTGACAACTTTTTCCATACTTCTCTGTTGGAAGTACTAATGTAGTAAATTTGACTGGGTTAAGTTAAAATGATTATCGAATTGAATTGGATCAAATGGAATTGGATTGTGTATTTTAATGATTTGAATCAAATTACAACTGGCCTTGAGTTAATTGGACTTGGGTTTAACAAAATGGGCCTTCAGGTCTTCTGTCATTAATAAGTGCTATCAAAATAAGCTGATCTGAACAGAAAACACACTACTTTTAGCCATGTCAGCATAAGTGATAACAGCAGTTATCTTTAGTGCAGCAGACACATTAGAGGCTTCCTGTCCTTCCCTGCCTGTTTAAGTTTCTTAAACAAAAACTGTTCTGTTTGCTTTTAATGATTCTGTGTCTTCTGATCATGACAAGTATAATCAAGACCACTTTGTGAATTCTGTTCTTTCCATAAGGTCCACTGTCTGCACTGGCACAATGTGAACTTATGAAACCCATCATTTTTAACCCCACAATCTGCAAAACCTCAGCTTGTTTCACACTCTGTCTTCTTCGGTCATGCAGGTGAAGGTGAAGAGTCTTACACATGTAGTGACTAAACGTTAATGTTGAATACGTTGAGAATTTTCTGTGTGATGCAGATCACATGGATTGTTCCACTGCCACAGCAGAGATTGGGTCGACGCTCCATCGTCAACATTGAAGGCATAGTGGATAAATATGGCATGCTGAGTTAGGTCCGGATAGTTCTTGCTTCTGAATGTATTTATTCTGTTTGCAACAAATGTTGATTTGCAGCTCATCCCACTGTTTTAGCTATACCTGCCATACCATAATAATCCCCCGCTTGAGAATTAGATATCAACACTACAGCTTCAGCTGACTCTGAAAGGATCAAAGTAGATTTCCTCTGCTAAAGCTTCAGTAAGTGTTCATTTATGCTGATGAAGTGCTGACAACAGAGGGAAAAAATAAGACAAGTTTTATTTATTTATATCAATAATAATGTTTATCCTAATATATGAATCATTTGAAGTGGTGGGTTACATTTGTCCATGTTTGGGTTGTTTTTAATGGATGTTGGAAAGTGTGAAAGCTTGTTAGCCTATATTTGTAGGATAGCTGGGAGAGATGAGGCACCTGAAAGACTGAACCTCAAAGTGAGGTGGAAAAAGTCTGTAAAAGGCTGAAATGGAGAACTTTACCTAAACTAAATAAAATGAAACTTTGAATTATTTGTTCCTTCATTTAAGTCTGTGAAATACTGCCAGCGGTTACGTTTTAAAGGAATCGTGATTCAAGTGACTTGAAGCCCCTTCTGGTATAGTTTTTAGAAGCCCACCAGCAGCACAACAATAGCAACGGAACATTAGAGGGTATGAATATAGTATCCTTGGTTTGTAAGCAGCAGCAGATTAATTTATTCTAACGGTGCAAGGCAATTTTATTTGTATAGCACACTTTAAGCAAGGTAATTCAAGGTGCTTTACATGATTAGGGGATAAAGGGAAAACAGCAATAAAGCAAAGAAAACACAACATATGACATAAAAACATTACTCAAAAGCAGACATGAATTTAGGATAAAGTAAAATCAGCAATAAAGCATGAAGCACACATAAAACATATAATACATGAAAACATTATTCAAACACAGAGGTGTCAAAAGTATTCACTTTCAATACTCCAGTAGAAGTATAGACACCAGGATTTAATAAGACTTCTGTTGAAGTTGAAGTATCAAGTCAAGTTTTCACTCAAGTAAAAGTAAAAAAGTACTGGATTCAAAACTACTTGGAGCATAAAAGTAATCTAATTTAAAATATGACATTAAATAATAAAGCCCCCCCCCCAAAAAAAACCATTTACTTAAGGCCATGATGATTATAATGTTTTATAAAAATGTTAAAATTGAAACATTTGGCATACACTAGAATACCTGTTTCAGCTGCATATATGTTTATGAAAATATATGCATCCTAGTGCAATGCAAATACATTAAAGAACCATATGTAGACTACTGAGCATTAATAAGCGTTTCATGGAGTGGAACATACAATGACTAGTTGCCTATAAATATTGTAATGCTGCATTTGCCTGAATTTGTACCACAGACATCTTTAAACTCGGCAACATACTTTGTTCTGGCTGGACTGTGAAGTGGTTTGTGTAATACACAGCCAAAGGTCAGCTACACTAAAAAAAACCTGCATTTTTAAGTCATCAGGTGTGACCTACACACACAGTTTGACTTTTAATATTTTGTTTTTATTTTTAATTTTAATTAGTTTACCTCATTAAGACAGAAAGATGATAACTCAAGATACATCAATATCTATACAGTTTTCTTTCAGCACAGACAAAATTGTGCAGACCCCTGCAATCTTTAATATCCCCTTGTGGCTCACGGACCTCAGGTTGGGAACCACTGTTCTAGAGGCTGAATCCAGGCTCCGCTGCCACACTGGAGACTGGAACTACAAGCTCCACTTCAGCCAAAGTTATTATTATTTATTTATTGATTCAGTTACTTGTACTCCACGCTTGAACTCCAAGCTAAAAATGTCCATGTGTCTGCACCAAATTGTCAATAGTGTGAATTTTAATCTGCCAAAATGAAAAGTGGCCTTCGGATTTTCCGTCACTGTTCTAAGAAAACGGGACGAATATGGAAAATATCGGTTAACGTGACCCCTTGTGTGCAGTATATGCAATGGATCCCATACAAGCAGGGTGTCAGAATGGTAGATGTTTAAAACTATTATCAAACTGCAGTCAAATTCTATCAAGTTGCCGCATTTTTTGGATAGTTTTTTTTTGTGTGTGCTTCTTTTTAACAAAAGACAAAATAAAACGGGAGTAACAAGGCTATTTTTAAAATGTAAGCAGTAGAAAGTGCAGATAATTGTGTGAAAATGTAAGGAGCGAAAGTAAAAAGTATAGGCCAATAAATAATTACTCCAGTGAAGTATAAATACCCAAAATTTCTACTTAAGTAATGTAAGGAAGTATTTGTACTTCATTACTTGACAGCTTTGCTCAAAGGCAGCTCTAAACAGATGGATTTTTAGCCGTGATTTAAAAGAACTCAGTGTTTCAGCAGCTTTGCAGTTGTCTGGAAGTTTGTTCCAGATTAGAGGATGATACTTGGTGCTAGGCCATTCAATGATTTATAAACTTGTAAAAATATTTTGAAGTCTATTCTCTGAGCTACAGGGAGCCAGTGTAAGGACTTTAGGACTGGGGTGATGTGCAAAGAAACATGTCTAGAGCTGACCACGCTTACTGCCATCCATGGTAAATACAGTTAAAACTGGAAAAGCACTCTGACAGCTCAGACCTCCGCCAAAGGCAGCTCAGTGCCCCCCCCAATCTTTTGATTCTAATTCTAACTTTTTTAGATTCCTACACGATGAAAACATACCTTTAGCAGGTAGATTCACACTGATATTATTAGTTCAGTAGTCATTCATTGGTAATGGCAGTTTTTTTGGATTCTTTGGCGGAGGTACCCAGAAGTTTACATTGACTGAATAAAAATATGCATGCACCATTTTTTTTCTCCATTAGTTAAATCACACCATAACTCTCCTGTTCTATGTCAGTTAAAATTACCTAAATTTTTATTTGCTAAATACCACAATAATTAGAGAGGAAATATGTCAGATTTATTTATTAATGTCTTCAAAATCAAAAGTTTACATACAAAGTATTGCTTCAAGTATCTCTCTAGGGAAAGCCTAGATGATGATGTAACGGCTTTGGAAGGTTCTGATAGGTTAACTTACCCATCTGAGTTAATTGGAGGCACACCTCAAGATGTACAGTGGCTTGCAAAAGTATTCGGCCCTCTTGAACTTTTCCACATTTTGTCACATTACAGCCACAAGCATGAATCAATTTTATAGGAATTCCACGTGCAAGACCAACACAACGTGGTGTACACGTGAGAAGTGGAACGAAAATCATACATGGTTCCAAACATTTTTTACAAATAAATAACTGAAAAGTGGGATGTGCGTAATTATTCAGCCCCCTAAATCAAAACTTTGTAGAACCACCTTTTGCTGCAATTACAGCTGCCAGTCTTTTAGGGTTTGTCTCTACCAGCTTTGCACATCTACAGACTGAAATTCTTGCCCATTCTTCTTTGCAAAACAGCTCCAGCTAAGTCAGATTTGATGGACAGCGTTTGTGAACAGCAGTTTTCAGATCTTGCCACAGATTCTCGATTGGATTTAGATCTGGACTTTGACTGGGCCATTCTAACACATGGATATGTTTTGTTTTAAACCATTCCATTGTTGCCCTGGCTTTATGTTTAGGGTCGTTGTCCTGCTGGAAGGTGAACCTCCGCCCCAGTCTCAAGTCTTTTGCAGACTCCAAGAGGTTTTCTTCCAAGATTGCCCTGTATTTGGCTCCATCCATCTTCCCATCAACTCTGACCAGCTTCCCTGTCCCTGCTGAAGAGAAGCACCCCCAGAGCATGATGCTGCCACCACCATATGTGACAGTGGGGATGGTGTGTTCAGAGTGATGTGCAGTGTTAGTTTTCCGCCACACATAGCGTTTTGCATTTTGGCCAAAAAGTTCCATTTTGGTCTCATCTGACCAGAGCACCTTCTTCCACATGTTTGCTGTGTCCCCCACATGGCTTGTGGCAAACTGCAAGCGGGACTTCTGATGGTTTTCTTTTAACAATGGCTTTCTTCTTGCCACTCTTCCATAAAGGCCAACTTTGTGCAGTGCACCACTAATAGTTGTCCTATGGACAGATTCCCCCACCTGAGCTGCAGATCTCTGCAGCCCGTCCAGAGTCACCATGGGCCTCTTGGCTGCATTTCTGATCAGCGCTCTCCTTGTTCGGCCTGTGAGTTTAGGTGGACGGCCTTGTCTTGGTAGGTTTACAGTTGTGCCATACTCCTTCCATTTCTGAATGATCGCTTGAACAGCGCTCCATGGGATGTTCAAGGCTTGGGAAATCTTTTTGTAGCCTAAGCCTGCTTTAAATTTCTCAATAACTTTATCACTGACCTGTGTGGTGTGTTTGGACTTCATGGTGTTGTTGCTCCCAACATTCTCTTAGACAACCTCTGAGGCCATCACAGGGCAGCTGTATTTGTACTGACATTAGATTACACACAGGTGCACTCTATTTAGTCATTAGCACTCATCAGACAATGTCTATGGGCAACTGACTGCACTCAGACCAAAGGGGGCTGAATAATTATGCACAGCCCACTTTTCAGTTATTTGTAAAAAATGTTTGGAATCATGTATGATTTTCGTTCCACTTCTCACGTGTACACCACTTTGTATTGGTCTTTCACGTGGAATTCCAATACAATTGATTCATGCTTGTGGCTGTAATGTGACAAAATGTGGAAAAGTTCAAGGGGGCCGAATACTTTTGCAAGCCACTGTATTTCAAGACCACACCTGGAACAGACTCCTTTCTGTCTTGGTACGATGGGAAAGTCAAAAGAAGTCAGCCAAGATATCAGGAAGAGAATTGCGGAGCTGCACCAGTGTCGTTCATCCTTGGAAACAATTTCCAGATCCTTGAAGGTGTCACTATCATCCCTTCATACAATTATAAACAAGTATACACCTGATGGGAATATCCAACCATTATGCCGCTCAGGAAGGAGATGGGCTCTGTGTCCCAGAAATGAAAGTGTTCTGATCCAAAATGTGCAAATCAACCCCAGAACAAAAGCCAAACACCTTGTGAAGATGCTGGCTGAAGCTAATAAGACAGTGTTGTTCTTCCGAGTGAAATGTGTCCTGAACCGACGTGGGCTGAAAGGCCACTCAGCGAGGAGGAAGCCATTACTCCAAAAGAAACATGAAGTCAGATTGCAGTGTGCAAATGCACACAGAGACAAACACGTTCCTTTTTGGTGACATGAAACGGTGTGATGAAAAGTAGAACTGAATTTGATGCTTGTAAGCCTGGGAACACCATGCACTGCAAAAAAGGATTTTCAAGAAAGTAAAAAAGCCTTGTTTCTTGAAATGTTTTCTTATTTTTTGTCTAAAGAGAAAAAACTTTCTTAACAAGCAAGTTTTGCACAAGAAAATAAAGCTTATTCTAAGATTTCTTTGCCAGTTTTAAGAATTCTAGCCAAGCAACTTTTGTTCACCCCATTGGCAGATTTTTTTGCTCAAAACAAGAAAATTTGACCCTTTTTAAGAATATTTGGCTTATTTCAAGCAGTGCTGTTTTTGCAGTGTGATAACTGAAGTATAGAGGTGGCAGCATCATGTTGTGGGGCTGCTTTGGTGCAGTTCATAAAATAGATGGCATCATGAGGAAAGAGCATTGTGTAGAAATAATGAAGCAACACCTAAAGACATCAGCCAGGAGGTTAAAGCTCGTGTCAAGCAAATGGTTCTTCCAATCGGACAATGACACTCAGCATCCAGCCAAAGTGGTTACATAGTGGTTTAAGGACAGCAAAGTCAATGTTTTGGTCTGGCCATCACAAAGTCCTGATTTCAATCCTAAAGAGAATTTGTGGGCTGATCTGAAAAGGTGTGTGCATTTTGAGGTGGCCTACAAACCTGACTCAGTTCCACCAGTTCTGTCACAAGGAATGGGCCAGAACTTCAGTAAACTATTGTTAAAAGCTTGTGGAAGAAAACCCAAAATGTTTGACATAAGTCATAGAGTTCAAAGGTTATGCAACCAACTACTGAGGATATTTACAGGTGAAACTCAAAAAATAAGAATGTCATGCAATAGTTCATTCATTTCAGTAATTCAACTTAAAAGGTGAAACTAATATATGACAGACTCATTACATTGTTTTAATTTGGATGATTACGGTTTACAGCTTATGAAAACCCAAAATTCAAAATCTCAGAAAATTTAAATATTGTGAAAAGGTTCAATATTTTATGCTTAAAGTGTCTCACTCTAATCAGCTATTTAATCCAAAACACATACAAAGGGTTCCTGAGCCTTTAAATGGTCTCTCAGTCTGGTTCAGTAGGAATCACAGTCATGGAAAAGACTGCTGACCTGACAGTTGTGCAGAAAACCATAATTGACAGGGAAGGCCTCAAAAGGTAATTGCAATAGAAGTTGGATGTTCCCAAAGCGCTGTTTTAAAGTATTTTAATAGAAAGTTATGTGGAAGGGAAAAGTGTGGAAGAAAAAAGTGCATAAGCAGCAGAGATGGCCGCAGCCTGGAGAGGATTGTCAGGAAAAGGCCACTGAAAAGTGTTGGGGACCTTCACAGGAGAGGACTGAGGCTGAAGTTAGTGCATCAAGAGCCACCGCACACAGACGGATCCTGGACATGGGCTTCAAATGTCCTATTCCTCTTGTCAAGTCGCTCCGGAACAACAAACAACGTCAGAACCATCTTCCCTTGGCTAAAGAAAAAAGAACTGCAAATTTTGCATCTCATTTGGGAAGATAGGTCCCAGAGTCTGGAGGAAGAATGGAGAGGAACAAAATCCAAGATGCTTGAAGTCCAGGGGGAAGTTTCCACAGTCTCTGTTGATTTGGGGAGTCATGTCATCGGCTGATGTTGGTCCACTGAGCTTTAATAAGTCCAGAGTCAATCTACCAGGACATTTCGGAGCACTTAATGCTCCCTTCCGCAGATGAGCTTTATGAAGATGCTGACTTCATTTTACAACAGGACTTTGCTCCTCCCCACACTGCCAAAAGTACCAAAACCTGGTTCAATGACCATGAGATTACTGTGCTTGATGATCCAGCAAACTGGCCTGACCTTTGAACCGCATAGTGCATCTAAGGAGCATTGCCAAGAGAAAGATGAAAGACATGAGACCGAACAATGCAGAAGAGCTGAAGGCCGCTATTGAAACATCCTGGTCTTCCATGACCCCTCAGAAGTACCACAGGCTGATAGCATCCATGCCACACGGCATTGAAGCAGTCATTGATCCAAAAGGGGCCCAAACCAAGTACTGAGTACATATGCATGATTATACTTTTCAGAGGTCCGACAATTCTCTATTTAAAATCTTTGTTTTCTTGATTTCGTGTAATATTCTAATTTTCTGAGCTTTTGAATTTGGGGTGTTCACAAGCAATCAATGTCATCTCAAGGCACTTTACAAAAAAAAAAAAGACTGAATCCAAACCATTGTAATTATCCATCCCCCCAAAATATATACATGACACATGATGTTCATTTAGTGTTTATATTTACTCATCTGACAAGTAAATAGGTACATTCAGCATATGCTCAATCCCATCTATTGATATGAGGCCAATATATGAAAACCTTTCTAATACAAACCATTTACTGAACCAAAGAAGAATTTACTGGTGTCTCTGTCTTAATATTAAATGCAGCTATTAAATGTGATTGAAATGATATGCAATTAAATAAAATTCAACCGCAGCTCTAGCAATGTGAATGATAAAGTCTTCAATCAAATCACTACTTCATCCCAAAAACTGCAGACCTATGTGTGTTCATAGAAAACAACAAAAACAGCACCAACCTGGCTTTGGGAATCAACACCACAATTCCCTGTTGTTACAAACTACATGACAAAAATGTCACCTTATCTTGAATAGTCATATTACTGTTTATGTGTGTGTTGCCTCTATGAGCATTTTTTAGATCCAGAAGCCCTCAGCTGTAACCGATACTGCAACAAACAAGCAGTTCACAGCTAGCAGCCGATATGTTAGCCAGGACATGGTGCGATTCCCTGTTTGCACCATATTTTCTACTCTTCATGGCTGCTTCAGTGATGTATACCTATAAACAAATAATCGGTCGCAGTTTGTGACGTAAATTCTTCAGATTTCTTTGTTGAATGTAGTTAAAACTATCACAGACGCTCTTGGAGGATACCAGAATAACCATCTCTATCTGATTTAAGCATCAAACAGGATGCGCTTTCTCAACATAAGGGGTGCCAACTCCTTTGCTGACTGCAGATGGAAGTAAGTAATAAAATAAAATTCAGGGTGCAACTCGAAGTTAAAAAGGCACGCTCTTTTATTTCTTTTTTAATCTGCTGCTTGTTTGCATCCCTGCCATGGGCGGATCTACTGGGGTGGCAGTTGCCACCCTAAAAGAAAGCCTTGCCACCCCTGCTGCCACCCTGGCAGCCATGAATTCAAACCCGTTAACGTTCCGTGGGCCCGCGGGTGGGCCCAGCTCAATTTTTAGTTTAAATCCGTCGATTTTCGGACTTCTAACTTCTTTGAACCCATACATATTTTATATCATTGGAAAGCTAAGAGTCTTGTGATTCCAATTATGGATGGCGATCAAGGATACAATCATAACTGTAGACACAGTGAGCGCTTTTGCCAACAAAAATGCTCTCCTGACGGAGGTATAAAAATATGGAACTCACCACTTTGTATTCCAATGAACGTGACAAAACCGATCCATTTCGAACAAAAATGGTCTTTTTACATCAATAAGGGTCAGATTAAAGTCCTACAATAAAGTGATTAGTCCAGGACAACAGTAAAACCGATAAAAAAAAAGTAAAATAAACAGTGAAAATGCGCTTCCGAAATGTCTATGGCCATTTTTGTAGTCTTTACGGCTTTGTTTCCGATTCCTTTGCTTCCACTTCTGCCTACAAAGGTCACTGAGCATGCCCAGAAGAAAAGAAAAAAAGTCATCCGGTTTATTCCTTACGATCTCCAACCAATGGCGCATGGATCAAAAGTCACGTTATGGTAAGTAACTCGAACCAATCGCGGTCCAGAACTCTGATGATGATTGACGCATCGAATAGCCAATGTAATGCTGTAAACGCAGATATATAACCGGGCGGACTTAGTCGCTGCCATAGTATTTGATGTGTGTAAAATGTCTTATTCATGAAGAGATTACGCACAGTGCGTACCAGTAACATACTGTTTCAGCACCGTGTCCAAACACCCTTTATAAATCAAAATACAACATTGAAGGAAGCAGTGGAGCTTTATATGGTAAGATGAAGTTATGATTCTGACGATATTTTTAATTCAATGAGAACTACGGCATTGTCCAAGAGATGGCGCATATGGCACACTTTTGACCACCTTTGACCTGTAGTTATACAAATGTGTGCAGAATACTAATTTTTTGGTTTATTGCTGTCAAATTTGGTGTGGATGAAGGTAATACTTTAGGCTTTAGACTCACAGTGTGTTTTAGGTCCCAACCTATTTTTAAAGCAATTTTTACAGCATGTATTTATATAAAATAAATAATCGGACATAAAAAAAATTTTTTTCAGTGTATTAAAATTCATATTGCTTTGTAACAATCGCACTCAGAGATATTAACACAGTTCTGGGATAAATTTTAGAGTGTTTGCTTTCCAAAGAGACCCAACCATGTCTGTACTCAAAATGGTTCAAGAACAGCTTTAAGTTAATTGCAGGATTTAATGCGTTTTAAAAAAAATGTAGGGCGGGGGTAAAATTGGACATTAGGAGCTTGAAGCTCATGAAAATCGTTGCATTATATTCTCTTTGGTGAACCTTTAAAACTGCTAGTTTGCTGAAAGTGCTGCAGAGAGCGCACCATGTGGCCGTTAGACAAACTGCAATCAGCAAAATGCGCACTCCCATGACTTTCAGGTGTGTGCTCATTATTCCGAGCTCTGCGATGGTCAGAAGCCATTTTTCCTCTTTTTGTAATGCTGGATAAAATTATTTTCTTCTTTGACTTACTAGCTACACTTATCTAAGCTAGCTTAGACCGCGTACATGGGTACGTTCACGCATCATTACGTCACGCTGCGCGCTCTCTCAAGCCCACACGCGCACCCTGAACCACCTCAAAATAAATGGAATTGCTGCCTCTACATGCAACCGCTGTAGAATCAAACTACAGCAAACTACAGCACTTGATTCAATTGTATTGTCAGGAGATGAAAAAACTGACTATAGATAAATATATATATATTTTAACAAAAATATTGCACAATGCAGCTTTAATGTGCTTAAATAACCTGAAGCAAAAGTAATACATGTATGTATCTATCATATATGTAAATACTGGGGAGTGAAGAGGTGAAGCATGTGTTTGACTGATCAATAAAACCAAATATATATATATATAAAATTCTGGCATATGGTGCCACCCCTGAAAAATTCTTGCTTCTTTCTTGCCACCCCATAAATATTTTTCTAGTTCCGCCACTGATCCCTGCTAATATTGCCCTGGTCAACTGACCATGTTGCCCATATCAAACAGCTTCACTGTCTATGGGTTAAGGAACCCAGATAAGATGACTTGAGTTCCTTGACCGAAAAGTTGGTGTAATGCTCCTTTAAAAAACAGAAAAAACAGTGTGTGCTTGGAAACGGTAAGGATTTTGGTTTCTGTTGGGGTTAAAAGGGGATGCAAGTCTGAAGAAAGTGAGTGAAGAACTTCACAAAGATGTGTGCATGTTTGAGATCAAACAGGCAAAGACTAAATCCTCTCCAGACACAATATGACCTTTGACACTTGACCTTTGTTAATCTCTGTGTGTATGTGTGAGCAATTTCTCTCTCTCTCTCTCTCTCTCTCTCTCTCTCTCTCTCTCTCTCTCTCGCAATAGAAAGGAGAAAACTTGTTAAAAAAATACAGTACATGACCTAACATTACCTACTAATATTTTAAGTTGTATGAACACACATCAGTGTTTCTGAAGCTTTTAGTACAATTAAGGCTAAAGCACAAGCAGAGTTCAGCAGCTTAAAACTGCTATGATTTGACTGGAGGATGTAAAGCACCTTGAATTTGAGTCATGCTTCATTGTGTATCATGTGTGCGTTTTTCATGCTATATTGCAATTTTTTAATTTCCAATGTTATCTTCTATGTTTTTCTTTATCACCAAATCATGTAAAGCACCTTGAATTACCCTTTTGTTGAAAGTGTGCTATACAAATAAAATTGCCTTGCCTTGCCTAATTTAAAAAAAGGTGTTATTGGATCACACACATATATATTTTCACTACATCATTATTTACAAAGAAAGTTAAGATTTAATTTCATTAAAAATGATTTAATCACCATTAACTGGAAGACTAAGGTTTGAGTAAGAATGACTCTTCATGTAAAATACTTATTGCAAAACTAAACAGTTTAGGCATAATTGGCCAGAGAAACTATCAGCTGTAAAAATAATGCAGGGGAAAAGACAAATATATTACCGCAGCATGTTTCCTTTACCATTTCATTTTCCACATTAGGGGTTATTTTTGGACTGCCAACATTTCTGAGAGTCCCTCCACGATCCACTTTTGACTTGGTGAGAAGCTATATCCTTCGTCATTTCACTCCTAATAAACAGAAAACCTTGATAAAGTGGATTTTTCTTTAGCTGGTAATGTAAGGGGCTGCGACATGGGCAGTTGTTAGCACTGTGGTCTTGCAGCAAGAAGGAAATAGGTTTAAATCCTGGCCTGGGGCCTCTCTGCATCAAGTTTACATGTTCTCCCCGTACATGTGTTTGTTCTCTCCAGGTACTCTGGCTTCCTCCACAGTCCAGAATAATGCATGTTAGGTTAATTGGTCTCTTTAAATTTGTCTGTGTGAGGTGGGTTGGACTCTTTGTCTCTCTGTGATGGCTTGTGACCTGATCTGGCTCTACTATGCCTCTTGCCCACTGACTGATGGAAACAGGCACCAGCTCCACCATGACTTGGAATTATTAAGAAATTAGATTAATGTAAATAAAAGATTAAAGAATTATACTTTTTTGACCACTTGAAGCATTTTATGGTATAAAGAAGATGTGCAAAAAATCCATGAAAGAAATGTCGCTACATATTAGCTCTTCAGGTTTTTGTTACCTACAGTTAAACTTATATAAAAAAAATTCTAATTTCTAATGGATCTATTTGTGCCTTTCTCTTTATTTAATTTATCATACTAGCACCTCCTCAACATAGCTGCACATGCATGATGTACAGTATGTATACCTGATTCATTTCGTGCTCATACTCATTTTATTTAGTGGCCATAACCACTAACTTCCATGTGAATAACAACTTGATGCAGATGTGATAGCAGTTTAATATGTTACAGCATGAAATACTATAACATATTTCAGAGTGGAGTTTTTTTTAATATGATAACAAAATATTATTTGATGTACACCCTGCTCAGAATGGCTGTTCATTTTAGCCTTCAATGAAAACAAAACTGTACTTTTACAAGGTGGAGATTTTAAGAGGACGTTAGATACTACAGATATTACCTGCTCACAACATCTCCTCAAAACCCCACTCCAAAAAAAAAAAAAAATCTAAAGTATCCATTTAAATATAGCTTTAGTCTTGGAGTTGGCATGTTTATTTTTAGGAGCTTGAAAACAGTTTTTTTTTGTTTTTTTTAATCGAATTTTGAACATGACCAAAGTATCAGCCGATAGGGATTTTAAGAATCACCCCTCCCCATTCTTAAAAGAGGGACTCAACTGAGTGGATGAATGAACAGATTTTATTTTATGAGTGTTTCATCATTGTGTTGAAGGTGTTTGTGAACTCAGCCAGCCATTTGAGTGTTAATAAAAGACTCCATAAAATTTCCATTTTACACAGTGTGACACAATAGGACTTTGTTGTTATATGTTCCTGCTTTGAGATGACTACATCCATAACAAGTTAAACACTGTTTAAAAGGTGTGATGTGATCGAGTGAAAATATAAATGTCTGCATGTATAATGTTGTGTTGCTGACAAAAGAATGTTGCTGCCAGATAACCCACCAGCTCTCTATTCCTAATACTGCTGATGATGTTGACCCTAAATTAGTCTCGAGAGAAAGATGATAATGATGATGATGAAGGGGCCTGGTGTTTATTTAGTCCGAGTCAGAACGGTGGGCCCAGGCTGTCGTGGCCTGGTGCCGTTCCATTCCAGAGAACCTCACTTAAGCCTGATGGAGATGATGGATGCCCCCCTGGGCCACAGAGCCTCTGCACTGTATCAGCAGGAGTGGTTCCTTCAGCTGACACTGCAGCACACTACAGAGAGGGAGAGAGACAGAGAGAAAGCTTTTGCTTTATATTAGATCATATAGGTAAGCCCAAAATTATCCATACCTCTGGTAGATTTAAAATAATTTTCTTGAATCCATAAAGTTTATTATAGGAGATAAGAGAAATACCTTTCAAATGATAATAAAAGGAGGATCAATTTAAAAAAAGTAATATTTACATGTAGTGTTTATTTACATTTGATTAAATCTGGCATTTGAACAATTCTTTGGATTACATCAATCAAACCCTTCTTAAAATTGCTGATCGGCTTTTTGCATGTTTCCACTGGAATCTATCTTTGCTGATTAGCTCCAAGTCTTTGAGGTTGGAAGACTTCCTTGCCATCACCCCAATCTTGTTCTCATTCCATAAATTCTCTATCAGATTCAAGTAAGAACTCTGGCTGGGCAGCTCTAAAACATTGAGATTACTTCAAGTCAAAGAAACATGTTGGTTAAATAATTTTAAAAAAAGGTTGTGAATCTGTCACTTGCTTTGTGTTGTTTTTTTTTAGGAAAATTTCCAAGACTTATTTTTTTTATGAGACTTTTTTTATGAGACTTTCCGAATAAAAGAGATGGACCATGCACCTGCATTAGTAGGAGAAAGATTCCAAACTAATAATAATAAAAAACAAACAAACAGTGTTTAGAAAACCTGATACAACAGCCTGAATGGAGCTGAAGCAGTTTTTTTTTCTTTAGTTACCACGCCGAGCTGTCAAGAAGAACTGGTCGAAGGCAATCAGTGCTCCACTGAATGTTTTAATAGTTCTTCTTCCGCTTTCAACGTGCTTAAATACACCCCAATAAAAATGACTTTAAAAACATTTGTTTTGAATCCCCTGATTTAAACATTTGTTTTGTCCTGGAGAGCTTTCAGAGCTCAGAGAGAATTATAAACTAGCTTTTTATACTTGATTTCAGACTAGACAGTTTTATTTCCCGAAGTGACTTCAGTTGTTTATTAATTAACTGGATTAAACTGAAGGGGAAAAAAATAGGGGAAGCTAAAAGTCTAGTAAAGTAAATTGAAATTGTAGTTCTTATTTTTTTCAACTGCACTAATTAAAATGGCTAAAAAAATGTTTTTAATTTATCATATTTTTGAAAAGTAGGTGCTGTATTCATGGAGAAGGAGTTTTGTTAGAGCTATATCAGATTTCACTGGGTTTGATAGAGTTCCTCCTCGAGTCTGTAAGTAACCAGTTTCTGGAAATGTTTTACAAGTCAAACACAGGCTACAGAGACGTAGAATAAGTTAAAGCCCAAATAAAAATAAGAGAATCAGGCAATGATCAGTGGTGTATTAATCCATATTCAAAACTGAGAGTAAGAAAAAGCAACAGGGGGAGAAGATGATGAAACTAATGACAGAAAACAGGTTCTGAATGACACAAAATAATTTAAAAACTAAAGTACACATGCAAACAAGAATTTTGTTTGCTTAACATTTAAATTAGTCATAAGTTAACCATATAAGTAAATAAAAGGAGACTGGCACTGTGGAAACATTCCAAGTAAGACATGCAGTACAAGCCAGAAACTCACAAATAATGCTAATGAAGCAGTGTACAAGGGGCTGGTTGTTTAAGTAACACCATCTATGAAAGAGTCCAAAACTGTCTGTTCATGCATGTATTTTCTTGGACAAACAACCATGCACACACACACACACCCCACTAACGGCAATTTAGAGAGACAAATTCACCTAACAGTCATGTTTTTGGACTGTGGGAGGAAGCCGGAGTACCTAGAGAGAACCCACGCATGCACAGGGAGAACATGCCAACTCCATGCACAGAGATGCAGGCTGGGATTCGAACCCGGGCCTACTGTGCAGCCCATATTATATATATATATATTATATATATATATATATATATATATATATATATATATTTTTTTTTTTTTATACATCTTGCATGAACAATAAGCTTATATTCATCTTTTTTTCAAATATAATTTAGAAGATTGTTTACAAGTTGCTCCCCAGCTTCACTGAAGTAAGTAAGAAATCACCTGTCTAGCTGTGGCTCAATTTAAAATAAATAAAAAATACACTACCTATTGTAAATCTGTAGGCATCTAAAACTAAAAGTCTTTAACATATTTTACGTATTACCAAATTGTTACATATTTCTGCACACACTTATAATTACAATTCAACAACAAAATTAGATAATTTAGAAAAAAAAAATAGCTTAAACAGGGCTAAAAATGTGGAAGAAAAATGTATTTCAGAAAGATTTATCTGGAAATGCAGCTTGTGTTTAAAATTTGGCTGCTAAACCTTCAAGTACAATTCTAAAACAAAAATAGGCCACCTCTTAGTAAAGAAAGGAATCTGTGTTTCAATCTGGAAAACCGTAGAGCAAATGCAACAAAACATATGCAGTTTGCATTCATAAAGCATGCTAGCTGCGACGGCACACCATCAACCTGAGAAGTAAACTGAAACAATATCACCTCTCCTTTTAAAGGATAATCTGCAATGCACCGTGCGAAGACATTCAGTTTTAGGAAGGTAAAATCGTTCTCTTTTGTATTTGCAAGTCAAGCTCATGATGAAATGATATCATAAATCCCAGCAGGTCATCAGGGTACACAACATTTCTCCCAAGCTCTAAACACACCTTGGGCCTTTTGACGGCCGTTTCTGTCACTGGAAGCTAAAGCAAAACTAAATCCTCTGAAACAGGGCCATTACAACCACACAAACCACCCCCCCTTCAAACATACCAAAATTTATACCATTCCTGCTTTCTGTCTCTCACTGTGCAGCTCTTACTGTGCTCTTAGTCACTGAAGCCACAACATCAAACGATTCATACACATTCTGCCTCCTAACTTTTACTATCAGTGTACATTGTGACAAGTAAGAATCTTAATCAATAAGGTAATTAGAATATGATTTCCTTTCTCTTTGCTGTTTATTTTGAGAGTTATAATAAAATTAAGACAAACAGAATTTTACTGATCAGAAATAAAGTTTAATTTTATGTGACAAATACTATCCTGTATAAATGTTTTTTTTTCTTTGTTGTACAAAGTACAATTAATTACGATTTGCTTTTAACCTTTCAATATTCTGCATAAAACAGAGAATTGATTAGTTTGGAATAAAGAAATATTTGATAAAAATTTAATCTTCTTTTTTCCACTCAGTGATATATCTCTGTATTTTAATTCCCTACTCTAATTTATCTTTGGGTATTGAGTTATAGTACTGAAATAACATGCATTATCTAAACTAACCTTTTATCCCCCATATCAAAGGTAACAAAACAATGTAACACCATAGCTTTTCAACATTTGTCACTATAAACTCTAAAATAGCATGTATTATATCTGTTAGTCTCTTTCAGAACACTTAAAGTTTCCAATCGTGCCGACCTGAGGAGATACGGTCTTCTATATTGTGTGTTTTTTTTACCAACAGTCTAAACAGTTTCAGATCCCCTCCTCAAAGTCTCCTCCTCTTCCTCGCTAAGACTTGTCACTTGTTAACTTTATTATTTACATATATACGAGCTAACAGAAATGTTTTTACCTGACACCTATGTTCAGGACTTAAAATGCACCGAAATGTTTTGGAAACAGTCTTCTTGCCGTATCATAAAAGGAAACTTTATTTAGAGCTTGTTAAATCCGATTCTGACAATAACAATGAATTGTTTTGCTAAATATACTCTCTTACGTTCAAATATTACAGCCAGAGTGGAGGGCAGGTATGCAAGGATACTGAAGAACATTTCAACCTGAAATGAATCAAAACAATCACGTTTAGGTGTTTAACGATGCATAGAGTTAAACCCACAATGAATCCCCCTCTACAGATTTAAAGTTAAAATTATTGTCATTCAACCCAGAAGTTTGTTTCTGGTAGGAAATGAGATCAACATCCATCAACAAATAATAGAATTGTGTAAAAGGAATATCAGTTTCAACATTTTTTATGTGTTCTGTTTACCTTTTTTTCCGAAACAGTATGTCAAAAAATTATTTACATTATATAATAATGATCAATTGAAATCTTTGATAGGATTTCAACAATCAAACCATTCTTATAACTGCTGAGCAGCTTTTTGCATGTTTCCACTGGAATTTATTTTAAAGGTTTTTGTGGCCTTTATTAGCAGTGGATAGTTTGTAGAAATGGGGGAAGAGACATTTGGCAAATATCCGTGGGGTGGAATCAAACCCCCAGAGGACTGAGGCCTCTGAACATGGGGCGTCTGGCTTAACCGCTCTGCTACGTGACGCCCCTTCCACTGGAATTTTGACGATATACTGTAAGCTCCAAGTTTTTGATGGTTGAACGTCTCCTTACCATCACCCTAATTTTCAACTCCCTCCATAGATTTTCTATCTGATTCAAGTTGGAACTCTTGGTTGGCCGCCCCAAAACCTTAACACTGCCACAAGTCAGTAAAAAGAAATGTGATGGTAAAATTAAGACTATTTTAAACCTATATCTGCCCAGTGTATGAATAATCCTGGGCTTAGCTATAATTGTACAACTAATTGTAAAGTGTAATGAAGATTCAAATGATAATAAATGTATAAACTGAAGCAAAGGTAGGTTGGGATAGTTTTATGGTCTGTGATTACTTTGTTTTGATCTTCTTTATGCCGTGTATCGTAATCATAAAGGTTGTTCTTTTGTCACTGGAGCATTACTGGTGAATTTTACCTGCTCTTAGAGAACATCAGAATGTACTAAAGAGGGGTTGGGTCATTTAGAAACCCCTGCCAGAGTTCCTTTGGCACCAAGTTGTGAAGCAGACTGTTTGAAAGCTCGCAGCAGTTCCCCGTTTGAACTCCCTTAGGATCTGGGTTCTTAGATTTTAATGCCTCTAGGACCGGATAGAGACTGTAAAAAGCTCAATGTGACTCATAGCAGTATCAATAGATATGGCACTAACTTGACACCCCAATTCATTTACATACAGGTCGAATTATTGAGCATTATGCACTGAATTTATGCTTGGCTAAAACACTTGGCAAAGCACACCACAGTGATGTTATAGCAGCCCAAGAATACTCAGGCAGCAGAATCAAACACAAGTTATCAGAAATACTAGAGCAAACTTAGGATGCATTTTTTTTCTTTCAATAACAATACCATGACCTGTTTATCTTAAGTAATTAACACCCAAAAGAAACTTCTGTGGCTGTAACATTTTCAAGAGTTCCACTTTTTCATACATCCTCAGTCTATACAATCTCGTCCTGGGTACTGTTCCTGCCCTAATGTATAAAAATAAATGTCCAAAGACAGCCTTTTTGACCAAAACTCATGTCACTCATAGCCTGAACAAGAACAAGAAAAATACCCCATAGTAAGCCGATGTCCTGCAGACTGTTTTGATGGGTGTCCATACAAAATATAAAAGTAATCACTTCATCTTGCTGATAAAATTAATTTACAATGTCAATATGGTTAAAGTAATGATGGCCTTAAACTGGAAAATGATCAGAGAATGTCTGCTGAATGGACATACTCTCCCCATACTAATACGTCAATACTTTCTGTCAGGAAAAAAAATAAGAATGACAGTTTATTTAGATTCTATTTAAGTAGAAAATATTTTTATGTTATCCTATTACCTAATACATTTATTTTACTGCATAGTAAGGCTAATCCAAATATGCTTAGCTCATCTTGGTGTGTTTTCCTTTTGACAGACAGAGCAAAAGAAAAGAAAGATCAGATGCATAGTGGAATAAATCATACAGTTCATTAATTTGTCACATGAGCACTTATACACATGAAACAAATGTGGCTGTTGACAGATAACAGAAGCATCCACGATCACCCGAGAATGGTAGAAAAAGAAGAAACAGGAACAACAGATATGTGTGAAATACATAAAATATCATTAGTTAATAATAGTCAGGCTAATAACAAACCTGAAGGTTGTAGAAGTTAGTAGTTTGTTGATTTTTATTTTTTTTAAATAAATCTATAGAATAGCTATTCCCAAAATGTTGCTAATAAAATCTTTGTACTTTTTATGTATTTATTTATTTGTGTGTGTCATGGAAGTGTTGGTTGTTGTGGTATTTGTTATTATTTGCTAAATAAAACTAACTTTTAATACTAAGGACCTTCACATACCTCAAATTTATATAAATTTTGCAACCAAGGTAGCAAGACTAATTTTATTTAAGAACAAATAATAGGAAAGTTTTTAATTTTATTTCTGCATGCAAATAAACTAAGGAAGATATTCCTGGCTTTAAAAAACAAACCAAGAAAATTGTAGGTACGGGTGGAAAGAAGATCAAATAATACCCCTCATAAAGAAGCCTGGATTCTGTGGGTGAACTGTAGGTACCGGGTGAAGATTCAGCTTATAATACAGCCCGGTCCTTGTTACCCTGGAAGCAATTCCCATATATATCCTGTCAGGACTGTCACTGTTCTTGGAGGAAAACCTGTAGGTACCCACACAGGTGCCTCATAAAGACTTGGTTGTTACCTATGTGAGTACAGTCATAGGTACCACATAATAATTATCCCAAAAGTACTGTGTAGTTACCTTGTAATGATCCAATTGGTACCCCCTAAATATAGGTACCCTTTAAGTACCCCATAGGTAACGCAGAAAGTACCACACATGCATCCTGTAGGTACCATAGGTACTCTTTAATTAATCCTGTATGGTTCGTAGAGGTAAATGGTAAATGGATTGAACTTATATAGCACTTTGCTAGTTATAGTGACTTTACACTGGAACCACATTCAGCCATTCACACTCACAAACCCGCACACGTTTATACACTGATATGCAGATCGGCAGGCAACTTGGGGTTGAGTTTTTGTTTTTTTTAAGAGCAGGCTCTAGACTCACTTTATTAGGTTAGCTTTTAACTGATCATTATTTATTATAGTCTGTTTAACTGCTCTGCATGTTTTACTTGCTTATATTTTATCAGTGTTACACTACTTAGTCTTTTCATATTTCTCCACTTTTTTTAAATTTTAACTTGCTATATTAATCTTCCTTCCAGTGTTTTCTCTGCGGGAACGCTCTGCCTCGGGGGTGGTGGTCGGCTGTGGCTGCCTGGGTACTCTCCAGGTAGCGCTTGAGTGGAGGTGGGGCTCTTGGCCTTGCCTCCTTTGGGCGCCCTGTGTCAGTGTCTTGGCTGCTGCTGTTAATGTGCTGCCGCCGGTGAAGATGGCTTCTTTGATGGCATTTCCTTACCTTTCCTGACTCATCTGTACTCGGGCAGAGGCCCTTGTTAATGTTGCTCTTGAGTGTGTGTGCGCATGGGGATAACTGTGACCATGCTTTTAAATCTGTGGGGGAGGGATGGGAATGTGGTTTATGTGGGGTCATTTTTAATCTGTAAAGCACTTTGAGTAGC
This sequence comes from Valencia hispanica, assembly GCA_963556495.2. Classification (NCBI taxonomy): domain Eukaryota; kingdom Metazoa; phylum Chordata; class Actinopteri; order Cyprinodontiformes; family Valenciidae; genus Valencia; species Valencia hispanica. The sequence continues at coordinate 50,744,186 of OY747703.1, read as the reverse complement.
AATCTTTGTATGAAAAGCAGTTGATGAATACGTTTGATTGATTGATTGATTGATTAAAGTGGCTTACCAAGGGGCACATCGACATGTGACAGGAGGAACCTGGAATCAAACCTACAAACTTGAGATTGCCAGATGCTGTACTCTGTAATTAGCTCAGTACCCTGTAGGTGCCCTGCAAGTACCTCCATAGGTACCTGGTAGGTAACCTATTGGTACCTACTAGCTTCCATGTGTGTACCAGGCTGTATTATGTGTTACGACCTAAAAGGACACCCCTCAGGTTCAGTTGCTATCAGTAAATCCAACCATCTTATACCTGCAGCCAGATTAAAATGGATCTGAGATCCAGCTTCTGAAGTAAATGAAAATCTAAGAAAGTACTTGGGAAACTGGGAAGGAGGGATGCAAAGTTGAGCTTGAAGTATAAATTGATGTGAAAAGAAATTAGATTGTCTTAAAATTATTCCCCAAAACCAAGTCCACTCAACAACTAAAACAGTTTTTTTTTACCTTTAAAATACAAGTTCCACCCAAAACCCCAAACAAATTATGGGAAGGTGGAAGTGCTCACATAAAATTGAATGTTCAAAAATGTGTAAAGATATAAGCTCTCTGACAGTAGCATTATTTTGAGCTTTATTTCAGACCCCTCTAAGCAGCTGCTAGCCAGGGCTCCAGTTCCCAGCTGAAGACTATGCTGCCTATGTTTCAGCTGTTGTCAGATTTGTGCAACACTCGGCAGCAGCTGGTGGAGCCATGCAACATGAACAGAGATCCTCTCAACAAGGATTTATTAGTGCAGAACAAAACCAGGGAAATGGTCGCTGTTAGATCACATTTTCTCTGTCTGCATGATTCAGCCTCCTGTAAGATTTACTGCTGCCAGCACAACTTCAAGACATCAGAGAGCGGTTTCTTATGTTTCCATCGCACACATGAAGGAAGGAGGAAATTGAACAAGGTGAATCCTGAGTATTTTGCGAATAGAAAAATGTGTTTTTTGAAGTAAAGAGGTGGAAACAGAAATGTCAATGAAGAAAGAGACCGTAGCAGACTTATAATGTCTATTTTAGGACCCCAGAAAAGATTCAATTCAATTCTATTCAATTCAGTTTTTCTATGTAGCACCAATTCACTACACGTCATCTCAAAGCACTTTCCAAGTTATTTTATTTCAATCATGCATACATTCGAATCAGTTTAAAAGTTTTATATCTAAGGAAACTCACTAGACTGCATTAAGTCAATGACTTGACAACATTCACACCTTCTGGACAAACATGTAGCGACAGTAGACGGTCGCCTGCGCTGGTTTGTTGACTTCACAGCAATCCCTCATACTGAGCAACCATGTGGCAAAATTGGAGAGGAAAAACTCTCTTTAACAGGAAGAAACCTTCAGCAGAACCAAAACCTGGCTCAGTACAAGCGGTCATCTGCCACGACCGACTGGGGGTTCGAGAAGACAGAGCAGAGATTCAAAAAAATTAAAAACAAAACAGAAGAACTGATGCAAGAGTACTTTCTATGTTAAAGAAAGTATAAAGCTGATAACAGAAGAGAGAGAATGTTCAGTTACTGGGAGCATAATCCCAGCTGATGCCCCCCTCCAACAAGGCATCACAGCCAAACAGAACTCCAGACCAGGTGTAGCTTTTATGAAGAGAAAAACACATTCTCTCTCAGTTTGCTTGCTGGGAAACTTACATGGTGTCTCCATGAACACAAAGTTAGTTCAAATGGTTTACACTGCCTTATGCATAGCTAAGAAAACTATCCTCCTGATCTGGAAAAGCAAAAATGCTCTTAATATTAATCAGTATCGAGATCTCTTGTTGGACCAAATTGGTCTTGACACAGCCTCTGCCTCCACATCTGATCAATCTCTCTGGGTTCCTTTGATCGACTCCATCACCTAGTAGGGGTGGGGGGCCTTTGGTTTGGTCCTATGGGATATTGTTGCTGATGTGGGGTTTTTTGGTTTATGGGCATTAGGCGGAGGTCCTTGGCGGTGGGACCGCTCAGTGGATGAAGCACTGGATGCTGTGGCCCCCACCTGGGGTGGGGCTTTGGTGGCTATGGGTGGTAACCCCTGGTAGCTGCATGCTGTGCCTTTGGGAGGTTGCACTGGTGGACATGGGTTACTGCTTGGTTGCCGTGCTGCTCCAGAGTGGGTCTGGGGTGGGCTTTGATGCTCGGGGTTCTGGGGCGCTGCGCCCCCTGGCTGAGGTCCTGGCTGGGTTCTGCCAGTGTGGCCACTGTTGCCGGTGCTGGAGTGTGAGGGGTAGTGGTCGGTAATTTTTTTTCCCTCTCTGGGCCGATTCTCATTGCCGATGTCTGGATGGCCTCTTGTTTGTGTGTTGGGGAGTCAGGCTGGTGGCTGCGGTGAATGGATGGCATTTCTGGGCCTGATCTGGGGACGTGTTAGAACTAAACCTGGGTTTTTACTGTCTTTTGTACTTTGATAGTAGACCGAATGTCAGAGTGGGTATAGATCTTCTTCTGGGATGGGGCCGGGGGACTGCCTGGGGCTCCGAGGGGCTTGGTGGTGCTACAGCTATGGGCCCCGGGGTGGACGTGCCAGGGCCTCTCACCCTTGGTGGATCTTGGTGAACAGGGGGGCCTATTTGAGTCAGTGGGGGAGCTGGCTCCTTGGAAAGGCGTTTAGTCCCCCAGTCCTTCCCTCCCTATCTCCGGAAACAGAGGTTTCCGGACATAGGGATTTAGACACTTTTACTCATAACATTCTCGTGAGATACACATGTAGGGACTTTGGGGTGGCCAGACTTTTCAGCATCCAGAGGAGGAGCTGTTCAATCAGCTTCACCTCTGGTGCTGGTGCCCACCGTTAAACTGTGTACAGACACTGAGGGCTTGGGGTGGGGGTTGGGCGATGTGTGGCTGCCTTCCCCACATCCAACCCATCTGTTTAAAATGCACATTATAACAACACACAACAATACCATTCTTGAGCAGGAGGAGGGAGGCTAGGGGTCTTTCCACACCCCTGTTCACTATTGGCCATCAGGGGTTGGGGTCTGGGAGGGAGAACAGGAAGTCTGGTCGGGGCCTGGGCTGCTTCACCACTGCTCTGCTGGGGTATCGGTACCTGGACCTGGCAGTGTAGAGTGTGTTTGGGAGTATAAGTGGGTGTACAGCATCCTTTCTTGTGTGTCTTGGTGTGCAGGTGAGATTGTATGTGTGTAAGAAGAAAGGAACGTATGACTGTGTCTGTGTGTTCCTGTGTAATCTGTCAGGTTGGGTCTTGGGCTGCCTTCTGGCCAAATGAGGGGAGTATTTCCCCTCCGTCACTCTCTGCCGGTGACTGATGCATCTGCCTGCCGATGTGCTGGTGGCTCTTGGTGTCCAGGGCTTGGTCCGGGTGGACTGGGGTATCGGTCGGCCGATGTGCCAGGGAGCCTCTTTGGGAGGGGCCGGTTTGGGCATTGTTTGGTAGTAGCTGTCAGGTGGCTCGGTGGGGGTCGGTACCGACGTCTCTACTTGATCTCCTTTTCTGTATGTTTCGTGCTTCGTCAGTTCATTGGTGGGTTTGGTTTGGCAGGGGGGCCATTGGGATGTCGGGTGTGGGATTGACCTGGGGTGGCGGCGGTGCATGTCTGCTATTGGCTGGGTGTGGCCCCCGCGGCCTGGCGGCGAGGGGCCTCCATCGGCCGGTCCCTGGTCGGATCCCTGCTGGTGGGTGGGGCACTCTCGGGCCTCTGGGCCCATGACTGGATCCGCCCTGGCGTAGCCGGTTGCCGGCGAAGCCTTTGGGCTCATCGCTGCAGTCCCCCCGGCCCCTGCATTGTAGCTACAGGATGTTCCTCCAGGGTTCTCCTCTGCTCCTCTCTTGGGGGGTGTGGTCAGCCCTGCATTGGTCTGCCCGGGGCTCCTGTGCTCTGGGGGTCCTTTGGATGTCTATGGCTCCAATTTCCCTCGTGTCTGCATCGATTCCTGGTAGGCGGATCGATGGCTCCTCACACCAACTATTGAACACTCGTGTGGAGAAACCTTATAGGCACCAGCTTGCTCATTCACGCACAGGGGATTCTGGTGTTTACAGATACCTTGTTGGGCTTCGGTTACCATTGCTAAATCTTGTGATAATCGATACCATGAGCTTTTCAGTGACACTCTTATTGTATTTATATATCTATTTGTGGGTTGTGGTTGTGTAGTTCTCAGTTTGCATTGTTTGATTTTTTTTTCCCGCTGCTTTTTATCCCCTCTCCCTGCTGTCCTGCGGGTGTGGAGGGAGACTGGGATGTTTTCTTGGGTTTTCTTTGTTCCCCTTCCACTCTTGTATCTCGAGCTTACCCTCTCCCTCTTAACCTTTCTTTCCTACCTCTCTTCATCTTCTTTCTTTCTTCCCCTTTATTTTCTGTCTCCGTGTCCCTGGTGCATCAGTAAAAAAACAAAAACACAGCAATTTCTAATAAAGATTTCTTACACATAAAAATCAAGCAGAGTACTATAGCAAAAGCCGTAATGCTCCACTTGCAATAGTAAATCTCTCGGGCTTCTACTTGGTACTCAGAAACCAATTCTGAGCTCCACACTGCCAGACAGGACAAATATATTAAAAAAAGGAAAGGAAAAAAAGAAAACAGAAAAACTCTGAGAGAAAACATGAAGTTAACAATTGAAATAACAGCAAATGATGCAATTTAAGAGTAGTAGTGATCTAAATGGGCATCAGCATGGTTGTTTTGACACAAAATTCTGCAAAATCAGCAAAAATAATTGGAATCCAGATAAACAACAATGGACTGCTTAAAGTAAATGCAGCAGAAAATTCTGATTTCAGTCAAAAGCTTCAAGCCAGAACCAGAACATGTGTTAAACAGGATAAGTCTCACTTTCCACATAAGAGAGAGACCAAATCCTTGAATGTTGTAGCTTTCCATTACAGAAGTAGTGGACTGTGATTGGTGCACTGCTGCTGATGATTTAAAGAGATGGTGTGACTGGCAGGGCTGAGCTTAACCAACCATAAAATGGCCAATCCCCCTTACTGTTTTCCCATGTGTGACACTGCATCATCTGTAGGAAGTAGAACAAACATTTAAGTTGACATGCACATCATTCGGTGCTGTACATTAAAAAGAGTGGTTCAGTTTTATGAGTGTAATATAAAAAAGTTATAACAGGACACACAACATAGCAATCAAGAACAAAAAGAAACAAACAGCAATAAAAAACAACAAAGGCAAGGATGAAGCCCCTCTAAGGTCAAGAAGGCTACGAGATGCATCAGTATCACTGCTAAAACTAAGCATCAACCCAAACAAATCCTGACATTACTGAAAGGTTAAACAATGATAAATTAGAATGTTCAAAAACATGTGTTTATTTGGACAAATTCACAATGAAAGTGCTTTCACTCGCCCATTTTAACATCAGCGGCACATAGAGCTATATGTCCATAGCCAATCAGATATGAGCAAACATTCTTCCAAATGTTAATAGTCTGTAGCCTCGGATGAAAAATAGTCTTGGATGTTAGTGAGAGTGTGTGCTCTGACCATCTGCTACCCAGCTGTGGAATTATGTGTTCCAATGTCTCTGTGCTGCTTTCAGACTCTGTCAGACCCAGTCTCAGACCTACGGGTGTGGGTTGGGGCGGTCAGGCTAAGTGGTGCAGAGATGCGTTATAGGAACAGTCACTAAAGCTTCGGATTGATACACTGCACTCAGCAGTTCTGCATCTTCAGTACAATTTACTGTTTAATTGTCTTATCATCTCTTTGTATAATTTCAATACTATTAATGCATTAATTTAGGTTATATCATGTTGAAATCTAAACTTATTTCATGTTATTCTCTTCAGATTTGATATCAGCATTATAACCTTATCAGGCAGTGAATGTCAAGGAATTTAGATGTAGCTTACAATGTGACAGATAAATACAGAAGGTAAAAATCCAAATAACCTATGAAACACTTCTACTGTTTTAAAAACGTCCAATGCAAACACCAACATAACTCTAACTCCTGTTTCCTTGTGATGCTCCTTCCTTTACTATGATGAACCTGCTCAAGTAATTCTCACTCCAACTGGAGCGCTTGAGGCTCAGGTTGGAGGAGTCAATTACTTTTTAGAGAAAATGGAGGGATTGAAGGTAAGTAAGTAACACGTTATCATCAGAGCACCTTTCAAGATATAAAATGACAAACTGCTTCACAAGAACGCATAAAAACACAAAGAACTTTAAGAAGAGGTAGAAAACAGAAGGCAGTGGACAACCCAGTTATCACCAACAACATACAGGTACCCTCCCAACCATGGGATTTTATTTTAAGATCACAATGCTGTCCTGTTTTATTTCAAATTATAAAGGGATGATGATGGATGTGATTGAAAGCTTATCTTTAAGGGTTAGAGTGGCTTTTTAAGGGTGTTCTGTCGCATTTAATCAGTAAGTTTCCTTACATGTTGTAGTGTGGAAGGGTGGAAATGTGCTTCTTTGTTCAATAGCCACTAATGTTTTAGGAAGAAAATTTTACCTGCCTCTCAAAAATGTTATGAGTCTGTTTCGAACACACACTTGCATGATATTTATCTTAATTATACAATTAAAAGCATTTTTGCTAAATTTGTTTCTTTAAAATCTATGAGTCACTTGTTTCGAGTTCTGTAAAAAAAAAAAGGGTACAGTAAACTAACACCTGGTCAGATGTACAGTATCTGTTTTAGCTGACCTGAGCAATATAAAACAGCAACAATAAACAAAACATTTTATATTATTACCATAAAAAAGCTATGTTCCAAAATAATAAAAATTTTCAAAAGAGTCGGTCCTAGGCAAAGCAGGCTTTAAGCCATTTCCAAACAACAATCTCGCATAGGGCTCCAAAAATGCTGGGGCCGGTTCCAGTTTATAGTTTAGCAAGAGACCTTTTTTTTTTACATTTGGTGCAGTCTGGTTCAGCCAAAAACCTTTAGTGTTTCTAAATAAAGGTAAGCTGAACCTTTCAATCAGCTGTGACTTAGTCCACTCCAGCTTCAGGAAGAACGGAGAAAACGTTTTGATTTAGCATCAGCTGTGCAGCAGCATCGAGTATGATATCTTTTCAAGGTATCCAGGTCTCTGAGTTATTTTTAAAATGAATCCAGCGGATATTTTTGAAATCATCTGAAGAGGTGGACTAATACAGCATTTGTCTGACTAGCTTGTTAGCCTCGGCCACTCTGAGAATATATTTACTGCCCAAAAAGGTCACAGTGACATGCTTACTAAAGCAAGGGCTACCATTATCTATAATAACTTCATGGAACCTCACCTAAAAAGAAAAGTGAACTATCCCTTTAAAATATGGTCGTAGCTACAGGCAGAAATCTTTAACTTTCATTAATGTATATGGGATGAAAAGTTCATTATTATTGGCAATTTTATCATGATTTTCTTAAAATGTCTTAAAATATGCATATAGTGCTACAAGCTGTAAACTTGTTTATGAATGGATGGATGATAAAGCGCATTACAGTTTCATAAAAGGCTTTTACTGTCAAAGTTTACAGGAAGTTGTGTCCCATTTCATCTGGTGTGTTGATGGTTTAGTGGTCAACCGTTGAAGTGCTTCAGGCATAAGGCCTAGTTTTATGTCTTTTAGTCACTGAAATAAAAATAAATTTGTCAAGCTGACAAGATAAACAAACAAATTAGGCTCCTCTGAAGACTCCAGACATCCAGCTAAAAGTCAGCTTACTTTGTGTTGTGGCCATAAGGCCGCTGAAAGATTGCTCGTGTTTGTTCCTTCCACATATGAGGACAAAACCATCTTAAGCAGCTTTCTTTGTGTGGTTAACAAGTCCAAAGTACAGCTTTATATAATATTTGGTGTTTTTAGTGGTTCTGCTTCCATCAGAAATGAAGCATTTGAGAAACTGCTTTTCAGGGACATTGAAAACCCTTTGAAAAAAAACCTGAATATGATTTTAATGATGATTTAGAGTAAAAACAGTAATATTAAACAAAAGAAAAGTATTATGGTGAACATAAATCTAGGTAATCTTTTCCTTCGTAGTAATAAAAAAGTTTAAAACCCACTAAATGTGCAAATATGGTAACCTGCCAACGTAAAGTGCTCAAACTGGTTCCTGTATTATACTTTTCTAATAGGGTAAGAAATTCATGATTAATATAGTTGCTTTAAGGACTGTATGACTGCTCACTGTCACTGAGAGATGTCCCTGCTTAGTAAGAATACAGCCCTAATTATTGAGAGTCACTGTCATAAAGTTATAAACACCGTGACAGAATTAGCCTCAATAAGCAAAGCATACGTTTGCAGTATAACCAACCAGGGTTGCTAAGCTGATTGCTGAAAGCTGATTTCTAGGAATATACACCGCAAGTGAAAGGTTAACTGTTACAGTTACTTGCTTCGATTCTGTGTCCAATGTCTATGATCAAGACACTGCTTGATTTGCACTTGTCAATTTCAGGATTGTTCACAGTGATTCCCAAGGTAAATCACAACCAGTCTAACAGGTAAACATAGGAAGTTGTTAGATAGCGCAGTGAAAAGAATCTATGTGTAAAACCAAAAGCTGATAGAAATACTAGGCCATAGTGACAAGGATTTAAAAGTGATAGAGAGCAAAGAAGAACAGCATCCCAGTGGCTTAAAATTTTCTTTCGAAGTGTCTGAATAGATACATCCAAAACTGGCTGATTTTTTTCTTTTTTTATCTTTACCTCATCTTCTTTGAAAGCCTTATCTAAATATCATATTTTAAATATCTAAATATCATATTTTCTCACCTTAGATGCCAGTGTGTCATTGCATGATAGGTGCAAATGCAGCAGTGCCTAAACTTCATATATATCAGCACAGTCACATAATAATCTCTGTCTGAATTGGTCTAAAGCCTGTAGATGAATAAAGCTGTGGACCATCAATTAAAAGCAAGCCAGTGTCCAAGTTCTAAACAAAGATAACAGTAGCACAAGATGGTCAGAGAAAGTCACTGCTAGTTTGACAAAACAGAGACAAATCTTGAATGGAAATTCAAATGCAGATCTCTAAGAATATAATGCAGCAAAATAATTCCCCACCATCCAGACCCCTCCCTCTTACTCTGCTGTTCATAATGAATGCAGGATTTCTGTTTAACTCAACATAAATCTTTTTTTTGCTTGTTTTCAGTAAAAATCTTCCTTTATGTTTGAAATGAATTTTTACGCAATTATTGCAAAGATTTCCAATAGATTGAGGCTATAAGTGACACATCATTACATCAGTTGTATGCCGCTGTATTTACAGTTTTGGCTCTATGGATCATCACAAGACCTTGGTTTCTCTTGCCCAGTGTGGGAGATTTACTGTAGTTGGGATTCATATCGGTACTCTGACGTAGATCTGTTGCTGTGACTTTCCTATGCTAGGTCTAACTGAAACTGAACATTTGAATCCGCTAAAAGCAGGTAAGCTCTACCAAATCTCCCTCCACTGCAGAGGGAATTAATCCGAACCCAACTAAATGAACAGAAACGGCAAAATAGCAAAGCAACAGAAGAACCATACTGCAGCTATGATGGATTGTGTGTTTCCGCCTGGCCGCTGAGGTGCTCAGTACCAAGCATACAGAAAGCGGTTTCAGTTGGTGAGGGCTTCAAGTATCAGGAACCACTCATCATCTTAAAGATCATCGCAGGTCAGACCCCCTCCCAGACACATGAACAGGCATACACAGAGACAAGGTCAAGCACTTAACCTGCTCTAATCACAGGCGCCATTAACATCATCACAGTATTATGTGAAAATCAACACAGTGACACAAACTTTCCATCACTTTAATATTTCAAATGAGAAGGTCCTAATTATACTGCAGCCAGACTATTGGTGTAAAGCCTTTTAGACCGCTGGAGTCTAAGCCTGTTTACCACAGGCTTATTTAAATAACCTTAATATGTTTTTTTTTACTTTGTCTTTTTTTTTAAAACAACAGAAGTAAGACAACCATATAATATAATATAATATAATATAATATAATATAATATAATATAATATAATATAATATAATATAATAGTTCAAGACTTGACCTTGATTACAGTAAGTTGAATTATTACTATAAAATATTAAATGTGAAAGGTTATGGCTTTTCATTAAAGTTTGCGTTGTAATTATTTTCCAAAGCATAGCATAAGATTTTACAAAAAAAAGAAAAATGTTAGAAATGCGATAAAATAACAATTTTGTCTGGTAAATTAAGAGCATGGTTATATTACAGAAATAGCAAAATCGTGTAAAATAAAATAGGTTTAATTAGGTCGAAAATTAAAAGAAGCCCCACTGATTAATGATGTAAGCTAATATTTTATTTTTTACAGTTTTATTTGTTAATTATAACCCTTAGTCCTGGTGTTGAAACGAGATGTGATAAGTTTGTGTTTGCATTTATTCAAACGCTCTTTGTGAAGCGCGCCCGGAATCCTAATTTATATTAAGGTCATTCAATATTTATTTCTCTAAACAGGAACAAACGGGGAAGACGACAAACGGGACATGTCCAGTCTGTAGAGTAATGTAAAAACTCGAAGGCTTGTAATAATAATAATAATAATAATAATAATAATAATAATAATAATAATAATAATAATAATAATAATAATAATAATAATAATAATAATAATAGGTAATAGTCGTCTGTGACCATGTACTAACAAGAGACAACGGATAAAATGGAAAATAAGTAAATAAATAAATAAATAAATAAATAAATAGTCTTATCAGTCTGTAGAAACTTTATATTGGAGATAAGCTGCTTTTTACGGACAATACCCGTAAATAGGAGAAGCCTGCCTAATTTCGTTTATCACCTCTATTCAGGCATCAAATAATAAAAACACGGTAACCGCTTGGTGCTATGGAAACGCACTTTCCTCTTATTATCAGATCCCCTGTGTGTATTTGCAGCGCTAGGATGATGCTTTCCTCCAAGCTCTGCAGCGAGGCGCGTTCCCGAGCAGCCGTGCCTAAACCCTTAATCGGAGCTATTTAGTTATTAGGCCACTTTTAACCTGTTATTCATCACGCACGGTCGCCGCCTCCTTCTCTGTCAAATAACTACGTTGAAATGAATGAATCGGAACCTTAATAGTAGCTTACATTCGAGCCATTAGAGAACATGAGCGCAACACTCAGTTTGATGTTGCTGACATGCAACAGGGACTTACCAAAATATAAAGCTCCAGGCCTCCAAAATGCTTGGTTTGGACCTCTGGACATTTCAAAGACGAATTTTACGCGCAGAACAGATTAAAAAAATGTATACCGGCATCAGGAAGGCATCCTCAATGCTGAGTGATTCGGTATAGGCGCTTTCTGCGTATGTCTGGCCCGGTGTTCCACCTTCCTCCAGTCCTGTCTGAGCGCAGAGCAGAAACCAGCACCCTGTGTGTTCGGCCCTGCGCAGACAATCCACCGTCTGGTCTGAGTGAACGCGGACATGCAGAGTGTGAGTTATGCAGCAGCCTCACTGTACGCGGATTCTGGTGTTTATACACATGTCTGGTTTTTAGCTGGCTTCAGATGAAATGACAGGTTCCATTCCTGCACTCTGCAGTTTAACAGGACTGCAGCTGCATGCAGAGAAAACAAGACACGTTTTCTGCCTTCAGAATGGAGCCAGTGGTAAACCAGTCTGATTGGAGACTGTAAGACTGAATTATTGAATGTTTCTTAATTGGACTCAATCCAATTGTATGTAGCTGGATTTAAAAAAATATATTATTAAAGTTTCATGGCGCAAAATAGCCTGTAAATAAACTGAATAGAACCTAAAACAGTGACACACACAGTGTTCGCATCTTAAGGCACAAGGAGGATTCAAATACTGTAGAGAAAAATTAGGTTCGATGATAAAAACCTGAATAAGAATTCGCTTCACAGAATAACAATTTCTCATGTGTTTTATTAAGTTGGTAAAGTCGACTTGTTGTATCTACCAAATTAATAATACGCTAAGTGTACGATTGATCAGTTTCTCGTGATTTTTGGTCAAACAATCACTTTTTTAATGTTTGGGATCGAAAAACCAAACGAAACAAACATTGATAGGTTATTATCACCGGTTGAAGAAAAGAACGAGCATCACTGACAAAAACGCTCACAATTTATTGACTGGAACTTTTTTAACAATTTGCTCATAATTGATCTGGGTAGATTTTTAACAATATTCCTGTGCAAAAACCACTGGTAAATTGCTAAAATGCACTCACTCAGCTACATCTTGATTTATTATTGAGATAATTTAGCTGGTTTGCCCTCTAGTGTAAAAAAAAAAAAACAACAACAAAAAAGAACTGGTTCGTCATTTAGTCATAAAATGTAACTGGAATAGTAAAAAACAAAAAACAAAAACAAAATTGGCATAAAAACAAAAGCAACCACAGCTAAGATGTGCTGTTGCCTGGCAACGACTACCTCAGGGGCAAGAATCTCAGCTTGTAAGCATGATGGACTTCAACATTAATGCTGTTGCTAAACAATTCAAAGCTGGATACAAACTTGAATTAGTGCTACAACACAGAACCGTTCTCCTCTTAAGGTCTTATTCGAGTTCTTAACTTTACCTGTCAGATTAACAATAGACTGAACCATCTACAGGTAAATTCTGATCTAAAGATTAAAGAAGAATTTGTTTCCAAAATAAAGCCAAAATCGTCAGAATTGAACTGAACGTTTTGCTTACAAAAAATTTGCTTCAATTAAAATGTCAAAAGAATTAACATGATGGCAAATATTTTATATCCTTCAAAATTCATCTTTGTAGTGGATCTTTTTATTGTGGGTGGTTTGAATTTCTATAGCGCTTTTCTAGTAAACTTCCAGAAAACTGCAAAGCTGCTGAAACACTGAGTTCTTTTAAATCACAACTAAAAACCTTTCTGTTTAGAGCTGCCTTTGAGTAATGCTTTGATCCTGTTTTGTGTGTGCTTCTTGCTTTATTGCTGTTTTTTCTTTATATGCCTTGTCTGTGTTTTACTGCTATTTTTATTTTACCCCTTAATCATGTAAAGCACCTTGAATCACCTTGTTGATGTAAGTGTGCTATGCAAATCAAATTGCCTTGCCTAGTCATGCTGACCACGCATAGTGTAGCCCCATTACACTAGAACCACACATTCATCCACCGACACAGATCAGTAGGTGACTTCCAGTGCCTTGCCCAGCGGCACATCGGTACCGCTGGACTTCTCTGGCCTCAGTCTGCTTCATGGCCAAACTGACTGTCAAAGCCTCAATAAGAAATGATCTATTATGTGACAAAATGACAAGCATCAGACTGAGCTGTTATTGGATGATTTATGTAGCCTCTAATCCATGGATTCACTTTATAGCTTCAAGGCCTCTCTTTCTTTTCAGTATGACCGTGTGCGTGAGTTCCACACTTTCTAGCTAAATTTCCAGCTGAATTTTATAACAATTTAAAATGTTGTGTCTCCTACACATTGACTAGTGTCTTATTTACTGGTGGTAAAGTCTTCTTATCTGTTTCTGCTGTTGGTGTTCTGAGTCCTGCTCCTTTTTTCCATGTTACTGTCCCATTGTGTATATGTGTATATGTGTATGTGTGTGTGTGTGTGTGTGTGTGTGTGTAAGAGAGAGAGAGCATGTGTGTTCGCAGGATATCCTCCTGGCCTTGGGAAAAGAAAAAAAAAATCAGAGTGGGACAGACTGACAAAAAGCAGACTGCGACAGAGAGCTTCCTCTCAACTAATGAATTCCTGATCACACACAAAGGCGCGCACACACACCCGCACACTTTTCAGACCTGAACCAAAAGGGTTCTGGTGGGTCTGTTTAAAAATCCAGCTCAAAGTGTGAGCTTTTCTCTCTCCACCCCATGCTTCATCTTTGAACTTCATGGCTCTAACTTGGGGAACCCCTCAGCACAGTCTGATTGTTATTACAAAGAAGTGGGTCCATTTTTTTTTTCTTTTTACTTCTCCTTTTTAAAACACTGTACTTTCTCTGCATCTCATGCTGCACATGTGAAATGCTAACAGAACATTTCCAACCCTTCCCTTAGCCCAAGTCAAATTCTGTAAAAGATAAGGTGGAATGAGAGCAAATCAATTCTTCCGTGTTGGCACTACGGAGGATACGGGCCCTTATCCCATATTTTTCCCCGACAAAGTATTTATTGTAACACCTGTTCTTTAAAAAAGACATTATTACTGCACATCTGTCTTGTGTTAGATTTGGGATATGTTGAACAATTCTGTGGCATCAGCATCACAATGCCACAAGCTAATAAATTTAAGTAAACATTATTCAAATGTTGTTGCAATAAGCTACATTTCATGCTACAAGATAAAGTCTTAAATGCTTGAATTGCTCAACATAGTGGCAATATTTTAACTGATACTTTTTTGACCACTTGGTGGCAGTCATAGACTCTATATAGGACATTTAATTTTCAGCCCAAGGTGGTCAGATCATTAGAAATTGAACAATTACCCAGATGCGTCCTAAATAGCATGCATAAATGAAACAGTGAAAAAAAGAATGTATTTAACTTTAAAGTTCAAGACGTTGAAACCTTGTGGTGACTACACTACCAACTCTCAGCTATTTCTGTCTTCATCTGATTACACTGATGTCTGATAACTTGAAGTATAGTGAATAGTGGCACCTGGAAAGTCTTGCAAATACCAAAATAAAAATAAAATATATTCTTAGTCTGTGCAGTTTAGACAAATGGATGACATCTACAATAATTCATTGGGTGCTCTAGACTTCTTTCTGATCAAAGAAGGGTTTTTATTTTGGGGCCTCACTCACTCAGGATCTCTGTTCCTGAAAGTGCCTGCTATTGCTTGAGTTCAAGTACATCCTAAAACACAGAGGGATATGAAAGTACAGGATCATGTTTCTGTTTGAAGTTACCTCACACAGACAACATATACAAGCAAAAACACATGACTGAGGCCACCGCTGTGAAGCCACCACATTGGCTTTACAATGTGACTTATTACACTCAGCCACGCGCGCGCACACACACACACACACACACACACACACACACACACACACACACACACACACACACACACACACACACACACACACACACACACACACACGCACACGCACAATATTTATGAGAAAGGTTAGTAGCTGGCTTAAACGACTACTTACCTGACCCTGCCACAGTAAATCCTGTTCTACAGAAGTTTTCTCATTATTATCTACAAAATGGAGCATCACCTTCATCAAGCAGGACGGCGTTTAGTTTGAATGGGTAAGTTTGAACTATTTTCAACTGGTTTGCATTGAAAAGTGAACTGGATTAAACTGGGCTCTGTTTAGTTGAATATAAAGCACTATTGTGACATTTTTTATAGATGCTATGCAGAAAGGAGTTTGTTGTAAATTGTGAATCTTTCTAAAACTTCTCAGGGCATCTGTGCACACTAAAAATATATATTTAGAGTAACTGGAATAAAAGTGAACACAAGAAATACCAGCCTAATTACCTGGTATTATCTGCAGACCTCTTATAACACATGTTCATCTACCAAGTCCAAAATAATGTAGACAAAGAGTTCTACTTCATATGGGAGGAGATTGTGGGGGTAGGGAATCGTTTGTCAAAACAATATGGTGCAGTTAAAAGAACAGAAGTAGTACTGGTGATGAACTGGGAGGAGCTTCTTAGCCCTGCCCAGCCTGCTAAGGGATGGAAATAAATCCCTGCCATTAATCAAGAGCGTATTTTGTCAATTTCAGAGCATTATTTGTTGTATTTATGCTCAGATCTTATGCTTTTCTCCCTCAAAACACTCTGTTCACACTCAAAAAGCTCCTTCTTGCGTTCAAATATGTGTCCTTGCACTTAAATTGACTCCTTTGTGTCACATTAAAAACTTTACTATAACAGGTTTTCATCATCTAAAGAACATTGCCAGAGTCCACCCCATTCTCTCTTGGACCAACACAGAGACAATGAGGCTTTTATCTCCAGTAGAATTGATTACTGTAATGGCTTACTTTCTGGTCTTCCCAAAAAGAGTATATCAGGTTTACAACTTCTACAAAATTCAGCAGCACGTGTCCTGACAAAGATCAGGAGGTGGGAGCTGTACACCCGTTTTAAATTCATTGCATTGGCCCACCGTATGTTTTAGGAACGATTTTAAGGTTTCTTTAATGGTTTTTAAGTCTCTTAATGGTCTTGGGCCTTCTTATCTCTCTGAACTGCTTTTACCATCTGAACCTTTGCGGGCTTCACCTCCTGTGTCAGTGCCTTGGCTGCTGCTGCTGATTTGCTGTTGCCTGTGCAGATGGCTCCTTTGATGGTGTTTCCTTACCTGGCTTATCTGTACTCGGCCCAATGTCCTTTTTAATATTGCTGTTGAGTGTGTGCACGCACGGGGATTGGTTTGGGGGGAGGGGGGTATATATGTGATCATGCTTTTGAATCTGTGGCATAGGGATGGGAATGTGACTTATGTGGGGTCATTTTAATCTGTAAAGCACTTTGAGTTGCAATCTTTGTATGAAAAGCGGGTTAGAAATAACATTTGATTGATTGATTTTTCCACCCCACGGGACAGATTACTTATTAAGGTAAATGGCATCATGACAAAATAAGAACACATCAAGATTCTCACATCATGCAGTTTGCAGAGAAACTTTCTCATGGGCAACATTGAATGCTCCAGCATGACAGTGACCCAAAACACACATCTAATTGTGGTGAAGAAATGGTTAGCTATAAATAATGTTAATGTTTGGGAGTGGCCCAATAGAGTCATGTTATAAACCTGATATGGAATTTGTTCAGAGAGCTGTGATGGTGAAGGCAAAGAGGCCTTTCAACCTGAAAGACTGGGAGCTCAATGCAAAAGATGAATGGTCACTGATGTCAGTAGAGACATGGAAAAAGCTGGTCAGGAAATATAAGAAGGGTAAAATAGGAAGGGGTTTCATTGGTTACTGAGAACTGTAAGAATATTTTCAACATGGGATTTTTTGTTTGTTTAATTGTAAATAAAAACATACAAATCCTTTTCCCCCCACCATGATATGACCTGTAGATGAACTTATATTTTGGGAGATCTGTGCCATTTTCATTAAGAATAATAACTTCCTGGTTGAATGAAAATCATTTGACATCCACATCTGCCAAGAGTAGGAATCATTTAGATCTTACCTGAATAAGTTTCAGCCATGAAATGCTTTAAGTGAAAAATGTGTTTGAAGTATTTCACAACATTCTCTGACCGTGTTGTCCTCTCTCCTTTTTATTTGTTTGAGATTTCATTATTGTTGTGCTTGCACTGCCTAAATATAAAAGCTGGGACATGGAGAGAGATACCTTAAACCTGTGTCAGGTTGACATGGTTTGCTTTATGACCCACTGCACACACACTCGTGCATAAACACATAAAGAGAAAGGATCCATCTATTACATTCTAACCAAATCCAGTTAACCTTTTGTCTGCTAGGCCAGAGACACAGAACCCGTGCCAGCGGCCAACCACAGCACAACACACACATACATTATGAGAAAAAGCTACACACACAACAGCCTGTGGTGAGCCATAAATGGATTAACCGATGGTGCAGAAGCTAGTCTGGACATCATCACTGAAGCATCTGGTCAGCAGGGCTTCTCTCTGCTCACATCTTGTTAAACCATTCTTATTTGTCTGTTGGTTACCCAGGGCTACAATTTAACGATCAGGCTGATGAGATAAAGTTGTAATGGTAATGGATGCTCTATGTTTTACATAAACAAAAAATTCTAGGCTGACATTTGTTCAAAGCTTTTAGATGGTTTTACTGTCTCGTTAATATTTCTGTTTTTTGTACATGGATTTTTGTTGTTTGTTTTGCTGTTAAATTGGATAAAGCAGCATGTAATCAGACTAGCTCCAAATGGTGCTGGAAAATGATTGAGGTAAAATGTACACTTTTCAAGCTGACAGTAATATAATTAAGAGCAATTTAACATGTGGCAACTTGTTGATAGCATGAAGGGTTTAAAGTGTTTTCAGTTTTCTTTTAAAGATACAGTTGGGTTCTTACAACTTCCATAAACTCATAATTTCCATGAATGTCGTATGTAGTTTTGGCTTGAAATGATGCATTTGAACTGCACTTTTTTTTTTACGGTGGTTTCATTATCCAGGATCAAACTATGAGGATTTTGAAAATAATAAGTATATATGATAAGTATACAAACTTCTAATATGTTGTTGTAGATTCCTCTTCATCCAGGATATGATAATCTTGACATTTTAAATGAAGGCAACTGGACTTTTCTTGTTGTCTTGAAAACGTTTCGTCTCTCATCCAAGAGGCTTTGTCAGTTCTAAAAACTGGAGTATCAGATTCAAAATTTTTGAAATGCTCGATGTTGTTAAAATTAACATATGTATCCAAATATTTTAAAGTTTTATGTTAAATGTTATGACAAATAATGTAAGTATTTAAATAAAGTTTTGATTGCTGTCATTTTTAACCTTTCATTCACACGTCTAAAACACGCATAGCAGAAAACATCAGAAAAACTAAACAGAATTAATAAAGAAATAGATAAACAATAGTTGAATTCCAGTCAAAAAGTTAAAGACTCAAAAATGTTGATGAAGCATAAGCTTTTTATACCACCAACAAGCTTCTGGCATTATTCTGCCTAATATTTTATTTAATTAATCTAATTCAGAAGATGCTGGAACACAAGTGCTAGACCGATGCTCCAAATCTCACACTTTCAGACCTAATTTGCTGTCACCCATATGGACAAGCCAAAGTTCTTCTAGAGAAAAGTGTAGTGGTCAGACGGGACCAAAACCCAGACCAAACTATTTGGCCAGAATGATAAGAAAAAATGTAGAACCCAATCTGGTTGAGCTTTCTGTGTTATCTAAAATATTAGCTTCATCTTGAGAAACCGGCTCTTGATCCAAATGTCTTTATCAATTACAGATCTATATATCTACTGCTCTCATTATTTAAACCTGTTGATAAAATTATTGCAATCCAAACATATGATCATTTACATTTCAGCTAGGTTTCAGAGCTCATCACAGAAACAGTAGTGGAAGTCACCAATAAACCACAGAAGTTCTTTCATAGTTGGAACCTGGGCGAGCTCCTACTTCTGCCATTCTACTCAACCAAACACATAGCCTGTCTCCCAACATAACACATCCTGCTAATACCATTTTTATAATCTAACTCATCAAAAAATAATCAACTTTTCCACTACACCTAAAAGTGTAGAAAATGTGCTTTTCCACATGCTGATCCCTTTTCCCAGTATTTAGAGTAACAAACTTCACACATTTACATTTATCATGGTAGGATAGAAAACACTTTTCTGCCATCACTCTAGAACAACCAGGTGACATTATGTGGGTTCTATGGAGACTTGGTGATGCCAAGAAATGACAATTTGCTTCATTTCTCCAACAGTGACCTTTGAAGACTGTTTTACCTCCCTTACCATCCTCCTTAGTGTCTGTGGCGACAGGATAAATATGAGTTCCTGTCTGGTGACAAAATGAAGTAGGCCTCTGTGTCAAATCATATTCATGCCCCCAAGAAAAAGGAAGTCATGGTTTCCTAATTAGAAGTTTGTAGAAACTTTGAACAGCTTTAACAAGTAAACAGTGGATTAAAAACTGCTTTAGTTAAACTAGTTTTAAAGGGATTAGGAGGGGTGCCAAAAATTGTGGCACAGGTGAATGTGCCCAGCACTGTATTTTTCAAATAAAACCGTCTATTCGATGTTGTTGTCGGAAATGCATTCATGTATTTACTACCACTACTATTTACTTACTGTTTAAATTCATCAGCATAACAGACAAAAAAATAAGTAGATGACAATAACAGATGAATATATTAATAAGTTATTTCTTATTCATATTAAAATACAGATCCAAATAATATTGTCTGTGTTGCCATTTCACAACCCTATTTAGATAGGAAAATTACAGCTCTTTTTGAAATGAGTTTGGTTGAGCTTACTATTCTGCATTGTATATTCTGCATATGTGTGTTTTTGTGAATGCAGAGGTATGTCTGTGTGGTCACTCAAGTGATAAGAGATCCTATCTGGACCAAGTCTTTCCACTATGAGGTCACTGAAACACAGGATCTGTATGTTTGTGTGTGTTAATGTGGACATAGTAAAACCCGCAGTCTGGTTCCCATGGTATTAAATGTAGCTGTACAGTGATACGAGTGTGTGTGGGTGCTGCAATCTGTGTGTGTGTGTGACAGAGAGGTGCCAGTGTTATCAAAAGAGCAGTAGGAAGGTTATGCTGCACTAACAAGAATGTCTCTCAAAGGACCTGACAAAGTCCAGCTGCCTCTCTTCTCCCCTGTCCAGCTCTTTTTCTTTGTCTTTCTTAAACAGACTCACACATGTGCAGGCACACGGACACACACGCAAACTTACATAACCTCACACAAGCTAGTACAGCTATGCTTATTACATTATTCCTTCTGTCCATACTTTCTGAACAGCTGGATCCAAATGATACTAGGGTCCTCATCATGAATAACCCTTACCTTAACCCAAAAAAAATTCAAACTTTTGTTCCTACTCTGACCACAAACCCACGACTCCTCGGCTCTCTCATCATGACTGAGCTTTGGTACTCACAAGCACAAGTGATCCCAATCAGGTCAGACTAAATTTACCAAAGCTGAGGACTAGGTGGGAGTTTCTGAAGGATAATGGACAGTGGTGCCAGGGTTGTGTGTTTTTGTCTCTGTAATTAATCTGTATGTGCGGTAATAGTGCAGAAGTGTGGTGCTATTGCATCACACCAAAAATAAAAAAATAAAAAATCCTGGGTTCAAATCCCCAATATTGGTTTTCTTTATGGAATTTGTATGTTTTTTTTGTACTGGTGAGAGATTTCTTCTCCACTTTGTCCAGTTTGCACCCCCAGTTCAAAAACATACATGTTAAATAATTTAGATCAGGGGTGTCAAAATCCTTTCCATTTCAGGCCACATCAAAATCATGGATGTCCTCAAAGAGCTGGTTGTGGCAGAACGTATTAATAAAACTACCTTTAACAAAGTGTTAAAATATCAATAGACTTTAGACTTTAGACTTAACTTTATTCTAAAGTCTAAAGTCTATTGTAAATATCTGTCTCTACATTCAATGAGTACTTCTTGAAATTAAATATTGAACATACTTTTGTAATGATGTAATTTGCCACAATTCAAATAAATTATGATTTAATTTGACTGATATATATATATATATTTCAACTGTTATCTTAAATATTCTATTTGTATTTTGATGGTGATCTATCCAGGTCCCAGCTGATGACAACTGATTTTGAATGAGGCTAAGGCTTAGC
This sequence comes from Valencia hispanica, assembly GCA_963556495.2. Taxonomy (NCBI): domain Eukaryota; kingdom Metazoa; phylum Chordata; class Actinopteri; order Cyprinodontiformes; family Valenciidae; genus Valencia; species Valencia hispanica. The sequence goes on along the minus strand of OY747703.1, from coordinate 50,722,835 downwards.
CAGTGTGAAGAACATCAACTATTTCATCAAATATATACAGACATTTCTTTGTTGCTCCTGAAATATTGCAGATGATAAATACGTCTTTCCATTCATGTTATTTTCCCAAGTCTATGAAAATTGCAGGAATCAAATCTCCTTGCAATGAGACTAACCTGGATGCTTCAAGGATACGTATCTATCCAACTCAATGTTTTTTGCACTTCTCATTAAATTAGCCAAATTATCAACAAATATATTTTTGAAATGTTTAACATAATATAACAGTGATGCATCAAAACCTTCTGCCTTGGAATTACTGGATACAGATCTTGCTACAGTTAACACAGTTGATAGCAACATGATAGTTATGATAAAGTGACAACAATATGACAACATTTCTTACCATACCTATGCTAATGTGACACGGCTTCAAACATCACCAGTCAAATTAAATCCGTGTGTCTAAACTTTCAGTAAATGGATACAGCAGAATATCCTTCAAAATGATGTGGTAAAACAGACATCCCTGAAATCCCTGAAATACAAACAACTTATTTTAACAAACAAAAAAGCTTAACATTGAAATCTACCAATTATTATACAGTCATTTTTAGAAAAAAAATGGTTTCATGTGAAACAGGACACAGAAAAACTGGTACCTGCTGCCTGTTGTTATTTTTTGTAGGTTGGATTACAGTAATGGCTTCTTTATGGGTTTTAGCTAGAAAACAATCTCTTGGCTGCTGCTGAAAGTCTGACCCTTAATATCACACAAGTTCTTAAATATTTACACTGGCTCCCTGTTAATAAAAGGAACCACTTCAAAATCGTGTTTTGGTCTATAAAGCACTGATTGGTCCTAATCCAGGGGTGCCATCCAGATTCCTGAAGTTATTAGATATTCATTAGCTCTTCATTCCAAAGATAAACAACATTTAGTTTCAAACCTCAGCTTCGCAACTGAGACCCTGAAAACCTGAGAGGTGCAGAAACCATTGGCTCCGTTAAACTAGGAAAGAAATATTTCTTGATTACCGCAGCTTTCCATAAAAGATTAAAGTTTATTTATCATTCCATTAGTGTAATTTCTTAGCTAATTGTTTGTTTTATTTCCTACACCTTTTTGTACACCCTTTCCTTCTTTGTTGTCTTTTTTAATTTGTTGTGACGCGGTTGGAATCATCTTGTGTATGAATGTCACATTTCAAATAAACTTGACTTGCCTTCAGATTTCCTCTCTGTCTGGGGTATCAAGGGTTTTTTGGGTGTATTGTGATTTTGTCAAGCTTTTATATTTTGGCTTCAGCTTTGTTTAATAAATACTAACATAGTAAAATCTTTACTGTGAGATTTTGGATGCAAATTTTGATTTTATAATATAGGTAAGGCACAATTTTGTATACATTAACTACCTTTAGACATGAAGCTGCTGCTATATGTGAAAAAAACTTTGGAACCTAAATCCTATTCATCAATATTAAAAGGAGAAAAATACCATCCCTGGTTTCTTCACCTGACTAAAAAAGAATAATCCCTTAGTTGCCCTACGTATTCATCTTAAATCCATATTCTGACGAGGTCAGGTCTTCTAATTTTTACAGCTCTGAAAGGATTCTCCTAGTATGCCAAATAACTCATTTACAAATGCCCTTAAGACAAAATCTTTGAAGCACTGCTTTATTTATGCTCATTCTGTTTAACAAGACCAATTGCATGTGCTTGTTTATGTTCCAAATATATTGGCATAAGCAGCCCTCTGGGTATTTAAAAAAGTACCAACTGTGTGATCTGGGTAAAAAAAAAGGAATTAAAGCTATTTTACACAGAAGTAGTTGTCATATAGATTACATTTTATTCATGTGCAAGATGTACTCAGTGATGAGAGGACTTGCTTGATTAGAATAGAGTTGAATAGAATAGAAGAGAATAATCCTTTATTGCCCCACAGAGGGGAAATTTAGTTGCAACAGCAGCAAGTGACAGATAATAGAAGTGTTCAAGATCACACAAGAATGGTAGAAAAAGTATAAAATCAGTATAAAAAGTTGCTTGTAAGTACAACGACAACCCCATGCCAGTTCATGACAAGCCTCACACATCATGGATCTGCCTTAATTAGAAAAAACTGATTTGTCATCAGCTCCCTCAAGCTGGAAAGCTTGGAAAGTTAGTTAAGAAAAGCTTACATACACAAATATATAAAACTAGCTTCGTATGTACACTACCGTTCAAAAGTTTGGGGTCACCCAAACAATTTTGTGTTTTCCATGAAAAGTCACACTTATTCACCACCATACGTTGTGAAATGAATAGAAAATAGAGTCAAGACATTGACAAGGTTAGAAATAATGATTTGTATTTGAAATAAGATTTTTTTTACATCAAACTTTGCTTTCGTCAAAGAATCCTCCATTTGCAGCAATTACAGCATTGCAGACCTTTGGCATTCTAGCTGTTAATTTGTTGAGGTAATCTGGAGAAATTGCACCCCACGCTTCTAGAAGCAGCTCCCACAATTTGGATTGGTTGGATGGGCACTTCTTGCGTACCATACGGTCAAGCTGCTCCCACAACAGCTCAACGGGGTTCAAATCTGGTGACTGCGCTGGCCACTCCATTACCGATAGAATACCAGCTGCCTGCTTCTTCTCTAAATAGTTCTTGCACAATTTCGAGGTGTGTTTTGGGTCATTGTCCTGTTGTAGGATGAAATTGGCTCCAATCAAGCGCTGTCCACTGGGTATGGCATGGCGTTGCAAAATGGAGTGATAGCCTTCCTTATTCAGAATCCCTTTTACCCTGTACAAATCTCCCACCTTACCAGCACCAAAGCAACCCCAGACCATCACATTACCTCCACCATGCTTAACAGATGGCGTCAGGCATTCTTCCAGCATCTTTTCAGTTGTTCTGCGTCTCACAAACGATCTTCTTTGTGATCCAAACACCTCAAACTTGGATTCATCCGTCCACAGCACTTTTTTCCAGTCTTCCTCTGTCCAATGTCTGTGTTCTTTTGCCCATCTTAATCTTTTTCTTTTATTGGCCAGTCTCAGATATGGCTTTTTCTTTGCCACTCTGCCCTGAAGCCCAGAATCCCGCAGCCGCCTCTTCACTGTAGATGTTGACACTGGTGTTTTGCGGGTACTATTTAATGAAGATGCCAGTTGGGGACCTGTGAGGCGTCTGTTTCTCAAACTAGAGACTCTAATGTACTTATCTTCTTGCTCAGTTGTGCAACGCGGCCTCCCACTTCTTTTTCTACTCTGCTCAGAGCCTGTTTGTGCTGTCCTCTGAAGAGAGTAGTACACACCGTTGAAGGAAATCTTCAATTTCTTAGCAATTTCTCGCATGGAATAGCCTTCATTTCTAAGAAAAAGAATAGACTGTCGAGTTTCAGATGAAAGTTCTCTTTTTCTGGCCATTTTGAGCGTTTAATTGACCCTACAAATGTGATACTCCAGAAACTCAATCTGCTCAAAGGAAGGTCAGTTTTGTAGCTTCTGTACCGAGCTAAACTGTTTTCAGATGTGTGAACATGATTGCACAAGGGTTTTCTAATCATCAATTAGCCTTCTGAGCCAATGAGCAAACACATTGTACCATTAGAACACTGGAGTGATAGTTGCTGGAAATGGGCCTCTATACACCTATGTAGATATTGCACCAAAAACCAGACATTTGCAGCTAGAATAGTCATTTACCACATTAGCAATGTATAGAGTGTATTTCTTTAAAGTTAAGACTAGTTTAAAGTTATCTTCATTGAAAAGTACAGTGCTTTTCCTTCAAAAATAAGGACATTTCAATGTGACCCCAAACTTTTGAACGGTAGTGTAGAGCAGGATTAAATCTGTGGAAGCAGCTACCAGCAACTGCTAAAGTGTTGTTCTTACTTGGCAATTTAGCAATAATGGTAAAAAAAATGATCTTGACAACTAAAATATGTCTGTAGTAAAAAAACATGCATCAGTCACCAATTCCCATTCAAATGTACTTCTTCACCACCTACACTCCAACTTGACTTTTCAACTTGATGGTGCATTCAAGTCAAGTTGTAATATGGATTATCTGTACACCATGATCAATAAATTGATACTTTTTATTATCAAATGCCATCAAGGTCTTATTCAGCACTTCCTAAATAACATAGCATACTTAGACATTTAAAAAAAATTATTTTATTTCTTAGATTGTTTTGTTGAATTATAAAGTCTGACCTCAACTCCAGTCACTTCTAAATGAAACGCTGCAATATTATTAAATTAAACTGTTATCTGAATATGGCAACAATGTCTTAATCTAAACCTGTGGAAGCAGAAAATAAAATCAGGCCTGTCTTTTTGCACAGTATAGGCAACTATTACTGTCATTAACTTTATATCGGATTTTGTTAAGCAGTAACTATCACAATATGAGTTGTTGCTGACCCAAAATGTAGAGTCGGGAGAAGAGTGAAAATGAAAACTTAATGTACAGAACGGACATGAAACCAGAGACAAGACCACTGGAGGATCTTACACTGGGAGACTGTAACTGAGAAGTATATACTGTATACTGGGAACTTGATGCAACACAGGTGGGTAAGGGAGCAGATGGAAAACAGGTCTAGAGGGGCAGAAAAAAGAGGCACTGATGGAAAACTAACACTATAGAGATTAGGAACACAGAAATAGAGGAAACATAAAATGGATGCACAAGATGCTCAAAAATACATAGGGCCCTGTCGGCTCTGTGATCCCTGTGTTCAACGTCAATATAGTCTGGGAAATGCACATGTCCCCAAGTTGCCTACCAATCTGTGGTGTTATGAATGTGTGATTAAGTGAATGTTTCAACATAATGAAATGTTTTCTGTGCCATGCATAGCATCTTATTTTCAACAGTTCAATCTGCAGATCAACATCAGATTAGAAGTATACTGGTTGATCATAGCATAGTCCTGTGCTGCTTGGTCCCTGGACTGTCCTCTTTGGTTTGAATGGTATCACTACGCTATTCTCATTTCTTGATCCTGGCTTACCCTTACCATCTTATGGTTGCTACAATTTGGTGACTACCCTATGAGGAGAATAAATGGAGTAACAGCAGCGGGTCAACTTCAACCCTTCCCGTTCCATGTCAACACCTTTCAGATGATTGTGAGGCATGCAGAACATGTGTAGATCACACATTAAAAGCATGATCAACAAGGTGAAGTCTTCAATTATTTGACTCAATGAAAACAAAAGTCTGCAATCAGGAGTGGGAGACAGCAAAACCCTGGAAAAATCTTTCAGTTTTCAGATGTGCATATCAATGCACAGGAGTACGTGTGTGTATGAGGATGGAGAAAAGATAAGCTTCTAGGTAAACACTTTGGCAACTACTGATTTAAGAAGCTTGCTCTTCATCCAGAAGTCATACTGAATTATACACCTGAAGTCAACAAATATCCATCCATCCATGGTCCATGGCCGTTTATCCTTGGAGGGTCGCAGGGGGGCTTGGTGCCCATCTCCAGCAGTCATTGGGTGAAAGGCAGGGTAAACCCTGGACAGGTCTCAAATATTTGACAATAAAACTTGGAAAAAAATGCTTAGGCATGGCAAATACAACTTTATTTATATGACACACTTTGAACAACAGGGTAATTCAAGGTGCTTTACATCATTAAGGGGATAAAATAAAAGTAGCAATAAAAGCATAAAACACAACATTAGAGACACATGACATATGACACATTAAAACATATGACACCCTGAAATAACTTTCATTTCCATTGTTATGCAGATGTGATTGTGCTGTGGTGTTTTAATGACGACTGGTAAATCTAATCATTTACTCAGACGGTCAGCCTGTTTTAAAGACATCAAGCTTTGATTCTGCTTTTTACATATCATGAATACAAATAAGGAACAGAAAATTACAATGATGATGGTGGGCTTAAAAGTGGAATAAGACAGACAATAGCTCCATGATGCCTGTCAGGCATTATGTGGGACCTCCAATATTTCAGCATTTTAAGTGGATGGATAAGAATTAAATTAAATTAATTTGCATTATTTTAAGGTGTACTGAAACATGGTTGCACTCTTTGACAGTACAGAGATTTTTAGGATTATGGCCTGAAACCAGGACTGTCATTTTTTCCATGACTTCTCTGGTATAACTCCTCCAGTCACACTGTGAGAGAATATACCTCTCATTGTTTATTATCTTTGTAACAGGTAAGCAATTGGAGTATACTTGAAATTAATACATAATCTAAAACAATGGTTGCCAACATTTTTTCCTTGAGGACTCCCCTTGCCAAATATAATTTTGTTAACCTCGGCACAGACAAGATTGTGTGGACCCCCTGGGATCTCCAGGGACCCCCTAGGGTCTCGGACCCTAGGTTGGGAACCACTGATCTAAAATAATGGAAAATTTCTATTAGACTGATTTGTGAATGTTTTGTGTATACAGGGTCAAATGGAAGCATGGAAGAGCTGACCTCTGCTTTCTTCTTGGAAAATCTCCATGATCCATAATAATATAGTATACTGAAATATTCTCCGGTGGTTTGTTTTGAGTGTGTTTGGATGGACTGGTGGGGTGTTGGTGGTGGCACACTTACTCGTTTGAGACCAAAGAAGATGATGGCATCCATCAAACCAAACACAGGAAACTGATTTAGCTTAACAGCATAATCAGTGGCGCCAGACATGGCACCAAGGGCGTGTGTGTGTGTGTGTGTGTGTGTGTGTGTGTGTGTGTGTGTGTGTGTGTGTGTGTGTGTGTGTGTGTGTGTGTGTGTGTGTGTGGGTGTGTGTGTGTGTAATCTCCACTGAACAAACAAACCAAAAGAACCAACATGTTTTGCTTGACCTTATTTAGTTGTATATATTGATGTTGGTAAAGCTACATTGCAGGAGCTGCAGGTCTTATATAACTACCTAAATCAAATATAAATATAAATATTATACATGTTTATCAGGGCAGTAATTCTCTCTGATATGATGTTACTCTGGCAAGTGTTTAAGGTGCCAGTAACATATCTACTTGTTAAAGTGGGCCATATGACCTGTTGTCATCCATTATCTAATAATTGGTGAGATAACATGCTTGTTTAGACTGCAGGGACTAAGAGAGAGAGAGAGAGAGAGAGAGAGAGAGAGAGAGAGAGAGAGAGAGAGAGAGTGTGTGTGTCCCTTCTTTTCTCTCTACACCCTCTTTCTCTCTCACTCTTTGACTTTAATAATTTGCTGTGGCTCCAGTCTGACACCTTTAAATGGTTGTCATCAGAAACCATATGTTGGCACACACACATGCACGCCCACACACACACACACCCACACACACACACACACAGACATGCACACACACACACACACACAACGTAATTGGCCTCTTACCAGTAATTTGCCATCAGCTAACTCCTCTTTACATGAAATAGGCCGGGCCTGATTCAGAAAGCAATGATCATTTTCTCTCAGGGTAAATAATCAGTTTGGAAAATCATGCATGCATCCACTGCAAATTATTTTTCTTTATCAATAGAGCATATGTGTAAACCCCTGCCTTGTTTATGTTACATCAAACTCTGACGATTTCAACACGTTTGGAGTATGTTGAACAACATTTCAGTTTATTAACTTCTGCTGCTGATATATTTCAAAAATTCTTATAGGTTTCTTCACGAAATAATGCAGAAATGGTTAGTTTTGACCTTAAAGGTGAAAAGGTTAACATCATGCTAGTTGATGCACAGCAAATTCGAAGGCAAGAAGCTTCGGGTGGTTAGAAAACTTTACTCTGGAGTTTAAACCCATTCAAACATCTTAAAGAAGAAAACAGTCACAAATAACCTAAATGTCTAGTCAAATTACCAACAACAACTGTAGTCTCTCAATCCATGGATATCAAAAAACAGCTGTACACGAACACATCTGTAAAGCCCCTTTGAAAGGCAGAAATCATAAAGAGATTCAGAAACTTAATGAGTAAACACTGGAATCTCTTCTGCCCTAGTATATATTGCATGGGAAAATACAGAACATAACCTCCCAGTCAAGCTCTAACAAATACATATGGACCTAATAAGCAATGGGTTAATTTCTACAAAGACAACTGCCTGCTGCTGTGTGAAACAAGCTATGTGACAGTTGGATAAACAGTGAAGTAACAGGCCACTAAATGATGTCACATGTCTCTGCTACGGTCTTCACATAATTCTCAGTGTCAGAACACAGGAAGCTTGAACTCAGTTATAAAAGAGTGAATCCTTGACACCATGTTTGGTTGGTTAAACCAATGTTCCCTCTTGACAGATGTATTTTTCACTACAGTCTCAAAAACAGCAACAACAAAAAATAAATTAACTAGGTTTTTAAAATAACACAAAAGAAAAAATTTTAGTATTTTCTTGGCAACATATTAATGCATTTTTGGGGTCATTGTCCCAGAGAAATAATTTTCCAAATAGTAAAAACAGCAAAGCCTCGTAGACTGAACATCATTGTTGTTCTTCTGCAACTGCTTGAGATTATACTTGCAATTCATTTAACCACTGTACGTTTGGCACCAGACTTTGAATGTGAGGTGTTAGCGCGTAAAGTGGTTACTAAAGTCTGGGCTCCACACTGACATCCACAGAAAGTCCTGGGTGACCCCAGTAGACAGGCTTAGTGGTTGAGTGGAATGTAGAGCAAACTGGGAAGGTATGAGTCTGGCCTCAGGTAAAAATTATTTTGCTGTTTATTAGTAAAAATTAAAACATAAAACAACAGATATAAGACATACGATCTGTTTTTCCTGTAAAGTTTAGATGAATTTTGTTCCATTCTAGTGCTGTTAAATATCTTATTCACTTGTTTTTTTCAATAAACTTGCTGTGGTCTCTGTAATTTTCTGAGACATTTTACTGACTGTCATTGAATGAACACCAGGAGAAAGCGTTATGTGATTTGGTAACACGCTGTAATGTGTATCTCCGTGCAAGCATTCATTAAAACAACCACCATCCCAAGTTTAGAGTATTCCTTTGTCTCAACATGCACCACACAGGAGGAAACATCAGATTGAACACAAATGACAACAACAATCAGGTGACCAAACAAAAGTAAAAGGAGGGAGAAGCAGCGCAACAGCCACGATAACCAGCAGGCTAAGTAAGCTAGCCCCAAAACAATAAGAAAGAGCAAACCATGTCTCTAACAGCCACCCCAGCAGTCCCAGCATTTGACACGGAGACATGTCCCAGTTCAGTCGGACTGCGCTGGACAAAATGGATGCAGAGATTTGAAAATTATGCAGCTGCATACAACATTTTGGGTGATGGAAGGCCAAAAGCATTACTGTAAGGTGTGCATGACATTAATGACACAAGATAAGCACAGTTAGACAAATATGCAAATGTAAAAACAAAGCTCAAAATTTATTTTACACCGAAGAAAATCATCTTTTATAAAGTGTACATATTTAGAAAAGAAGCGCAAATCCCTGGAGAAAGTTTGGAATGGAATGGATCAAAGTTTCAATAAACTCTATGTAAATCAAAGGAAATCCAAGCAGAGACTATAGAGCCACAAACGCTGTCAGAAAATACCCACACTTCAGTTACTGTCCTGCTAGAGGAGAAGACTGCAAGGCTTGTGGTAAACTAAACCACTTCGCCAAACAGTGTAGAACTATAGAAAAGTTCACGAAGAACCAAGACACAAAACCTAAAGTCAGGCAGGGACAAATGTCTCAGTCACAACAACAGTCACAAGCTCAACACTCAATAGAGACAATAGAGACTCATCTAGCAGCAAAGATGAATACATGTTTATTTTACGATGAAACTAAATCACCAACATCATGCATCGGCATTAGAGGTGTCGAAGTCGCTGTGATAATAGATTCAGGGGCAATGGTTAATGTTATTAGCAGATCTGTGCTAGACACACTGTCACCTCGACCACAAGTAACCACTACAGACACCAATATCTTTCAGTGTGGCTGCACCACGCCACTACCACTAGCGGAAAAGTTCACGTGTGAGGCACAAGCAAACAGCTCATGGACGGAGTGCAGATTTTATGTGAAGAAAGGCAAAGACCATTTCTTGCTGGGTTATAGTCACACAGTTCTCCAAGCTTGACCTCAGGGCTGGATATCACCAGCTGGAGCTCCACCCTGACAGTAGATACATTACAACCTTCAGGCACACATCTCGGACTGAGAATGTACAAACTGTTGGCTCTCTGAACTTTGGCGTATCTTCTGCAGCAGAAGTATTTCAAGGCAAGGCAAGGCAAGGCAATTTTATTTGCATAGCACACTTTCAACAACAGGGTAACTCAAGGTGCTTTACATGATTTGGTGATAAAGAAAAGCATAGAATATAACAATTGGAAATCAAAAGCAGCAATTTAGCATGAAACACACAACACTTGATACACAATAAAGCATAAAAAACAGAAATAAAGCAATAAAGCATGAACACATATGATACATAAGACATTAATTGTTTACTCAAAGGCAATTCTAAACAGATTAGTTTAATTTCAGAAAGCTATCAGTCAAGCTCTGCAAGGAATCAGCGGTGTGAAGAACGTCAGCGATGACATCATCGTCCATGGCAAAACACAGGAAAGAACATGACAGCAGTCAATTCGATCGTCACCCATGACATGAGACACAACGAGGACCAAGTGATCAGAGAAAAGGATTGTGGAGCGAAGGCCAAGATGAAGATATGGCGATACACGGCATAAAGACAGACCTAGCGTTCTCAAGATAGGTGACACTGTGCTGTGTCGACAACCAAAATGCAATACAAAAAACTGCAGCATACAATAAGTATCCATACACAGTGACTCACATCAAAGGTGCTATGATCTCTGCCAGCAAACATGGACACTCAATTACCAGGAACTCATCATTATTCAAAAAGATCGACATATGCACACAAGGCAAACCACCTGGTTCAAATTCAGATGATAAGAACTCAACCGTTCACCCACCAAGATATCCCCGCAAGCGAGCCAAAAGGAGTCACTCTGGCATACTTAAGAGACTATGATGTGGAAGTCATTGACAATCACTAAACATAAGGTTTTCCACATGTTTTCGTAACAGTTGAAGTCAGTAGTTCTATTTCACTTTTGTAGTAACCTGCTCAGAATATGATTGTGTTAGAGGTAATAGTTTTAAATGACGTTCCAGTGTGTTTGTTTTCATAGATATAATCTCTCTGATCTGAAATACAGTTATCCGTGATGATGCACCTCAATTCTGAACAGGTGGCATTGAGATGCCTGCATAAAGGAAGGACATTCATATTTTGTGTTATAGAATGATTTGTTTACAAAAAAGGGGGTGATGTAATGTTTTGAGACATTTCACTGACGGTCATTGAATGCACCAGTACAACGTACTGCATCACATGGTAATACGCTGTAAGAGTGCTAAGGAAAACAGCAGAATATAGTTGTGGAGTTGCTAATGGTTAGCTTCTGCTAGCACAATTGGTAATAGTTAGCTTCTGCTAGCACAATTGGTAATAGTTAGCTTCTGCTAGCACAATTGGTAATAGTTAGCTTCTGCTAGCAGAAATGGGCTCTGCTCTCTCATGGCCACAAAATCAACACAGTTTGCAAGCCAAGGTGGGAAAGCCTTGAATACAAATTTTCTCTGTGAGGTAGAAGGGACTGGCTTTTTCTGACTCACTAGTTTTTGCCCTCTAGTTCCTCTCTGTGGCTAATGCAGCCAGTGGGGACTGAAGAAAAGTTTTAAGTGCAGCATGCATATGCAACTCGGAAAGACCAATTGTATTTAAAAAAGAACAGGTTTTTAATGATTTCTCATTAAATAAGACCTTTAAAATAACTCTGAAATACAACAGGAGAGAATAAATAGAAGACAGTAAGACATAAAGTCAAATCAACTGAAGTTCATTAGTATAGCACGTCAACAACAATGTGGTTCAAAATGCATTATATGATAAAAACATAAACAATTAATAAAAGGAAACCATACATTATAGTGGTAAAAAAAAAGACAATGAATTGATGTTCCAATGATTATTGATCAAAGGCAGCTCTAAATAGTTGCTTTTTTTGGTCTTGGTTTAAAAGGTAATCAGTGTTTCAGCAGTGTTGTCGCTTTCTGGAAGCTTGTTCCAGGTTAGAAGAGCATTAATACTTAATGCTGCTTCTCCATAAAGCAATCCAAAGACTGAATCAGAGAACTTATATAGTAGAATAACCTTCTGGGGCAAAAAACAATGTTATTTAATCAGCTGTAAATTCGATCAAGAAGAACAAGAAATGTAAAGTTGTTAGACTTTAAAATAGAAACGCTCATTACCGTTGTGCTCTGCAAACCAGTAGTTTGACTTTTTCTGTAAAAACGTCTGTGCTACATGGTAGAACAGTTGTTTGTAAGCAAAGATCCAACCCTGCAGGACATGCGTAGTCATAACCAAACTTACAAACAGAAAACTATTAATAGATCTTAAAAAAAACAAAAATGTTAACAATGACTTCAGAATATCACAAAGTAAAAAAAAGAGCTGGAACTAATACATATCTACATAGGTATTTGAACAGCATGGTGTTTGGTAGCCTTATTTACATTATACTGGTGTAATAAGGTAGAACTAACATGAGATCATGACTATGTTAAAAAGCAAAACAGTTTACCAACATTATGTCCAACTTTAACTGGCATACAGCTAACACAGACTTATTGACAGAAGTCTGTGCATTATTTATTCTCTGTTTTTTGACATGTGTTTGTATAAAACATCCAAATCAAAGGTGGAGGGTGTTAAATATCAGGTACTGAGACTGTGTGTGTGCATATGGAAGTGTGTGTGCCTAAGGGGTCACAGAAGACATTTAAGGTCTGAGTGGTAAAATAGGCAGACACAGAGTTTGTGACCTTCGACCCTGGCTTGTGCCTAGGTCACAAAGTGCAGATCCTTCCTGCTCAACAAACACACACGTATACGTGCACAGCCACACGCACACACACACACACACACAATACATAGTGCACTTGCACACACCCCTTCTCTCTAAATGGCTGTGTCGCTTGGTCTATTTCTGGGTTACGTCTCTGGTATAAATAGATTCACCTTTGACCCATGACATCAAATCAAAGGAGCTATTCACAATATTTCACACACACACACACACACGCACCCAACTCACACACACACTTTTTTTTATTTATTGCCTTTTGTTGCATCCATCCATCCATCCCCCCCCAAAACATACCTAAACCTGAGTCCCATATTGCCTGGCTCAAACAGCATTACCAGCGCCATGGTGATACTCAACAAATGCTGATACAACACTGAACAAAGCAAATTCAGAGATTTTATTTTACTCTCAAACCTGTGACAGTAGTTTTGCAGTTTAATGAGCTTTATAATATTCCAGTTTGCATTGTGTATTTATCTTTTAGGCACTGCAGAAACTAACAACATGTGGAAGTCCCAAACTGCGCTTTCTTTCTACCACTCACGCAATTATTTCAAACTAAATGGTACAAGTATGCAATTCAATTCAATTCAATTCAGTTTATTTATATAGCGCCATTTCACAACAGATGTCATTTCAAGGCACTTAACAAGAAGTCATTTCAATGCATTTATACAAACATTCCAATCAGTTAAAAAGTTTCCTATTTAAGGAATCCCAGCAGATTGCGTCAGTCATTGATCTGAATCATTGAGGTTGGGAAGACTTTCCAACCACAGCGATCCTTCAGCAATCCCTCATACTGAGCAAGCATGTAGCGATGGTGGAGAGGAAAAACTCCCCTTTAACAGGAAGAAACCTGCAACAGAACCAGGCTCAGTAGGAGCGGCCATCTGCCACGACCGTCTGAGGGTTTGAGAAGACAGAGCAGAGACACAGAAGGAACAGAAGATCTGATAAAAGAGAACTTTCTATGTTACAGAAAGTAAAAAGTTGATAACAGGACACAGTGGATGTTCAGTTACTGGGAACATCATCCCACTCGATGCCCCACGTCCAACAGGGCATTGCAGCCAAGCAGGATACCAGACCAGGTATATCTTCTATGGAGAGAAAAACACTGAGAAAACAAAGTTAACAGTCGAAATAGCAGAATGTACTGTAATACAACTGGAGAGTCGTAGGAGAAAAGGAAGTAGCAGAGTGAAGAAAATTGGTAAGTCTGTCCTCCAGCAGTCTAAGCCTATAGCAGCATAACTACAGAGATAGCTCAGGATGACCTTAGCCACTCTAACTATAAGCTTTATCAAAAAGGAAAGTTTTAAGCCTGGCCTTAAAAGTAAACAGAGTGTCTGCCTCACGGACTAAAGCTGGGAGCTGGTTCCACAGGAGAGGAGCCTGATAACTAAAAGATCTGCCTCCCTTTCTACTTTTAGAAATCCTAGGAATTACAAGTAAACCTGCAGTCTGAGAGTGAAGTGCTCTGTTAGGAACATATGGAACAATTAGATATCTGATGTATGATGGAGCTTGATTATTAAGGGATTTGTATGTAAGAAGAAGGATCTTAAATTCTATTCTGGATTTAACAGGGAGCCAATGAAGGGAAGCTAAAGCAGGAGAAATGTGATCTCTCTTTTTAATATTCATCAGAACTCTTGCTGCCGCATTTTGGATCAACTGAAGGCTTTTAATGGCATTTCGTGGACTACCTGAAAGTAAAGAATTACAGAAGTCCAGCCTTGAGGTAACAAATGCATGGACTAGTTTCTCAGCATCACTCCTGGACAGGATGTTTCTAATTTTAGCAATATTCCGGAGGTGAAAGAACGAAATCCCAGAAACCTGTTTAATATGGGATTTAAATGTCAAGTCTTGGTCAAAAATAACACAGAGGTTCTTTACGTTATTACTGGGGGCCAATTTAATGCCATCCAGATGAAGTGATTGACTAATCAGTTTCTGTTTAAGAACTTCTGGTCCAAAGACAGAAACTTCTGTTTTGTCAGAATTTAAAAGCAAAAAGTTTAGGGTCATCCATGTTCTTATGTCTTCCAGACATGCCTGTAATCTACCTAACTGACTGGGTTAATCAGGATTTATGGATAAATATAGTTGTGTATCATCGACATATATGTGGAAATTTATCCCATGCTGTCTAATGATTCTACCAATTGGGAGCATATATATGGTATTTAAAAATACATGTTCAGATTTTTATTTTAAAGGAGTGTGTAGTTGCTGTGTGCTGTGAATGTGGGTGTGTCTGTGTTTGTATCTTTGTCTCTACCTCTGTGCAGAGTATGATAGGCAGGAGCTCCACCAGCTGATCCTCATCAGCCTCATCAGAGCTGGAGTTCAAAAAAGAAGCAGCTCCCTGAGGCTGATGCCAGAAGAGTTACTCACCTAGCGTGGTAACAGGCCTCTTAAGCCTCGTTTCCACTGAGCGGAATGGTGCGGCTCGGTCAGGTTCGCTATTGTGTAATTCTGAGTTTTCATGGGAGTGTTTCCACTGCCTACTGAACTCCCCTTGTGCAGGCAGGGTTTGCCCTGAATGCTTGCGTGGCGACATACTGGAGGGACGAGGAAGTGGGTGACATGCGAAAAATACAGAAGAAGAGGAGGAAGAAACAACAACAATGGAGTCTATCCAGCAGCATGGTTGTCTTTCTTGCTTTTTGTTTTTTTCTTTACACAAATACGACCGCTGTGTTTAATAAAAGGCTCTGTGCGGCATTGTCCTTACTAAGTGAATGTACTGAGCAGAGGACCGGTGTGTAAAGTTGTTGCGGGGGTGACGTTTAAACTTACTGCAGTGTTTATGAGTTCACCCAATCAAAGGACCGTGTTATGTGATGCCAGTAGCTCCGCCCTAACCGTATTGGACTATTGTCTTGTGGACCTACACCTGAAGGGGGACCATTAATGGACCGGTGGTGCAGGCCTGCTGTATGGGCCACTTTTACAATGGAAACAGACAAAAAGGTGAACTGGACCGGACCGCTCAGTGGAAACAAGACATTAGTGTCTTTGCCGCTGCTCCCTAGAAACAATCTCACCTGTGAAAGCTCCAGCTGATCTCCTGCCTATCTCCTGCCTATCCACCCTCCAACGCTACTTCACCTGCAACAAACACACACCGGATCACTCCCCTCTTAGGCCTGCTCTACACGGAGACAAAACGTGTATAGTTTTAAAAGCAATCGACACCACAATAATCAAAACTTTTGTCCAAATGGATTCACACAAACCAGCTTAAATGCTGCAGTACACATGCGGGGCCCACTGGTGGCGCTGTGACACTGCCAGAGAAACACAGAAAAGAACACTGAGCATGCGCAGTCAACCCAGTGGCAAACATGACATATCTAGCTTCAAATGAGAGCTTTATTCAAAAGCATACGGTCTCTGTGGTTCTCCGGATCAATTTTTTTTTTCCTGTTGGTGATAGAGGGATAGTAAATTGTATTTTAGGATCCATAATAAAGGTCAGTATTTGCTTTGTTAGAGCTGCAACACTATACAGCGCCATGTTTGTTTACTTTATCACAGACTTGTGCATGCACATTAAATATAAGAATGGGACGACGACGTCATCCACTCAGAATAAATGCCAGAGAGCTCATAGTCACAGAAACAACTGAGCTGGAGTTCATTTATGGTGTCCTGAAACATGGGCTCCTTGTGGATGAGACAGCTATTCAATGAAATATCTTTGCTGCTACACCTGGTTTCATCTCAGTGTAGACAGGGCCTAAGACCACCCACTCCCAGCCAGCCGCAGTAACTGTCCTCCTACCTGCCTCCTCCTGGAACTCCTTGCTGCTCTGGAAAGTAAGCACCAATCAATCAATTCTCCTGAACAATCAGATTCACAATCAATTTCTGAATTTCTGTCCTCAGTTCCATGTCTCTGTTTGGATCCATCCCCTGACGACATCTCCACCCCACTACAGGAACCTTCAATAAACCTTTTAAAACTGTTATCTCCTGTTTGTAGAGTCTAAATTATTTCATCATGAGGAAATGTAGAAACCAAATATTTTCCTACAAACATAGTTACACACTTATTTGTGTTGGTCTGTCAGATCAAATCCCAATAAATACATTGAAGTTCATTGTTATAAAATGACCTAATGTAAAAAAGGAATACATTTCCAAGGCACTGTACCCTCAGTGTGTAGCAATGTAGCAAACATTTGTATAACTTTGTATTTTCTGAGCCATACAGCTTAGATATTGAATATTTGTGGGGTAATTACAGAGGAAAGGTAAGAAAACAAGAGGTTAAAGACAGAGACGGGTGGTTGGAACAGAAGGAGAAAATATGAGGAGACAAGCAGACGACAGGGTGCCTGTCTGTATACAGACAGCTGATACTGAGATTGTATCAGCTGCAGCTTCATCATTTCAGCCTGAGGTGAGTACACACACAATATACACTCACCGATCATTATCTCATACAGCTTGTGGCTAAAGCACTTTCACTTGGTGTTTTTCTTTTTTCTTTAGCAAAACACAGCTGTGCTAGTTATTACTAACCACCATGGGTCTCATGGATTTAGTTTTGCCCTTTAAATAAATTATGGAAAGTGTTGTACAAATTCATTATTAAGACAAAATATAATGGATTTTAATGCATTTGGATTTTGGTTGGCTTCTGTATACATTTGAACAAAAAAAAAAACAGAAAATCTGAATGAGATCAATATTAATAGGAATTGATATTATACTATATAGTACAGAGAAGAGCAAGAAGAGTTAAATAAGATGGAGACCAGACTGCTAGGATAAATTATTCTAAATTATGATGATGCACATTATCTCCAACAGCATGTCACTTTTAAAAAAGCTGTATGCAATGAAAAACTGGTAATTAAACATCTACTAGTTCCTTTAATCGGAGTTTGGTTTAGAATGATTCAGATGTGAAACATGAATACAAATGCAATCAATTTAAATCTGACTGAAGTCAACTCTATTTCCTACAAACTGAATTAACACAATCAAATCAGAAATATTTAAGTTCCATTCTCTCATTTGCCGATGATCCTTTCTAGATTAGTTTGACCAAATCGTCTGCCACTTTAAAATTCTAATTTAACTTTCTGTTGAAAATATATTTAAAAAAAATAACATTCCATTGTTGGATGGCTGGGGGACACTTTTGATAACCATTTTGAGGTCTTTCCTCCTGCTTTGATCTAAAATAAGCATGCCATAATGCAAGTTCTTATACTCTAAATAATTGTTCAGCTTTTGAGAAAACACCCAAACTTCATCTAAAACATCTTGATCCAGCACTATGAATAAATCAGCTGTCGTACCCAGAAGGAAAGATAATTTCTGCAATTTAACACTTTTGTAACAAAATGCAGCTTGGGAAGATGAAAGGGGCACACCCTCAGAAGCTTACTGCATATCTACAGTCATCCTTATCACTGCTCTTGGCACAGACAAACAGTGGCAAGGAAAATGAATGGCACTCCTGGATGGACTGCTTTGCAATGCTCTTTGAAACCCCATTGTCTGGCAATTGCAAAGCAGTCCATCCAGGAGCTTCTGAGGGTGTGCCAAGACAGTTTCCACTGTGTGCATAAATGCACATTAAAGTATGTTTGTTGTTTGAACTAATAAAATAGGCATATATGTTTTTAAAGGGGTCTCAAGTATTTGCAGATGTTTGCTATTCACATGCAGTTGTGGTCTCTGACCCCTGTGAATACTGTGGATCAACTGTAGCTCTTTCATTTTTCTAATATCTGATTTATGGATAAATAAATCAAGACTGGAGCAAGACAAGGAACAGAACATAAAAATTGACAAACAGGTGCAGAAACAGGATAATGGGAATGAGAGGCTTAAATGGCAGGTGAAGCAGGTGAAGCAGGTGAGCGACATTAGTGTGATGCGGAAACACAGGTGAGTTGAAAGGGCCTAATTACTGAGGCACGGTTGTAAAGTGACATAAGGACCAAATACTGATCAGATTAAATGTTGAACATCCGTGGCAAGGAGAAAAGCAGGGAAGCTGAGGGAGGATGCCAATTAACACAGGATCTGGCCTGTGACTAAAATGACTAAATAACTAATAAACTAGACATAGAGAAATGAACGAACATAGCAACATTTAACAAATCATAATAAACCTAGAAATAAGCAGAATAAGCCAAGACAAAAAAGGAACATAAATAACCTCTGAGAAAATGACCATATCACAAACAAAAACAAACCCCAAACACCAATGGATATGACAGAATCATACAAGCAAGTCCTTTTTTTTTTTTACCACAGTTATTGCTTCTGCTTTGTTGGTTCAAAATTAATCTGCATATGCCAAACATCTTGTAAGGTGTAAACTTAATCAGTTTAATAGGAGTGTCGGAGGTGACTATTTCTGCAGTAATATTTTTATCCATGCTGAAGAGGAGCTTCCCTCCAGCACGATTCTGCCGAGTACAAATGTGCTCTGGTGTGACCTCACCAGAGCACATTTGTACATGAAAGAAGGAGGGGTCGCTCTCCATCACCAGTGACTTCTCCAATGATAGAAAGCTGAAAATATCAACTATTTAATGGTTAGTTAAATAACAATCTTACATTAAGCATGCTAAACCCCAGCCCAAATTTTACACAGCTTTAAAAACAATAGCTTATACATTTTACAAAACAGCTATCACATTTATCTACATTATGCCCATGAAATCTCAGGATATTTCTTTCTTACCTTTTTTAAGAACAATGAACTGGTTAAACCATCCACCTGTTGTGCAAACATAAAATAATAATAACAGACAATAGATCAAACAGATAAGATCAGTTGTTTACTTTTTGGTTTATTTGCTGAGGCTGCAAGCTATATAAATCCCCAAAAATTGGCTTAGCATTTTGGGTAAAAGATTAGAAACCTTCCCGAAATAAAATCCCTACTGTTCATCAAACTTCTATTACTAATGTGGAAAGTTTGGACATTAAGACCCAAGGGGTCCCTTTCCAGTTAAAACGGCATTGTTTGGGAAACACAACAAAAAAACAGACAATGCACTAATTTGCCTAACTTAATTATTGCTTTGGCAAAGTACACAAAACATGTTGGAAAACTTAAACAGATCTCTCACTGGGATACTTTGAAAAACATGCTAGATGGAAAAGTTAGAGAGAAAAAAAAAACATATTTCTTGTTTAATGACAAAAATTACCCACAACTAATTGTTAAGTTACCAAATTAAACTCATAAAGACCTAAAACAAATGTCAATGATTTTTATTTCCTAGTCTTAAAATGGTAAATGGCCTGTACTTGTATAGTGCTTTATTTAGTCTGTGAGGACCCCAAAGCACTTCACGCTACATTCAGTCATTCACACACTGGTGATGGCAAGCTACATTGTAGCCACAGCTGCCCTGGGGCACACTGACAGAAGCGAGGCTGCCGGACACTGGCGACACCGAGCCCTCTGACCACCATCAGTAGGCAGAAGGGTGAAGTGTCTTGACCAAGGACACAACGACTGAGACAGACAGAGCGGGGACTCGAACCAGCAACCCTCCGGTTACAAGACGAACTCCTCACTCCTGAGCCACAGTCACCCCTTAAAAGAGTCATAATAGGAGACCGTGAGTATCCCAGCATATTCTCCTGCTTTGTGGCACATGATCTGGGCTCCTTCAGTCTGTCCTGATCTGCATGATTGTGGAAAATAGGAAGATGTGCCAGGCAAAAACCCAGCTAATTCTTTTTGTTTAAAGTATATCAATACAAGTTTGAATCAGCAAAAACAAATTTACAGTGTGAGACAGACCAAATAAGGATATACTCTGCAAATATTTGATTGGTGCAGGAATGAAATAACCTGTAAGCAACCAACACTTTCTTGCCCAAAAACAGAGTGAAAGGGATTTGGAATGACAGTAGCTTAGCAGCAATGGGAAGGCCATGTACAATCACAAAGTGGGGTCAGTGGATGCTGAGGCACATAGTGCACTGAGGTCACCAACATTATGTGGAGTCGTAAAAAGAAAAGAGTATAGACTGTGAACCAGGCCTTCCTATCCAACATCAGTGTCTGACCTCACAAATGCACTACTGGAAGAGTTCCTGTAAACCCATTGCTAAACCTTGTAGGCAGCAGTCCCAGAATAGATTAAACAGCTTCAGCTGCAAATGGTGGCCAAACGGCAAATTAAAATTTTGACATTAAAAACAGGATGTCATCAAAGTTCATTTGAATAATAGTGACTAAATTCCTTCCTCAGCGCAGCATTTGACACTGTTGATCATGATATATTATTGGAACGACTGGAGAGCTGGGTCGGACTTTCTGATACAGTACTTGGCTGGTTTGAGTCTTACCTAAAGAACAGGGACTTCTATGTTTCAATAGGAAACATTTCATCAGAATGAACAGAAATCACATGTGGGGTGCCCCAGGGCTCCATCCTGGGGCCCCTCTTATTTATCATCTACATGCTCCCACTAGGCAAGATTATAGCAACCAATAACATTAGCTACCATAACTACGCGGATGACACTCAGCTTTACATTACAATGTCACCAGGTGACTCTGAACCCATTCAAACCCTAAATCAATGCATTGACCAAATGAATGGTTGGATGTGCCATAACTTTCTCCAGCTGAATAGAAACAAAACTGAAGTAATTATTTTTGGACCAAAAGAGGAACGATCAAGAGTCAGCACCCAGCTTCAGTTAATACAGCTAGAAACTACTGATCAGGCACGAAACCTAGGTGTAGTAATGGACTCAGACCTGAACCTCCAGGGTCACATAAAGGCAATAACAAGGTCAGCCTTCTATCACCTAAAGAACATTTCTAGGATTAAATGACTGATGTCGCAACAGGACCGGGAAAAACTCATCCATGCGTTTATCTTTAGTCGGATTGATTACTGCAACAGCATCTTCACAGGTCTGCCTAAAAAGTCAATCAGACAGCTGCAGCTGATCCAGAACGCTGCTGCTCGTGTTCTCACTAGAACCAGGAAAGTAGAGCACATCACCCCAGTTCTAAAGTCCTTACATTGGCTCCCTGTAGCTCAGAGAATAGACTTCTAAATACTCCTACTGGTTTATAAATCATTGCATGGCTTAGCACCAAAATATGTTGAAGACCTGTTGTCATGGTACCAACCACCAAGACCACTCAGGTCCTCCAACTCTAGCCTACTAAACATCCCTAGACTCAGAACTAAACATGGAGAAGCAGCTTTCAGTTTCTATGCTCCCCTTATCTGGAACAAACTTCCTGACGAGTGTAGAGCTGCTGAAACTCTGAACTGCTTTGAATCGAGACTAAAAACCCATTTGTTTAGAATCGCCTTCGATTAAATGATTGATGTCATATGTATGAAATGTGTTCATGCTCTCTTGCTTTATTGATCTTTCTCTTACTTTATTGTGTATCATGTGTAATGTGTGTTTCCTTTACTTTTAATTTCCATTGTTTTTTTGTTTTTTAAATCACCAAATCATGTAAAGCACCTTGAATTACCCTGCTGTTGAAAGTGTGCTATACAAATAAAATTGCCTTGCCTTGCCTTTGGCAATATAGTGAATTTGTATGGTTGTTAAAGATACAAGTGCAGTCCTTTTTTTATTGTTATCCTTGTCACATTCAATGATACATGAAAAAAGAAGACGGAATGCAAGACTTTTACTTGCCGACAATGACATGGCAAGTTTAAGTGAAACAACAACTGACTTCCAGGTTAGAAGTTAAACACTGAAGTGTCTGTATCCCTGAGTGGGTCCTTGAAAGCAGCTGGCTTTCTGATGTTTCAGCAACCAATAAAAGTGGCTTCTACAAAATATGCCTCTCACTTCACGAGTGTGTGATAAATCACCACCTTAATCTGTATCTAGAGCTGTCAGACTCCCTTCTGACAAAGACTTCCTGCACTACTAAACCTACTGCTAGCCCCCCCCCCCCCCACACACACACACACACATGCACATTCACAGACATTCACACGGATGTACCTTAATTCCCATTTAGACTCCCATATGGTCAGAAACATTTTAGTACACCCCCAATCAAATTATGTACCTTTGTGTGCATTTTCACACTCAAACACAAGTAGTACATATCTAACACATACATCACATGAAAATACTTGCACATGCACACGCAGACACACCCAGGGGCACACACATTTCAAGCCATAAAGAAACATGCATTTAGATGAAAGCAGTGTAAAGTAGGGATTTTAACTCCATGTCTCAGTGGGAGGGAAGGAACATTCAAGCTGCTCACACACAAATACACACACTCACAATGAAGTTGACGAGTTGTGTGGCAGATATACGGGTTGGAATGTGACCATAAAAAATAGGGCATGAGCTTTTCCACACACAGAGAACAGCTTTGGGTGTGGGGGAGGCTGGGATAAGCTTAATAAGTTGAGTAGAAATGAGATGGAGAGGTGGTGTTGAAGAGCTGTTATGGTGGTCTGTGGATACCTGCTGGACTCAAGCAGGTCTTTGCAACCAAAGTTTCAGAGAGAAAATGAAGCAAAGCCCTTCTGGGCGATATATGGATGTAACAAAGTCACTTCTTTAGATAGTGAAAATTAAATATCAACATGTTAGATACTACATGTGTGCATGTATACATATATATATATAAAGCACTTGATTGACAATATTGGATTTTCAGGTACACCTCAGTTTTGTGGGATTTTTATTAAATTTTAGCTGTTGTGATTGTTTAAAACAGAAGGAATCACTCTTCTTAATTTTTTTTAAGCTAGTAGCAGCATGTCTGAGAAAACTTGGGTGCCTGACATAAACTATAGTTTGGATCTAAAAATGACTTCCTGTATTTGGTGTTAGTAATGTTAAATAACAAAGTCTAGGAATACCAAAAGAGTGAAATCTGTATTATAAAAAAGATAGATAATTCATGAGTTTGCTGAATGAAAAACTTGTTTCCTGTTACATACAGTGGACCCCCACGTATTTGTGGTTCAGTATTCACCTGTCTGTTGATTTTTCTGTGGAACCTGACTCCAAATTATTCATTAAAAATTTGCCTGATAGCAGATTTTTTCTTCGAACATATCTAAAATACTCGAAAGAAAATGCATCTTGGAAATCTTGTAAGCTTAAATACATAAGTGCAGTGCTACTTGACACGATATTCCCTGGGACTTGCAAAACATCCAATCAGGGAGTGCCATTCATTTTCCTTGGGGCTGATTGGCTGTACGTCAGAAGGATAATTTCATATTGTGTTCATTTTAAGCCTAAGAATAATTACAATCTTATTGAAGTACCATGCAGTATGATGTGTGTTTGTTAGAAGCAGACTGACATAATGCAGTACTAAAAACCTTTCACACATACAACAACCTAATACATTTTAGAAGTTAAACAAGCAGATTCCTGCATTTTTCACATTTTATTTTATATTTCACCAAATGTGAAATATAAAAGTAACAATGAATGTGCTAATATGCATTTACGGTACAGCTGTACACTGTGAAAGAGAAATATAAAATAACAGTGTAAGTACTGTGTAAAGAATTTGTATAAGTCATCTTTATAGAACACAGTCCTTCCTGTTATCTTCTGGTCAAAAGATGGCAGGGCCTCACCCTTTTGTGTTTGCTTATGTGAATGTTCTTGTGTGTGTTTTGTCACTATCCATATGGAACATAAAAGTTGGGTGGCCTTCTATTGGCCCCATGTCTCCTCCACTCAAGATCAGGGGCCTTAGTCACCTGATTCCCATAAAAGAGGAGTTTACTAGCTCCCCTCAATACAACTACAAATGAACCGCAGCTCTTCTGAACCAGTCAGACATCATGCAAACTTTAGCCAAGCAACATCTGCCACAAAGTTCTAGTAATATGTGACTGAGCCCAAATTTTTCGGAACTACCTCACACAATAACCTGAGTTAGTAATAATTTAATTCACTTTATTTATGTAGGGCCAATTCACAACACACGTCATCTCAAGGCACTTAAAAAAAAATCACGATTAAAGGAGTCATGACCTGTAATTTTCACTTTTCCACGAGAAAAAATATTTGTTATGATTGCCTAACGATTATACACTGGCCGGGAAGCCGATATTTAAAATTGAAGTGTTTGTTTACCCTTTGGTTCGTCACCCAGCCCACGTACACGCGCACTCAAATATGTGATGTTAATTTCATGCCGACTTGATGTCGAGTCGGCGCAGGATATACCATATATGGACATCGCAGACCTAGAATGCAGTTACAATTGAAGGTCGGGTTCATTCACAACTCTCGCCATGATGTCATTTTGGAATGATATGCTGAAGCGTTACCTGCGGTGTCAACCCCCCTCTTTCCTGCCACCAATCAACGCGCCCCTCATTTGCATTATTACAATGACTGACCACGAGAGCCAAAATATCGCATCAGATCTCGCAAGACAATAATGCCATCAGAAAAAAGGGTCAGAGGAGCTCTGTTTTTATTATTTTCACTTTTTTTCAACTTTTGGGTATCCAAGGTAATGCTAAGTTATGACTCCTTTAAAAGAATATGGTTAACATCCTGAAGTACCTTTTTGCGGTTTCTATGTTTAGTCATAAGGTGCAGGCTTGGATACTCTAAATTCCTCCCACAGTCCAAAAATCATGTAGATTAGGTCAATTGGCAAATCTAAATAGTTTTTAAGTGTGAACCTACATGGTTGTCAGGCCTGTAACTTTTTATGTTGCCTTGCGATGAGCTGGTGACAAGTCCAGGGAGTACCCTGCTTCTTGCTTGTTTGACATTAAGAGACATACAGACATATACAGTACATTTAGAGGACGGATAAGTGGATCATTACCTTTAACCCAAAAATTATGTTTCTTGGGACACATGGTGGGGCAACTGTTAGCTCTGTAGCCTTGGTGCAAGAAGGACCTGGTTTTGCCTGGGATCTTTCAGCATGACATTTACATGTTACAAAATGGTGGGTTCTCTCCACTTTCGCTACTTTCTAAAGTCTAAAATATACATACACATCATGTCAATGATCCCTCTTTAGGATACTCTAGAATTCCCTTAGGTGTGAGAGTGTGCTTGCATGGTTGTGTGTCCTGTGTGTCTCTGTGTCCTTCTGTGGTGGATGGATGGATGGATGGATGGTATTAAAATCCATTTGATGAGTGAGCCATCCCATGAGCACAATTAATTTTCCTTGACTGTGACTTGCTGTAACCCCGCCCCCCATTAGTGCTAAGTCTTGATCAAGCGTTGTCCATAATAATCCTTATTAAGGTATATTTGGTGTTTGAACTATTAAAATAGACATTAATAAGCGTTTTTGGAAGGGGTCCCAAAAAATCGTGTATTTAGCTATTCATCGGCTGTTATGGTCCCTAACCCTTGCTAATACCGTTGGACCACTCACACCAAATATGGCTTTTGTTTCACCCAGGATCTTTTGTTGTGTGAACTTTTCTTCTCAGCAGGTCTGTCTCTGACAGCTGATCTGGAGCCCAGTTTTATTTGCATTTTGTTGTAACACCTGTCATAAAAGTGCAGAAAAACAACAAACGAGCTAATATGCTTTAATAAGCTTTTTCTCCCTTGTGGTGGGTAGAATGCATGATGAAATTCCAATGCAATTTATTTGCCCATCCATTCCTTTTAGTTTTTTTTAGTATTAAGAACTTACTCACGAATTCAACATTTTTTATCAGTAGACATCGAAAAGATAAAAAAACTACCTGAGGATTTGGTTGAACAATTAAAAGATGAAAAGATGGCAAGATAAAGAGATCTATTGATCTAATTGGTCTAATTGAAGGTGGGGTTCATCTAATGGGGAAAACTCGACTTTAAGGTGTTTGTTTCTAACCTACTGATGGGTTCAGGTGTCGTGTTCATGTTCTCATGTGATTTGTGTTTTTCTCTCCATAGAAGCTACACCTGAACTGGCATTCTGCTCAGCTGTGATGCCTTGTTGGAGGAGGGCATCGACTAAGATGATGCTCCCAGTAACTGAACGTCCTCCATGTCCTGTTATCAACTACATCAGTTCTTCTGTGTGTCTGCTCTGTCTTCTCAAACCCCTAGACGATCATGGCAGATGGCCGCTCGCACTGAGCCAGGTTCTTCTGGAGGTTTCTTCCTGTTAAAGGGGAGTTTTTCCTCTCCACTGGAGCTACATGCTTGCTCAGTATGAGGGATTGCTGTGAAGTCAATGACACAACGCAGGCGACTGTTACTGGTGCTGCACGTTAGTCCAGGAGAAGTGAATGCTGCAAGTCAATGACTTGATGCAATCTGCTAGGTTTCTTTAGATAGAAAACTTTTAAACTAATTGAAACGTATGTATGATTTATTTGAAATGACATGTAAATGTCATGATGTTATTCTGTCACTTCTCTAAAAGTGAGACAAAAAGATGACCATGACAGGTAAGGAGGCTGTATTGGTCTACAAACTGATAAATAAAAACTTAAAGGGATGAAAAGTATTACCTAAAAATGAGTATTGATGAAATAATGATTACCTAATGGTTAAGAACAGATTTTGATGCATGACCACTTCACAGGACATAAAAATATTACCTAAAGGTTAGGTAAGGATAAAGTAATGGTTGACCATTGGTAAACATCAGATAAAGTGTGACTTCACTTTATGGAACACAAAAGATTACCTATAAGTTAGGTAATAATGAAGTAGGTAATAATGAATGAGGTTTTGCTAATGATTGACAAAGCATTTTGATGATCATAAGGTGGTGGTGAAGAAACAGCTGACCTGGTCCCACTGTTCCTTTTGCTGCCACCACAATGAAAACCTGTTTCAGAAAGATTGGCTTAGAGTGAGGCTGTAGGCCCAGAAGAGGTGAGGTTATAACAGTGATATGGAGTTGAACCAATTAGAGTCACACATTCATGGGGGAAATGGTGGTTTAATAGTGAGTTAAAGGGGAACTGTTTCCTCCTTTCATAACGTCCCATGGGAGATGGAACATGCTGCCTAAAGCTGTTCTTCCTCCTCAGAGCTAAGCATGTTGTGCAGGCATCAGGGGTTTCCGCATGGCAGGAAATCCCTAAAAGAAGCATAAATCCCCTAAAAAGTCAGTACCAAGATCCGTTCCCCAGAGACCCGGCCTACAGCAATACAGAACACAAAGATCCAGCTGGGGTAAATGGAAAACAGAGAACCTGTATCACATCACATTGTTTGGCTTTCTCTACTGAATTGGCCTAGGTTAGTGATTAAAACATCACACAGTATTTATACTGATATTCGGTTTAATGCTGAAGGTATTAAGAAAGTGCGAAAGAGTATCCCCTGAACAAACAAACTCTGCTAGTGACCGTAGACAAAAAAATTCTGTTTGGCTTATTTTTTTTTCCCTAATTGAAAAATCAACGTAAATCATGCTGCATTCATTTATTTTATTTCTTGTTATGTATTTATCATTAATAGCCTTAATTGTTTTCCACTGAAATATAACAACAATGATGATCCATGGTGAAGGTAACCGATTTGGTGTCACATTGTACAAGGATAGGAACAAGGAAAACTATCACAAAAGAGGAATATATGGAGAATCTGTTGAGGCCCAATAGGTGGCACCTTCTGCTTTTCGTTTAATTTTGCTTGAAGAAAATACAGCCAGTGTGTTTTGGCCAATGGGAGAAAGCTAGAATATATATATTTCTAAATCCACTGGAAGAACATGTGAGCTTCTCATAAAAGGCCCCTGCTGAGAGTATAACTGACCTTTAAGGCAGCCGTGCTTATGTTTGTAAAAGCCCAACCCACTGGTTTGAATGCCACCTAGATTCCTTTTGCAGGCATAAAAGTGAACAGCCCATGCCCATGACCTTGCCCCAAGATACATCTAACGCTTTGGTGGTAAATGCGGAGGAAATTGCAGGAAATAATACACACTTTCAACTTCACTATGGCCACAGAAGCAGCAAGGACACAATGTATGAATGGCCTTGATGAATGAGTTCAATTTTTTGATCCTGTTTCAAAGGTTTCTAGGATGAAGCTAAATTATTTTGCTTCAGTTGGCTGAAATTTAAGATGTGACTATTCTGGGAAGCTTTTTAGTTCTGCCCTATTATTTCTGTCTCTCTGATGGTCTATTTGCCAAATCTGATAGACTTGGATCTTCTCCCAGGTCTTTTTCACCAAGTGCTTGTATGTCTTTTTTGTGTCTGCGGGCTAAACGTTAATAACAAACACTAATGAAGAGAAATGAGTCTCTCATCTTTAAGCACTCTTTATGAGCTACACAAAGACACACACTTTACATGTAGGTTGACAAAGTGAATGGTTTCTTAGTGACATTATAGGTCTCCCTCTGTCAGACTTTGGAGACTTGGACACTAATCACTGAATTGATGCTGCCACACAACACAAAAGGCTGTAGTCTGCATCAATGTGTGTGTGCGCTGGTGGTCTGTCGATTCTTTCATGGCCTAATGAGGTAAGCAACAACAGGCCCGAGGCCATGCTGGAGACAGGACACACACACACACTCACTACAGAGGCTTGTGGGCTAAAGATAGTGGCCATTTGAGTTGTCAAACTTCGGTGAATCATAGGGTCAAACAGAGTTAACCTCAATGACTTGAGCTGGCAAATCACTAACATGTAATGCTTCATTTATTTATTTATTACTTGTTCAACATCATCTGCTCTTTGACAAGGTAGTTCAATGTAATGACCAAAAAAATCAAATAATAATCAAGTAAAATGTTTGCTTTGTAAACTCCGCCTCTATTAGCTTCCAGCTAGGACTTTTTAATCACAGAAGCTTCGATCAAATGATAAGAAAAGTATGTTGTCAGAGCTCTAAAACGTTTTTGTGGAAAAACAGGCTGATTGTTCTATTCTGGTTATTTAATGTATGTTACCAAAGCAAAGCAGGTATACCCTTAAGGATTCAACTGGTCATGTGCTGAGAACAATATTTGTAACCATAGTTGCCACACAGTTCTATTTTAAATTACTGTCACTACTGTATGGGCACACTGCACATAAATAAATCAGTTTGCAGGGCTAAAGTTATACTAGTTAGTTACAAATAAACTAGACATACAGCTTTCAATACGGACTCACATGGGGCGATAATGTGCTGGTTTATTTACTCAGAAGAAAGAAAGCTGGAGATAAGGTCTACAAAAAAAAAAGACGAAAGAGATTTCTTGCCAGACCAATCTAGTTTTTATGCTCATGAGGTTCCTTAAATAGAAAATATTCTAACAGGGAAAAAACAGACCTCCAAACTCTGTTTCTTTAAAACAAGTGTCATTGTTTTTACGTCCGCCAAGGAGGATATGTTTTTCGCAAGGGTTTGTTTGTTTGTTTGTTTGTTTGTTTGTTTGTTTGTCTGTTTGTTGGTTAGTAACATAACTCAAAATGTTTTAGGTGAATTTTGACTACATTTTTAGAAAATGTCTGGAATGGGACCAGCAACAAGTGATTAGAATTTAGGGTTTGATCTGGATCACCGTCTCGGGGGGCTGAGCTGCCTTGGCAGAAGTCCGCTTTTTTAGTCTTTCCTCTACTGTTCTCACATGTCCTTTTCTTTGCCAGCTGTTTGTTTGGTGCCACCCCAAAGCAGAAGCTATCAGGCCAATGAGGCAAAGGGAAAGATGCAGCAATGCAGTTAACTCCCCCAGTGTATCCCAAGCCATAGCCAGGTCACTTTGGGTTTTGTTTCCACTGGGGGCTTACACATGCACCCAGAAGTAAGGCTGAAGTAAGTAAGGCAGGTCCGGGGAGGGCACACTCCCAGAATCCAAATCCACGGGGTAGGCACAAGCCCACTGCAGCAACCAGGCCTCGGTAAGACCTAGAAAGAGGGCACAATAGAAAGCTACCCACAGAGCCAAAGCGGAGTGAAGAGGATGGGACCCCACCTGCGCTTGGACCAAATCCTGAGGCTCAGTCCATCTGATGCATCCCAACATCTGCCAACCAGGGAGCAATCACTGCACAACATTTACCAGGCTCTTGTGCTGACAACGCTACACCTAGAGAGATTCATCAGCCACGCCATCCAACCCTAAAAAGTTTGACTTAAAGTTTTCCACAAGCCATGTCGGGAATACAGCAGATGTGTGAAAGTTATTGTGGTCAGATGAGACTACCACTGCACACCATTCCTACAGAGATTTATGGTAGAGTTAATGGGAAGATACAGTAGATGGATCTTAATACAGGGCAATCCAAGAAGATCCGTTTGGGGTTGCAAAAGACTTCAGGTTTAGGTAAAGGTTCATCTATCAAGAAAGAAACCATGAACATACAGCAAGAGCTACAATAGAATAGTTTAAGGAATCATTATGTGTTAGAACAGCCCATTCAAAAGTCTGGATTCAAATCTAATTGAGGATCTGTGGCAAGACTTTAAAGTTGTGGAAATACACTCTTCTCCATAGTATTGGCTAAGGGGATTAAATGCATATGCATTCCACCCTTTTCAGATTATTATTTCATGAAATGGGTAGTTGCTAGGGGTGTAACGGTACATGTATCTGTATTTTAATTATTTGGTACGGAAACCTTGGGTTCGGCACACAGGCGTACCGAGTTTCCACACAGAACCATAACTCTGTTGCACTTGCCAGTAACACATACGACTCTGTAAATGTAAAAGTCAGTGCAGCACGGCCTCCTGCTAGCAGATGGTATGGTCAGCGACTCTTCTAAGGGAGAGTAGGAACTTGAATGCCAGCTTTTGTTGTTAAAACCTACTGTCTGGGAACACTTCAGCTTCCCGGTGTTACAGGACAACACATTTTCATGTTAACTGGTTACCAACTTCAGGTAGCATCGATGGTTGCTGTTAGCAAACGCAGATGTTACTGAGCCGAAGGACACTGCTTAGCTGCCCTCATGTGCCATTCTCTTTACGTAACAATAAGGTATAAGGAGACTAGACATCTGGCTGTAATAATGTCTGTTAATAATATTTATTTCATGAATTAGTCAGTTTGTGTTGTTCTGCAACAGCAGCTGGAAGCTGAAGGGAAGGATAATACTAAAATAAATGTATTTGTTTAATATCTTCTTTTGCATTCAGTTAACACGTATACAAAAAGGTATATAAAATATAGGCTATACAAATATATAAAAATAGAACACATGAAACCAAGAGAAACTCTAGAGTTAGAAAACACGGCTCTTCAGGAAAAAGGAACTCTGCAGTGGTGATTAAATCTATTCAAACTTTGAGTATTTTGCGTGTTTCATTCATTGCAAGAGTTATTTCAGTCACATTTCAACATATTTAAGCCATCCTACATTAGCATATATATATATATATATATATATATATATATATATATATATATATATATATATATATATATATATATATATATATATGTCATTAAAGCTTTACAAAGCAAATCAAATAAAGAAGATACTGAATAAGTATTAGTGATGAGTTGAAACTTATTTTTTTAATTAGACTAGAGGTGGGCTCTAATGCTGTATAACTCATGCAACGTCCTGTCGAACTGGTTCAGGTAACAGCTTAAGCCCCACCTGACTTGTTACCACTGTTGTCACAGACAGTCTAAAATATTAATTTTAAATCCCAGATTTTTGTTTTGGCAAAAAGCCAAAGTATTGATGTTGCAGTTTCCTAAAAAGAAAATACTGAAACTGTTGTATGGCATTTATTTATGTAATTGTACACATTTCTATCCTATCTGAGAACATGTTGTTGGAAAATTTACTGCAAGTACAGTTTGATTTTAATGTCATTATACAAAAACTTTTTTTCACTTTGTTTTCTGACTGTATCGAAAATGAACCGAACCGTGGATAGAAACCAAGTTACATACCAAACCTTGATTTTGGCGTACCGTTACGCCCCTAGCAATTGCATATTATTCTTCTTGTACTTCAAAGTTATGAAATACTTTGTGTTGGTCCATGACATAAAACTTTAATGTAATATGCTCATATCATTTTAATGTTGATCTAAAAAAAGTCAGAGTGGCTTAAACAATCATAGCTTTACAAACTTTTGAACCACTGTTTAATTTTTGGATTGAGCATTTATTGATGTAAAACTATGTGGTTACTTAAGCACAATGGACCATGTTAGGTCGAAGTCTGTCGCCGTCTTCTTTGAAACTGGAAATGGAAAACAGGATGTTTAAGCATATTATTAGAAAAAAACATGTATGTCTATGTAACTAACAATGTAATCCAAATAGAAAGGTTTATAAAACAGTGTTAGCAACTGTGACATTTTCTTATTTCAGCAGTCACAGTTTTCTTTTTTAAATATAGATGTGCAGGAAGTTATCCATTCTGAGAACATCATGACTGCTCAGAACGTAACAGAACCCCACTTCAAAAATGTCTCCACTTCATATCAAATGTCCTCTCTCCAAAGCTGACTGGTCAAACCACACACAGACACACACACACAAACACACTAGCATGTCGCTGCGGGGTCATTAAAGGTCATTAGTCATGATGGCGGTGTCCTGTGCCACAGGGTCAGACTGCTAATTGTATTGGCCTAAAGATGAGACAGTACAAGACACAGGCGCACAGAGCACATACAGTAGCTCTATACAGCAGGACACAACAGATAATATGATTGTACTAATGACTGGACCGCAAACATGAAAGATCTGTCAAAAGTTTGGACCACCAAGAATGAGACACTGACAGGGAAAGAAAGAAAGAAAGAAAGAAAGAAAGAAAGAAAGAAAGAAAGAAAGAAAGAAAGAAAGAAAGAAAGAAAGAAAGAAAGAAAGAAAGAAAGAAAGAAAGAAAGAAAGAAAGAAAGAAAGAAAGAAAGAAAGACTTTCATGTGTGATAATAATGGTATTGTCTTGCTTGAGCCTGTGCTTCAGATCTAGGTATTTTAACTATGTTAAATGATGATTACGCCAGCAGATGTCCGAATCTATGTACCGTGCAGATTTTACAATGTGTATTACAACTACTACTGTTGCTAATCATTAAGTTAACCTGGTAACTGTGCTGAATTTTCACACAATAATCATGACAAATGTCTATACAATTACATGTTGTAGCTAGCGATAATGAACTTTACCTGAATGATGTTTGTTTTAGAAATAAGTTTGAGTTTGACTAAGCCCTTTCAGGCACAGCAAACCGGATGTCTAAAAAGTAGCAACATATTTAGTAACTGTCAATGGTGCTTGGGAAATGTTTGCAAAGATTATACAAAATCATTGGTATATGTTTAAAAGCTATTTGCCCTAAGAGCTGTGATTTGTTAAGAGCAATGCTTTTGTTTAGGTGCATCATGATAAAATCATGATTGTATACTGTTAAAAAAATAATGAGATACACATATACTTTAAATATAACACCCCTACAATGAATTTGTTATTGAAAAAACATCAGGAAATTCAAGCCCGTCCAGTTTGCTTTTATAGTGCCTGCTCACAACCAAGCCCATCTCAAGGTACTTTATAAAACAAACAGGTCAAATTTATTCCTATTGGCTCACAGTCTAAAAATGTCTGCTTCAAATATTTTTAATTACACAAAAATTTGGTATTTCTAATATGGTTTGGGGGCAATATTTAATAGGCCCTTTTGCCACCTTAGCTGCCTGAATAATTTTATTTTATTTTTTTCATTTTTTTAATTCAAATTTCAGTTGTAAAAAAATTCTATTTTTACACCATTTTTTCTAAAACAATTTCTTTGACAAATAGACAGTGGCCTTTCTTTGGCATTTTTTCTCTTTTATTTCAGGCACCTCAGCTGCCAGACTTTTTGCTTATTTGAACTTGACTATCTTTTTTTCTGCACATTATATTCTCCCTCCTGGTGTACATCTGAACATGATGCTGCTATTCACTTATTAACAGCAGTATGGGCCAACCAGTGAAGATACCCAAGATCTTCTAATTGCTGACAGCATAGTCAGAAAACACAAGATATGCTGGATCTTGTCCTTACCTCCACTGTTTGTTGCTCATTACTTGTTGTCAGTTAGGTGTTATACTCAGTCAGGTACTACTCAAAGCCTCAAGCTTTGGCTTTTGTTCTCTGTACTTGTGAACCACCAAAACACTCAGTTTTGGCTGTCCATCCACTTTATCTGCCCTCTTTGTCAACTCCTCTCTTTCATCATTCAAAATGTTGACATCTGCAACCTTGCACTTTGTCTGCACTGAATAGATAGTTAATAGATCAATTAAAACTTGTCTGATTTTGGTGTCTGCATTTCAAACCTACCTTCCAATATTGTAACATCAGTGGACTACTAAAAGTTTGTTCCAGTGGTAAACCAGGCATTTACTAGAGTTGCTCTTTTTTGGTTTTACAGAAAAACAACAACACAAGAACTTGTTTGGTTATCCACACTCATGGAGTTGTATCTAAATCATTTCATCATATCACTAAATTCACTGTATTCATCTCCCCTAACAGAAGCATTTTTTTACTCTGACTTATCTAAGAGCTGGTGAATGAGTGAAAGAATTCAGACATACAATAAGTCTTTTAACCCGTTTAAAACAGATTGGCCCCTCTGGTGCTGTTCACAAATGGTTTACATCCTATCTCACAGACAGGACTTTTGTGGTAAGTTTAGATACCTGCTCCTCTAGGGTCCACAGGATTACATGTCGTGTGCCCCAGGGTTCAATTTTAGGCCCAGTGCTTTTTAACCTCCATATGCTCCCTCTTGGCAGGGTCATCGGAAGACATGGAGGTAACTTTTGCAACCGTTTTCAAACACTGGAGAAAACATAACCTGCTTGGCGGAGGTAAAAATAATGCAGTGAATCATATTGTATGGATTTTAAAGAATTTAAAGAAAATAGGTATTGGAAGAGACTATGGCTCAATGAGTAGAGTAGTTGAATTGCCATTGGAGGGTTGTAAGTTTGATTCCAGCTTCCTTGTGTCACATGTCAATGTGTCCATGGGCAAGGCACTTAACTCAAATTAAGTGTCACTTGTTTGAACTCGTTATCTGTATAAAAGACACCTCTCCACACCTTCAAACAGTCAGACTCCAACCTCCACCATGGCCAAGACCAGAGAGCATCTAAGGACACCAGGGACAAGATTGTACACCTGCACAAGACTGGGATGAGCCAATCCAAGATCTCCATGCAAGATCACACCTCATGGGATACACATGTTCTTGAGAATGGTGAGGAAGCAGCCCAGAACTACACAGGGGGGACTTGTCAATGACCTGAAGAGAGCTGGGACCACAGTAACAAAGGTTACTATTACTGTAGTGACACACTACATCACCATGGATTAAAATCCTGCAGATCTCAAAAGGTCTCCCTGCTTAAACCACCTCATGTCCAGGCCCA
This sequence comes from Valencia hispanica, assembly GCA_963556495.2. Lineage (NCBI taxonomy): Eukaryota > Metazoa > Chordata > Actinopteri > Cyprinodontiformes > Valenciidae > Valencia > Valencia hispanica. Next base: position 50,686,606 of record OY747703.1, on the reverse strand, counting down.
TTAAAGTTTTTCTGAGACTATTTAGATGATCCAGAGGAGGATTAGGAGAATGCCATGTAGAGACCAAATTAGAACTCTTTGGTATAAACGCCACTCACTGTGTTTGGAGGGGGGGGAAATGCTGAGTTGCATCCCAAGAACAACATACCCACTGTGAAGTATGGGGGTGGAAACATTATACTTTGGGGCTGCTTTTCTGCAAATGGGACAGAACGAATGATCCGTATTAAGGAAAGGATGGATGGGGCCATGTATCATGAGATTTTGGGCAAAATCATCCTTTCATCAGTGAGAGCATTGAAGATGAAACTTCATGACATGCTGGATCTTCCAGCATGACATTCATCCCAAACACCTTGCCTTGTCAATGAAGGAGTGGCTACGTAACAAGCATTGCAAGGTTCTGGAGTGGCCTAGCCAGTCTCCAGACCTCAATCCAATAGAGAATCTGTGGAGGAGTTGATAGTCTTTCGTGTTGCCCAGCGACAGCCCCAAAACATCACAGCTCTAGAGAAGATCTGCATGGAAGAATGGAAACTTTTGATTTTTGTCATTGCCAACCAAGGTTACATTAGAAAGTACTGAGGTGAACTTTTTTTAGCCACCAAATACTTATTTTTGGCACCATTATGCAAATTAATTCTTTAAAAATGAATTTATAAATAAATAAAAATGTGATTTCCTGGATTTTTAAAAAAACATTCTGTCACAGTTCAAGTGTACCTATAATGAAAATTACAAACCTCTCTCATCTTTTTAAGTAGGACAACTGCACAATTGGTGGCTGCCAAATACTTTTTTGCCCCACTGTATATTTGGGACCATCTTCTTCCATCTTCTTTTTTTTAAATTGAATTTAATTGAATTCCGTATTCACTGTATGGGTTTGAACATCAAATCAATCAATGCAGGGCCATGATATGTTATTTCTGTCTTTTTGTCATAGACCATTAAATTATAATGTTTAAGTTGTTCACTGGAGTGCAAAACTTTTCACAGCTTTTTAATCTGATATCTAATAGTTTTTTGAGGGGGAATTACAAATGTGCGTTGTGCATGTGTGGAAAGCATTGTGCTACTCAAGGACGGAGAAGAAGGAAAGAGCTGTGTTATGTTGCTGCGGTGGACTGTAGTCATACATCAGTGTCAGGCTGTTTATTGAAAAGATTGCATCTGGAAAGAGAATTATAAACACTGTGTAAACCGCAAAGAAATAAATTTGTCTTATCCAGCTCTTCTCCACTGGCAGCCAAAATAAGAGGTTTAGTTTTACAAACATGTTTAAACAAACATTAGACAAGACAGGTTTTACCCAGAGTAAAACCATGAAGCACTGCTGACAATAGTTGTAGTTATCTTTCATAAACATTTTATATATGCTGCTTTGTATTTTACTTTTCTCCCCTTTGGAGATGGGCACATTTAAACACCACAAAGAAAATCAGCGCAAAAAGCTTTGGTGTTCAAATATGACCTTACCATCACTGCAGATGTCAACTGTCAACTAATCTGTTATTGAAATAGTGTTTTTACTTTTTAATGGGGAGTGTCTTAAAAAGATAGATGATCACAAATGCAGCAGAGCTGAAAATCTTCAGATCTTCACTGGAAGGATTATCAATGAGTACAGCTCTAAGGCTGAAGCAAACTAAGCTGCTGCTAAGGGCCCCCAAACCTTCAGGGCTTGAATTTTACCACTGACATAAAATTTTAGATTTGTTTATCAAGAATGAGAATACTATTTTAATAGATTTAATAGGATTGATAGGATTGATTGGATTTGGTATATGAGCTACAACAACAATTATTTCCATCTGGGATAAATAAAGTATTATTGAATTTGAATTTGAACAGTTTTCACAATAATTAATATTTTCAATTTTCAACCACGGAAGAAGCTTTTACAAAGGTTAGACTCAGCACAAAGGGCGAGAGGTCACCACGGAAGACAAAACACTCAGGTGTTGAAGGTCTGGCAGCCTGTTCTTAACAGGAAGAAGGCCTCCGAATCATATTCTGCTGAAGGCCCCATACAACCTTGGGCCAGCTCTGAATTTGAGACAAAGTGAGGGAGGCAACCATGAGATAGTTTGGACGTGTGTGGGAGGGTTGGTGTTAGGGATGGGGTGAGGTATAGGTAGATGATCAATTGCAGAGACCCCTAACAGAAGCAACTGTAAGATGGTGAAGGTGGGTTTATAGCAACTAAGTTACTTGTTTGGGGATATAATTGAAAAGTATTTGATTAGGGTTTAAATCATCCAGTAGGTAAATAAGTAAAATACAGAATGTATTGTGTGCCAATTCCTTTGTTTCCTCCATAGCAGAGAGGGAACTAAGAATAAGAATACTTATTGACACGTATTGATCCTTTGGCTGATACCAACACTAAACACATATGAATGTATAAAAAAGCATGTAGTTACTGTTAAAGTAAATCTGGATGATACAGCAAGGATATACAGACACATACTTGCAGTAAAAAGCTGAAATGTTCCCTGTTCCCTCTGCTTCTAATAACCAACATAATTTACACTGACTGTAATTAATAACAAACTCTATATGGGTGATTCTTCAATTAAGGGAGTTTTTCTGTCCCCAGGGTAGATTTTCTAGAAAAAAATGTTTTTCAGAAAAAAAAATATTGCATTTGTTAGAGTTAGGCTGTAGTAGCTATGAAAAAAATAACTGTGTCTCAATGATGACATTTTAATACTTTTTCAGTGTGTTGAATATTCCAATATGCAAGAATTTCACTGTTTTGGGCTTGTCCCCAACCCAGACTTTATTACATCCCCTCTATTATAAAGCAATAAAATGTGCTAAATTCATTAAAGGTTTACATTGCATTTCATCATAACAACTTATAAAGACATTTTTTAAATTCATATAGATTATATTTTTTCAATTTGCAGGTTATTTATAGTTAAATATCGCTGTCCCTTATACATCTGTCATTACCATCACATCATTACTTAACATTTTACAGATCAATAAAGTTTTTACAAACAGTTACTTACATTGTTGCATGCAAATTTGATGCTGCAGAGGAACATTCTCAGACACGTGGCAGAAGCCTAATTTTTTGATGCCCACATATGTAAGTGATTTGATGTTTTATACAGCCTGATCTGAGAGTATGTTTATTAGGCGTCATTACCAAACAAGTTACTGTTTGAGTATTTTAATTCATTTATAGAAAATTTCACTTTGTATACATATATTCAGTGTACATTGTGTGCTAGCTAACCAGTTAGCTTAGCAAGTCTAAAACTTAACCAACATTTTCTGCAAAGAGTGAAAATTGTCATTACCATCATGTGTAATTACCATCACACAAATGACTGTGATGGTAATGACACTAAGTGATGGTAATGACAATTTATCTGTTTATTACCTTATAACTAGAATATATTAGCTTAATTTACTATTTAATAATTTACTATTATACATAATTGAACAGTGACCAACTGTAATTTACATTATTTTTGTTTGAAGATGTCAACATGGCCCCAGCTAAACCAGCTCAACGCTCAAAAAAATATAGGGACAAAATCAAAGAAGATCCAGAAAAATACCAGCAATATCTTGCAACAGAAAAACAAAGATACAAAAAAAGAAAAGAGTCAGGAAAATTGAAAGACATCACACAATTATCAAAGCGGGAACAAAGATGCAGAAGACGACAGTGGAAAGTTAACAAAAGAAACTAAAGAGTCAGTGATAAGAACAGAGAGAAGATTGAAAGCTATATAGCTGGAAACACACCTCCCATATATCCTTTAAGTCAGCAAGAACATGAGAATGAAGTGCCCATTCTTGAAGCTTCACCTGATGTTTCTGACAGTTCTCATCATAAAATCCCAAGTCATATGAGAGGACGTAAAATTGTGAGAGCAAATAGGGCAAAAGCTTACCGTGACCTTGCTGAGTTCCACCTGAAGCTTGAACATGCTCTGAGGAAGGTGGAGAAGTATAAAAAGAGATATCAAAGGCTCTCAAAGAAGCTGAAAGCCCCAGAATCCCCCAAAAGGAAATTAAAGCAACATATGCAGCTAAAACTTAGCAGCTAAAAACCGAAGGCCCTTCGAAGAACACTACTGTTTCAGAATGTAGTGCTTTCTCAGCTAAAAAAATATATAAGGAGTCTGACACAAAAGAAAAACAAGTAGTGTCAAAGGTTCTGGCTCTGAAGATTCTAAAGAAGTACCACTTGGTGAAAGAAGCACAAAACCAACGTGGTTTTTCAGCCAAGATTATGCGGAAAAACAGTGAACGGCCTGCTGGTCTTCACTTTCATAGGAAACCCTACAAAAACATAATCAGTGTGGGTACCACTGAGAAAATCAAGATATTCTTGAAACGAGATGATAACAGCAGAGCAACAACAGGGAAAAGGGAGACACAGTGTTATATTGTTTTTTTTAAAGAGCATTTTCGTATTTCTAATATGTAAAACCAATTGGTTACTTATGTGGTTGTTGCAGTCACAGAATGTGATATGTTTTTTAATTATTTTCTTACTATACTGTATTTCTTACTAATATTTGTCTTAGGGCTGGGCGATATGGCCTAAAAATGAAATCTCCGATTTTTTCACACCAAATCCGATTTCCGATTTTAATCTATTTTTTTCTTTCTCCCCTTACTTTCTTAAACAGAAATAACAAACGACAGAATCTATTCTTTTGAAACTCTTATTTTAATATCTCCTTTGGGAGTCTACATGAATTCAAAGTTGCGTGCAAAGTTGGTAGCACATACCTGGCGTCCAAAGTTTTAAGTAGGTAAATAAAGCCGGGCTTTTCCACTGTATTAACACGCACCACATCTTTGGCAATATAAATTGTGATGGTATCTGTAATATCTTTCCACTGGACACCCGTCTTATCATAAGGGACACAGTGTGAAAATGATTCCCCTATGGTGGCTTGTCTTTTGCCTATGTTTTGTGAGCTGCTGCTTGCTTGAGCATCTCGTAGAGAGCAGCACTTCTCCCACTCGAAGGAGAGCCTCTGTTTCAGGTGTTGTAACAAATTCATCGTACTCCCACCTTTGGTAGCAACAGCCTTCAAACAGATTTTGCAGCGTGCCTTTTGTTGCTCCAAGTCTGAAGTCGCAAAACCGAACCAGTACCATATAATTGAAGAAACCGTCCCTGTTTTGGGAACAAGTTCCTCTTACGTAGTTGCCATTTAATCTCTACGCGTTGCGAGAGACAGACTGGCTGACCTTGCTCCAAACTACGGAAGCCCAAGAGAGCAGGTGAGGGGGTAAATCTCGACTTTCCCAAAATTAAATCTTCTTATACGACAAATTTGAATTAATCGATTAAATCGATTTATCGCCCAGCCCTAATTTGTCTTTTTATGACATTGTTCTGATGATTTGCATAAGCTGGTTGATAATCACAGTTACGTCCTTGACTGTTGTTTAATATGAGTCACGCCTCTGTTGCTATGCATGAATTAAAATGCTACACATTTATTTGAGAGTGCTGAAAACTTTATTTTCTATTTTATCATTTTTGGATTGGAACATTTGATTGAGTATGCCAATTCTCTTGTTTGATCCTTTTATAAGTTAGAAACGAGACAGCCGGCCCAAGAAGATATTATTATGTAAGCAATGCCGTGGTAGTTTACCAAGAGATTCATTTTAATGGAAAGCTAAGTGTTCAAAAGGTTGTTGTGAAAAACAACAAAAAAACACCAGTGTTAATTTTTATGTCAATACCAAAACATGTTGTCATTACCAAAACATGTTGTCATTACCAAAGCATGTTGTCATTACCATCGCAATACATTTTTTGATAGAAAATGTTGTTTTTTGGTCACTTGGGTTTTACCTCAATCTTTGTGGTAATGTCTAAAAATCTAAATTTGCATTTCCTGAAAAAATATACATTGCAATTCAAATATTCTGATTAGTACGCAATATTTCATTATTGAGACAAGGAAATATATTAAAAAGTTAGAAAGAACATGTTGTTAAAATGTATTTTAAATGTACTTACAGATATTTAGAGCATGATTCTTAAAGAGCATGTTTTGTACATACTGGAGCTATTGTGAAAACTTTGCTTGTCAAATCATTTTGTATTAAAACCAGTGTTTTGTTTTGTGATGGTAATGACATTTTGCTGTGACAACTTTGAAAAAAGCATCATAATATAAAAATTATCATGAAGTACACTCAAAGCTATGCTAAGATCTTTGTTCCAGACCAACCGATAAACCTTTTGAAGTAGAAAAAGCAGAGATTAAAGAACATTATTTTTTCAAAATTCCCAAAGTCAAAAACGCCTCGAATTGAAGAATCACCCATATACAGAACTTTAACTCGCCTTAAATTATATTGGCAGGTTTAAACAGCTGTAGTCGCTGACTTGTATTCGTATCAGACTGTATCTGCTTGATTCACAGGATTAAAGGAGTCTGTCCCAGCAGTCACAGCTGAGAGACGGGTTACACATACTAAGCAGGTCATTAGTCGGCATGGGCCGCTGTGAGATTTTCACAGTATGATAACCATGGGTAGAAATACCAAGATTTCACAATATTAACCACATAATTTTAAAGATAAACATCTAATAGTGTAATTGATTTTGAAACTGAATCAGAACTTTTTACTCAAAACATTTAGAATAAACAAGAACTCCAATATTTGGCCATCCGTAGATTTTCTTTTTTAAATATTTGAAAGAAATGCAGCTTGAGAACCTGCTTTATATTTCAAGTAGCACTGGACCCAATGCTACTTCAAATGCTGTTAGCTGGCGCGTGCAGAGCAGCCAATTAATGAGCTTCATTCACTTTCTTTGGTACTGATTGGCTGTACCCTCAGGGGTGGAGATAAGGAAGACTGTAGATGTTTGCTTCTGCAGTAGTGCACACTGTGTGCATTAATGCATATTAAGGTATATTTTGTGTTTGATTAAAATAGTCTGTTATAAACGTTTTAGAAGGGATGTTAAGTATTTTTGGATTTTAGGTATTTGTGACCAGCTGTGGTCCCTAACCCCAGCGGATACAAGAGATGCACTGTATACACTGGCGGAAGACTAAATAAAAACATGGAATGAACACCCACAGAACTTAGTAGAAGCATTTATGTTTTAATACACATACAGTGGCTTGCAAAAGTATTCGGCCCCCTTGAACTTTTCCACATTTTGTCACATTACAGCCACAAACATGAATCAATTTTATTGGAATTCCACGTGAAAGACCAAAACAAAGTGGTGTACACGTGAGAAGTGGAACGAAAATCATACATGATTCCAAACATTTTTTCCAAATAACTGAAAAGTGGGGTGTGCGTAATTATTCAGCCCCCTTTGGTCTGAGTGCAGTCAGTTGCCCATAGACATTGCCTGATGAGTGCTAATGACTAAATAGAGTGCACCTGTGTGTAATCTAATGTCAGTACAAATACAGCTGCCCTGTGACGGCCTCAGAGGTTGTCTAAGAGAATGTTGGGAGCAACAACACCATGAAGTCCAAAGAACACACCAGACAGGTCAGGGATAAAGTTATTGAGAAATTTAAAGCAGGCTTAGGCTACAAAAAGATTTCCCAAGCCTTGAACATCCCACGGAGCACTGTTCAAGCGATCATTCAGAAATGGAAGGAGTATGGCACAACTGTAAACCTACCAAGACAAGGCCGTCCACCTAAACTCACAGGCCGAACAAGGAGAGCGCTGATCAGAAATGCAGGCAAGAGGCCCATGGTGACTCTGGACGAGCTGCAGAGATCTACAGCTCAGGTGGGGGAATCTGTCCATAGGACAACTATTAGTCGTGCACTGCACAAAGTTGGCCTTTATGGAAGAGTGGCAAGAAGAAAGCCATTGTTAAAAGAAAACCATCAGAAGTCCCGTTTGCAGTTTGCCACAAGCCATGTGGGGGACACAGCAAACATGTGGAAGAAGGTGCTCTGGTCAGATGAGACCAAAATGGAACTTTTTGGCAAAATGCAAAACGCTATGTGTGGCGGAAAACTAACACTGCACATCACTCTGAACACACCATCGCCACTGTCAAATGTGGTGGTGGCAGCATCATGCTCTGGGGGTGCTTCTCTTCAGCAGGGACAGGGAAGCTGGTCAGAGTTGATGGGAAGATGGATGGAGCCAAATACAGGGCAATCTTGGAAGAAAACCTCTTGGAGTCTGCAAAAGACTTGAGACTGGGGCGGAGGTTCACCTTCCAGCAGGACAACGACCCTAAACATAAAGCCAGGGCAACAATGGAATGGTTTAAAACAAAACATATCCATGTGTTAGAATGGCCCAGTCAAAGTCCAGATCTAAATCCAATCGAGAATCTGTGGCAAGATCTGAAAACTGCTGTTCACAAACGCTGTCCATCTAATCTGACTGAGCTGGAGCTGTTTTGCAAAGAAGAATGGGCAAGAATTTCAGTCTGTAGATGTGCAAAGCTGGTAGAGACATACCCTAAAAGACTGGCAGCTGTAATTGCAGCAAAAGGTGGTTCTACAAAGTATTGACTCAGGGGGCTGAATAATTACGCACACCCCACTTTTCAGTTATTTATTTGTAAAAAATGTTTGGAATCATGTATGATTTTCGTTCCACTTCTCACATGTACAACACTTTGTATTGGTCCTTCACGTGGAATTCCAATAAAATCGATTCATGCTAATATCACTGCTTCATATTTTAACTTGTAAAACAAATATGTTATTTTCTTCCTCTTCACAATTCTGCACCACTTTGAGTTGGTTTAACACATAAAATCCTAAGAAAATACATGGAGGTTTGTGGCTATAACATGACAGAATGTGTAGAGCTGGATCTCCTGATGTATTAGGCAAGGCAAGGCAATTTTATTTGTATAGCACATTTTCAACAACAAGGTGATTCAAGGTGCTTTAGATGATTAAGAGGTAAAATAAAAATAGCAGTGAAACACAGACCAAGCATATAAAGTAAAACCAGCAATAAAGCAAGAATCGTACATAGTTGGACTGACCTAAACATTAGATGCATTAGATATGAGCTGTTTTACTTTAGCCTGAATCCCACTTTATCCAACACTTAATGGGTAATGACCTGAGAAACAATTATTATGGTCACAAATGTGCTAAATGTTTAAGTCAAAGTAAAGATAAATGGTTGATTTTTTTTCAGTCCCGCTTCCTTTTCTCACATTTATTATTCTTTATCTCAAACAGTCTGTTCTAGAGAAGGGATGAGAGGTTCATTTATTATTACTAGCTCTGAGGGAAACAGGCCCTTTGCCAGGTTCTCCAACAATCACTCTCCTACCTATCCACACATAAATATGCACAGGCTCCTCTATCTGTGGCACCGCTTTAAAAACATCTTCCTGTGGTTCGGGAGGAATGTAAACAGAAGGAGAGGAGAGGTACTGAGACAGTGAAAGGCAGAAAGTAACAAGGTGCTGAAAATGTACTGGTGATTAGCTCAGTTGGTTTAAAAATCACACTGGTGTATAGCTGCTGTTTTACTTATTTGGCAAATTTCTGGTGCAAGTGATTTCACTTGATGGGAGTCAAATGACCAGGGCCGGTGCTAGCCATTTAAGTGCCCTAAGCACAAATGTGTTGTGACTCATCAAGTGTAAATTTGATGAGTCAAAAATGTAAAATGTAGAACACCCCAGATTAGGTTACCCGCACCAAACCCTACGATGAGAAAGTCTCATGTGGATAATATTTTTTAAATGAATAATAACTTGAGTAAGAAGATAAATAGCTTCAATTAGTCAAAATTATTTGTCTTTTCTTTGTATTTCTGGTGTATTTATGTTTACGTCAATCTTTGAACTTTATGTTGTGAGTCTGATGTCTGTCATTGAGATTAGGCCATTTAGCCCTCTTTAAAAAACTTTCTGGATACACTCCTGCTCAGCAGTCTTAATAAGGCCTTTTAAGTGTATATACACAATATTCAAGAATTAATACTTTTAAATAATAATAATTAATTTTGAATATGACACACTAAATTAATACTCATTCAAGGGTTAAACACAGCGGGTCTGATGCACATTATGAAATGCCGTTATTAATTCAAACTCTCAGCTTGGATGCGCTGCAGTGAAAGTGTACTGTTATGTGAAGTTGCTCAGCCAATAGAAATATAGAGAGCGGTTGAGGGAAGCTGGACCAAGGAAACAGATAAAGATCCTAAATGATTCAGCTCCCATATTTCACTTAAAGTCTCTGGTCAAAGACCAACACATCCGCTGCAGACTTTCGTAATAAGGTTGTTGGGACACGGACATAACAAAATAATTAATCAAACAGACAGGTTTTTTTTCATTGCCAAAACAACAGATATCTGTCACACTCAGGGCCGCTGCTAGGCTTTAGGAGACCCTAAGGATAATTGCCCAGGGAGGCCCCCCTCCAAACACAAACACAGAAAAAACTCGAGTTCCTACTTAACCTGTTGCTATTTATTTTCAAATTGGCCTTAAATAAACATATGAACACGAACATTTAGATATTAAGTAATATACAGTATAAAACAAAAACAAAATAAACTGCAACAACAGCAGTAATATATAAATAATATATAAGTAATATACAAAACTTTCTTTAGAGCAGCATGGCATGCCATGGACCGGTGCTGCTCGGTCGTGTCCTAAATTAATGCCCGTCGGGTATAGTCCTGGTCCTGTTAGTAGCTATGGTCTTTTGTGCAGGCTACGGGTTTGACATTGGCTGTAGGCTAACGTGTATGCTAACGTTGAGGTCCATGATATAGTTTTTAACAGTGTTTTCTATTTTGCTAAAACAATTAAGCCTTGACATACGGTGGCCAAAAAGGAGGACATTTTTCAAGACTCAACAAATCTAGGATAAAAACTCATTGCTTACATCACTGTAATACAGAGAATTAGGAACTACTGGACCAATTCTCTGTTCGGGGGAGTGGTAGTACAATTAAAATCAGAGATCAGAGTCACGATCTTCACATTAATTTGAAAATCCTGCTCAGTAAATTATCAGCCGGCAATTTACTGAACATATGAACACATAACATACAGTTCACATTCATGCAAAAACTTGAGTTTGTTACTCACTACACCTTTCTTTGTAACCTTCAGGTTGAACTTGTTTCTGTTCTTTCAACCAAATTATTGTTTTTAAAAAAAACTGGCCTGCATGACAGACTATGCAGAAAAGTTTGTTTAACTCAAATGCATTTACATAAAATTGTCAAACAAAAGAAGAAAAATAAAATCTCTAATACTGGTCAACTTAACGAGGTGGCAGCTTTCATGTCTGCCGTTAAACTTCACAAACAAAAACAGCTGATTGACGCCAAATACAGGCTTAAAATATAAGGAAAATCAAACACAAGGGGTTTAACACAGATATATTCAGTAAAGTAAAGTTATTTACTCAAGTAATCAAGTCTTTTCCTGTTTTACTTCACCTACTCGGTTTGTTTCACGTACTTGTTTAAAAGAAAACTATCATATTTTACACACTTCTAAAACAAACAATTAACCATATGAACTGTCACAGACATTTGCATTTATCTAGGCCTACTTATTGTCATTTCCTGTAGTTATTGTTATTATTTAAGATCCCGTTTATACATGAGGGTGATGTGGGTTACATCCTACACAGCCTATAAATACATGAACTTACCAGCAAAAGATGCACGGGCGTCATCTCTTTGTTTTTTCTTCTTTCATTTTTCAGCTCTAGATTCGTGTTGTCTCTTCTTACCTGACATCATTAGCCATTCAAAAACAGAGTAGCCTGGAAAAGCTTTGGATGCGTTTTGAGCGCTGTACCATTAGGATCATGGAGGGGGGGGGTCTTTATATAAATTAGATAAAAACATTTAATTTGGCCGAATTGTGAGTGATAGGTTACACAATTAGAAAAAAAAAAACGGTGGGCCAGTTATAACTAATTTATGTGTTATATGCAATAGGCTAATGTTATAAGTTTCATGAGATTTCTTTGGAAACCCTCTTTGGAGGCCCCCGCCAGGTACTTGGGGCCCTACGCGCTCTGCGTACTTTGGTATGGACAGCGGCGGCCCTGATCACACTGTTGAATGGCGGTTTTCAAGATTTTTTTAGGACAATATATTAACAAGGTTAGAAGAGAAGCAGGTTAGTCCACAGGTCCGACGATTTTAAAGTTTTTGTCGGACAATAGTAGAATACATCTGTAGTTTCTGACTGTCCGACGTGTTTTCACAAACACTGCATAATGTCTTCATTTGGACATTTCACTGTGGGAGTGTTTTCTAATGCAAAAAAGTCAGATCTTGGTGACACTACCTGAAAATGTTTAAGACAGCTCTATGCACAAACAGAGCCGAGTAGGTAGCTCAAGTTTGACAGGTGTCTGGCAAACTCGAGATTCAGGCATGATGGAACAGACCACTGGGAGGTAGAAACCACAAGGAATCAAGACCAAACTAAAAGAAGGTTCTTTTTCTCACACTCTTTGTGCCCCCTGTTTGCCTAAATTGGGTATCAGATGAGCTCTTAAAATTAAATGTAAAAGAGCTGAAAAACAACATCATTAAACATGGACACATTGTTCTGTGTTTGTTGGTTTTTGTTTTCTTATCCCCAATGAGTCAAGGCAGATTGTTTTACCCCTTTGATCTGGTTTAGTCAAACTGGTCATCCTGTAAAACCAGTAAAGAAAATGCTTTAGTCTACAAAGGGTTCCTATGAAGATTTATGTACGCATCTTAAAGCACATGCATTGGATTTCAAATTGGAGCACATAGGGTATGGCAGTGAGATATTTAAGAGAAGTGTTATATAGGAAAATATGTTACCATTGTTGCTGACAACCTTTCAGGCAGTGACCTCTTCTAACAGTATAATACACCTGGGCAAATTTATAGAATGGAGTGAAAAAACAAGTTGAACATGTTGATGTGGTCTCCAAACTCTCGGGATCTTAGTTAATCTCTTACAATGTGCAGGTGAAAAGTCCATTCAAGGCCCCACCCCAGTTGTCTTCTCCCTCTGGGACCTGTCCAGAAAACCTCAAAATGGAGGCGCCCAGGAGGCATCTTAATCAGATACCCAAACCACCTCAATTGACTCTTTTTGATGTGTAGGGGAAGCAGCCCTACTTCCAACTCCACTCATCCCCCTGTTTCTATAGCTGAGCCCAGGCAACCCCTGGAAGGATGTTGATTTCAACCACTTGTATCTGGGATCTTGTTCTTTCAGATATAATCCCTCTTTCATCTCTATAGGTGCAGGTGCGAACATAGAAGGGGCGGTAAATCGAGAGCTTCGCTTTTTGGCTCAGCTCTTTCTTCACCTCAATACTCTGACAGCACCTGAATTAATGCACATAGATCCCCAATCCATCTGTCCATCTCCCGTTCCATACCACCATCATTTGTGAAAAAGTCATGAAAGGACTTTAAGTTTTTAACGTCTTCTGCTCTCTGGGATAAAGTGAACATGTGGATGAAGCTGCTTTGCTCAGATGATACCAAAACTGATCATTTTTTGTCTTCAGGCAAATGCTGTATGTGGAGGAAAGTTAATAATTGATATCACCCTGAACACACCACTCCCGACGTGTCAGCATCATGTTGTAGGGATGTTTTCCCTCAGCAGGTGCAGAGAAGCTGGTCAAAGTTGATAGGAAGATGGATGGAGTTAAATACAGGACGACCATGGAAGAAAACCTGCTAGAGACTAGAAAAGACAAGTCTGGGATGGATGTTAACCTTTAGGCAGCAACCCTAAACATTCAGTCAGCTGTACAATGGAATATTTTAGATCACAACATACTAATGAGTTAGAATGATCCGCTCAAAGACTGAACCTAAACATGAATCAACATGCTCCCAAAAGTGGTAGCTGCATTTCCAACAAAAGGTAGCTCTAAATGTTTTGGGTTTTTTTGTACTCGGACAGTCTAAATACAAATGCACATCATATTTCCTCTATGTTTATATATTTCAAACCATGCATTATTTTACTTCCCCTTCACAATTATGCACTACTTTGTTGGTATATCATAATGAAATCCCGGTACAATACCTTAAGGGCGTAACTATAATATGAGAGAATATAAAAATGGTCAGAGGATATGAATAATTTTGCAAGGCAAAGTACCAGATAGTTTGAACATGAATTGGTTGTGAGGCTGTCAAATGCAGAGAACTGCATTGTGGCTGCTTTTACCTCAAGTTTTGACTGTTAATAAGAACAAGGTAATGGATAGGATAAGATCCTTTATTACAGACTCATAGTCCAGCAAACAATTACATCATTATGCACAATCAGTAATAAGAATTAGAAACACTTTATTGATCCCACGGGGGGAAATTCACATGCTACAGCAGCATACATAACAAATAAAGGAATAAGGTGCAGAGGTAAAAGACAGACAGCAATATAACACTGGTGGAAGATGAAATAAGTAGAATAAAATACAAAAAATGAGTTTATAAAATGAACTGCACATAAATAAATATAAATTTACAATACACAATGGGATATTGCATTGAACAGGTGATAGTGATGAGCCAACAGCAGTTAAAGAATGAAGTTATAGAGTCTCACAGCTGTGGAAATAAATGATCTACGAAAATGTTCTGTTTTGCATTGTGGATGTTTTAATTGTCCACTGAAGGAGCTGCTGAGAGCCTCCACAGTCAGGTGCAGCGGGTGAGAGGAGTTGTCTAAGATGGAGGTCAACTTCGCCAGCATCCTCCTGTCCCTCACCTCCTCCACAGAGTCCAGCGGGCAGCCCAGGACCGAGCTGGCTCTCTTCACTAGCCTGTTCAGTCTCTTCCTGTCTCGGTCCGAGCTGCCTGCACCCCAGCAAACCACAACAAAGTGGATTATGGAGCCCACAGCAGTGCGATAAAAAGTCAATAGCAGATGGGTGCTCACTTCGAAGCACCTCAGCCTTCTCAGGAGGTGGAGGCGGCTTTGACCCTTCTTGTGCAATTAGAAATGCCACAAAGATAAAACAAAAAAAAAACATATAAATGAACAAGATATATGATCATCAGACACACCTATAGATGTGCTAGCTAGAACACACACACACACGCACGCTGATAACAGAAATGTAAACCTGAGAACTGTGTATTTTTACTTTCTCATATATCTAAGTTGAAATTATGTAAGCAATTTGAAATTCAAAGATGTAAGTACTGTTTGAAATACGGGATGTCTAATTTTCTTTTCCAGATTCCCACAACATTAGGTTCACCAATCGGACTTGTAAAACAGACAGAAAAATCACATCACACAGAACCAGAGGATCCAGAACTTGTGAAAGTACAAGGTGTTTTTTTTACTCACCACACTCTGTAAGTCTTATCTTGCATCTTGGAGATTAGTTCCCAAGCCAATTTACAGATTGCACCTGCTGAAATAGCTTGATCTCATCTTGATGCATGAATCAGATTTGCAGACAGCAGTCTTTCGTAAACACGCAGTGTTTCAGTAATTGTATTATAAATGTTAACAGATAACCTGTGGTGTCTTTTCTTTTAATGATCATCTCTGACAAGCGATCACTTTCCTCTAATTTCACCTTTGCAGAGTCTTTGGTCACTCATGCATCCAGGGTCTGTAAGTTTATTTCTCTATTTATTATTTATTATTTATTATGCTTGGGCCAATCCTATTTACTATGTTGCACAAAATTAAATTATGTAAATCCAACAAGAAAGATTAGAGTTTACTATAATTATTGAATTTGAGTCAATTTAACTTCATTCTTTTGTGTAGTTTTAGCTTAGCCATTTATTGTATGGTTTACTCAAATACTTTTTATTTCCTACTTATGTGTTAATTTTAAACAAATGTTATTGTTTTACAGTTATTTGTTATTTATAGGTTTATTTAGGCATAAACCATTTAATTACTTCCAATGAAAATTTGGCTTACTGTTGTAATACGTTTGCTGCCCTTAACTGTTACACACACACACAAAATAATTTTACAATGATTTTATTAAGTTAATCTGAAATAATGCTTGATTGATTAATTTTCTCCACTGGTGTTGTTGGAGGAATTCCCAGGGCAGCAAGCCACACTTCTTTGTTCCACATTAGATATAATTCTGTGAAACATTTTGTTGCTGTTGTGAAGAGAACTAGGCAGGCTGGACTCCAATGACAACTAAAACCCTGTTTACACGGAGACGAAACGGGGATCGTTTCAAAAACGGAGTCTGTAAAAACGGCACCTCAATTTTGAAAATCTTCTTGTTCCATACGGATGATCAAAATTACTGAAGCTGCTGTAGTACCATTGGTCCATTGGTGTGATACTGAGAGTAAAAAAACAGAAAAGAACACTGAGCATGCGCAGTAAACCTGCTTGAGGTAAACAGAAACTTGGCGGTGATTATGATAAATCCAGCTTCCAGTATATTGTATTGTAGGATCCATAATAAGCCCAGTAATGTCTTTACTATGTCTGCAGCACTGTAAGGCGCCATGTTTGTTTACATGTTGTAGTTACTGACTGTGGTGCATGAGCGTTGGGTATAGGAGAGCGGCGGTGACGTCATCCATTTAAGACGTATGCCAGAGAGCTCGCAAACACAGAGACAACTGAGGTGGCATTTTCAGATTTCTGCACTTTGGGACCCGGTTTCAAAAATGATCGTTTACGGTGTCCTGAAATGCAGGCGCCTTGTGGATGATACACGTATTCGATGAAATATCTTTGCTGCTACACCTGTTTTCATCTCCATGTATACAGGGGCTTAGACTGAATTCAAGAAGTCAACAGGGTTTAATCACAATCCAAAGGTATGTACACAGGAAATCTGTCACGAAGGGCAGAAGTTTGCAAATCACTGGGCAGAGGCAGAGTCAAAAGCACAAAGGGATCAAAAATCATAAGAGGCAAGATAGTATGGACAAACTGGCCGGAACAGTAGCTGGTTGTAACAAAGACGAACTGGCATTAAAGGAAGGGAGCACTGTGGTTAAAAACACACAGGAGGAGGATATGATTGAGAGCAGGTGTGTTCAATCAGACTGGCTGAGAAGGGGAAGGCAGCAGTGGATGGCATCATCAAGGCTGCCATGTAACAGCTGTATGTCTTTGGCTTATTTTCGCAAGCCTTTGCTACACAAGCAAGAACCATTTATTGAGTAATTTACATCACTTTTGTACACGAAATGCTAGCTGTTACCATTCACTTACATTGTTTATGCTAGGATAAAGCAAAATCCCTTCTGCCAGATTAGGAGAATGACTGGGCTTGTTACAAAATGCCTTTTCTCATTTTGGGGAAGATGGCAGCAGACTAATTTTTACTTAGGGATGGAATATTCCTTTAAAATGATGGGTGCATTGTGTGCACATGCGCAGATCAGGTTAGGTCATTACAGGTTGGATGGACATTTTTTGGAGTTACATTTACTTAATTATTAAAGTTGTTCTTAAAAGAAGACTAAGAATTATTAGAATCCAATATGTAAAATGGAAAAATGGGATAAAATAAATAAAATGAACTAAAAAACTTAGCAGGGGACATGTCGCCAGTTAAAATGACGCCTATGCGTAAAAGAGAGGTGCAATTTAACTTCTCTGTTTTAAAAACAAACTGACGCCCTTGTTTACGCACAACAAATTATCTGGTGCACACGAGTTAATAAGTGGTGCGCACAATAAAGAATCTGCTGAGCACGAGAAAGTAACTAGTGCACACGAGAAACCAACTTTTTATTTTTAGCCCATGTCCCCTTAGGGGCTCCGTAGTTAACTTTGTTTTCTCTCAGAGTTTTTCTCTCCATAGAAGCTGCACCTAGTCTGGTGCTCTATTCGCCTATGATGTCTTGCTTGAGGGGGCATTGACTGGGATGATGCTATATAAATAAACTGAATTGAATTGAATTAAAATCATCATTAAAAAAGTGCTTTTTTGTATTTACTTATTTGTTATTTCTTGCCTGATATAAGTGTGAAAAAACAGACAATATCTGTAAGGGGAAGAATACTTTTTTACACGCATGTAGGATGGTTGAAACAAAGTTATGTACGCCTGTGTGCCTCATCTTACTAGCCTCGATGGAAACCATGCAAACAAACATTTACATGAATCTGAACTCCAGTGAAACAAGTTAAAGATGTTGCTGTGTTGATGTGAGCTCACCTGAGTGCTTCATAGTTCATCTTTACCTCATTATAGACCATCCAAACGAAGGATGTGTGTTAAATGATGTGTTTCTCATTGGCCATGTGGCAGCATTTACACTCTCCACCACTGAACAAGACACTTTCATATGAGCTTCTGTCTAACTGTGTGTTTTTATGTCCTTAAAAGATGGGGAGAGCAGACTAGCCAACGGAAACTGAAAGCTGAATTTGGACTACATCTTAATAAGGACCTAATTACCTCCACACAGTTCTGATGTGTTCCATTAATCATGCTGCAGGGACCTTTCTCAGTGATGGATGTTTTCATGCTTTGCTAATTTCGCTCTTTCTGTCTGAATTTTTTACTTTTGGGAAACACCAGTAATATTCCTTCTGAGCAGAAACAATAAATGGCAAACATGGGATCCTCTCAAGCTTATGATTAAATGTCATTAGTGGGTCAGTGAGCATGGCACCTAATGTAGTAACTGTGCAAGCTGGTTGAGAGTGTGTGCTGATTAATTAGGTCGCAGTTATATAGTGCGTAATAATTCACAAGCCGTCTTAGAATTTTTCCGTCTTTTAACTCATATGGTTTTAAAATCAAGCTGATCCAACAATGTTCCATTTAGTTCAAACAGGTTAAGGCCCAATTCACAAGATTTAGAACTTTACCTATGTGAAAAGTGTTTGTGAGAAAAAAACTGGGCTAAGTTTTAGATTTAATTTCTCACTCTTTGTCTTCAGCGTTTCTATTTCCATCCATCTGAACCTGTTTTATGTTGTGTCTCATCTGCGGGAATTATTTATTTTTGCAGACATGTTCCTGGCATGTTTATGGTGGGGAAACAGTGTGGGAATCAAGTCTGATTTTTTCTTTAATAATGGATGGATGGATGGATGGATGGATGGATGGATGGATGGATGGATGGATGGATGGATGGATGGATGGATGGATGGATGGATGGATTCTATGTTTTTATTCTAATATTTCTTTTTTTTGTTGTAGTGTTTTTTTTATTGTATCTTTATTTTTTTATCTAATGCTTTTTTATTTAATTATTTTTATTTTTTGTTATTATTTATCTGTTATACCTGACCAAAGAGTTAAACAGACCTCTTAGGCAGCTCCCTCTGCTGCTCTACAAGGACAAATAAGAATATTTGTATTATATTATAATATTTAAGAATCCTTCTCCACCACCTCTAACCTATACTTCTTTAGCCAAACGAACTGCCGAGCATGTTTTGTTTAACAGACGGTATGGACTTTTCTGCATAAAAAAGTTTTTAATAAATCTGAAATTATTTCAACTTTTTTATTTTTTTATTTTTTTATGCTTCTTGATAAATAGTTATTTTGTCAATCTGCTTAATTATTATTTGTTTATTCCTGAATATGGCAGATTTGCTCCTTCATACCCATAAATGACACCTTGTGCTGATGGAAGTCGGGTTTCTTTTTAGTGCTCTACAGATCACACTGTTTCCATTTTCAAAAGATTAAAACTGGTGTGGCTCTAGTATATGCTGGTAAATGGCACCAGGTGACTTTGAATACATCCAAACGCCAAGCAAATCCATTGAGCAGACCAATTGATTGATGTGCCAAAACTTTCTTCAGCTGAACAGAAACAAAACTGAAGTAATTATTTTTTGGAGCAATCCACACAGCTTTAGTTAATAAAACTGGAAACTACTGATCAGGCCCAAAATCTAGGTGTAGTGATGGACTCAGATCTGAACCTCCAGGGTCCCATAAAGGAAATAACAAAGTCGGCCTTCTATCACCTGAAGAACATTTGTAGAAATAAAGGACTAATGTCACAACAGGACCTCGAAAAACTCATCCATGTGTTTATGTTTATTTGGATTTATTACTGCAACAGTGTCTTCACAGGTCTGCCTAAAAAGTCAATTAGACAGCTGCAGCTGATCCAGAACGCTGCTGCTCATGTTCCTCACTAGAACCAGGAAAGTAGAGCACATCACCCCAGTTCTAAAGTCCTTACACTGGCTCCCTGTAGCTCAGAGAATAGACCTCAAAATACTAGTTTATAAACCACTGAATAGCTTAGCACCAAAATACATTAAAGATTTGTTGTCATTGTATTAACCTTTCAGACCCCTCAGGTCTTCTAGTTCAAGTCTACTCTTTCTCCCCAGAGTCAGAACCAAACATGGATTAGCAGCATTCAGTTTTTATGCTCCTCTAATCAGGAACAAAGTTCCAGAAAACTGCAAAACTGCTGAAACACTGAGTTAAATGCAGGCTAAAAACTCATTTGTTTAGAGGAGCCTTTGATCAGTAATTGCTGGAACATCATTAATATAGTCTACTTTGCAGTTTTTCATTACTTCTCTGTACTATCTTCACTGTAATGTCCTTTTTTGTTTGCCTATTGTGTTATGTCTCTATCATGTAAAGCACTAGGAACTGCCTTGTTGCTGAAATGTGCTATATAAATAAACTTGACTTGATTTGGTCAATCCTAGTTTTAAACAGATGAAAGATTGTATATAACATTAAGTATGAGTGGAATATGTTGGTTTGATACTCTAAAGATGGATAAATCCAGTAGGGGAAAAAAATATTTTTTTCCATTGTAACTGGGTATTCTGGGGGGAGATTTTAAAGTATTTCTGTGAGCAATTTGGAACAGACTACGGGCTTATGAAAAGTTAAAAGCATGGTAATGCCCCTAAAGCAAATATGTTCAGCACTAAAGAGTGGGAAAATATGTTTCCAAGGAAATGTCTTTCTGCATACAAACTTTGGGCCTGTGAATTGATCCAGTGAATGGTCTGTATGGGTGTTAACTATGAAACTGCTTGACACAAAGCCAGAAAGTGTGATGATATTTGGAAAAATTTGCCATACAGTTGTCATACAGTTTGATTGTAACATCTCTGCTTTCAATTTCTCTTGGGTTTCGAGCACAGTTCTAAATTCTACCAAGACATTAAAGGGGCTATATGCAACTTTTTCCCCAAAATAAACATAACAATAGCCTTTTTATTAGACCATTTATGACTCAAACATCTCCTGATGAGCATACTGACACCTTGTCAGCTCACAGTGGGTGCACCTATAAGCCTGTATCCAATCTTTTCTATTTTCTGTCGGGTCCGATTTTCCCGCGCTGTCTGCGGATGTGACGTCAACCGCGTTCATGTTAAATGTTTCAGATCACTGCCACCACTGCTAGTGAGCACTCGCAAGCAGTTCAATGGATTGTGCGAATACACAGAAGAGACCAAGGACAACTCTGACACCAACAGTAACTCCACATAAGACAAAAAAGTTAAACCCCTGACAAGTGCCCGAAAAAGATCGAAGATTGAGAACGACCGGCGTACGAGCGCGCGCTGCGAGAGCGAGCAGAAAGGAAGAGCAGTTCCGTTTTTTGGCCACAGGTGTCAGTCGCGAGTTTAAATTTCAGAAAATTGCATATAGCCCCTTTAATCACTCACATTTACAGCTTGATCACTAACAAAGAAGACCACATGGGAAATGTTGGAAAAACAGGTTTAATCCTTTCTCACTGGTAATTGGTTGTAAATGTACTTATATAGGGGGGCGTCGCGTGGTGCAGTGGTTTGAGATGGGCGCCCCATGATCAGAGCTCTTAGCCCTCGATGCGGTCGTACCGGGTTCAACTCCGGCCTGCGGACATTTGCCTCTCCCCCCACTTCTCTCCCCTTTCTGTAACCTATCCACTGTCAATAAAGCCCACTGTGGCCACAAAACCTTAAAAAAATGTTTTAAAAAGGAACTTATATAGCACTTTATTTAGTGCAGAGGAACCCAAAGCGCTTCACTTTACATTCAGTCATTCACACATTCACACACTGGTGATGGTAAGCTACATTGTAGTCGCAGCTGCCCTGGGGCACACTGACAGAAGTGAGGCTGCCGAACACTGGCGCCACCAGGCCCTCTGAGCACCACCAGTAGGCAAGGCGGATGAAGTGTCTTGCCCAAGGACCGAGACACACAGAGCAGGGTGTTCGAACCGGCAACTCTTCAATTACAGGACGTACTCCTACCTCCTGAGCCACTGTTCTCAAATAGGCACATGTGTTGAAACATTGGAATAGGAATATCAATGAGATCTTTGAGAACTTTTGCAAAAAATTCTGTTTCCATTCCATATCAAATTTGACTCTGAAACTGTTTGAAATTTTTACCCTTTCTGCCATGCTCCCCAATGCATATGGTTCTGGTACTCAGAAAAAATATTGGCATCAGCTGTTTATGAGATAAATATGAAGGAAATTCAGCATTGTAAGCTGAGTTAATAGAAAGGTATTTGTGTGTGTCGCATTCAGAAACAGGAGCAACATGTCCTCTACAATAACAGAAACTTCTCAGTATTATGAATGATAGCTGATCTAATGAGAAACAAACTGCATCTATCAAGGCTTTTTTTACTGCTGATACTACCATGTTTTATGGAAGCCATGTTGAATTTTTAGCTTTGTTGTTGTCAAGAAACATATACCTTCTGGGTTTTTTTTTTGGTTTTTTTTTAACATTAGATGACTTTTGAGTGTGAATTAACCTGGACTTCCACCCAAACATGTATGTCAATGAATGAGAAGGTTCAATTTGTTCTCTTATTTTGCTGCTGGTTTTTATGACAGGAAACAAACTGAAAAAGCTTTGCCTAAAGTACAAAGCTCTTTTAAAAGCCCTGCCATTACAGTGGTATTCAGAGAGGTTAGTGATCACTGAGGCATTAAACCGTTCTCTGGTGCATCTCATCTCATCCCATCTCATTAGTGTGTATTGTGAGAAAACCTAGAACTGTTGGAAGTTGTCATAACCTTCTTTGGCAATAAGCTTGAATGTCAAAATCACAATATTGATCATATATTATTATCAAGACTGAAACTTGTTAATTTCTGGTTATTATATGTGTTTTAGGTTGTTTTATAAGCATCAGTGTTCATCTGTGTTCTGTGCTTGTGAAAATACATTTCATTCAAAATCTTAAAATCTTCTGTTTCTAACGGCTCGTTATTCGTGTTTTCAATGCGATGAGGGTGATGAAAACAGGAACAACGTTTTTAAATATTTCCCTCCTTGTGTAAAGCTGCTAACGACCAAGCTCCAGCATTGCTTACAGATCTTATTCCACACCAGCCCTTTCGTCCAAGAGTTTATAGCTGTATGCACAATCTGGAGATTCCTTAAGCCATTACAGCCTTTAGTTTTCAGTCTCTCCTCTAGTAGAAGCAGATCCCTGTAGGGTTAGGGAGGGTCACATTCTCCCTATTTTAAGTAATAAGATCATCTCTTAGTTCTGCTGCAATTGGTCCAGTCCTTTGCAGGCCCACCCATGAACCCGCCTTCCCCCCAACCTATCTTTTGCTGTGACTCTCTTGCTTTCTCTCTATACTTTCTGTTGCAGCTGTAGACTTTGTCTCTGTAGCCCCTTCATTTTATGCTCCAAATTCTGATTGTCATGTTGCATTTTAAGGAAACAATTTAGAACCATTAAAGTTTCCATGTGTTAGATAAGTCACTTGCTTTACTAACTCTTTAGTCATCCGTTAGATTCAGCTCTGTCAAACAAAAATGAAGCCCTTGTTGGAGGAAGAAGGGGAAACAAGGCCACAGGAACCTGTTTCTTTCCCTCTCCAGATCTGAATTAATCTCCTACATAAAGCTGTTTTGGTCCTTCCTTTCCTTCATTACTGTAACTACTCACTGAGTCATTGTCCTTTCCTTAAATATTCTCTCATTTTGCCCTCCAACACCACTGTTTCCAAGTGCTGATTTGGTCTGGAGAGGTTTTAATTTTTCTTTTGTTGTATCTGAGTTCCAGCTGAACCTGCCATGCAATGTTTGTGGAGATGGAACCTGCTTTGCACATCTTGCAACCATGCACTGGTGCTTCAGTTATGTTGTAGGATCAATAACATGTTGGTAGCATTATAATTAGGCAAAGATAGATCATTAGCTAGTGCCCATTGTGTTATCCAAAATCAACACATACTTGCAATTGAATGCCATGAATCTCCCAGACCATCTTCACAGCTTCCGCACTGAAACAGACACTGGACTCTTTACAGCATGCTGCAGAGTGGCACAGCCTTGTGGTACTCTCGCATACCTGTTGGGCCTAACATCAGGCTGCCATTACATCTGGGCACCTTACATGCCAGGCAACTACACAGTGAATCAAACTATTCTTATCTACCACAGATCTGGAGTTAAGTTCAAAATTATTCACACCCCTGGCTGACAGGTTTAGGTTTAAACTAATCTTTTCATTTTACTAACATGTTTCTACATAGTGGAAATAAAATGATCATTTTGGAGTGGCCCAACCAGAGTCCTTACTTGAGTAAGAAGGAGAAACTATATGGAGAGAGCTAAAGATTAGGGCAATGGCAAAAAGGCCTTCCAACCTCAAAGATGGAGCCCAGCACCAAAGATAAATCAGAAAAGAACACCAGCAATAACATGCATATTAGAAGAAGAGTCTGATTGCTGTTAGGCCAATGAAAGGTTTTCCATCAATTGTTAAAAAGTGTACGTATGATTTTCAACATCCCATTTAAAAAAATGGAAATAACACATATTTTTTAATAGATAGCCATGTGTACTCTTTCTTCTTTTAACTTTTTGATTGAACAACGTGCCTTAAGATATTTTAAAATCGTATATATATATATATATATATATATATCAGAGGAGGAATGGATGAAGTCGGGGCATAGGGCACGTAGGTGGAGAGGGTTCATTGTGTGTGAGTGTGTGTGCGTGGGTCTCTGAAAGAGAGAAAAAGAGAGAGGGAGAGCGGGAGAAAGAGAGAGAGAGAGATGGGGAGTCTGACCGACTGACCTACAGTCTAATTATGTATCATTATCAGGAGACACAAACTGATCTAAATTACTGCAACAGCTCCCATTCACATAGATGGATTACAAAGAGCAGGCCAACACACACACACACACACACACACAGAATGCGGCCCCCATTCAACACTTAAACAAATATAAATCATATGCCTTCTTCACAGAGAATTCCTCCGACCCCCAATCTTTCCTACCGCCTTGCTGCCACACAAATCAGGAGGATTGCATCCAGGTCCACAAACCTTTTATAATCTTGATGGATCATACAAACATAAAGTTCAGCCATGTTAGGTTACAATGGATCTGCTATACTGCATACCTTTCAACTCTTTTTAATGTGCACCTTTTGTTATCATGAATACCAGAATAAGTGCACCCATATTATTTATTACTTATAAACTCTTACATTCTCTTTATAGTCAACTTTTTTAAACTTTTAACTTCAGTAATGTTGGTATAGCTCACCAAGCTAAGAATGATTCTCTACTCATTTTTGCAATTCAGTTCAGTTTAATTCAGTTTAAGTATGTGGCACCAGGTCACAACAAATGTCATCTCACCTAACTTTGAAAGACAAACAACAGAAATTCTTATCCTTTTATCAACAACTCACTTCAATCTATATTCTTTCTTTTAAATCCAAATAGTTTCAATAGAATCTGATCCAGTGTCTTCAAATATTGATTCAGGTCCAGTTACACGCAGTCCAGTTGATAAAATTACATCATGACGCATTTTGATTCAACAATCCATACCCGATCTGGTAGAAAAGTTGCCTTTCTAATTCTTGCTATCTAAAGGTTAATCTTAAATGTAAGAATGGGTATAATTTACCTGGGCTTTTTGCTGTGTTTCTGAGGGGAAAATCTGACTCCTGAACTGTAATGTGGTGGGATCGGGCGGATCTGGGGGCTTTTGTTGGAGTCGGCGTCCCCTTTCCATCTCCCTTTAGATGAAAGGGGAAATGTAGATCAAATACTCCTCTTAACTATCACAAGTCTGCAATAAAACATTTCTACTTTGCACCAGACCACTTTTTCACATATTAGGAAGCCCCCCTTGAACACTTTGAAGGATTGTGCGCTATGCTTTCTCTCAGTCTTGTGTTACACCCACGAGATTCAGCCCCGACTCCAGCACCATCACGTAAGCATCCATTGAAGAGAATGTCTATTGAATTGACAAAGTTTCATCTATCCAGAGCCGCAGTGGTTTGTAGAGCCAGTAGAGCAGAGGTATATTGATGTACTGTTCTGACACTGCATATGAACTAAGGTTAAAAGTTTTCATTTCTTTCTACTTAACACTTCTCCAATTTCTGTATTAAGGCTTTTGCTTTGCAGTATATACAGATAAACTGACCTACTCAATGCTGATATATAGGTGAACATTTATTTATTTATTTATTATTGACAATACAAAGCATTATTATTTCATCTGAACATTATTATGATTTTTAATTATTTCCCAAAATTCTAAACAAATAATTACAATGTTTCTGTGGTGTGTTTTTTTATATAAATTTACTGATGATTTTGGGGAATTGGTTGTGTGTTGTTGTGATTAGGGAGTTTGTTTCAGTTACAAAGCCAGTGCATGGTACTGTTAAGTCAGACAGTCTATTTTAATATTTATTGCTTGTCCAACCTTGTGATTTAAAAGCTTGGAGGTTCCTAAATCAGACAACAACAAAGAATGGTATGTTGTTGCTTATTTGAATCATTCTTCTTAGAAACAAAGAAATATGATTTATTAGGATTTTTCATGGGACATTTTGATGATTTTAGATGTATAAATGCACCCGAGAACCAGTAGATGACTCATGTTGCCATTATGATCCCTGCTCAGAGGTGGGTAGTCACTAGTTACAACTATTCAGTTACATTTACTTTAGTTTTTTTTTTATGTACTTCTATGAGTGGATTTACTCCACCATACGTTTTAGTTCTTGAGCAATATTGTTTTGAAGTAAATCTTCTCTTACTAAATTTCCTGCAACTCTATCCCTCCCTAGGAACTTTCACTGATTGAAGAACAATCCAAAAATGCACCCGACACAGAAACACACCTACTCTTTATGTTAAAGTTGTTTGTACACAAGCTTAATTGTTCTAATGATATATTCTGTCTACTGAGTCTGTTGTGCCATATAGGGTTCAATAAACAATACATCAGTATTATCACTGGACATGCTTTTCCTTGTTGTAGCATATATATTACATGTTGTAAGTATTACATTCATAAGTCATATATTGTGAAAAAATTTGGAATTTGGAAATATGTTTATTCTGCCTTCATTTATTCTTTTGAAATAATGTTATCTATTTGTGTTAATGTTTTATATTAGTCTTTAAAATAGCAGATTTTGCACTTTATTTTATATGGTTGGCTGTCTGATTTTTTCACAAATTTAGTCAGATGTTAAGATCAGTTACTCAGCACTTGAGTAGTCTTTTGGCCAAATACTTTTTCTCGAGTATTCTTTTTCTAAATAAATACTTTTTGCTTTTACTTGATAAGAAATATGGTGAAGTATTGCTGTGCTTACTTTAATACAATTTTTGGCTACCCATATATGGCCATGCCCTCTTCTCATTGAAACATTTTGGAACTCATTTTACTGACTGTTTACAGTAAAATAGGATCTTGGTTACTTAACAGTCTGAGGTCCACATTATCTGCATGGGTGCAGAAAGAAGTCCTGCAGAAAAACAGCACTTTGCTTGAAACTCCACATGCCTCTGCATCAAACAGCACAGGCCAGTCACCATGCAATGCATCTGGTACACCACAATAGTACCAGCCTGCTGAAAATATTTGCTTTATTCTCACTCAACTCCACCTGGTATGTCTTCTGGATGAACGGCTGTTGACTCAGGTTGATCTCAATTTGCTCGTTTATTCTAGATTATTTTATTTAAGTCTTATTAATGCACTAAATTTGCACAGTACTGATTCTGATATAATAATAATTTGCTTTTATTGAACTGTTCCGCTCTATAGGAAACTTCGGTTGTTTTTATAAGTTAGCTAAAATGACTATTTGCTGGTTTATACTGTCATCATCAGTGTTCCTTTTATACAAGGTTGGATTATCTTGATTTATTAAATTTTTTTTTTTTTTTTTTTTTTTTTTTTACGGACGTTAAATAGTTGGAAACAAACGGAAGAAAAATGTAAGTCCGTGGAAATAACTGTGGGTAATTAAAACAAGGGAATAGTCTTTGATTTTTACACCGCAGCTTAAAATATAAAGCAGCGCAAATAAGGAGAAGTTCGGTGCTCAGAGCCTTCCCGTGGACATCCGCAGACTGGGACAGACAGAGACAGGGGTTAGTCACAGGGTGAGCGCAATGGAGAGGATTCAACTAACTGATTGTTTTTATTATAATGGACCGAAGAAGAACATCCAACCCTTACATTTTAACACACCCTTTACATTCTTGTACTTATTTTGTGTCTTATCCGTATTGCGTTTTATTGTTGGAATTAGCTTTTTCTATCACCTGTCTTTCAAAATTTGGCCACTCTATGTTACAGGTCAGTCGGTTAGTTAGGGTTTCTGGGGTGTAATAATAATAATAATAATAATAATAATAATAATAATAATAATAATAATAATAATAATAATAATAATAATAATAATAATAATAATAATAATAATAATAATAATAATAATATGTATGTTTTTTGTCGTTGTTGTCTTGGCATCAGTATGTTTTCTCTTCTTTTTTTATTAATTATTTCACCAACATTTGAAATTGTTTGATTGAAAGACTATATCAGAAAAGGAGAATTTATTGCAATTTTTCTGGGGAAAAATAGATTCTACTGCTCTACGTTAAGGGAAGCAAAGTAAAAAAAATACTTAAACCACCTATATTATTTGCTGCAAATATTCGACAGAAGGAAGTTTTCCGAAGATGCTTCTTAGAAGTGTCTGATTGCTGAGATGTTTTTCTCATAAAATAAGTCAGTCGGGTCAAAAGTTATTTTGAGTGCAAAAATTGCACTGTGAGATGTCTGATATCAGTTGTTGGACCAAACTGTTTTGAGTCGATTTTTTTTTTTCAGTTCGGCTCACCTGCGCTTCAATCCATCAATCTTTTTGGTGTGGCGGACGCACCACCGCCGAGTCTTTCATGCATTATTATCATTGATAAAACTATAACCACTACCACAGATGAGAATCATCTCAAACACACAATAGTAATCTCAAACCCACACCATCTTAGAAATTTAAAAATATATAGGCTATAAGTTCTGGTCTATATCTAATGAAGGAAAACAATATTTATCAGTCCACTCACAAGCTCATTGCTTCGGCTGAGGTATTAAACTTATTAAGAAGGATCTAAAGAGATAAATAAAGGGTCTGATTCATGAACTTTATGTCTTGGGGTAAATGCATTCATTTTTGCTCTGTTTACCAATCACTTTACGCGCCGGGTCATCTCGCCTCATCTTTGATTCCGCAAATGCTGCCGCATGCGTAAACGCGGGCCATTGACTCCTGGCTGAAAGGCGCGCGGTTGTGCGCATGTGCCAGCAGGCCTACTTAGCAGGCATATTGACATTAAAGACAAGTGGGTTATACAGAGCCTAGAAATGGTGCCCGAGTAGGGAGGGGGGGGGGGGGGGGGGGGGGGGGGGGCAATCCGCCAGTGGTTCATTCTCTCTCTCTCTCTCTCTCTCTCTCTCTCTCTCTCTCTCTCTCTCTCTCTCTCTCTCTCTCTCTCTCTCTCAATCTCTCTCTCTCATGTAGCCAGGCGGACTCTACAGTCGGTCAGTCTCAGAGGGGTGATCCAGGATCTGCCCAACCTGCTCCCTCCTGGCTGCGCTCTGCGGCTGACAGCTGACTGACGGAGAAGATGAGTTGTTGTGGAAGAGAAGAGGAGAAAGTGTGAAGCCGAAGTGTGTTTTTCTGTGAAAGGGGAGGAGAGGGTCTGTAGTATTGCTTCGCAAAGAGGAGAAGAAGAAGAAGAAGAAGAAGAACGATGTCCTAATCAGGGAAGCTGCTTTCGGCAGAAGAGAGCGGCCTGCAGGCCCGGTGAGTGTTGCAGGAATACCGAGAGTCCGAGCGGGGGGGGGGGGATTCCCTCCTGGGAGTATTATCCAGGATGCAAACATCTACACGGAGGGACTGTTAAGCTACACGTTCCCTCTGCAGCATCTGTTAGGGGCCTCTTCTTGTGTGTGCGTGTGTGTGCGTGTTCTCGTGCCGGAGTGCGCGACAGTGAGCAGGACTATGAGTTTGGTCTCAGGCTACCCTCACCACCCGATCATGCACCACCACGACAGCCACCACTATTCGCTGCACGCCGCGGCGGCCGGGCGGTGTCACGAGGAACCCGGGGCCCCTCCGTACTTCACGAGCTGGTTGATCAGCCACGCGGACATGTCCCCCACAGAGTACAGCCTCGCGCCGGGCTACAGCCCGGAGTACCACACCAACAGCGGGGGAGACTCTGCCGGCGGCCTAGACGCGCGCCATCACCACCACTATGGACCCGGGAACCATCTGATCCCGGGGCCCGGCACCATCTCGGTGAACGGAGCCACGGTCGGCATGCATCACCACCACCACGCACACCCCCGCACCATAAAGCGGAGACCCACCGCGAATCGCAAGGAAAGGCGGCGGACCCAGAGCATTAACTCGGCCTTCGCGGAGCTCAGGGAGTGCATCCCCAACGTCCCGGCCGACACCAAGCTATCCAAAATCAAGACTTTGCGGCTGGCCACCAGCTACATCTCCTATCTAATGGACATCCTGGACAAGGACGGCCAGCACGGAGACACGCAGGCGTTTAAAGCCGAGCTCAAAAAGACGGAGGCACGGGAGGAGCGCAGGAAAAGAGAGGCGGTAAGGCATCCACGGGGTCACCGTCATTCCTGGACAGATTCCGATTCACACTACCTTCATTTCACAACTTAAACACACGGAGTCTAAAATGTTAGGTCGCCTTATTTTTGCCTTGACGCACTGATAATACTCTAGGAAAGTATGAGCTGTATGAGGGAAATGACTTAGACCGGGAAAAGTGCTGCTTCGAAGGAATAAGCAACAAATAATGTAAAGTAGATCTACTGAAAATGTGTTAAAGACCACTGGAGACTATAGTCCTGGAGAAGCAGATCAGCTCTGCGCGTCCTGCTGCACCGTGCAGTGATTTATTCTCCTGACACGAGTCATGACCTGAATTCAGAGCCAGTCTCTGTGCCGAGAAGATGTTAGATACTTGTTTTACACGGTTCCACGCTCATTTGGCCCGTTAGTCGTGTCCTGAATGGTTTATCTCAACAAGATTGATGACCGAAGCTCGCAGTAGAAAATCCTTTAAAAGTCCTCTCCTCTGCAGGGCCGCCTGCTAGAATCAAAGAATAAGGGACGTTAGGCAGAGACATTGGTTAAAAACCTACAATTTGGCAAATTGTCGCGTCACATAGAGATAAAGACCCACTCCAACCCACGCAACACAAAACAAACACAAAGAAAGTGAAATTGGTGTAGGCTAATTCAACAGGCACAGAGGAAACAATTAAATACAGTGGTCCATGTTAAAGTTCTTATGGTGTGTAAAATGATTAAATCGTTTAAGATCATTGTTTTCACTTCTCTGACACCTTAATCAACCACCTGGGATTATAATTCACGCTTTAAAATGTCTAATCTCTAAACCAATTTTAAATACAAATGCAGTTTCATCACGGTTCACAGAAACACGTTGAAGTATTAAAATAGTTTATTAGAGTTTGATTATTAAAATCGTTTGCATGATTGAAACAGTCATTCGTTTAATTAGTTTCTGTTTTTTCGTCCTAAGCACACACAGAGCAAAGAGGAGTAAATAAAATACCTGCATGCGCAACTATAGAGGGTCAGTTATTGGCGTATTTTAATGCGGTAGGAATTTAAATCGCCATTAAGGAGAGAGTAAACAGTGGAAGGAAGGCTTGTGTTTACACGTGTCTTCAAATGTGCACTGTATTCATTCAGCATGGATGACTTTACTAATCATTTCAAGAAAAGAAAACAGAACAGGAACAGCAACGACAACAGAAATGGCTGCAATTATTATTATTATTATTATTATTATTATTATTATTATTATTATTATTATTATTATTATTATTATTATTATTATTATTATTATTATTATTATTATTATTATTATAGTAGTAGTAGTAGTAGTAGTAGTAGTAGTAGAAGTAGTACTATTGTGCCGTGCAAGCAAAATGCAAATTTGGAAATGTATCCATTATTTTGAGACTCATAAATGACGTAGGCTAAAGTACAAATCTGTGCAAAGAAATAATACTTAATTTGTAATATGAAAAAATAAAAAAATAAAAATTCAAGCAATTCAGTTAAAAAAGTATTATATAATTATACGTAATTTTCAAATAAAAATGAAAATAAAAATAAAATTACTTAACAAAAGACCAATAAAAACACCTGCCATATTTGACATATACATGAAACACAAACCTTTGAATTTATCCACCAATTTTAAGACAAATAAAAATAGCAAAAAACGTATAATTTAACAAAAACGTATAATCTTAATAAAAAAATATACCATAATTATATGTCAATAATATTATTAGAATGCAATATGTTTATATTATAGTCATATCATGTAATTCTGTTTATATTTCTGAGTGAATCTGGAAAAATCTACAATGAATTCACAAAATAAAACAAATACAAAACACTTCATAAAACAGAAATAACGCTTAGAAAAAAGAACAAAATATATCAATGCCGAAGTCTATTATGCTGCGCAAATAAATTCCAAGTATGAAAATGTATTAATGTGACACTTAAGGATAAAGTAGTCTACCATATAATACAATAAAAATCAGTATACTGTAATATTCTTAAATTGTGTACCTAAACACAGAAAATTAATTACAATAAAAATAAAAATGGCTCTAAAAATGTTACAGAAATACATTCCTGCCGTAGTGTGCCATGTAATACAGCTGTAATGAAATGCAGCTCAGGGACTGATGTTAAAATAAAATAAAATAATATAAGGCAAGGCAAGGCAAGGCAATTTTATTAGCAACACTTTCAACAACAAGGTAATTCAAGGTGCTTTACAGGATTTAAAATAAAACAATAATAATAACAAAAATGATCAAATAAAATAAAGCCCGCCTTTCCAATGTTTTTAATGCTATGTAACGAAGAGAAAAATTGTGAAAATGTATGGTATGTATTAAGCCAGAACAGGGTGGGAGGGGGGGTGAATCAGTGGCCTATCTCAGACTTCTTGGAGCCAAAGGAGGCCATGTTCAGCCATTATGACCCGCTTTTATAATTGCAGCATTTCTGATGGAGTCATACTTCCAGGGGCTGCTTTATAGGTACAGCTTGATTGTCCCAGTTTGTAGTTTGGCACTTTTAAGAGATCTATATCCCCCCCTATGCTGTCTGTACGTGTGCGTGTCATGTACGTGTCATGCATGACGTCAATCTGCGTGCAGTAGCCGCTGAAATGATCTTACAGATTAAAAACGTGTCATCCGTGATCGCTGACTAAACTTCGGAACGATGCTCTCTTTATAAGACAGAGCGAAGCATCATGCCACTAACTCTCCCGCCTTTATCTGCGGACTCGGATCAATGGATGCATCCACCTAATCGGGTGATGCATCAGCTCCAGGACACCTTCCATCGCCCCAGCCCATGATGCACCGGAGCTCTGCAGCACGCAGAAACATTACGCGTCCAAACAAACAATAGGCTACCACACGGAGCAGGCCAGATCAGAATAATTATTTCCTGTTTGATGTCTATAGGAAGTTTGGTGCATAATGGAAGCCAGGGCGCATTTCTCCCTCCCAGTTCAAACTGCAGTCACTAACAGGAGGTCGGAGCTGGTTTAGAACTGATGTCACGTCTTCTTCAGATCGTACACTGTCCTCCAAAAACAGAAACAATCAGGAAGAATTTTTTTATTTTTTGTGTTGTTCTTGTTGTTGTTGCTCAAAATATCAAAGGAACAGTTTATTATTAACAATAATCACAAAAGCATGCTTTTTTTGGGCTTAAGCCATCTTTTCTGTCAACAAGGGGAACAAGTTCATATTAGGTCACACGGTTTTTTGAAAGATTTTTTTTTGTCCTTTTCTTTTGCTCATGTATTTGTTCTTCTGTCTCTAATCCTATTAGCAACTATCGAGAGTGGCTGATAAAATATTCCAGAGGCTTTCAGTTTCAATACATTTAGTCTAACTTTTATTAAAGTTAAATTCTGGGAATACTTTTACATTACATACTCCTGTACTGATGAAACGACATTGAACATCATATCATCCATCGTCTTACAGAAAGCAGCAGTATTACTCGTACTTGACTAGATGAAATAAAACAGGTTATTTTTAATCTTCCTCCGTATATAGGCGTGGCTTTAATCTGATGTGCTAGTCCAAGTTTGGCTGTGGTTTAAGAATTGTGCATGTAAACAGAACCTGGACTGCAGTCAGACCTCTCTGTTAAATAAGGAGCCAGCTCTTCATTCATTTATTTTTGTCACTAATCTGCTGAGTTTAACTGTACTGAAGATATACTGCATGTTTTCATGAAGGTGTGATGTTAGTAGGCCGTTTTTACATCTTAAACAGGCTACATTACTGAAAATGTATCATTTATTTGGAGATTATATTGAGATATCGAGAAACATTTTATTCAGCTTCAGTTTTCTGAATGATTTTCTTTGACGTTTGCAGAGGCTAATAAAATCTATGGAAGGAGTTTTCCTTCTCAGATAGACCCGCCTCCTTGTTAAAAATCAACAACAAAAACAATGCCATCAAATCAGTGGGCGGAAATTTACTTTATAAGCTTTATAAATCTATATAAAAACAACCATTTTATAACTTAATATAATCGTAAATCAAAATACAATGTTTTTTGTTTCATATAAAAAAGAGGATGGGGAGGATTTTTGTGTCTTGAATCACTTTAGTTTGACTTCACAACGTTAGGAAGGAGGATTTTAGATCACACACACACACAAACACACACACCCTAACCCACGGTCCACTTTGAAGTAAGATATACGCCGTCTGTCGTTTTTTCAAAGGGGATATATTTTTGAGTATCCACTTTTAAGCAGCACACATCTGGTGTGTTTAGAGTTTCCATACTGTAACATTAAATTACGTTTGGAAAACAAAATATTAGAATTTTTGCGCTGGAATCTACGCTGTTGACAAGGCCCAGATATAAAGCAAAGGAAAAAAATCATTCTGTGCAGGCTACTTGTCAACATAATGATTATTATGGACCCTATGTTCCTCTTCAGGAGGCTGGAACTGCTGCATTCAAATGCAGAGATTTATCTGAGCTCAGACAGATCTGATGTGATGGCTGGTGGAGTCAGTGGGTGTAGCTACTGTGCCGACCAGTGGTTTACCACTGAAGGAGGGGAGGTAGTTTAGGGGTAGTTAGTGGGGGCTCAATCTAAGAGAAACCCCCTGAAAGGTCTATATGGACTGGGACCTTATTCGCACCGCTTATAATTAACATCGCCATCGCCAATTAACGTCATCCATCCTTTGCAAAATGTCCTGCATTCACATCTAGCTTACGGTTATTTTGTTTATTTATTTATTTCAGTTAACATACATATGAGCACTTTCTCATTCATCCCCTCTGCAATTTTAGATTTTAAGCAATCTTAAAATTTTGACCAACATGTTTCTCCTGACTGGAAAACATATTAACGTCTTGCAGCGACCCAATCAGAGTCCTGACCTAAATCTAAGAGATAATCTTTGGAGGGAGCCAAGGTAAAGGGTGATAGTAAGGAGGTATTCCGACTTCAAAGACTTTCAGCTATTCACCAAAGATAAATAATTAAAACACCAGAGGAAGAACGCAAAAAGATGCTCAAAGAAGAGGGCTTTGATTATTGTAATCCCAATAAAGACTTCACCAATCATAGTGGAGAAGGATATAAATATAGTTTTTTAAACAAGTAATAAAACAACTAATAAAACAGTATATATATATATATATATATATATATATATATATATATATATATG
Source organism: Valencia hispanica (assembly GCA_963556495.2). Classification (NCBI taxonomy): domain Eukaryota; kingdom Metazoa; phylum Chordata; class Actinopteri; order Cyprinodontiformes; family Valenciidae; genus Valencia; species Valencia hispanica. The sequence goes on along the minus strand of OY747703.1, from coordinate 50,650,557 downwards.
TATATATATATATATATATATATATATATATATATATATATATATATATATATATTTAGGTTGTCAGTGCAATTCTGTTTTTATTCCTTTAGCCCAGGGTATAAAGAATAAACAATTTTTGACATGCAGTTTTTTAAATTAAAATGTAAATAAAAAGGATATATATATATATATATATATATATATATATATATATATATATATGCAATTCAGTTATTAATCCTCTAGCCCATCCTAGGTAGTCATGCCACTGTCCTGACCACTACTACTATTACTTGTACTACTACTACTACTACTACTACTACTACTACTACTACTACTAATAATAATAATAATAATAATAATAATAATAATAATAATAATAATAATAATAATAATAATAATAATCGTGATAATGATAATAACAATAACATGTGAAATGTTTGCAGGTGGAGATCCCTAAAGCAGCCTCCTCAACTTCGTCCTCTTCATCAGTAGGAGATAAGAAGAGCAAAGGTCGGACAGGATGGCCTCAGCATGTCTGGGCTCTGGAACTCAAACAGTAGTGACCCTCCCACTCCCACTCCCACTCCCACTCCTAAATTTGACCCCCGAGTTTTGATGAACAGTGAGGCCGCCGTGGTTCTGCACTCTCAGGCTCCCCACAGCAGTGGGGTCGGATGGACGGTGAAGCCGGTCCTCCTGCTGCTCGGCCATGGTCTCAGTTGGACCCTGGGAAGTAGAAGTGACGTGTCCCCAGGAATGAGCCTGGGTGTGAGCTGGAGTCCTGCCAAGGGCCTTCATCTAGCCAGGGACTAACGGAGTTATTTCCCCTGGCACCATTCTGAAAAGATCGAAACCATCTCCACCCCAAAAACACACACACACACACATTCACACACACACACCTATACACACATTTATGCCATATGTTTACCAATGTGTCTGCGGAGTTGACCACACAAATGGGAAATTGTGTGTGTTTTATTTAAGGGAATATATTTATGTTTAATGTGGCCATTAAACGGGTTTCTGCAGGAACTCTCACTCTGATGTATGTGAACACCTCTCTCTCTCCTATTGCAGTTTTAGGTTGTAAACGTAGTGCCGTTACGGCAGTGACAAAGTGTATGTGTTTTTGTATGAAAACATGCTGGGAGTCTAAATAATGCTTCTTGTGGGATGTAAACAGTGTTGTGAAAAGAATAAAAGCATCACTTGGGGAAATGGTGAAGTGTTCGTAAGAGATCAGTTTTAACTTAATGTGAAGTACCTGAAGGGCACTGTAACAAAGGAAGTTATCAAGGTGTCATTTGTCCTGGGATACAAACACAGCTGTTCATTCTGTGTTCTAAAACCACCCAAAATGAGATTAAATCCTGGAGTTTCCCTGCAGAGCATTTCAGCCAACTGATAAATGCCAGAGTCACCAGGGTTTAACCACATCACATTCCCTAAGGTAAATGTAACTGAATAATAGAACAGATCTCAAATTTGTTTGAAGAAAAATATTAAAGAAAAACACACTCTGCTACAATTTTGTTCTAACCTTAGTTGCTATATTGAGCATGTTTGATAGGAATCTGTTTTCTTGCCTTGCTTTATATTCAAATTCATTTTAATGTGGTAAGGATGAAAGTGTGGAAATACATGGAAAGTATCTCAGAGGAACAGCAAAAATCTAAGTATTTATTATTTCCTTTTTTTTAAATCATTAAAAGCCAATAAGAATGTCAACAACACTGGTTATTTTCGACTTAATGTTTGATTCGTTGAAGCTGAAGTCCGGGTTTTCACCTTCCATGTCTGGATAAAGCACACAGCTGGTTCCAGCAAAATGAAAAATAACAATAAAAAAAAAAAAATGACCTGGCTGGGTTGTGCATTTTTTGCTCTCATGCCAGGTGTGTACCTTGAAATTTTGAATATCTCATAGTTTGAGTTTGGAGGTTACATACGACAAATAATAATATGAATAAAATAGCATTTAAACCAATATACAATTTAGAGATTGTAGAGAAGCCTAATAATTGTTGAGGTCAGGAAAGATTAATTAGGCCATGAAACCTACACGTCAGATATTTAAGGCTGAACAACCATAAATATTCATTTTATTTATTGTAAATGGCAATAAATTATTTATTTTTGCATTGACAACCTGTATGTATGAGCAGAGGGGGTTTTGGATTCTGTGTTAATCACGCAGTCACATGACCATGAAAAGTATGTAGAGACATTTCTGTTATTTCGGCCTCTAGTGGAGCCGACGCCAATACTGTAAAGCTGGAGACCTTTTCATATATTCCATCAGCAGCCATCAGCACAACGAATAATTGAAAAATGTCTTGTTTGGATGTGTTTATGTTTGCATACCTGAAAAAGGTGACACCACTGAGTGAACCAGCTAGTTTGGAGTGTCCGTGGGAAGAGCAGTCATCTGGCAATCAGAGTTTGATCCCAGCTTCCCTCTGCCACATGTGAAGGGGTCCTTGGGCAAGACACTGAACACTGACAGTGTTTGAGAGTGCAGCTGGGTAAATGTGACTTGCAGGTTTTACGGCTTTCATTGGTCAATATGAGAAGAAAAACACTTAATGTATTGGTCTATTTACATTTCTTGTCATATTGTTTGATCAATCCAAGTTGTCCTTAGTTCATGAAGTCATAGGAAGCTCTGCACGATTTAAAGCTTTGTAAATTAAATGTCTGAAAATGATGAAGAACTATAAAGTAAAAAAGAAATAGATCCAATTGTGTACAACTCATAAAAAGAACCTTGATCAAACTTAAATGCGAAAATGTAAAGTTTTTCAGTACATAGTGACAAAACACTCAATAAGCGATGATGAGTCAGCATTTTCTTAGTCTGTATTGAATCATACCTTTAAAGAGTTAGGTCTGATTTTTTTTAAGTGAGGCTACGGGAAGTTATTGTTGGTAATGGTACCCTTACATGTTGTCGGAAGATCTCTTATTATCGTGGACTGAACTTAAAAAGAGCTTTTCTAGGCAAGACAACTTTATTTGTATAGCACACTTTCAACAACAAGGCAATTCAAGGTGCTTTCTAGTCATACGGCCCAGTCAAAGGGCATTTACCATAGAGCTCAGCCACACAAACAAAGGCACACATTCATACACCATTTCACAGAATGCTAGGAAACTTGGGGGTTAAATGCCTCCCACAGAGGTGTCATCAATATGTTACAGGAGCGTAAGCTGAAATTGAACCCACAACTTTCCAATTACAGCGAGAGTACTTTTCACATTGAACTGTTGCTCCAAGATGAGTGTTAGAAGCTAACAGCTAGTGAGATATACATTGCCTGTTTTTGTTGACTTTAGTGATGTGAAACAATGCAAATGGAAAATGTTCATATCAGAGGTTAGCAGTTAACGGTCTTCACAACTTGTTCTGTTTGGTTCTGGTTTGTTCAGCTAAGCAGCAACTGTGTTTCTATGTGTAGTTACGTAAACTTGAGTCTACCTGCTGCATCAATCCACCAGACCTGCTGCGACTCATCAGTCTTCTCCAGCTTCTCAAAAAGAAGGGAGTAAAACTCTGGATTTGTCACATTTTTATGCAGCAAGGAAAATAGTGTGTCCCTGTGCTCTCTAGGTCTCCTAGTTGTTTGGAGAACATCCTTTTCAACAGACATTTAGATGATCTGCCAAATCAGCTGATGAGGAAGAATGATGCAGCCAACCTCTGATTAGATTTTTTGCTTCCACCACTCTGAGGAATTATCTACTTTCGAACAAACTCATGGTCATCCCACTATAGGTAAGTCAAAAATTACTGACAATAATAGAAACCTCACTTTGAAAAGATCTAACCCTTAAAGTATCACATTTATCAGAACCTTCTCCAATCAACAATGATCCTAATTTTTCTGGTAACCTTCTTTAAATGCTTAAGATGATTAACTCCGTTATAACGTCCTGCTGCAGCTCATGCATCTCTTCAAGCCTTTGGAGAGTTATAACTGATCAGACTGAGCGTATTTTTTTTTTTTTCAGCTTTTTGCAGTCTTCTGTTCATGTGTGGACCATTTTATGAAACTTTTTTTTGAGTGTTGGAGCAAATCAGTCAATCAAATCAGCTTCACATAAACAAAGGTGCAGTAAGTTAACAAAAAACTTAAAAAGGTGTTTCGTATGGAATGCCAAAATGCTCAAAAATTTAATAAAATCTTATGAAATAAAAATCTACATGAATAACTAATGAATAAATATATAAATGACAATGAAATTGTGAAACATTTGAATTCATATTCAATTCTTAGCTCATTAGTATGAAATATTTTTCATTTTCCTTTAAAATGTGTTTATTAATATAAAACATTATTTAGCTGTACTTTTTTCCTAATAACAGATTTTATTTTTTTGCCATTTTTATTTAATTTAATCATTTTTTATTTGAAAACGTCATTTTCACAAAGTCAGCTTTTATTTCATAATGGTGTTTTTCCCAGTGGCTTATTTATTTCATAAGGTGTTTGATCTTCCTAGAGGAGGAGAATGGGAAGGAAGGGCTGAAGTTGTTTTATACTGTTACTGAATTTAATGCCTGTTGGAGTTTTTTGTATGGCTTTTTCCAGATGCTCATAATATTGGCAGAATATTTACCCTCTTCATTAATGTGGCTGTCTAAATCCAATAGGCCGCTGTTGCATCAGTGCTCTCGCTATAAAGCTGCAATCACTAATTGGTTTCTTAAATAACTGATTAAATAATCCTCAAATTAATTGATTGTTTGGCATCCACTGATAAACTCTTCTTCTAAATTAGATCTGCTAGAGTAACCAGAGCTGAAAAAAGGTAATCCAACTCCGATTTAGCATGTTGTTGCTAACTGCACAGCATGCCGCTCACAGTGAGTGAGAACTTCTATCCAAGAAGATCTACTGTAAGCACCAGCCAAAGAGCGTTCAGGTCCCACCCACTGACCCTGATTGGCAGATGAACTCATTCAGGTCCCACCCACTGACCCTGATTGGCAGATGAACTCATTCAGGTCCCACCCACTGACCCTGATTGGCAGATGAACTCATTCAGTAGAAAAGTGACCTTATGAAATAAATACACAACTGAGAAAAACACCAATACGAAACAAAAGCTGACTTTGTGAAAATGACACTTTCAAATTAAAAAAATTATTAAATTAAACTATCTATTATTAGGAAAAAAATCTGTAGTTATATAATGTTTTATATTATAACATTATATATATTATATATTATATTATATATATATATATATATTATATTATATATATCTTATATAACAGATTTTTATAGGAAAACGAAAAACATTGAATAAATATGAGCTAAGAATTTCATATGCATTCTTTTTTTACACAATTTCACTGTCACATTATATATTTGTCAATGATTTATTCATGTAGATATTTATTTTAAAAGGTTTTGTTTATTTAATGTTTAGCATTTTGGTATTCCACAGTTTTGTGTTCTTTGCTTGTTTTTATTGCTGCGTTTAAAGAATTTTAATGCTGTTAACTATACATGCAATAATATACTGCAGGGACAGTCTATGAATCAAACAAATTTTAGCATCACATGAGTTTTTATTTTATTTGACATGTTCACCGATTCTACAAAACTCATAAGCCTGTGACTTTAACACCTACATTGTCTAAGTGGTTTAGAGTAGTCACAGATTTAGGACAAACCCCCAAACAAGTTCAAAATGTCTTCATCTGAGCTGAGCTTGCAGCACGCATGAATGTAATCATTTATACCTCATCTCTCTTGTTCCTCACTGTGCCTCAGTGTCTTATATAGACATCAGCTGGCTGCTATGATAATTCTTTATCTAACATCCTGGTAGGTATGTTAATGGTTAAAAAAAATCAACAACAAACATCCACACATCCACACCCACACACAGAAGATCTTGAAAGTACTTTTCTCATCTGGCTGAGACCTAATGGCCACAGCCTTGCCTGGGGTAAGGACCAGAGTGCAGCTAATTATTGAGAGAGCTGGCGTCAGTCAGAGATGACCCTGTGAAGATGTTGACAGAAACACACACACAACACACACGCACACAGCCTGCTGAAACAGGCTGCAAGTCTTTGATTCAGTTATGGACAATAATCAAATGAATGAGAGCTTTAGAAGAATGTCTTAGACGAATCATTCATTGATAATTTCTAACAATTTAGAGTTTATTCTGCTGCTTTAATTTTTATTGTTGCTTTATTACTGTAGTGGCTGTGGCTCGGAGAAGTCATTTGAACCCAAATTCAAATCAATTCAATTCAGTTTATTTATATAGTGCCAATTCACAACATATTTCAACTCAAGGCACTTTGCAAGAAAATTGGATTCAATTTAATTGTTCATTCATTCCAAATTATCATATAATTAAAAGGTTATCAAGAAAGAAAGATCAGACAGGACAGGCTTGTGTGGAAAGACTTCTTCACACTCAGTTATTTGGACCTTGAACTGTGTCAGTTCAAGGTCCAAAGTGTGATGACTGGAGTAGGTAGGTCCCTGTACTTTTTTTGTAAAGCCAAATGAGTCGAAGATAGCTGGATTTAGGTTATCACTTTCAGTGTCACATTAATATTGAAATCCCCCACTATATTGACCGTATTAGTATTTAACACTAATGCCTTGTCCACACGTAGCCAGGTATCTCACAAAACGAAGATATTTTTTTACGGTTTGGCCTTTCATCCACATGAAAACGCAGATTTACGGCACCGAAAACAAATCATTCCAAAAACTCCGGCCAAAGTGAAGATTTGCGTTTGGACAGAAATAACCAGAGTTCTAGGTTCCACAACGTCACTTTCCGCAACAAAAATGCTCCAACATCACTTGAGTGACCTGTGTTTACACTCAGAAACAGCATTTATGCCCTCAGAGCTGTGCTGGTATTATTGATTGTCCAAGCGCTTTTTGCTTGCTTGTTCTTAGAAGCTCAATTACTGCTGTATGTAGAAGTTTGAACATTGAAAGTTGCTGTGAGTGGATTGGATTTGGGGGAACTACTGCCCCCTACAGGTTTTGCATGTCTTCTCACATGTTCACACTGATTAACAGATCAATATGTATGACAATGGAATCACAATGTGGGTCGGTGTCAGGGTCGGTTGAGGGGTGATCTGACAACCCAGGGTCCAGGAAGCAGAGTTGTAGTTTAACCCACCTCTCTGCAGCTTCTGTACTGTTATTATCCCATTGAGACAGTGTCTTGACCATGGCCAAAATCAAATGGATTAAAGGGTAACCTAACAAGAGCAAATCATGAAAATCTCTTAAAGATAAGTACGATTTTGACTGAACAGAAAAATAAAACGATTAAATGTGGTTTATTGAACATAAGATCTCTCTTTTCAAAGATGTTAGTTAATGACTTGGTATGTGATAATCAAATTGATTTGTTTTATCTCACAAAAACCTGGCTGCAGTAAGAGGATTGTCAGTATAAATGATTCAACTCGTTTCATTCAGATTTTATTAATTAATCCCAGACCAAATAATAGCGACAGTTCTTTTAAACATCTAACCCTTAGTTTTCCTCATTCAAGTTACAAAGCACTAAAACCACTTTTGTTTTTGTAGTGATTAGTAAAGGTCTGTTATTCCAGCTAGCTGGCGTACACAAGAAGAAAATAACTAGAAACAACCTCTGTGCTCTGTCTGTTAGATGCAGATCATGTTTTGCCAATTGGGGTTTACATTATAAGACCTGCTGCTGGCTGGTCGCAAAAATCTCTACCGTCTCTACGTTGGGTCCTCAGGAAGGATCAGAGCAGACTACCTGCTGAAGAGACTGAGATATCTGGAGTGCAGGGGGCGCTCCAGAAGACCTTTTCTGACTCCGCTATGGTGTAGTCTGTTGGAGCAACAGCTTATCCAAAGCTGAGAAGAAGAGGTTAGATAAGATCATCAGGAAGGCCAGCTATCCTAGGATGCCACCTCGACCTGGTGCAGGTGGTGGAAGACAGAAGGACTCTGGCTAAAATAACATCTCTGTTGGACAATGTAGCCCACTCCATCCATGAAGCTGTGGCTGAATTGGAAAGTTCACTAAGTGACAGACTGCAAAAGAGTCTTTCCACATATCATTCTTACCAGCAGCTGTAAGATTCAATAACTATCATTGTCCCTAACGAACTCAATAAATGTTTACAGCTCTGCTGTTATTTACACTGTTCTGATCGTTTCAAATAACATCTCTGTTGTTTGCAGTTTTTTTTCTCCACTAATTGTAAATAGACTGACATTTTTACTGCACAAATACATGTGAAGATACAAATACACATGATCCTGCTCAGTTTGCACCTTTCTTAGATCTGCGTATGCTATTTTAATAAATGTACAGTATTTTAGTGTTGTAATTGTTCCCTTACTCTACAGTGTATTATTCTTTATTCATTTTATTTATTTTTTCTTGTGTGAATCTACATGACTCAATTGCCATTCACTCTGCTGCTTTTACTCCTGAACTTCCCCTCCTTGGGACAATAATGGATATTTTTATTCTTAAAGCCATAATCCTGCATTTAGGTGTTTTGTTAAAGGGGCTGTTTGAATCTAGTGTATAGCTGTTGAGGGTTGGTATAGGACTTAGTCGTGCTTGAAGTTAACTTTCCGGGTAAGTTAAGACCCAGAAAACGCAATTCTAGCGACAGATGGTTAAAATAACGTGTTTTTTTCTTTCTTTAGAAGGAGCTTTACTCTTAATGTGATTTTTTTCTACAATGCCTCCTGAAACAGTCACACAGCTTGTTTTTTTTTGTTTGTTTGGGTTTTTTTTTCACCCATGGAACAAATATTACAGTTTCCATTAAACACAGGACACACAAATTGAAGTCTACAGGACTAGCAGTGAATCCAGCACACCTAGACGCACTCCTCTTTTCTTCTTTCTGTCTGCTGGCCTTTAACTACAGTGAACGAACAAACATGATAGATGACTAAGGCTGAAATAGAGTTTTCCCCCTGTGATACTACCAAAACATCTGGCAGCCATTACCTCATGGAGACCCCTCCCTTTAGCACTCACTCCCTCTCTGTTTAGGATGACTTCCTCAACCGCCTTTACTCTTTTATCTCATTTACCACTAGGGGGCCTCATTTTCCACACATAACCTGGATTTTTTTTACATACGTCAAATTAGGGGGGAAAACACTAAGATTATGCTTTAGAAAAATAATATACATAACTCAGCAGGGGATTGATAACAATGCAAATAATGTTATACTCTCAACACTGATTGTGATGTAGGCTGATTTTTGGTGTTGATTAAAGAGATTTCAGTATTACAGACTAATGTATATCCAGGACATACTTGCTGCTTTCATTAGATTTGAAAGGGATAGTAGCAGCCATGCTGCTATTCAAAAGGGCTTTGATAAATGTCAACCAGCTAGTGTGAGCGCCTCTGTAAAAGCAGGAGTTTTGGCAGTTTGTAGGTGTGGAGCACAGAGCTGAGTGTCAAGAGCTATGCCAAGAGGAAATACATCAACAAACACCACACAGAAACAACTGTTGCTACCTTTCTATGTGGCAAAGTGAAAGTGGAGGTGAGAAATAAAGGTAAGTGGAAAATGTTAAACACAATGTTCCCAGGAAGGGACAACCAAGAAAATTCATGCCAAGGTGAGACTGTCAAATGAGACAAAGATAATCTCATCATGCTCTACTGGTCTGATATTGGTTTAAGTTTTTGATAAGTTTTTTCCAAGTTCAGTTAAAAAAAGGGATGGGTTGAAAGAAAAAAAACGTTTGATCTTGTTACGATATAACTTAGGTGCAAATTTGCATTTTAATGAATGACAGGACTTCTGGAGCATTTTTTAATAGACAGGTCAGGCCAAAGTAAAGGGGTTTTTAGTATCACTTCTACTAGTGCACAGAATAAACTCTGATGCAGGGTGTTGGTGGGATGTTGGTTGGACTTGTTTGGCAGTTACATCACATATAGACTAATTTAATGATCAAGTAAAACAAAGCCCTTTGATCTACAACTTTTAGCCATTACTTTCTGACCACAATGATACTGTGGTTCTCATTTTGTCAACAAAACACTTCTTAGAGTCTGTGTCGAGAGCAGGAATGTTAGCAATAGATCCACTGGACTCTGATTTTTTGGTTGGGCTCCTGTAAATTGAGCTTTCGTCCAACAAATATCTCAAGAAGATGTAGTAACTGGAGCCATGTAAAGAGAAACATTGGGAACGCCAAGGAGCATCTCATCAACACAAAACAACGCTTGCCTTTAAACACATCAGATGAGTTGTGGTGAAGTGTGATGGAATGGGACAAATTGCTGCATTCCAAACATGGACAGTTTTGAGGGTTGTTTGGTAGAAAATCTGGCTGAGAGACCTCGGTTATGAGGCTCAATTGTTGTGGAGACAGCTGATATTTTTGGGCTTCAGGGTCAGATATCCTCAGATATCCTATCTTTTTTATCATGCCCATGGTTAAGAGTAGCTGCCATCTATGTAAGTAAATAGAGTGATTATTTTTGTTTATTTCTGCCTTTTTTTTGTACAGTGGTTGGTCATGCATAGGCTTTACTTTGAAACAATGGGTGTTTTACTTTGACATTAGTTCCAGAAACACTGGCAACACATACAATAACAGATTATTCACTTTGACAAGTGAAATACAGTATGTTGCTGTCATGTACCAAATAAATGTTTGTTCAATTAGGAATGGGACAGAGGAAGGAAATTAAAATTGTGTTTCTCATGGATCATCACAACTTTCCATTGAAATTCTGCCTCCTAGTGGTATTAGGTAGCAGTTCAGTCAGTTTTTAGATGAGTGGAAATAGGCCACAGTAGAGGCAAAAAGAAGAACTACATCAGGTAACAGAGAAGCAAAAACAGCTTCAACATGTGGCTCTTATGTATTTATCAGACGTATTTATTTTAAGTTTATTTAATAGCCTACCAGAATTTAAAATAAAAACATTTTGAATGTTATCCCCTGGACATTCATTTATCAGTCATTTATCTCTTTTGAATAAGTTTAGAAGTTTGCTCTGTTTTATGAGCCATTTTATGACATAAACTCAGCAAAAAAAGAAACGCCCCTTTATGAGGACTGTGTATTTCAACAATAATGTTGTAAGAATCCAGATAACTTTACAGATCTAAATAAATTGCCATGTCCGCACTGTGAGAGGCCTAAGACAGTGCTACAGGGAGACAGGAAGGACAGCTGATCATCCTCGCAGTGGAAGACCACGTGTAACAACACCTGCACAGGATCGGTACATCCGAATATCACACCTGCGTGACGGGTACAGGATGGCCACAACAACTGCCCGAGTCAGACCAGGAACACACAATCCCTCCATCAGTGCTCAGACTGTCCGCAATGGGCTGAGAGAGGCTGGACTGAGGGCTTGTAGGCCTGTTGTAAGGCAGGTCCTTACCAGACATCACCAGCAACAACGGGCACAAACCCACCTTCGCTGGACCAGACAGGAGTGGCAAAAAGTGCTCTTCACTGATGAGTCACGGTTTTGTCTCACATGGGGTGATGGACGGATTCGTGTTTATCGTCAAAGGAATGAGCGTTACACCGAGGCCTGTAACCTGGACGGGATCGATTTGGAGGTGGGGGGTCCGTCATGGTCTGGGGCGGTATATCACATCACCAGCAAAAAAAGAAACGTCTGTTTTTCTAGGCTTTTGGGTCCCTAGGATTAATCAGATGAATGATGTACTGAGTAGAGAACAGTTACCATGTGACTCGCCAGGTAAAGGGTTCCACTAAGCATCCTATACTTTTTTGTGAATAAATCATCTTCACTTGATGTAGAAAATAGAAAAACTCAAGCCTCACCTTGGTTCATACACACATGATATTTCAAATGCCTGGTGTGGCATGTATTGGGTTCCTTTTGTAAAGTTACACAGTCCAGAATAAACAGCAATAATTTGAGTTGTTTAGCCTGTCATAAGAGAAAGAAAGTGGGATTTTTCTTTTCATGTCATCTACACATTTATAAATGTCACAGTCCCAAACTTAATATTTAAATATTTCTATTTAGTTTGTAAACTAAATATTTAGTTTTGGCTAATTATTTAGCTAGCAAGATTCCAGCTAAATGTTCAGTTTCAAACAAAAAATGTAAACTCACCAAAAAAAGAAACGTCCTCTGACTTTCAACAGTTTTTACTTTCAGTAAACTTAATGTGTGTAAATATTTGTATGAACACTAAAAGAGTCAACACCATAAGACATAAACTAAAAATGTTTCACAGACATGTGACTAACAGAAATAGAATAATGTGTGCTTGAATGAAGGGAGGCTCAAAATCAAAAGTACCAGTCAGTATCTGGTGTGGCCACCAGCTGCTTGAAGTACTGCAGTGCATCTCCTCCTCATGGACTGGACCAGATTTGTCAGTTCTTGCTGTGAGATGTTACCCCACTCTTCCACCAAGGCACTTGCAAGTTCCTGGACATTTCTGGGGGGAATGGCCCTAGCCCTCACCCTGCGATCCAACAGGTCCCAGACGTGCTCAATGGGATTGAGATCCGGGCTCTTCGCTGGCCATGGCAGAAAACTGACATTGCTGTCATGGAGACACTCACGCACGGAACGAGCAGTATGGCTGGTGGCATTGTCCTGCTGGAGGATCATCTCCGGATGAAGGGTACCACATGAGGGAGGAGGATGTCTTCCCTGTACCGCAAGGCATTGAGATTGCCTGCAATGACAACAAGCTCAGTCCGATGGTGATGTGAAATACCACCCCAGACCGTGACGGAACCCCCACCTCCAAATCGATCCCGCTCCTGAGTACAGGCCTTGGTGTAACGCTCATTCCTTCCACGATAAACATGAATCCGTCCATCACCCCTGGTGAGACAAAACCATGAATCATCAGTGAAGAGGACTTTTTGCCACTCCTGTCTGGTCCAGCGAAGGTGGGTTTGTCCCCTTAGCCGGCGTTGTTGCTGGTGATGTCTGGTAAGGACCTGCCTTACAACAGGCCTACAAGCCCTCAGTCCAGCCTCTCTCAGCCTATTGCAGACAGTCTGAGCACTGATGGAGGGATTGTGTGTTCCTGGTGTGACTCGGGCAGTTGTTATGGCCATCCTGTACCTGTCACGCAAGTGTGATATTCGGATGAACCGATCCTGTACAGATGTTGTTACACGTGGTCTTCAACTGCGAGGATGATCAGCTGTCCTTCCTGTCTCCCTGTAGCGCTGTCTTAGGCGTCTCACAGTGCGGACATGGCAATTTATTGCCCTAGCCACGTCAGCAGTCCTAATGCCTCCCTGCAGCATGCCTTATGCACGTTCACGCAGATGAGCAGGGACCCTGGGCCTCTTTCTTTGGGTGTTTTTCAGTCGGGAGACAAGTCTCTTTAGTGTCCTGCCTTTTTAGAACTGTGAACTTAAATGCCTACTTTCTGTAAGCTGTTAAGGTCTTAACGACCATTCCACAGGTGCATGTTAATTGATTGATTATGGTTAATTGAACATACATGGACAACATTGTTTAAACCCTTTACAATGAATATCTGTAAAGTTATTTGGATTTTTACAAAATTATTGTTGAAATACACAGTCCTGAAAAAGGGACGTTTCTTTTTTTGCCGAGTTTACTTTTCAGGATGGTCACTGCAAAATTGGTGTGTGCAATATTGCAATTGCAAAGAACTGAATGCAAGCAGTAATTAATAGGCTTTTTACGCTCTGCATGGAAATATTTGGCCAGTTGGATGGACATACTGTTCATAATGCTCGAATCTTTCATAGATTTTTGTCTCTGAGGCGCTAAACAGGCTCTTGAGGGTCAGTCTAATGATAGAAAAGAAAGTGAAGGTTGGGGAGGATTAGGGATTATTGAAATACTTATTGTCATTGCATTATCCAACAATATAATATTGTCCAAATAAAATGCAGTCCTGCTCTTGAAGAAAATATCAATCTATAGTGCTATTTTAGGTCGCTGTTAATGAAAGACAATAGACACCATATTAATCATGTTAATGACATCTGGTGAACTCCTACATCTAAATAAATATTAAAAGAAGAGTTGTTTTTCTAACGCTTTTATTTTATTTTATTTTAACTATATATTTATATTTATTTATATTTTCTTTATATTTATATTTACTATATTTATTTGAGACATTTTAAATATTTGAAAGCAGCATGCTAATCAAACACAAATGTATATTTCTATACATGTTTAAATAAGTCTATCTTTCTATAGGACATGATTTTTAAATGTCATTATGTTTCTAGAACCGTACAAAATTGCAATGGTGTCCTTGGGGATACAGAAAAATAAAAACAAAAAGGGGAAGACTAAAAAAGAATTTAAAAGTATAAAAGGTAAATTAAAATACCCGATTGTAGTGATTGTTAATATTGCACTTAATGCATGTAGCAGTGTGAATATAAGGTTCTGTTTACCTGTTCAGGTGCAAATGAAAAAAAGGATGAAATGCACTGTCTATGAAACTATATGTCATTTGTTTTCCTGTGTAACTATACAGAAATATTGAATCTTAAAAGCTTGAATGTCCTTCAAACAGGTTTTTACCATACCTGGTTTATCCATTTGGAGGCCATATCTCGGCCCTGGGCTTTTGCAATGTTGCAGGAAAGCACAAATAGAGCACATATTATTTAGCTTAGTGAGCTAAATAATAATAATAAAGAAAAACAGCAACAACAACAACTCAATGGTTTGAGACAGCTATCTTGGCTGGGCTTTTATGAGCTAGTTTTTAACAACTTTCAAGGAAAGATGGCCATGAAATTGACTCACCTCGGGATTTTAGTCTAAACCAGAGGTCTACAACCAGCAGCTCAAGAGCCGCAAGGGAACATTCCACAATGGCTATAACTTTGGCTAAAAGCGATAAAGAACAAACTAATGTTTTTAAAAATAGATATGATTAAAAACATTTAGGTTTTTGTATTTGTATTATTATTTACATTTGTTCTTTGTTGGCTGCAAAATACCCTTGGGGACAATAAAGTTAATCATAATCTTGAGGGTTTTGCATTTTTTAGTTAAAATTCCACAACAGAATGACACTGAAAGTAACCATAATATTTTTTAGATCTATTTTTTTTTTTGTCATTGGGTTAAGAACTATGTGTTTTTTATATAATTCTCAAGAAAATTTTCTTTCAGTAGATATTTGTCCCCAAAAAACAAAACAATTTAAGAACCCTTTCAAAGAACCCTGTGGCTCGAAACATGTTTTATTTCTCTAGACTGAGGGCTCTTTGGATTGTGAAATTTGCAGACAATATTGTGAGCTCTGGATGGATGGATGGATGGATCAAATTAAAGTGACTTACATTTATACAGTTGTAATTTATTGAATATAATGGTTTCCAGCATATTGTGCTGCAGATGACAGAAAGAGCGAAGAAAAGGTTCTGTTCTGCTGTGCCAGTCACTGAGATAACATGAGTTCAGGTGTACTGAATGTGACAGTAAACTTTCTGCGGGATGAAACCACGTCGGACTACATACCACAGGGTGATCACAGGCCTCAAAAGTGAAAAGGAGGTAATTCTGTGATTTAAATTAAGCGAAATGTTCAACAGAAATGGAACTGATGCAAAGAGAAACAAATGACCCAACAACACTGATAACTAATTAAATTTCCAGTATAACCACACACACAAACACCAGCGGTTTTAAAGTCCGGAGACCACCCAGGTCTGGGAAGACCACCTGGCTGACCAGCACACCACTGCATGTTTTTGATAATCAGGTCTGGGAACACACATAGGGCCTGGTAAAAGGTGAACACGCACACGTGTGTTTGGTCATAATACTGTCACACACACCACTACCCACTAGCACACACATGGATAATAATGGAGCCTTTGCTTTTATGGTTTTAACTCCTGTCAGGCTGTTTGTGTGCGTGTGTTTATGTGTGTGTGCGTGCACGTGCGTGTGTGTGTGTGTGCGCGTATAGGTATGTGTGCGTGCACGTGTGTGCGTGCACGTGTGTGCGTGTGTGTGTGTGTGTGTGTGGGTGTGTGTGTGTGTCCCCATTAAAGTGGTGTGTGACCTGATGAGAACTAATGGATTGACTGGCAGACACAGTGGGGGAGTGGATGGGGATTAACATGAAGGACAAACACATCCAGGACTAAACCATTAGACTTTAGTTGGTAGTGACTGCAGGGCAGTTAAACATTTTGTAATGAAGCTGCTGCTGAGATCTGTCCGCTAATGAGATCTGGTTCTTGTTTTTCAAAAACCTGATTCCTTCAGGCATCGCCTTGTTGATAGATACATTTCTTTTATGCTTCATTTCGTTTTTGACCTCAAAAACAATGCATTGCAATCCATCAACCATGTTACTACCTTGTGTTTTCAGTCCATCCATCCATTATCTCTACCCATCCATCCTCTGCAGGGTTGCAGGGGGCTGGTGCCTATCTGTGCCATCAGTCGAGAGGCGGGCTACACCCTGGACAGGTCGCCAGTCCATCGCTGGGCAACACAGAGAAACACAGGGCAAACAACCAGGCACACACACTCATACAAGTGCAATTTAGAGAGACCAGTTATACTAACATTCATGGTTTTGGACTGTGAGGGGGAAGCCAGAGTACCCAGAGGGAACCCACGCATCCACAGGGAGAATATGCATACTCCATACCGAGGTTCGAAACAGGAACCTTCTTGCTGCAAGGCAACAGAGCTACCAACACTGTGCTGCCTGTTTTTCAGTCATGACCTAAAAATAATCAGAACTGTTTTCATTTCATTCTAGGATGTCATAAATAAATCAATCCTGTACCCTACACAAAGTCCTACAATGGAATATAATGGATCACAACTAATTTCTCATCGGTTCTTGAAAATCCTTAGATAAGGGCATAAAGTGTTGCTTTTTGAGATCTTTTAGGCTACTTTATCTTTCCTGAACAATCCTTTTAAAGTTTCCTAATTAATCAGGCATTTTGATAACTTAACTTAGTATTTCATTAGCTTATCTTACACTAATAATGAAATGTGTTTCATAATTTGAAACATGTAGAAAAGAAATCTGTAAAAAGACAAGTACTTTTTCAAGGCATTGTAAATATACTGCTGGAAGCATGTTACCCATTACTGGTTTCAACTTTAAATATTCATCTAAACAAAGAATAAGCAAATAAGCGATGATCTCCTTGAAAAATGTATTTTCATTAGGACCTGTATTTTAATTAGGTTGCGGTAGAAGCAGGGGAGGCTGAGACAGACAAACAAGAGAATGGAAGAAAAAAATAACCAAAATGTAAAAGTGGGTGGTTGAAAACATGAAAGAGTAAATACCCAGCAGGTGGAATTTTAACCCAAAAAAGAACCAGAGTCTGACTCTTTGAAGCAGGACTGGTGGATCAGACAGCATACTTTAAGTTCAGTTCGTTATTTTCCACCTTATGATGGAAACAGCACGCGTAAAGACACTGCTTCTCAACCAATCAGTGCCTTGTTAAATGAAAAAAAAAAGTGAGAAGAGGGAGCAGTGTGCGAACCGTGTTTCCTTTCTTCTTCCACTTCCTGATTTCTGCAACTTTCACTCTGATGAGCACCACCAACCCCAACAGTTTCACCATAAAATAAAATAGCATTGTACACAGGTGGAGGACACATGTTCTATGCTGAGATGGCAGCTCAGTTAGGAGTGGCATGTTGCTCATTTTACCTCACAGCAGGTAAGGCCTCTTGTCTTTCTCACATGTAAGTACATTCAGAGAGTTTGTTACCTTCAGTTTTAATGTGGTGTACAGATGTGACTCATAATTAAAAAATGTGGACCCAGAATGCTGAGAATAAGCAATGGCAAGCAGAGGTTAAATAATGAGTGAGATGGAACGTTTCTTCAAGAATCTTTTCTTCAGGTGTGAAGGCTTCATTCCTTTGATTCAAACTTTCACATCTCCTAAATCAAAAAAATAAATGACACTATGATGATGCAGAAAGGTTTGGCTTAAGTTTCTTTAAAGATGTTCTAAAACTCATTTGAGTAATATGCAGTTTGTAAATTTGAATCTTTTGAGGTTCAAAGCAAGCTTCCATATTCTATCAGAAGTTCTTGGTGAAATTTCCTCGCTTGTTTGCTGGTTGGGGTGCCTGGCAGCTGGTCACAGCGGTGGGGCGGCATTTCTGGGCCTGATCAGTCTTTTGTTACACTGGACTTGACTCTTGGGTCTTGGTCTTTGTGCGCTGTGGGGCGCTTGGGTCAGGTGTTTGGCCGGGTTTGGTCAGACTTGCCAGTGGACTGGCCGGGTAGTGGGCGTGCAGGGCACGTGGGTGGGGCACTGGGTTTGGTCGCTTGCCGGGCCATTGAACAGCAGTGGTCGCTCCGCAAGGGAATGGGGGTGGTGGATGTCAGCCTGGTAGGTCGGCTGCCCGGGGCATCGGTTTGCTCCTGGTCTGGGCGGGTACGTCACCGGGGTTTGGGCTGCCGGGGCCTACGATGCGCGGGTGGCGCTGGGGGCCTCCTTTGCTGGTGGGGAGGCTGTTCCTATCTAGTGACAGGTGCTCTCCCCCTATGAGGGCACTTGGACGGGGGGGAGGGGTGTGCTGGAGGGGGGGAACTAAACCTGGGTGTCTAGTGTCTTTTGTGTTCTGATAGTAGAGCGAATGTCAGGGTGGGTTTAGTTCCCCTTCTGGGATGGGGCTGGGGGGAATGCCTTGGGGTCCGTGGGGCTTGGTGGTGCTGTGGCCGTGGACCCCAGGTTGAACGTGCCAGGGCTTCCCTCCCCCGGTGGATCCTGGTGAACAGTGGTGTCTATTGGGGTCAGTGGGGGAGCTGGCTCCCTGGGAAGGCATTTTGTCTCCTAGTCCCTCCCCATCCCCGAACACCTCTGTCCACCCGCTCCATCACTTTACCACTCATATAGGGTCTTGGGGCATGGGCACATCACTGGGGTGCGAGTAAATAAAAAAAAAAAGAATAGTGTGAATCCCACTTTTAGTTACGATTCAAATGACTTGGATCTGGAAAACCATGAAAAGAGTCTGCCATCACTTCTTTCATTAGAATCACTCACAAACTCAGTATATGTTACCAATGTGATCTAGTAGGTTTCATAAAAGTAGTTTTGTTTCCGAGTAAATCTTCAGACTTGAGCCAGATGTGTTTCACATCTGAACAAGACTATTTTGGTTTTGATGCTTGTTAACAAAGAAAGGAAATTTACAAATGCCTTCTGTCTTTCAGTTCTGCTGTGCTACGTATGTGCAACTGAGGAAAAGAACATCCTAAAAGCAAGAGAGAGAACAAACATCACATTGCAGACAGTAAAAAGTCAGCAAAACGCCCAGGTTGTGTGGACCTTTGGAGTTGAAAGCCCGAACATTCGAATAGCAACAGTAAACAATGAAGAAGTGAAAAGTGACTATGAAGAGCATTTCAGGGACAGACTTCTTCTTGACAGCCACACTGGAGCTCTGACTATCACACAAGTAAAAACAAGTGACTCAGGGATATACCAGTTCCAGTCTATTGGCAAAAAAATCCTAATTAAAGACTTCCATTTTATTGTCTACAGTGAGTAGAACGTACTTGTTTTATTTGGTAAAGGCAAAGCTATGTTTTCGAGCTTGGAGGGAGTGGGGAACTTTTTAATACATGAAAAAAAATGTTGAATATTAAATGTTGGGAATGTAGTGCAATGTGAACATTTTATTGGCTTTATATCTTTATTTAGTTTAGATTTTCTTTTTAATAGAGAGTGGGTAGCGTCTCTTTTATTCATTGAGGTAGAAGCTGCTGGCTCTGTATGTGGTTTTCTCCAGGTCAGCCCACAAATGAGCTGTTGTTACTTGGTTTTCTATTGGGAACAGAGTCATAGTGCATAACCACATGTTAAAAATAATGTCTGATGCATCTTACCCCATCCTTAAAATGTTTCAACCTAACATATCATTATATTACAATGTAAGATTGCTTTATAACCATCACAGATATTTACTCAATGAGAAGTTCTTCATTAAGAGTTAGATAACACTATGTAATGACGCTGGTGAAAAAAACGGGTTGGAAATCATTTCCTTTGTACTTGCGTCTAATAATTAATGTCCAAAGAAATTAGGAATTCATTTGCCTTTTTTCCAGATAGTGGTTTTGTGAAAAACAATAGTTTTTTTTTCCTAAAACTTTTCTTTTCCTAGTTTTCCAGTTACCAGGGTAGTTTCCTGGGGCTTTTATTACTCCCTTGCATTTCTATCGCATTTATCAGGGTAAATAAAAATGTCCAGGGAAGACATTTATCTCAGAAGAATGCCCTTGCATTTAAGTAGCACTTTTCATTCATCTGGAACCTTTGGACTTTAGTGGAATAAGAGTTTTAAACTTTTTGAATTGGCTGATTTGATGTTTTTTATTTTATTTAAGTCATTTCAGTTTACCACAGTCTAAAGCTCATACTATCTATTAACTTTAACTTTGATAGAATTTAATCTTCTATGACTGTTTACAGCCCTATGTGGGACATAAATAATATATTCTCCATTCTAAGTAATTTTTGGGGTTTGAAACTTTTAGTTTGCTTCTGAGGGGCAAAAAGGGCATGTTGCTGCCACTGGTACAAATATATAAATATGTACATATTTATGGCTATTATCTTAATTTTTAAATAAAAAAAATCTTTTACACATATTAATATTGTCACAGCTGAAAACAGGATGAATTTAGTTATTTCAGAACTCTAAATCTAATTTTGTTTCCTTTGTTTTTTTTTGTTTTTGGTCCTTGATCAATTTTAATTGATTCTGGATATTCGAATTAACTTACGTGGCCAAAACTGCTTAGTCTAAATGTTACAAAATGTCTAGATGAGTTTGATGTGTAGCCTACATGTTGAATCCAGGTTTAATGGAATGATGCTTAAACAAAAGAAATAAAGTCCAATAAAATCCTGAGTCCTCTCATCTTATCCTTGTGTCTCCTTCACCAGGTTTCGTCCCAGTTCCATCCATTACAGTCACTTTACCCCCCAATAAAACCAGCTCCAGCTCAGTCACTGTGGAATGCTCAGTCCACAACAGCAGAGAGCTGACGCTCTCCTGGTACAGAGGGGGAGAGAAACTCAAAGAGACAAGCAGTCCCAAACAGTCCTCAAAGCTGACTCTTTCTGTAGAGCTAGACGCCCCTGATGGAGACAACTACAGCTGTGTGGCCGAAAACCCTTTTGAGAAAAAGACTACCAAACTGCTTCGAAAAGACATTCAGCTGGGAAATGGAGGTATAACAAAACACAATGGATTAAAGTCTATGTTCTCTTAACCCTAACCTCTCAAGGATTGTAGTTAACTGACTAATTCCAGTTTTAAAAAATGAAGCTAAATGAAATATAAACTCTGAGTTGCTGGCTACAAGACAGATTTATCAGCCAAAAACTAAAACTGTTTCTCATCTTGCAGTTGAATGTCAATTGACCCTTCAGAAAAGCTTCTACAAAGCAGACTAACCTCACATCTCTGCAACATCACATGAGGTCGTGGGTTGTTTTCAGAGTTCATTCAGAATAAAGCAAACAGAATTTAACAGGAGGTTCAGCTTGTATCATAAAGTTTTTTATCAAGTAATCACTTCATCATTAATCCTGAAGATACTTGCTTCTGTTCCCAAAAAGGACTAAAATATTGTTGCTCTAAATGTTGAAATTTGCATTACAGGTTCATAATACTACACAAGAAACAAAAGCCACCTTACCTTGAATAATCGTTTCACTGTCTGCATGGGTTTACTGCTGAACCTGAAGCTCTACTAAAAGTGTTAGCCAGTAGCAGACGCTCCATGCTGATCTGCGTTAATGCTAGATTTTCTCCTATCCATGGGGGGTTCCATGACACAAACATCAACAGAAACGATTCCAATTTCTGATATTGTAACTTGTCCAAGTTTCCGTGTTCCACCTCAATTAACATTGCACATTACGTTCTCTATGCAAAGACAGAGAGGATAGCACAGGTTTAACAGGAAGAAACCTCCAGCAAAACCAGAACCTTGCTCAGTACGAGCGGCCATCTGCAAAGATCCTCTGGGGGTTTCGGAAGTTAGAGCAGAGACACGAAAAGAACAGAAGAACTGATGTAGGAGTACTTTCTACGTTAAAAAAGTAAAACCTTAATAAACAGGAGAGGGAGAATGTTCAGTTGCTGGGATGATCCCCACCTCAAACAAGACATCACAGCTGGTCAGAACGCCAGACCAGGTGTAGCCTCCATAGAGAGAAAAACATAAAATTAACAGATGAAATAACAGCAAAAATGCATTTGGAGAGTAGTTTAGATGCTTTTTTAAAACCTTTTTACCTTCCCAAATTATTGGTTATATTCCCCATTCTAATGTCGCCCTGGGTAGCTGCCCATGTTGACAGTATCAAAAACCATCCACCAATGAGTGATACAAGCAGAATTTGCTATTTTTGAGTTGTAATCCTTCACAAACACACCAAAACAGAAAAAGGAATCCGAGTAGAATTTAACCAAATATTGTCCTCATCACTGCTGAATAACTTGGATGGACAACAGTCTGAGCAGAAGAAAGTCTTCATATGGAGACCAATAAAAATGATTTAATCAAAGGGATGTTTGGAGACATAGAGCGACATGGTTGAGATGGTATGAACATGAACATATTGTTATGTTATTACACATTCTTACTTTTTTTTAAAATATATTCAGATATTGAGATTTGTGAATTAATATCAAGCTTATTGTCATGATGTTACATTTCTACTTAGGTAAACATGTCAAACATACTGAGGTCAAACAAAAAACATCTCAATGGTTTTTTTCTTTTTTTTTCTTCTTCAGAAAATAGCAGCTGGTGCCAGAATGAAGTCACCATCAGGCTTCTTATTTCTGCGGGAATTGGCTTGGTTATGATTCTTCTTCTGGTGGACAACATCAGACTCTGAGGATGAGCCGTAAGCTGCATACTCAGGAAATCCCAACACTTGCTGGCTCTTGTGCTTTTTGTATCAGGCTGGGACAATACATGCATGTCAATACTGTAACGTGACATGCTAAATAGAGTTTTGTGTTGTAGATTTACAAACAAAATCAAAATACCCCAAAAGAATCTACCAAACAAACCTTGTATACACGCATTACCACAGCAAAGTCTGAAAATAAGCAGAATGCACTGTTGATGCTCAACAGTAAGCATCATAAAACCTACAATGTTTTAGTTATTGTCACCTTGTTTTCTCTTACTTTTGCGTGTTTTCTTGCACTTCCTTTGTTTGTATTCAAGTTCTTTTCTAGTTCGTAGTTTTTAATCTGCTTTATTTGTTTGTTTGTCCTTTGGTTTCTACCTACAGTAAGTGCTCATTTCCATTTTCAACCATAAACCACAACGGATTCCATCCTCTTCCTCCTAACCTTTAATGTAGGTGTTGGTCTCTCTTCCTGTTCCTCTTGCTTTGTGTCACATTTTATTTTTGCACCTCTTTTGCTAACTATTTTGGAATTATGTGTGAGATCAGTATGTTGATCTGTGATGGACTGGCGACCTGTCCAGGGTGAACCCCGCCTCTCGCTCAATGACTGCTGGAGATAGCAGTCATCACTATCTCCCACCTGCCCCACATCCCTGCGACCCTGCAAAGTTTAGACGGCATAGATAATGAATGGATGGATGGATGGATCAGCATATTGTTGATCATGTGTGTCATGTAGTGCAAGGTGCCGTATTGGTGAAACTTGGCCAAAAGGTGTTAAAGCTGCTATACCAAATCTGCAGAACAAGCTAGCTTAAAACATAAACACAGTAACAGAACTCTCACCACTCCTGATGTCTATCATCCATAGGGTACGGCACCCTGATTTGGGAATGCGCGTTGCCACAATAAACGAGAGAGCGCAAAACACCAGTCGCAGTTTGGTCACCAGTCTTTTGTTTTCTGCAACTTTAAATGCCGTTTTTCTTTTTGGGACTCTGGTATTTTGTCCTAAAGTTGAAGTGGTAGCAGCCAGCTGTTTGTCCTTCTCAGGCATTATTGAGCGGACAACCTCTCACATCAGTGGTGCTCTGTTGCGCATAATGAGCAGAGGAGCCACATAGATGCGGAAGTACGCTTGTCCGGTGAGACAACCGAATGATCCAATCGTTGGTTTTGAACCAAGCCATGTTATTGGCTTAGGTTTTTAGACAAATGCGACAGAACCGCTTAATTATTTGATTTTTGTTTTTTTACTTTCCACAAAATATTTATAGCTATGCTATGTTAGAACGTTGTTAAGAGGCATGACATTTTTTGTTTTTTAAACTAGCTTGTTTTGCAGATTTGGGATAGGAGCTTTAATGCTGTCATGTGTCCTATCTTTACTTGAGTGAAAAAGTAAATGTAGGTTGGATGAAATTTCTCTAACATTTGTACAAAGAACCTTTTTGAAAATTATTCACATTTCTGTAAAAATAATCAAAATTATGTTGAGATCGAAACCTTTAATGTTTCTTGAAATATGAAGAAAAAATAACCTGTGAATAAATGAGTAAAAACCATTTGAATATTTGTGGAGTTTTTAACTGATCTCATAGATGACTCATCAGCTACTTCTCTTGGTCATGTTTAACAGAAAATAAAACAGCTTTACCACTAACATCGCTTTTTTCATTTATTAAAAAGCAAGTGCCTAAATTTGCCTAAATTAGGCGTAACAGAAGTCAAATAAAGTTATGTGCTCTTAGCCACTAAGAGTTTATCATACAGCTAAAAACAGATATTTGTATACACAATATAAAAAGAGACACATTTTCTCAATGTCTGACAATAAATCAGTCTAGACTTTTCCTGTTTTAGCTCAGTTAGGATAATTAAAATGATTTCCATTTGCTAAATAGCTGAATACAGATGCCTGAAGATGCTGCGATCATCTATATAAACGATTATTACCAAGTATTATTAGCATGGAAACGTTTAACCATCATATTCAAGAAGGAGAGCAAAGGGGCATACAAAGACGAAACATTTATACAAGTTCTGTCAGGAGGAATTGCACAAAAGTCCGGCTAGCTACTAAGTTTACTGGTAAGATACACAAACAGCAGCAATTTGAAATAAATCAATAAAAAAATAAAAAAAACTTAAGTAACTAAATACAGCAAATATTACAAGTGGTTCCTCTAGTTAAAGGGTTCTTGGCAGTGAAAGTTTCATTGTTTTCTCCTCCACCCATACAACCGATCTGTAGGCCCAAAAAGTTCAGATTTGAATCATTGCTCCACAGAACAGAATCCCCAAACCTTCTTGATTTTTTATATAGTTTTCTAGGAAATTGGAGCTGACTTTTCTTTAGCCTTTAGGTCAGTAGTGTACATGTTGGAGTACAGACATTGGGCCCTTCACTATGAACCCTAATGTGGAAGCTGAAACCTGTCACTAAGTCTTTTTACACCCCACCTGCTTCCTAAGGAATCAGTGGCATTAATTATTTTCTCTTTCTGCCACCAGGTAGCATAGGGACTGTCCCTTTAACTTTAGACTTCTATTTGTGCTTCTAACTGAATCTCTGAATGTAAATTGTTTATCACAAACACCTGAAAGTTTAAACCTTGTTTGAAATGGGGGTTTGAATAATTTAGGTGTATCATATCACATAATTCATAAGGTGGAAAAAGATGGCATTCTTGGGCCAAATGTTAAATGTTAAAGATAAATCTAGGCCAAAAGTAGCCAATGTTATATCCTTTATTATGTATCACATATTTTATCAGTGTAACGGTGGCAAGCATTTTAACTGAACATTTCGCTGACAAATAGCAAAAGATCATGGCAAAAAACAAACAAAAAAAAACTTTGTTTCCAGCTCATTTGAGATCAAACTGGGGCGACATACTGTAATCATTTTACAGACAGAGCTGAGAAAAGACTGTTTGCATTTTTTATTTTTTTTATTTTTTGCATTGAACCAATTCTATAACATTCAGCTGGTTGTGCCTTTCTTTTCTCAAAAGTGAGCTGACCCACAGTACTTAGAGGACATCAAAATATCTTTTAAAAAAACAACAATACAAAAATAGAAAATAAGCTAGAGTTTTCCACAAACCCATAACTCCCGCTTTGCAGAATAGTTTCCAGAATGAACAATACATCAATGAGGTGAATAAAAATTGAGCTGTAATACAGTAGATTCATTTTTACCTCACAGTGAGGGTAAAGGGCTGCTTTCCGGTGTATGCCTTATACACAATATACAATACGTCATTTCAAAGAAAAAAACAACAGCTTCCATCTCCTGTCGTTTTCAGAACTGCAGCATCCTGTGAGGTCAAACACTAGCAGTTCAAAACATTGTGGTTACCTTTGTTTTCCACAAACTGTTTTTTTTAAACTCAAAGGTCTCACCCAGCTGGTTCACATAGACATAAATATGTCATTGCTCCCTTTGTACTGCATTTGTTTTTACCTCTATGTGATGGTCAGTCTGTGACAGACTATGATAAAGGTGAAAGATGTCATCTGTACCTAGGGTTTGGGGATTTCTAAAACCGTTCAGAGGAACAGAAAGAAAGCCAAGGCCAGGCAATTTAATTTGTATAGCACACTATCAACAGCAGGGTAATTCAAGCAGTATCGCTTCCTGTGTAGGAACATCTACAGGCTAACCTTTGTGGTAAAGGTTACTACTATTTGTGACAAAACGGTGGGCATTTAGACTCTCCTGTTTATTTAAACTACAGGTCCTGCTCAAAAAATTAGCATATTGTGATAAAGTTCATTATTTTCCATAATGTAATGATAAAAATTAAACTTGCATATATTTTAAATTCATTGCACACCAACTGAAATATTTCAGATCTTTTATTGTTTTAAAACTGATGATTTTGGCATACAGCTCATGAAAACCCAAAATTCCTATCTCAAAAAATTAGCATATCATGAAAAGGTTCTCTAAACGAGCTATTAACCTAATCATCTGAATCAACTAATTAACTCTAAACACCTGCAAAAGATTCCTGAGGCTTTTAAAAACTCCCAGCCTGGTTCATTACTCAAAAGCGCAATCATGGGTAAGACTGCCGACCTGACTGCTGCCCAGAAGGCCATCATTGACACCCTCAAGCAAGAGAGTAAGACACAGAAAAAAATTTCTGAACGAATAGGCTGTTCCCAGAGTGCTGTATCAAGGCACCTCAGTGGGAAGTCTGTGGGAAGGAAAAAGTGTGGCAGAAAACGCTGCACAACGAGAAGAGGTGACCGGACCCTGAGGAAGATTGTGGAGAAGGACCGAGTCCAGACCTTGGGGGACCTGCAGAAGCAGTGGACTGAGTCTGGAGTAGAAACATCCAGAGCCACCGTGCACAGGCGTGTGCAGGAAATGGGCTACAGGTGCCGCATTCCCCAGGTCAAGCCACTTTTGAACCAGAAACAGCGGCAGAAGCGCCTGACCTGGGCTACAGAGAAGCAGCACTGGACTGTTGCTCAGTGGTCCAAAGTACTTGCATGTCATTCGGAAATCAAGGTGCCAGAGTCTGGAGGAAGACTGGGGAGTAGGAAATGCCAAAATGCCTGAAGTCCAGTGTCAAGTACCCACAGTCAGTGATGGTCTGGGGTGCCATGTCAGCTGTTGGTGTTGGTCCACTGTGTTTTATCAAGGGCAGGGTCAATGCAGCTAGCTATCAGGAGATTTTGGAGCACTTCATGCTTCCATCTGCTGAAAAGCTTTATGGAGATGAAGATTTCATTTTTCAGCACGACCTGGCACCTGCTCACAGTGCCAAAACCACTGGTAAATGGTTTACTGACCATGGTATTACTGTGCTCCATTGGCCTGCCAACTCTCCTGACCTGAACCCCATAGAGAATCTGTGGGATATTGTGAAGAGGAAGTTGAGAGACGCAAGACCCAACACTCTGGATGAGCTTAAGGCCGCTATCGAAGCATCCTGGGCCTCCATAACAACTCAGCAGTGCCACAGGCTGATTGCCTCCATGCCACGCCGCATTGAAGCAGTCATTTCTGCAAAAGGATTCCCGACCAAGTATTGAGTGCATAACTGAACATAATTATTTGAAGGTTGACTTTTTTTGTATTAAAAACACTTTTCTTTTATTGGTTGGATGAAATATGATAATCTTTTGAGATAGGAATTCTGGATTTTCATGAGCTGTATGCCAAAATCATCAGTTTTAAAACAATAAAAGACCTGAAATATTTCAGTTGGTGTGCAAAGAATCTAAAATATATGAACGTTTAATTTTTATCATTACATTATGGAAAATAATTAACTTTATCACAATATGCAAATTTTTTTAGAAGGACCTGTACATTAAAATAAAAGGAACTTTCATGATGATATTAAATGTTTAGGCTAGATATAGGTATTTTTCCCCCTTTCTTCTCTGTAACATACAAGTCTTGCCAAGGATTCTCAATTGGAGCTTAGTACACAAGCTCCTCTAGTCTGACTTTGACTAGGCCAGTCTAACCCAGGAATATGCTATCATGTAAACCCTTTATAAAATATATACCAGATTTAAATATACAATATGCTAGCATCGTACAAATGCACCCACATTGTTACATAAAGACAGATGGTCTGAATCTGATTTTATTTATCTGTACTTCAGGCATGTGTCATCATGTGACAGGATTACTGTATGTCCTGTAACAAAATCAACGAAATAGTCAAATCTCAATCCTGCAAACAAGAACAATAGAATGTTGTCTGTTTTAGTGGAAATCACTTTAATGTCATGGGTATGCTACTTTTTAAATAAAAATAAATTTAAAAAGTACATTTCCAGCAACTAAGATATTTAAAAATTTTGCTCGGTGAATTTTTTTTCTCTCATTTTGAAAGGTTCTTTCTCACATGGTCAAGTCAGTTTTAGTTATGGCAGTGAGAACAGGCTCTAACACTGGTTTCCTAGGCTTTCTTGTCCACAACAGGGCCAGAACCACCTCACGGAAATTCTGATGGGAACAGTAGATAAGAGGGTTCAGACAGCAGTCCAGGTATGACATCACTGAGGACAGCGTCCTCAACCAATCAGGGGCTGGAGTCAGGTCAATACTACCCAATAGGATTAGCTAAATGGTGAATGGAGAACAAAAAGGCAGAAACAGGAGTTAAACAAAAGTTTCACAAATAATCTTCTACAGTGAAGACAGCAGTGGGGTTGGTTCCTTTTTTTTTGTGCTATTAACACTTCATATCAGTAGATAAATATGCTTTTTGTGCTTACCTCAGACACAAAAAAGGGAGTGTAGCAGATGACGTAAGAAGCAACTAACAGAGGGGCCACCTCGGACAGATCTGCTTCTTCATCACTGTGACAAACAAGAAACAAAGAAATGAAGATTCACATAACCCTTCATAAGACTGTTTACTGTGCATTAATCACTGACTTACCTTCAGTGATTTATCAGGAATAGTTGAGGGAGAGTTGGAATTGTTTGAGAGCTTCTATGAACACTAATTTTCAAGTCTTGCTACAGATTTGACATTGTATTAAGGCCTGGACTTTGACCGGGCAACATCAATATGCTCTGTCTGTATGTTTAGGGTCATTGTTCTTTTGAAAGGTGAACCTATGTTTCAAGTATTTTGCAGACTCTAGTATTTTAGCTCTGTCCATTGTTGGGATCCATTTTCCACAAATTAAATTAACAGACGGCATTTCCCAGCATTCCTAGCTGTTACTCCAACACATTTCCGTTGGTCAGTGGCCAACGATGACATCACTAAGTTTATAAAAGGAGGCAGCAATAAGCGCCACCCTGTCTTTACATGCTGCTCTGACGGCGGCAAGAGAATGCTCTTCACTGGTGAATTCCCCTCATTTCTGACCTTCTGGGCGGAAAAGAAATCCCTTTAAAATCTTCGAAGTGCCACCGTCTACCTGGGTGACAGCAAAACTGTTCCAAGACAGTTCTTTAAGATGGCCCCAGCCATCTGTGACGTCGATCCGCAGCCTTCCCGCCTGCAACTGGAACCGTTGCTCAGGTTCTGTTCCCCTCGTTTGCCCAACTACGTACACATTTTGCTCCGCTGTTTGTGGACTGGACCTCCCTCAACGCAAAGTAGGACTGAACTGGTTGTTAAATCTAATTTTGTGTCTAGGTAGATAAATAGGGAAAATATAGGTCAAAACGAGTTAGATCTCGTTCATTGCTGATTGAAGTATTTTAAGGCGCTGAAACTGTTTGCTCATTAGCATTGTCATATGCATAAGTTTGTGAGCTGTTTTATTTGCTGTGTGTATTAAACAGTTTCTTTTATCCTGAGCGGATCCCATTCTCTCTCTTTCTCTCTAATTATATTTTGCGCAGCATTTCTTGTTCTGTCTGACTGGCTGGCTGGGCCTGTTAGCCAAAAGCTGACTCCATTGTCCCTAGTTCTTGTTCTGTGCCCTGCCCACGCAGTGGAGCCAGCACAGGCCCTGTTGCTCGGGTGGTGTTTAGGGTGATTGGCAGCATTAGGTTCATTCCCCAAAAAGTGCTTTACATCCGGTAAGGTAGTGCTTTTTAGTCCGGTAGACCAAAATGGTAAAATTGTTTTTGTTTATTTTTAATTTTATTTTTTATTAGCTGGTGCAGTTCTTTTTTATGCTGCACTTTGTCAAACCGAATCTTTTGAACAACATTTTTAACCCTTCATCTGTGGTGTCGCTGACAAATACTGTTAGGAGAGGGGGTTGTTTTTTGTTTTTTTATTTTGCATTTGGTCTTCTGTTATTGTTGCTTAATTATTCTTTTTCTTAGATCAGTTACTTTTTTATTCACTTCTGATTAGATTGTTCAACTGCTGTCTATTCCTTCCTCTGTTTACTAATAATATTATGTTTGTTCCTTCTAGTTTCTCTCTCTCTCAGCCTGCCAGTAGCCTGCGCTCCCCTTTTAACCTGATCCATATTTTCTAATTACTTCTGCCTGTTCCCTCTCTCAGCTGCTACCACTCTTCTCTGATTACCTCTTCTGACTTAATTGCCATTTCCACCTCTCCCTCAGTACATAAGCTTGTTGAATTCTTCAATTGCTCTATTTGCTCCTCCTGTGTATTGGTTCCCTGTAATGTGCCTATTATCAGCCCAGCCATATCCTCTGTAAGTTTATCTTAAATTTTATTGAAGACCATTTACATTACATATTGCTTCACCGTGGCTGCTTTTGGGTCTAACCACCAATCTTGAACTATGACAGAAGAATCCAGCTACCAAGTCTCAGCAGGCTTTGTGTAAAGTGAGGCATTAAACAAGTTAAGAATTATGTTGACAATGTGGCTAAGCACTGTTTCCCAGAGAAGTGTCTTAGGGGGGCAGCCTTGTGCAGATTAATGCGTCATAGATGGGGTTCGCTCCTTCCTTCTCTGGGCCAAGTGGAACTTTTAGAGGAGGTGGAGTCGGACCATCGTGCGGCTTTGGCCCAGATATTTGATGAGCCACCACCTCTGCCACATCTTCCAGTCTTCAGCCCTGTGCCTCCTTACGTTCCTCCTGTTGTTTCCTTCTTGCCTCAATCTCCTGTGGGCTCTTCTTCACGAAGACCATAAAGACGTCTCCACCCCTCCTTTGCAGCAGCAGAAGCTCCTGCAGTTGATATCCAGCCAGCCAGCCAGCACCAGCCCAGCCGCTTGTTGCTGTTCCTGCAGGGCTCCTCCATGGGCCCCAGGTAGCTACACCACCTGCAGCCGCTGAAGTCTACACAACAGCTGCTGCACCCACTGAGTCCAGACCTACAACTGTTTTGAGTCTGGGATCATCAGAAGGGGTTGAGGACAACCCATCTTCAGAGACCGACCTTGAGTACCTCTGAGGGTTCAGACGGCTGCCACGCTTTTCTCCAGATCTCCTCCTTGGGTTCCTTCAGCCACTACAACAAACAGTAGTGCTTCACCCAGCTCCCGGCCACCAGACTCCTAAGTAGGTCCTTCCATCCCATAGAATCCCTCAGTGTTTTCCGACGTCCACCACACCATTCTCCAAAGTTTCTTTGAGGCCTTCAGTAGCTTCCACACCATTCCCCTGAGTTCCCTCCGTGCTTTTCATCCATCAGAGCTCTTCTGTGAGATCCAACTGCTGCCATGCCAGTCTGCAGAGCACCTCAGTGGATTTCAGTCTGCGGTTTTTCTTCGTGGGTTTCACCCCACAGACTCTCTCCATGGATCACCAGCACCTTATCGTGGGTCCAAGTCCGCAGAGTCCTAGTACCCAAGCAACAACTCTGGGATCTCAAGGCGTACAGACCTGATGCCGCATTGTGGTTATTAGTCTCCTTGCTGGCCTCCAAGATGGCTCTTTGGGTGCTGTCGGCCTCTAGAGATTCAGCTGGTCCATAGCTACCAACCTCAACACCACTTAAACCATAAACTCTCTGATGTGCTATTCAATCGGCCTCCATGGTCCCTGCGCCACCACAGCGACCTTCCAGTTCCTTCGTTGGCGGTCTGCAGCCTCCATCACTCAGTGCCGCCAGCCTGCAGCCTCACCGCGCTGCAGGCCTCCAGGGGTTCCATGCCCCAGACGTCACATGGCCACTGCAGTTTCCTGTGTGTTCCCCGGCCACATGGCCAGCCTCCGGAGACTCAGATGCTTTGCCCCAAGGTTCCGCTGGGTTCTTCGTCATTTCCCCTTTTCCTTAGTGCATAACCTCCTTGTTCTTCTTCATTCCTCGCCAGATTCTTCCATTGCTTTCGTTGCTCTATTGCTTCTCCTTGCATTCTTCTTCCTTACATTCTATCTATTCTCAGTCCTGCCATATCCTCTGTAAGTTTGTTTAATTTAATTAAAGACTGTTTACATTTTATATTGCCTCACTGCATTTGCATCTGGGTCCAACCACAACCTCAAACTATGACAAATACATTGCAGTAATGAGCTTAGAATGAGCAGAGAACTAGGCAGAGTTATTGTTGTGAGGTTGTTTTGGTTGTATTTACCCAGAATGCCCTGAACTAAAGTCTGCTTCCTGCTTTCGGAGTGTCCTCCACCTCCCCAAATGACCAGGACTTTTGGGGCAAACGAACTAGAATTCAATTAAAGTGGACTAAACAGGACTGGTGTGAATGCACCGAAAGTTACGGGACAGTAACTCTTGAGGACTAGAGTTGGAGACCCCTGCTTTGAGCAAAGTTGAGCCAGCAAGGCATACTCTGCAGTTTTATACTGAAACTATAGATTTGAGACTGAGATTGTGACACAAGGTGTAAATCCGCAATCGAACTCTGATGCTGACCAAAAAAGCAAACTCTGGTCCACCTAAAAACCTAGGTCTTGATTGAAATGAACCCTGGTGCGGTTTGATTATATATGTGAATCCTAAGTGCACCGGGAACGCTCAAAAAGCAGGAAACGGACAATAGTGCAGGGCAGATAAAATAAAAACAGCCACATAACAACAGCTCTGCCTCGTTGTTTGCTCATTCTGAGCTCAATGCTGCAACGTTTTTGTCTGACACATTTGCCAAAGACAACAGAGCAATCCAAAAACTGTTCAAATATGATGCAACTCCACGTTTGTTTACATTTCACGGAACAGGAAATGCCCTTGTGTTCATTGCTTCTTGGTGCAGTGCTACCACAGCCGAGGAGGAAGACATGTTGCTCAAAAGCTTTGGTTTGTTTGACAAAGAGCAGTGTAAATGCAAACCACAAAATCTAAAAAAGTAACAATGTTATAATTTTGGTACCCAATCGAACCAAGTCTACTGGACTATCAGGTGTGAATGCACCCTAAGTCTCATCTGGCCAAAGCACCCTCTTTCATATGTGTTGTCAGTTTAGGTGAATGGTTTGCAGTTGTTCAATAGAACAGCTGCATTTAAAATTAGAATAATCAACACACAGATGGACTCTAATAACTAATTAGCTGATTTTGGAGGGTCACTGGTTTCCACTGGATTTTTTTTTTCGAAGTAAAGGGAGTTGTATACATTTTACACCACACTTTTTTGTTTCATTGTTTTTTTTTTGTTTATGTTGATACTAATGTATTATTCCCTTCCACTTCACAATCATTAACCAGTTTGTGTTGGTCTATCACAGTCCTTGAGATGTGGTGTGCTGCAACTTTTAGATGTGTCTCTGCTTATGAGAGTCAAATAATAAAGTATGGCAGGACTCTGAAAAACTTGACTGCATTCTGAGGAGGTATTTCAACTTTTTGATTCAGGTGTGTTTGTCCAGGGACACATCTAAAGTTTCAGGACAACACCCCTCGAGGACTGGAGTTGCAGATCCCTTAGCTATCATGTAAGATTGTAATAAAAAGCACTTTGTGGTTGTAAAGTTGCAAAATATTTTTTTAATTTAAGGTGCAACAACACTTTTGTTCTATCTGCACAGTTGTAGGATGCAATCAAAATAAATCTCCTTAGAAGGCACGACAATTGACTATATATGTTTTATGATAGAGAAGCAAGCAATGATGCAAGCAGTGGGTACTAAGTCAGGCATTTGTTGATTCTTTTGCCACGGTTTTCATTTTTATTTTGCTTCTACATAAAGTTTTGTCCAGGTCCTTTTTTTAAATGGCTACCTATGCTGTGACTCGTCATGGTGAAACACTATCCACATGTAGCTGTTGCTGTATGAATGTCCTTCTCTCGTGCTGTTGTAATGTAAGATAAAGCCATTAACTGTAAACCTTCCTGATGATGTTGTGTCACTTTGTTCACCTGGTGTACCTGTTGCTGGAGCAACAGCTGGCAGCATTCCTTACGGAGCAGATTAACATGAGGAGGAAAGGAAGGAAGATGCAGATGGAAAAAGCACAGAGGCTGTATGTCATCATGTCTGAGTAGCTACCCTCCCAGAAAACAGCACACAGCATCTCTGCAGGATCATATCTGAAAGTGCACATAAATATTTCAATATATAAAGCAGCAATACCTAACATTTCTGAGCCAACTATTGTACGTACCTAACCCAGTCATAGATGACAGGGATGCTCCCAAACATCACCCCCATTACCCAAGAAGCCAAACAGGCTGCTCCTATGAAACCAAACAGAGCACCTCTTGTGGACAGCATGCCGATCAGACGCTGGGCACTGAGAATAGCTGTAAAATAAACAAAGTTTAGTTAAATAAAATATTTTTAGTCACAGGTTAGATACTAAAATTTGCTCTGTAAAAGTATGGTACAAAGGAGGTACACTCTGGGTAAAGACCCACAGCGGATTCACCCTGACCTTATTAAAATGGAAAAAGGAACAGTTTAGCGAGGTGATGTGGCAATAATCAAACAATTCCACCATTCTAAAAATGTGAAGATTATTATTGTGAAGTGGAAAACACCTAAAACGGCTTCTAGTCATCCCAGGGGTGACCACCTGCACAAACTCAACCACAATGTAAGACTGAGCAACAAGATACAAAACCCAAAAGCTTTATCTCAGTCTTCATATTAATAGCTACATTTCAAAAACAACAACAGCTTTGATTTGCAAACTTGTTTCAGAATTAACCACAAGGCTTCTTGAAAAATGTCATATGAATAAACCATTTCAACAAAACACAGAATATCAGTGCTAAAATCTTATGACAACTGTCAAGCATGGTGGTGGGAGAGTTAGGATATTGGCTTGCTTTAAGGCTACAGGACCTGGGTACTTTCAAATCATTGAGTTGACCATGAACTTCTCTGTATTCCAGAGTCAAATGTGAGGCCATCAGTCAGATAACTAAACCTTGGCTCAAACTGGGTCATCAACAGGACAATGCTGCTAAACACAGCAGATGATCTAAAAAAGAAAAATGGTTAAAAATAGAAAGAAAAGAAAAGTCCAGACCTCAGCTTGGCTAACGTCATATGGTAGCACCTTAAGAGAGTTGTGCATTACCAAATGTCAGAAAACCTCAATGAACTGAAGCAATATTGGAAAGAAGAGCAGACAAAAATATTTTCATTTCAATGTGAGAGATTGGAGAAAATAGCTCATTCCAATCATTGTTACTAAAGGTAGTTCTGTAACTACGGTGTGTACCTGATTTTGTTATGTTTTTCTTGTGTGTGTTATTTTCTTATACTTGGAAGTTAATGTATATTTAGAGAATCATCATGATAAAGATCTGATTATTTATTATGCCCTGATACATCAAGCTCTAGAGCTGAAAATAAATGTTTTTTTTATTGATAAATTGAAAGACATAAAAGTTCTGTTATTCCTTTGCATTTAAGTCTTGTTAAGAGAATGATCACAGTTCAGACATTCAAAGATGATAAACTGCATACTTTAACTGTAGTAAATGCTAAATCAAGCTACAGAACTTTTACCTTTCTCACATCTGGAACCAGTCTATACATTCTCCTCTCTGACATCAACTAGGCGTTTCTAGCCACACAACTGTCCTTTCTAAAAGTTTTATTTATTTGTGTCTGTAAATGTTTTTTATTTGCGTTAACAAGCAGTTAAACAAGTGTTGCTAAAAAAGTGACTGGTGAATGGATACAAACTTATGAAACAGGGAATGAACGTTTTGTCTTTAGATTAAGGAAGGCACAAATATGATTCTAAAATGAGATATTTAAATAAATAAAATAAAAAGAATTTTAATAAAAAATAGATATTTTTCTCAATATTCATCTCCCTAAATCATCAAAATTCTGCCCTAGAAAATAAACAGATATGATGTGATAAACAACTGATTAACAGTAGATGAACTGGAAATGCTCAGACTTTTTTATTGGTTTTGTGTAGTATTCTATTATTCGGAGAAACTGAACTGTGGACTTCCATTAGCCGTATGCAGAAATCATCTAAAATATACAGAAATATATCCCCCTGTGTGTAATGAATGTAAATAATATTATTATATACTGTAATAATAACTTTTATTATAATAATACGCTTTTGCTGGACTGCAATAATCTGAAGCAGGTTTGTTATAAGACATTCAGGGTAGTGTGCCTTGAGGACCAGGGTTGGGAAACACTGCTGTAGAGTACCTATACTGCCAATGGATGAGGAGATAAAGGCAAACTTGAGCAGGCTGACGACTTCACACCATGGGGACCTCTGTCCTCCTGTCAGAGCAGCCATCATGGAGCCAGATGTGATCAGAAGTGAACAGCCTGGACAAAAAAATCATTTTAATAAAAAGATTTCCGTCTAATACAGTCAAACAGCATGGAAAAATGCAGATTGACGAAAGAGATACAGAGGGGTAAAAAAGTATTTAGCAGCCACCAATTGTGCAAGTTTTACCACTTAAAAAGATGAGAGAAGTCTGCAATTTTCATCGTAGGTACACTTCAACTGTAAGAGACAGAATGTGGAAAAATATTCCAGGAAATCACATTGTATGACTTTTAAAGAATTAATTTGGATGATGGTGCAGAAACTAAGAATTTGGTCAGTATAAAAAATTCCCCTCAATACTTGGTTGGCAATGACAGAGGTCAAACATTTCCTATATGTCTTCACCAGGTTAGCACACACTGTAGCTGGTATTTTGGCCCATTCTTTTCATGCAGATCTTCTCTAGAGAACATCTCTGTAAAGTTCTGGGGCTGTCACTGGGCAACACAGACTTTCAACTTTCCTTAATGTGGATCAGACGCTCAGTCGCCTTTGCAGAAAAGAAGCCCCAACGCATGATGCTTCCACCCCCATGCTTCACAGTGGGTATGGTGTTCTTGGGATGCAACTCAGGATTCTTCATTCTCCAAACACGGAGAGTGGCGTTTATGCCAAAGAGTTTTATTTTGGCCTAAACTGACCATATGACATTCTCCCAGTCCTCCTCTGGATCATCCAGATGGTCTCTGGCAAACTTTAGATTGGCCTGGACATGTCCTGATTTAAGCAGGGGGGCTGCAGGATTGTAATCCATGACGATGTAATGTGTTACTAATAATGATCTTTGTTATTGTGGTCCCAGCTCCCTTTGGGTCATTGACCAGTTCCCCCTGTGTAGTTCTGGGCTGTTTCCTCATTGTTCTCAAGATCATGTGTACCCCATGAGGTGGGATCTTACATGGAGCCCCAGGTCGAGGGAGATTGTCATTGATCCATTTTCTATTAATTGGTCCAAAAGTTGATCTCTTCTCACCACACTGTTAGCCTATTGTAGATAGACTCACAACCAATCTTGTGCTGGTGTACAATCATGTCCCTGTTTGAAGGTGTGGACAGGTGTCTTTTATACAGATAACGAGTTCAAACAGGTGCCATCAATACAGGTAACGAGTGGAGGATAGAAGAGAATCTTAAACAAGAAGTAACAGGTCTGTGATAGCCAGAATTTTTGTTTGTTTGTAGATGCTGAATACTTATTTTCTGCACCGTTATACAAATAAATTCTGTAAAAATCATACTAGGTAATATCCTGGAATATTTTTTACATTCTGTTACAGTTGACGGGTACCTATGATAAAATATTTCAGACCCCTCTCATGTTTTTAAGGGGGGCAACTTGCACAATCGATGGCTGCTAAATACTGTTTTCCCCCACTGTAAGTGTACTGGCAAAGTCAACTGACATACACATGGTTACACTGGAAATAGTGGAAGTGGTACCTAGATCTGAGATGGTGAGGCTGATGAATGGAAGCCAGTAACGGCAGCAGAACTGATCCCTGCACTGAAAATGACAAAACAAGAGGTGAGGTGATCAAATAGGCTCAGACAACAATTTTATTTTCTGCCACATTTTTAAATAAAATGTGTAAAATCATTCTTATGCCAGGGGTAAAATAGACTAGATTAGAACAGAACATAATAGAATTGAATAGAATATATATCTTGTTGTCCTATGATGGGAAACTTCAAGTGAAGCAGCAAGTTACAGGTAAATGGAAGCAAACATATTCAAAACTATTAAGGGTACATTGTAAACAATATGAACACGACGATCACTATAACTATACATATATTTAGATCAAACAATACATGTGGAAGACATCAAGAAAATTGAATATTTAGAAGTGAGAGAATTTCATGACTGGACTTATTGCACAGGAATTTTGTCAAGGTACCATATTGGAATTCACTCAACTCCATAGAGGGACCTATTCTTTTTCAAATGTTTGTAGATTCAGTCTCTATGGCTTGGTGCAGGATTATGTACACCTGTGGCCATGAAAGTGTTTGGAACATCTGAATTCAATGATTTGGATGGGTGACCCAATGCTTTTGGCAACTTGGTATATGTGAAACCCTGTTGCTTTTGTATAAATTTCAGTGTCACGGTACAGTAAGGTTTTAAAAACATTTTCTTCCCTTACTTCTAACCTAACTCTAAACATCTCAGTGCACAGAGGAATAAAATCAGGCTCTGTTAGGGTATTTTAGTTTTTACGTGAGTCTTTTTTTTTGACTGATGAAAGTAAATGAAAAGAATAACTGATGTCTGGATCACTTGCAATTACGTCAGGGTACAATAGGCCATATATATTATTCAAGAGACTGAAAGCTGAAAATGTGTCAAAACATTCTTAACCACCTTACCATGACTTTGACGATCAAAATTAGACTGTTTCCCACAACTCCCATGACCATCTCTACACTTAACACAGCCACCAGGAGCCACTTCTCTTTTTCAGACCATCGCTTTTCAGGGAACACAGTCCCATTCAACCCCTCACTCACTGTAAAACACATAATAAAAAGCACTGCTGAGTTTGTTACGCACCACTTCAGCTTTCTTATCTGCTTGTATCTGCTAGAATTGATTAATACAATCCCACCAATATATTCACATACACTGACGAATGAGTAATAGATGCAACACATCAATGCCAGTAAACAGAGTACAGTTTTGAAAGTAATCTTCTAAAAAACTAATTATTCTGTAAAATGTTAAATACTAAGTCTACAAACATCAGCTGTAGATGGATATACTGAAAAGGTGATGCTTACTGGTCCAGTGAGCCTTCAGTCCTCAGCACCACTAAGCAAGTGATTCTGCTCACAGAGCTCAGAGCTCAAATGAAGGAGTCATCAGAAACCTTTTCAATTAAACTTCACATGCTCTATTTCACTTATGCAACACGGCTTGCCTACTCTTCATTTGTGCCTGTGAGTTTCTGTGAATATGCATCACTAATACTGTGTAAGCTGTGTAAGCTCCCTTTGTTGAATTTCAGCTGAAAGCAGTAAAAACAATTTCATCTCTGCCTTAAAACATTTGTGGTCCATTAAAAGAGACAACATTCAGACCATGAAGAAAGCTGTGGTTTATGTATCCTGCTCCAACCCAGTTACTGACATGACCAGAATTAAGGTGTTCTGGTTATTAAGATGGCTGAGGCAGCGCTTTAGCTTACCATTAGAACACCAGGTTCCTCTTGCCTCAGGAGTCTTAACACTGATCTGGGAATGACGTCACAACCAACTCAGTGTTGTTCTAGCTGCTCATCACAACACTGTCCAGAGGGATTTGTTAACTGTTTATCTATGGTAAGATCATATTCTTGATTGTCTAGATTTAACGGAAACATGGCTGAGTGCAGACGCCCCTGTTGTCCTTTCTGAGGCCTCCCCACCAAATTTTAACTTCTCCTTTTCCAGGAGGAGTAGCAAAGGTGGAGGCAGTACTGCTTTAGTAAGTTCATCAACACTTTCTGCCAAACTTGCTTTATTTGATCATTTTAGTACTTTTGAATATAATGCAACTGTTTTCAGCCCTCCTCAGATTTTATGTGTTTTCACAGTTTTTATCTATCCTGCACAACTCCTTTGAAATGACAATTTTAGCTGGTGATTTTAATCTGCGTGTGGATAGTCTTTTACATCCTTTATCAACAGATTTTTTTAATGTCCTGAATTATATGGATTTTAGTCAATATGTCACACAGCCGACTCACAAAAGAGGACACGCCCTGGACTTGGTCATCACATATGGCCGGTCCACCAGTGTGTCCTCTGTTGTTGACTTGGCTGTCTCTGATCACTACTGTGTGTTTTATAACATCACCGGTTTTATCCTGCGGGAGACCACTGTGAGAACTGTCAGGACACGTCATCTGACCCCTGAAGTGGCAACAGGTTTTCTTTAAGTTTTTGAAAAGATACCCCCTATTGCTTTATCTGCATCCTGTGATTTTATCGTCAATGATTTTAACAGTATTCTTCAGTCTGCACTCGACCTGCTTGCTCCACTGAAAGTTGCAACTACACACTTTGTATTTCAGGAAAAAACCCTCAAACGCTCTCTGAGAGGACTTTTCAGACCACATCAGAGGGAAGGTAGACACCATGAGATTTAATATTTTATCTTCTCAGTGTAACATTTTGTTTTAGACAAATCTGAGTGTGTGTTTTTACCAGAGGAAACGCTTGACAGTTTCGTACTGGTAGAAGCTGGGACTCTTGATAAAGTTTTCTCCTCAGTGAGGCCCACCACATGTCTTTCGGACCCAATTCCCACTTCATTTTTT
Source organism: Valencia hispanica (assembly GCA_963556495.2). Taxonomy (NCBI): domain Eukaryota; kingdom Metazoa; phylum Chordata; class Actinopteri; order Cyprinodontiformes; family Valenciidae; genus Valencia; species Valencia hispanica. The sequence goes on along the minus strand of OY747703.1, from coordinate 50,609,244 downwards.
AAGCAATTTTATGGATCTTTTACAGATGAGATATTAACCCTGATTAATTGTTCCCTTCAGATGGGGGTCTTACCTGCCACCTTTAAAGGGGCAGTGGTGAGGCCCCTGCTAAAGAAGAGCAATTTAGATTTTAATGATTTTACCACATTTCAACCAGTATCTATTTTTAAGTAAAATTTTAGAAAGGTTTGTTTTAATTCAACTTAATAATTGTATTAATGTACATAATGTCCTAGAGAAATTTCAGTCTGGTTTTAGGGTGAACAACAGCACCGAGACAGCCCTTTTGAAGATTTTAAATTATTTCAGATTAAATCATGATGCACAGAGGGTGACAGTGTTTGTTCTACTGTATTTAAGCGCTGCCTTTGATACAGTAGACCACATTATTCTTTTAACCTGTTTAAAACAGATTGGCCTCTCTGGTGCTGTTCACAAATGGCACACATCCTATCTCCCAGACAGGACTTTTATGGTAAGTTCAGATACCTACTCCTCTAAGGTCCACAAGATTACATGTGGTGTCCCCCAGGGTTCAATTTCAGGCCCAGTGCTTTTTAACCTTTATATGCTCCCTCTTTGCAGTGTCATCAGAAGACATGGAGTTAAATTTCACAGTTATGCTGATGATACATAGTTGTACATCTCCGTGTCTCTTGATGACACACAGCCAATGGATGCACTTTTTAACAGCATTTAGACATCAAATCCTGGATGGCAGAAAACTTTCCCCTGCTCAACTGAGACAAAACTGAACTTTTAGTCATCTGTCCTGAGGCTTAGAGACATAAAGTTTAACCAAAACTACAATCCCTGTCTTTTAATCCTTCTTTACAAGTGAGGAACCTGGGCATGATTTTTGATTCTGAGCTAACTTTTATCCCTCACATTAAAAACATTACTAAAATAGGTTTTTAGAGAACATTGCCAGAGTCTGCCCCATTCTCTCTTGGGCCAACACAGAGACACTGATGCATGCTTTTATCACTAGTAGAATTCATTAATGTAATGCCTTGCTCTCTGGTCATCCCAAAAAGAGTATCTCAGCTTTACAACTTCTACAAAATTCTGCAGCACGTGTCCTGACAAAGACCAGAAGGTGGGATAACTTTACACCTGGTTGGTGGCAAAATGAGGACGTAAATGAAGACAAACCTGATGATTTGGAAAAGCTTAATGGAAAAGAATTTTAATAAAACAAAAAAAGATAGTGGAAACTTACAACATAAGGCAACTGGTACACATAAGGTAACACAGGAGAGATGATCGATAATAGACGGAGGATCCAGTGGAGAAAATAGTTAAACAGAGAGCTCAAGTATACTGAGGAGATGTGAAGAGTAGTACAAAAACCAGAGGAGATAATCGAGGATGAAACAGATGCAGGTGGGAGAGAAAACCGGCAGAGGGAGATTAGGAATGAATAAAAGCTGGGAAGAGAAGCAGAATGGCAGGGGGAAATAAACACAACAGAGGGAATAGAGAAAGGGAAAAAAGGGAAAAACACTAAACAGAAAGAATCTAAGAACGATAATCCAAAATGCATAAAGATTACAGAAAACTGAAGCAGAAAAGTGAACTAAGAATGAAAACATCTAAGTAAATAAGAAATAACACAGAAGCACAAAAGAAACTTAAAGTTCAAACACCCACGGATTATGACATACTCAGAGGTCAGTTTCCAAGTTCCAAAATACTTTATTAAGATGGCCCAAAAGTCAGAACGCCTTGAAGTGACAAAAATGTATTCATGTGTACTTCTGACTGTTTGGTTTTCATGAAATTTGTTGCATATTGCACTCTGTTGCATTTTATAGACTGATTAATAAGTACAACTGATAGCAAATCACACTGGTCTTCCACCTTGCAGCTTAACATTGTTAAAGTGAGGTTCACATCCTTACCAAATTTAAATTCTGACAATAAAAATGTGGAACAATTTGATTCTTCAACCGATCCCTTAAGGTTTGCAGAGATCTTCTTTTTTAGTGTTCACAACCTGCTAGTGTCTGTGGTTAATATTGAAATAAGTGAGTTTTTTTGGGGTTCAACAAAAGAAACTTAATTCACAGCAGAATTAAAATTTCTATTACCTTCAGATCGGTAACACCTAGTTTCAGTGGCTCTATGATCGGACAACAATGTTTAAAATCAGCAGGGTCTCTGGTTTCACTTGACACCTTGTTAGTGGAGATTCCATGATGTGGTAAAGGAAGATGGACCAAAGTGAACCTTGGCTGCCTATTTTGTCGCTGTTAAAAAACTGAAATAATTGCTTGGGATTTCATTTGTGTTTGGTTTGAACCATCTCATGCAGTAGACTTATTCAATTTGATTAGTAAAAATTACTTGTGTAACAAGGGTTTTAAATATAACAAACACATTAACAGTTGCGAAGCACAAGTGCTGCGCAGAGTTGTAAATAAAGGGCAGTGAGAGAAGAAAAGCCTTCTTGTCTTTTGAGAGGAAGGGCAGCAAGGAGACTACTTATTTCCACAAAACACTTCAAGGACAGACAGATATTCTGTCGGGAGAACAATGATGGACATCAGGAGGTGCAAAGGTAGTTAAACTATCCTATTATAATTTAGAACCTCTGGAAAATCGTTTATCTGGAGAAGCGCCTTGATGAATCCAATGTAGTGTGTGAAGAATCCATGTGTGGGGTGGCTTCTTATCCAAGCACAAGACATGCTTACTTATAATTCTACAGTGTTCCATAAAAAACACAACTAAAAAACTGGATGCATTTGACAATGGTCACCATCAGGTGGGTTTTGGCCCAGAGGTTCACATCCAATAAAACAGAGAGAATTAAAAAATTATCCTAAGCTTCTGAAATATTTTTCTTATTCATCAGAAAACATTAACATAGAAGCCACAAACCACAACATATGTGTTTCCACCAAAACCATGGCTGTAACATGTGATATAGAGCAGAGCAGTGCAGCTACAACATGAAACTGTTAAATAACCATGTTTTAGTAGGCATGTTTTGTTCTTTTGCACTTATTTGAAGAAAGAGCTAAAACAAGTAATAATTTATTTTATTTTTCGATTTAGTCATGCTTCTGTTATGGAGGAAGAACAAAAAAATAAGCAGTCTGCTTTGGATGTGGATCCAAGGTAGCTCCTGTCTGTGACGGCTATCAGCACAGGGATCGGTACACATGTACTGAACAACAATCTGAGTAGGAGTGGTGAAACAAACCTGGTCATATACTGCTTTATAGCATTGGATTGGAATAATGGAATAATGAATTTTGGATTGGGTCGTTTGTGCAAACTGAAGTCAAATACAGTTATCCTTAGGTCAACCACCAGGGTGCGCCACTAGGCAAGGAGGAGGAACCTCCATTATTTTTGTATTCTGTGCTTCAACACAACTTGTTTTACAATTAATTACTAATCCAACAATAAATGTTATGGTCTATACAGCAGAAATTGTTTAGTCTCAACATTTACATCAGTCACTTCACATTCTCTATTCAATAGATAACACCGGGTTATCTAATCTTTAATTTTACATTGTAGTTTTGTAAACACATGCCAGAAATGATCAGAAAAGACTATTATAAGCAGTTGTTAAGAGAGAGAGGAGACGAGCTGAATGATGGCAGTCTGATGGCTAATTCCGGACTCAATAACTCTTTCAAAGATTGCCAATACTCAACCAGGTTGTGTATTGCAATCATCAACAACCTACTGAGCATGTAATAAGAAATATTAGAGCGGTACCTAAACACATTTTGCAAAGTGTTATCGTTTTAAACATTTAAAGACTAGTTGAGATGAGGGAGAGGACTATAAGTAGCAGAAGTCTTCAAGGTGGATGAGTTTAAGCATCTGGAGTCAACCATTCAGAACAAAAGACAGTGGACAAGAGAGGAGAGGAGGGAAGTGTAGGAAGGGTGGAGTGTATAACAAAATCATTGGATAGATTATGACAGAGGGGAGTTTTGCAAGATGCTAGTAAGATATGCTGTGATGTATGGTTTAGAGACTAGTGCACTAACAAAAAGACAGGCTGTGGAAGTGGAGCTGAGAAAGTTTTGATCTTCAGATTCTCATTGTGAGAGACTAAAACGGGCAGGGTTAGAAATGGGGATAGTAGAATTGCTTAAGTTGAGTAATTTGGAGACAGAGATAGAGAGGTAAATCTGAAAATCATGGAGGCGTGAATCTGCTGAACAAGTTTAATAAATGTCTGCTTTAGTAAAAACTTTAATACAACTGTTCAACTAAGGCAGATATTTCTCTGGTCTTTCACAATAAGGACCTGAAACATAAGCCTACATAAACATGAATGCTACATGTTAAACTAAATTTTAAAAAAAATTAAAGTAGTTCACAGCTCGTAAAAACACGACATTCTAAACTTTGTAATTAAAGAAGAGGAAGCAGAAATGTATTTATTTATAGAAATGTGCCAGTTTCATACAGCCGTCCAGTAGATGGCGCTAGAGAAATCAAAGTGAGTAGCAGCTGCCCTGGTCATGTTGTGTAACTTCCGGTGTTCGCTGTCTCTCCTCTTGTAGCTAGTTGTCACATTTTGGTAAGTTAGAGATGCTGATATGGTATTAAATGTTCTTTAAAGTCATTGTTCGCAGTGTTAAACCGCGATTTTAGCTCTTAGTTGACGGGGGTGGTGATACTTTTATTCCTCATTTTGTTTTTAGCGACCTTTTATTCAGACGTCCTTGACAGCGGTAGTTGCACCGGCGCCGACATTTCTCGGTTTATTCACAGAGAAATATGTAGTTGAGATGGAGAAAGCTGGGCTCTGTCAATGTTTAGTGTTTAGTGTTGTGGACACATGAGTCACCATTAGACTTAATTAGACTATTTAATTGTCGGCCTGGTCAACGTGAAGAATAGTGTAGAAGTAGATATGTTTTACAGTAAACATTCCTGCTCCATTGTAGAAAATAGACCATCTACAGAGAATGGTCAAATTAAACTCTGTAGAGAATATAATTTACCAAACATTTACATCGGTTCTTTCTATTACATAGTAGAAATGTGTTGACTGCTAAGGTTTCAAAGATCTATTGTCTGCTTGTTCAAATTATAGGACTTGATCATGTTGATTTAATAAATGTACTAATCTGTAACCAGCTGTGTACTAGGATGGTTCAGTGCTGTGAAACATAATCTTTTTTCTTTTTTTGTTGCATTTAAAACAACCACGAAGGCTAAAATCCAGGAAGTTTAGAATTTACTGAAACATTCAGTAATTAGGTTGAGCTATAATGATATTTTCATTTTATATGCAAAAAAGGTTTAAAGCCTTTTTATCCCCTTGTTGGTTGGTGTTCACTGTCAAATTTTACCCCTGTTCTTATTTCTCTTAAAGGTACAGTGCGATTAATGTAGGTATTTTGTAAACATTCAGCACACAAAGACTAAACTAAATTTTTTTTATTTTTTTTGCTCATTCCATTCATCTTTTATTATCACAGTGTTTCCACCACCAGCTATAGCATCTTGGTAATTAAGCTCTCTCTCATAAAAGGCAGTAAAAGTCCATTTATCTGCCCTAATTATGCTATTATGAGATGTTACACACATTGAAATGATGACAAAAGTGAGTCGATATATGATGCTTCTCTCATGGGAAAATTATACCATGACTGGAGGACTTTGATAACATTTTGTGCATCCTCCACAACAATGCAAGTCCGCTATCGAACGTCTTCATGCTTTAGTTAAGTCTGTTTTTACTTGGAAGCGTCTTAAAAGTTGCAGAGACTAGAAGTTATTCTTTCAAACCCAACTCTCACCCTTGGACTGTTAATCGCTCGCCGTCCCGTTGTCTTTTTCTTTGATAATTCGGCATGTTGGACACATGGCAGGTAGTATGACTGAGTCTGCCTCGCTGTTTGCTTACAGTTGCAGTTTTATTCACTGTAAACACTTGCTTGATGGTAGCCCTTAATAATGAGTAGTCAAACCTTTATGTTTCAGTTAACGTCTGTGAGTTTGGGATCGTGCAGAGAGTTTAGTGCAAGCTGTGCAAAGACAACACCGCGTTCGTACCACATCCACCCTGGGTAGCACAAGATCCAAGATGATCCCTCACGGCAGAAACAATGCTCCTATTAGTGGATTCTCAACCTTAGTCTCTCCGTTACTGACTGACCTTGTTGTGATTCCCTGACAAAGACCGTGTATTTGGTTGTAACCAGTCGGGATTTTCTAAAACTGATTTTTTTCGATTGGTTTGCAGTGGGGATCTTCTTACTGTTTGACTGCTTTCTTGAAGGTTTAGCATCCTCACATGCAAGGCACATGAAGTTAAAAGAATGTCAAAACTTCAAAGTTGTCGTAGAGTAGCTTTTGCATTGGTAGAAGTGAACCTACAGGAGACTGTGTAATGGAACATTCCACTAATTGTAATCTAAGATACTATAATAGTGCTTTAATGTATTCATTCTCTGGTGTCTGCTTCCAGCTTTAAAGTCCTGATGGCTGCAACCTTTCGTTATCTATACTCCGTCTCAAGGACAGGTAAGAGTTCTCCTCTTATTATGAAGCTGATAAACAGAAAACTTATTTAATTATTTTGTTCATTTATTCATAGGCACTTTGGCAGCTGCCCAAGTGAGGTCCTTCAGTGTGTCTGTACAAAGGAATGGATTCAGTAAGTACTAATTCAGCACCAGCTGCACCATTAAACACATTTTCAGACATGGATCCTGACTAGGGGTGTGCGAATTCAATTCTTTTGGTGTGTAATGTGTCAAATCGAAAGTGACTAATACGTTTTCAAAATTGATTGTTTTCTATAATAATTAAATGACAGGAACAGAAAAGTCAGACGTGCCGCCCAGACCTTTTAGGGGACAGACCGGCGGAAACTGTATGGTGGTAGCTAGCGTTCAGCCATGTAGAAAGTCACGCGTTAGAACGTTTGCCTTCAAACCTGCTGAGTAAATTATGCGCGTCATGGCTGAAACGCTAGCTGCCATCATAATGTTTCCCCTGCTCCGTCCCCTAAAATGTCCAGTCGGCACGCCTGAGTTTTATGTTGCCGTCATTGAATTATTATCACACATAATCGATTTTGAACACTTAAATGCTATCGTTTTCGCACGTTTCACATCATAATTGCTTAAATTCTGAATCGGCACACCACTAGTCCTAACACACGTTACTTTATCATCTTTCCACACATTGTTTAGGACTCAAAGTGATGTCATGTGTTTATTTAATCCTCTCTTTAAAATCCTGATAGGTGCATAAATACAATCTTATTGTCTGCAGAGTATGTGAACGCCCAGGAGATCCCGACAGACATGAAGTCCATCACAGACCGAGCTGCGCAGACGCTGATGTGGACAGAACTCATCAGAGGTCAGCTCAGATCAGCCCATGATGTCGATTAAGGTCATCATTGTTGTAGAAAAAAGAGAGATCGTAATCAGTGATGCATCTTATATCTAAACAGATACACATTTCTCCATCTTCAAAAACCATTTAGTACTGATTTATATTTTTTCCAATAAATATTAATATAATAGCTCATCACCTGGTGAAAAGAGATTGATTGATATATCATCGGGTCATTATTTACCAGTTTATTAAAGATAGATTAATAAATAAGTGTTAGAAAATTATTTTTAAATTATTTCTAAATATAGATGGATAGATGCATGCTGTACTTCTTCCTCTTAAAAAGAAGTTTCCTTCTCACATGTGAATAATTTGGTTTCAGGTCTGGCCATGACAATGAGCTACCTGTTCAGAGAACCTGCCACCATTAACTACCCGTTCGAAAAGGGACCACTGTCACCGCGCTTCAGAGGGGAACACGCTCTGCGCAGGTTGGGACGTATTACCACGTCAATGATTTTCAAATATTGAGGAAAACACTAAAACACAGACGTATAGCGGAGAGCCATGGTCTTTTTAACATTTTAATCACTTTTGTCTCTGCCTAGTTTAGGTTTTATCAGTACAGTACAAACTTAAAACTTTTCTATCACTGGGATCAGATAAAATCAGAACTTGTCCCGTGCAGCTGCAACCTTAACAACCAAAGGAAAATCCTGTTTTGCTTGTTACACTTCTTAATTTAGTTGTTCCTGTTCTATTCCGGAAAAAAGTGTGTGTGCAGCTTAGCTGGAGTAGACGCTGTCATGAAAAACAAAGGTGTTGTAAGACCTATGTTTATTGATGTATTTTAACCAGATGTGGACTCTTAAAATAGCAGCAGCACTCTTGCTTAATTCTCTGTCATAATGTTTGGCAGGTACCCCTCAGGAGAGGAGCGCTGCATTGCCTGCAAACTTTGTGAAGCCATTTGCCCCGCCCAGGTAAGCGTGCACACAATGCCAGGCAGACTTGAGTAACAGTTCCAGTTGGCCCTTATTATTGGTCTCAGATATTTGTAGGAGTGCATTTCCTTTAAGTGCAGTCCAGTTTAAAAAAAAGTCACATGTTTCAGTGAGAGAGTATCGAAAGTAGTGCTCCCCCTCACATGTTCTAGTAAGTCAGTGGTTCCCAAACTATTTCTGCTGGGCCCCATTTTGGTTTATAAGAAAATTTTCACACACCCCAGCCCTCTCTCCAGTGTAATATTACTTGTTCATTAATTTGTTATTTTAATAAGTTTTACTGTGTAGTATTATATAACATTGCTTTCAGTACATATGTAATGCCTCTCTGTGAACAATTGGTTTAAAACATAAAGAACTCTAAGAGGAAAAAACTGTTGTAAAGGTTGTTTTGCAAAACTGAGGTCTTCAATCATCAACTTTTCAGTACCTGGTGTGAGCCTGCTGTGATGTCCCTTTATCTGCCAGGTGGAGGTGTGTGTTTGTGCCCTGCATCACTGAATTTGGTTCATTGAACCTTACATTCAGAAATATTTAAAATCTTGTTACAGTAAAATTTGTGGCCAAGATCACTGCCCTCTTCCTTCAAAAAGATGAAAATCTCATCTCGCAGTTTAAAGACCCTGGACAGCTCCTTCCCACATGACAGCCATCGGGACTCGCTGTGAAACAGAACAGCTGTCTGTCGGAGCCCATTTTCTCACGCAGTACTGCAAAATTTGGGGCTTTGACAGGTTGTTTTGATGTACTTGACTGCAGAAAACATCAATCATTACATCATTCAGCTTGGGACTCGGCTGTTTTTGCGTCAGTGCGTCGCGGTGTATAATGCAGCGCGTGCACTGCAATATTGGAGGAGACTCTCTTCTTGAACAGCCTAAGCCCTGCAGCCCTCGTAGTTTCCCAGCCATAGTGGTTGCCCCATCTATGCAGATCTCTACAAAGTCCCCATATGTCTGTTGACATCTCATAAACGAGCATATTGGAGAGGAGTAACTCATAGTTTGCTGGCCCCTGTTATGAATCATAGATGGAACCATGTCCATAGTACAGGGAAGTATGTAATCCTCCGCAGTTGTGTGCGTTTTTTTCACTCTTTGGCACCATGTACAAAACTTTATATGAGCTCAGTTATGCATTTGAAGGTGTTTGATGTAACAAAACTAAAGACATGCTTCATCATATTTTCTACTCTTTGGCCGGGAGGGAAGTTGGTTTAGAAGCTTATTTGGCAATGTTTTATCTTCTGCTTTGCGTTTATGTGGGAGCTTCGTCAAAAACCTGTCCATCATATTACTTTTTAATTTTTCTCCCTTCACACTGCGCCCCCCCTGCAATGACTCTACGCCCTCCACTTTGGGAACTATTGTATGACCTTTTGGAAGTTATTTTTTGATGCTAACACTGAAAGTTATGAAAAAGCTCCTGCAGGATTATATCAGATCTGTAAACATGATGGATGTAAACATCCTGATATGTTTCCACCACAACAAAAACTATAGAGGCAAAGAAAGGAGGAAGAAGCTGTTAGCCATCTCTGGTCAACCTGCCAGTAGAAATATGTTGTAGGTCGAAAGGAAATATTCCGATCAAAATGAAAACATGCCAGCAATATCAAGTAGATTAATCTGACTAGACTGACCATCAGCTGCCCTGTACTTTTTACATGAGGTCTTTACAGACGACAGTCATCTGTTACTCACCTCTTTCTGTAAATTCTGACAGTACTTGAATTGTATATATGAAAAAAAACCATGAGCATCAGTATGTATTGTCGTGACAGCACTGGGCAGCCGAGTCAGTGTTCTTCCACCTCATCTTGTTTCCAGGCCATCACCATTGAAGCAGAGACTCGCACGGATGGAAGCAGGAGGACAACTCGCTACGACATCGACATGACCAAGTGTATCTACTGTGGGTTCTGTCAGGAGGCGTGTCCTGTGGACGCCATCGTAGAGGTGTGTGCATGTTTGTGAACCCCTACCTCATTCATCTTTGCTCTTTGTTTGCCGAATGAAAAGTAAGATAAAAAATGGTATATTACACCCTAGAGGTGTAACAGTACATGTATTCATATTCAGATTTTTCAGTATGGCCCTGTCGGTTCGGCACGTGTGTACCGAAGAGCTGTGTTCTACCTGAACACATGTAGAATATTTATTTATTTTACCTTTATTTAACCAGAATTTTAAAAAACTCATTGAGATTAAAAAACGCAAAGAGTGTCTTGGGCCAGAGGCAGGTTGCGGCCTTGCCTTTATGTGCAGAACTCGGAGCGCAGAGCAACTTTAAATAGTGACACCACAACAAAACAGAAAGGACTCCCAGCTATCACTAAACTCCGCTGTTTGGGAACATTAATGGTTTCTCATGCAGCTACAAGGCAAATGGGGAGGGCCGGGGGGATCGCCACTGCATACAAAGTGCTGCCAAATGTCCACTAGAGTGTACTCCAGTTTTTGAGTTGCAAACTTTTCTACTTACACTGCACTGTCCCATCATGTGTGCAGTTATTTACAGACCAACTAAGATGAAAAAGGACTTTATTCACGAGTTTTCTGACACAGAAAACAATTTTTTTGACAGAATTTATGACTAAATTTGACAATGTACTAATCTGTGGTGATTTTAATATTCATGGTTACTGTAATTCTGACGAGTTGGCACATGATTTTAACAGCCTTTTACAGTCTTTTGATCTCACTCAGTCAGTTACTTGTCCCACACACCAACATGGTCACATGTTAGATTTAGTCATTTCTCATGGACTGCCAGTGTCAATAAATGAAGTAGTGGACATTTCCGTTACTGACCACTTTCTCATCTACTTTGAAGTGAATGTGGTTCTACCTGCATCCATGCCCTCTGCCCCTCAACGCTGTCATATTTTCACCTATTCTACAGTGGCAGACTTTGCTACAGCATTCTCTGACTAGGACTTTCCTTGTATGGTCCCTCTGACTTCGCCGTCATGCCCAGATGATTTCCTAGCTGCCCTCAATTCGGTTTGCTCTCAGATCCTGTACTCTGTTGCACCTTTAAGATCAAGCTCAACAACTGCACATCGGAGCCCTGGCTCAATGATACAACTACAGCTCTGCGGCGTCAGTTTAGACAGGCTGAGTGGAGATGGAGGATTAGAGCTGTAATCGGGCCTTAGAAGTTGGGCCCGACTCGGCCCGAGCCCGAAGAGTATATTTTCATTGACAGCTCATTGAAGCCCGAACCCGATTACAGCCCGACGTTATTCAAAAGTCACACATCAGGGTTTCCGCAAGAAAAAAATGGCACCAGACAACGTGACCGGGAGGTCTTCAATTTACTGGAGAAATTTTTGAAATTCCCGTCAAATAGTCCTATTATCTGAAGCTTAAAGTGATAAATAAGGCCCTGCCTATAAGAATAATATCAAAGCATGTCGATTTATAATCTTTTTTGTTTTTAACTTTGCAGCTTTATGAAATGAGTACCGTCAATTAGGCTATCTCACATGCATGACTTCTAAAATAAAGGCTATTGCACAAGCCTGCCCTCTTTAAACATGAACATAAAGAAACTGAAGGCCTACATATTATCAGATTAAATAATTTGCAAACAAAAACACATTCACCAACTGCTAACCTCCGTTTCACCTCCTCAGCATCCATTTTGCATCTTCTTCGCGCTAATGAGATGATCAGCTTACCGCTAAAACCCGAGCCCGGCCCGAGCTTGTGACAATGATAGAAATTAAGCCCGAACCCGACCCGGTTCGGGCAAAGATCTTCAGCTCTATGGAGGAAGGATAGGCTACAGGTGTCCTTAGGGATTCTCAGAGACAGGCTTTCCACCTACCAGAGGGCAGTAAAGGAAGCAAAAGTTCAAGATCTTTAAAATCTCTTATCTCTAACAATAGCCACCGCTCTCACATCTTGTTTAACACTATTAAATCAGTAATTATTTCTGGTCACTCTACTTTAAGTGATGTGTCAGAGAATGCTTGTAATTCTTTTCTCCACCATTTCATTGATGAGGTCTCACTTGCTAAACAGGCCATTCTGACAGTTCCTCCTTTCACTCCACTGATCTCTACTACGCCCTCCACTGATCTCTACTACGCCTGCCCCTGTGCACACTGTTCTGGGGAGTTTTGATCCAGTTACTCTCATAGACCTTAAAGCAGCTGTCCAGGAGCTCCAACTCCTCCCCAGGTCGCGCTATAAGAAGTGGGGTGATCGAGCATTTCTGTCCATGCCACAAAGCTTTGGACTGCTCTGTCACCTGTGCTGCGATCTATTAATGAACTGTCCATCTTTAAAACACAACTAAAGTTTCATTTATTCAGGCTTCTTAAATAAAGTTTCATAGTGATTGTTTGTTTTAGCATTTGTATGTTTTAATATTTTTTAACTGTGAAGCACCTTGTGCACCATTTGGCTGTTCATAAGACGCTTTACAAATAAATATTGATTGGCTGATTGAGTAGAAAAAGAAAGATGGACCGAACCAGAACTTTGTCAGCGAACGCAACTTTTAACAGGAATAAGGTTTAACACGCTATGCACTGAACTGAATGGCTCTGTGACCTGTAGCAATGTCCAGCTGAATCTAAACATCACTGATACTAGAGAAAAACCAGCTGACCTCCACATGGCTACCAGTAGCATCCAATCAGCCCAAACTCCTTATTTTGTATAAAAATGTAAGTTGGAGGAATCCCCGTTAATGAGAAGGGGTTTTCCAAGCAGCTGCCCATGATGCTTTAAAGTACAGCTGGGAGACTAGGCTGTCGAAATATCAAAACAACTCTAAAGTGATTTAAGCATGTTTTATTCTCAAATATGGTATTATTTAAACATTAACGTTGACTGTTTTCTAGCGATTATATTGTTTTCTACTCTGGCTATGTCTACTTGTACTAGTTTGTTTGTTTATTTAAAAAAAGAATCCAATTAAATCTCCAGTCAGTTCTATACTTTCAACTTTTTTAAGTTATAGAACATAACAAAATCAAATTAATTTCAGGCATTGAAATGAAGGAATTCAGGAAAATAAAGGTTATTTGTTTAATGCTGATCAAAGTGGGGGGAAAAAATCATATGCACATTTGTATTTATTTATTTTTAATAAAGTGCACCGAAAACGTACTGAACCGTGATTTTTGTGTACTGTTACACTTCTATTTACCACATAAGTGGTAGGAAGATATCAAATATGAAGGTTGTGGTTGTATCTACTGTTAAATGCACCAAAACTAATCAAATAAAAACAGACTTTTAGAATATATGTTTTAACCACAGTATTTAATGATGCTAGAGTCACAAGCTGAGCATTATTGGGCCTTTAAATATAGACCTCAGCTCATATGATCCTATGGTTTCGGATTAGGAGGGGCCGCTTCATACTCTGCTGCAAACCACTCCAGTGAAAGCTGGAGAGCACGGTCGGATGAAGCCAACAGAACCAGATCATTGGCAAAAAGCAGAGACCCGATCCTGAGGCCACCAAAACAGATCCCCCTCAACATCTCGGCTACGCTTAGAAATTCTGTCCATGAAGATTATGAAGAGAATCGATGACAAAGGGCAACCTTGGTGAAGTCCAACTTTCCAACTTACTGCCAGCAATGTGGACCAAGCTCTGACACTAATTGTACAGGGATCTACCAGCCCGTATAAAAGGGCCTGGTACCCTGTACTCCCAAAGTACCACACAGTCAAACGTCTATTCCGAGTCCACAAAACACATGTGAACTGGTTGGGCGAACTCCCATGCACCCTCCAGGACCCTGCCGAGGGCGTAGAGTTGGTCCAGGGTTCCACAGCCTAGACGAAAACCCCACTGTTTTTCCTGAATCCAAGGCTCGAATGTCCGTCGGACTCTCCTCTCCAGAACAACTAAGTAGACCATACCTTATTTGTGTATGAAAAGTGCTTTATAAATAAAGCTTGATTTGATTTGAGCAGGGGGAGCTTAAAGCCTGATTCCCCTGTAGTTGGAACACACCCTAAAAACTCAGTCTCAAATTTCATCATTGAAATTTAAGGCCTCAAAGTTTTAAAAAATGTCCTTGCTTGCTATTTTTTCTGCTCGCTGCACTCATTCATTCCCCATTTAGGATGCGTCATATCCGGTGACACCGGTGAACATCCAGGGAGTGGACATTGAGACGGTGGAGTCTTATAAGTACCTGGGTGCTCACCTGAAAAATAAACTGGACTGGAGCCACAACACTGTTGCTGTTTACAGGAAGGGTCAGAGCAGACTCTACCTGCTGAGAAGAGGTCTTTTGGAGTCCAGGGAGCACTCCTAAAGACCTTCTTTGACCCTGTGGTGGCATCAGCCATCTTATATGGTGTCGTATGTTGGAGCAGTAGTTTATCTACAGCTGAGAGGAAGAGGTTGGATAAGCTCATCAAGAAGGCCAGCTCTTCTACGGTGCCCCCTGGATCCAGTGCAGGGGGTGGGAGACAGAAGGACTATGGCCAAAATAACATCACTGCTGGATGGAGTCTCCCACCCCATGCATAAAGATCTTGCTGAGCTGCAGAGCTCCTTCAGTGACAGACTGCTGCATCCTAGGTGCATGAAGGAGCGTTTTTGCAGGTCCTTCCTCCCTGCAGCTGTTAGACTCTACAACCAGAGCTGCTCCCAAGAAACTCAATGTTTACACCCCTGCTGTAATTTGCACTGTTGGGCTCATTTAATTAACATTTCTGCAGCTACTATTTGCACATCTGTTTATATTCTGTTAACTGGTAAATAATACTTTAACTTTTATTGCACAACTACACATGCACATTCTGTAAATACTCTCATTTTATTAATTATTCCTACTCAGTTGCACATTCTAATCTGATTATGGCACTTTATTTTTAATAACTGCACAGTACTTTGGTTTTTGTAATTGTGTCCTTAGTCGCCTGTCTATCGCAGTATTCTATTCTATTGTATTGTATATCCAGGCTGCGGTGCGTTACACAAACAACTGAAAGTAGTTGTATTGGAGCAGATGGTGTGCTCCATGCTGGTTCTGCAGCTGTTGCAGCACAGCTTCTATCGGCCTACCTGCACCTCTGATGTACAAGCTCAGCCTAAACCAGCAGTCAAATCAAAGAATGATACATTACTGATTTTAAAATGAGCTGATGAAACTCCCCACTGCACAACTTTAGTGTTTCTTACCTGACACTTTGTCACTGGTTGCTACAAGATGCTCAAATAATCTCTGAGATCAGCAGCATAAATACAGAATATTTTATGTATTTCTGTGATGGAAACAATCAGAGCATCACACGGGAGGCGTCTCACTGATGCACACTTTCATCCAGTTTAGAGAATTTCCCCAAATGAGTCTGATCCCAAACACTGCAGTATTTACAACCAAGACAAGATGTCAGGCGGTGTGACTGGTCTAAAATATGAGCTACCGTGTTTGCCTGAGTCTCTGCAACTATATCCTTTATTGTATTTTGACCTGTAATTTCACATTTGAGCAGTAGTACCTGTTAGTTTGGATTCTTATTTATATGTGCTTTGGTGCTCAGGCTAAGAAAAAATGCTGCAGGAAGGCTTAAAAAATTCATGCTTCTTTTTTTGGGGGGGGGGGGGGGGTTCTAAAGAAGATTTTTGTCACCTAAAAAGACATATGTGTCTTCCTCAAGTTTGATGTTTTTATCTATTTCACCCGTACATTTCAATATGATATCCCTGGTTTAGGAACAGCAAAGGTTAATATTTTCAGATATAATCTTATTTTATTTTATTTTACTTTTGTTTCTTCACTTTTAATTTCTAAGCAATCAAAATAAATGAGCAGTTGAGTGGTAGTTCATATTTGAAAGTCATCCTAGCTGCATCTATTTAACATTAAGTGTAATTATCCAGGCAGTTGGATGCAACCCTGTTACTGAGACCTGCACTCCTCTCCTGCCCTTGTCCTTGCTTTCCTTTTAACCCAAATATTCTCCTTTCCCAGGGTCCTAACTTTGAGTTTTCCACTGAAACCCACGAAGAACTGCTCTACAACAAAGAGAAACTGCTAAACAATGGAGATAAATGGGAGGCTGAGATCGCTGCCAACATACAAGCCGATTACCTCTATCGATAGACGTCTCCCACACAGCACCGACATTACTGGGGAAGACATTAAACGTGACACATGTTGATTCTGTACATACTGTAAGAACTCAGCTTTGATGGATTAGCTTCAGGGTTGGATTCATTTTGCTGAAAGAACCTTTGTTGACAACAACCTTATTAAAACATTGACCTTTTAAGTTTATTCTCCTTTTGTCATAAATATTCTTTATGTTTCCACTTTAAGGCCCTGGTATTGTTCATTGTTCATATTTATTATGGTATTAGAATACCTCACTCTGTGTCCACAGACCTCACCAGTGTGTGTGGGAAGTCTTTCATGAACATCCGCACAATGTTAAGAAGTATCTGGTGCCTATTCTGCTTATTAAACAGGCATTTAAATGTAGACCTTTTCATCAGGAGGGTTATATTAATCGCCACACACAACTGGCTGATAAATGGTATCGTATTTTGCCAAGATGGCTCAATATTTGTGTTTATTAGGAAAACATCCACATACACTGACTGCAAACTAGTTTTTTCTACATTTCTTCACTTTCAGAAGTCATTGCTATTACTGAATGTCAACAGAACAATTTTCCAACTAGCTGCTTTATAGATTTTGGTTTGTACTTGGAGAAAATGCCTGCCAGCAGCTGAGACGCAACTCCCAGCTGGTAGAAGTTTGTTTTCTCTCTTGATTAAAAATCAAATAGCGTCATAAACTGAAAAGGAATAGTATTTAGACAGGACTTGTATGATTGAGGTAAACTACTATTGAGTTCACCCCACTGGATACTTCTACAGTCCCCTTGTGTTGGAAACCGAGGACAGATTCCAAAGTTAACATTTAATGCTGTGTGAATAAATTATTTCAGTGGATTTCACTGCAGACTTTTAGGGTCTAAATAATGTTTTCGCCTTGAAGCAAATAAAATTTAAACTTTAAATGAAACATTAAACGTGTTTTTTTCCCCATCTCTTTATGCAACTGGCAATAATTTTTGCATGTCAGGTTAGAACCCCAAACTTCATTGAATTGTGATTGGATTTCCATGTGGTAGATCAACGTGTAGTAGTGCATATGAGTGAAATTATGAGATTATACATTTGATTTGAGACATTTTTTTAATCTAAACTCAGTGAGGTGTTCATTTGTGTTCAGCCTTCTTGAACAATCCTTTGTAGAACAACATTTTGGAGCAAATTTTTAGATATAGTGACTGAAAGTCTTATCAGTTCTTTAGAAATTAGCTCAGGCTCAGTCAGGTTGGATGAAGAGTGTTTGAACAGGAAACCGTTTGAGATCAATGTTTTGAATGGGACATTGTTCCCCATGCATATGCATTAATACTATGACTGCATGTTTCACAATAACAATGGTTATGTGCATTGTTGGTCCTTCACCACAAATACCATTTAGTTGTTTCAAAAGTTGAGGTCTCCTCTGTTTAGAGCATCTTTAACATGTTTGCTGTCTTCCCTTTAGTGTCTTAAAAAATACCACTCGTTGGACTTCTTATGGCTTTCTTTCAGCAATGGGTTTCTTCTTGTCACTCCTCCATAAATCACATTTGTGTAAAGTGCATAGCCAAGAATTGTTTTGTTGACGGATTCTCCCACCTGAGCTGTGTATCTCTGCAGCTCCTCCAGAGTTACCACGGGCCTCTTGGCTGATTTTCTAATCGATGTTCTTGTTGCACAGCCTGTCAGTTTAGGTGGAAGGTCACTTCTTGGTAGGTCTGCAGTCGGTCTATCCTCTTTCCATTTTCAAATGATGACCAAATACTTATTTTCTGCACCATTTGTTACGACCCGGCTCGGGAAGGGGGAAGTAACATAAAACCCTGAAATTAAAATGGAGGAACAAATGTTAAATCAGAAAGAGCCACAAAATGAATATACAGAATGGAAAGGGTTTAACAAAATAGACTAAAGTACCAAAGGTTTTAAAACAAAACATGAGCCCCAAAGCAGCATGGTGACAAGCTGTTCCCCAACTGCAGGTGAAGCAGACTATCTTTTGAAGAGCAAGGGAGCCAATCAGCAGCTCCCAACTGGTTCATCACCCACAGCTGGCCCAGAGTGGTGAGGAAGCCACACTTTGGCTGGAGGAGCGTGGATGAGGGCAGTGCTTAATGGACAGAGGGGAGAGAAAACACAAACGTGAATAAAATAGGCTTATATAAAACACAAAAAGGCCCCTGTAAATACAGGTGGCCGTAACACCATTATATATATATAAATTCTTTAAAAGTCATACAATGTGCATTCCTCTATTTTTTTACATTCTTTCTCTCAGTTGAAGTGTACATATGATGAAAACTACAGACCTCTCATCTTTTTAAGTGGGACAACTTGCCCAGTGTATTAATTCTGTCATTTATTTGTGATGATTCGGTATGGAGGGCCAAAAGTGTCACAATTGAATAAATCAGTAAGTTGTTGAATAGGTGTCATGTAGAAATACATGATAAATAAATACAACCTAAGAAAACATTGCAGTGCAATCTATCAAATGCACAAATAAATGAGAAAATGCAAATTTGTATTATTTACATCATGTACAATGATAAAAATATTTATTTTTATTGTATCCCTCTGCCGTACCCAGGAAAGTTAATGGGACAGCATAACACTGTGGGAGACGAGGTGATTGGTCTGCAGTTGAGTTGCTATGCAGGTTAGCCAATCAGATGTTAGTGTCTACTTGTTAATCGTGCAGTTGAAATATTTCATGATAAACTATGGCTCAGGAAGAAATAAATTATACAATAATTTTATATGACAAAATGCTTATAACGAAATTAGATTTGAGTATGTTGAAACAAGATTAACATCACTTCATAGCAATATATAGCATATAGGATGTTTTAATAGAGATGGATGAAGCTACAGCGTGTGTAGTTCCACCTCTTCTTCACAGTCAGACAGTAATTATTAAGTAAATCACTGAACTTGCTTGTAGTTTACACCCAGTGCTATTTACAGTCCACATCTACTGCAGATAAAATACTTTTACTAAGCATAACAATATTTAGTGGGAGTACCTGGTCAAAACCCTTCTTCTTTGTGGGATTTTTAAAGAATTTATTGTTTTGTTTTGTACTGTTCTTTACACAGACACTACTTTAATTAGTCAGCCAATTTATTCTGCCACAGACAGGAATTGTTTTTCAATGCTTTTCTTTTGTAATGTTTGAAGTCAAACTCTGCCCTGAAGTAGTTTTTTTATCTCTTTAAAGGGGCTATATGCAGTTTTCTGAAATTTAAACTCGCGACAAACACCTGTGGCCAAAAAACGGAACTGCTCTTCCTTTCTGCTCGCTCTCGCAGCGCGTGCTCATACGCCGGTCGCTCTCAATCTTTAATCTTTTTCGGGCACTTGTCAGGGCTTTAACTTTTTTAGTCTTATGTGGAGTTACTGTTGGTGTCAGAGTTGTCCTTGGTCTCTTCTCTGTATTCGCACAATCCATTGAACTGCTTGCGAGTGCTGACTAGCAGTGGTGGCAGAGTGATCTGAAACATTTAACATGACGTCACATCCGCAGACAGCACGGGAAAATCGAACCCGACAGAAAATAGAAAAAATTGGATACAGGCTTATAGGAGCACCCACTGTGAGCTGACAAGGTGTCAGTATGCTCATCAGGAGATGTTTGAGTCATAAATGGTCAAATAAAAAGGCCATTGTTACATTTATTTTGGGGAAAAAGTTGCATATAGCCTCTTTAAATATTTTAAATGTTATCAGGAAGCAGGTTAGTATTGATTTTTTTATTTTATTCTGTGTTTAAATTACTATTGATACATTTAAAGTGGTATAGATTTTCTTTCATTTGTTTATTACCTAATGCACAGCTAAACCCAAATACAGTCATATCACTGGCAAATTTAGATTTTATTTTTCATTTAACCCGGAAGTTTGTTTCTGATGGGAGAAATGAGAAAAGCACCTATCAACAGATACAATGTAAATGGAGTACCGATTTTGAAAAATTGATTTATTTTCATTTACATTTGCAAAACATAGCATGTGGAATGATTGATACCCTCAATAATCATTGGAAAAATCTTTATTGGCATTACAGGAATCAAACCCTTCTCATAATTTTTATGTGTTGCATGTTTCCACTGTTGTTTTAGGGATTTATCTTTGGATGAATTCTAAATGTTTGAGGTTGGAAGGCCTCCTTACCATCACCCTCCAAAGAATATCTTTCAGATTGAAGTCGGGACTCTGGCTGGGCTCACCCGATAACCTGAATATTACTTCCAGTCCAAAGAAACATGTTGATCATATTTAAAAAAAATACTTAAATAAAAATCTGCCTGAGGTATGAACAATTTTGGATTTAATAGCATTTATGACAATTTTATTGAATTTGTCACTTGCTGAAATGTATATTTGACTAATTATTTAGTGTATTGGGGCCCTTTGATAACTATGTAGCAGTCCCTGTGGTATGTGATGCAGTCTAATCAAACCCTCCGTTAATACAGTAGGCAGGTAACAACATACTGTCTATGTTGAAAACTAACTGCAGATTCTAAATATTTTGACCCTGATTGCAGAGGTTTAATACTACATTTGGCTATCTTGTGTAAAGAAGAAAACTCTTAGTTTAGTAAAATACTACAAACATCTGTGTTTGCATTTACTGAACCTATATGTATTTCAGCCCACATATATAACAATTGTATAAACAACTATAAAACCATTGAATGTTCTATTAAATTAGCCAACAATGGTCAGACTTTAGCCTCGCATCCACTGATTCCATTTGCAGTTCATTAGTAGATGACCCAGGTCTTTAGCTTTAACAATCTGACCGTGGTCATACCGTCACAAACCTGTTTTCTGCTTCTATCCCAAAACTCTTTAATATTTATCATTCAACTACATTGTTTGCTCCTCCCACTGTTGACATCAGTGTAACAAGATATTTCGTTTTTCTCTTCGCTCGACTCACTGGTACACGTCGATGGCAAATGGCATTTAAATGATTGGCTCACGAACTATAACACACTGTGCCCTTTATTTGATATGGTGCTTGTTCCTGAAATTAATGGAAAACGAACAAAGAGCAACTGAGCGCTGAGAGGAAACAACAAGAGGGAAGAAGGCATCACATCAAAGCCACATAAAGGGTTTTTAGCAAACTTCTAGAACTAGAGCCACAGTATGCACGCTGTGATTAATGATGGTTTTGTGTACATCCTGATATGCAGTTCAAAACAATCCAAGATATAACACAATTACATCAGCAACAGCTGCACACCAGCTCATGCAAATGTAGAATTTGATCATTTAAAGATAAACGGAAAATGTGCAACTTATTTTTACCCTTGGATTGGATTACAGTGTGTGACCATATAGGAATTAATTAACTGTATCAGAGAACAGGTGATGAGATGATTAATTGGAGTTTTTGTTTTGCACAAGGCCTTGAGCAGAGGTTGGTGGTGGTTGGATTTATCAGAATCAGAAAGGTTTTTATTGCCATATATGTGAACAAGTTCTCAACATTTGGAAATTGCTGTGGCACTTTGTGCAAACATAAAATAAACACTTATAAGCATGCAATAAATAAAAATAAAAGGAGGTAAACAGATTGACATATACATGAGTGCAGGTTATGATCAGTGCAAAATCACACAGGTGCAAAAACACAAAACAGGCTCATGTGACTGAAACAGAGCGGGTGGTGTGAGCATTTACATTTATGTAAATGAGTTGAACTGAGTTTATTAAAGTTGAATTCAAATGAAATTAATTTGTGCTTGCTGGATTTTATTTGTACATTGGCATTCACAAGCCCTGCCCCAGTGCCTGATGAAAGAAAGACTTGCTGCCATTGTAGCACAATGTTCAGTGTTTTCTATTCCAGGGCCCGTACTTTTGTTAAATGAAAAATAGGAAATTGTTGCCAAGCTAACCAGAACCAAGCTAGCTCTGGGCCTAGTTAGCACTGGAGCCAGTTTGAAGGAAGAATTTCCACTTGTTTTAAAATGAAGCAATCCATCTGCTGTGACCTTTACATATATGTAAATCAAGATGTGTGCCAGGAATGAGTTAGATGTTGCATCATTGATCCATCACACCGTGATTTGTAGCATTGACATTGAAAAGTCATTGAGACATTGCAGATGTTCAGCAGAGCTAAAAATACCTTTGGGTGTATCGGGCAAATGGCAAGCATGAAGAAGCCATGAGGAAGTCGGCCACAACCAAGATACTGTCAATACTAAGGCAGATCTGTAGGAACTAACTGAATGGTAAGATAACAGTCCAAGCCTTTGAAAAATGATACCCACACAGCCTGCTCACATTAGGGGCCTTGCAAAAGTATTAATACCCCTTTTTGTTCTTGTTCTACAACCTCAAACTTCTAAGTATTTTTTGGGATCATGTGACAAACCAACACAAAGTACTATATAAATGTGAACTTGAAGGAAACGGGGAAAAAAGGGCCTTTTTCTCTTTATAGAAAAATCTGGAACTTACCTTAATCTTACACTTATGAGGAGACAACATAGCTCTTTATTCGATTAGATTTGGTGGCAGAAATAAAGTTCATTTTGACATAGTGAGTGTTTTAAATTGCATTATAGCCCACTTGGATCTCCCGTTCCAGGATCAAATTGGGTCTGCGCCAAAGGAAGAGTTAGGAACAAGGGGGAGAGGTTTGTAAGTAATTGGTATTTATTCAGTTAACTATATTATGTAGAGTTCAATAGGTTACAGAAAATCCTCTAACAACAAGTGCATAGAGATTATTATCCCTTTAAGAAACTCCTGAATATGAAGTATGAAGAAGTTTCAGTGCATCTTATTTTGAATTAACATGATAGATCAATACAAAGTAGCGCATAATTGTGATGTGATGCAAAATCACGCAATATTGGCAAATAGAGGCAAACAGTGTTTTAAGAATTTAGCCCCCTTAACTTTCACTATACAGTAAGACCACTACAAAAAAGTGTTTTCACAGGGACGGTTCAGTTGAAACCTTTAAACAAATTTACTCGCCCACCTCAACCACATCCCCTTCATCCTCCAACTCAAACTCAGTAAACAAACTGGGAGATACATTTCTCTCTGAAAATACAGACATAATTGATAGCATTGCTCCAACTAAAGTTACGGAAGTATTGGGTAGAAAGGAAACAACATGGACTAGTGACCAACTAGTACGTAGTGAAAAAAGGGAGTGTCGATGAGCCGAGCGAAAATGGCGCAAAACTCGAATCCAGGTTCACTGTGAGATCAACAAAGACAAACTAAACAGATATCACTTAACTTTGAAAGATTTCTTTTCTGAAATCATTAACAGGAACATTAATAATGCATAGACTTTATTTTCAACAGTTGAGAGACTAACCAATCCTCCTGTGACAGTGGCCAATGAACTAAATTCCACCAGGACATGCTATGAATTTGACAGTCAGACGGTCAGTCTGTACATCGGTTCCAAACCCATTACCAATGTCATCACCACTTAACACCAATGTAGAGAAAATGTCTGAATTCCAAAAACTAACCCAAAAAAAACCTTGAAGAAATCAGTAACCAAATAAGCTCCTCCTCCTGCTGACTAAATATGCTACCCACAGTTTTTCTTAAGAAAGTTTTCCTTGTCATTGGGTCTGATCTGATTCAAATAGTTAACTCCTCCCTCCTGTCAGGTGTCTTTCCCCAGGCTTTAAAACGGCAATTGTTAAACCACTGCTAAAAATGAATAATCTGGACAACATGCTAATGCAAAACTACAGGCCAATCTCTAATCTTCCATTCATCAGTAAAATTATTGAAAAAGCAGCGCTTCAGCAGTTAACTAGCTTCATAACAATAACAAATCGTTTTGATATTTTTCAGTCTGGTTTCCGTGCTCACCACAGCACTGAGACTGCCCTCATGAAAGTTTTCAATGACATTTGCATAAATACAGACTGTGGTAGAACCACAGTGCTGGTTCTGTTGGACCTCAGTGCAGCATTTGACACTGTTGATCATGATATATTATTGAAATGACTGGAGAGCTGGGTCGGACTCACTGGTAAAGTACTTGGCTGGTTTGAGTCTTACCTTAAGAACATGAAATTCTTTTTGTCAATAGGCAACTTTTCATCAGAGCAGACAGAAATCACATGTGGGGTGCAACATGGGCTCCATCCTGGGGCCCATCCTATAAAATATCTACATGCTACCGCTATCACAGACTATAACAAATTATAGGATTAGCTACCATAACTATGCAGATGATCCTCCGCTTTACATTAAAATATCACCAGGTGACTTTGAACCCACCCAAACCGTAAGTGAATGCATTAAATAAAGCAATGGATGGATGTGCCATTATATTATCTAGCTGAATAGAAATAAAGCTGACGTAATTATCTCTGGATCTAAAGAGGAATGATCAAGAGTCAGCACACAGCTTCAATTAATACAGCTAGAAACTACTGATCAGGCCAGAAATCTAGGTGTAGTAATGGACTCAGACCTGAACCTCCAGGGTCACATAAAGGCAATAACAAGGTCAGCCTTCTATCAGCTGAAGAACATTTCTAGGATAACACCACTAATGTCGCAACAGGACCTCAAAAAACTCATCCATCCATTTATCTTAAGTTGGATTAATTACTGCAACAATGTATTCGCAGGTCTGCCTAAAAAGTAAATCAGACAGCTGCAGCTGATCCAGAACGCTGCTTCTCGTGTTCCTCACTAGAACAAGGAAAGCAGACCACATCACCCCAGTTCTAAAGTCCTTACACTGGCTCCCTGTAGCTCAAGGATTAGACTTCAAAATACCTTTATTAGTTTATAAACCATTGAATGGCTTAGCACCAAAGTATGTTGAAGATCTGTTGCCACTATACCAACCCCCCAGACCACTCAGGTCTTCCAACTCTAGTCTACTAATCATCCCTAGAATTAGAACCAAGCATGGAGAAGCAGCTTTTAGTTTCTATGCTCCCCTTATCTGGAACAAACTCCCAGACCACTGCAAAGCTGCTGAAACACTGAGTTCCTTAAAATCAAAGCTAAAAACCCATCTGTTAGGAGATGCCTTTGAGTAAGTAATTATTAATAGCCGGAATGTCATATGTTTAATGTGTCACATGTAATGTGTTTCTAATGTTGTGTTTTATGCTTTTATTGGTGTTTTTATTTCATTGTATCCCCTAATGATGTCAAGCACATTGAATTGCCTTGTTGTTGAAAGTGTGCTATACAAACAAAGTTGACTTGCCTTAACTATGCTACCTCTAAATAACGTTGAGTGTACAGTATCAAACTGCCATCAGTAAAAAGATTCCAATTGAGTGTTGTTTAATCTGAAGATGAACACAGCTGTTCTGTTTTTGGCCTCAGAGTGAAAAAACAGCTTGATGAAGACTAAAGAACACAGCAGGAAGGAAGCTGTGGAGAAGATTAAACCAGAGTTAGGTTGTAAAACAGCATCCCAAGCATTAAACATCTCACAGAGCTCAGTTCAATCCAAGAGTTGATAGAAAGATGGATGGAGCTAAATACAGGAAATTCCAGGGAGAAAACAGGCAAGAAACTTCGAAAGATTTGGGACTGAGGAGGAGATTCAGCAGGATAACGACCCAAAACACACAGTCAGAGCTACGGTGGAATGGTTAAGATGAAAGAAAATTCATTTGTTAAAATGGCTCAGTCAAAATCTAGCCCTAAATCCTATGGAGGATCTACCACAAGGCTTAAAAAGGGATATTTGCGGATGCTGGCCATCCAATCTGATTGAGCTGGAGAAGAAAAGACAAAAAAAAATCTAGATGTGCAAAGCTGGTATAGACTTACCCCACCCCCCCCACCCCCACCCCCAAAAAACTTGCAGCTTTAATTACCCCAGAAGATGGTTCTTCAATATCATTGACTCAGGTGGGGTGAAGACATATACATGCCACACTTCAGATTTTTATTGGTAAAAATGTTAAACATTGTGTATCCTTCTCCTTAATGTTGGCAGTTATGTGTTAATTTGTGTAACATGACATACAGCATAAAACACACTGAAATTTGTTGTAACACAATGTGGGGAAAAAGCACAGTGGGTATGAATACTTTTACAAGGCACTGTGTCATGTCTGGCTAAAGGAGCAAATGGAAGCCAGCGATATCAAGACAAAACAAAGCCTTTCGGGTGAACAAACTCAGTACCCGGTGGGCATTATTTGAGCTACCATCCAGGAGGAAACAGATCCAGGAGAACATTAGAAAACGGCTCCTGATGATGAACTGTGAAGGTAATATTTTCAGCAGCAGAAACCCGATGAGGATGAGCATGGGAGGACAAGCCCACACACAGCATGCAGTAATCTTTGCAACTGGTGCAAATCACAGCAATGAAGACTGGGGTCTATTACAATCTCTTTAACTACTATAGCAGTTTAAGAACTCATCCATTGGGATCAAGCATGTTTTTGAAAAATATTTAATAAAATTCCTTGGGGAGAATGGAGCGCAGTCTTAGTCTTAGAGATAGTCATGGCTGTACAGTATGTTTGTTTGTTTGTTGTATGTGATTTTGCCTTTGTGCCCCAGTCTCTTATTCTCAATGTGAGATTTTTATAGTCTAGAGAAATAAAGGGTATATATATATAGATATATATATATATATATATACATTTTGGTAAAGTGATTTCACAGCACCTACTTTATGAGCTGCGAGTGAGAATCTGTACTGGGCTACTTCCCTCTAAGCTGGCACGAGGGAACTTGGAACAGAGTAAAGGAGCAGTGCAGACAGAGGAACACACAGTGGACAGCGCAGCACAGAGAGGACAGGCACTCTAGCTCTTTCCACAGCGGCATCACTGTGAGAACCAACTGAATCTCTGTAATGCAGGACACTCAACTGTTCACTTAATCAAAGGTAAGAAGCAAACTATTGCAAAATGGGTCTTTCAGTCTGATTGTTCTCTGAAGCTAGAGTATGTGTGCATGTAGGGACAGAAAGACGCAGAAGAGCATAGAACTAGTTAGTGTTATCATAAAGGATTTCAGCGTTATCTCTTCTCCTGGAAGCATGCATATGCTTAAAAAGCCTGTTTTCTGTCTATGCCTGTAGTGTTCTGTTCACGACTTTTTACAGCTTTCCTGCAGTCAGACACAGAAAAAGTGTGTGTGTGTGACTTTAACAGCGTCAGCAAGCTGTGTCATTGCATCTTGCTCGTATAGTCTAACGCCGCAGTACCCCCCCACCCCCCGCACACACTGTACAGCCTTCTGCTCCTTCCTCTGCTTCCCTGTCCCATCACTTTTCACATGTCCTTATAGACATCCTTCTCTTTTTTTCTTTAATGAGTTTGTGAATAAACATTCTGGAAGATACGTAGGTCTAGGGGAGGTTGAAAAGGACAAAGGAAGGGACTGAATCAATGCAACATATTACTGTTACACAATGGAGATTAGTAAAAACTGAATGTCCTCTTGCCTTCCAGACTCAGGGGTTACCTTTGTAATAAAACTGAACAGAAACACTCTGTTGTAGATATCTGTCCATTTTGGAAATGTTTTCACCACTGTTAAATTCACAGCTCCCTTTGGTTCAGTTGTTTCGGTCATGCTGTTGTATTATAGCATGCGGTGTTTTCTTAATAGCTGATATCCGCTAACATTGATTTAATGTAACTTGACTGATTTAATGGGCAGCACGGCAGTGTGGTGTTTAGCACTGCCACCCTACAGCAACACGGTATTTGGTTTGGCTGTCTGCTGCGTGTAAGTTGCATGTTCTCCTCCTGTCATCCTGTTTGTTTCTTTCATTCAGTGATTAGTGTAACAGGTAAAAACCTCCTAAACAGGACGATATGTGATAGGAAAACATGTTTTACAAATATAATTAATCAATAATTTAAGGTAACAATCTACAATGAATACTTACATAGTTCTATTTTGTAAGCTTTAAATTAGCTACTCACTTTACCCAAATCGGCTGTGGTACCAAATAACTTCTAGATAACTTCAACATATTCCTTAAACAATGGCATCTACAGCTGAGCCCTAAATTATCCATGCTTCAGACAGATTTAGGTTTAATGTAATGATTTCATTTTGCCAACATGTTTTTGTTTTACTCTTAAATAATATCAACATTTTTGGAGAGGCCCAGGCAGAATTCTGATTTAAGACAATCTAGAGAAAGCTAAAGATTTGGGTGATGGCAAGGAGGCCTTCCAACCTCAAAGACTTGGAGCTCATCATCAAAATAACAGTAGAAAAATGCAAAAAGCTGGTTAGCTGTCATAAGAATGAGTTCGATTACTTAGTAATCTTTAATGACTTTACAGCAATATATAGAAAACTTCTAATCTGAATAAATATAACATAAAATCAAAATCTGCCAGAGTAGGTCTGGGCAATAAGGAAGACAAATTAGTCGATATCGATATATATATTACGATTTAAAACAAATCACTATTATTGTGAATATTTAACATTCCCTGCTACTATTTGAAGATATCAGAAGGTTATTTTTGATTTAAAGTTTAATTTTCAAAAGTTGTACATTTCATCGGACATTATACAACTGCTTCAGAAAAATTAAAGGTTAGGGCTGGGCGATATGGATTAAAAATGAAATCCTTGATTTTTTTTTCATGCCAGATTCGATTTGTGATATTATTAAATTTTTTGTCCCTTTTTATTCTTAAAAAGACATTACAAATGACTGAAATAAAAGCAATGTTTAAAAAATATTTTTGTATCATCCCATCTCGGAGTTGACCTGAATTCAAAGCCCAGATAAATACACAATGTAAAACATGCTTGTAAAACAAGATGGTAAGCATTGTGCAGAAAATTTGATAAATCAATATAATCGCTATAGTGCCCAGCCTTATGCCGGGGGTACATTTAGGCACTTATGATCAAGAAGGAACGTCATAGTAAAATATTAAATGAGTTAAAGGTTAACAAGAATCCAATGTTTGGAACATTCATTTTAATATTTAAGGCAAAAAAACTGCTGATGTGTATATTTTATTCCCCAAATTTAGGTTGCACACTACTGGTGATGTCTAGGCAGTTTTAACAGCTTGCTGCTCAGCCTATTTGTCATGTGTTATTTTTGCTGCTATGACATTATAATAATGGCCAAAAATATTTGCTTAGTTTTATTTTTGAGAGCAAATGAGAAAAAGGCAGGATTTAATCACTAGTTAATTATTATTTAATCTTGACCTGCTGAGGACATTAAGCATCAAAAGCATCTCAACATTAGCTCATTCTCATGTAATGGTCAGCTATTAGTACATAACAATGATCACCTGATCATCCATTTGGTAAAGTATCTTGTGGGTAGTTATTAGTAAGTTGGTGATCTGTTTTTATATATAAATGAGTATGGAGAACATAAGAGGCCAATATATAGTTAACTATGATGTAACAATATTAAATAAACATATATCCATGTTGCACCACAAGGTGTATCTAAAAAATAAATAGATAGGCATTCCACGTCCAGATTTTAAATATTTTTGAGATAGCTCATCTCAAAACAGTAGACTCCCTAAGAAATCAACATTGAAACAAAATCACTAAGGTTTTATGCTTTCCTAATATGCAAAACTTGGATGCACAGTTCTTAAAACATTTGCTTCATTTACAGGGTAACCTGACTAATACTAAGATAGGTGTTATTGTCAAATAGCTCTTACATTGTAAAAACAAGTTACTCTCATAGAGACCATGTCACATCAATGAAAAACAAGTCTAATATTTATAGTTAACGATGTCTAAACTGCTGACTCCTTCAATCCTCCCATTGGATGCAAGTAGCACCCAGAAAAGGTGAACAAATAAAGGATTGTTTACAAAATCTTTAAAATAACTTGATAACTGAATAACTGAAGACAAATGTTTTTTTTAAATATACAATTAAAGATATATAGAAATAACTAGTTAAAATGACTTTATGAGCTATTATGTGGGTATTAATCTCTATCAGGTGAGTACATGCCCACCCTGTGCAGAGTGACAACCTGCAGGAGAACCCTTTTGATTTCCTAATGTTTAATTTTAAAGTGATTTGAGAAGACAAGTATAGTAGGTGTTTCTTAATGTCTAACCTGCTGGTGATTAGTTTCACTCCGTGATGCTAGCAATTAGGTTATTACCTCATATCCAGTGCATTTTATCTAACAATATGACAAATCATGCTTATCTTAAATGTGTTCTTTTAAGTAATGTGAAATCCCACACTGACAATTGAATTAGTTCATTGCTCTTACCCTACATTGGTGTTTAGAGCCATTTTTGATAATCCCTAATCAGTCAATCAGCTAAAACACCCATTTGAATGTAAAAAATCTTGAGAGATATTTTCACTTATGATAAAAGCAGAGGTGCATCTCATTTTAGCTATAATATACTGAGTATAATTGAAAAATGATATATTCCACAACTTCTTATGCTTTGATAAATACATTATCACAGTATAAGGTGTCATGTAATCATTTAAAGATTTTCCTACTCATTTTAATTTCCGATGAGGAACAGATAAAGCTCTCCTCGCACACAGAAAAATCTTACTATTTTCCTTTCAGACCTTGCCAACTCAGCACACTCAGAATAGCAGTGCAGTGCATTTATGTGGTTGTGAGCCACTCACCAAAGCCACCTGGATGCTTATGAATTATCACCCTGACCCAAAAGACGGTCTGCATGCAGAGGGAGAAAGAGCTAGAGAAACAGAGAATCTGGATTTCTGCCTTGTGCAGACTCAGGACTGAAAGTAGAGCACAGGAATTCTTTCTTACCTATTACATATATTATACATAAAACCTTCTCAAAAACTAAACATTTACCACTTTGCTGCACTTTCAAATTATTAGCATTTTCAAATGTTTGAAGCATGGACTTCAGTTATAAAAGATTATGTGATGCCCTGGACCTTTTTTTTTTAACCATCAATTATCAATGGCATTGAGTTGAACTGTTTGCTGGCCTTGCCTTTGCGTGCTTTGGACTGATGTTTCTAAATATTCATCATTCACCTGCGTATTTCCTGTAGAAGTAGCTCCTTTGGCATTTGCAGCAACAAATCTTCATTGACTGGAAAGGTGTTGCTTTTCTTCAGGCAGTCAGTTTTGTTTCATTGGAAGAACAAAACATTCCAGTATTATCTCTTTGGTCAATGGAGACACAGGTCTCTTTCATCCAATCAGCCACATCCATGACTGCTCCCCCTGCAACCTTAATTACGTCTGGTCAGGTGTTAATTGGCTTTTCTTGATGTGAATTTAGTTTCCTTGAGCAGAGGTCACAGTTTTCTCACAACCACTGTTTCATACTCGTTGACAGTCATTTCTTTAGTTTTCATGGTAAAGTGCTTTGAGTTTTCTCATCTGACAGTTTATCTTTTTTGACCTTTTTGGGTGTTTTTTTCTTTTATCACTTTCTCCTATTGTCAGAAAGTACAACCGCATCAGTTCATCTGTTTCTTTTTGTGTCTCTGCTCAGTCTTCTCAAACCCCCAGTTGGTCGTGGCGGATGGCCGCTCATACTGAGCCAGGTTCTGCTGGAGGTTTCTTCCTGTTAAAAGGGGAGGGGCTCCTCTCCACTGTCGCTACATGCTTGCTCAGTATGAGGGATTGCTGTGAAGTCAACGACCAATGCAAGCAAGTGTCTACTGTCGCTACAAACTTGTCTAGGAGGAGTAAATGCTGGAAGTCAATTACTCGATGCAATCTGCTGGGTTTCCTTAGAAAACTGTTTTAAGCAATTTAAATGATAAACTGAACTTTCCATTATTTTACATGACAGCTTATTTGTAGCTTACTACTCTATGAAACAATTTTGTCAATGCCTGTTCTGCAGTTTGGTTTGCTGTTTTGGTGTAAATTAATATTTAACTACTAGAACTCTGATACATCATAGTATATTTTAGGGGTGCACCGATCCCACTTTTTCAGTTCCGATACCGATACCGATGCCTGGGCTTTGTGTATCCGTCGATACCGATCTGATACTATTGTTGAATTAATAATAAACTGTATACCCTCGACCTTATACCTTACTACAAGAGATTAAAGGTACCAGACTTTACTAATTAAACATAACTAAGACTTCTTTTTTCCTTTTTGACCCCACTCCTTT
This sequence comes from Valencia hispanica, assembly GCA_963556495.2. NCBI lineage: Eukaryota > Metazoa > Chordata > Actinopteri > Cyprinodontiformes > Valenciidae > Valencia > Valencia hispanica. The sequence goes on along the minus strand of OY747703.1, from coordinate 50,576,709 downwards.
TGTTTTGCTGGGGTGCAGGAATTCAGCGTGCTCCTTAGCATAGTGTTTCTGGATGACCTTGATTAAAGTGGTAGTATTGTACTTTGCAGTAATACCACCTCCCCTCGAAACATTTACTTTGCAGACATTGCAAACAGCCGATGAACTAGTTGGAGTGGCAAGCGTGAAACATCTCCACAGAGCTGACCCTCTGGCTCGCCCCATGTTGCTTCTAGCATGCGACACACGTGAAGCTGACGAATGAAATAGGTTCTGCTGCGACGGAAAAAAAACACACACAAAAAAAGCCTAGATCGGCCAGTAGATCTGTTCGTTTTTCCGATCCCCGATCCAGCTATTTTGTCATTATCGCGGCCGATCGGTGCACCCCTAGTATATATATATATATATATATATATATATATATATATATAAGCCCCATGATCTGAAGGACGTCATTAATTACATTATAAAAACTGATGTGGGTAGGACCAACTGAAAGAGTGAACATTACAATGCAGCACGTTGATTTAGTGTCACAAAATGAAGTCATACGTCCACTCTGTTTCTGCATTGTAAAGTGTTTAACGTATAACAGTGGCTTTCCATGTCATCTGTGTAACTGCTGTGCTGGCATGTCACATAATTGAGGCACTAGCAGTTGAATAGAGCTTTTGTGAGTTTGCTTCAGGCTCTGTGTCCACCTTGGCATCCATCACAGGTCATGCATCACCAGATTCTGGCTCAAGCATATCAGGATGAACTACTAATGTGTTAAACCTCGCCCATCCGGCATAGCGTTTACTAAACCTAACCAGTCCAATTAAAACTTGCACCATGGGGTCAGCCCCTGTAGTTTGTCGTTGTAATGGCAATCGACTGTCTGTTCCTATGACCGCCTTTTAAGTCAATGCAGAAGTTTTGTTTGTTTGAAACAAAAGATTAAATACTTAAAGGTATTTTTGGTGGAGTGCTGCATTCAGAATTCATTCATTTTAAATAATTTGATCAGAATTTTTTTTGCCTCTGACCATTTTCTTGAAATTATACTTTTTTCAGATGAAATCAATGAAGAAGTTATTAAATAATTTCATACATAGATCTGATTCTTAAAATGAAACACTGTTCAGCTCTAATTCATTATTCATTCATTAATTCTGCAAACAGTTGATAACAATGTGATTTACGTTGTTGAGGTTTGTTTTTCAAAGCAGGAAAGTTCAGTTAATAAACTGATGTTTGTGTCATATCTCTGATTTTGTTCAGGAGTCATAACTCCATATTTTTAGACCAGAGTTGTATGCTAATAGTTTGTCTGCACATAGATCTCTGCAGCACATCTTTTTTAGCTTGACATTGCCTTGTCAGGGCCAGTGTAAGTTATGTTTTAGGCCTTGCCAAACAAGCTGGACAGCGGCGTCAGTGGACAGGTTAAGCACACTAAAGGTCAGACTGAGATTGCATTCAGATTAAGTTATTAAGGCCACACAAAGCTGCTGCTGATAGACAGTTGTGGTTTTCTGATATAAGTGAATACCACACCGAAGGACCACCAACGGACTACATGCGACTCTACACAACATGTGGAGTTTTAACTAGACTTATTCTCCCCCTACAGCACTTGTCCTGTTGATCCACAGAGACATAGTGCAACATGTTTTGACCTTCTATGTATTTAAGCATCAATAATCATCAGAAAGTATCACCTCTGTAGCACTCTCTCTCTGCATTAAACTAAACTGCTTCTCACTGATTGTAACCTCGCTTCTTAACCTTCATAAAGCTTCATTAACTCTTCCCATATCTTTATGGCAGGGCTTATTAGCATTATTCCTCTGCTGTCGCTGCAGTTCTGCACATCACCCGTGCTTCAGGACAAGTATCACAATTCAAAACAGGAAAAAAAAGGTACAAGGATTTAAAAACCTTGCATGGAAGAGAAGTGACAACCAATTAACATTAAAGAACGTAACTCTTCTAGTTCACAGACTTTGACAGAGTTTTGAAAACTTTAAATTGTTCCACTCTCTCCTATTGGTAAGAAAAGACAGGCATGGACTAGATTGCTGTAATTACACAGTTACATAAGCTTTGCAGTGTCATTTGAATCAATCCAGGCAGATAAATCAGGCTAACAGCTGAGCGGGCCTTATCTGCTCATATATGTTCATCTGTAGTGATTCAAGAGTCTAAAATCCTCACTCAGGTCTTTCTGTTTTTCAGTACGAACAGAGTTCTCGTTATGATGCGTGTGTTAAAGTGGAAGCGTATTTCACAAAGAAATGGAACGCGTACAGTGAGTCGATTCGGTGGGTCGGTTATGCCAGAGGAGCATTCTGTTGGGGTCCTTTGGGTGCACTCGACCCTGTAATTGGAAATAATTTTTTTTGTAAATTATTACCATCATTTTTTCTGCCATTATTGATGCCGTTTCTAGCATGGCATTTCCCAGCCTGCTGTACAGAGCCAATCTGGTACAAATCATCACTGAAGTAAATGGAGTAAATTATGTGAAATTGATGCTACATCCCACAGTACTCATACTGGTAATGCTGCAGTCATTAAAGGATTAAATGCACTGGTAGCTTTTTTTGTAAAGGATCGCTGTTTATATCCCATTTGAAGGATTCCACCAACATTATGATTGTTAATTCCTGAGTAACTGATAGTTCTGTTTCAGGATTTTGATAATACCCCTAACTGCTCCCAGAATTGTTTCATTTCAAGCCTTCATTTCTTGTAATTCTGATGGTTAAGGCTTAAGGATAGTGAAAAACCAAAATTCACTCTCCCAGAAAATGTCAATATTATGAAAAAGTTGAATATTGGAAACTCATGGTGTCACACCCTATCAAACCAAATAACTCAAAAGATCTGCAAATGCTTCCTGGGCCTCTAATGGTCTCAGTCTGGGTCAATAGGCTACACAATCCTGGTGAAGACTGCTGACACCCTCGACAAGGAGGGTAGGTCGCAAATGTCATTGGTGAAGAAGCTGGTTGTTCACAGATTGCTGTATCTAAAGCATATTCACATAAAGTTGAGTGGAAGGAAAAAAGTGCACCAGCAACATGGATAACCACAACCTTGAGAGGATTGTTGGGACAAGTCGATTGAAGACTTCACAAGGAGTGAACCGAGGCTGAATTTAAAGTGCTAAATGGGCTACAAATGTTGCATTCTTTATGTCGAGCTCCTTCTAATCCGGAGACAACGTTAGAAGCACTCGAGTCCTCTTTCCAGATGAAAGTAAAGTTTGCAATTTATATGGAAATCCAGGTCCCAGAGTCTGTAGGAAGAGTGGAGAGGCACAGCATCCATGCTGCTGGAAGTCCAGTGTGAAGTTTTCCACAGTCAGTTATAATTTGGGGAACCATGACATCTCCTGGTGTTGGTCCACTGTGTTTTCTGAAGTCCACAGTCAACGCAGCCATCTACCAAAAAATATTAAAGCAGTTCGTGCTTTCTTCTGCTGAAAAGCTTTATGGAGATGCTGATTCATTTTTCAGCAGGACTTTGTATCTGCCCACACTGCTAAAGGTGGCTACCAAAAGCTGGTTCAATGGTTATAGTTTTACTGTGTTTGACTGGCCAGCAAATTGGCCTGACCAGAACCCCGTAGAGAATCTGTGGAGTGTTTTCAAAAGGAAGATGAGAGACACCAGACCCAATGATGCAGATTACCTGGAGGCTGCTATCAAAGCAACCTGGACTTCAATTATAACTCAGAACCCCAAGTTGATTGCCTTCATGCCATGCCGCATTGATACAGTAATTCATATAAAAGGAGCCCAGACCAAGTGAATACATAGAAATCAACATATTTTTCAGAGGTAAAGTTCGTATTTAAAATTTCCTTTTTTCTTGATCTTATGTAAATATTAAAATTTTCTGAGACACCGAATTTGGGGTTTTCATCATCTGTAAACCACAATCAACATAATGGGTTTATCAATAATCAACATTACAAGAAATAAAGGATTATAATATAATATAATATGAATATCATACTTATATAAGTAATATAAGTATAATAAGTATTTTTGAACTCAAAAAATGTCACCCAATGTGCAATGAATCAATATAATATATAATAATTTCCCTTTCTGAAATAAATGACACAAAACATTGAAGTGTTTCATGATATTCTAATTTTGTTATATACATCTATATGTGTACTGCCAAACCTGCTTTGAGAGGGCCTGTTCCAAACAAACATGATTTCTCCTGCTTGTACCAGGATTTGCCAAAACCCCTTCTGCCTCATACGTCTGCTGACTTCATCGCTTAAATAAGAGAATAAGGATCCAGCCTACGATGTCTTCATGTGGTCAAATGGAACATGATATGAGACACTGCAGGCCTGTCAGTATTAGTAGCTATCAGTTTCTCCCTGCAACTATTAGGCTAATTTCACAGAACAGTAAGGAGAGAAAGAAGGACTCCACACCATCACCCTTCTAAATCACTGACAGTTTAATACGTACCTGACTCCCTGGATCCCCACCTCCCCAAATCGTCTTATATTTGCTTTCATGCTTTTAATCACTGCACAGTACACACAGGGCAGTGACTCTTCTTTTTAATCTGCAGCTTTCGAAATGCTCAGAAAACTTTATTCATGCATAGTCACACATATTTAATTCCACAGACTATGCCCCTGAGATTGTCAGGTGCAATGTTTCTACCTGTTAAGCTCCTATGATGGATCATTGAATTAATGATTTTTTTTCCTGCTAGTTCATCATCAATTGGAAACGCTAGACTGTTGAACAGAATGCACCCTTGTTTCTTTACACATGTAGTAACCTAGATACACCGCCCCCTGCCAGTCTTATGTAATGTTATGAAACCATGTCCTTTTGAGACAAAAACAATCTAAGCAGATGTGGTAAACACTCCCCTGTGGTCCTACCTGATGACATCACAATAAGCTGATGTATGCGAGCTCTCGGTGCTGAATGAGCGCAAGGAGATGAAAAATGAGAGGACTACAGAATGATGGAATGATACATGCAGAAACACAGAACCATAAAACATTCAGAAACCTGTGGTAGAGACCAGAAACCATCTAATCCATCAAGATTACAAATTAGGGGCTGAATGCCAAGGAGAGGAATCATCAAACAGCCAACTCTTGAAAGGGCCAGTGCCTCCCTGGACACACAACCTTGAGGTCAGGTCAAACAGATATGGAACAGAGATTTCCATGTGCACTTAGTCGTGAAACGGGACATTCAGAATTGCAGATTCAGAAGAATAGTCTGGTTCATTGAGAGGTGACAACAGAACCAAGACAAACAGTTGGGTGTCTTTTCGGTGTATTGAAAGCTGATTTGGGACAACCTGCTAGACCTCAAAGACCTTCCTCTGTCTGAATTTGCTTGTAGCCGCACTCTTCCGACCTTTTCTCTGACTTTAACCAGGTATTTAAGAATCCAAACTATGAAGAAAATCATTTCACCCATTCACCTTTCAGAGAGAGAGAGAGAGAGAGAGAGAGAGAGAGAGAGAGAGAGAGAGAGAGAGAGAGAGAGAGAGAGAGAGAGAGAGAGAGAGAGAGAGAGAGAGAGAGAGAGAGAGAGAGAGAGAGGGAGAGAGAGAAATCAGACCTTTAATCAGTTTAGGATATTCTTCACATTAATTTTTTAAATTCCTATCAGAATTCTCCTTTAAGCAGTTAGAGTTCATGTTTTTAATGTCTCGTTTATTGGACTTAAATAACCATTTAAGTTTCTTAGTGTATTTAATTATACAAGAATTATCCAATTATCTACATGTAACTAGATAAAATATATTGATTGATATTACTGTATGTATAACAAAAATATATTTTATGACACATTCCTCTCATTTTGTATGCTGTACAGGCTCCCTGACAAAGAGAATTCACTCTTTCAGATCAGGTTTTGATTGATTTTTGAGACTTCTTCTCTTTCTGCTTTTCCCTTCAGGGGTTGCCACAGCGAATCATCTGTCTCCATTTAGTCCTATCATCTGCATCCTCTACCTTCACAGCAACTAGCTTCATGTCCTCTTTCACCACATCCATAAATCTCCTTTTTGGTCTTCCTCTCTGCCTCCAACCTCAGCATCATTCTACCGACATAATCGTCGTCTCTCCTCTGAACATGTCCAAACCATCTCAGTCTGGCCTCTCTGACTTTATCTCCAAAACATCTAACACGAGATGTCCCCCTGATCCTGTCCATCCTCGTCACTCCCGAAGAGAATCCCCACTCAATCTTTGGGTACTCTGGCTTTCTCCCACAGTCCAAAAACATGACTGTTAGATTAGTTGTCTCCAAATCTTCCTTAGTAATTAGTGTGTGTGTGTGTAGGTGAGTGTGAATGGTGGTGTGTGTTCTGTAATGGACTGGTAATCTGTCCAGGCTGTACCCGGCCTCTTGCCCAAAGACCGCTGGAGATATGTGCCTATTTTACTCCTGTTTATGTGCATTTTTTGTTATTTCTTCCTAGAAGCTGACTTGAGAATAATGCATATGAATCCCAGTGCAGCTGTGTAGCAGAGTCTGTGTGTTACACATATGGGACATTCTACAGAAAAGGTGGAAAGCGCTGTTACAGGCTCTTGCAGATACCTAAATATGTCCAATTAACCTAAAATCACCTACATTATAGATATTTCATTAATAAAGACTGTCTTTGTAATGATTCAAGGAGATAAACCAATAAAAAAATTAAATAAATTAAAAATGACAACTTAATTGTAATACCATGTTCAGGGAATTCTACTGTCACAGTCATCATGCATGGAAGTGAAACCTTAAGTTTTCATTAAAAAAAGTTGTTGTTTTTTTTATTATAATTCATTATCATTGAGATAACTTTCAAACACTAAGTAGAACATTCATATAGCAAAAAAATTGAAATAATTATTAATAATATACAAGAAACAGCAGTCACACAAAACTGCATCATTGGTGTTACTGTGACACAAAATGAGCTTTAATTTGAAATAAACAATTGACCTTGAACAACTTTCTGGATCAAGCGGTCATTTAATAAAGTACAGTGGACACAAGATTAAGGTAAGTAAGATAATTCTTACTTTTTTTGTTTAAAATGTGATATTGACTTCCAGTTTTTACCGAAGCTCTTAAGTCAGTCATTTGTGTTACCCATTCAATTTCTCTGTGAATGAAGATTTCTGCATAAATATGTAATATATTGAAGAGTTAACACTAGAACGGCCATGGCAGTCATTTTGACTGTTTTTCAATTTGTATGTTTAATTACTTTATGGAAAAAAAGACATAAAGCCTTGTTGTTTCATGACTTTTCCTAAAACTCGGTAAACTTTCATAAAAAAATAGATTTCATATTTGGTGTTCAAAGGATAGATGAAATATAATCACTTCTACCTATTTCGGCCACAGGCAGTCATTTTGACTGTTGTATTTAAACCTCATTTAATTACCTTGCAAGTTTACTAATGAGAAAATACGAAAGGTAATTAGCTAAACAATGTTTTAAAAACCACAATAAGGCAAAAATTACCATTTTTTATTTGATAGATAAAGTTTAATTATGCAAGCGTTTACCTGAATCGAACATCAACCTCATACTATTAGTGTACTATACATAGAAGAGCATTTTTTTCAATCAATTCATTTGAAAAATTTAACAAAAACACATTAATATAAATTGACAACAATTTTAGTTTTCTTTATCACAGAAAAAAAATAGAAACGATTTTTATATTATCAAAATATATATAGCCTACTGAAAGGTAACGGTGAAAGTATGTAAGTATGAAATAGAAGCAGCAGAACAAGCTGGATGTCAAAACTCACACTGTTAGAAATTACCAGCATTTCACAATAATTAACTGTATTATTTTACAGTAAATTGTTGTAATTAAGTTTCCCTGTAATATCACAATGAATACCTGTAAAAACTACAGTATCGTTGGATTTTACAGCATTTTACTGTTATTTTACAGTAAAATCCTGCAATCTAAAACCTGCTGTTAAATCACAACAAGGTCTGTAATATCACAGCAACACAGTAAAAAAACGCAAGACTTTAACAGCATTAAACAGTATTATTACAGTAAAATACTGTATTGAAATATGCCCTGGGAAGTCACATGACATAACCGACTACTGTTTTGAACTGAAGGCGCCATTTCCCTCTTCTCTACTGGGCTGAATGGAGAAGGTGAGCAGCATGCTTGTTTGCAGCACTTACATCCATGTTATTTTAATATGATAATAATATTTACTTTCAAATGAACGTTTATCGCATGACACAGTTCATATTTTGTTAGCAAGTGCCCGAAATTGTTGAAAGTTCTCTTACAGCATTTGCTAATAGTAGTAATGATAGTAATGACGTTGAGTTTCGCTATAATTTTTCATGTCACTATCACCGTTTAGACAAATCTAGTGTTTTTAAAGTTTGTAAAACAAATTATGGGACAAACGTTACTATTTATGTGAGCACATTTTTGTAGTTAGTCGAGGTTTTCATAGATTAGCTGGGCTAACCGTTAGCTGTTTAACTTCAATGACTTAGTGATTCAAACGGCCCATTAAAACTATTTTTCCAGCGAAGATCTTATATACTCTCATCGAAGTGATCAACATTTACTTTGTATGATTTACTAACTTATCCTAAATCCATGCTATTGTGTGTGACTACAGCCATGTGCCATTGCTGCAGATGTCAATACTGCAGAACTCCCCAGCACCACCTGCTTGATCATTCAAGGTAATGTTACTTTGATCTAGTATCGACATTTCTAACTCATTATTTTGTTTTGATTTTAGAAATCTACATGACTACAATACATAATTATAATAAGAATTACATTTGCATAGCCCTTTGTATCTGAAGCAGATCACAAAGTGCTCATTCATAATGTTGTATCTGTTCATTTCAGGTAAGTCTATTTAAAACTGAAACTATCTTTATTTATGAACAGGTGCTTCCTGGGCCTCAATACTGAAAGAGACTCAAAGACCAAGAAGCGGGCAACAATGAACCCTCATTTGAGCACCCTTTTGAGGAAACTTATTGACTTTGAGTGGGCATCATAGTTTTTTTTGCAGCAGTAGTTGTTAGGCTCAGTTTTGAGTAGCCTAGTTCTTTTTTTAAGACAACTTTGCACTACAACAGGGTTCTTAAAAAGCCTTAAAAGCATTGAATTTATTATTTTTTAAATAATACCTTAAAAAGACTTTAAAAGTCTTGAATTTTGATGTCTGGGTCTTAAAAATTGTGCTGTATGTAACTTCTCCGTATTGTGTTTTTCTTCAAAAGATTTATTTGTCAACCACCAATTATTTTGATTAAATAACGTAGCATAAATAAAGAGTGGCGGAACCAATAATTGAGAACGGAACGCAGCCCCGGGTCACTTTCTTGTGAAGCTTTCTGGTGACCTACTGAAATGTTTTTATTTTTCACACCTGCTTGGGTTATCCAGGGCTTAAAGTATTCCGGCACCGTGCCGGATCTCCGGCATTTGACTATGATTCAGAGAACCCCCCCGAAAAAACCAGCCCTCTTGAATGCAGCATCCCACGCGAGCCGACGGTTGTTTCATCCCGAAATCAGAAGAATGGACGCTAAATTCATGGAGCCAGGGGAAGACGTCGTTTTTTGACAAGGGTCTTAAAAACAAGTGGCGCTGGGCATGGGTAGATGAAAATGTCACGAGGTGTGTGGAGAAGGGACCCAAACGCACTCGCTGAAGGAAGGTGCAGGATGTTTATTATAGTGAGGAGATCGTGATGATGGTGGTGAAGATGGTCAGGAACGGAGACACTGGACATCGGGCAGGGAAGGAAGACAGCAGGAAGAACACACCATGGCGGTAGACGATTACCAACTAATGAACTACTAATGATCCGGCCGGGAGTGAAAGGAAGTGAGGGGTCTTAAAGGCAGGAGGTGAGTGGGATCAGGTGTGGTTGATGAGACAGACAGGTGAAGACAATGAGGCAGGAATAGGGCAGCGTAACAGAAAAGGGCGGAGACGGCAAGCCTTTTGGGAGCTGGTGTCAGAAGCTAAGGGAGCCTGGTACCTGCTTTAGTGTGTTGTGCTCCAAGAAGCTAGTATATGCGACTGGCGGGAAAAAAGCCCTTCACCGTCACGGACGAGACGCCGGGCATAAAGCAGCTGTCCGCGCGCTCCAACACACAAGCCGTTTGCCGGGAGCAACAGCCACAGCGGACGCAGCGGCCCCGATGATCGTTCCTGTTTGTGACTTGAAAATACGTGTGTGCTCGTTCATTGCAGAACACGATTTATCATTGACGATCGCTCAGCCGCTCGTAGATCTGTGTAAAAAAGTAGCAGTTGATTAAAAATGCTTTAACAAAACTGTCCGTTTCCAATCAGCATGCCAGTTATATGAACTGAGGTTGCCAACCTTCCCGTAAAAAAACGGAATCGTCCCGTATTCAGAGAAAATATTATGCGTTCCGTATTGAGGTGAAAAGGAACGCGGTTTGTCCCGTACTTCAGCTACAATGAAAAAAAGACACACAGGTGGAGTTATTCTGTCTTTAAGCTGCGCAGCTGCTTCTTCTCTCATTCTCTCCCCTCCCTCTCCTGTTGCTCCTTCAATCATGAAACTGATTGAAAACGGAAGTCCCGTTTTTTCTCTCTCTCTCTCTCTCTCGCCTACTTTGCGCAGAAAGAGGAAACCAGCGGATGTTGCGCTAAAAAACAGCACCACGTTTAAAAACCCGTTAGAACTGATTTAATGACTTTCTAGTATCAGCTGATGTTTGCTGGAGCCACAGCTGTAAAAGCTGCTGGTCATGACATCGGTTTGGATATGAGGTGAGATGGAAACATGAAGATGAAACCAGGAGATGTTCTTACTGAATCATCAGAGCTGAACAGCTGATGGAGAAACAGGTTTACCTTTTAGGTGACATGAATGAGTTGAAGGGAAATTATAAACTGCTTCTGAGAGACAAATCACACCAGGATCCTTTTCTACAACTGTGCAGGGGCGGCTCTAGCAAAGTTTTGCAAGGGGCCCAGGTAGGGCATTAACAGGGAAAGGGGGAACAAATAAATACTTTTCTTTCTTATTCTCATTTAAAATGTCTAGCTTTTAATTTAAAAAATCAGAATCTTACAACTAAAGTGGTCATCTGTTAAATGTATAGACATCCATTATCTTATATAGTAAATATTATTGAGTCTAATATATACCCTAGTAAGCTATAGTACTTTTTCCTTCGGGATGGTACCATCTGGGCAGTCTGCAGTTCTGTCGAAGAAAGAGTTTGAATTGATTTAATTATTGTGGAAAAATAATTGATTTCTGTGTATTTGTTTTACACGTGCATTAAATTAAAGTCGATTACGTCGATTAAGCATCATGCGGGTGGGGGGGGGGTGGTTCCTTATTTTATTTGCTGGGAGTTGGCAACCCTAATATGAACACTCATGGCATAGCACTGGAGTTCAAGAAACGTCTGTTTCATCAGCTCAAAGGATGTATGTGTTCTCTTAATGTTGATGAAGCAATCGCCCAAAACATGGAAAAAATACTGAATGTAATACTGAAGGTAATGGTAATGGTAATAACACATCATCTTGCAAGCAAGAAAGTAAACATTAGCAATAGCAATGCTTCAGATCTGATCATTGCACTGGAAGCTTCAGTTTAGCAATTCTGTATTTATTTGAATTTGCTTCAAATTATTCAATTTACCACTTCTTGAAGCACTTTACTGTTTTTTGTTGTTAAAATGAACTGCCTCTGCAAATATGTTAAAAAGGAGAGGAGTCAAGACTCAATGTAATGTATTTCCTATAACTTAATTTGCCATTGTTTTGAACAAAAATTATATGAAAAGTTACAATTTATGTTTTTTGTATAAATTGCCCGTTACTAAATTAAATTGTTGCTAAATGAATCAGATGAATTGGCTTGACTGAGTTTCACATGTTTTCATTTATAACTTAATAACCTTTACTTCTAAAAATCACATTTGAATTGTAGGTCATCTTGTACATTACCAAGCACAATGCTAAACGTTGTTTGCCAAATTGCCTATACTGTATATGCATTGGATTCACTGCAACCCCACTCCTTGGAAAAAAGTTCAGGCTCAGGATTCTTTTTCACTTTAAGCCCTGGTTATCTTTTACCCATTCTACATTTGACTAATAAATGAACACAAGTTCAAGGATTTTGTTTTTCTTTGCTGGTAGGGGCGTGAAATAGGTATTAATTTTTTATATTAATGGTCTTAAAAAGGTCTTAAAAAGACTTGAATTTAACTTGAAGAAACCTGTAGGAACCCTGTACAAGATTTTTACACAATGCTGTTGCGTGTGGACTCATTATAATGTTTGAGACTGAGAGGAGCGTCTGAGCCCTTTACAACATCCCTTCATCGCTGTCTCCCTTCCTCTCTTATCTTGCCATGAAGGACTCATTCCCACCATGTCCATTACTGTTATTGTGACACAGCTAGTTGAATGGTTAAATTGTGAGACAGGTTGTTAAATTGCAAGTTTGCACATTTTCTCTGCATTTCCTGCATTTTAAGATGGCTTTTATGACTAGAAAAGTTGAATTTATTGAATTCTTTAAGTTCTTGGCATCTGCTGTACATTGAAAAATATTCATTTGTTAATAAATATGCCATTGGGCTAACATTGACTTTACCTCAGAGTTGTTTGTTGTACAATGATTGTAAATTCACAGTAAATGGAAGCTTCATCTGTATTACTTTTACAGTAAATTACTGGACAATTTTAGAATGACTGTAAATTCACAGTAAATTATTGTCAACTTGTACATCACTTTCACAGTAAATACTGTAAAAGTACAGGGCCTTGTTGTAATGATGTACAGCAAAAGGCTGTAATTCCCCAGTAATGTACTGTAATATCACAGTAAATGCTTTGTGAACGAAGCTGTAAAGTTACAGTATACAGTTGTGCTTTTACAACAATACAGTGTAATATCACAGAAATAAAATTACAGTAAATTGCTGTGATTATATTTCACAGTAATTTACTGTAATCCTTACTGTGAAAGTAATGCAAAACTTATTAAATAATTTACTGTAAATTCACAACGAAAATTTTTACAGTGCAGTAAAAAATGTATAGCTCATGAATGTAAGAATATCTATATTATTTTAACTATTTACACTATTTACAGTGAGGCTAATAAAGTTATTTACAGCACAAAGGAAGCGCAAATCCCCTCTCTTCGCCTTGCGCAACTCCCGCACATAGCTTTGGAAGTTTTATTTTTAGTGCAGCTTCTCCGCACCTGGCACTCCCTCCTTTTTTGCACATTGGAGACTGGATGGCCTAGAACACCACCTTGTTCCACCTGCGTTGATGGCCGTCTCGCCTCCATAAACTCAGCTCAAACCTCCTCTACGAGCTGCGGCAGGAATTTACATCGTGGGATCTGGGTGCCAACCATAGACTGTATATAAGGTGCCAACGCATTTCTGGAACGGCACATGGGCATTTATTCCTGCAAGGTGAAGAATATTATAAAAACAGTGACGGGCCATCTCTGCGTACCACCCTTTGTGGAATACTTCTAGCCATCTGATCCAGGATATCCAGGCCATACAGTATATTGTTTCGTTGTAGTATTGCACAGACTCCGGCTTTGTCTTCGGCCCATCAATTATGCCCACAGCCGTGTGCACAGTGCTAATTAGGCTACACAGACATCTTTGTGGGACTTTCCCTGATAAATGGTATGATTCTTAAAATCTATTTCTGGACATCGTTTCCTTGAAAAATGACCTCTGGTGCTGAAATGCGGAGGTGCGACGCAAGAAGCTGCGCTAAAATTAAAACTTTCGACACTTGCAGCACATGGTGCAAAGCTATGTGCGGGAGTTGCGCCAGGTGAAGAGAGTTGATTTGCGCTGCCTTTGTGCTGTAAATAATTTTATTAGCCTCATTGTAAATAGTGTAAATAGTTAAAATAATATCAATATTCTTGCATTTATAACTCCTTTTACTGAGTTTTGACATCCAGCTTGTTCTGTTGCTTCTATTACATGCTTGCCGTTTTCCTTTAGTACATGTATGTTGATCATATAAAAATCGTTTCTATTTTGTTTCTGTATTAAAGGAAACTAATATTGTTGTACATTTATCGTAATGTGTTTTTGTTACATTTTTCAAATGAGTAGATTGAAAGAAATGCTCTTCTATGTATGTTACACTAGGCTAATAGCTTGAGGCTGATGTTCGATTCAGGTAAAAGCTTGCATTATTAAACTTAGTCTATTCAATTAAAAATTGTAATTTTCGCCTTATTGTGGTTTTTAACACATTGTTTAGCTAATTATTTTTTGCATTATATCAGTAGTAAACTTGCAAGGTAATTAAATGAGGTTTTAAAAACAACAGTCAAAATGACCGCCTGTGGCCGTTCTGGTAGTTACAGTATAGTGACCGTTGTAGTGTTAAGTCATTTTGATATTGGCTGATGACATGTGGTCTGACACATGACTGCCATTTTGTTGAAATCACTGCTTTTCTCAAAATTGTCACTGGTGTTACTCTTTTGCCTGATAACACCAGTGACATTCTTTTGAAAATGAGTGCCAAAAGACCCATTGAATTACTCTATGAGTGAATATTTTACCATAAATATGTAATATATTGAAGAGTAATCTAAATTGGATATTGGCTGATGACATGTGGTCTGACGTATGGCTGCCATTTTATTGAAATCTTAGCTTTTTCTCAAAATTGTCACTGGTGTTATCATAACTGGGGTTACTCTTGCCTCGCAAGACCTGACTATTCTTTTGGAAATAAGCACCATTAGACGTAGAAAGAAAGTGTTTTTATATTGTAATTGTTATTATTACATTTTGCTTTTATTTTTGTCAGGTATGGCAAAATTGAGTGCTGCTGAATAGTGTATGTATACACAATGGTGTATCATGCACTATGACAACAAGCCATACCCTGGCATTATCCAGGATGTACAGGTCCACGGGATCAAAGTTAAGTGCATGCATAGGTCTACCAAATATGACTTAAATAAGTTATTCTGGCCTTGCCCAATTGAAGACGTCAACTGGTATGGTGACGACCAAATCCTGTGCTTCATGCCAGAGCCAGTTGCGTTGAATAAGAGGGCTGTCCAAGTGGATGAGAACATTTGGGCATATGTATAAAAAGTACCTAGAGTTTAAAGGTGGGGATTATAATACTTTGAAAAACACAGTTATTCACATTATAATTGGTTAGAACAAATTACTTGGAGAATGTATTGCTCAGAAGTCATTGGTGTTATACTGCATCACTGGTGTTATTAAAAGGTTTTTTCAGTGATGTCATATTAGAAATGGATTTTGAAAAAACATTTTAATCAATTAAAGATTTGTTTATCATGATGTAAAAATCTGTTAACATTTTTAAGTCAGTATCAAGGCAGTTTTTTGCCTATTTGCCTGTTTTTGTAATGTTGACAGAGAAAACAAATGAAATATGAAATGAATATGTTCCTACTGTGTGATATTAAAGCATTAAACATTTTTAATCACTGAAATAATAAAAAAACATTTGATGGTCTTACCATTTCATTAATCTGCCTACTGCTAAACATTAAGATTATGTTTAGAAAAAAATTTTTTATACACATTTATTGATCCTTTTATTACTGGTGACACCAATGACAAAAGCCAAGGCGCATCCAATATTAAACTGAATGCAAAAAAAAAATTTTAATATGTTGAGCTGTCCCTTTTATATATTCTTGAAGATAAGACATTACTTATTGGTGTTATAGATGATTCATGGATGTAAGAATAAATGCATTATTTTTTTTTTATCCATCACCCAGATTCCACCTTTTCTGTAGAATGACCCACATAACTCTGATCTGCTAACAATGCTGAGGACTTAGAAGCAGAAATAAAGATGAATACATCACTTTAACTGGGCATGTGAGAACTGGCTGCAATACTGATCCACTTGGGATTAATCTCATGTTCTATCAGTGATTCAAGAATCTGATCAACACATTAGAAATACAACAGCATTGACCATTTCATTTGACTACGGGTGTATCTCAATAAATGGGAATATTATTTAAAAATTCAGTTATTTCATTAATTCAATTCACTAAGTGAAACAAATTATATTGATTAATTGCACGCAGACTAGTGTTTTCAAGCCTTTGTTTCTGTTAATTCTAATGATTTTCCGCTTACAGCTAATGAAAGCACATGTGGGCTTAATAAAAAGTATGTTTAATACCTACTTAAAGGTTATTTTTAAAAGATTCATTTACTCTGAAAAATGAGCCTCATTAGAATGCATATTCAAATTTATTAAGATGAACCTGCATACAAATGGGTCCGATTCATATTCAGTTAGCTGGAATCCAAATTAGTCCAAATTCAGTTGAGTTTATTTTAAATAAATCCGGTTCCCCCATTCAGACGCATCCAATAAAAATCTGTGTATTTCTACCAAAATTATGATATAGTGCAATCAACATCAGCTGATCATATATTAGACTTAATTAGACTAAAAAGAACAAAATGTGGCTTTATTAGCAACAGACCCATATTAACCTGGGATACCATCCTCAACATGTGTGAATAGAAAGAGCTGACTTGCCTCTTGTTTCACTGCAGTTGGTCGACCTGATGAGCTGAGGTTAGCAACATTGGCATCGGCAGAGTCCCCAAGGTAAATTTATCGCTCAGCAGTTTGTGGCTCTGTGCCAGTGAGTTTTTTCCACTCTGGGGAGGAGAGGTTCCTCTGCAGAAGGATAATTATATTCAGCTCCATACTTCCACAGAGGCTTGGGGTCTATGATACTGTTCCAAAAGTAATTAAAATAATTCTTAAGAGCCCTGGAAGTGTATACTGCTTCTTAAAGTGGGCAGAAAAAAAGAAAAAGAGAGGAAGGAGGGCTGCTGTTCGCCTGTGGGAAGACATTTGCACAGGCGAACAGCAGCCCTTCTTCGGATATGGTTGCAGCACAGTTTTGTGTATAAATTTGTTCTAATGATGAAAAAATGGAAAGCGCTTCTCAAATTGGGAGAGAAAGGAAAACTACGCAATACAACAAATTGCGTAGTTTTCATAGTTGACAAGTTGACAAGTCTCCAAAATACAGCTGCTGACTGGCACAAAGCGGAACGAGCACATAACTCCAGTGCTGAAGTCGCTTCATTGCCATCCTGTTCCAGTATACACAGGATCCAGTTTAAAATTGTATTGTTTTTATTTAAGTCTCATAATAGCCTAGCCCCATTTTATCTGTCTGAGCTATTGTTGACTCAAATTCCAGCCAGAACTATGAAGTCCAGCTCACACATGCTTTCAGTGGTTCCAAAGACAAAACTCAAATCTCGAGGTAACAGAGCTTTTTCTGTCACAGTTCCCAAGGAATGGTACAGTTTACCTTTTACTATTAGGTCTGCACAATCTTTGGAAACATTTAAAACATTACTGAAGACTTACTTTTATGAACTGGCTTTTATCAAAACCTGAAGTATGTTTTTATCTATTTATTTCATTATATTTTAGCCCTATGTCCATTTTTTATTTTGTTGTAATGTCATAGCAATTTTTGTAACTTTTTTATTGTGTCTTATCCCGTAAAGCACTTTGGGCAGTATTTACTGTGGTAAATGTGTTACACAAATACATTTGACCTTGACAAGCTCAGAGTTTTCTGTTGCTCTTCCTGTGGGCAGGTTCAGGTTTATATGTATTCTGGTTAGGGCCAACTTATTGCTAATTACCCATTCAAACTGTACAACTCTTTAGCTTCCTTTACTCCTTAGTACACTTTGTTTAGAGCTGAATTAAATCCCCTCTATCAACATTTTAGGATTGGTTGATGCAGGGTGATGTTTTGATGTCAGTGTAGCAGAGGTTCATCATGTAATAATCATACAAAAATACATACATACAGACAAACATGCATAACCGAAGTACTTTAGGCTTTACAGGTCAGGAAATAAAATACTCAATTATGAAGTAGGAGGTTTGCTCAATCCATCCATCCATCCATCATCCATCCATCCATCCATCCATCCATTGTCCGTTCTCATGTATTCCACCTCAGGGCTATGGAGGACTGGTACCTGTCTCTAGTGATCAATGGGTGAGAGTTGTGGTGTACCCTGACCAGGATGCCTGTTTTTCGTGGGGCAACACAAACACATTCGAGACTAACAATCTTTAACACTCATTCATTGCAAGGAGCAATTTAGAGTCTTCAGTTAAACCAACATGCATGTTTTTGGACTGTGGGATAAAACCAGAGTTGCAGAAACATTTAAAACTTTTATATAAAAATTTTAATGATAATTTAGCATAAATAGAAAATGTGGTAAGAAAAGAAAATAAGGACCAGTGATTGAGAGTCTAGAAACTGAATGTATTTTAGTTATGCTAAACCACTAGATGGCTCTGCGACTCCATGTGTGTAAAACGTTTCAGCCATCTCCTGCTTTATGTATGTATGTGGAACTGTTTCTTGCTTCACATTTCTTAGAAACAAAATAATTAGAAAACCATAGACCAGTCAACAGAACAAGCTCAAGAGAAACTTGTCTTTAACTTTAAAAATGTGCTTCAATAAAAATCCTAAAAAAACATCAGCAAAATTGTTGTAATGCTTTATGTGTGAAATTAAATTAATTCCAGTTTTTATTATTATTATTATTTTAGGTTTTGTATCAGGCAACATGGCTCCTGGATTTTGCTCAGTGATTTTGCTGCTGCTGCTGCTCTCCTGTTGGCAACCTGTTGGAGCCAAAGAAGGAAAATCTGCCAAGAAGGGAAAGAAAGGAAAGCAAGTTGTTTGTCCATCGTAAGTAAAGAAAATAAAAATAATAATTATTAAAACACCTGTAATCAGACTTAACAGACTTGTACAAGTACAGGGCCCACTATGCTTCACTATGAACTGTCATTAATTGAAATTTTATCTTTTAGCCAATGAGGTTAAATATAGATTATGAATTGGAACCGATGAACGATATGGGTAACTAGTATTTGACGTCGTAAGCATGTGTGTTTTATTTTTAAGATGAATGTGATATGAAATTATGTGGTTTTTGTGTTGTATGTAATGCAGCTTTTCTATGTGATACTGTAGCCCAAGACAAATTTCCTATTGAGGAAAATAAAGTTTATCTTATCTTATCTTATAAGAGGGTTAGGGTCAGAAAAAAAATCCTAAAATCCTTGTTTTTTGGAAATTTGGTGAAATGCAAAAAACAACCATAACATTCACACAGATGTGTAATTTCAATTAAACATTTCTCCTGTTTTAGTCTCCCCCTATTGGCTCCCTGTTAAATCCAGAATAGAATTTAAGATCCTCCTTCTTACATACAAAGCCCTTAATAATCAAGCTCCATCATACATCAGAGATCTAATTGTTTCATATGTTCCTAAAAGAGCACTTTGCTCTCAGACTGCAGGTTTACTTGTAGTTCCTAGGATTTCTAAAAGTAGAATGGGAGGCAGATCTTTTAGTTATCAGGCTCCTCTCCTGTGGAACCAGCTCCCAGTTTTAGGCTATGTGCACAAGTAGCCAGGTTTTTTTTAAACGAATAGTTTCACCACCTCGTTAAAAAAAAATCTCTGTCCACACCTAACCGCATAAGTGTGTTGTTAAGCCCATTCATAGACCTGCTAAACCTGTAGGGGGCAGTAGTTCCCCCAAATCCTATCCACTAAGAGTAACTTTCAATGTTCTAACTTCTACTTAGAGCAGTAATTGAGCTTGTAAAAACTAGCAAGCAAAAAGCGCTTGGACAATCGATGATGCCAACACATCTCTGAGGGCATTTTTTTGCTGTTTCTGAGTGTAAACACAAGTCGCACAAGTTTTGTCGGAGCATTTTTGTTGCAGAAAGTGACGTTGCGGAGCCGAAAACTCCGGTTATCTCTGTCCACACGCAAATGCTTAAAACGAAGAAAACGCAAATCTCCACTTTGGAGATAATCGATAATCAATAATAATCGTTTTCTGTGATAAAAACAGGGTTTTCGTGTAAATGAGAGGCCAAACCACAGGGAAATATCTGCGTTTTTCCTTCGTGTAAACGGGGCCTCAGTCTGTGAGGCAGACACTCTGTTTACTTTTAAGGCCAGGCTTAAAACTTTCCTTTTTGATAAAGCTTATAGTTAGAGTGGCTAAGGTCATCCTGAGCTATCTCTGTAGTTATGCTGCTATAGGCTTAGACTGCTGGAGGACAGACTTACCAATTTTCTTCACTCTGTTACTTTCTTTTCTACTACTCTCCAGTTGCATTATTTGCTGTTATTTCGACTGTTAACTCTGTTTTCTCTCAGTGTTTTTCTCTCCATAGAAGCCACACCTGGTCTGGTATCCTGCTTAGCTGCAATGCCCTGTTGGAAGGGGGCATCTCAGTAACTGAGCATCCCTCATGTCCTGTTATCAACTTTCTACTTTCTGTAACATAGAAAGTACTCTTACATCAGTTCTTCTGTTCTTTCTGTGTCTCTGTTCTGTCTTCTCGAACACCCAGTCGGTCGTGGCAGATGGCCGCTCCTACTGAGCCTGGTTCTGGTTCTGCTGGAGGTTTCTTCCTGTTAAAGGGGAGTTTTTCCTCTCCACTGTCGCTACATGCTTGCTCAGTATGAGGGATTCCTGTGGTTGGAGTCTGCATCAACGGGGCGCAACAACCAGTCAATGACTCAATACAATCAGCTGGGATTCCTTAGATAGAAAACTAGCTAAGATTTTTAAATGATAGCAATGTTTGTATTGAAATGACTTTTCCTGTAAAATGCCTTGAGATGACATCTGTTGTGAATCGGCGCTATATAAATAAACTGAATTGAATTGAATTAACTGAAAAGAATGTACACCTTAAACAGTATAAAAGCCCAAACAGCTGAATGGCCTTTAGTTGCTGCATTGTTAAGTACCCAAAGAATCAGATGATTATCTGACTGATCAGGGGGTGTTCATCAGTACATTTTTCTTCCCTGACGACACAGGACTCTTTCAGATGACAAAACGGGGACTCACAATGATCAAGCTAACAGAGCAGCTCTGGCAGCATCGCATGGATTTGTCAACACACAGTTTAATCCTTAATCCCACAGAATATTTGGGATGGGCTAGAGAAGAATTTACACAGCCACCCAAAGACCTAACCTTAGTACGAAGCTTGATGAAAAGGAAGCGGCTGACAAATGTATATTACTATAATGATGTCATGTCAATGATCACAGCAAAAGTATTAGTGTGCAGTTTTTCGTTTTAGAATGGGCATGTACAGAACAGATTGCATTTCCATGTCGGGTTAAAAACTGATTATATGTATTTACTGTGATGGTTTGTTGTGTTTTTTTAATCTGCTGAAGATTTTTGACTTTTAGAACATTTCACTGCTGCTATTGCAGTCCGTCTGCTTGCCTGCTTCCTGTCTACTGATGGTACTTGGTTGACTAACTGTCTCTGCTTTCCCTGACCTAGAAAAAGAAAGGCTAATTTCTGCTGCTATCTAATCAAAGCTTTTTTTTTTTCATTTTAACAGACAGCTGTCACCAGAGGATTTAGCCCAGGTTCCAGCTAACTCTACCTCCAACATTTTAAATCGTCTGATGGTTAGTTATGACCCAAGAATAAGGCCTAACTTTCAAGGTAATGCAGAAATATTCACAGAGGGCACAAATGATCCTGTAGACTGTGAGCGAACGAAGAAAAAACTTTTTTATAGCTCAAAACTTGAATTAAAAATTATTCTTTTAAACTGAATCATAACTAAAAGGAATGACTCGCGATTTTTTTGTTAAATTGTTTGTTGATAGTAGGCCTGCGTGGGGTCTTCTGTTAACAATAGTTCCTTTTACACAACATTTTCAAAGAAGGATCTTAGATGTGTTCTTAACATGTCAGAACATTTACATCTTCCTGAATTTCAGATTTATAATTCAACAGTTCACTGTTGAATTTCCATTAAATTTTTAAGTTTCCTTTATAAGACTGTGTCCTAAAACAAAAATAAATAAATGTTATAATTCTGAGCTGTGATTAATTAATTTTTCACTGCGGCTGCACTCCATTTGCTTCTGAAGTTGGAGGTCAGATATAGGAGTGACCCAATTTAACACACAATTTAAATGTCTTCCGGTTATAGTTTAGAAAATCAGCAGGATATGCTCATTGTTGTCCTCAAGGACGAGGCTAACAACTACTAGCAAAACAGGCCTATAACAATAAACAATGGTGTTGCAAATCTATGCTCACAAATACATGTTCGACATGTTCAGATCAGGATTCTGTCTTTAGGAAGCATTCTGGTTGATTTTTCTGACTTTTAACTTCTGACTTCAGAGCACAGATTAAATTTAACTTGCTTTTGAACGCACCAATATGAGAAACACAACATGATTCAGTTTTATCTTAAAAGCAGAGACTGCTTTATGTGTGGGACAGTTGCATGAACTAGTGTCACTCTTACAGTGTTGCTGATGTTACTTTTTGGGAATCCTTAAATGTGTAGGTCTTTGTTTATGTAGAACAATCCATGTCATGTTGCTTTTTCTGGGTTTCAGGTATTCCAGTTGAGTCCAGGGTGAATATCTTCATTAACAGCTTTGGGTCCATCCAGGAGACCACCATGGTGATTCCACCCACCACTGACACACTTAGTTTGAGTTTTTCTTTGGCCTCAATGTAGTTAAGAAGGTAATGCAGTGCTACAGTGATCACCTATTTTCCTAGCAACTGATAAAACCTGTAACTTTGGTCATCACAAAAGCTATTTATCTCCTGCCTCTGTTCAAGATTTAGGTAAGTCTAGAGACATTTGCCTTATTCTATCTTTATCCTGACTGTGTCAAAGAGCCACAACATGATGGACTGAGAAGCTGTTCTGTTAGAGGTTAATTTTCAAACAATTAAAAACAAATGCATGTCAGAGATGCGAGTGCAAATTCCTTACAAAAATTAATATTGTACAGATGGAATAACATGCTTCAGCAAGACTCAGTAATATGTTTCTTTTTTTTCAGAAAGATAAATAAAAGTAAATAAATGAAAATTCCTGCTTGTTTGTTACTTTGTTGGTCCAGCAGTTCCTTTAACAACTAGATCTGCCACCAGTGCTATGTTTACTATTACTTGTAGCTTATTATTCAAGACTTTAAGAATGTATCATGCTTCATCCATTGAAAAAAGAGCATTTAAAAACACTGTCTATTCGTGCATGTTTTCCCCAAAAATATTAATATGTTACAAAAGGCGAAACAGAATTTTTTTTTATTGCTGATCATTTAAAATTTATATTAACATTCATAAAATAAACATTTAATATTCTCGACCTGAATTTTATACACTTGACGTTTAAATCACTTGCACCATTAGCACCAGGAATGTTAGTATAGTGAGAACTCCAACTAAATGAATGTTTTCTATCCAGGACTACAGAGTGAATATATTTCTTCGTCAGAGATGGAATGACCCTCGTCTACAACTGCCTACTGACTTTAAAAGTGAAGCGCTGACTGTTGATCCCAAAATGTTCCAGTGTTTGTGGAAACCAGACCTGTTTTTTGCCAATGAAAAAAATGCAAACTTTCATGATGTCACACAGGACAACATTCTTCTCTTCATATTCAGAAATGGAGATGTCTTAATCAGCATGAGGTATCCAGTCATATCCCGCATCTTTTAACATTAAGCCATAATATCCACTTGTTCTGGTCGAACTTTTCATTCAGTGTGATCTGGACCGAATTCATACTGTCAATGCTTTTAATCACTCATCACATTTCTATCTGCCCCACAGTTGAAAGGTGCAAATTCTACACTCTTCCTCCCAAAACACACACATTTTATCAAACAGGGAGCCTCTATACGTCAACAAGTACAAGAACAATAGGAACCAGATTGGCAGCAGCTTTAGTGTTTGCTGCTAACTGGCAAACTGAACTACAGACATTTTTGAAATAATATTTCATATAATACATATGCGAGGGCAGTATTTCAGACATTTAACAGTAAAAATCTCTGACAGCAGACAGAGAAATGCAACGAGAAGGAGCAAAAAGCATATGTGATCCTTCAGATTTGTATCTGTATTATACATTAACATGTTCACAAACACATACTATTCAGAACATTATGTGTGACTAATTTAATAAGATACAAACCAAAAGGGAATTGTCAAAAGGGAAAATAAAAAGCAACCTACTGGTTATATATTTTGTGTGTGCGGCAGCCATGTTGGATTTTGAGGTCAGAGTCGGTGAGAAACTTTTGAGTTTTGAAGGCAGTCTTCCAGTTTCAGGGGGCGTTCCAAGTGACTTGGACCTTGGAAATTTGGAATTTAGAATTCTAAATATAAATAGGACACAGAAAGAATGAATATTAACAAATTAATGTGAGTAATGAAATTATAGTACCGGTATGTATGTGGAAAATACATACAAATCTAAAGTTTATTTAACATTGTCTTTTAAAATATAAAAATTCCAGACAAAATAAATTACGGTTCATCTTTGAAAATATAGCAAACACTGTCAAATCTTTTAGTGTATGACTATCTGACAGTAACAGATCTCACCGTTTCCTTTGGATAAAAGGGAAGTTGTGATTTGTGTTAGAGTTAGTGGAAGCCCTTTTAGCTCATATAGCTCCACTGGATTCCCTCTAAAAACTGTGAATGAGTGAATAATGTGTCATTTTAAAAATGATGCTAGTATTTACTTTATAATGGTTGTTCACTTAGATGTCTGTTGTGCATGTCCTTATGTCCAGACTTTCAGTGACTCTGTCTTGTCCCCTGGATCTCACACTCTTCCCTATGGACACTCAACGCTGTAAGATGCAGCTGGAGAGCTGTGAGTACAAACACATACTTGCAATAGATTACAAACATGTTCAGTATATTTAAATATATATACACATAACCTAAGCCTATTTTCATGTTTTAGTTGGCTATACCACTAGTGATCTTGTGTTCATGTGGCAGTCCGACCCGGTTCAGATGGATGAGATAGCTCTCCCACAGTTTGACATCAAACAAGAGGACATAATATATGGCAACTGTACAAAGTACTACCAAGGAACAGGTTTGTAATCCTGATTTATCATTCCATCACAACGTCTGGGGTGGGGATGAATCGTAAACAATCAGGAGAGAGCAAACATTAGAATCCAGCAAGGAGTGAAGGAGAGAGAGGAGCTTAAGTACTGGGGAAGCTGGTTACTGAATGAGGAACAGGTGACTGATTAGAACAGGCTAAATTAACGACTACTAATAAGAAACCGATTTAAGGAAAAGACGAAAGACAAAGAGTAACTAAAGCTAAGCACATTTAAACAGGAATGACAATAAAAGGCAAACATAGAAAACCAAAAACTCAAACAACCACTGCTATTATCTGATGGACCGTCTCGGTGACATCTTTGCACAGCCTGCAGCCTGTTTAATGTGGGACAACCTGCCTTCTGATGCTCTTATCCTGAGACACCCGTTCTTTTGTTGCCATGATTAGTCCTTCGGGTCTGTCCTTCAAGCTACTCTAGGCAGTGGTAGGTTTTGTGAACATCAACCACTTTCCTCTGGAACTTTTTAACATATTGGGTACAAGATGTGATCAGAGATTTGGTAACTGGCTCAGAGGCTTTAATCTGGTAATCTTACACAATGGATGATTGATCGACGACCAAACCAGCATGGCTCAAATCATATATGCAACTTTAGTTTTTCATAGGATGGGTTTTAAGTTCTTTTTCCCATAGGAGGATCTTTTCTGACGTCAATGTTTATGTTTTCTTGCAATGCATCATGGTACCGTGTGGCAGGAAGCAGTGTATTTTACCTGTAATTGTATTGTTTTGCATCTTTCGAGGACGATTTAGAAAAGCTGATAGTTCATTCTTGCTGTGTGGTTAATTGTATGGCCCGTTGGGGGCCTGATAAAAGTTTTTTTTCGAATTCCCTCCAAAAAGGATCACGAAAAACGAAAGAGATGTCCCCGGGCAATGAGGAGTTTAAACCCGGACGATCTGAAGAAAGCCTGGATTCATGCAGCGTTCATTTCTAGATTCCTATAATTTAAGGGTGAAAACATCTATTTTTTCACCTAAATCATATTGATCCATGTCTTTTTAACCTTATCAAAATGAAAAAATATATTGTGCAGCAGTGCTTTAATAACTGTAAGCTTCATTGGTACGTGCAGCAGTTGTTAGTCCTATCCTGACAGCTGCTTCTACTTTGAACATTAAAGCCGCTACGTGACTGCATGTTTCTCCGAGACTGAATTTAAAAGAAGAACGGTGTAAGCGGTGATATTCTGTTTTTCACCACAGACCAGAAGTCATTAAAATGATCATGTTACTGTACTACTAAAATTGTACAACAGCGACTACATTTCCCAAAATAAATAAGGACACTGATCAATGAAGATTTACCCAGCTTTGCAGTCACAGTGAGCAGTGAGGATTTCGCCGTTCTCTTTAGTGATCACCCACGGGAGATGTGAATCACGCTGAGACTCTGCTTGGCCAGGTCTGACCTCTGCTTTCAGGAGGACCACAGCTTTCTGTTTTGTAGAAGAGATTGGGCCAACTTTTCTTGAAATTAAGTAATCGTAGGCCTCCAGACGTTTGAAAGCCTTTATTTGTCATGAGTAAATGGCCCAGGGCTTTCTATTAGGTAGGAATAAATGTCTCCCCAGCAGATTTGTGGCCAAGACACCGGCGAATCGGACCAACGTTTTTGATCATCCCAGATCTCATATGGGCTTTAAATAATCTTTATTTTGTCATCAATGCAGATTTTAAGCTTCTCTGTAAACCTTTTGCTGTCTTCAGACGTTAAAGTGTGTATATATTGGGGATTTCGCCCGCAAACTCTTAAAAACATTCGTGGCATCTATACCGCCTGCCATTTTTGTTTGTTTTCTTGCCACCCATGCGCACAACAATGTCAACAAAGATCCTCCTATTCTCATGAATACTAAAACACATGAAGAGAAGGTGCTGGTTAGAGCAAACTTAAACATGTGAATCAGCATTACACCACAGTGACACACAGCCATCAGTTCATATTTATTAAATGATAAAAGGTTCAACACATCATTTGTGTCTCTAAACCTTACAAACATACAGCATGTTGCTTCTGTAAGCAGGAAACATTATTAGCATCAGATGTTTTGTAGAAATGTCTTTTTTTTTTTCACCGAGCGCTCCGGCATTCTCACTGTGCCTTCTGTTTCATGGAGTTGTTGCTATAGAAACAGGAATCCTAATTTGGCTGACTTGGCTGTTGCAAAAAGGGCTGCTTATATGTTACTGTGACTGTGGGCTAAAAATAATGCAATAGTACAAACACATTTATTGAAATAATCCTTGCTAAAGTTTATATTCAAACAGATTTATAGTCACTTGGAACTCAGAGTTCATACAGTGTAATAATTGCAGAATGAACCCAATATGAGGCTCTATTTTTATGTCTTTTTTACAGGGTACTACACCTGTGTTGAGGTGATTTTTACACTGCGTCGACAGGTCGGTTTCTACTTGATGGGAGTTTATGCTCCGACTCTGCTGCTTGTTGTTTTGTCCTGGTTGGCGTTCTGGATCAACCCAGATGCTTCAGCTGCTCGGGTACCACTTGGTGAGATCAAACACACCTCTACACAGGCTTAGGTTTCACTGATTAGTATTAAAGTCTATAATATTTAACTAATGTTTACTGATGTGATGTTTATTTTCAACATACAAGTTGTATCTTTATAGGCAGAATTCACACCATTTAGGCATAACATTATGAGCACTGACAGACGTAGTGAATTGCACTAATTATCATGGCACCTGGTAGTGGATGGGATATACAGTGGCTTGCAAAATTATTCGGCCCCCTTGAAGTTTTCCACATTTTGTCACATTACAGCCACAAACATGAATCAGTTTTATTGGAATTCCACGTGAAAGACCAATACAAAGTGGTGTACACGTGAGAAGTGGAACAAAAATCATACATGACTCCAAACATTTTTTTACAAATAAATAACTGAAAAGTGGGGTGTGCGTAATTATTCAGCCCCCTGAGTCAATACTTTGCAGAACCACCTTTTGCTGCAATTACAGCTGCCAGTCTTTTAGGGTATGTCTCTACCAGCTTTGCACATCTAGAGATTGAAATTCTTGCCCATTCTTCTTTGCAAAACAGCTCCAGCTCAGTCAGATTAGATGGACAGCGTTTGTGAACA
Organism: Valencia hispanica; assembly: GCA_963556495.2. Classification (NCBI taxonomy): domain Eukaryota; kingdom Metazoa; phylum Chordata; class Actinopteri; order Cyprinodontiformes; family Valenciidae; genus Valencia; species Valencia hispanica. The sequence goes on along the minus strand of OY747703.1, from coordinate 50,548,499 downwards.
GCAGTTTTCAGATCTTGCCACAGATTCTCGATTGGATTTAGATCTGGACTTTGACTGGGCCATTCTAACAGATGGATATGTTTTGTTTTAAACCATTCCATTGTTGCCCTGGCTTTATGTTTAGGGTCGTTGTCCTGCTGGAAGGTGAACCTCCGCCCCAGTCTCAAGTCTTTTGCAGACTCCAAGAGGTTTTCTTCCAAGATTGCCCTGTATTTGGCTCCATCCATCTTCCCATCAACTCTGACCAGCTTCCCTGTCCCTGCTGAAGAGAAGCACCCCCAGAGCATGATGCTGCCACCACCATATTTGACAGTGCATCCCCACTGTCAAAAACACTGTGTGTTCAGAGTGATGTGCAGTGTTAGTTTTCCGCCACACATAGCGTTTTGCATTTTGGCCAAAAAGTTCCATTTTGCTCTCATCTGACCAGAGCACCTTCTTCCACATGTTTGCTGTGTCCCCCACATGGCTTGTGGTAAACTGCAAACAGGACTTCTTATGGTTTTCTTTTAACAATGGCTTTCTTCTTGCCACTCTTCCATAAAGGCCAACTTTGTGCAGTGCACCACTAATAGTTGTCCTATGGACAGATTCCCCCACCTGAGCTGTAGATCTCTGCAGCTCGTCCAGAGTCACCATGGGCCTCTTGGCTGCATTTCTGATCAGCGCTCTCCTTGTTCGGCCTGTGAGTTTAGGTGGACGGCCTTGTCTTGGTCGGTTTACAGTTGTGCCATACTCCTTCCATTTCTGAATGATCGCTTGAACAGCGCTCCGTGGGATGTTCAAGGCTTGGGAAATCTTTTTGTAGCCTAAGCCTGCTTTAAATTTCTCAATAACTTTATCCCTGACCTGTCTGGTGTGTTCTTTGGACTTCATGGTGTTGTTCCTCCCAACATTCTCTTAGACAACCTCTGAGGCCGTCACAGGGCAGCTGTATTTGCACTGACATTAGATTACACACAGGTGCACTCTATTTAGTCATTAGCACTCATCATACAATGTCTATGGGCAACTGACTGAACTCAGACCAAAGGGGGCTGAATAATTTCGCACACCCCACTTTTCAGTTATTTATTTGTAAAAAATGTTTGGAATCATGTATGAATTTTGTTCCACTTCTCACATGTACACCACTTTGTATTGGTCTTTCACCTGGAATTCCAATAAAATTGATTCATGTTTGTGGCTGTAATGTGACAAAATGTGGAAATGTTCAAGGGGGCCGAATACTTTTGCAAGCCACTGTATTAAACAGAGAATATACATTTTTGTCATCAGTGTTTATGTCTTTGACTTTTTTTTTTACAATTTTTCCAGGAAATCAGTCAGTTTTATTACAAAGAATTGTTTTGGGGCCTCTGATATGATGGCGATGTCTGGTCACAAAGATGCTGCTTCAAACCTTTACACGCATGTTGAATGTTATTGTTTTTATCCGGTAATAGCCCGCATGAGCACAATACTGGAAGATAAAAGGACCTTTAGCACCCGCTATCCAGAGCCGTACTGCCGCGGTTGAACAACTCGGCAAACATAATAAAACCTAGGGATGTAGGCATCACTAATTTGAATCATCTTTGTGTAGATCATGAAAAAAGATACACCACAAGATAAACTGTATTTAGTGCAAAGCTTCCATACTCATTTCAAACAACTAAAGAGCTACGGAATAACAGTCCCCAGAAATGGCCGCTACCAGTTCATTACGGAGGTATCTAAAATTATCTGATTAACATGCCTGGACTTTACTCAGTGGACAAGTCATTAGATGGCTATAGCCTTTTCATGTCTGGACAAAGTGTGTCTTTCAATTACATATATTTTTTGTGTTTCATGCTAACTATACTAGCAGTAGATGTAGCATTGCTGGCAGGTTATTTTAAATAATTTAAGTGTTCTTATGAAATGATATATTCTATCTATTCTATTCCATCCATCCATTATCTATACCTGTCCAACCTCTGCAGGGTTGCGGGCGGGCTGGTGCCTATCCCCAGCATTCATTGGGCAAACAACCTTGCACACACTCATACTTAAGGGCAATTTAGAGAGACCAATCTTCTTCCTTCAAGGCAACAGTGCTACCAACTACGCCACTGTGCAGCCCGATTTATTCTATATAGCCTACCTCCAATTTAATGAACAGAGCAAATTCTATCATGAGACTTTGGCTCCCAAGATTTGGATGGATCATTCAGTAGAACTCTCTTCATGCCGATTAACCATTGCCTTAACCATTGCATCGAACAAATCAATGGACGGATGTGCCATAATTTTCTCCAGCTGAACGGAGACAAAACAGAAGTAATTACTTTTGGACCTAAATAGGAACGATCAAGGAAGGATCAAGAGTCGCCACAAAGTTTCAGTTAATACAGCTAAAGTACTGATCAGGCCCGAAATCTAGGTGTAGTAATGGACTCAGACCTGAATCTCCAGGGTCACATAAAGGCAATAACTAGGTCAGCCTTCTATCACCTGAAGAACATTTCTAGGATTAAATGACTGATGTCCCAGGAAAATCTTGAGAAACTCATAAGTACATTTATCTTTAGTCTAATTGATTACTGCAACGGCGTCCTCACAGGTCTGCCTAAAAAGTCAATCAGACAGCTGCAGCTGATCCAGAACGCTGCTGCTCGTGTTGCTCACTAGAACCAGGAAAGTAGAGCACATCACCCCAGTTCTAAAGTCCTTACACTGGCTCCCTGTAGCTCAGAGAATAGACTTCTAAATACTTTTACTAGTTTATAAATCATTGAATGGCTTAGCACCAAAGTTTCCTGATAATCTACTGTTACTATACCAACCCCCCAGACCACTGAGGTCCTCCAATTCCAGTCCACTCAACATCCCTAGAACTAGAATCAAACATGGAGAAGCAGCTTTCAGTTTCTATGCTCCTCTAATCTGGAACAAACTCCCAGACGACTGCAGAGCTGCTGAAACACTAAGTTATTTTAAAGCACAGCTAAACACATATGTTTAGAGCTGCCTTTGAGTAATGTTTTCATGTATTATATGTTTTGTGTGTGCTTCTTGCTTTTTGCTGTTTTTACTTTATATGCTTTCTCTGTGTTTTACTGCTATTTTTTTTTTGCCTCTTAATCATGTAAAGCACCTTGAATTACCTTGTTGTTGAAAGTGTGCTTTACAAATAAAATTGCCTTGCCTTGGCGTATTTTGTCAACTGGAAACCTATGAAATGATAGCTAATAACATTCATGGTCACCAGTCTTTATGAATGCCTCTATCATAAAAACTATAACAGCAACTTCCTACACAGTTGAAAATGAGTCAGTTATTAAATTCTTTACATGTCTAGTGTATTAAATTGAGAGATGAGAGTGTTGGATTTCCCTTTGAATAATTATTGTAGATCTAGGTTATTGAAAAAAACCCATCTCTCTGATCTCATAAAATGCATGTTTCTGTTATTATCTGCTCATTTTCAGGTATTTTATCGGTTCTCTCCCTGTCCAGTGAGAGCATGTCCTTAGCTTCAGAGCTACCAAAAGTCTCATACGTAAAGGCCATTGATGTCTGGCTGATCGCGTGTCTGCTCTTTGGGTTTTTCTCCCTGGTGGAATATGCTGTGGTGCAGGTCAGTTATTGGACAGACACACACATATACACAAACCATGAACAGATATCAAAATATGAAGAACGACAAATTATGAATAAAAGTCAACCCAGCAGACCTGTACTGAATATTGTCTTAAAGATCCGATTATCTGCTCAAATCCACAGCTGCTCTGTTCACTTCTCTAACCACACTTCCTTCTTTCTATGTAGGTTTTTCTGAACAGTCCCAGACTGATTGAAGAGGAGAAAGCCAAAATGGCCACAAAGGAAAAAGCTTTGAAAGAAAAAGAAGCACAGAAGTCTTCAAATAAATCTAACAATACAGTCAATGGGACAGGTGCAACGCCTATTCATGTCAACACTTTACAGGTGAGGGAAACCTGCAGATAAAATCAGATTGTATGCAGAACATGTATTGTGTAACATGGTCAAATTGCTTCTGTCTAAAACATAAATGCAACATTAATATTATTTCTTCTGCAGCTAAAAAGTAAAGTTTTAAAAATAATATTTAAATTATTCCTAACATTAGTTTATTATTTCTAATCTGATTCATATATCTCAGTAAAGGTATATAGTAAACATCATAGTTTTTACATGCTGTAATACCTTTTTAACAGCCTGCTATTATTAGAGCAACAAGTTACAGTCAAACAAGATGATGTTAGCAGGTTAATTAGTCCGGCTGGCTGTTTTGGTTGCTAGCCTGCAGTCAGCTGCTTTACAGAGATGACGCTCCTAACTTGCTAACTGTAGTTTTAACGCAGCATTATTTTAATACATGTTAAATGGCCTGCATTTGTATAGCGCTTTTTCAGTCAGAGGACGACAACGCGTGTTACACCACATTCAGTCATTTACCCATTCACGCACACATTTACACACTGTTGATGGTAAACTATACTGTAGCGACAGCTGCCCTGGAGCACGCTGACAAAAGCGAGGCTGCCGAACACACAGGCCCCACCGGGCCCTCTGACCTCCACCAGCAGGCAAGGCGGGTGAAGTGTCTAGCCCAAGGACACAACGACCGAGACGGACGGAGCGGGGGTTCGAACAGGCAACCCAACTCCTAACACATGGTCACCCCATGTTGGGTGGGGCTCGATTAATTTTCCAGCCATTGATCTATGTGTGTTTTTGCAACCAAAAATATTTCCCCATATTTGAATTTGTTTTTCTTGTCGGCAAGGTCAGAGTGTTGTAGACTTCTTTCAGCCAGCTGACCGATAGAGAAAAGCAATATGGGGGGGAAGGGTAGCACTGTGTTAGTCAATGTTTCACAACTTTGTGGAAAACTATAATAGCTTTTGAAACATGCTGATCTGATCTCCGACACAAGACAGCAAAAGTGCATCAACAATGAGCAATTAGCTTTGAGAAAACCAATGTTGAAAGTGGAGCAATGTCATCAGGTTTTCTAAAACTGCTGCAATTCAGTCAAATCCTAATCAGCGTGCAGAGTGTTGGAGAGAGTTCTTGTGCTCCTAAAGGAGTCTAGAGCTTCTGGAGTAACGTTACTCAGTCATTTGTTCTCTTTTAACAGGTGGTTGAAAATCGCTGCAAGAAAGTTTGTACCTCCAAGTCGGACCTTCGCTCTAATGACTTTAGCATAGTGGGGTCTTTACCTAGAGACTTTGAACTTTCCAACTTTGACTGCTATGGTAAACCTGTTGAGGTTACTGGGGCTCTCAAGTCTCAGGAGAAAACCAACAAGAAACCCCCACCACCAAAACCTGTCATACCTGCTGCTGCTAAACGCGTTGATCTCTATGCACGAGCTCTCTTCCCCTTCTCTTTCCTCTTCTTCAATGTGGTTTACTGGTCATGCTATCTGTGAAAGAGGGCCAGAGGAAGTACAGTTAAAAGAAAATAATCTGTATCATAATAGAAAATGACTACAGAGACTGATATCACACCTAAATGGTAAATTACATTGCAAATTAATATCCTGAACTTTGTCCTAGTTTTTCATATTAAAGGCAATGCGATTCTATTTCATACCTCCATCTCAAAACTGTAAAGACTGCTATTTCCTCCTGTAACTGTAAATGAGCACAACCTGAAACTTTCCAGCTGTTTATTTTACCCTGCTTCCTGCCCGTAGATGTAAAACTGTTGCATGTGTGTGTTTCTGTGTCCAACAGCATTATGTTTTGTGTAAATTAAACCATGCTGCTGTCAGAACAATTAGACAACGTTTCTCCTGGTAGCTCTTTACAGAAGATGTATAGAAGTTGGCCAATACTGTCAAATACATGCTTACATACATACATACATAATAAATACATTTCAAAAATGTAGAATGAGCTTTCTTGATCACTATTCTTATTTTAAGGGTCCAGATTTGAGTGTATAGTTAAATTACTGCAAAAGTGATTGTGGTTGCATAACACTACTCCCTGTTAGCAAGTGTAGTAAAGAGTGTGGAAATCACAGTTCAAACCAGAAATTTACAATAACCAAATAAAAAGACGCATACACCTTTTATTCTCGCTTATAAACTATTTTTAATTCTACAATAATGAGGACCCCCTCATTATTGTAGATTCAGAAATTATTTTAGGAAGTCAATAATATTTTCACACAAGGCCAGCTTGTTTTGGATAACCAATACATAGTTTCATTATTTGAAAACAGCTTTCCATGTTTACTCAGGTTATGTTGGATAATAAAATGTGTTAAAATAAAATTTGTGTGAAACATTGAGGTGTGACATAAAAACCAAAAAGAGAGATAATTATAAGGGAGACACAGAAAGATGATTTTATTCTGTAGAGGAGCCTTCAGAGTGCATCAGGAGACACCAGGCCTGGTGGAGAAATGGTTATTGGACTGAAATATGAAGCATGAATTCATCATGCTGTTCTAACTCTTGCTGCCCTGATTGTGTGGTTTTCCATACGCTGTCATAAATATCATAAACATATTTTAAGAATTCAAAGCATAATGGTTTTCCTGACATTGCTTCCATAACCCTAAGATTCCTAAGACTGCTAAACGGGCAGAGCAAAGGTTAAGCAGCAAAAACAACAGACATGAAAAATAAGCATCCAAAATACAGAAACGACAGTTTGATAGAGACACAATCCTTCCAGTGGGTTTTGGGTCTTCCCTTGGGTCTCCTCCCAGCCCGTTATGCCCCCCTCAACTGATTGATTATGATGCGACAGAGGAGTTCTACTTTGAGCTCCCCTTGGATGACAAGGAAGCTGAGCACAGCAGACAAGAGAAATTACCCAGTAACTCCAGACCAAATCTCCATCTATTCATCTCCCACTATGTCTTATAATGCATGAATAAAATGTCAACATATGTATACACTTCCATTTAAACTTAGTTCACACTCACTTCAGATTTGATCATTTTTCTTAATCCCTAATTGTAATTTTTAACCCTAAATGCAGCTGTCACAATCCTGCGGTTTTTGGCTTTTGGTTTTCTTTTGTGTTTGTATTTTGATCATTTCCTTGTTGTTTTTTATTTGTATGGGTCTTTCCTTTGTGTTCATTATTATCATTTAAGTGTTGCCACGTGAGTTTATACATTGATTGTTCAGTTTCCAGTTTATTCCTGTTTTCTGATCTTTATGCAGTTGGATTTAGTTCTCTTTAATTAGCGTTATTATTTCCCCTGATTTGTAGTATCATTGAGTCTTGACTCATTCCCCTGGGTTAATTAGTCTCCTCTTCTCAATTCTTCTACCTGGATTCTCCCTAAGCTGCACCCCATTTGCCTCTCTTGGTTTTTTTGTTTCCACCCTGCTTCTGTATATCAGCTTCTTGGTTTTTATTGTTCTTTACTGGATTCCTCCATGTACTTAACTGCTACTCTGCCTTTGTTTCATGTCCGACTCCTCCCAGGAATTTCCTCTGCAGGTTTTCCTTATTTTTCATGAAATAACTATTTTCTTTCACAATCGTTCGCTGCATCTGGGTCCTTTGCAAACTACATTATGACAACCGCGGCTCCAACAGATTGATATTGCTCGATAGATGTTTGCTGGGCCTTGTACCTAAAACACCCAAAGCTATTGCAGACCCATGATACAAAACACTTAGGACATCACATCACACACGCAGAAAAAATGTCTAAGTCCAGCTTAATGTGCTCCATGTCAATGAGAAATAATTGGTTTCAATCCAGCTTTGCAGAATATGCATTGTCTGTATGTCATGATTTCCATCACAGTTCTTGTGTTGACAAAACAGAGCAGACATGATCTGACTTCAGACACACAGCTGCATATCAGTTTAAGCTTTGTGTTGTGTCAGCACTGTATTGTTCATGCATGAGCTATGTTTCAGATAGCTGTTTACAAAAAGCTGAAACATTTTCTGCTTCCCATATTGTCCTCATCATATCCACAACACATACTGGTTTTCACCATAGCCTCAAAGTGTAGGCAATATGGCATAAAAAACAAAAATGTCTAAAATCTTAAGTCTGAACTCATAAAGCACTTTTCTAGTCATACTGACCACTCAAAGCACTTTGCAAAACCTTGTTGGTGCCAAGAAACAGTGCAAAGAACAGCACCACTATGCAACCTTATTACAATCCACACATATATGCTTCTTTTAGATTACTCAGCATTACCTAGATTTTTGTAAGATTGGTGGATTTTAGTAAACGTATTAGCAATTGCCATCTCAAATGATTCACACATTGCTTTGTTAAATAATGCTTGTTTTGAGGTCTATACATTAATGTCTTCACGTTGGTGGAATCTGTTTAAAAATAAAATTATTGGCATCCTCCCAAACATCATTACTTCTCAGTAAGTGAGGCAGCATCGGAGTGAATGGTAAAACCTCATTTGTGTTTTGACTGTTTAGATTTAGTCGAGCTTTTGGAATTATCAAACATATTAGCCTCATTTAAACCTTCAACTTGTATGTTGGACCCAATCCCAACCAAATTATTTAAAGAAGTGTTCCCTTTGGTTCCTGGCCCTATTTTAAACATGATGAATCTATCCTTAGTAAACGGATACGTACCACAGGAATTTAGGGTGACTGTAATTAAATCTTTAGTTAAGAAACCATCCCTCGATCAAGATGACTTAGTGAATTACAGACCTATATCTAACCTTCCTTTTTTTATCAAAAATCCTTGAGAAAATAGTTGCTAATCAGGTCTATGAGCATCTAAACAGTAATGAGCTGTTTGAAGAGTTTCAGTCAGGTTTTAGAGCTCATCATAGCACTGAAACAGCACTGGTGAAGGTTACTAATGATATTCTCATGGCCTCAGATAATGGACTTGTGACTGTTCTGGTTTTGTTAGATCTCAGTGCTGCTTTTGACACAGTCAATCTTAATATTCTCTTAGCAAGGCTTGAACATGTTGCAGGGATCAAAGGGGGGAACTAGGCTGGTTTAAATCATATTTGTCTGACAGATTCCAGTTTGTTCATGAAAATAATAAATCTTCATGCTCGAGGGTTACTTGTGGCGTACCACAGGGTCCTGTGCTAGGACCAATTCTTTTTATTAATATATGCTTCCAAAAGGTAAAATCATCAGACAGCATGAGATACATTTCCACAGTTATGCCGATGATACACAATTATACTTATCCATAAATACTGATTAATCCAATCAGTTAGGTAGATTACAGGCATGTGTTGAAGACATAAAAACATGGATGACTCTAAACTTTGCACTTTTAAATTCTGACAAGACAGAAGTTGCCATTTTTGGACCAGAAGCTCTGAAAAGGAAACGGCGTAGTCAATCACGTCATCTGGATGGCATCAAATTGGCCCCCAGTAATAACGTAAAGAACCTCTGTGTTATTTTTTACCAAGACTTGACATTTAAATCCCATATTAAACAGGTTTCTAGGATTTCTTTCTTTCACCTCCGGAATATTTCTAAAATTAGAAACATCCTGTCCAGGAGTGATGCTGAGAAACTAGTCCATGCATTTGTTACAACACAGACAACTCGTTTATTTTTTATTAGAATGCAAAACGTAATTGTGACACACACTGTAAACCAGAAGGTGGCGGTAATGCGCGCCAACTACCATGGCAAACTGAGAAGGAATCGTTTTTATCTTTTTTTATTATTATTCCACAAACCACATTATGCTTTCTGTACAACTAGAGACTTTGAAACGATTTAGAAAAGATTCTTAAAGATTATAAGCTCACATCTAAAGACTTGGGTTAACAGTTTTTTAGTCTCAGACTAAAGATTTTTTAAACACTGAATCTGGTTGGGACACTATTTAAAAGACTACACCGAGGCTATTTTAGCTTCCCGCAAAATTCCTCCCATTATGCTCAGTATTATACAGTTTCTTTATGTGCGAATGTTGTAGCATTCTTTGCCAAGATTAATGTTATGTCAAATAAAGACTTGCATTCAAAGTGGGTACTGTATCAACAAGTAACTGGATAACTCATATCTTTTTAACGCAAGGTGTTTATGCTGTACCACTTGCTCCATGCAGATGCACAGATAGCGCTGGTTTGTGCCTGTATTCCAGGGGGCAAGGTTGGCATACACTTTTTAATTTATGACCCATTACTCAGCCATGCAACACAAATATTGTATTTGTTGTGTATAGACCCTGCCAGGCTCCATAGGTGGCTACAAAACTGTTATTTATAAATATGACACCTATGTTAATAACCTACTTTCCCGCAGGAACAAAAAAAAAGTGATATGTGGCAAGGTGCAAGACAATATCATAAACAGAACTCGAACCCACTATCATCAGTGATGTAAGCCTGCTTATTAACCATTGTGCCATAGCAGTAAAGTGCAACCCAATACAGCCAGGGTACCACTGTAACCGGACAGGACCACCACACGGTCACACAGTTGAATAAAAGTAGGGAAAAGATCACGACTCCATGCTCATGGTTTAATAAACCAAGGGTAACAGATTCTTACCCCTCAAAAGTTATTTCTGCACCTGACCCCTGCCGGGATCTGTAGCTTTGTGCTTCCGCTTGTGTGAGAACAGCTTTATTGGTTGTTGGTTGTTTTACGTCACTACGACTACACTAGGACTTGCAATAATATCAAACATGTTTGATTCAAAAGACTAGAGAAAGACTGTCATAAATCGGGTCCCCAACTGCAGATTGTCACCTTCCACAAACCACATTAGTAGCAAAGAAAATGTTGATCCCACTCAGACAGTCGGAGTTTCCCTCCTGCCTCGTTCATGCAAACATATGGGGGGCTGAAGCCCCGCCCCTTATGCGCGTGCACTCACAAGCGTCAAAACAGTATCACCTGAATGAAGCTCAAAAAAATGATGGCATTGTAAAAAAAAAAATCACTTTCAATAAAAAAAATTTCACTAGATTAATTTCCGATTCAAAATTAATATTTTCAGTTAAAATAATATTTTTCAATGCCAATTTTTATTTTCAATGCCAATATATATTTTCAGTTTCATTTCAAGGTGATACTTGTCGTGATCGCCGGTGGACAGGGAGAGGCGATCGGGTGAAGCTTGGCGCTCCAGACGCGGATGGGAGTCCCCCTGGATTAAGAGCGCAGGGTGGAGCAGGCTGCTGAGCTGATGAAAGAGACTGGTTAGGGTGGATGGAAATAACTGGCAAATGACTGGTAGGAGAAAGACTTCTGGTCTGACGAGTAGGAGCTCTGGGCATTGGATTACCGATGACTGAGCGATATGAAGGTGAGTGGAAGGGTCTTTTAAACTGAGGGGAGAGTGGAGTAATTGTCAGGAAGCTCATCAGACACGGCTGGTCTGAGTTGGAGCTGATGACTTCCTGACAGAGCCCCCCCCCTCTAGGTCCGGCTCCTGAAGGGCCTGGACGGTCTGGATGACAGCTGTGAAAGTCAGAGACGAGGGAGGGGTCCAGGACGTGCCGGGACGGCACCCAGGAGCGTTCCTCAGGGCCATAGCCCCGCCAATCCACCAGATACTGGTATCCCCTGCCGCAGGGTCGAGAGTCCAGAATCCGCCTCACTGTGTAGGCCGGACCGCCGTCGATGAAGCGGGGGGGGGAGATTGCAGGCGGAGACAGAGGCGAGGTGACGTGGCGTTTGAGGAGGGAGCAGTGGAACACCGGGTGGACCTTGAGGGAGGCTGGAAGGCGGAGACGGTATGTGACCGGGTTGATGCTTCGAAGGACTGGATACGGGCCGATGAAGCGGGGGGTCAGTCGGCAGCTTGAGATGCCGAGTGGAGAGCCAGACCAGGTCCCCCGGCTGAAAGGTGGGACCGGAACGGTGGCGACGGCGGTGCTGTTCCATGTAACTGGAGGTAGCACGGATCCACGCGGCCTTGGCACGACGTATCAGTTGTTGGGCCGCTGGTACCTCTACCTCTGGTTCCTGGTGAGAGAAGATGGATGGTTGGTAGCCGTTGCAGACCTCGAAAGGCGACATGCCTGTGGCGGAGGAGACCTGGAGGTTGAGGGATACCTCAGCCCACAGCAACGCACGCGGCCAGGTGGAGGGCTGCGTTGAGGCGAAGCATCTGAGGTATTTTCCCACCTGCTGGTTGGCCCTCTCTGTTTGGCCGTTGGTCTCCGGATGGAAGCCGGACGAGAGGCTGGCAGTTGCTCCGATGAGACGGCAGAAGGCTTTCCAGAACTTAGTGGAGAACTGGGGCCCGCGGTCGGAGACAATGTCCTGGGGGAAGCCGTGCAACCGCACCACGTGTTCCAGGACCAGCTCGGCTGTTCCTTTGGCCGTGGGCAGGCCAGGCAGTGCAACGAGGTGGACCGCTTTGGAAAAACGATCTACGAAGGTGGCGATGGTGTTCAAGCCATCTGCGGTGGGGAGTCCCGTCACAAAGTCCACCCCGATATGGGACCAAGGGCGAGCTGGAACAGGTAGAGGTTGGAGGGGTCCCAATCGTGGTTGCGTGGTGGATTTGGCTCTGGCACAGGTGGTGCAAGCGCCGACGAAGCTGCTGACGTCCTGTGCCATAGTGGGCCACCATAGGGCGCGGCGGATGAATTTGAGGGTCCTAGCAATGGCTGGATGACCGGCTATGGCTGATGAATGACCCCAAAGCAGGGCCTCCTGGCGGCAACTGGTTGGGACGTAGAGACGGTTTGGTGGTGTCTCCGGTGGTGCCGGTTCCTGAACCAGTGCCGATCGGATAGAGTCCTCCAGTGGCCACTGGAGAGACGCCAAGATGCGGTGGGGGGGTATGATGGCATCTGGCTGAATCGGGACGGTGGCTTGGGAGTGCTGACGGGAGAGGGCGTCAGCCTTACTGTTTTTGGAACCGGGCCAGTAGGAGAGGTGAAAGTTGTAGTGTTCAAAGAGAAGCGCCCAGCGAGCCTGGCGAGGGTTTAGCTGCTTGGCGTTACGAATGTGGAGGAGGTTCTGGTGGTCTGTCCAGATTAGGAATGGCTCGGACGTCCCCACGAGCAGATGGCACCACTCCTCCAGAGCCCACTTCACGGTCACCAACCCCATAGCGCTGCTGTGTGGGAGTGAACTTCCGAGAAAAGAAGCAGCAAGGATGTAGCTTCTGGTCCGGGCCACGTTGGGACAAGATTGCCCCAACCCCAACCTCTGAGGCATCCACCTCGACGGTGAAGGTCTTGGCTGGGTCTGGATGGATGAGGATGGGAGCTGAGGTGAACAGTGTGATGACTTGGTTGAACGCTTGTCGGGCCTCGGGGGGTAGACTGAACAAGCGTGGCCGGTCGGTCGACTTTGTAAGGTTGGTGAGTGGAGCAACAATCGTGCTGTAGTTCCGGATGAACCGTCTGTAGAAATTTGCAAAGCCAAGGAAGGACTGGAGCTGTCTGAGGGTCCGGGGTAGTGGCCATTCCTTCACTGCTGCCACCTTCTGGGGATCCATGGCTACCCCTTCAGCCGAGATGACGTAGCCTAGGAAGGTGGTGGAGCGCTGGTGGAAAGCGCACTTCTCCAATTTGCAGAATAGATTATTCTGGAGGAGGCGCTCAAGGACGGCTCGGACATGTCGGACGTGATCCATCTCAGAGGTGGAGTAGACCAGGATGTCATCCAGATATACGAATACCCACCGTCCGAGCATGTCCCACAGCACATCATTGAGCAGCCGCTGGAACACTGCTGGGCTGTTGCAGAGACCGAATGACATCACCAAGTACTCCCAGTGGCCAGAGGGGGTGCTGAACGCCGTCTTCCACTCATCCCCTTCTCGAATGCGAACCAGATTGTAGGCATTCCGGAGGTCGAGCCGAGTAAAAATGGTTGCATGGGAAAGGGAGTCCAGAACAGTGTTCAGCAGGGGGAGTGGATGGCGATCCTTTATGGTGACCTGATTTAGTCCTCTGTAATCGATGCAGGGACGCAGCGTCCCCTCCTTCTTTTTAACAAAGAAGAAGCTGGCTGATGCTGGAGAAGTGGATGGGCGGATGAATCCTTGGTCTAGAGATTCGGCAATGTAGGTCTCCATCTGGGCTGTTTCAGCTTGTGAGAGAGGGAACTGACGGGTGCGTGGAGGCTCCGCCCCTGACATCAGGTTGATAGCCATATCATAGGATCGATGCGGTGGTAACTTGGCAGCTCGGCTTTTACTGAAGACCTCCGCCAGGTCTTTGTAGGGCGGAGGGATATCTTCCAGGGCGGGCGCCGATATGGTCTCGAGCGGAGATGACGATGGGGGACGGAGACACCTCTTTGAACAGTCGGGACCCCAGCTGAGTATCCGCTGCGCCGACCAGGAGATGTGCGGATCGTGTGTATGGAACCAAGGATAGCCCAGGATGAGTGGCGCGGAGCAGGAAGCGATGACGAGGAACTGGATGAGCTCTGTGTGATCCCCCACCCACAGGCGGATCTTGATGGTGCGATGTCGGACAGGGTAGGGCTGCAGGGGGTGTCCGTCGACGGAAGTCACCGGGACTGGACTGCAAAGGGTCTCCAGCGGTATCTGGAGCTTCGTGGCTAGTTGGGTGGAGATGAAATTCTCCGCCGCTCCAGTGTCGAGCAGAGCGCCGAATGTATGCTGTGGATTGCGATGAATGAGCTGGACAGGAAGAAGGAAGCGAGCTGGTCCTGTCGGGCCAGGTAAGACCCCCCCCCCGAGTCTCACCTGGCCTGGTCGTTTCCCGGTCGGAGCGGGCACTGCAGACGGCGATGTTTGGGCGACCCACAGTAGGCGCAGAGCCCTTCCCGGAAACGTCGATCCCGCTCCTTCGGTGACAGATGCCCTAGCTGCATCGGCTCCTCTCTGTCGCCGGAGTAGGAGCGGTCGGGAGCAGTGCTGGGCTCAACTGAGCGGAGTGAAGCGGGACGCAGTGGTGGAAGACGGGATGGTGTTCTAGGGCGGCTCATGATTCGACGGTCGATCTCGAGGGCCAGATTGACGGCCTCGTCAAGGGATTTGGGAGCTTCTCTGCCAACCATCTCGTCCCGGATATAGTTGGCGAGACCCTCCAAAAAGTGCGATCGCAGGACTGCATCTCCCCAGGTTAGCTTAGCCGCCAGCGTCCTGAACTCTGCAGCGAAGAGGTGAACAGGCTGGTCTTGTTGACGGAGATGAAGGAGTTGAGTCTCCGCGTCCACTTCACTGCAGGGGGGCACAAAAGTTTTGCACAGCTCTGCAACGAACTGGACGTAATCGTTGCAGAGCACGGACCTCCGATTATAGAGGGCAGCCGCCCATTCTTGTGCCTGCCCGGAAAGGAGGGAGGTGAGCAAAGCTACCCCGGGAGCGGAGGAGGCGTACATTGAGGGCTGACACTCAAACATCATGTCCAGGGTGGCTAACAACCCGTCTGGCTTGCCGTCAGACCCATTCCACTTATCCGGGAGGCAGATCCTGGGTTCGGTGGTGGAAGACGGTCGTTGCTGGAGGGTGTTGACGAGCCCGGCTAGCCTGATATGGGCCTCAGACAGAGTGTCGATTTTGGTACTGAGACGATCCACCAGAGCCCGGAGGTGTATCACCTCAGACCGAAGGGCCTCTACCTCCGCTGGAGAGCTCGTTGATGGCTCAGTCATCCTGTCGTGATCGCCGGTGGACAGGGAGAGGCGATCGGGTGAAGCTTGGCGCTCCAGACGCGGATGGGAGTCCCCCTGGATTAAGAGCGCAGGGTGGAGCAGGCTGCTGAGCTGGTGAGAGACTGGTTAGGGTGGATGGAAATAACTGGCAAACGACTGGTAGGAGAAAGACTTCTGGTCTGACGAGTAGGAGCTCTGGGCATTGGATTACCGATGACTGAGCGATGTGAAGGTGAGTGGAAGGGTCTTTTAAACTGAGGGGAGAGTGGAGTAATTGTCAGGAAGCTCATCAGACACGGCTGGTCTGAGTTGGAGCTGATGACTTCCTGACAATACTGTTCTGATCCCATAACATTTCTCCTTTTTTAGCTTCCCTTCATTGGCTCCCTGTTAAATCCAGAATAGAATTTACGATCCTCCTCCTTACATATAAAGCCCTTAAAAATCAAGCTCCATCATACATTAAAGATCTGAGTTTTTCATATGTTCCTAACAGAGCACTTCCTAGGATTTCTAAAAGTAGAATGGGAGGCAGATCTTTTAGTTATCAGGCTCCTCTCCTGTGGAACCAGCTCCCAGTTTTAGTCCGTGAGGCAGACACTCTGTTTACTTTTAAGACCAGGTTTAAACTGTTCTTTTTGATAAAGCTTATAGAGTGGCTTAGGTTATCCTGAGCTATCTCTGTAGTTATGCTGCTGTAGGCTTAGACTGTTGGAGGATGCTACATGTTTTCATTCAGATTCTGATTTTAATTCTCAGTTCAGAGACAGTGGTGGGGGCTGACTGTTGGCTGTGTGTTAGTCTGTGTGTGTGAATTTGCAGATTGCTTTATATTTTTGTCTGTCGGATGAAATCATTTTGAAAACAATTCAATTCATTTTTCAATTCAGTTTATTTATATAGCGGCAATTCACAACAGATGTCATCTCAAGGCACTTAACAAGAAGTCATTTCAATACATTCATACAAACATTCCAATCAGTTAAAAAGTTTCCTATTTAAGGAATCCCAGCAGATTGCGTCAGTCATTGGCGTGAGGTTGGGCAGACTTTCCAACCACAGCAATCCTTCAGCAATCCCTCATACTGAGCAAGCATGTAGCGACGGTGGAGAGGAAAAACTCCCCTTTGACAGGAAGAAACTTCCAACAGAACCAGGCTTAGTAGGAGCGGCCATCTGCCACGACCGTCTGGGGGTTTGAGAAGACAGAGCAGAAACACAGAAGGAACAGAAGATCTGATATAAGAGAACTTTCTATGTTACAGAAAGTAAAAAGTTGATAACAGGACACAGTGGATGTTCAGTTACTGGGAGGATCATCCCAGTCGATGCCCCCCGTCCAACAGGGCATTGCAGCCAAGCAGGATACCAGACCAGGTATATCTTCTATGGAGAGAAAAACACTGAGAGAAAACAAAGTTAACAGTCGAAATAACAGAATGAACTGTAATACAACTGGAGAGTAGTAGGAGAGAAATGTAGCAGAGTGAAGAAAATTGGTAAGTCTGTCCTCCAGCAGTCTAAGCCTATAGCAGCATAACTACAGAAATAGCTCAGGATGACCTAAACCACTCTAACTATAAGCTTTATCAAAAAGGAAAGTTTTAAGCCTGGCCTTAAAAGTAAACAGAGTGTCTGCCTCACGGAGTAAAGCTGGGAGCTGGTTCCACAGGAGAGGAGCCTGATAACTAAAAGATCTGCCTCCCATTCTACTTTTAGAAATCCTAGGAACTACAAGTAAACCTGCAGTCTGAGAGCGAAGTGCTCTGTTAGGAACATATGGAACAATTAGATCTCTGATGTATGATGGAGCTTGATTATTAAGGGCTTTGTATGTAAGAAGAAGGATCTTAAATTCTATTCTGGATTTAACAGGGAGCCAATGAAGGGAAGCTAAAGCTGGAGAAATGTGATCTCTCTTTTTAATATTAATCAGAACTCTTGCTGCCGCATTTTGGATCAACTGAAGGCTGTTAATGGCATTTTGTGGACTTCCTGATAGTAAAGAATGACAGTAGTCCAGCCTTGAGGTAACAAATGCATGGACTAGTTTCTCAGCATGACTCCTGGACAGGATGTTTCTAATTTTAGCAATATTCCGGAGGTGAAAGAAGGAAATCCCAGAAACCTGTTTAATATGGGATTTAAATGTCAAGTCTTGGTCAAAAATAACGCCGAGGTTCTTTACGTTATTACTGGGGGCCAATTTAATGCCATCCAGATGAAGTGATTGACTAATCAGTTTCTGTTTTAGAACTTCTGGTCCAAAGACAGCAACTTCTGTCTTGTCAGAATTTAAAAGCAAAAAGTTTAGGGTCATCCATGTTTTTATGTCTTCCAGACATGCCTGTAATCTACCTAACTGACTGGGTTCATCAGGATTTATGGATAAATATAGTAGTGTATCATCTGCATAGTTGTGGAAATTTATCCCATGCTGTCTAATGATTCTACCAATTGGGAGCATATATATGGTGAAAAGAATTGGTCCAAGCAAAGAACCCTGTGGAACTCCACAAGTAACCCTTGAGAGTGACGAAGATTTATCATTTAAATGAACAAACTGGAATCTATCAGACTACCAGCCTAGTGCTGTTCCTTTGATCCCTGCAACATGTTCAAGCCTTTCTAGGAGAATATTATGATAACTGTGTCAAAAGCAGCACTGAGATCTAACAAAACCAGAACAGACACAAGTCCATTATCTGAGGCCATGAGAATATCCTTAGTAACCTTCACCAGTGCTGTTTCAGTGCTATGATGAGCTCTAAAACCTGACTGAAACTCTTCAAACAGCTCGTTACTGTTTAGATGCTCACAGACTTGATTAAAACAATGAGAGCCAATCAAACTGATCTGATGTTCTGATCAGTTACTCGGGTACTTGAGTAGCATTTTGCGTACTTTTACTCTTACTTTAGTAATTCCTTGGATGGCTGCTACTCTTACATGAGTAAAATTTTTGAGTACTCTACCAACCTCTGGTCATGATATAAAATCAATCCCGAATATTTCCAAACTTTGTGGAATCGAGTGCAGCCAGAGAGAGAGACTTTTCAGAGGGTGATTTGGTCATTCAAGAATGGAGAAAACGTCTTTAACCTGGGACTGTGGACCGAATTCCGTTTTTGTACAGCAATCTCTGGATCAAATAAATGACAGCAGTGAGTAGCAACATTCCAGAGAAATGAAATGGAAATAATTCATTGTAATGTTATATTCAGCATGTTTGAGAAAGTTAAGCTGAAATGTAATCACTTTCCACAAATCATTGCCTTGCATGGAAATCTTTTAACCCATATGCAGAAAAAAAGGGTGAGTCCAAATGGTCCAAATAGTCCAAATAGCTCTTTTGGAGTACGAAAAAAAAAAGAAAACTCCCGAACCTCCCTATGGCCAGCCCGCCCCTGATAATGAGTCGCATCAATTAGCTACTTCGGTTACTTTGTCTATGAGAGAGACAGAGAAAGAAATAGAACAAGGTCACCCAGGTCGCCTGTGATGGTTCAGAAATGAGCAGAGGAAGAAGAGGACATACTGGACAGTGGATGTTCAATATGGAGCTGCCAGCGAGACGAAAATGGAGGAAGGTTGAATGGTTGCATGGATGATTTATAGGTCTGTGTGACAGAGAAGGAGGCTGGGGACAGGGTGAAGAGGAGGCAGATGATTGCCATGCCAGCCCCTAAAGGTAGCTACTGCGAGAAGAAGTAATAGATTGCATTTCTTTTCATGATTAATTTGTTTGATTTCAGCGGTACAATACATTCAAATTGTTTCAAAATTGTAAAACAAAAAGGGCTCAAACCATCTTACACACGATGGGAGTAGAGATCTGGGTGTGATGGAAATCATTTTTTCTTAAAACTAATGAGAATTCGGACATTTGCCGACGAGGGAAGAGATTAAAAAAGGGCTCCAGAAAGAGGAGCTGGAAGGTTAAATATTGAGATGAGCAGGAGACCCCTTATAGGGAGTAAAGTGATGAATATGATGCTCCTCACAGCTTTGTAATATTTACATTTAACTGATAATATATTTGCCAGAACTGAACTGCACATATTCTTCCTCCTATACCTCGGTATAACTCTGTCAATGAACTGTCAGGGAAAGCACTGATGTCTGATGTCAGGAACATGCTTAGTTCACAAACAGAAAAACAACAACAGAGGAGCCTAATAATTAACCTACGAATAAGCAACTCTGACAATTCAGGATCGTTGTTCAGTCACGTGGAATTTGTTTGCTTCTTTCTGTTTGATGCCTTTCAGACCTAAACTCTTTACAATAATATACAGTATGATATATACCACTCACTGGCCAGTTTATGTGTACCTGTTCAATAGATCATTAACAAATAGCAAAATCAGCCAATGACATGGCAACATTTCAATGCCTTTAGTCATCCGGTTGTGAAGAGGACCTGCTTGAGCTCAAAGCAAACACCAGAATGGAGAAGAAAGAGGATTTAAGTGAGGCTGAATCAGTGACTTGCGGTGAGGTTCGTGACTGGTGAGGCACACAGACTCTTATTGAATCAGAATTAGTAAACCCAAATCAGAAGCTTCTATTTCAGTTTCTTGATTAATCTGAACATGTGTGTCGATTTAACAACTTTTAATTATGCTTTGATCAATTCCATGCTGTTGAACAATATGATAGCTTGAAAAATAATATAACATTTAATATTCTGAAAAAATTGTTATTTATTTTTGGCTGATCTTTAAAGAAATAAACAAATATATATATATATATATATATATATATACAATTGAAAATAGTGTATGATCTTACCTTTGTGTATGAAGTACATGCATCTATCCTGCTCCACAATAGCCTATACTTTATTGCACAAACATGAAAGGTATACTGTTTGAACATAATGTTAAGATTAGCGATTGAGAAAATGTTGAATCTATCACAACTGATTAAGTTCTATTTTATGCTTGGATTGAAGCATGGAGAGATTTTGCTGTTATTGCACAGCTTGGACAGTATTGAAATAAGCATACACTGAGAACAAAACTAAAAACGTGCTTGTTGCCATGTTGCTACCAGTTTATAGCTGCTATTTCTCAAAAGTGAGGGCTCTCCACATCAGCCTGATTTGGGTTTCTGAACGTAGCACGTTTTACGTTCTTACTATAAAATATATTATTCGAACAATATACTTTTCATGTTTGTTCAATAAAATATATTGTTCTTGCAATATAATATTTTTATTGTAAGAACATGAAACGTTTTTGGTTATAACGTGATAAATATGTATATTGTTAAAACTGTAAGAACGTGAAAGTATATTGTACAAACAAAAAAGTTATATTGTTCGAACAATAAAGTTTTCACGTTATAACGTGATATAGCCCAATTTTATTTCACCTGGGTGGCAGCTCTACACTTCCGTACTCCTCTGACTGCAAGTCACAGGTCTGAATGTATCATGGTTGTTGGTGTCACATGGGCTGGTCGGGGTATTTCACTGATCACTGATATTCATCCATTGGGTTTTTACAAAAAAGGGTCTAATAAAGAGAAATACAGAAAGAGGAAAAGTGGTGTTGCAGGGAAAAATATCTTGTTAATGTGAGAAGTAAAAAAAAAAAAAAAAAAAAAAAAAAAAAAAAGATTATTATTGGATCATCTAAGATGGATATTGGTGCCAGGTTTCAATGGGTTCTGGTCCAACATGGTTTCTCAGTTTGTTCTCAAATATCACAAAATGTTATTGTCTAATATAGCAAATTACTTTTTTGTCAGTTCAAATTTCTAACCTTTTTGTAGGTCCAACGACAAAACAACCCAGTGAAAAGTAATGTGGGCTACATATATGTACTGGTGTTCTTTTTTGTTTAATTATTTTCTTCACATTCATTACAAACCAATAAGCCAAGAAAGAGAACGGGTGGAATTCGTATATTGTTTTGTTATTAGATTCCTTGAGATTATGCAGCTCCGATGTTAACTTGGTTGTGTGCACGCAGGTGGAAGTTACTGTCTAGAAATAATATTACGAGATATCTCAAACACATTGAGGACTCCTGGATTTCTAGCATATAGCGTCACCTCAGCAACCCCCCCGTGTACCTGACGGCGTTACCTCGTCTGTGCCTGCTGATCCCTGTCGTACCTTCAGCTGTCGGCTGCTCTCGGTTCGCTCTCGTGCTTCATCGACGATTCAAGGCGCGTGCCTGCAAGAGAAGAGGCAGCGAGCGGCGGCACGCGCATCCCCGGATCCAGACCAGAGCATCTGCAGTGGCAGAGCCGTCTCTCAGCAGTCCCGACCCGGACCCGCACCATGAGCCCGCATCGCGTCTGATGGTGATGCTTTGGTGAACAGCGCAGCAGATCGACGTGGCATCGCGCGAGGAGCTCGGACACCACCATGAAGCTGCTCCTTGTGATGACTCTCTTACTCCGCCAGGCATTTTCCGGTTCTCCCAGCGTTCAGATCGGTAGGCTCTGGATTCCTGGCGGCACGCCATCGTTTTCGTTCTTTTTGCGTTTTCTGTTCCCCTGTGCATATTAATTAGCCTGCTCCTCTGCATGCTCTCATCTCCTTCCCTTTCACCGTGGGCCTTTCTCCTCCCTGTCTTGATGCTGCTGTGGGGAAGGAGAGGCCTCCTGACAGCTCCTCGGTCGACGCAGTCCCCGGTTTGTTAACATGTTTTCTAGAATTTCTGCAAGCATCGCAGCAGCAACAGCCTACAGGCTGGGGGGATGCCTGCAGATCTTTGTAGCTCCAGATAATCCAAGATTAAGAGAAACATCAGGTTAGACCAGAGAGGGTGCCCTCTGCATATATATATATATATATATATATATATATATATATATATATATATATATATATATATATATATATATATATATATATATATATATATATATATATATATATATATATATCCATTGCTTTGATCACGCCTAAAATTGAATAAAAAAATCAAATTTATTCCAGTTTGTATATTTAATAAAGTTTAATCCCCTTTATTTAATTTGTGAATGCAATTGTGATTTATTTTATTTTTTCCCGTCATGTATTTTCTCCTAATCTGTCTGTTTTTTTTTTTTTTTTTCTATTATTAGCTTGTTTCTCTTTGGAGCTTTTGTTTTTCAAATTGAGCTTTCCGCTTTCACAGCCTCATGTTTTGAAAAAAACAGTACATTTAAAAAAAAACTTTTTGTTTTTGTCAAGCTTCCTTTGCATTGTTTTTTTTTTTTTGTGTGTGGTCAGTCTTAAATTTAGTTCTTTGTCCAGAAATGTAATATTCTCACATCATGGTTCTGTTGTAATTTGTCCTGATTCGCCTCAGCCCAGTTCCAGTTTTCTTCTTGCATTTGATTATTTTCCCTATTTATGATTGAATTTTGTAGACCAATTTCCTCTGTACAGTGCAACATTTTTTCTTGATAGGGTTTAGTTAAAACCTGGTTTCTGTCACCTCTCTTCACACCGGACTTTTTTAGATCAAACTGAGCCTTTGTCTGTAGAAATTTGTAGATGAAGAGGGATTTCATTTTCGTAGCACATGGTGAGTGTCAGAAGGCTTAATGTGCTTCAATACTAGTTTAAGGAGTGGCACATGTATTCAACCTTGTTGTTACACACTTTTTAATGATTTTATTTCTCTCACTAACATATGATTTTTTTCAGTTGAACTGTTTAGGATCTATGTCTCATTAAATGTAGAAAAAGTTTTGAAATTGTTTCTCGTCATCTCGTTGTTTTATGTTACCTGTCAAGCTGGCATTTTACCAGTGGTGTGTAAAGTTATTTTGATTGATTGCAAAACAAAATCTGTTGGGTAGAATGTATTCACAGTGAAGGAGGTTTTTAAAATATTCTGCAGTCCAACCATGTTCCAATGGGTTGTGAAGGTCATAGATAGCTTAACGAGGTCTTGGTCCTGCGGGAACGGGCCCAAAGCAAACGTATGAACTTAGCACCTTCAGTTAGATGGTGGGAGACTTTTGGTTCATGTGGAGGAGTTTAACATTTTTTCATTTATTGGTTTTAAAAGACAGTTGAAAGTTATTATCAAGATCAAACTGCATAGTTCTCTGCACCGGTGCTGGTTGTTCTACAGGTTCTACATGGTTTGCACCCATGTTTCTTCATAAGTTCACATTTATTCATCCTTCTTTCTCTTTGTGATGAAACTGCTTATTGTTTGTCCCAACCTGGCTCCAGTCAACATTTGACATTGGCTTGTTGCTTTTCTGCATAAAGGTGTAGAACAGATTCTTCACTTTGCTGAAATTGAATTACTGCTGGATACATATTCACAACCTGAATGTTATTGATAATTTAACTTCGTTGTGGGTTCCGTTCTTACTCAGAGGAGATGGAAACCAGAGCAAAGTATAAAATGTGTAATACTCCAAATTATTTTTAAAAAAACCTGGAAAGGTTTAAAAAAGAATTATTTTCATTTAACCGAAAGGTTTATTTGAGGAAGGAGATGAGACAGGGATCTCGATAGAAGAACAGTGTTTGAAAGATTTCATTTTCCCCTAAGATTTCCATGAATATAAATGATTTATCTCCAAATCTTCATGCTGGAACTGGAAACTAAATAGTTCAAGAGTCAGCTGTCCATTCAACTGAAGGTAATGAGTCTTCCACCTGAAGGGAACATTGCACAGGATGCTTGCTGATGTTGGTTAAATTTGCTGATCTTTGACACCTTTTTGTGTTTCCCCCAGTTCGAACAGCCTCTGAGACAGAGTGCTGGTTGCATGAAGCACTCAAGTGGCTTATTCAAAGAAAGTCTACCTTGTGTGCTTTTATAACAACGTGAGAACCAACGTCATGTGCTGGCTAGTTCAAGTATCTGTGGTTTAGCTGTAATGGTTTATCACTTCTCACCTGTCTTTCTGTTGATGAACCCATAAAAAGTGCTCATGGTTCTGTTTAGGTCTCCTATGCCTCATTTCCACTGAGCGGGAGAGACGATGTGGTTCAGTGGTTTTCATTGTAAAAGGGACCATACGTCCTGTACGGCACCTTTTCTGGTTCCTCCTCAGTTGTAGGTCCATAGACAATGGTACAATACGGTTAGGGTGGAGCTACTGGCGTCACGCAACACAGTCTATTGATTGGGGCACAGAAAACCGCCACTGACTACCTTTACATGCAGCCAATATTCGGGGTATGGTCGGGTTAAGATCACTATTCGTGTTTCTGAAACATTCGGACCAACACGTTTACATGCGTGAGCAGAGAGAGTTACTCCTGTTTACATGGAATTTGTAATCAGTTGGCATACCCCGATGTAAACGGCGAAGCATGGTTAGCTTCAGGACGTAGGGACAACCATAAGATGCAATATGCATCATTTCCAATTCTTCTTCCTGTTTTTTTATGCGCATACAAGAAGTTCCTCTACTCAAAAGACCAAGATTCCTTGCGAATAGAACATGCGCAGAACACAAATCAATGTTCCTTCTGATGGGGATATGCCGATACGCGTTTACATGACCAAGTATTCGGGTTAGAAAAGGGGTACCCCAGGGGTAATATTTGGGTTTTTAAAAACCCAAATATGAGCATATTTTCGTGTTTTTGCCGGTGTTTACATGGCCCTGCGTAACCGGGTTATTGCTAATATTCCGGTTTTGAACGGGTTATTGGCTGCATGTAAACGCAGCCACTGTGACAAACACAACACATACTAGTGTCATGTTTGTTGTTGCACTAGCATGACCCATTATTGGGCATTTGGGTTTAATCCTCCTTGCCCAGTGAGAGTCCAACTGGTGATGGAAATGCTCTCCTGAATGCACCGGGCCATAAAATAGCGTACCAAACCGAACCGCACGGACCTGTGCTGTACCACTCAGTGAAAACAAGGCATTAGTGCCTTCTTTGTTCAGCTGGAGGTCCTCTGCTGATTCAGACTTTCCCATCTCCATCTGCTCTTGAAGAGAGGATTCCACTCCTTTACCTCCTCTGGCCTCAACAGTGTCTTAATAACTATTATTAATGTGGTGCAGTTGCGGCTTCTTGATTAAATCTACAGTAGAAGGTCAGACACATTGTCTTTATCCTGTAGGACTTCATTTAAAAAAAGTTACATTACCTACAGCAGAAATTAAGGTGATAAATTCAAAAATCTCTTGCTGACATATCCCTAACTCTGTAAAATGAAGTGAACTGTTGTTTATTTCTCTTGGTAAATGAAGTATTTGTGATGTATTACGAAGATAAAGATGTCAGCAGCACCTGCTAGGATCTAAACTAGGATGGTTGCCATACATCAAATTTCTTCCGCTTATCAGGGATCAGGTCGCGGAGGCAACAGCCTAAGCAGAGATGTCCAGACTCTCCTCTCTCGAGCCGCTTGGTCCAGCTCCTCTGAGAGAATCCCAGGCCAGCTGAGAAACATTGTCCCTCCAGTGTGTTTCTGGTTCCTTCTGTGGGTCTGCTCCTGGTGGGATGTGCCTGGCACACCTTACCAGAGAGGCACCCAGGAGGCATCCTAACTAGATGCTTGAGCCACCTCAACTGGCTCCTCTCGATGTGGAGGAGCAGCGGCTCTACTCTGAGCCCCTCCTGGATGACCGAGCTTCTCACCCTATCTCTAAGGGGAGAACAAAAATAGGCCAGCTGTGTTACTTTCTATTGTTAGTTCTTTTCCACTTCTCAGTAAAAAAAAAAAAAAAAAGCAGTTTAACCTTTGCTTTATCTCTTGGTTCCTATATTAGGAAGGTTTTGTGGGTTCTGCCACTTCCTTTAGAACAGGAATGTAACACCATATTACGGGGGTGTTAACCTGGTTATCTATGAGAGACGACTTTGACCAATTCATTCCTCTAGCTCTGTCTAATCTAGTATATTCACTAGATTAAAGAAACTTGTCACATGAATGGTCAAGTTGAAGCAGTCATGGTAAAATATGTCAAATCTACAGTTTTACAGTTTTATAAGGACATGATTAAAGTTGTCATTGTTAGATATTTAAATGACAGATTGTGCTCTCAGACCCACTTATCATGTTATTCCTATAATTTAATAGCTTGTAGGACCACATTCAACAGCGGTAATGTCAAGTAGTCCATTTCTGTGTGACTTTATCGGTCTTTTACATTGTCGTAGATGCGCTGTGACACACACTCCTTTTTCAGCATTGCT
Organism: Valencia hispanica; assembly: GCA_963556495.2. Lineage (NCBI taxonomy): Eukaryota > Metazoa > Chordata > Actinopteri > Cyprinodontiformes > Valenciidae > Valencia > Valencia hispanica. The sequence goes on along the minus strand of OY747703.1, from coordinate 50,521,829 downwards.
TCATTGGTTGCACAACCCATTTTTGACCAAGCTTAAGCTGTCAGACAAAGGTCTTTACATTTGACTTTACCATACTATAAAATGCGCCCTGCTCCAGCATTCAGCAAGTGAGTTAAAAGTTGCATGTTTGTCCTCTTTATGCCCTTGCTTGCTCTGCTGCTTCTAACATTTCTCAGCCTTTCCATTGTAGTTCTATCTTAAGCTTTTTCTTCTGCTTACACTCGCAGAAGAAGGCCCTCTATGAATTTTTATGTTATTTATTAAGATATCAACATCATCAACACAGTAAAACATGCTTAAAATAGGCAGAGGTGGAACTCATTCTTTCATCCTTATGTTTTCATAGGTTGGTACGGCACTAATCAGTATGTTGTTGAGCCTGATTCTAGTCTAAAAGGGTTCTCAGACATTTAGTTACTGGATAATAAGGCAGATAATAACCTATGTTAACATAACGATTATTCGCAGTAGCTTGAAAACCAACAAGGGGACTTTGTATTTTCTTGTTGGCTCATTAAAGCTCCCTATGTGCCTTGTTTTGAGATGCCCATGCATGCATGACACTTGTGCTGGTGTAGTAAACTACTAACGTTCAGTTCACAAGCCCACCTTACATTGACACTAAACTGAATGTTGTCATGTATTGTACTTTAAAAACTATAAACTTTTATAAGTGTGTCATCAGCCTCACTGAAGCAGACTCTTTGATATGTCATACATCCGTTTATCAAACCATTTCCTATGCTGTCTTAACCATGTTGAGAATGGGGTACAACCTGAGCTGGCCACCAGTCCTGACTCTGGGCCAGCACAGACACGTCCAGATAAACAACCATTCATCCACAAACTCATACATTGGGGTGACATAGACTTTCCAGTTGAAGAAATGCTTATTTTTATTAGTCTCCAATTTCAAAAAGCCCTTATCAATTGTTTATTATTTTCAGTGATTTTTAATCTTCTCATGTAACTCATTCATGGTTCTAGAATTGCACCATTAATGGTGACAGCTGGCTGAAGTAGCACTGTTATGTTATTTCTGGTTTGTTCTTTTTCTAGACTTTTGTTAATAATTTTTTGGTTGAAGCATCGCATATTTGGACAATTCTTCTCTCGGGTTTTTACCTTTTCACTTTTGGACAGTTGTTATTATACATACAAATTGGGCTTCAAGCAATTGTTTTAACAACTGGGAGCAGGTAGTTAGCATCTCAAAAACTCAGATAATACCTGACTAGGACCCCAAGTCCCAGAGGAGTTGAAAATAGGCTTCATGAATGTAGAGGAGAACAAAAGAGCAGAGAGAGAAGAAGGAAATTCAACCCATCTCCAATGCCTTTCTGCCTGGCTTTCTACCATATGGCCAGACAGAGATTTAAAGAGGAGCTACAAAAGCAAAGGAGATGGATTAGCAGTGCTTGCCAACATGTGATAGTGTCACCCAGAACATGTTACTGGGGAATATCGTCTTTGCTGCAGAGAAATTCAGCTATTAGCATGTCATGAGACTGTCATACTGCAACAGTCAGTCAGAGGCCTGTTCAGACATGTTGCAAGAATGACTACTACCAGAGATCTTTGCTGCCCACAGTATCACCATCCTCAACTATTTTTTTGAAGATAGAATAGAATAATCATTTGTCGTCCCACAGATGATAAATTCAGCTGTAACAGCAGCAAAGTTACAGGTAATAGAAACATTAGATTCACACACAAAAAATAATGAAAAACAGAATAATAATCTGTGTACATTGGGGACAGACTTACAAAACTAAAGTACTGTGCAGTTATTAAAAATAAAAGTGACATACATAGATTTGAATTTGCAACTGAGCAGAATAATAAAAAAATTTTTTCCAGAATGTGCATGTGTATTTGTGCATTATAAAACAATATATTTACAAGAAGTTTAAAAAATATAAACTGTGCTAACATATTTGCAAATAACAGTAGCAGAAATGTTATTTAAACTGAGATAAACGGAGAAAATTACAGCAGAGATGTAAACATGATTGAGTATGTTGCTAGCAGTACTGGTTATAGAGTCTAACCGCTGCTAGGAGGAAGGACCTACGATAACGTTCCTTAATGCACTTAGGATGCAGCAGTCTGTCACTGAAGGAGCTCTGCAGCTCAGCAACAGGTTCATGCATGAGCTGGGAGACTCTGTCCATCAGTTATCAGTTATTTTGGCCAGAGTCCTTCTGACTCCCAGCACCTGCGCTGGGTCGAGGGGGCATCCTAGAACAGAGCTGGTCTTCTTGATGAGCTTATCCAACCTCTTCCACTCAGCTGTAGATAAACTGCTGCTCCAACATACGACACCATATAAGATGGCTGATGCCACCACAGGGTCAAAGAAGGACTTTAGGAGCACTCCCTGGACTCCAAAGAATCTCTGTCTCCTCAGCATCTAAACAATAAACTGGACCGGAGCTACAACAGTGATGCTCTCTACAGGAAGAGTCTGCTCTGACTCTACCTGTAGAGAGCATCACTGTTGTAGCTCCCGTCCAGTTAATTTGTTTAGATGAACACCCAGGTACTTATGAGAGTCTTAAGATACTTGGATGATATAAGTTACAACAACATTTATTCATCCTTTAGGATAGATTTTTTGAATTTTTCAATTTCAATTCATAACTCTATGAAACAATAGGGAGTTGGTCATAAAAGTAGATAGTAGATTTTAAATATAGTATATAGATAGTAGATATTTTGAGTGTTATATTATTTATGCAGATCGTGTTTTTGGTTGAAGAAACTTGTTGTGATTCCCAAGGCTGGTCTGATACAGAAGCTAATAATTCTGCATCACTGCAGGCAGCCATACTTCTCCTACATAGCCTTAACCTCCACTTCTCCGCTCAGGGCAATGAAAATGACCTCATTCTGCCAGCTCTACCACAACTGCTGCAGCTGAGATGAGGTAGAATCCAAAAGATTCCTTTTCTCTTTTTTAATGCAAATTTATTGGTAATAGAAAAAAATACATAATTTCATGTGGTGATCAAAATACACTGATGTAGCCCTAATTCTGTTGTTAACAGCAATTTCGTTGGGAGGACATAGCCTACTTTCCATTAATCCATCAATACAACTTAATTCTGTGATGTGGATATACATAATTTCCCACTTTCCTTCTGTCGTCCAGTGACCTCAGTATAACTACCATCTCAGAGCAGAGATCGCGCCTCATTTTATTTGGATATTTAGTCATTTGCTGCATGAACGACCATATTTTTGTTCCCCCCAAAAAAGAAATAATTTATAAACATTTCAAAGACGTTATAAAATAATGACCAGCTTATCCATTATGTATGAGGCACATCTACCAAATTAGGGTGCTCCACAATAGATGATGCATGCTCCAGATGGTGCAGCAACAAGGCAGTTCAACTTTGGAACCAGTCAAGTAGAAACTGTGTCTGTGGACAGCAAGTGCAGAGTGGATCCTATAAATCAATGATATCATATCCTTACATGACTGACATTTGTACTTTTTTTCAGAAATGACAGGACTCAGTTATTCATATGTAAATGTAAGAACCTGTTCAGACGTATGAAGCAGTCTTTGAAAGAGACACCGACTTCTTTAGAAAGTAACATTTCTTTACGCTCTGAATAGAAATGTATTTATAAATTCAAAGTGGTAAATAGTTTTACAGTCAGTGAATGGATGGATAGATCCAACCCTTTGGGGAAAGGAAGGCAAATATGGTTTTATTTGTAATTCACATGATAAAAATGTGTTTCAAGGACTTTATCTGTGGCTCATATTATAGTCCAGCCGTGTTAGAAGTACTTCAGAATCAACTCTGTTGGCCAAGATTCTGTGCACAAACAATAAATATGACTTTGGTTTTCAAAGGCTCACAGCACAAAATATTTAATTCAGTATAAAGGAACAATATGCACATGTATTTGCAGCAGGATGTTTGTATGTTGTGTACTTCATGGTTCTCCTCAAATTAGCTGATTCTTCTTCAATTATGGAAGCAGAGGTTGGGAAACATTGAGGAACCAGCTGATCCCTGGAGCTGAACTTGCAGCAGCAGTCAAACAATTCCTAGCAGCAGTTTTCAGGGACGGCATGAGATTTCGCCTTGGTTGCTCAAGGCCTTAGATGTTGTTAGGTCTATCTTGGCTGAAATGTCTTGTGCAGCATTGCATTGATGTAGAGAGCAGAATTTAAAGTGTTGGTTTCTATTATAAAAGCCCCTTACACAGGGAAATTTTCCTGATATGTAAAGAAAACCTAATTTGATTTATTGTTGCCAAAGGCAGCAAGAGGTTACCTAGTTGCTTTACACTCACTCACAACTAGATATTATCCAGAATCGTTTCTCCTCCCAATCCTTTGTAGGGGCCTGCTCCTGCCAAATCTAAAAAAGACAGTTGGTGCATACGATTATGTTTTAACATGCAATAATAAATGTGAATATTGTTCAGAAGTGTACCATAAAAATAAAAATAATGCAGAGTAATGGTCACAACAGTCCCAATTCTTTACCAGCGTTAATAAATTGCTTGAATTTCACCAACTTTCTGAAAATGTGAAGACATACAGACATGAAGCTTTGTTGATATCCATCAAGACAACAAGAATAGTCTACAAAAGTTTTATATGAATGTTGCCTGTCTGTTCTTGAATGTTCAGCACCTTGGTTTAGCAGGATAAACACATGCCTCATTAGAGCTTTCCATTCAGAAAAGAATATAATGATTTAATAAATGCATGTATCTGTAGCATCAAATTTTGGTTGTAAAATCTATGTTTAAAACTACATACTTTGTTTCACATGAGATTTTTTGTGTTTCACTCTGACCAACCATACCAATCTTTTTTTTCCCCCTTTTCTGTGTTTCCCTTAGGTGGTTTATTTCCCAGGGGTGCAGATCAGGAGTACAGTGCATTCAGAGTCGGGATGGTTCAGTTTGGGATGACAGATTTCAGACTGACTCCACACATAGATAACCTGGAGGTGGCCAACAGCTTTGCAGTTACTAATTGCTGTAAGTATTGTTTCATCATTTTTCTCTATAATCAGTCAGTCGATTAAAAAGGTAAACCTGAAATGTAGCATTTTTAAAAACTTTAAAACAATATAGCATTTGCAAATAAATTCAAAAATACTTTATCATTCCAAAAGGAAATAGGATGAGTCTCTGTGTGTTTGGCAAACTCATACTTGTGGAGAATTGTGTCAGTTCATAGTTAACACGAACTAGTTCTTAACTCAGTTCAGCCAAGTCAAAATCAACTGTTTATGTTCACAGCTCTCCAAGTAAATATTTGAACAAAGTTCAAAGCCTAACTTGCATTAATTCTCATTAATTTAACATATTTTGTTTGAAATAGGGTTAAAAAGTAGATTTTCTTTATACATCTGCCCTCATTCATATATTAGTTTTAGCAAAGGAAAAGACATTCTTGAATGAACAGTGCTGCATTAAGACTACATTTGTAACTCTAGTTACCTTTAACTCTTTTATTACCATCAAGTGTATGCCGACAACATTGCTCTTTAAAATGTTGCTACACAGTCAAAAACACACAATACCGGTGAAAAACGTCCAACAAATGAAGGATGAAGTTGTCGTCGGAAAAATACACTCGGTCATTTGAAGACATCTTTTCTTTTTTTTTTTCTTTTTTCAACACCAATAAAGTTAAAACAAATTCAGGTTGCCTATATATCATTTTAATCCTAATGGAGTTACCCACCACAATGTTCCACCCAAATAAAATCTTCTGTTTAAGCACATTAGCTGATTATATTTGCTTATTTAATTTAAACATACCCCTGTTGTTGGATGGTCAAACAGAAGTGTTTGTAGCGGCAGTTTCTCTGCAGCTTCCAGTTCTGAGGTCTGGAACTTGAGCCTTCTGTTCATATGTTTATGTGGAAAGCAAAGCCGAAGGCGGCCTAGTCAAGTTTAAAGCTAGGGGAGCCACATAGGCCTAAATTAACAGCATAGGTCCTGTCATCAAAGCTGGTCAGTGTCTCTGCTGCCCATGCAGACACACTGACACTCAGCTGACACTAAGCCAGCTCCTTATGGGGAAATGCTGCGGCTCTTTCTCCGTGCAGTATCTAAAGTTTGCAGCTAAAAAAACAGTGTTGATCTTTCATTCGCCTCCAAACAGAGTGGCAAGAAATGACGTCATGATGAGTTCTCTTCACGTTCTTCCCTTCAAACAGCACCATTCAGTTTCAATCGGGAATGCGTTCCCACACAATACTGTATTTATATAAATTATAAAATGAATCACATCAGTATAAAATATTACAGCAAGGACAGTTTATATTTAAATATAGCATTGATTTAGTTTTTAATTCAATTTTTTGAAAAAGTAATCCTTCCTTAAGACATAAATAGTTTCACCGTTACTTACCCTAGTCCTTAATATGAGGTCCCGCTGTGTAATCTGGATCAGTAACGGCATTGGCATTGTTCATTGTTTTTGGAACGATTGGTTCTCCTTTTGAAAATCTTACAGTAGATCCACTCCTTTTGCAACATGTGTGGCTCTGCTGTTGGTTTGGAATAGCTTAATTGAAGTATTTAGTTTCAACCCAGCTTGTGCTTGTGCTCAACCTGCCTGTGGTAATGTTAGATCACTGTGCTTTAGAAGGGCTGCTCAACTAAGAGGCTGACATTCACCTACCTCATTCTGCTTTTGTTGGTTTCTTTTGCAAAATAGTTATTAAATGCAGTCTGTAAAGGATCGTCCCACTTTACTTTGGTGCTTGCACAGGTTGTGTTTGGATTAGCTCTAAAAGTGTCTTTCACAATCTCCATCATTCCTTCAGAATGAATATCAAACATGTCTAAGCCTGTTTGATTCTAGCTGTTATAAGATTCCTTAAGCTGTACTTTTTAAAATGCAAACCCATCGTGTTAACCTACTGATGTTTTAATTCTAATGCTTCATGTAATAGGATCTTGGATCTTAGATATTTGGGAGCTCAGTTTGAACTGTCCATTTTTTCAGTTCCATAAAAATCTATTCCAGCCTCAGATCACACAGCCTCCCACACAAGCTCTTTCGCCTGCATCTAGACATTAAGCCTGTTAAAAGAAGCTTAACGTTTTACCTAAGCGTTCTCATTTACTCTGATTCTAGGGAAAAACATGTTTCCCCATTTGATATCATATATGAATTTTAAAAAGGCCTTTTAACAGCTTCCAGTGGAGTTTAAGGACATTGCATAGGTCAGACACATCCCTTGTTCAGATCTTTAAAGATTTTTAGCTGAGTTCAGAAAAAAAGCCATCACAGACCTCTCATAATAAAAGCTCATGAATATAATAATCTAAAACTTGGTTTTGACCTCAGTTTTGATGCTTGTGTCAAACATATCGCTTAGACTCAAGTTCTGCCAATTTAAAATTAAATCTAATTTATTTAAATTTGTAATTTGTTTTAAATGTTAAATTACTAAAAGTTCACTAATAGGACAACAACAGGACAGCATCACCCACATTCAATTCAGTTCAATTCAGTTTTTTTATACAGTGCCGCTTCAACAGATGTCATCTCAAGGGACTTTACAAGAAAGTCATTTCAACACAAACATTCCAATAAGTTTTAGCTAGTGTTCTATCTAAAGAATCCCAGGAGATTCCATGGAGTCATTGACTGGAAGTTGCGCCCCGTTGATGCAGACTCCAACCACAGCAATCCCTCATACTTAGCAAGCATGTAGCGACAGTGGGGAGGAAAAACTCTCCTTTAACAAGAAGAAACGTCCAGCAGAACCAGAACCAGGCTCAGTACGAGCGGCCAGCTGCCACGACCGTCTGGGGGTTCGAGAAGACAGAGCAGAAACACAGAAAGAACAAAAGAACTGATGTAAGAGTACTTTCTATATTAAAGAGGGTAAAAAGTTGGTAACAGGACATGGGGGGTGCTCAGCTACTGGGATGCCCCCCGTGCAACAGGGCATTGCTGCTAAGCAGGATACCAGACCAGGTGTAGCTTCTATGGAGAGAAAAACTCTGAGAGAAAACAAAGTTAATAGTCAAAATAACAGCAAATAATGCAACTGGAGAGTAGTAGAAGAAAAAAGTACAGTGGTAAGTCTGTCCTCCAGCAGTCTACGCCTATAGCAGCATAACTACACCAACTAAATCTGCAGTCTGAGAGCGAAGTGCTCTGTTAGGAACATATGGAACAATCAGATCTCTGATGTATGATGGAGCTTGATTATTAAGGGCTTTGTATGTAAGAAGGAGGATCTTAAATTATATTCTGGGTTTAACAGCGAGTAAATGAAGGGAGGCTAGTTACAGTAATGCATCAGCACCTTTATAAACTCCCCCCTCACCGTCAAAGCCTTGGCCTTGCTTATTCACATGGCATGCACTTTCCAACTGATTGAGCTTGCAGATAGTGTTTTGCTAATTATTTAGAGGTCAAACTTTGTGATAAGGGTCGATTGCGGCTGAGATAACTTTCAAATCCCACCTTCCAACATTTATCTTTGTGAAAGCCTTCAGAAATGTCTGATTTTGTCCCACTTTTTTATTGTTTTCACTACAGTCAAGTAGGCATGGGCTGGTATGATATTCTCACAGTTTGATAGCCCAAAATTATTATTATTTTTTTAATGAATTGCAAGAGTTATAATGTCAGCTTTTAAAGTTAGGTAACGTTGACACGAAGATTAGAAATCACTGTTGAAGACCATTTCATACAATTTTTAAGGAAAAAATGTCCAATCATTGTTGCTTTTTCTGGTACAGTGCCTATAAAATAATTCACACCCTTGGATGTTTGACACTTTTTATTGCTTTTACAAATCAATCGTGATCAATAAAATTAGGGTTTTCTGACAAAAGAAATTACAAAAAAACAAAACTTTAATGTCAGGGAAACTGATTTCAACAAAATAATGACAAACAGAAATATGTAACATAAAATATGTGATTGTATAAATGTTTACACCTCTTTTAAAGTGACTGACCTAATTCAACAGAGCTCCAGTCATTTGGTGCTAGGAGTCTCACAATGAGTGGAATGGAGACCGCCCGAGTCCAGCTGGTGTGCCTGAAGTGATTGTAGAATGAAGACACATGTCTGGAAGTTCCTCTATTTTATGTTTAATATTTTTATTTATTGTCAATATTTGTGATGGAATCAGCTTTCACTTTGCCATTAAACTTTTTTTGTAGTTCTTTTTAAAAAAAACAACAACCTCATTTTATAAATCATGATTGATATCTAAAAGCAATAAAAAGTTTAAAAGATTCCAAGGGGGTGAATACTTTTTTATACCCACTGTAAATAACATTTTGGCAGCTATTTTACATGTTTTATTTTTATATTTGTAATGTTGGTCTTTGAAATATACAGACCCTTGGCATGATGCTTCCCCACCATGCTTGACCGTTGGTGTACTGTTCTTTGGTATGACAGCCTCACCTTGACTCCTCCAAACTTATTTTGTTAATGTGACTCAGTCTTTTCATCAAGCTTTTCTTCAGAAGATATTTTGGTAATCTGTAAATGTCAGTCAAACTTAGAGGTATCAATTTTTATGTATGGGGTTTCAAATAACAAATTTGGGGCAGTGATATGGTTTATTTTTATCTTTTGTAAGTTGCTAAAAGATCTTGAATAAAATATTGCTTGATGTGTGTTAAGCCTTTATATGTGTTGATGTCATACAGAAAATGTGTAAATTAAATTAATTTCATATTTATGCTGGAGATGTCTCTAAATGTCTCCGTGGCACTGTATGTCAATAATGCATTAATTCAGCAAAACAAAAACCTTTGAATACTGTCAATCGGTGATACTTTCAGCAATCTTTGAACTACATAAACCAATTTTAGACTAATACATTAATTCAGTAACTATTGTGAGAAGAGTAGAAGCAGTGTGAACAAAGGCTCATGCGTGGAGTACGATGTGCTCTTATCAGAGCATGATGTAATGATGCCCTGTGGCCAAAAGCATTCTATGAGATAGCAGTGAAAGCACTAATCCTTTGCTGAGTGGAGGAGGGTGCTGGTTTGTTTCTTTCCTCTATGTTTTACTGATGCAATGTAAATGAGCTGTAGAGTGTGTGTCTTTGAGCACCTGTAGTCATGGTTATCTTTAAATGATGACTCAAACTTTGGCCTAATGGAAGGCAGGTTACCAATGAGCAAACAAATATATAACCATCAGTGACTGCATAGTGGTTTGTTGGTTAGATGTTTCTCCTCCCCATCACACAGTCCAACACCATGCAGGTTGGTTTATATGGTGAGTCTAATTTGAGTGTTTGTTCTGACCTATATTAGCCTATATAAGACTGTCAATGGCATATCCCACTTCCTTTCCAATGACAGTAGTTGGGGTATATAAATAAGAATAAGAATAAGAAATACTTAAATAATCCCCGTGGGGAAATTAAGTTTCACTACAAGGATAAGGCAACGGAGGTATTAATGCCAGTTTGTTATTCATTGGTAAAATAAATTAAAATGTTTTTTTTTTATCCAGGGGTCACTGGGCAAGAGGTTGCCAGTCCATCACAGAGACACACTCATACCTAAGGGAAATTTAGGGAGACTAATTAATCTAACAGTCTGTTAAAGGAAGCCTGAGTACCCGGAGAAAACCCATGCATGCATGGGGAGAACGTGCAAACTCCATGCAGAATGACCCAAAACAGGGATTCGAACCCATGTTGGAGGCACCAGTGCTACCAACTGCATCTTCTTGTAACCCTTGTTGCCTTTCAGCTACACAGAAACACGCTGTCATTGTTTTTTTGTTGCTCAACAAACACCTGGAGAAAAAGTTAAAGTTTACTGTTAAGAGTCTTAGTAAAAAACACAATTCTTGAGTCTTTGAGAACAAATTTCCACTAACAGCAAAAATAATTAGACAAGGGGAAAATTGTAAGTTTTTGGGTTATCACAGTTTATCACAGTAACCATTGATTGAAATATGAGATGTGTGATGTTGTCCTGTAGGTGCCTGGTGTCTGTCTACTAGTAGTTTTAAGGAGCCAAAGCTACATGCTTTGGTTGTAGAGTCTAACAGCTGTAGGGGGGAAGGATCTGCGAATACGCTTCTTCATGCACCTAGGATGCAGCAGTCTGTCACTGAAGGAGCTCTGCAGCTCAGCAACATCTTCATGCATGGGGTGGGAGACACTGTCCAGCAGTGATGTGATTTTGGCCAGATTCCTTCTGACTCTCACCACCTGCTCTGGATCCATGGGGAATCCTAGAACAGAGCTGTTCTTTTTGATGAGGTTATCCAACCTCTTCCTCTCAGCTTTAGATAAACCACTGCTCCAACATACGACGCAATAAAAGTTAGGAGTGCTCCCTGGACTCCAAAAGATTCCAGCCTCCTCAGCAGGTAGAGTCTGCTCTGACCCTTCCTGTAAAGAGCATCAGTGTTGTGGCTCCAGTCCAGTTTATTGTTCAGGAGAACACTCATGTACTTATAAGAGTTCACCATCTCAATGTCCATTCCCCCGATTGTTCACCGGTGTCAGTGTGGTGGGTCTGCACCTGCGAAAGTCCACCACCAACTCTTTCATTTTGGTTTTGATCAGGAGGTGGTTCTGGTGGCATCAGTCCACAAAGTCCTGAGTCCACTGTCTGTACTTAGAGTCGTCCTCATCTGTGATGAGGTCGACAATGGCAGAGTCATCAAATAACTTCTGAAGGTGGCAGCGTGGGGAGTTGATGGAGAAGTCTGCAGTGTAGAAGGGGAAGAGGAACGGTGCCAGGACAGCTCCCTTTGGGGCCTACGTACTCCAGACCAGCATGTTGGAGACACAGCCCTGGGTCCTCACATACTGTGGGCGTCCTGTGAGGTAGTCCAGTATTCACTGCGACATGTGGTGGTCCACTCCTGACAGCTCCAGCTTGTCCCTCAGATGTCCTGGCTGGATGATGTTGAAAGAGAGAAATTGTAGAACATGATCCTCACAGTGCTTCCAGGCTTCTCCAGGTGAGTCAGAGCTCGGTGCAGGAGGTAGATGATGGCGTCAACCACCCTGATGCCACTGCAGCGGATCCAATGAAGACCTCATCAGGGGGAGAAGATGATTCAGAACCAACCTCTCGAGGTTCTTCATCAGATACGAGGTCAGGGCTACCGGCCTGTAGCTGTTGGGGTCCTTCGGATGTGAAGTCTTTGGCATTGGTAAGCACTGTGAGGTCTTCCACAACTGTGGTACTATCCCCAGCTTCAGGCTCAGGTTGAACATGTATCCCATGTTGCCGCGCAGTTCATCTGCACAGCACCTCTTCCTTCTCAGATCGCGGGGGATATTTGCTCGCTCGGTGGGAGGCAGTACAGCGGTGCTACCGAGAGCTAGCAGCTGATCACTGGTGTGAACAATGGGTGATCAGGCGCTCCCACATTCTCCAGACACAAATGCAGTGAAAAGTGTAATGAAAATCATAACTGTCCACAAAATGGTCTGCTCCATTTTGCGAACAAGCAGTCCACAATAAAAACTATAACAAAAACACACAAGACATTGAAGCACAGATATTTAAAGAGAAAAACAAATTCAGGATCAAGCTGGAGCTGCTGAAAACAGGCAGCCTGCTCGCTTGCCGCCGGATAATTTGCACCAGATAAATCCTGGCATTGTCATCTTGGAATATGCCAGTGCCATCAGGGAAGAAAAAATGTAGTAATGGAATAACCTGGTCATTCAGTATATTCAGTTAGTCAACTGACTTTATCCTTTGGGCTCATAATGTAGCAGAACCTGGACCTGACCAACTGCAGCAACCCCAGATCACAACACTGCCCCCACAGGTTTGTACAGTAGGCAATAGGCACGATGGGTGTATCACTTCTTACCCTGAGGCGGCTTTCACTCTGGAAGAGGGTAAATTTGGACTCATCACACCACATGACCTTCTTCTATTGCTCCAGAGTCCAGTCCTTATACTCCATAGCAAATTGAAGCCTTTTTTTCCTGATTAGCCTTACTGATTAATGCTTTTCTTAAAGCTGCTCACCTTCACATTTTTCGTGCTGAAATGTTTATACTTTTTCTATTGAACACAATTGTGAGTTTTGCTGTTGTTTTTATATGATTTTCACTAACTGTTTAAGTGATCCCAGATTCAAATCATGCAAGATTTATTTAAATATATCTCTTTGGTGAAGGTGATGGTTCCCTACTATCCCTCCAGTTTTTAATAATGTGTTGGACAATTCTCTGACTCAGTTTAAGTACTTTCACAAATCTTAGATGTTTTCTTTGCTTGATGCCAATAATTTGACCCTTCTGAAGCAGGTTGATATCTTTTCCACAATCACAAGATATGTCTTCTAACATGAAATGAAAAGCTGATCACTGCATCAGTTAGGTGTCATAATTTGGTGGTTCTTTTTCCTGCATCTGTCAGTCTTCACATGCTTAATTGTCCCCAGCTGTCTCTTGTCCCCAACCTCTCGCCAATGACTGACGCAATCTGCTGGGATTCCTTAAATAGGAAACTTTTTAACTGACTGGAATGTTTGTATTAATGTATTGAAATGACTTCTTGTTAAGTGCCTTGAAATGACATCTGTTGTGAATTGGCGCTATATAAATAAACTGAACTGAAATTGAATTGAATTGATTGTCTTCCCTGTATTTATACCCCACTGTGTTCCCCTGTCCTTGGTCGGATTGTTGACATGTCTCATCGTGTGTTCAGTTGCCTTGTTTCTCCTAGTCTTCTTGTCACGTCCTTATTAGCAGGGACTTCCTGATTGTTTAGAGTTTTGGACCTCATCATTAAAAGGAAAGAGTCATTTTCACTCCTGGCTGTGCTTGGGTCATTCCTTTAACTCACCAAATCATGACAGAAGGGTTAAATACCTTTTTTGCCAGCTAAAACGTAATCACCCATGCATTTATTGTCCAATGGGAGGTTGTTACCTATTTGGTTTAAATCCAGGTGGAAACCTTTTTGGGCTTGATTTAAATCTTTAAACTCACTGTATTGGTGTCTTTTCTCTCTGGTAAATTGTCTGTTTAAAATGTTTAATTCATTTTTTCTTTTACTCTTTTCCTTCCCCAGTTTGTTCCCAGTTCTCCCGGGGGGTCTATGCCATTTTTGGCTTTTATGACAAGAAGTCGGTCAACACCATCACATCCTTTTGTGAGACACTCCACGTCTCCTTCATCACACCGTCTTTCCCGGCAGAAGGAATGAATCAGTTTGTTCTCCAAATGAGGCCAGACATCAAGGGGCCCCTAGTTTCATTAGTGGAATACTATAAGTGGGAAAAATTTGCCTATCTGTATGACAGTGACAGAGGTAAGTTGATTCTTAGTGTTCTGTTTTACATTTGTGATGCTGCTTCATAGTGTACCCCATATATTTCTATTTCTGGATTTAATGAAGCAAAAAGAGGCTGACTTGATCAGCTTAAGAATTTGTCAGAAACACTCATCAGTCTGAAATAAATTAAAACAAACAAAAAAAAAGAAATCAACCACAGCTGTTATGACAGCTAGGTCAGATGAAAAACCTGAATACAGAAACAGAACAAATACTCGGATTGCAACACAGTACAAAATATGGTGCACATATACAGTGGCTTGCAAAAGTATTCAGCCCCCTTGAACTTTTGCACATTACAGCCACAAACATGAATCAATTTTATTGGAATTCCACGTGAAAGACCAATACAAAGTGGTGTACACGTGAGAAGTGGAACGAAAATCATACATGATTCCAAACATTTTTTACAAATAAATAAATGAAAAGTGGGGTGTGCGTAATTATTCATCCCCCTTTGGTCTGAGTGCAGTCAGTTGCCCATAGACATTGCCTGATGAGTGCTAATGACTAAATAGAGTGCACCTGTGTGTAATCTAATGTCAGTACAAATACAGCTGCCCTGTGACGGCCTCAGAGGTTGTCTAAGAGAATGTTGGGAGCAACAACACCATGAAGTCCAAAGAACACACCAGACAGGTCAGGGATAAAGTTATTGAGAAATTTAAAGCAGGCTTAGGCTACAAAAAGATTATGGCACAACTGTAAACCTACCAAGACAAGGCCATCCACCTAAACTCACAGGCCGAACAAGGAGAGCGCTGATCAGAAATGCAGCCAAGAGGCCCATGGTGACTCTGGATGAGCTGCAGAGATCTACAGCTCAGGTGGGGGAATCTGTCCATAGGACAACTATAAGTCGTGCACTGCACAAAGTTGGCCTTTATGAAAGAGTGGCAAGAAGAAAGTCATTGTTAAAGGAAAACCATAGGAAGTCCCGTTTGCAGTTTGCCACAAGCCATGTGGGGGACACAGCAAACATGTGGAAGAAGGTGCTCTGGTTAGATGAGACCAAAATGGACCTTTTTGGCCAAAATGCAAAATGCTATGTGTGGCGGAAAAATAACACTGCACATCACTCTGAACACACCATCCCCACTGTCAAATATGGGGGTGGCAGCATCATGCTCTGGGGGTACTTCTCTTCAGCAGGGACAGGGAAGCTGGTCAGAGTTGATGGGAAGATGGATGGAGCCAAATACAGGGCAATCTTGGAAGAAAACCTCTTGGAGTCTGCAAAAGACTTGAGACTGGGGCGGAGGTTCACCTTCCAGCAGGACAACGACCCTAAACATAAAGCCAGGGCAACAATGGAATGGTTTAAAACAAAACATATCCATATGTTAGAATGGCCCAGTCAAAGTCCAGATCTAAATCCAAGAATATGTGGCAAGATCTGAAAACTGCTGTTCACAAACGCTGTCCATCTAATCTGACTGTGCTGGAGCTGTTTTGCAAAGAATGGGCAAGAATTTCAGTCTCTAGATGTGCAAAGCTGGTAGAGACATACCCTAAAAGACTGGCAGCTGTAACTGCAGCAAAAGGTGGTTCTACAAAGTATTGACTCAGGGGGCTGAATAATTACGCACACCCCACTTTTCAGTTATTTATTTGTAAAAAATGTTTGGAATCGTGTGATTTTTGTTCCACTTCTCTCGTGTACACCACTTTGTATTGGTCTTTCACGTGGAATTCCAATAAAATTGATTCATGCTTGTGGCTGTAATGTGACAAAATGTGGAAAAGTTCAAGGGGGCCGAATACTTTTGATAGCCACTGTATATGGTTAAAGTCATTGGCACTCACCAGCCACTTTATTAGAGGCACCTTGGTATCAAGGGGTTGGAGACAGTTTTTTTCTTGAGAGCTGACTTAGTTCTTTGTGGCATAGGTGTTAGAAACGGTCCTCAAAGATTGTTGAGACATGATAACATCACATATTGGCTGCAGATTTGTCTGCTTCACATCCATTCTCCTTTGACCTCTGAGATACAGAAAGCAATTTTGTCTGAGCAACTGCCGCTCACTGAGTATTTTCTCTTTTTCTGGCCATTTTCTGTAAACCTGAGTAATGGGTGTGTGTTCAAAATCCCAGTAGAGCAGCATTTTTGAAGCACTCAGACCATCTGGCACCAGCAACCAGGCCAAGTTCAAAGTCACTTAAATCCCCTTTCTTCCTCATCCTAATGTACTTCAGCAAGTCGTCTCCATGATGTCTAGATGCCTAAACTCACTGTTAATGCCGTGTGATGTTTATTACCTCAATCATTTGAAAAGGTGTACCTAGGGGCTGGGCAATATGGGAAAAAAATCTATCATAATAATATTTTCCATATCAGTCGATATTACGATATAAAACAAATCACTATTTTTGTCAACATTTAACACTCCCTGGTACTATTTGAAGATATCAAAAGGTTATCTTTGATTTGAAGATTTATTTTCAAAAGTTTAACATCATCTGACATCACGTTTGTGTAGATTCTCAGTCATCCAGGACACGATACTCTTGAGAGTTTAAATGAAGGCAACTGGACTTTTTCTTGTTGTCTTGAAAACGTTTCGTCTCTCATCCAAGAGCCTTCTTCAGTTCTGAAAACTAGATTGGGAGTGTCAGATTTATAAGTCTAAGGTTAAGGCTCACTAATGGGGCTATCGTTATACATAACGAGGCTATCAGGGTTGCGTAAGCTTCTAAGCACCAAGCAGTCTTGGGGATGTAAGTAACTATGTAACCTTGTGCTGTTTTGGTCACATGCCTCAATGTGCAAGTTTAGGTTTTCTTCGGTAGGCAACTCAAGGCTGTGTTGTTTGTGTTTGAAAGGGGGAATCTCGAACCACCTCCTCTGTTCAAGGTTGGTTTCACATGTTTTACATAGATGGCTTCTTTCACTCCTCTCTCAAACCATCTGTCTTCTCTATCTAAAATGTGTACATTATTGTCAAATCTGATACTCCCAATCCAGTTTTCAGAACTGAAGAAGCCTCTTGGATTAGAGACGAAACGTTTTCAAGACAACAAGAATAGTAGAATCCAGTTGCCTTAATTTACACTCTCAAGATCATTGGACAACATATAACCGTTTAAGAAAAAGTAGATTGGGACTGGGCGATATGGATTAAAAATAAAATCTTTTATTATTTTCATGCCAAATTTGATTTATGATATGAATAATTTTTTTCTCCCTTTCTATTCTTAAAAAAGAAATTACAAATGACAGAAAATATTTTTTAAAGCTTACTTTTATTTCAATCATCCCTTCTTGGAGTTTATCTGAATTCAAAGTCCAAATAAATGCATGCAGCAAAACAGGCTTGTAAAACAAAACTTTGAACTAATGAAACCCAAGAGATGCATTGGTGAAATTTTTGATTCACGTTCTTGACGTTCCAAAAAAGTAATCTTCATAAATAGAAACATTTAATAAATTGATATAATCGATATATTGCCCAACCCTAGGTGTACCTAACAAAGTGTCCTGTGAGTGTACATAATTGCTTTGGCTGTTGCAGACATATCAAAAAATCTTCTGCAAAGGGAAACTTTTGCTAAATGCTTGTAAAAAGCTAGACGTGTACTGCGTGTATAGAGAAGGAATACAGGGAAATACATTCTGATCCAACACAAGCCACATAATTAGGACTTGAATAGTTTTGGACAAACATTCTAAAAATAGGAGCTCTATAGTAACATAGTATAGTAGATGTAGTAATCTTCAGAGGAAAGAAACCGGAGTAGCCAAAGATGTAGATGAAGAGCATGTTGCCTCCACACAGAATGATGGCCACCACTAAGATCTAAATCAGATATTATCCTAATTTGAAGGTGGCACCAAATATTATTTTATGAATGGCAAAAAATGATGTTAAAAAAATTGGATTATTGCATTTAGTGTTTCAGTGCTGGCTCCTGACTTTGACGCATCCTGTCTGTTGAGAGATGAGACTCCCCATAGAAAGGTGGCATCGGGACAATAAACCGTGTCAGTAAGGCAGAGATAACAGCACTGAGATCAGTTTCCTCACCAATGCTTTCAGGGGAACATTTCAGAACATTTAAACAGGCAGCATCAGTGCTGGCTCCAGCAGCTCCACTGGATTGGAAGAGCAGATAAGCTCAGCAGCTTTTTTTGACCACTCAAAGCCATTTTCCACTCCAAGCACCTTTAACCTATTAACACTTTGCAGTCCATGTATTTTTTGTACATAAAATGTGTTATTTTCACTAACATCCACACCTTCACATCGTCAGCTGTTATGTCCTGGCATCAGACAGAGAAACTAGGACTGAACTACAGACTTGCAGACAAATGCTTTTACTCCTGGGAACACAGGATATATCCTGTCTGATTTCACTCTCCTACCATCTGTCAGCCTGTAAAGATCCATCCCAACACAAACCCACCAACAGGATGTTTGAAAGCCAGCACATTAATTATTTAATCAAATAAATGATTTATTTCCCTTCAGGGATGTCAGTGGTCTTGTGGTTAGCACTGTTACCTTAGAGCAAAGAGATCTTCAGTTTAAGTATTGGCTGGGGAGGCATTCTCTGTCTGGAGGCGGTTTACTGCTTTGTGTGTGTATTTTACACACAAGTACCTTGGCCTACTACTTAAAGTCCTTCTTTAGTCTTTTGCACATGCAGATGACAGGATAGCTGCTGGTTGCAGGGTTCTTAATGTTTGTGTGCTCAAAGCTATAGTGTCTACCATCATAATCTTGGTTAGCTACTCAGTCTGGCAGTATATGTTTATAGGTTGAGAAAAAGCAAATCTCTGAATTTATCTGCACACCTGTCTTCAGTTTTAACTCTTTCTTTAATGTTAATGGTATTTAGAATTAGACAAAAAGTCAATAATGATGAGGAGCTTGCAAAGTGTGGGGGCTCTAATGTCAGATTATCTCATAGTCAAACAGGAAATTCAGAACCAAGTACCTGAAATTAGAGATGCGCCGTTTAGAGACTTTTTGGTCGATTGTTAATCTCTGATTTTGTAAAAATCTTACTTGCTCAAACCGATTTGAGTTATTCCTGATTCCTCTTAGATGGCCACAAAATACTTACAAAACTGTCAATGCTAACGAAGCTCATATATTGCTGTATCCATGTATATTCAGAAAAAAGTTGAGTGGAAGGAAAACTGTGCTAGGAAAAGGTGCATCAGCAACAGGGATAACAGCAGCCTTTAGAGGATTGTCAAGCCAAATCCATTCAAGAATTTGGGAGAGCTTCACAAAGAGTGAAGCTGGAGTCAGCACACCACGAATCCTACTTATGGGCTACAAATGAGTCATTCCTCTTGTCAAGCCATTCATACAGGAGAAAAAGAACTGGACTGTTGCTCAGTGGTCCAAAATCCTCTTTTTAGATAAAAGTAAAGTTTGTCATTTGGAAATCAAGTTTCCGGAGTCTGGATAAAGCATGGAGAGGCACAGAATCCACCTAGCTGGAAGTTTCCACAGTCAGTGATGACTTGGGTTGCTATGTCATCTCCTGGTGTTGGTCCACTGTGTTTTCTGAAGTCCACAGTCAATGCAGCCATCTACCAGGAAATATTAGAGCACTTTACTGTTCCCACTTGGAGATGGAGATGTTCCAGCAGGACTTGTCAGGTGCGTGTGTCTCAGGAAGCACCATGGACCCAAACGCAGACATGGAAAAGGTGAAAGGATGTTTATTATGATAATGAGGATGATGACAGGAATGACGAGACAGGATACCAGGCTGACATGAACGATCAGGAGGGAGAACAGCAGGGTGAGACACAGCAGAAAAAGACATCAGTGATCCGACAGGGAGTGAGAGGAAGTGAAGGGTTTCAATAGACAAAAGGGAAGGAGGATCAGGTGTGACAGCTATTAGACAGCAGTGAGAAGAAACAGGAATAAGTCAAAAACTGTTTCCATCATGGGAGAAGAAGTGGAGGTGGTTGAGGGGTATAAATACCTCGGATTTCACCTTGACAACAGACTGGACTGGAGACTGAACAGTGAAACCGTCTACAAGAAGGGACAGAGCAGACTGTACTTCTTGAGGAAGCTTAGGTCCTTCAAGGTTTGCAGCAAGATGCTGCAGATCTTCTACAAGTCTGTTGTGGAGAGTGTAATCTCTTCAGCCGTCATCTGTTGGGGTAGCAGCATCAGAGCCAGGGATTTAAAAAGGCTAAACAACCTGATAAAGAAGGCTGGTTCTGTTCTTGGGACAACTGTGGAACATCTGGAGATGATGATGCAAAGAAGGATTCTTCACAAAATCAAAAAGTTATGGACAACCCTGAACATCCTCTTCATGAGACAGTCATACAACAACAGAGCGTCTTCAGTCAGAGGCTTCTTCAGTTTCACTGCAATACAGACCGCTACAGGAAATCCTTCCTGCCTATGGCCATCATCATCTACAACAACTCCTTAAAGAATTAATTATATGAGCTACACCAACACTTAATTGCCCTCTGGGATTAATAAACTGGGACTGGATTCTGGCTCACATTGCTAAAGGTACCAAAAGCTGGTTTAATAACCATGGCGTTACCATGTTTGATTGGCCTGCAAACTGGCCTGACCAGAACCCCATAGAGAATCTGTGGAGTATTGTCAAGAGGAGGATGCGATACACCAGAAACAATGATGCAGATGACCTGAAGGCTGCTATCAAAGCAACCTGGACTTACATTGCACCTCAGCAGAGCCACAGGCTGATCGCCTCCATGCAATGCTGCATTGATGCAGTAATTCATACAAAAGGAGCCCAGACCAAGTGTTGAGTGCATAGAAATGAACATACTTTTCAGAAGCCTGACATTTCTGTGTAAAATATCCTTTTTTATTGATCTTATGTAAGTATTCTAATTTTCTGAGACACTGAATTTGGGGTTTTCATTACCGGTAAGTCTTAATCATCAAAATTGCAATAAATATTTGTAACAAATAAAATAAAAAACTTTGTGTCTGTGCTCTTTCTTCTCAAACCTCCAGTCGGTCGTGGCAGATGACCGCTCTTACTGAGCCAGGTTCTGGTTCTGCTGGAGGTTTCTTCCTGTTAAAGGGGAGTTTTTCCTCTCTGCTTTCGCTATATGCTTGCTCAGTATGAGGGATCGCTGTGAAGTCAACGACACAGCGCAGGCATCTGTCTACACTCACTACATGTTCATCCAGGAGGAGTGAATGCTGCAGGTCAATGACTCGATGCAATCTGCTGGGTTTCCTTAGATAAAAAACTTTAAAACTGATTGGAATGTATGTATGATTGAAATGAAATGACATGTAAAGTGCCTTGTGATGACATATTGTGAATTAGCTCTATATAAATAAGCTGAATTGACCAGAATTATATTGATAACATGCTCTATCTAACAGGCATGTACTTACTAAACTCCCACTGTCTCATGTGATAGGTTTATAGAAAAATAAAATAGTCTTTTTTTTTTTTTACTATATTACAAAATAAAAGTACCCTGTTTCAATACCGTTCTGATTGGTTGGGGCAGGCTATGAAGTCCTATTAAAATGCTACAGAACTCTTTTTTTAACGAGTTGAAAGAGATAAGGATAAGGAGTGGACCTAAATTATTCCATGCTCTGTGTGTGTTTGTAGGTCTTTCTACCCTTCAGGTGATACTGGATACTGCAGCAGAGAAAAAGTGGGTCGTAACCGCAATAAATGTAGGAGACCTGAAAGACGAGAGAAAAGATGAAGCCTACCGCTCCCTCTTTCAGGTACCGGTATTCTATCCTTGCTGATATTCTGTTCTCACTGCAGGATGCTCAGGTTTTTTTTCCATGTGTAGTGATTCTCTCATACATTCAGCATTCTAGGAACCCACTGAGTTCTTGTATGATAAACCGGGATTTCTTTTTTCTGTGATGAACTGGTGAGCTGTGCATGCATTCCTTGTTTCTCGGCCGTATCCTCACACCTGCCAACTGGCCTTTAAGGAAATAGCCAAGGATTTAGGGATGTGTGGTGTTTGTACAGACAAAAGTTAGGAGTTGCACCAAACATGATCTGAACTAAATTTTAAAAACGGAAATCTTGTAGTAGAATATGGCTACTTGTAGCAAATTCATTAATTGTGCATTTGCAGATCACCTATTAGCCTTTTTTTAAAAGCTTCCACAACATACTTCTGCAATGTGTTTCTTGTCCCTTTTAATATTTATTCAGTATAACCCATTATATGCATTGCATTATATTTATGACCTGCTCTTTATAAACTCAAAAAATGTGCTTTTGTCCAAGGATGTTTTTATACAGTGATATGTTAACTGTTGAATCCCAAAGTGTTTAACCCATTATTGCATTTTGATTTACTGTTCAGTGTCGACCGAGTTGAACTTTCCCCAGTTTATACACCATACACATAAACTGATATTTATGTCCTGCAAAACTACTTTACATTCATTATTTTTCTAAGGGGCAGTGTTTTCTGTTAAAAGTTCTTGAATAGTGAATCTGGTTTGTCTCATCTGTTTTCTAGATTTTGCATTTTCTATTTTATAATATGCGTGATTTTACTATAAAACTGCTTTTCATGCATTTCTGCTGTTGCTTTCAAGAAACAAACCTGGAACTAAAATGTGCACCCACTTGTGCGTAATCCAATGTTTTTGGCATGAGAGATGCTTCTCATGGGGGTTTATATGTTGTTCTGATGCCTGAATCTGCACCCTCCTGCCACACTGGAGACTGGAATTACAAGGGCCACTTCATCCAAAGTTTTGAAATCAGGGAGCATTACTCCAATTTAAGTGATCAGAAGTCAGCAAGACCTTCTTAACCAGGAAATTCTGCAGCATGAGCCACTTCTAGACCTATAGTTCCGACACCTCCGACACCAGGCTCTTTGGACGTGACTGTGACACTTCAACGCGCTGTCAGCTCCCAGTTAGCGAGATCTATTGAGTACACAGTCTGGGTCTGAGATGATCCACAGATGCTCTCATGGGAATCTCTTTTTTTGATTGATTGATTTCAGTTTGCTGTGTTCTGTGCATAAAGTTTTAAATGTCTGAGCATGTGCATTGAGTGGTCAGGGGTGTGAATTGTTAGCTGTCAAAGTGACGGATTGTCCTTCAGATTTTCGGTCACTGTTATAAAAAAAACGTCCAAATGAGGAAAATATTTGGTTAATGCGACCCCTGGTTTGAATTCAGTCTCATAGTATCTATGTAATTGTTAAAGCTGGTCAAAAATATATAGGAATTTGTTTTTTTGCTGTAAACTTTTGAAAGTGTGAATATGATACTTGCCATAGTTTAGACACACATGTCAGCTTTCCCTATACAAAACAATATATATTTATCTTTTTTTTGAATTTTCAATGAACTAAATTTGATAAATTAGTTCAGAAAATTTCTGTATAGGAAAAGAAATCCAAAATATGCGTAGTTAATAGCAGCAATTTATCACTGATTATACAGTAGCATTTTCTAATGTCACCTCAGTGAGCTGTGCTCTGGTCAGTTTACTCAACTAAAGACCACCTTTTTTAAGTTTGAAACTCTTACATGAACTTGACCTGTTTAGGTTGATCATACACAACTCTGTTGTTTTGGGGAATATGACAAAGGAGACATTTCCTTCATTCATATCTCAGAAAACCTTAAGACTGTTGATGGGATGTCAGTTTCTACTGAAGAGTCACTATGTCGCTGCATAGTTGGTGTAATGAAGCGTTAATAGTGGTGGGAGTGAGCAGTGACATGGATTCTTTAAATCATTTGAAAATCAACATATCTTTGACATCATCTGCCCACTGACACTGACAGAGATGTATGTGCAGAATTAAACGTAGTCCTGTGTTTGGAACCTTGGTAGTGACATAGTTAGGAGCTGGCTGAAATACTAAGAGCCACGATGAAAAAGGAGAGGTGGAGGGAAGCTCTAAAGATGCTCTGGAAAACAGAATGACATAATTACAGTGACATGTAAAAAATGAGGACGAGGGGCTGATTTGCTCCGAGAAAGTAGGTAAGAAAATGTTTATTGACAGCACAGAAAGTGTACACTTTGAAAGTCATTAAACATAAATGTGACAGAGTATGAACAGCCTAAAGCCAATAAAGTATATGTAGCAGGTTAAATCTTTTTTTTTTTTACTAGTGCTTTAATGAACTGTCTTTTAAAGCGTTCCTTCCGTCAGGGAGTAATGTGACTGTGATTGTGGAATACAACATTTTTCTTTTGTAAAAGGTCAGCAGACATGACATTTAACAAAGAATAAATGGTTAAATACAATTGGAGATGCATCCTAAATACACCTTCTTATGTGTTTTTTTAGGACCTGGAGATCCGTAAAGAGCGACGCATCATCCTGGACTGCGAACAAGATAAAGTCAAAGATATTATGGAGCAGGTAGAGTTCAGTCTTGTCACTAATTTGCTCCTGTTATTACTCTGTGGATCTGGTAAAGAGAAAACATTTTTACCAACCGTTATAGACTCCCACTATGCCTCAACAGGAGTCCTACATAGATTTGAACTGAAATAGAATTGAAATATCCTTTATTGTTCCTCAGTGTAAAATGCAGGTGTTTCAGCAGCAAAGTGATAGACAAGTTGAAGCATTCACACACAAGATATAGAAACAAAGTAAGAAAAAAGGCTGTAGATAAAGGCAAATTTACAGCATGAAAAAAAAATACTGGGCAGTTATTAAAAATGGCGTACTCTGATTCAAAGGAATGTGCAACTGAGTTGGATAATTTAAAAATGTACAAAATGTTCATGTATGTTCACAGTATGGAGACTATTTACACGAAATGAAAAAACAGTGCAAATAACAGCAGCGATGTAAAGACTTATTGAGTTTGTTGGCAACTGTGATGGTTAAAAACTTTAACAGCTGCTGGGAGGAGGGATCTGCGACAACCCCCCTTTGTGCACTTAGGATGCAGTAGTTTTGAACAATATTAAACCAGAACAATAGCCACAAAACCACCAGTTTCCGGACCACGGCTGGTCCTGCATCGCATAACAGCATATAATACAGCATATAATAAAACAGAAATAATTGTCAGAAACAACATTACGTTTCTAAAGTTGTTAAATTGGAAACAAATATAGCTAGTGCCAAGGAGGACAAGATGATGTAGCGAACAACAGCTAAAAACATTGTACAGTGATGCTGCATATTTACCTTTCTCTGCAAACTAGTCACCGTTCACTGCGCCTTATAATCAGATGTTGACAGTGCAACAAGAAAATGTTATGGACACCTTTGCAAATCCATCAAAATGTGGAAGCACAAAACCAGCACTTGTAAGGGCACGATTAAATGCTGAATTGATAAAATCTCTCTCGGTTCGCTCTTCCCGTTTTTGTCTCTGCATATGGGTGTATACAGTTACGTTGCAATGCTTTAGATGACGTTATGACGCAGAACTAACTAGGCCCCGTGTTGGTGGAAAAGCAACCAGTTCTTTGAAAGAACCAGCAAAGAAGCAACTAAGCACCGACTATGGAACCAGCACTTAACTAGCACCGGTTCTTTTTCAGTGGAAAAGCCCTACAAGTCACTGAAGAAGAAGATTTGGTCATTAGTAGCGGTGTTTCGATAAGTGTGAAAATGTTTGGGATGTGTGTTAATAATTTGGGATATTATTTCACTATTTATATCATTATATACAAAGTAAAGGAGACAATGTGTTTTTTTTCTCTAAGCTCATATTAGATACAGATAATGGTTTTGTAAAATATGAGCAGAATGCTAGTAAACATAAAAACCTTCTCCCTTAAAAGTTTTTAATAAACCATTTCTTGTTGCTAACAACAACTGTTCTATGTCCCTATCAGGTGATCACTATAGGCAGACATGTGAAGGGACACCACTACATCATCGCCAACTTAGTAAGTCATTGCTCAGCCTTTTGCAAGAGGCTTTTTTTTGACAATGCGGCAATTTCTTTCTTCCATCTAGGGTCAATTATTTTAAAATGACACATATTCACAAAAGCAGGGTAAAATTTTCTACCAGGTGCAACTGGCAGACTGATAGATAAACAATAGATTTAAACAATCAAGAATAAGGATGGGCTGGTATGAGTTTGTGAGCTTAAGCAAACAAACCAAGTTACAATTCCTCACCTTCCATAGACTTTTGTGACGTAACAAAAGCCTGTAAACTGGTGTTAGGTCATTAGCTAGGTGCCCCAGTAGAGAGCCTGTAGATTGATGTTTATTTTACCAGCAGACCTGTTTACCCTTTCTAGATTGTTGAAGGGATTTGAAATATTACAGGATTCCCCCTCATTAAGGTGAAATGTACATCTGACTGACAGCTCACAGCAACAACTTAGAATGCAAACAGTTTCTTTTAATCTGGACAAGAAACTATTTGATCTGTCTTTTAGTTGTATCAGGACATATATTTATAACGAAACAGCCATTGTAAAGCATGTATTTTTAGGGTATGTTGGTATATGTGAGTTCGGGCACAGATGACATGACAGATAACATGTTAGAAAAAGCAAAACGAAAAATCAACGTGACTGATATTCCTTATTGTTTTTGATCTTCTAGGGATTTCTGGATGGTGACCTCTCTAAAATCCAATATGGCGGTGCAAATGTGTCTGGATTTCAGATAGTTGACTTTGACGATCCTGTGGTGGCAAAATTTGACCAACGTTGGGAAGCTTTGGAGGAGAAAGAGTATCCTGGTGCAGATACACGAATCAGAGTAAGAGACATCCATCTAATAATAAACAGTTAAAGGAAATGTAATAAGTTTTACAGTTCTAGGAAAGAGGAAGATTCTGACTATCACTGGGCTATCCATCCAAGTTGCCAAACCACGCAACACTTGGCACAGTGATAAGCAGCAAGTAGCAGCTTATTAGCGCCTAAAACAATTATTTTTGTTATCTTTTAGTACACCTCAGCCCTCACCTATGATTCAGTCCATGTGATGACTGAAGCATTTCGCTTCCTGCACAAGCAGAGAATAGACATGAGCCGTCGTGGCAACAGTGGGGACTGCCTAGCTAATCCAGCGGTACCTTGGGCACAGGGCGTGGAGATTGAACGTGCCCTCAAACAGGTAATTATGGAGAGGATTGTACTGCAGACAAAGATAGACTCATTGACTTGTGACAATAAAAGCAGTTAATAGATGCTGCTATGCCTTGTCTTATTTTGTTGGTGTGTGAGACTGCACATTTTGAAGTACAAAACAGAATGTCTTGACTTTTTTTATATCCAAAACTACCTTTGTTTGGTAAATTTAATTTAAAAAGAAGTTATGCGAATAGGGGTGTGGGTGTGTGCGATGGGGGGGATCTACTGTAGATGCAACATTTCATGCAACCATTCTCTTAAAACTTACTACTTGCTTTGCAAAAATATTGGGGGAAACTCTCTTCCAATCTAACCTCACTGGCAACACAGCAGTAGCCTTAACAACCCTATAGTCACCAGGCTGTTCCCTTGGACAACAGCATGAAGGGAAACGCAGTAGTGAGGCTTTAAGGGCACACATCACTCTGTGGAGGAATTTAATAGTTTAGTTTTCTGTCGTAAGTAAAGCCACTTCCACATATTCTGTCCCTGTCTACCTTGCTTTGTTAATCCCACGGATACAAGAACAAGATGAAATTGTTTGGGAGTTCTCACAGCTTGTTTATGACACATATTCTGGGCATAACTTTTTTCTTTGATGGTGTTCTAAAAATGAAAGGGGTTTGCTGCAGTGGGAGATAACTATTTTACTTCAGGCTAATGGTACACCAGAGGTGGATGGAAGGGAGATTCAACTACTCAGGATATGCAATCAAATGTTCTTTCCTTCATTTGGCCCAGACACTGAGAAAGAAAATGGTAATTCCTGCAGCTAATTACCGTGCCTAATGACACAGAAGGATCATTCAGAGAGAGCAGTTCTTGATTTAAGACGACCTGTGGACATCAGCAGATGTTTTGTAATAACAGAAGACCCATAAAAGTAAAAACTTGAGTTAAAGATAGCATTTACTAATTTGATAAATTACCCCCATAGCTAACTGTTGACTCCCAACTTGAGCTGTAAGGTGTGAACTGTGTCTTGTTCTCATCTCTCAGCTTTGAGTTGCTGTTTTCTTTAAATCTACGTTTGTAATTGTTTCATAAACAAGGGACAAAAACTGTTTCAAACATGGATACTTTTTTCGTAGAGCACAGCCACGTTTCCTGCTTGAGGATTAGATAAGGAATATGCTTGCCTTATCTTTTTCTGTCAGCTACAAGCAGTCTGACGTTAATCAGATATACTTCTGTAAGAACTGTCTTTTTAGTCAGGAAAATAATCTCTTATCTATCGGTGGCCTTATAGAGTTATAGACGTTAGGATAGATCTGTTACAGATGTAATGCTATTATCCAAATATGGAAGTGCTTCCTGTTGAGAGAGTAGGGATCTAAAATATTGTTTTGTGTAAGGAAAGTGTGTTTTAAAATTCCTTATCTGATTTGAAAAACTAGTTTTAATTTAGTTATGTTTCATACTTTTCCAGGTTTTTAGGCTCTAAAATATGTGTCCTTTTTGTCATTCAACCTATGCAGCAAGATGTTAAATATTTTCTCTCAGTTTTTGGTGACAAGAATGTTTTCTTTCCTTTCATCTGTTTGAGCAATGGCTTTAGAATCAGTAATAAAACTCAATAATCCGGTTTTCTAAAATATTCTGCCCTGTGTTATACAAACAGTAGCTCTATCACTGGTCATTTGAAATTATAATGTGTCTTCAGGTACGTGTCGATGGTTTAACTGGAAACATTCAGTTCGACCAGTATGGGAAGAGGATCAACTACTCAGTGACAATCATGGAGCTTAAGAACAATGGACCTGTAAAGGTAACTGAAGGAGACTTTGTAGTAATACAGCCAGTTTGTGTGTGTGTGTGTGTGTGTGTGTGTGTGTGTGTGTGTGTGTGTGTGTGTGTGTGTGTGTGTGTGTGTGTGTGTGTGTGTGTGTGTGTGTGTGTGTGCGTGCCCACATAGACTGAAATAACCATTTTGTTGTTTGTGCTCTCAGATCGGCTATTGGAACGAGGTGGATAAGATGGTGCTGACAAAGTCAGAGCTTTATAATAATGACACAATGGGAATGGAAAACAAGACCGTCATTGTTACAACTATACTGGTAACACATTATCACACTGACTATCATGAGATCGAACATGTATGTATCTGCACCTTAAATCGACAACAAACAACTGAGTTT
Organism: Valencia hispanica; assembly: GCA_963556495.2. Classification (NCBI taxonomy): domain Eukaryota; kingdom Metazoa; phylum Chordata; class Actinopteri; order Cyprinodontiformes; family Valenciidae; genus Valencia; species Valencia hispanica. The sequence continues at coordinate 50,492,316 of OY747703.1, read as the reverse complement.
ATTTCAGAAGTCAAAGTCAAGTCGAAGTTTCATTATGGAGCACTTTAAAAACAACCAAAGCTAATCAAAGTGCTGAATAAGTCAATAGTGTTTAAATAAATAGACAAAATACAGAACAAAATATAGAAAGAAGAAATTTATCAAATTATGCAGACCTTTTTTTCCAATCATGTCTTTTATCATTTAAAAACAGGCCATTTTTAAACCCTCAAAAAATGTAAAATATTTTGACTGCACTGCTTTTGGCTGGGTAGTAACCAAAAGAACGAGATCACGGATACAAGCGGGTTAAATGAGTTTCCTCCTCAGGGTGTCTGGGCTCTCTCTTAGAGGTAGGGTGAGAGGCTCGGTCATCCGGAAGAGTCTCAGAGTTGAGCTACCGCTCCTCCACATCGAGAGGAGCCAATTGAGGTAGCTCAGGCATCATGTTAGGATACCTCCTGGACGCCTCCCTGGTGAGGTATTCCGGGCACTTCACCCTGGGAGGAGACCCAGAAGAAGACCCAGGACATGCTGGAGGGACAGTTCCTTGGCTGGCCTGGAAACGCCTTGGGATTCCACCAAGGAGCTGGCCCAAGTGGCTATGGAGAGGAAGGTCTGGGTCTCTCTGCTTAAGCTACTGCCCCCCCGCAACCTGACACCAGATTAGCGGAAGAAAATGGAATGGAAAGGATAATAATATTATATAAACACAATACAATGATCAACTCTACAATAATTTGCTGCTTTTTGTGCTGAGTGAAGTTCCTTTGACATTAAATCTTGCAAATCAATGAACTACCAATATCTGTATATTGCAATACCTATTCATTATTTCTGTTTGTGCATATAGGAAGCTCCTTATGTGATGCTAAAAAAGAATGCTGAACTGTTTCAAGACAATGACCGTTACGAAGGTATGTTATCCTCTGTGGTCATTTATGTTATATTTCACATTACTTCAGAGCTAATAGGGCTTTTATAAAGTGTTCACCCCCACCTGATTCTGCTTTTTTTAATCTTTCAGGAAAACGCAGACAGGTCAAATTCAAATCCAATAAAGTTTCAAAAATGTTACAGATTGTTGTCCACATTTTTAAAGAAAGGGTTTAAAATAGAATTGCTAATGTAACTTACCGCTTCTCTGATGTCCTGAAATGCATGGAATTAAAATATGGTATATTGAAGACGCTCTGTTGTTGAGACAGTCATACAACAACAGAGCGTCTTCAGTCGGAGGCTTCTTCAGTTTCGCTGCAATACAGACCGCTACAGGAAATCCTTCCTGCCCACAGCCATCATTATCTACAACAACTCCTTAAAGAATTAATTATATGAGCTTTACCAACACTTAATTTCCCTCTGGGATCAATAAAGTATTTTTGAATTGAATTTAATTTAATGGCACCAACATTTTAAGTATTATTTGCAATAATTGCTTCAATATTATCAAGTCTCTGTGTCCTTTTATTTTAGGCTACTGTGTTGACCTGGCTGCAGAAATTGCAAAGCACTGTGGGATACGCTACAAGCTTAGGATTGTAGGGGATGGTAAATATGGAGCAAGAGATGCTGAGACCAAGATTTGGAATGGGATGGTTGGAGAGTTGGTGTACGGGGTAAGCTGCAAACTCATGCACCTAGATCTAGAGTTATTAGATAGTAATACAGTTTTGCATAGAGTCAACTAAAGGAAATAGGAACAAATTGTGGAGCAATCTATGACTAACAAAGTGCCTAAAGATCTCATCCAAATTGCTAGATTATGTTATGCTGTAAACGAGATGTTTTCAGACCTGGTTCAAACTATAGTTTTTGCACTTTTTAGGTTTTGTAGGGGTTTGTTCCAGAGCTGAGGGGCATAGAAAGTAAATTCTTCCTCACCTTGTTTAATTCTGCTCGTGTGGAACTGTTGCTATATGGTGTTTAAATGATCTGTTTTGCGTGTGTTGGTCAGGAAAGGCAGCAGCATTTTGGACAAACTGCATCTCCCTGATTTGTCTGTAAACTGCTAACATCAAGACAGGAATAACCAAAGATACAGTGAGGGTGGAAATTTGGCAGCCATCGAGTGGTAAAGTTGTCCCACCTAAAAAGATGAAAGAGGTCTGTAATTTTCATCATAGCTACACTTCAACCGTGAGACAGAATGTAAAAAAAAATCCAGGAAATCACATTGTATGATTTTAAAAAAAATTATTTGTATTATGGTGCAGAAAATAAGTATTTGGCCAATAACAAAAGTTAATTTCAAACTTTTTTTAAGTAACCTTGGTTCACAGAGGTCAAACATTTCCTGTAGGTCTTCACCAGGTTTTACGCACTGTAGCTGGTATTTTGGCCCATTCTTCCATGCAGATCTTCTCTAGATCTGTGATGTTTTGGGGCTGTCGCTGGGCAACACGGGCTTTCAACTCCCTCCACAGATTCTCTATTGGATTGAGGTCTGGAGACTGGCTAGGCCACTCCAGAACCTTGAAATACTTTTTACGTAGCCACTCCTTCGTTACCTGGGCGGTGTGTTTGGGATCATTGTCATGCTGGAAAATCCAGCCACATTTCATCTTCAATACTCTCGCTGATGGAAGGAGATTTTTGCCCAAAATCCCATGATACATGGCTCCATTTGTCCTTTCTTTAATATGGATAAGTCATCCTGTCCCCTTTGCAGAAAAGAACCCCCAAAGCATAATGTTTCCACCACCATGCTTCACAGTGGGTATGCTGTTGTTGGGATGCAACTCAGCATTCTTCCCCCTCCAAACACGGCGAGTGGCCTTTATACCAAAGAGTTATTTTTTGGTCTCCTCTGACCACATAACATTCCCCTAATCCTCCCCTGGATCATCCAGATGGCCTCTGGTAAACTGCGGGCAGTCCTGGACATGTGCTGGCTTAAGCAGGGGGAGCTTTCGAGTGCTGCAGGATTTTAATCTATGACGATGTAGTGTGTTACTAATAGTAACCTTTGTTACTGTGGTCCCCGCTCTGTTCAGGTCATTGACCAATTCCCCCCCATGTAGTTCTGGGCTGTTTCCTCACCGTTCTCAATATCATGTGTTCCCCACCAGGTGAGATCTTGCATGGAGTCCCAGGTTGAGGGAGATTGTCAATGATCCATTTTCTATCAATTGCTCCAACAGTTGATCTTTTCTCACCAAGCTGTTTGCTTATTGTAGATTGGCTCATCCCAGTCTTGTGCAGGTGTACAATCTTGTCCCTGCTGTCCTTAGACAGCTCTCTGGTCTTGGCCATGGTGGAGGTTGGAGTCTGACTGTTTAAAGGTGTGGAGAGGTGTCTTTTATACAGATAACAAGTTCAAACAGGTGCTATTAATACAGGTAACGAATGGAGAATAGAAGAGCTTCTTATGGAAGAAGTAACAGGTCTGTGAGGGCCAGAATTGTAGCTTGTTTGTAGGTGTTAAATACTTATTTTCTTCATCATTTTACAAATAAATTCTTTAAAAATCATACAATGTGATATCCTGGAATTTATTTTTACATTCTGTCTCTTTTACAGTTGACATGTACCTATGATGAAAATTACAGACCTCTCATCTTTTTAAACGGGATAGCTTGTACAATCGGTGGCTGCTAAGTACTTTTTTTGCCTCACTGTATATCCCACTTATTTTATTTTGACTTCTAACATTTAGTACTTCATGAAATCCATCACACATAAACTTTTGCGTGTGATGGATTTCTGGCTTGTTTGGCTAATTTTATCTGCCTGGTCGATACTTTCAACAGTTGTTGTTCCCACATGACACCGGAGCGTGGTTAAACTATGTGTGATGTCATTGTAAGATCTGTCTTCTGAGGATAAACAGGCCAAACGTGTACTGTAGGTGGTACCAACAGTACCAAATACTATAAGAGGGTAGGTTGAATCAGGTCAAATAGCTTTAAATTGAAAGTATTACATAACAACATTTTTTGTTTTGGAAAGGTGAATGTCCTGAGCAGGTGTATCAGAAATTTTACCTGACTCTGTTTTTCCTCAACAGAAAGCAGATATAGCTGTTGCCCCCTTGACAATTACTCTTGTTCGAGAAGAGGTGATTGACTTCTCCAAACCCTTCATGTCTTTGGGAATTTCCATCATGATCAAAAAGCCTCAGAAGTCCAAACCAGGGGTCTTCTCCTTTCTGGACCCTCTGGCTTATGAAATCTGGATGTGCATCGTCTTTGCCTACATTGGAGTCAGTGTTGTTCTCTTTCTGGTGAGTCAAACTATCTTTCTAAATGTGAAAATTGGCATTATTTTAAAATATAAAAGTAAATGGTTATTTCTTTTTTCTAATTAATAACTTGATTCAAATAGCACTAGTGATTTATGGGAGCTGATTATATATCACCCAGTCTCTTTGGGGTAAGGCAAGGTAAGAAAGCAGTCTCGGAAACTAGATTATACTTTAACATATTCCAGGTACATTGATTATTTGTTAAAGTTTCAGCACCCCTACCTGATTTCAATTGGTAGCATTATTTTGGCCAACAAGTACTCTACCTTAAACCCCTGGTTTGCTGACTTTAAAAGCAGTCTGGCCATCCTCAGCAAGCAGACCTGTGACCATGTAAAAGACATGTTGTCCTCTGCCAGCAGGCTGAGATGAAATTATTGGATGTATTTTAGGGTCTGACTAGGCCAATGCAACAGGAAATTTGACTGTGCGCTTCCATTTCCACTCAAATGACACAGGACAGTGGGATATGGGTTGAATAGTGGTCTGTTGATTTCCTCCTAGGATGTAACAATACAGTTCACTCACATGAAAGGACAATGCATTTTATTGGGTTCACATACTGTATGAGGTTTCAAATGTATTTTTGGATAAACTAGTTATTAATTTTTTTGTTTAGTTTTTACAAATAAAGGTTTAGTCAGTCTAGGTTTGGCCTGTATAAGGTGGCTTTTATGCTTTTCTCTATTTACGGTAATCGTAACTGCACAAATTCTTTGTCATCTGTTTTGACACAAAGAATGAAGTTCTCATCAATCTCAAATTGCGTTTTTAGGAATCTAAGTTCAGTTCAGGTTTCATTGGTATAAGTAGTTCAGATTTTGAACAAGAGATGACCAGTCTGTTTCTTATTTTGACGTGTTACCAAAAAATATCACCTTAAAAAGCGGTGGAGGCTTCTTCAACACTTCTGTAGCCGGGTCGGCTCGCCAAATGAGAAGTCTTTATTAGTCAACTCCTTTAGACAAGACAGGGCAACTCAAGAACTACTTCTTTTCTTGCATCAAAAAAAGAGCCTCGAACATAGATTCATGGTAAAACATATCTAATAATTAATATATGGGGTTCATAATATTAGGTTACATTTATTTCACCAAATGAAGTCACATACTAACAGCAGTGATAGTGCTTTTATTTGTGTGAACTACATTGATAAGATGCATTGGTAAGATGCTGTATTAAAGGTTTTGTGAAGGATTTTTCTGAATTTCAGGAAAAAACCACCCTCTGCAAGTTTTGAAAAAAATGCGCACGCACAACACTCTACCTGCTCCTGAGAGGGAACGCCCGGTTATCCTAGTGCACGCTCTGTTTACAAGTTGCTGTTGGTATCGTAGGACACGCTCACTGTACATAAAAAGATTTGTGCTTTTTCCACAAAGTCACACTATCTTTTACCGTTTTGTAAAAAGGCTACTTTAGAGAAATTGTGATGTTTCCCCATGTCTCCACAGTGCATGACTTGTGTCTGGGCTTTCTTCGCTATTCAAATCATACATTAGGCTAAAGTTGGCTGCCAATAACCACCAGGTTGATTATCTACTCAGAATCAAACGAATCTTCCCCGGAAAGTTAAAATATAGACGTAGATAACTACTTCTAGCAGTAATCTGAAATGCATTTCTCCACATAGCATGCCGAACTGTAGCTTACCTGGTCGAGTAGAAACTTGGCGACGGAGGCATCAGTGGGAGCCCAACCTTTTCCATTTTCAAAAGAACCCGGTAAGAACTGCGAGGTAGATTGAATGGATGAAGGCGTAGCGTGCTTCCTGCATGCGCAGGAAGTGAAAACTATCCCAGGGAGGAGCAAGTACGACGGCCTTGCGTACAAATATCAGCAGAATGATTGACAGCTAGGAGGACCAGTATTCTAGGTGATCCGCCCGGAAGAAAATGATCCTCCACAATACCTTTAATAAGCTGTGGATTTAAATCTTTTTTTAAATTTTATATTTTACTTTGTCCTTAAGACAGTTCTGTCAGCCTGAGGCTTTCATGAATTATTATTCTTAATAACACCTTTCTCCTTTGTTTTGAGTTGTGTACTCTTTGTGGAATCAGGGATGTTTCACTAATTGTGAAGGAATGTATTTAAAATCTTCTATATGATCCGTTAATTAAGATTGAAATGTTTCTCCCTGCAGGTGTCGAGGTTCAGCCCTTATGAGTGGACGCTTGAGGAGCCTGAGGATGGAGCATTGCCACTGACCACCGAATCAACCAATGAGTTTGGGATCTTTAACTCTCTTTGGTTCTCGCTGGGTGCTTTCATGCGACAGGGGTGTGACATCTCACCAAGGTTGGTATGACATATAACAGTACAATTGTAGTTACTGATCTGAAAATACAACTATATGTATATTCTTCAATAATAATCATTCATTGTTATTGAATTTTCATTATGATCATCTCTCCTCTTAGAACAGTATTTCTTTCTTCTTTTTTTGTAATATGTTATTTTCCAAGTTTTCATTCAGAACCTTTCATACCAAATACCAAATTGTAAGATACTTTTTTCAATTATCTTTCTGCTGCTTCTATTTTCTAAAAGTGGTATTTTCCCCCGGGAGCACAAATTAAGTAATTCTACTTTTTTAGTACGAGTACATAAATAGGACCCTTGTAGATGTAAAAAGACTCTGGCTCTGTTTTGTCAATGATACGAGGCTGAATTGGACATTATTATGGATTCTGAGTGGTTTGACAAAAATGTTTACTCTGTCTACAATGATTGTATCCTTGATTGGCATACATCATTGGAATCTCAACAATGCTAGCTTTCCAATGATGTATAATATGTATATGTACATAAAAAGAGTGTTGGAAAAAAAAGCATAATTTTATGTGTTGCCCATGGGACATTAGAAGGCTAATGGATTTTTTTCTTCCTCAGAATTAACTAATTCAGTCATTTAGTGTGAAAAAAACTCAAATGGTCCATGACGGTACATGAGTATTATCTTTATATAAAGATAATGAAAGCTACACCTAGCCTCTTTGTTTTTGTTTTTCTGTTCATGAATCATGCTCCCATGCTTGGGGTTGTAGGAAACTTGATTAGGTGACGATACGCCAAGCAGAACCTGAACTCTGCGTTTTTGTATTCAGGTCTCTTTCAGGTCGTATAGTTGGAGGAGTGTGGTGGTTTTTCACTCTGATCATTATCTCATCATACACTGCCAACCTGGCTGCCTTTTTGACGGTGGAGAGAATGGTTTCTCCCATTGAGAGTGCTGAGGACCTTGCTAAACAGACAGAGATCGCTTATGGAACACTGGACTCCGGGTCAACCAAAGAATTCTTTAGGGTAAGGTCTTCTTTGAAAATGAATGACTATGGTTCCTCCTAAATAATTATGATTATTATAATAATATAAAAAAATATCTAATAATTTTATCTCCATTCATACATGAGGACTTTTTTTCATGGCATGAAGAAGCCTTTATCACACCTCATCATTAATCGTTTAGTAGTTTTCAAAGGTTCATAAAACTTTCATAGTCTGTATAATCGGTAAAGACCTAATTTTCATACAAATATTCATTAAGTAACCCAACGTTAACCTCTGTGTTACTCAGCGGTCCAGATACAGATTCGTCTCACCAGTGCCAGATCACAAACGTGTAACCACTATGAACTGTGTGGGGTACTATGGGAATGCCTGTAAGAAGATCTCAACCTAGAGCTCAGTCCTTTGGGGATTTCCCCACAGGTCTTACATGCTGTTCAGGTGAATCCTCTTTGGTTCGTAGTCTCAACAGGATGCTGTGTAAGCACACAGTGTTTGTAATCTCAAAGGATCAACTGGTATGATGAAGAACTGTGATCTGTAATGGGCTGATGAAACATACAAAACCTCATTCCTGATAGACCTGCTGTGTTCCTCTCTGCATTTCTCCCAGAAATTTCTGACTGAGGAGAAATGGCTTATACTTCCTCTTCCATATTTTGCTTTATCTCTACATCAACCGTGTCTTTTTTCCTAATCCACTGGCAGTTTTTTTTTATTTTTATTGTAGGTCTTGAGGTGGGTTTCTACCAATGCTACCCTGGCCTCTTATTCCCAGGAACATATTTTCAAAAATTTCTAAATGGACCTTTTACACATTATCAACAGAGGTGTAGGGTAAAATATCAGCCAGAATGTGGATGGTTTTTAGAGTTTTGAAGATGTATGTGACTTTGGTATTATGATGATGACAGTGTGTCTGTGTCTTAATTTTAGATTGTCTCAAAAACTTCTGAGCTCACTTGTTATTCTTTAAAGAATATATATGAATAACCATCCTAATAGAACAGTTTACAGGTGGAACTCAAACTGTACTTTACAAAGACCAAATATAGGTTTTGAAACCACCAAGCTGGGTCCTGTACTAAACCAGTACTATTGTTTGCTTAGCACTAGTTTCTTTAGTTTCCACCACCAAAACACCTACTGTGACACAGAATACTGGTCATATCCTGGTGCCGGCTCTTCGCTGGGCCAGAAAAAAGAACTTTAGTCAAGAACTAGAAATGGGCTTATGGAAACCAGCAACAAATTAAAATTTTGTTGGTGTTATGTTTAGAACCTCTGAGTCAGTGTTGCCTCATTTCAAACCAAAACAATAGGCACGCAAACATTCAACTTAAGGCTGGTTCACACAGCAAGATTTTAAGGCTGAGTTTGGCCCAATTCTCCCCTTCCGAAAATTTCCAGGACACGCCGATTATCGAGATGGCTTTTAAGATAATCCTAAAAGATATTCCTACTGTGTGTGGTGTGCTCTGGTTTGCTCGGAAGGATGTCGGGACCGCACTGATCATAAATCAGGGACATTCAACATGTTGGATTGTTTGGTCAGATATCACAGCGTGTGTGGTGTGCTCCAAAGACAAGCGAGGTGACGGGCAGCGATACGCCTTGGAAGCGTCTATTGTTATTTATAATAAAGTTGTGCAACTCTATTTTTTTTTATTATCAGGGCTTGCTATGGACTGGTTTTCCCTAGTTAGGAAGCTTTATACCAATTGGCGTTATAAACTAAATTTAAGTGTATTTAAACTGAATAGTTATCTCAATTTAATATAACTAGAAACAAGTTAGTATGCATGTAATTAAATTTGAAGCAGTTTATATGATTAGATTGTATTGGATCTATTTTATATTATGTTTCAGGAAATAAATTTGATGTTTGTCTTGTAAAGTGGATTGGGATTGCATTTGCAGGGAATTGGTGCTATGATTAATTGAAACAGCAATCTGTAACTCAAACTCAAACTCAAACAAAATAAAGCACTGCTAAAATCTTGTTCAGCATTGCAAAGAACCTCTCAACATGACTGGTAATGTAGCGACACCCGTTTGAAGGGATGCTATTAAAAGGGATAAAACCCTGCACTGTCTTCCTCTGCAGAAATTGGTTCAAATATGTTTTAAAAAACTATTAATAGTTTTGTATTAATAAAACTGGAACCAATGATCTCTCAATGGAAAACCCAAATGGTCCTTATGTTCATTTTATTTAGAAACAGGTAAGAACTGACTCTGGCACCAGTCCTGGTTTAGCATCAGAACAATTTTGATTAAAAAAAACATCCTTTCTATTTGCTGGACTTTCCATCAACCACCCTCACTTTTTGACAACCAGAACCAAAAAAAAACAGCCTGGTCTGTTATATAAAACCACACTTGCATGTTAAAATGAACACAACAAATGCATAGACCTTTTTTATTTTGGTCATAAAAAAATAAGCCGTTACTGTCCTTGCAGTGCTCCGATCTGTAAATAAAACTACTTGAATTTATCTATTTCTATGTCTCTTTTTTTAGCGCTCTAAAATCGCCTTGTTTGACAAGATGTGGCAGTACATGAAATCCGCAGAGCCTTCTGTGTTTGTGAAGAAGACATCAGAGGGCGTCCAGCGTGTGAGGAAGTCCAAAGGAAAGTACGCCTACCTGCTGGAGTCCACCATGAATGAGTACATCGAGCAGAGGAAACCCTGTGACACCATGAAAGTGGGAGGAAACTTGGACTCCAAAGGCTACGGGATTGCCACTCCCAAAGGATCCCCATTAAGGTGGGTGGATCAGTATAACAATGCCAGCCAACCTGCACTGCCATGTACCATTCACACTACTAACCTGCTGCCTAGCATACTGTTTCCCTCCCCGGTCACTGAGTTCTTTTCTCCACGAGACTCTCTGAGAAAAGGAATGATCAAAATACACTGACTGCTCACCTGCCAGAAAAGCAAGGTGTTAACTAGCCAGTGTGTGAGCTGCTTCTGTGTTCATGTGCAGCAAGGCTCATAAACAAAAGAAAACAGACCGTGGGGAGCACTTACTTTTGTCCCAAGCCTTAGAGCCAGTTGGGTTTTGCAGTATGCGAGTGTGATGAATGGGGCATGGCAGCTCACTACTCGTTGTTATAATAATCCACCTACCCTGATGACATCATCCCAGGGGTTTGTATTTTTACTGTGGTTACCACCTCTGACCTATGGTGGGGGTGGTCACCGTGACAACTGGGGGTGGGTTGTTTAAGATGTCAGGTCTTAAAGTAAGCCGGCCATGACAGTCACTGATTTTCCTCGTTTGTATCATCCAAGCCTTAAAATCCAAGGCTAAATTTGACCGTTTTTAGTATTTTTAGAGGATCTTCAGTATTCCTAAATATTTGATTGGTACAAAAGGAATACTGATATTATCCTGTTTAGTTGCAGCATTCCTGTAAAGCTTCCGATTGTTCCCTCAGCAGGATACAAACTTCAAATTTATGAGTTTGAATGAATATTATGCTCCAGTTTTTTTGTTTTTCGTAATTCTTTAAGACCTGAATCAGGGGATTATTGTTGTCTATAAGTGTATAACCTAAGCATTTGTTTGTATGTGAATGTGTATGTTTGTATTTGGTTTTTATTTAGAATCATCTATTCAAGGTCATAGACGTTTTATTACTCAGCAGCACAATTTTTATTTTTTTTAAACTCAAATCCCTCACATCTTCCAGTTATAATTGCTTATCTTGTTTTCCTATGATCCCAAGGCATTTCTCAGTAGTTTATTTATAAAGGGTTGCACTAAAACCACAGACAGGTCCTATGCAATAGAAAAGCCTACACCGATCCGCCACATTATTAGGTACAGCTTGCTGGTACTGGGTTGGACCCCCTTTGAGCTCCAGACCTGCTTTAATTGTTCATGCCATAGATTTAAAAAGGAAACATTTCTCAGAGAGTTTTTGCCATGTTGACATGACGGCATCACACAGTCGTTGCAGATCTATCAGCTGTACTTTCATGAAGCAAACCTCCTGTTCCACTACATATACAAGGTTCTGTTAGGCTGTCTAAGATTGGTTGGTAACTGTGGAGACCGATGGAGAACAGTGAACTCACTGATATGTTTGAGATCATTTGAGTTTGTTACATGATATATTGTCCTTCTGGAAGTGTCCATTAGAAGATGATGATTGACATGGGCAATAAGAATAGCCTGGCATTTAAACATTTAGTTTAAACAGCTATCTGGCACTAATAGGGCTTTTCCACAAATTGGTGCCAGAGCCAGTGATTAGTTGGTTCTTAGCTGTTTGTTTGAAGAACGGGTTGCTTTTCCACTGATGCAGGGCCTAGTCAGTGCTGCATCACAAGGTGTTTTCAAAAGACACACCATGGCAGCATATCAGGGTAAAAATGTCGGCACGGTGTGTCTTTTGAATGCACCGTGGTGGCATGGCGAGGCACAAATCGTGGCACCATTCTTGATATTAATATTACCTGAACATTGTCACAACGCTGGACTTATGAATGAAGATCACACCTTGCCGTAACAGATGGTGATGTCATGATGATGTGTGGAATGTGCGCTGAGCCCCGGCCAGCAACAGTATTTAAAATGCTAATAAACATGGGGAGTTTATTTAGCATTTGTAAACCTCTTCAGCTGAAATGGCAAACTGGAGTGATGCAGAGGTCGGGGAGCTTCTGGCCTTTAGAGCTGAAGAGCAGATCACAAGGCCAGTTTAAGGGGACTGTGAAGGACAGACACCTTTTGGAGTGGCTCACAAAAAGACTTGAGCGGAGCTTCAATCGGGATAAAAACAAGTTACATCCAAGCTATCTGTCTGTTTACCACGGACTCCCTTGTCTCACAGTTTATATGCAACCCTGCACGTCGACAGCCGGACACCACCCCCATTTATCCCGCCACCGCGTAATCTTTTGTGAAAAACACCTGATCGAGGCACATTGCCGCTACAGGCTGAGCACTTATGAATGACCAAAAGGCTCACTGATACTGGGACTGATGGTGGCATTGTCTTTTGAAACAGCCTATAATGTCACCTAAAGCATTGCAACGCAACTGTATGCGCCCACATGTGGAGAATAAAACAGGAAGCATACAAACACAGAGAGAGAGAGAGAATTTAACAATGGAGAAGTTCACAAGAACATAAACCCATAAAACACTGGGTCTCCTCATTGGATCAACTCTGCTTATTTCTGGCTTCCATTGTTAAGAATGAAAATGCCGTTTGTGTGTTTCACCTCGCCATGCTAAACTTTTTTAATCCCACACCTTGGTTGCATCATCATGCGAGCGAGGGAGAAAGCTGTTCTTAGCAAACCCCAGCTCTGGCTCAGCAAGGAGTTGGTGCTTGGTTAAGCACCAGTTTTGAACCAAAAAAAGGGTGTTTTGACAGCGGAAAACCAGAGAACTGGTGCCAAATCGGGCTCTGACACCAAACTAGCGCTGGAAACAGCTTGGTGGGAAAAGACCCAGAATGTGCCAAAATATATCCCCCACACCATTACTCCACCAACACGTATGATATTCTGCTCATTTTGGTTACAACATGCGGTTATATTTGAGTTGTTATACTGTTGCCTTTCTGTCACCTTGAATCAATCTTCCCATTGTCTTCTGACTTCCAACAACAACAAGGTATTTTCAAACACTTAGTTTGAACTTCAGCAAGTCGTCTTCACCATGCCTAAATGCCTAAAATCTGTTTTAATAGGCAATTCAACAGGTGTTCCTCATAAAGTGGCTGGTGGGTGTATACGAACAGGGTATAGATGAATAATAACAATAGGGTGTTGGCTGGTAAAAAGCTGGAATTTGTGAAACTAGGTTCTTTGGCTACCTCTGATTCCTCAGTAGGAAAATAAAAAGTAGGTGAACTCTTGAATTGACCGATACAAAAATCTGCAAAATTTACTGGATATAAAATAAAATCCCAGATATGAAATAAAACTATTATATTTAACAGCTGAACATTCTGCCATTTTCAATTTAACCTTAAAAGTGGAATTATATTGATGTAAATAATAGGACATCTCTTCCTTAGATTAAGAGGGGGGAAATGAATGGGATAATTTTATATTGAAGTAAAAAGTGATTGGTTCATTCTGTATTTTGGATTAGTGAAACAAATACCTCCAGATTTTAGACCCAGCATTCTGGGATTCAGCAGATGTCCCCTGCCGCACCCCATGTTCCTTTACCATGCTGAAAGAGTTGTATATCTCTGTCCATTATTTCAGCTGACAGCTCTGCGGTGGGAGCCATATTTCCACTCAGTCAACCAGCTCAACAATATCTGTAACCATGCTCTTTTAGAAGTATGCTTTGCAAAGCCTTGAAACCCAGCTGTTAAATACAATAGTTGTGTCTTATATCTGTAATTATTTTTAGGTAGTAAGTTCTCATTTGTAGCCAGGGGTTGCTGAAGGCTCTTATTTAGGGTTTGGTTGCATTTTGTTTTCTTCTCTGTTAAAATCCCTGTCATACTGAAAATATGAAGGTGCCTGACAACTCTGTGTCATCCAGATGGTATTGTACCATAAACATCTATGAGTTCATCTGGGGTGTAAGGTGCTACAGTACAGAGCAGACTCCAATGATGGTTTTATTAATGTCTGATGAATACATCCAGGAGAGGAATCACAGTTGTGCTTTTTTGCATTCTGTTAAGAGTCACGACATAAACAAGTAAATAAATATACTCCTCCACTGTGCACAGTAACAGCAATGCATGAAGGCTTTGTTATCATAATATGCAGGAGCTTGAAGACCCATCTCCTTATTGTTCAGCAGTGAGCAAATGTTTCAGACGGCCATTTAAACTGCACTGGCAGTGGTGTGTGATTGGAATTTATGGAAGGCCATTGTGTCATATATTCACACTCCTTGCTTCGCCTTATGACACCCAATAAAGCAGTGAAGTACATCCCCAAATAGTTCATAATCCCACCTGACACAAATAGACATCACTATGCATTGTCCTGATGGGTGGGGGGGAAGTGTTAAGCAGTTAATTCTGAATTGCCAAACTTCATGTTCAACATGAAGTTAAAGCTAAAACACTTAAAATTAACATGTTGGTTTTAATTTCCTATTAGTTTCATCATTGGAGATTTTACCTTTTAACCTTTCAGCTAATCCAATTTTTACTTTGACATATAATCTATGGGGAAGTGTGTTGCTCCAATTTATTAAAACTAATTCAATAATTTTTAGTTTAAAGTTAACAAATTCTACGTCCTAGCAGTGAGCATGGCTTATTTATTTGTATGTTTAAAATAGGAAATGAAAAACTGTAATCTGTTTTAGCTGTTGTACAGAACCTGTACTGAAGGCTGACGTCAAAACTGTTCATCCCATGGTGCTTACACTTTTACCGCGACGCCAACAGCACTGGCTGAGCCATAAACGAGCCTCCACATTTTTATTCCCCATAATTTTCCAAACACATGCAGGTTACAGGAATGGGTGCTGAAATAACTGGAAGCAATAAATCCAGTATTTTACACAATGAGAGCTAAATGTGTTTTTGTTTAGTTGGGCTGATGTATAAACAAGCACTGAAGCTATGCTGTAACTTGCTGTGATGTACGTGTAAGATGTTTTTAAATTTCGTTAATGCTTCTTCGTCATTTTTTGCAATAGGAGTGCTGAACCAGAACATTTGAGATAAAACAGAGAACATTTTCCATAATGCTAAAAAAATCAGCCAAAGCTCTAAGATGAACCTCAGGAAACCTGGCAGAACAAAGTATTTACATGGATGTCTGATTTTTATTTCAACTATTAACATTGCAATTCTGCGATAGTATTAGGACCATTGTAGATGAAAGAAAAAAAAGAAAACATGTGGCCACATAGAAGTAAATTACCAGCAAAAAACTGGGAAATTTCTAGATTAATTTCACATATTTAGAGAAAAAACATAAATTTACATATTCTCTGATGTTGAAAAGTCAGAAATTAGCAACATAAAATATATTTTATGATTAAAGGTACTAATTAAAATATTAAATTAGGATATTCTCTAAGATTGAGGTGATAAATTTAGGGGATGCACATCTGGATATTTTCCAAAGTGTAAGTGGTAGATTTGGGCTATTTTCCTGCATCAGAACAACATCTCCCGGGTGCAGAATCGATGCAGCCATATCCAATATCATTCTTCCTCACTGTCTCAGGTGTGTATACTGGATCCCATTCGAGACTTTCATGGCAAATGTGCACCTGGGAGATGTTTTTTCTTACAAATGTCTTACTTTTCAATGTCACAGAATATATTGGTTTCAATAACATAAACTTATGCCTTTAACTATGAGAAATTGTCTTTTTCTTGCAAATTACTACGTTTCCAACATCAGAGAACATCTAAGCATTTTCTTTTTTTAAAATCTTTTCACATATTCTCTTTTAATCAAAAATATTCTGAATTTTCTGACAGAAATTTACTGGTCTTAATACTCAATCGTAGCGATTCTGTTTTCAAGATGAGAAACAAAAACACTAGTGGGAGATGAATATTTATGCATCTGTTGAATACTATGGAGCATAATTTAGTTCAGCATCTTGCTAGGTAAAATGCCAAAGAACATGTCAGAAGTTTCTACAGCTTTTCACCAGCAAATAACCTAATCCCTGCTGGGGATGATTACAAAAGTTAGTCAAGGGGAATCCCTGCTGGGAGCACTGGTGTAACACCAGGGTAAACAATATACCATATGTGACAGTTTATACAGTTTAGTAGTCAAGATACTGTAAACACACACAGCAAAACATCTGAGGGATTCTAACCAGAGTTTATACATTTAAAGCTGTCACATATTAACAAGTAGTCCAGCATGTTAACTTGGGTTCCATGTATTTTTAGCTGATCAGTTTTGCTTAGAAACTTAGACACAGTACATACACATGTGACAGTGTAAGTTGAATATGTCATGGATTTTTGAATGAAAAGATGAATCAGCAGGTTCAACAACAGATGGATTGATAGAGTACTGAATGAATAAGCATGCGTATTTGTGTGTTGCATGTTTGTCACTCATCTTGTTTCTTATTTCTTTGTCTTTTCAGCAAGCTGCCAATAGCTGTATGGTTCTCCGCTTCATGCTCTCTCTTTCTCTCTCTCTCTCTCTCTCTTGCGCTCTCTCTCTTTCTCTCTCTCTCTGTCTCTCTCTCTCTCGCTCTCTCTCTCATTCACGGGTTGAAATTGTCATTTTCAGCATTTAAAATCATTTCCTAACTCCAGGTAGCTGAAAAGTTACAGGAGCAATAATGAGCCACGGGGTTCTAACTGACTGCATCTTCTTCCCGTTACAAATCCAGGGTCTACATTAACAAATTTGTCTAGGATAGCATTACTGTCATTTACCACAAAAGTCAGTATCACAGCAGGAGGTTTGTCAGCCTTATATGTCAGATCTGAACAGTATTTAAGATGAAGATCAGGCAATAAAGCAGCACCCACCTTATATCGGATCATATTGGGCATAACAAACAATGAAGCCAATCCCTTTGCATATAATCAGCCTGGAATAGTTCCAGGTTTTGACTTTCCATTGCTCTTGTCACTCATACATTCACTGGCATTTCAGCTCTGAGTACTGGTCCTCATTTATTTAAAAAAAAGCAAAGAAAACACTGTGAAAAGTAGCATCATAAAATCTTTTTAGATAGGTAAAACTGAGTATCCTAACAAACTACAGGAGTTTCACTTACAGGCACAGTTCATGTTTTCTTTCCTCATGGATGGATACAGTCCAAGGTCACATAGCTGTCTCTCTCTGCATCACTGGAAATCTGCAGATAGAGTAAAATTCTCCAGGTTACAGGACAGAAGCATCTATACAAATAAAACCCCATTAAAATAATTTTTGCTCATTTACTCATATGAGCTCATGAAAGATCACTGGTGCTTTCTGTCACACTTAAAATCCAGTAGTACACCACACGAGACAATACTTTTTCAAATCAAACTGAATTACAGCTGTATTCATCTTAATAAAAAGAAAAAAAAAATATGTTTTAGATTTCTTAGTCATTTATTCATTGGAACTACAAAGGAACCTTGTGATTGATCATTAGTTTTTTTTATATATTAGGACCAAAGATGATGTCACACAGTGTGGATGAGAGAAGGTTTTACAGCTCTGCAGTTAAACAAGATTTCTCTATTAATTCCAAAAAAGGCAAGAAGATTAGGCTACAACATTCACATTTTAAGTTGTCTTTAGCATCTGAAATCAGCTTGTAGCACTTTTAGCATTACTGCATGTGTATGTCCTGTAGAATCAGTATACCCTTACCTTAACCCCAGAAGATTGCCAACTTGTCCTTATCCAGCAGGCTCCATGACTCTTCAAAAACATTCAAACAAAACAAATTTGCAGTAATACATTCAGATTTCTATTATGTTATGACATCTGAATAAAAGTAGCAGCCAGAACACTTAACCGACATGCCTCTCACCCTTCCCACTCACCTCACTGAAAATAGCTAGCTTTGAAGAATGTGGGGGAAAATCGCTTAGTGAGAATGTTAACACTATTTCCTCCCTATATGAATGAGGACAGTTAAAGCAGTGCTGTTATTTATTTATCAGTGAGATCTGTAGGATACCACACCACACCACTTTATTTGTATTGCCCTTTTCATAGGACATGGCAGTAAACCAAAATGCTGTACATAGGGTTAATGCAACAAATAACATAAAGGAAATAAAAATTACACAAAATCAAAAGGATCACTGTTACTTTACAGCTACTTTGTTTGTGTCTGTTAGTGTGACTGCTGTAGTTCAGAGCTAATGTTGCTTAAACCCCTGGAATCACTACTATATTTAGTGGCAAATCACAGATATGAGACAAAACTATTAACTATTTAACAGCTGAACTCACTGGCTTTGTATGAAGTACATAATAAAATTATATTGCATTGTTGAAATTAATGGCACATCCTATTTCAGATTAAGAACAGGAAAATATTATGAAGTGAACCTGTAATTCACATTTCTAAAACAAAAACATGGACAGGTCTCATTCTGCAAATAAGCCTGCTGTAATAAGATATTGATTGTAGAACCTAAGCCCATGGCTGACTGAAACAATGGACAGGATTCTAATTTCTTCATAATAAATCCACAGAGACACATAAAGATGTTCGTTACTCTGGGTGAGTGGGGTCTAAAACACAAAATATTCATGTTGTAAGAGAGTTAGAAGGAAATAAAATTTAACCCTCAATAACTCCTGACCAGAAGAAGGCAATCATGCAGTGGGCTAAGGAGAGGCAGTCTGTGGATAAATGGATAAAAGAGGAATTCCGTGATAGGAGATGATGCTAGAATATTGGTTTGATTAAACATTTAAAGATGACTGTCGGAAGAAAAGCAGCTCATTTCCACGGACACTGATGATATGGAACTGAATATAAGTTACAGGAGCAGGTCAGATAGCAGCCAGTACCTCTATGGCAGGGTTCAGCCACCTTTACAACCCTAAGAACCAATTTTTACCTTCAGTTCAACTAAATCAAGTTTGTTTAGAGCCACAAAAGCTACATGGCTCTTTCAAATAAAATAGCTTGTTTTTAAAGTACCTTCCATTGAAAATTAGTTACAATTTTTAAATTAAATTGCTTTTTTGTGTTTGTGTGAAATGCATTTCCTTCAATGTGACATTGCAAGTTCATTGAAATGTAGGTAAAAAAAAATATAATTACTCCATAAAAAAAAAAACGCCCTTACACTATTAGTGTAATTCTTTGTGGAAATGTTATGCATGCATTGCATGAAAGTGCCGAAAATGCTGAATAACGTTTTTTCTTGATAAAGTCAATGTCTCAAAGAATTCACGATGTCATGACAAAACGAAACAAAGAAGGTGCGACAAAGTGCCAATTTAACTTTTTTGATTCATGACTTTTTCCTCTACGTGATTTGAAAAATGATGTGCCAGTAACTGCAATAATGTGATTTAACTTGTAAAGATTGTTTTTGAAAAGTCAGAATGAAATATATATATTTTTGCTTCTGCAAGAGCAGTAATTCCATATTTTTTGCCAGGGGTAGATCCGACCCAGTCAGTTTGTCGTCATTCACGACACTGACACCTTCAGTGGATATCATGTATTCAAAGCCGCTGTATGTCCGAAATAGGCTTTCAAATCGGGCCCGATTTATTCAGCAATAAGTCGAGCCAATCTAATTGACTTTATATTTATACTCTTATGAAACACAAACGCCATAGACACAGCTATCTTTATGCTGCTCTAATCTAGCTGGAGAAAAAAAAAAGAAGTTACATTTCAAATGTTTGTTTTCTGTTCAGTTATTAAGAGTATAGTAGATTATAAGGACTAATAATATGAGCAGTATGGTTGTTGCTGATTTACATACATTTCAGAGGATTGTTACTGACAGCTGAAATGAACTGCTAACAGCCACTGTGTTCATGTAGAAATGCGGTGAACCTGGCGGTGTTAAAGTTGAACGAGCAGGGGCTGCTGGACAAACTGAAAAACAAGTGGTGGTATGACAAGGGAGAATGCGGCAGCGGAGGAGGGGAGAGCAAGGTTAATACACACACTCACACACCACCTAACACACACACACACACACACACACTCACACACCTAAACACACGTAAAAGTAGAAAGCAAGACAGAGAGAGGTCAAACTGGGTTAGTCTGGTAAATGTGGAACATGTGAAGAAGCAGCACAGTCACAGGGCCACAGGGAAACGTTAATGTTAGCGGGGATGTAAATATCGAGCTGCAGCCTTTTACAGAGATCCAAACACAAACGCTCAACTACAGCTTATGTAAGAAATCCAGCAGGTGCTTATGCTCGCTGCCAGCAGGTGGCACTGTTCTCTGTTCTGCTTCTTCTTCTGTTATGTTGCACCCTGTCTGGTTGAGGTCTGGTTAAAATTCCAGGTGAGGGTCGGCTGACCTCAGACCAGATGGCAGCAACACGGGCGCTGTTTGCAGAGAGTTTGTACGAGCCGTCCAAACTCTGTGTATCAGAAGGCTGCGGCCTAGCAGGGAACTGCAGGTGAAAAAGCAACAGCCTTTCATTGCAGCACCTCTTATTATCTGTCTCAGACGCTAAACAGAGGAGCCCAATATATTATGTAGAAGTGTCCTAACATTTTCCAGCTATGTGGCCTAAAATATTCAAGCTGTAATCTAAAGACAATATTTGTTTCATACCGATCTTTGGTGGGCTCTCTCTTAGTTGCGAGAACAGGGTAAGAACTGCTGCCTCATTAATAACATAAGATAACATTGATAATGATGTTATTTATGTTATTCCCATTGAAGAGTGCCAGTAAACCTTGCCGTATTGAAACTGAATGAGCAAGGGACCCTAGACAAGATGAAAAACAAGTGGTGGTACGATAAAGGAGAGTGTGGCTTCAAGGACTCCACCAATAAGGTTAGTTTTCTGTTTGTGGGTCAGTCAAACACACTGTTCATGGGTTTAAATGCATGGGAAGCTTGCACAGTATGGGGAGGACAGCTTAGCCTTAGCTGTGGGATCTGGAGGACACACGGGGTCAACAGTATTTTTTGGTATTATGTAGATGAGGTGGGGAAAAACAGAACACAGCCGGTCCGCCTTAGGTGCAGCCACTGCAGCCATTAGTTATTTGTCACAGTTTTATTTTCTTCTCATTTTTTAATCCTCCTTTACTCAAGCAACAAATTGCGAAAATTGCTTTTTTATGTAAAGATGTTGTTTAAGGTTGGCAACAATGTAAAAAAAAAAATTTGCACATATTTTAAGAAAGAACACAAAATTAGATGTTAAGTGTATTGGTCACTGCAGCTGGATAAAACATGTGTCTGTCATGTATTGTCTAGTTTTTCCATCTGATTTAGTGACAAATGTCACTTCAGAGCATCTTTCAAGCTAAAACACAGAGGAGGAAGAATCTATTTTAACAAGAAAAATTTAAGAAAACATCAGTTGGAAATGTAGTAAATAGGAAGAAAGAAGAGTGGTTTTCTGTAGTTTTCTTAAGTGTAATATAAAAATATCCACTCATATAAACTGTTGATGAAGTTAAAGGTGAGAAACTTTGCACACATACTGGAAAGGGGTTTGTTCATTTTATTTACAGTGCGGTAAAAAGTATTTGCTCCCTCATAGATTTCTTCTGCTCTTTAGCTCATCAAAGCAATGCTAATATCACAGAAAGTAACCTAACTAAATACTGAAAGTTATTTGAAGTTATTAAATAATAAAAGCTATCCAAATCGACCTGCCCCTATGTAAAGAAGTAATTACCCCCTAATTCTAATAACTGGGTTTGCCTTCTCTTAGCAGCAAACAACTGACATTAAGTGTTAACTCTGGTGGTTGGTATTTTATATCATTGTGGATGCATTTGGACATGCTCTTCTTTGCAGATTTGGTTTTAATTTATCCACATTGGATGTTTTTCAACCATTGACGGCCTGGTTCATGCCACAGCATCCCAATTAGATTTAATTCCTGACTTTGACTATGCATTCCGAGGTGGGCTTTGGGTCATTCACCAACATGCCCTCTTTTTTGTAACCTCTACATGTGATTTTCATAATGTTAGGAGGAGTTTGGAGGGGGCTTAGTGGGGACCGAGCTGCAAGCAAATTGGGTTATCCAGAAGGACCATTATCCCAAAAAGTTTGGAACCCTGGACCATCTTAAAAAACTAGCTCCATGGCAGAAAACCAACCAATTTAAATTTACTCTACCGACTCAGCCAAAAAGAGTGGTCAAATATCAAGCCAGAATCATGCCAGGTGCTTGGTGATAGCAACAAAGGGTGTGTGGAGGTCCAACTTTCAATGAGACATCTTGCCACCTATTAATGGTAGTGTATGTACAGTGGCTTGCAAAAGTATTCGGCCCCCTTGAACTTTTCCACATTTTGTCACATTACAGCCACAAACATGAATCAATTTTATTGGAATTCCACGTGAAAGACCAATACAAAGTGGTGTACACGAGAGAAGTGGAACGAAGATCATACATGATTCCAAACATTTTTTACAAATAAATAAATAAAATTGGGGTGTGCGTAATTATTCAGCCCCCTTTGGTCTGAGTTCAGTCAGTTGCCCATAGACATTGCCTGATGAGTGCTAATGACTAAATAGAGTGCACCTGTGTGTAATCTAATGTCAGTGCAAATACAGCTGCCCTGTGACGGCCTCAGAGGTTGTCAAAGAGAATGTTGGGAGCAACAACACCATGAAGTCCAAAGAACACACCAGACAGGTCAGGGATAAAGTTATTGAGAAATTTAAAGCAGGCTTAGGCTACAAAAAGATTTCCCAAGCCTTGAACATCCCACAGAGCGCTGTTCAAGCGATCATTCAGAAATGGAAGGAGTATGGCACAACTGTAAACCTACCAAGACAAGGCCGTCCACCTAAACTCACAGGCCGAACAAGGAGAGCGCTGATCAGAAATGCAGCCAAGAGGCCCATGGTGACTCTGGACGAGCTGCAGAGATCTACAGCTCAGGTGGGGGAATCTGTCCATAGGACAACTATTAGACGTGCACTGCACAAAGTTGGCCTTTATGGAAAAGTGGCAAGAAGAACGCCATTGTTAAACTAAAACCATAGGAAGTCCCGTTTGCAGTTTGCCAAAAGCCATGTGGGGGACACAGCAAACATGTGGAAGAAGGTGCTCTGGTCAGATGAGACCAAAATGGAACCTTTTGGCAAAATGGAAAACGCTATGTGTGGCGGAAAACTAACACTGCACGTCACTCTGAACACACCATCCCCACTGTCAAATGTGGTGGTGGCAGCATCATGCTCTGGGGGTGCTTCTCTTCCGCAGGGACAGGGAAGCTGGTCAGAGTTGATGGGAAGATGGATGGAGCCAAATACAGGGCAATCTTGGAAGAAAACCTCTTGGAGTCTGCAAAAGACTTGAGACTGGGGCGGAGGTTCACCTTCCAGCAGGACAACGACCCTAAACAGAAAGCCAGGGTAACAATGGAATGGTTTAAAACAAAACATATCCATGTGTTAGAATGGCCCAGTCAAAGTCCAGATCTAAATCCAATCGAGAATCTGTGGCAAGATCTGAAAGCTGCTGTTCACAAACGCTGTCCATCTAATCTGACTGAGCTGGAGCTGTTTTGCAAAGAAGAATGGGCAAGAATTTCAGTCTGTAGATGTGCAAAGCTGGTAGAGACACACCCTAAAAGACTGGCAGCTGGAATTACAGCAAAAGGTGATTCTACAAAGTATTGACTCAGGGGGCTGAATAATTACGCACACCCCACTTTTCAGTTATTTATTTGTAAAAAATGTTTGGAATCATGTATGATTTTTCGTTCCACTTCTCTCGTGTACACCACTTTGTATTGGTCTTTCACGTGGAATTCCAATAAAATGGATTCATGTTTGTGGCTGTAATGTGACAAAATGTGGAAAAGTTCAAGGGGGCCGAATACTTTTGCAAGCCACTGTATATAATTGAGTCTGTATAACTATCCTATACAGGAAAATGAACCTTTCAAATGAATCAATAAAGAGACAAAATTGCCTTAAAGGGGACATATTATACAAATTTCATCCTTTTGTGTTGCCATTTGGGTCTCTGCTGCCTCTATAAATTCTCCAAACATGAATAAAAACAAAAAAAACTTTTTGCAAAGTTTGTCAGTCAGAAATCTTGTGCTTCTACAAGCCGTTTGAAAAAGTGCCTTAATGTGACGTCAAAATAAGCGGAATTTGCATATAACCACCCCTTACCTGTTGATCCCCCGACCCTCACCTATCAAACCACGCCCCTCACATATCGCCCCCCCCCCCCCCAAAAAATGCCATTCTCATTTTCATAAAAGTGGAGCCTGTTAAACAGCTCATTCTAAAAAATGTCAGCTAGTGAGATCGCTTTATGTGAGAGTGATTTGTGCAAAGAGCTTCATCAACATGTTTGGTACAGACCATAGACCTATTAAAATGTGTTAAAAACTGGCATAATATGTCCCCTTTAATAAATATAGTGAGTGTATGTAAACTTCTAGTTGGAACTGCTTTACAGCAATCCTGGAGCAACTAGGAACATTAGTGCACCCAACAACATCTTGGCATCCTATAGGCATAACCCAGTAGGAGATTGTTGTTATTGAGAACATAGCTGTGAGGGATAAAGATATTTAGAGAAATCAAGAAACAAAACGCTACATCAGTTACAAGTTTTCAAAGAAAATGTAAATCATTGTCACCTAAATTTTTTTATTTTTTATTGAAAGATTAAAGCAAAATATGGAATAAGCACCCAACGAATGTAGTTGTGGTAGTACACCAAAAAGAGGCAAGGGAAGGGGCAACCCTCAAAGCTTTGTCCGCTCCAGAACTTTCTCTGGACATCCGTATGCAGGGAGATTATATCCATCATTAGTCCAACAGTTTTAAACTGAGGTGTCTATTCTCACAAGACAAGCAGTCATATGGTTTCAATGTGGCCGACAGCAAGTGCACTATTTAAAACAATCTACACTGACTTACACATTCATGAACGGGTGAGAAATACATAATATACAACCACAGGATGTTTTATGTTTATTACATTAAGCTGTGGGAGGTATCTGTGTGCAGAGTTATTAGTTATTTTTATGCTTCTAAATAGAAATAAAACAAAATGCTTTGATTAAATGTGTCTGTTTATAAAGTCACATGTTTATAGTTACGTCACACCAACACTTTTTTCTGGGTGTCTTGTTTTTTTTTCCTGCGTGTGTGTGGGTGTGTGCACGCTTGTTTGTGTGCTAGGAAAAGACCAGCGCTCTGTCCCTTAGTAACGTTGCGGGGGTTTTCTACATCCTGGTTGGAGGCCTGGGTCTAGCCATGATGGTGGCACTGGTAGAGTTCTGCTACAAGAGTCGGGCTGAAGCCAAAAAAATGAAGGTACTTTTTAAAACTTTGTTTGAAATTTCACCAAATTAATTTATTGTTTTGATGTTTTTTTTCAATAAGTGTGGAATTGGTAGCATTTTAACACCACTTTGGTTTTACTTTTGAATTTGACTTTTTGTTCATTTGCCAGTTTGTGTTATTTTTTATATGTATTTTTTATGCTCTGTTTTGTATTTCCTCTGGCTGTTTACATTTATAAAGCTTTGCAAAAGTATTTATATCCATTAAAGGTCTCATTCACTCATTTTTCTCAATGGATTTCCTGTGGTCTCTAGCCCAATTATACGCCTTGTGAGCCGTTTTATGTGAGAAAATTCTGTCTGACTCCTGTTTCAAGAGGTTGCAGTTTGTCGAAGGATTGCGTGGGGTGAAACATAGATACTGCTTTCTCTGACTCGCTCGTTTTTAGCTCAGACTTCTTTTTGGGGCTGACGCACGCAACGGGGGCGCGACAACAGTTTGACGTGCAGCATACATGTCACACTTAGAGTGAAGGATCGTATTTCAAAAGGAGAGAGTTTTAAACGGTTTCTCTTTAAACCTTTTCACAGTTTGTCATGTTACAATCAGAAACTTCAGTGTTTTAACTAGAATTGAATGTGATAGACCAACACAAAAAAATTCAAAAGTTGTTTTCAGTCCCTCTTAGTAAATACTTTTTTACCACATTTTGTCGCAGTTACAACTGCAAGGCCTTTGGGGTATGTTTCTACCAGCTGTGCACATTTAGAGACTGACATTTTGACCTATTTTTCTATGTAAAATAGCTGAAGCTCATTTATATTGGATGGAGAGCATCTGTAAACATCAGTTTTCAAAATCTTATCACAGTTTCTCGGGTGGATTTAGGGTTAGGGCGGTTAGAGGGATTCTGGACTTTGACCGAGCCATTCTAACCCATGAATATTCTTTGATCTGAACCATCCCATTGTAGCTCTGGGTGTATGTCTTGGTCCTTGTCCTTCTGGAAGGCAAACCACCACCCCAGTCTCAAGTCTTTTGCAGGGTTTAACAGGTTTTCTACCAGGATCACCCTGCATTTAGCTCCATCCAGCTTAACTCTGACCAGCTTCACTGTTCCTGCTGAACAAACACATCCTAACACCATTGGTGCCTATCTCCAGTAGTCATTGGGTGAGACAATTCCATATCGATTGATCAACAACCATCTTCCACATATTTGCAGTGTCCCTTATATGCTTTATAGCAAACAGGAAACCTATGCATGCTGGAGGCAACTGGTTGCCCTGAGGGTTTATTTCAGGATATCAGAAAAAAAGTGACTGAATATGTATGCATGTCACACTTTTCAGATTTGTATTGTTTTAAGCTTTTTTTTTTTTTTTTACAAACCATGTAGCCTTTCCTCCGCTTCACAATGATGCACTACTTTGTGCTGTTCCATTTACATAAAATCTCAGTTAAATGCAATGAAGTTTGTGGCAGTAAATTGACTAAATGCAAAAAATTTATGAATGCTTCTGTAAGACACTGAATGTTGAACATACATCTTACACTGTGTAAAGTGTGATGAGTACTGTACATGCTGTTTGTGTATAAAGACCACTCAAAGGTCAAAGCTAGCTGCCTAGCTGTGTTTTTGTTTTTTTACCTAAATCTTTTCAAAAGTAGGACAAGAAGTTCTTCCTATTCTCACATGTCTCCAATCCCAGTCCACGGGACACAAAGTCCTGGATGTTTTTCAATATTACCAGCTTAAACACTTCACTTTAAATGTTTGGACCAGAACCAGGCTTCAACAGAACATGTCAAACATTTTATACAGTATTTCAATCTTTAACCAGTAGGCCTGGAGCATTGACACATCTAAAACGGTGTGCCCCAAGAATTGGGATGGGGCACACTCTGCTGTATTCTCTCTGTGACTGTATGTAGGAGTTACTTTCTGTATTTGTCATAGATAGTTGACTTTCAAGTGGCGCCGCTTCTTCCCCTCCAGTTTCTTTTCAATGATTCTGCATGGGGTTCAGTTGGATTCATTCCCCCTCATGTGGGAAGCTGCATTGGCCGCTCCATACAGAAAGGTTTTGATTCGCTTAGATTCTTCTGAATCAATCAATCAATCAATCAAAGTTTATATAGAGAGCACTTTCCATGACTCTGGAAGGTGACCAAAGTGCTTTACAGAAGGGAAAAGACAATACTAGAGCTGAAATAAAACAACAAATTTTGATAACACCAAACATCATCAGAGCATCGCACTACAATAAAATCAGGATAAGAAATATGGAATTAAATCCACTATGAATTCACTGTAGGTTAAAAGCCTATCTGAAAAGATAGGTTTACTTTTAAACAAAGTCATATCTGTGGTTAGACGCAGATCAGTTAGCAGCTTATTCCAGAGCTTAGGCACAGCCACTGCAAAGGAGCAATCACCCGATGTTTGTACCTGGACTGGGAAAGCTCCAGAAAAAGCTGCCCCGTTGACCTTGTTGCCCTAGTTTGTTTAACACAATATGTCAGAGATGTAAGACGAGGCTATGCCGTGAATTCCTCGAAATGGAAAAAGTATAACTTTATACTGGATTCTACAAATTACAGGAAGCCAATGGAGAGATAAAAGAACGGGGGTGATGTAGCAGCGCCTAGGTATGTTCGTGAGAAGGCGGGTAGCAGCGTTCTAAATGAGTTGGAGGCTAGCAATGGAGGATTGGGACACTGATATACAGGTCCTTCTCAAAAAATTAGCATATTGTGATAAAGTTCATTCTTTTCCATAATGTAATGATAAAAATTAAACTTTCATATATTTTAGATTCATTGCACACCAATTGAAATATTTCAGGTCTTTCATTGTTTTAAAACTGATGATTTTGGCATACAGCTCATGAAAACCCAGAATTCCTATCTGAAAAAATTAGCATATTTCATCCGACCAATAAAAGAAAAGTGTTTTTAATACAAAAAAAGTCAACCTTCAAATAATTATGTTCAGTTATGCACTCAATACTTGGTCGGGAATCCTTTTGCAGAAATGACTGCTTCAATGCGGCGCGGCATGGAGGCAATCAGCCTGTGGCACTGCTGAGGTGTTATGGAGGCCCAGGATGCTTCGATAGCGGCCTTAAGCTCATCCAGAGTGTTGGGTCTTGCGTCTCTCAACTTCCTCTTCACAATATCCCACAGATTCTCTATGGGGTTCAGGTCAGGAGAGTTGGCAGGCCAATTGAGCACAGTAATACCATGGTCAGTAAACCATTTACCAGTGGTTTTGGCACTGTGAGCAGGTGCCAGGTCGTGCTGAAAAATGAAATCTTCATCTCCATAAAGCTTTTCAGCAGATGGAAGCATGAAGTTCTCCAAAATCTCCTGATAGCTAGCTGCATTGACCCTGCCCTTGATAAAACACAGTGGACCAACACCAGCAGCTGACATGGCACCCCAGACCATCACTGACTGTGGGTACTTGACACTGGACTTCAGGCATTTTGGCATTTCCTTCTCCCCAGTCTTCCTCCAGACTCTGGCACCTTGATTTCCGAATGACATGCAAAATTTGCTTTCATCCGAAAAAAATACTTTGGACCACTGAGCAACAGTCCAGTGCTGCTTCTCTGTAGCCCAGGTCAGGCGCTTCTGCCGCTGTTTCTGGTTCAAAAGTGGCTTGACCTGGAGAATGCGGCACCTGTAGCCCATTTCCTGCACACGCCTGTGCACGGTGGCTCTGGATGTTTCTACTCCAGACTCAGTCCACTGCTTCTGCAGGTCCCCCAAGGTCTGGAATCGGTCCTTCTCTACAATCTTCCTCAGGGTCCGGTCACCTCTTCACGTTGTGCAGCGTTTTCTGCCACACTTTTTCCTTCCCACTGAGGTGCCTTGATACAGCACTCTGGGAACAGCCTATTCGTTCAGAAATGTCTTTCTGTGTCTTACCCTCTTGCTTGAGGGTGTCAATGATGGCCTTCTGGGCAGCAGTCAGGTCGGCAGTCTTACCCATGATTGCGGTTTTGAGTAATGAACCAGGCTGGGAGTTTTTAAAAGCCTCAGGAATCTTTTGCAGGTGTTTAGAGTTAATTAGCTGATTCAGATGATTAGGTTAATAGCTTGTTTAGAGAACCTTTTCATGATATGCTAATTTTTTGAGATAGGAATTTCGGGTTTTCATGAGCTGTATGCCAAAATCATCAGTTTTAAAACAATAAAAGACCTGAAATATTTCAGTTGGTGTGCAATGAATCTAAAATATATGTAAGTTTAATTTTTATCATTACATTATGGAAAAGAATGAACTTTATCACAATATGCTAATTTTTTGTGTTTGTTTTTTTGCAACCCCCTTTCTAATGTACATGTACATTTCATACATATGGGTAAATATTGAAGGAAATTTAATTTGTGGCGCAGTTGGTAGCACTGTTGCCTTGCAGCAAGAAGGTCCTGGGTTCAAATCCTGGCCCCTTGACCGCTGGAGACAGGCACCAGCCCCCCCGCAACCCTGCATTAGGATGGACGGGTATAAAAAATGGATGGATGGATTTACAAATTGCAAATTACCTTGTGTTGGTCTACTATTTAAAATGTTAAAAAGTTTGAGTATAAATATTTTAGAAAGGCATTCTAAATCAGTCATCCAGAGGTAGATATTCTGAGGCACTTTAGAATGATTCAACATGTATTTATTTATTTAGTTATTTTGCGTTTTTGTGCAGGTGTCTTATCCTGAAATAATTTGGGATATATCTTTGAAATAAACACAATACTTTGGGCTTTTTAACCATCACTTGCATCGTGTTATTTTCCCTTTCCAAATGAAAAAAACACGTTCTTTTCTGGCTAGATTGTTCCTTGTTGCATGTTCTCTCCCTGAGATGAGAATCAGGATACCCATTGCCTTCAACTCAACTCTCAACTGGGTCAGACTGTTCTCAGTGCACCTGAACCATGTACAATAACGACAGGTATTACTTACAAATCACAATTTTGGGAAAAAGGAAAATGCAATTGGCATATTGCATGGTCATGGAAGGCAACACGGCAAGGAGACATGTGTTGCCAGTACCCATACATCTGCTCACCACACCGGGGTTCCTAGCTACATAGGTATTTCATAGGAAGCTGGCTGATTGGAATAAATTCATGTTAGTCATGTGTATCAAAATGCTATACAACGCAGTCAAGCAGAAAAGAAAAGAGACGTTTGCAGAGATATTTTTTCCTGATGTTAATGGAGCTCTTCATTCCACATACCTTTCCATAAAAATACTATTACAGGAGGAATATTGTTTGTGAACAGGAAGCATTTTCATTTAAACTACAAATTAAATGGGATTGGCAAATTTAACTAACCAGCGTTGTTTTAGGGTGGCCTGGTTCGATGCCAGAGTCTTCATTGTTATAAACTGCATGGTTGGAAACTAGCTACAGGCTGATACAGTGAGGGGAGGGGAGGGAATGGGGTAGGAGTGCTTCTTGGTGGGTTAATTCCTTTAACTCTCTTGATATCAATCCACCATATTAATCCTCCTAATTGTTGCACTTCTGGGATACTGTGAAAAGATAATCCCTTCTTCACATCATTATGAGTCAGCAGTTCAAGTGAGTGACTTCCTGGTTTTTGTTAGCATTATACAAAGCTCCAAGTGCCTCTGTTGATAGCAGTAATATAAGTGAACACATTTGGAATATTTATGAAATGGATGTATGAATTGCTTTTCCAGTCTTTGATTTGAAATGCATACGTATATCTCTTTCAGAAGTGTTTCCAACTACTTCCAACATATAGACGTGCTTTGTGTGCATGGCATGATTACATCTCTTTAAATAGTTAAAGAGTGGCATGTTAAGAGAGGAGTCTCATGTTCTCTTATGTGCATTCAGTGCCACATGGAGTGGAGTTTACAAATTAAATGTGCTTGGATTCGTGCATAAACTTGCACAGTATCATACATGGAAATTACTGGATTTGTTTGTGCATAAACCATGCCATGTTTCAGATGGAAATTCACTCAAGTCTTTGTACATGAGGAGCCTAGTCTTTACCAGGTTCTAAAATGTGTTCAATCTACCCTCAGTTGTAGAGAACCTATGACATAATATTAATATTTTCTCTTGGAAATATCTGATTCTCAACAAAGCTTCAGAGTTTCTCTGTTTTTTATAAACTTAGGAGTTTTTTTTCTGGCAAATGTCTGACTTTACAATGTCAGAAAATATCTTAATATCGTTATCTTAATTTCTCTCCCAAATTATCGACTTCTCTAAATCTGAGAAATTCTGAGTTTCCTGGAAAATATATGAAATTAATCTCAACACTTTTTTTGGGGGGGGCAGAAATTTACTCCAAAATATTTGTCTAAAATGGCCCCAATACTCCATCGTAAGGATCCACACACCACAGATTGCTCATGAAACAACATGGAAATGTTTAGGACAAAGTAAGAAATCACCCCAAACCCTAAATATGTACATACGTTGAAATCAGTTATTTGAATACAGTGTTAAAAAAAATACGTTATCCACTTTTTTAGATTTTTGTTTTTGCGTTTTACATATATTTCCCTTCTATTTGGTAGAATTGCCTTGAAACCGTATGATTTGGATGAAAGGTTTTGGGTCTCCTACAAGCTTCACACAGTAGTTTGCTGGAATTGTGGCCCATTCCTCTTGACAGGACTAGAGAAACTGAGTCAGGTTGGTAAGCCATCGCGTGTAAAGCCTAGTTTATACTTCTCTGTCTACGTCGGAACGGATAGACACAACGCCATTATCCGTCGACGCAAGGTCTCTCCGTGACCTACGCAAGGACGCACAGAGTAGAGCCCAGCTTTCTAACTATCCGTGGAACGAAACGGAGACCGAACGCCTGTGATTGGTCAGCTCAACAACAGCCGTCATTTCCGGCTTGAAGCTACTTGCTTTAAATTCGTCAGCAGCAGTCTCCTCCGCTCCCGTTGAAATCTTTGTAATAAAAGTTTTCTTTCCTCGAGATCAAGCAGCTCAATTAAAATTCGCTCTCTGTCTGCCATTGCTCCTTGAGTGGATGTGCGTTCACAAGCTGAAGTAAATTTTGTTGTCGACCAGAGACGTCACTGCAATGGTAGGCAGACCCGCCAGAAAAGGTCTGGCCCCCCCTGCTGTCCTGGCGGAGAATTGGTTTGCAACGCTGACATACCAATGGAGAAGTATAAACTGGTATAAATGTCTCTGTCAATACGTCTGCGTGTGAGTGTGAGTGCAAACTTGCTCACGGAGAAGTATAATTCATGCTTAAGCCACATACCTATGGGATGGCAACTTCAAAACACTGACTCTGCCCCCCTTAAATGACTTTGTAACCAATCGAGTAGTATGTTTCGTGCCCGAACCTTAACTTCCTTGCTGAGGTCTTTTGATGTTGCTACAATATTTTTACAGAGTTTTCTGTCCTCGTGATGCCATCTGTTTTATGAAGTGCACCAGATCCTCCTGCAGCAAAAAAGCTCCAAAACAAGATGCTGTCACCCCAGTCTGTCATATTTGGGATGGTGTTCTCAGGCTTCTCAAGCTTCTTCCTTTTTCTTCCTAATATAACAATTTACATTGTGGTGTAAAACCTAAATCACAGGATGTGTTTAAAAAAAATATGGTCTTTGTTCCTGAGCTTTTTTCTTACTTTTGGGTTAACAGATTCTTTTTTTCTGAGCGACCTTTCAGCTCATGTTAAGGAACCGTTTCACTGTGGACAATATTAATCTCTTACTATTTTCAGCAAGCATTTTCACAAGGTCTTTGGCTTTTGTTCTGTGGTTGATTCACACATTTCAAACCAAAACACGTTTAACTTTGGGACAAAGAACCCATCTCCTTCCTGAACAGTGTGATGGTTGGACATTCCCGTGCTGTTATACTTGTGTATAGTTGTTAGCACAGATGAACACGGCACCTTCAGGCATCTGAAAAGTTTTCCCCATGGATAAACCAGACTTGTGGAGGTCAATGATTCTCTTCCTGATATCTTGGCTGATTTATTTAAAATCTTCTACGATGTTACACAAAAATGCAGGGTGTTTGAGGGGTTGCATCCCAATATAAATCCACAGGTGTGCCTCCAATAAACTTAAATGCTGCTTTATAGCAAGCAAACAAAGCCATTGCATCAAGTACGTATTTTGAAATAGTTTTAAAACATTGCAATCTTAGTGTGTGTAAATGTTTGACTTTGAAGAAAGTAATCCAAAAAAATCTCAAACGCTATTTTTCATAATCTGTGATTGAGAAAAATAGAAATCATTTTGGTAATCCTTACTTGCCTAAAACAGGAAGAGTTTAGTCTGCTTTAATTTCAAACAGTGAGGGGAAAAATGTGAATATGCAGTGTATGTAAACATCTGATTTCAACTGTATGTTAAAAGCTAGAATTCAAAAGGAGTGTCCTTTCTTTTTCCCTTGTCTGTAAATGTAGATAAATTCCACCAGTACTTAGAGATGGTGTCTGACAGTGGAAATCATGGTGCGTACTTCTCTATGTTACACAGATGTAAAAAAAACAACAACAAAAACTGTCCTCCCATTTATTTTGTGGATTCGACACCATACAGTCTTTAAAGAATGAGACCCAAAGTGCTTTGTCTCAGCACCATTTCAGTTTTGTGGGTGTGGATTTTGCATTTATAAATCAATGCTTTGACGGAAAAAAAACAACAAACAATTGTAATGTAGCCTTCTAGTGGCATAAAAAAAGGTATTAAATTAAAAAGCATCTTCAGAAAATGTTGACATCTTTCTTTCAACATACTCAAGCTTTTATTTTTATGTTGGAACAAAATAAATATAAAATAATCATAATAATCACTCAGCTGAAGAGTATTGGTTCTTCAAGAAAAAGCAATAACGCTGACTTTATTTCCGTTGTAAAGGTGGCAGCCAACACCTTCTCATCACCCCAGCATACAGGGAACTACACACACACTCTGTCTTCTCCTCAACATGCCCCCAACTACAACCTGCTGTCTCCCAGCCACCAGCCAAACTACGCCACCTATAAAGAAGGCTACAACGTTTACGGCATTGAGAGCGTCAAGATCTAACACGGGTAGGAGAGTGATGATTGATAGCTAAAACTTTGCTCACCTCACAGCCATAGACAACGTTTAACCAGGCAAAGCCTCCCTGATGAGCTGGATTCAGTGTAGAGCATCTTCAGTGGCACATATCCCACACATGTGTTTTTAAGAAAAACACACAAACTTATCTATGAGATATTTCTAAAGAGATACTGCAAGTAAAATCCTGAATAAATAAGAAGAAATATATTTATTGTTTTAAAGTAAAAACAAATGTGTCCTTTCCATAGTACTAATATTATTTTTTCCGTAAATACCTGCTCAGAGGCAGTTGTTTTTAATTTTATTTTGAAGCTAAAGAAGAACTGGAACACACAGCTTAAGAATTTAGACTCTTTTAGACAACAAGCAACTCTTTGCTTCTTGTCACTGGATTATCTTCACAGCGGTGAGACTTGATTTGCCACTGAAGATGAAAATCATTTGTTACTGGATTTAATAACCGTAAATCCAGGTATGATATGAATTCAGCCATTTTGATATCAAGAAAAAAACAGTAGCATGCAATGAAATCAAAGGTCAAAACTGTGTATGGCTGTGATTATCCTGCCATTTGTTTGCTCCTTATCCTGAAGCCTGCTAACTCCTCCCATTTTCCTTCACTCCTCTGACCAGTTCTTCAGCCTTTTTCTCTCCTCCTGT
This sequence comes from Valencia hispanica, assembly GCA_963556495.2. Taxonomy (NCBI): domain Eukaryota; kingdom Metazoa; phylum Chordata; class Actinopteri; order Cyprinodontiformes; family Valenciidae; genus Valencia; species Valencia hispanica. The sequence continues at coordinate 50,457,165 of OY747703.1, read as the reverse complement.
ATGTTCTTTGAAATGATTCCTTCGTCCCTCTCCTGTTTTTCCCTCTTCTATTTTTTGTCACTCCCCCTCCCTCTGTTAGCCTATATACCCATTACCCCTGATCCTTTGTACTTTCTTTTCCTCCAGCACTTACCTTAATTTATAGCCAATCATCCTCTTTGAACAAACATATTGAAGGTGGACGTAGAGAAATATGTTGCCCGTTGTTGAAGATTAGAGGGTCCGTCATAATTTTTACGTTCATTTTGCGCAATTGACTTTTATCCCAACCATATTATAAACTCGGATCAATCACAGAATTGTACATTTTTGAATACAGAAGAGTTTATTGGGCTTTGGTTGTTATAAACTTGCAATGCCTTGAAAATGATTTACATTCACATATTTATTTTGTTTTTACATTTTTGTTACACTTAAATGTTTTGGATCATCGATACATTTTTCTTTTTTATTAAGATAGCCTGAATAAATTCCAAAAAAACAGATTTTAACTGATAATTTAATTGATTAAAGGTATTCAAACAAACTTGCCCTTGTGTGAAAAATAATTACCCCCTAAACAAAAATGGTTGTGCCACCCTTGGCGGTAATGGCAGCTTTCAGCCGTCTGTAATAACTGGCAGTGAGTCTTTTACATAATTGTGGAGGAATTTTAGACCACTCTTTTTTGCAAGTGTCTTTATGTTCAGACACATTGGAGATTTTTTATACATGAACAGCCTGTTTCAGGCAATGGCAAAGCATCCCAATCAGATTAAAAATCCGGACTTTGACTAGGCCTGTCCAAAGCTTTGTTTTCTTCTATATTTGGGGCCAATAAGTGGTGGATTTGGTGCTCTGCTTTGGATGCTTTAGATCATTGCACAGCTGCATTCGCCAAGTGCTTTTGAGTTTAATGTCACAAATTGATCACTTTACATTCTTCTTTAGACTTTCTGCAAAGGAGCAGCATTCATTGTTCCATCAATTAAGGCGTGTTTTCCAGGTCTTGAAGAAGCAAAGCAGCCCAAGACATTCACAATGTTTAGTTATTGGTATGATGGTCTTTTTTCCAAGTGCTATGTTAGTTTTACACCAGAAATACCAGAACACTTTTAAAAGAACTAATATTTTGTCTCATCACTCCACTGAATAAGTGTTTTTAGTAAATCTGAGATGGGCCTTGTTCTTTTTAGTAAGCAGTGGTTTTGGCCTTGAAACACTCCCACAGATATATTGTTTGCCCAGTCAGACCTTACTAGCCAGGCATGTAAGGTCTGTGTTTCTTTAGATGTTGTTCGGGTTCTCTTTTGACCTCCTGAATTAGGTCTTGGAGTAATCTTGGTAGGCCGGCCACTCCTAGGAAGGGGCCCCACTTCCATGTTTTCTCCTTTTGTGGATAATGGTTCTCACTGTGGTACACTGGAGTCCCAAAGCTTTAAAAATGCCTTTCCAGTCTAACAGATATCAATGATTGTGTTTCTGATCTACTGTTGAATTCTTTAGATGAGGGCATATGTTGGTTTCTGAGATTTTTTTAGCCTGCCTAATGTTGTCAGACTGCAGACTGAGTGTAGCTGAAACTGAACCAAAATAAAAGGGGTTTACTCATCGTTAATTTATGATTTACCAGGGTGGAAAAACATTTTTGTATTTACTCAGGTTACCTTTGTCTGATATTAAAATCTGTTTGATCATCTGAAACATTTAACTATGACCAAAAAAAGCAAAAATGGAAGAAATCTATCAAGGGCTATTCATGACATTGTAAATCTGACTTTGACAACATGCACTATGCATCTTGGTGGTGCTGTTATAGCAAGGGCCGCACTTACTAGGTGTGGAAGGGTAATAAAGTCCATGGTTTGGACTTTTTGTTCAGAGATCTGGAGTCTTGCTTTTTTATTATTTGATTGAGCTTTTTCTGTTTTTTGTTAGCTCTCCAGAAACACCATACATCAGGGGTGCCAAAGACTCATTACCAGACCTTTGCAGAGCTAAAAGATGCTGATGAGCCATTTGATTCAGGTGTGTTGGAGAAGGGAGGCATCTAAAAGTTACAAAATGGTAGCTCTCAATGACTGGTCTTGGGCACCCCTGCCATACATAAATAACAGATAACCACAATTTACAGTTTATTCTCTATTCTCTTTGAACCCAACCCAGTACCTGGTTATCTCCCGATCAAATCCGGACCTGGTCAGACGATTTAAAACCCAACCCGGACCCCCACACTGACACAATACTGTGCACAATACGCAAGGGACTATGTGTAGCCTATATGTAGCTTAGCTCTTTGCAATTATTTATTTTCAACAGGGCTTGCTCTTTACATATAGTGCGTTAAACTTTTTTGTTGTCTGTTATTTTGACTGACGGCGTCAAAAAATATCTATTTTTTAAAATAATCTATTTTTACCCGTCAACTTTTAAATGATAATGACGCATTCAATTGTATTAAATTTTCATTCATTTTAAATAAAATTCAATCTGAACAACCTGAAAAAAGAATCCACAACACCATCACACATTGAGCAGATATTAAGCATGTATCTTAAGCATCAAGATATTGAGCATGTATTAAATATAAAAATTTCACAGTCATAACTTCCTCCTGGTTCATGGACGAGAATTGCGCATCTGCTTGTGCATAATGGAAGCTGAATCCATGCCCTCCTGCCACATAACTGGGATTACACGTGCTACTTTCTAAACTCTCTAAACGAGGGCTTTCCTGCTCACTTCAGCGGGAGAAAACCTGCGACATCAGTGGGTAAGATGCACCGGTCTGTGTCTGGCACAGCTATGCACTCCAAAGCCTCCACAACTCTCCATGGTGTTGTCAGCTGGGCTCCCGGATGGCAAAAAGCAATTCATATTGGGTACAGTGTCCAGGTCTGAGAAGATACTCAGATGCTCTCATAGTAATCTGTTTTTGATTGATTCAGTTACCTTAACTCTGTGCATAAAGTTGAAAATGTCTGCGCCAGAGGTGTGGACTCGAGTCATGTGACTTGGACTCGAGTCAGACTCGAGTAATGAATTTGATGACTTCAGACTCGACTTGATAAAATGTACAAACACTTGCAACTCGACTTGGACTTTAACATCAATGACTCGTGACTTTACTTGGACTTGCGTCTTTTGACTTGAGAAAACTTGCTACTTCCCATGAAAACTGGGGGAAAAATTTTTTTAAACACCATGGAGGCATTCCAATTATATTATCAGGTTGGTCCAGTTCTTCAGAAGTGATCATTTTGAGGCGTGAGGACTTTATTGATGACAGGTTTTAAAAAGTTTAGGTTAAAAGGACCCATGTCTATTTGAAAGTTAAACTGTTTTGCAATATGAGGTCAATACAATACAGGACTGAAGCTGCTGTGCATTGTTCTAGTGCAATATGCTGTTGAAATACAAGCATTTTTTGTGAAAATTAAATTTTCAGTTGTTTACTGTATTTGATTAATGTTATTGTATAAATAGAGGTTTAAATAAATACAAATCTTACAGACATACATGATTTATTAAATTTATTTCTGTGGTAAGAGGACTTGAAATGACTCGAAACTAAAATGGTAGGACTTTAGACTCGACTTGAGACTTGTTGGCTTTGACTTTTGACTCGACTCGGGACTTGCCTCATCTTTGACTCGACCTGACTTGGGCTTCGAGGACAAAGACTTGAGGCTTACTTGTGACTTGCAAAACAATGACTTTGTCCCACCTCTGGTCTGCGCATCTGCACCAAGTGGTCAGGAGTGTGAATTGTAATCTGTCAAGATGACAGACAGCCTTTAGATTTTTTCCATCCGTTGTAAAAAACAGTCAAAGGCAGTACATAACGTGACCCCTGATTGAATGTAAATTATATTACAATTATTTTTTTCCCTTTTATTTCTCTGGAATGTTGCACAACTGACATTTATTTAATGTGAAGATTGCTGTGCAGAAAAAAATATAATCCACAGTCCCTGGCTTCAATTGTGTTCTCCGTTCCTGAATTGTAAATCCAGCCGCATAGTCTCTCTTGCTGGCACGCTGGATGCTCGTATGGCGAGAATATGCAAACCGCCCATATTACAGAAACTTCCACCCGGACCGTACCGTGAAATTTAATTTAGGTATTTTTCACCCATGAAACAACTTTTACATGGGTCTCTCTCTGTTCGGACTTATTTTCCTGCTGTAAACATTAAAATCCTGTTAAAAAAATGTTGCAAAGTTAGTTTATTTATAGTTTATTTATAGCTGCTATTCACTTAACATTTTTAAACAAATTAAACAACTGATTAAATCAGTTACATTTGTTCTGATATAAAATGATTTACTTAGAACAGCAGTGTTAAAGTCTGTTAGTTTACAAGGGAACTTAATTTGAGGAAATTCAAAGTTTGAGGATTTTTTTTTATTTGCTCCCAATGAATCTTATTTCTTATCATATTAGTTGTTTGTCCGTGTTCGTTCAAATTCTGCACTTGTAGGCAAGGCAAAATAACTTTATTTTTATAACACACTTTCAACAACAAGGCAATTCAAGGTGCTTCACAACATCAGGGGATAAAATAAAAGCAGCAATAAAAGCATAAAACACAACATTAGAGACGCAACATATGACATTCCAGGTATTATTATTCACTTACTCAAAGGCATTCAATGATTTATATAAACTAGTAGAAGTATTTTGAAGTTTATTCTCTGAGCTACAGAGAGCCAGTGTAAGGACTTTAGAACTGGGCTGATGTGCTCTATTTTACTCGTTTTAGTGAGGAGTTGATAAGCGCATGGTATTCACAGTTTTAAACAGTTCTTTCTCTCACTCACAAATAAAGTTGACCTATTTACTTACTTACTTCTTTCAATTAATCGTGATTATCTTTTCCCCCTGATTCAACATACTGTAATTTTCGGACTATAAGCCGCTACTTTTTTCACATTCTTTTGGACCCTGCGGCCTATTCAACGATGCAGCTAATTTATAGATTTTTACTGGCTAACGGCCTCCGGGGAGCACTGTAGCAGGAAGTACAAAAGTGAGACAGACATGTGGGGAAAGATTATTAGATTACTAAGATTATTTATTAATTTATTTCATGAGAAAGGATTAGCTGACAATCTGAGAATGAAACTTCAATGCTCTGAGTGCACTCAGGGGTCAGAGAATTATTAGGAAAATTAATTAAGCGGTAAGTGTTGGTTATTGTTTTCAGTTTCAACCACCCAGCATCCCGAGGTGAGTAAAGCGTTGGCAGAGAGAGTGTGAGATCAAGTAATGTTATTGTAATATTGCTGAGATATTTGAGTAGCAGTTGCACTGTTCTCCAGCAGCAGCGAGTATATGCGAGTTTCCATTATCGGAACTTCACGATAATTCAACCGGATCTGTTTCTGGCGGGGTAAATCAGTCCGCCCAGTCCTCTTGGTACTCGGTTGGTTCCTGAAATAGCCCTGTTGGGCCTGCCCAGTGTGGTGGAGACACGCACATACCATGAAGGTGCGGTGAAGTTACCCTAAAGTTCCAGTAGTGGAAATGTGCCTTATGTGCTGCATTCATGATCCGTACGTCCCTACTAATTTTGTGTTAAAGCACAATGCCTGCCAGCTTTAGCTGTCCAACTTTGGTTAATGAAACGTGACTTTTCTGTCCTTCAACAGATGAAATTCACCGATGCAATGCGCTCGAAAGCTCGTCTGTCTATCACTGGGTCAACGAGTGAGAATGGCCGTGTTCCAGTGGCTTACCTTCGCCCAGGATTACCCATGAGCCTCAGTATGACTGATCTCTCATGACCTCACACAAGTCAGTGCCTTACAGCCAGTCAACACACTTTCATCGATCCCCGCTGTAAGTGAAGTGGACAGAAAGGGTTGCCCTCTTCGACAAAAAGACAAGACATATTACCAGTAATAATGGGCAACCTGCCCCACTTTCTATTCTGGATTTTAGTCATTCAAAACTCTCTAGAAACTCTTAACTCCTTTACATCTGATCTGCAAAAACCAGGCAGATGTCCTTCTACTATCTGGTTGTCAGGCTTCTGAAAAGACCTGCCCACTTGTAAAGTGAATCATATGACTGAAGGGAGAGATGGCTGGTCCTAGACAAATCCATGACAAACAATCAAGCACAGACGACAGTTTTTTAAGTCAAATATTACTTGTTTTGTAAATTTTTGACATGGAGGCTTCTCTTGTACAGCAAACAAGGACAACAGTGATGCCGATGTTCATGCAATAACAACAGTTATCAGGGATGTGATCAGGAACTGTGGGGATACAACCTGGACCTTGTTTGAAATGTGTTAAAGTGCCATGAACAAAAAACTGATGTCTTGAAAAATCTGTATTTATTGTGATAGATAATGATGTGATTTTTTCCCGATTTCTTTCTTCTGCTTGCTTGGAAATCCTTTTTTTTTTATTTTTAGGAAACACATAGAAACAACACACACAGACACATGCAGTATTATGAAATCCAAGTCAAATTGGAAACAATAGAAAAGTATCAAGTTATTATTGCTGAGGTTCTGGAATTTTAATTATGACATTTTAGTAATGCTTTTAAAAACACCAAACCCATGCAACTAAGGCTGACATCCATTCTTTCAGTTACTTCAATAAGATAAGTAACAAAGTAATATTCTAGATCCATCCATCCATCAAACTTTATTTGCTTATCTGAAGTTAGCCAAAGAGCCCAGCTTTTCCTGGGTGAATTCCCAGGTCAAAAGAGATGCATGAATCCTCGATTTTGGGTCTTTTCCAGTATCAGGACATGCCTAAAGCCCCTCCAGCTCCAATCTTATGATGAAGCTAAGGAGCTCATTATCATATTTCTAAGTCTGAGCCCTACAGAGGACACCAGTCAGTACCACCACATGTACCCATGATCACATTGTCTATGTCTCACTGTTGGTGAATATTTTAATGTTGATGAAGCCGTAAATTTAGAGCTTTGCCTTTCAGCTCAGGTGCTTCTTTATCACCACAGACCAGAGCAATGTTCTCTCCCCTGCAGAGAAGGCCTCAATACATCTCTCATCTCTCCCAAACCAATCGGGGATTCCACCTTTTCATAGTGGATGGTAAAGAACCAATAGCTCATCTCTTTAGGTTGCAAACTGCTGTGAACGACCGTAGTGCAGGCTGATAGTCTTTTTCCAGTGGTACCGATTGAAGTACGTCATCTGAAAAAGATAAGATGTACCCTGGAGGTTCTCAGACCAGATATCCTTCTTTCCATGACCACACGAAATGGTTCTGTCCTTGAACACCCCCAAAGAGAATCTGTGACACATATCAGCCCTGTTGGAGCCCAACCTGTCTTGGGAACACATTCAATATTGTGCTGAAGATGCAACACCAGGTCTTGCATTGACCTACAATGGGAACCCTGCAGCACCCCCTCAACATGCCTTAGGGGACATATTCATAAAAGCCCCAAAGAGTTCTCTTGGATCTGAGGTTCACCAATCAATCTGAGTCCACAAGGCAAAGATTATGGATTTGCTCTGAATGCTATTCTCACCTGTCAATAGTGTCTTCTGTCATAACCAGCAGTTTTCCACTCACCATCTTTACCCTTCAAGTCCTTCTCAAAGAATTTGGTTGCAGAGATAAAGCTGTGTATGAAGGCCAACTGTTTCTAGTTGGTATTGTTCAAGTTCACACCCAAGATCCTGCTCCTTTCCTACCTGTAAGTTAGCGTTACATTGGAAATGGGTAGAAAAAGGGTCTTCACTCTGACTGTCCTTCCAACTCACTCTGCACCTGAAACTCTTCGTGCAGAGCATAGACTCACATGGAGAAGAACGCCTGTAGCCATTTTTGGGTTAGGCGTTGGTGAGCCCCAGGAACCAGGACTCAACCATTAGACCTAGGTCCGGAGGGATGCTGAGATTTCTGTTTTTCAGATTAGGGGACCATATCATTGAACTGAAATTGAGTATTTTATAACAGCATTGTGCAAATCACAAGTTAGTTTATTTTATCAAATTTATGCCATTAAGATGATAACATTTTGAATAAAGGAGTGATGAGGAGAGGAAGAGCAAGTGAATCATAATTTCTACACATACAGAACAATAAATAGGTGCACATGTATCATACTGTTTAAATGTATGTAGTAAATGGATCTAAAAACATAAAAAGGGAAAATAAGACTACAGATTTTTTATTATCAATAGTACATTTTTATTTATACATTTATTGTTTTAAAATTTGCAGAAAACAGCATCCTTGCACACATTAAATTAACAACAAGGTTCCAAGACAACATGACATGGTCAAGGCCATTCTGACAATTCCTTGAAATCCTTCAGAGCCACAGAGGACATTGTGTTTTTTATGCACTGCGGTAAGCTACATTTGTTTCTGTAAATATGAAGATGTGAGATGAAACTCTCTTCTTTTTTAAGCCAACATACCGTACAACAACAACATATGCTCACTCTGTTTACTGCACATGGTGTACACACTTAAAATGCCTCACAAAACACATCCTTGCGCCCTTACATTTGCATGTGCGTATGCACATATTAACATCCGAAGAGTTCTGAAGCCAAGTGGATGACGTGCCAAACAGACGGAGATGCAATCAGAGCTCTCTAACGGCAGCTGCTGAAACTGAAACCTGAGCCAGCAGAGGTTCTCACTCTTGCTGTGAGACAGACAAAATAATGTGAAAACTTTTCAAAACTTTACAGCATCGATGGTGCCAAGAATGACAAGGAGGATGAAGGTTGGACGAAGAGAGCATTTGCATGTCACTTAATTTTTTTTCTTTCTTTCAGATCAACCTATCAGCCTGAACCCTTGTGACCGGCTGCATAGTAGTGTTTGATAATGATAGCCGTTAGAAGAATATACAGTATTAATTACAGTACTAATGTTGTTCCTGTTATGTAATTGTATGCTTTTAAGAATTTGATTCTGCTGTTTTATTTCTAAAGAAAGCTGTTTTTTTTGTTTGACTACTTTTAAGCTTAATGGGATGCTAAAACACGCTTCAATGTGACAAATGTTTAACACATGAGTAACACAAGCCAAGGGTATGCTTCGGTTTCTGCTAAAGGACACATATCATTGTTGCCATGATCACATGTGGCTGGTTTATTATTGGGATGTACATGGTCCTGACAGCCACTGAGATGTGTGGAAATCATCACAGTTCAGTTTGTGTTTGGGTAATCTTTTTTCTATTAAAATAATGAAATTTTGGAGGAAAAAAAATGTTGTTACTTTTCAATGGTGAAGTTTTCACTGGAAGGCAGTTTGTGGGTTATATTGAACATATTGCCTTGTGAATACATGAATAAAAAGAACAGTGCTGTATCAGGGTGACATTGATCAAAAGGCCTGGGACAGAGTGCAATCTGAATCAGTTACTGTAATATTTATGTATGCGTGCAATTTAAGTTGGTCTTTTTATTAGTGACTACATCCGATACTAGCTAACTACAATCCCCTGCAAAACGTTCCATACCCCTTAAACTCATTCACATTTTGTCATGTTACAACTTTTCTTAGTATTCGAGGATTTATTTTATGTGATAGACCAACTTTAAGGAAGTTTAGAACCTCCGCCCCAGTATGAAATGATTTGCAGCTGCTCTCAGTTTTTACGGCATCTAATCAGCTCAGACCAGCTTCCTTCCTTCCTGAACAAACACATCCCCACAACATGATTCTGCCACCACCATGTTTCACCTATTGTGTTCAGAGTGTTTTCATCCAAACACATCGTTTGGTAATGCAACCAAGAAGTGCAGTTTTTGTCTCACTGGACCAGAGCGCCTTCTTCCCCATGCTTGCTGTGTCACCTACATGGCTTGAAGCCTTAACTTCCTGTCATCAATTACTTTTCTTGGCAATGTCCAGATTCTACCACCTGTGCTGGGACTTTCTGCAGCTCCTCCAAAGCTAACATGGCCCTCTTGGCTGCTTCTCTGATGAAATGCTCTCCTCGCCTGGCTTATCGGTTTAGGTGGGCGGTCCTGTCTTATTAGGTTGTGCTGTATTTTTTCAGAGCAATGAATGAGCAGAGCTCTGTGAGCTATAACCTAACGTTTCTGCTTTGTTCCTTTGTCTTCATGAAGCTGTTTGTTCATTGATGTTCTCTAACAAACCTCTGCGGCCTTCACAAAAAAGTTGGATTTAATCTGTGATTAATTTACACCCAAATGGACTCTAATACTGAGGTGACTTTTTCAAGGCACTGGATTTTATTTAGGAATATCAGAGTAAAACATATGCACATCACAATTATCAGGATTTAATTTGTTGAAAATGTTGTGTTGGTCTATCACACAACATCTCAATGTACTACATTGATGTTTTTGGGTGTAAAGTGACAAAATGTGAAAGAAGTGTATGAATAGTTTTGCACGGCAGCCAGTGAAGGAGCCAGAATTCAAATGCACAGGCCATGCTGATAGTCCTTAAGGATGCACAGCTACATATTGTCTCCTTAGGTGTGCTTTTTGGTTACAGAAAGGGCAGAATTTGTTGTGTCATGACTTTCTATTTGTGGTATTAATATGCAAATGTCACTATAAAGGGGTTTGACTGTATTCACAAATGAACACTCATTGTGTTGCTACTTGGTTTGTATTCTGACTATTTACAGTAAATATTAAACATGCATGCTCTCCACTTGGTTGTCAACGTGTTATGAAGCTTTTTTTGTGCATGCAAGAGAACACCAGATATAGCATATCTCACAGTAAACACTGCTCATGAAACTACTGCTAAACATTATGCAATATCACAGTTTTTTTCAGTGTAAATTCATTTGTTTTTTGTTTTGTTTTTATTTTAAAGGGCAGAGATTGTTTTGCTCTCTCTGACAGCTCAGATTTCCGTCCACCAGGGGGCAGTAATGTTTACTTTTATCAGTCACGACACTTGCCAGCAGTAGCTTTTAAAGAGTGAGATTCTGAATTGACAGGGACAAAACCTCTCCATCAACATGAGAGAATTTGGAAGAAATTGATTTCAAATTCACTTCATTGCAATTTAGCTGTAAGCTTATTCTTCCCCCATTCAGCCCAGTAATGTAATCTGCAGTTTCACTGGTTTTTTATATTCCCTGTTTGCACATTTGTTTAGGAAACCAACTGATTGCACTAGATACTCATTTTGATTCAGTCCTGCATTCATAATCCACACAGTGGTGCAGAACCAAGTTAGCATTAGTATTAGGATTGTAAATATACACCTCAGAGACAAAACAGTTCATAAGTGACAATACCACAAAAGAAGAATGTACAAATACAGGATGTTTGTCCCAAAAAAGGCATGTTAGATAAGTTATCTGGATGAGCCAGTTCATTTCACTGACATTGACTTTTAGTGAGAAGGTGTCATTTCAGCATATATATGTATATCAGTATTGAACACCTTATTCTGGTTGGATTCAGGTAGAAACACAAATCTGTGGTTTATTGTTGCTTCCTGAGTTAATTAGTTTTTCTTTATCTTGTAGGAAGAGGAATAATTATTGATATGTTGAACATCTCAGGTTAATAAAATCTCAGTAAAATAATTCAAGAGATGTAAGAAATTCTAGTTATTTTTATTGTCAGTAACAAACACAATTAATCATTACCAAGTCATTTCTGAGTATTACAGGTAGTTTTTTTCTATTAATCAGTAAATAACATTCTGTGTTGTAAATATTTGGCCCTTACAGATTTCCTTTTTATGTCTTGTTGCTCTTACATGCTTCAAATCAAACAAATGTTCTCTTTTTTTGATTTTTTTATCAAATAGAGATAACCTGAGTGAATATACAAAGCAGTTTTGAAAATATTTTACTTAAGAGATTAAAAAACTTTCCTAGCCAACCTCCACCCATCCTTCTGTAACAGAGAAACCAGAGTATGTGTAGAGCACTAATGAAAGGTTAACCTCACCAATTTGCTTTTTTGTTTGTTTTTTTATGGCAACACAATTGTTCAGTGCTAATCTCTTGAGTGAGTTCCCTTCACATTGTGTGCAGAAATGCTCTTACCTTCACTATTAAATATAGTTCTGAGTTCTACTGATGTTTCTCTTTGATTTGATTTCACCAAATGTTTAAATGATCCCCGATCACGATCATTCTGGATCTTTTTCTGACCAAATTTATCCTCCAAGATGATCGTTCTCGACTTTCCTTCCAGTTTCTAATAATAATAATTTTAGTCATTTTTGCAATCTCCTTAGATGTTTTCTCTGCTGGATGCATTCCAATGATTTGCCCCTTCTTAAACAGACTAGCATCTTTTCCACATTACCTTCTTCCATTGCTCCAGACCAATCTTTATGCTCCATAGCAAACTGAAGCTTTTGTTTCCGATTAGCTTCTCTGATTAGTTGTATTCTTAAAGCTTTACAGCTTTTTAGTCCTAATCCCTTCACCATGCTCTTACTTTCACTGTTGAACATAGTCCTGAGTTCCGCTGTTGTTTTATATGATTTAACCAACTGATTTACAGTGATTTTTTTTCTTCTGCGAAAGAGGGTTCCCCACTATCCTTCCTGTTTTTAATAATTAATTGGACGGTTCTTGAAACAAATGTAATACTTCTTAGATATTTTCAGAAGAGCCAATGATTTGACCCTTCTGAAGCAGGATAACAACTTTTCCACAGCGACAGAATGTGTCCTCCTTGATGGTTGTTTAGAAAAGTCAGAAGCTGATCACTTCACCAGTTCACCTGTTAAATAACTTGTTGCCAGCTGAAACATAATCAAGGCCGTTATTATCCATTAGGAAGCACTTACTTACAGCTGGTAAAATAGGATTTTTATCAGTATATTTCTAACATTTGTACGGACATCAGATTCACACTAGATGTCAGTAGCAACCGTAGGCGTCAACGCAAGCTAAAAAATCAAAGCAAAATAAGCTAATTCACCAAGTTGTGTCAAACACTGATATGTTACAGGGAACATCGAACACATAATGAAACAGCAGCAGAAATCTGTCAGTATTTAGACTCACATGCAAACCAGTATCAGCTGTTTAATGTAACTGATGACCGATAAGGTGTGGAAGAACGGGTTCAAACCACACCTGAGCAATGCATATGACTAGTTTCTCCAAACAGGAGAGGCTTTATGATTGCCAAGTTTTTTCCCGCATTATTTCACATGATCTACTACTACTACAGCACGATCTGTAAACTTCAGCATGTGTATTCCCGTATGGGAGTCTCTGATTGTCAGTGGACAGAGACAAAGCAAAAGAGAGTTAATGGATCTTTAACACAGAAAGGCCGAACATTCTTAAATATTCACACAAAAAAGTTTATTTCTGCTCAGTATTTTTGAAATAAATCATATTTTTAAATGCATATAGAGCAAAGAAAAAGGGTCCTGTTAAGGGGAAAATGCAAAACAAAGATTAAAAAGAAGCTTGTTATTGATTTACTTTCAGAAGGTAATATTAGGTGAATACCAAAGAAAGGTTTCTACATGATGTAGGAGTTACAAACCTTACCAAGAGTCACTGCATTAAAACTATTGCTTTTCCATATGTAAACAGATATTGTACATAGAGAAAATAATTTATTACAAAAAAAAGGTAACAGAACTGCCAGCTGAAGCCACTGGTAGATGAATATGTATTATTAAAATGTATATTACAACCATTTTCTATAAGAATTTACAGACTCTAAATTTATTTGTCAAGTTTTCTTCAGTTCAGCTTCAGTTCAACATCATTTCTCTTTGTGCCTCCATTAGCATCTTCCTCCATTTAAATGCTTGGGGATGCAAATTAGTAAAAGTTGAAATCTTAAATAATATTAAAAACAGTAATATTGTCCCAGTCAAATGAACAAATCAATGCCAAAACATTATTTTCTTTATGGAGGAGACCTGCAGAAAAGCTGCAAAATGAGGCAAGAGACCAAGAAAAGCTCTTCCTCTTCTGCAGGCAATCCCTCACTTTTCCACAAGAATCGATACAAAAAAAAGAAAAGCAAATTTTCACATTACAAGCTAAAGTCTTTATGAAGCTCTTGTCCTGTTTAGAAAGCAGACGCTTAGATGGTCCCAGGATCTACTGAGGAGAATGTTCCCACTTCTCCAGGTCCTATCTTCTTTTAGTTCCACCAAAACCTGAAAACCAAAGAAATTTGCATGTTAGTCACAGAAAAAACAAAAAATGCTCTAAAAGTATTGATCAGAACCAACCCATAAAGCACAACTAGATTTATAAATAAATGTCAAACCTGTCATCAGGAGTGTAAATTGTGAGGTTTTCTCTTAGATTATCAATAAATACTTCATTATTTACTATTGTTGACAGCCTAACCCACTCGCTGCATGTTTCTCCTAAACTCTTGTTTAATAAATCCTGCAGCAATAATAGCTAGAAAAGAATATACTCAGACAAACAGCATCTCTGCTAACTTGATGATTGTTCCTGTCCAGAACTCCCCTATATAATGCATCCCAGACAGAACTTTTCATGAGCCTCAATCCACACCCTTTGTCCAAACTTAGTGCTCTCAAATGCTGAAAACAGGGTTGTTGTTTTTTGCAATAATAAAAAAAACACTTTACTTATATAGCACCTTTCAAAATAGACAACACAAAAGTGCTGCCGTTTTCCACAGGCCCTGAAAACCGCAGTGATCAAATTTCTTTTAAAGATGCCTTATCTGAATGATACAGTATCACTGAAAAGGGAGTTTATCAGCACATTTACTTCCATTTGATTAGAATAATATCTTCAATGTTTCGTACAGTTTTTTTTTAAAAACCACATCACTAAGAATAAACATGTTTTAGTTTTAGATAACATTACACTGATGCATCAAAAAACCTCTTCCTTGGTATTACTGGATCTCAGTGTTGCAGCTGACACAGATGCTCAATAGATCTTCCTCAAACTGGAAAAGTAGGCGGGATTGTATGCTTTGGAGATAAAATTGCTCAAATTTTACTTGGTGGACTGAAAGTATTTAGTTTCATTTGGCCATTATAAATCTGAGGCAACAAAGATCACACCAGGTTCTTCAATTCTCCATTCTTGGGCCAGGTCTTTCATGAAAAACAAGTTACTGAATGCATGTGAAATGCATAGTCACAACCATTAAAATGAAGGTGTATGTGTTTTTGAACTTAGACCTAAATTTGAACAACCATATAAACTAAATCTACCTACTACCATCTTGAAAGTGTTAATTTAATAAAGGATTTCACATCAAAACAGGACCGATTAAACTGCATGCTTAAATTTGCAACAGTTAGATTATCGCTTCATAAATCTCTTTAAGTAGCTCATCCAAAATGCTACCAGAGTCCCAAAGAGAACCTCCTTTAATTGGTCCTTTGCAAAAACTTGACTGCGTCCTGTGAATGTTTGGATCCCACTCTAACAAGGTAACACACAATGAGGGGTCTGCCATCTGACTGCTGATGATGATGCCCACCTTATGCCACCATCTTTGACTGATTTCACTGGAGATAAACATCTAAGTGACTGAGATCATGTTACTTCCTCAGGTTTCTGATCACATTTTAAGGCAAAGGTAAAAATCAGTCACAGAAGCAGCGAGCATCAAGCAAAACTATTTTGACTAGGAATTTTAGATATCGGCTATTTTTACCAATTTGGTAAAAATCTTAATTTCTGATACCGATATAAACGGATACCGCTGATAAACATCTACCGAAACGTTCAACATTGGCTTAGAAATGCAGACGCCCGAGGATATATTGCGAGTTTTGCCAAAAAAACTAAAGCATCTCAAAAACTATACCTCGGATCTGTCCTATTTTGACATTTGGAGTGAGAAGAGAGGTTGGTGAAGAGTTTGATGTATAATATGTGGATGATATGAAAGTCTGTTATGCCTTTTGGCTAAACACAATAATTAAGTTCATGATGGGATTAAGTTACAGTAATAAGTTAAGTAGTACACGTAAATTCATGTTAAAAAAAGGTTAAAATGTTTCGGGTGTTAAAACGTATCAGAGTGAAACACTTTTCTGTTACAATCTATGTTGTAGCGTAGTTGCAGAAGCAGGTATGAGTGAGTGCTCTCATCTAGGTTAACTATCTTTGACGTAGTTTTCCCTGATAATGTGTAGAAGTGTTTAGGCTGAATATGCTTTATACGGTTGGGCCTTGGAGAACATTCGTCTCTGTAAGTACATATGTGCTTGGGAACAGTTTGGACATGTGTTCGAGTTAATTAGTTGATAAAATGTAAGGCAATATAAACATGTTAAGCTAGGCTAATTGCTAAGATCAGTGTATTAGTTAGTGATGTATTTTTTCGTTTTTGGTATGCTTCAGTTACGGAGAGATAAAACATTTATAAAGATCTTGAGTTAAGAAAATCAAGATTCGTTTTGTTTTTGTAGTTTGCTAGCTGTCTAGCTACACATAGCCCCGTGTTGTAAGGACAGCACAAGTTGTGTAAAAAAACAATGCCAGTAATTTCCAATATTACATTTTAATGCAGCTATCTGCCGATATTATTGGACATCCCTAGTTTTGACCTTTCAGTGAGACAGTTAAACGTTTCTACGAGTCAGTCTGCAGCTCCAGTAGTGGACATGAGCCTTGATACCTGAAGCGGTGCGAGTCCCAGAAGAGGTACTTGTCCCAGAAGAGTAGTTTTCTCTTGTTGGAGGTGGGCTGTAGGGCTGCCCTCTGTAAAACAACCACATGACAAAGCTGAGTGTAAACTGAGAGCTGAACAGTGTTCATACGTCCAAATTCAGTCTGAATACTCGAACTTTCACCAGTTCTCTTCCCACTTTCCTAACCTCTGACGACCAAAAAGATATCCCAGCATTCCTCCTGTTCCCATCCCAGTCCAGAAGCCTCCGCCTGTGGCCGGACCAGTGCGACGTCCTTGGTAATGTTGTCCTTGTGTATAATCACCGTGGAAACCATAGCCTGGATTCGCACCTGGGTTGCCTAATCGGGAAACAGAGACAGGTGTTAGATTTTCCAAGAAGGCAGTGCAGGTATTTGGTCTCCTTCTGCATCAGCTACCTGTGTAGTCAGGTTTGAATCCAGGTGGGGGTGGTCCTCCCATGTTGTTCGGATAGCCATGCTGTGGGTAGCCCGTCTGCTGCGCAGTTCGTCCCCACTGGACAGCGTCCCCGCTGAGGAACATCTTGTAGACTCCGTAAGCTAAGAGAAGAAGCACAGCAACCACCAACAGCCCACCTGAAGACTCGCTCTCTTGGGTGTGATGCTGTTCTTGGGGACGCTTGTTTCCAGAAAAGCTGCTGAAGAAACTAGAGGCCAGACCCCCGAGTCCTGAGGGAGGTCACGAAAAAAATAACACTTTAGTATATTTAATGTTAAGAGAAAACATGCGGCATCCTATACATTTATATACACCTAAATTAAAAAGGGCTGCATAAACAACGTTGCTCTTACCTCCCCATTGTTTGAATCCACCATGGGAGCCGAAGCCACCTTGAGAGCTACCTTGGGCCCTCCTCTGGCCCTCCTGAGTCAGTTCCAGGGTGTACTCCAGTCCACAGGAGCCCTTCAGTATGTAGTCATCAGAAGGGTGGTTGTAACCCTCACAGCTCACCTCAATGAGACCAAACCTGTAGGCGTTGTCCATATCCGTCTTACACTCCCACTGTGAAGGAGAGGGGGGAAAAATGGCAAAACTGACCTCAGACATGAAACAACTCTGTGCCCGAAAACAGGCCGTTTAACAAGCTGACTTTGGACATGATCCCTGTTCTATGGTGTAGTCTGTTGGAGCAGCAGCTTATCTACAAAGTTATGCAGTTAGACAAGATCATCAGAAAGGCTAGCTCTCGTCTTAAAATGCCCCCTCGACCCAGTGCAGGTGGTGGGAGACAGAAGAACTCAGACTAAACTAACATCCCTGTTGGACAGCGTCTCCCACCCCATGCAGACGTCTGCATCCGGGGTGCACAAAGCAGCGTTATAGCAGATCTTTCCTCCTAGCAGCCGTAAGATTCTATAACCATCACCGCTCCCAACGAACTCAATGAATGTTTACCTCCCTGCTGCTGTGTTTTGTTTTCACTCCTTGTAAATAGTCTGTTTTTTAATGAACAAAGACACGCATTTTTTTATTACCTTAAAAAAAATGATGCTCAGTTTCACATTTCTTTGAATCTGAGTGTGCTGGGGGGGGGGGGGGGTTATCCATGTGGTGTTTGTTTGGTCATGTGACAGCGATAGTGATGCGGCGCAGGAATGTGGGGGTGTTTAACTCAATTTAATTCAATTCAGTTTATTTATATTGCGCCAATTCACAACAGATGTCATCTCAAGGCACTTAACAAGAAGTAATTTCAATACAATTATACAAACATTCCAATCAGTTAAAAGTTTCCCATTTAAGGAATCCCAGCAGATTGCGTCAGTCATTGAGTCAACTCAAGCAGAGAAGCGATGTAGATGGTGTGGTTGATTTTCCATGGTGTCGAAAGTGTAGGGAAATAAACCGTATACCATATCGGTGAGTATCTGTTATCGGCCATAACAGAGTGATTAATATCGGACATCGGTATCAGCCCAAATTTTCATATCGGTGCATCCCTACTTTCTTTAATATAGAAAGTACTCTTACATCAGTTCTTTTGTTCTTTCTGTGTCTCTGCTCTGTCTTCTCGAACACCCAGACGGTCGTGGCAGATGGTACTGAGCCAGGTTCTGGTTCTGGTTCTGTTGGAGGTTTCTTCTAGTTAAATGGGAGTTTTTCCTCTCCACTGTCGCTACATTGCTGTGGTTGGAGTCTGCATCAACGGCACGTAACCTCAAGTCAATGACTCTATGCAATCTCCTGGGATTCCTTAAGTAGAAAACTAGCTAAAACTTTAAACTGATTGAAATGTTTGTATTGAAATGACTTTTTCTTGTAAAGTGCCTTGCGATGACATCTGTCCTGAATCGGCGCTATATAAATAAAGTGAATTGGATTGAATCTTGGTGTTAATCTACATGCTTCGACATCCAGTCACTTTGCTGCTGCTATGCTAGAATTTCCCCACTGCTTAATTTTATTCTAAAGTTGTTATTCCACTCACAGTTTTACCTGTCAGAAGTTTACATTTACCTATCAGTATGAATGATAGGGTTATAAAATATTCTTGTGATGGCAATAATACTGGAAAATTGTGCGATGACAACATCAGGTGCAAATTATCCCCGTTTCATTTTTTTCCTCTCTTTCTGTACTTCCATCACTCTGTGGCCTTTAGCATTTTAAAGAAGACATCTTGTGGAAATTTCCCTTTTTTTCATCCTTTTGTGTTGCTATTTGGGTCTCTGCTGCCTTTATAAAACACTCCAAACATGAATAAAAACCATCCATCCATATTTTTGCGTTCAGAAATCTGGTACTTCTCCAAGCCGTTTGAAAAAGTGCCTTAATGTGACGTCGCAATAAGGGGAATTTGCATATAACCGCCCCCGGTCTGTCAAACCCCACCCACCAATTCCATGCCATTCTTATGTGTGGCAAACCCGCAGCCTAGTAACAAGATGGGTGGGTGTGGTCTGCAACTGCTAATTTGCATAAAAGTGACAGAGCCCTCTGAACAGCTCATTTTGAAAGGGACTGAAATTGTAAAGAATTGAGCTGGTAAGGTCGCTCTATGTGAGAGTGATTTTGTGCAAAGAACTTCGTTGACATGTTTCCTACAGACCATACACCTGTTATAACTTGCTTAAAAGGGGGAAATTATGTCCCCTTTCAGTGACTAGTGTCCAGTGTTAAGCATCTGCTGCTGTGAGACTGTCAGACTGGCTAAATATTACATTAACAGGTAATAGGGATGTGTATTGGCAAGAATCTGGCAATACAATATGTATCACGATACGGGGGGGGGGGGGGAATACGATATATCGTGATACAATCAGTAAGACTCTATATTGTGATTTTTAAAACTGAATTTAGCTGTAGAAAAACTGTCACAACATTCTAAACACTTCAACTTGTTTTATACTTTAACACATCCATATTTATTGCAAGATCTAGTTGATCAACTGGAACGAAGAAGGTGAAAACGGACACCAACTACTGGTCATACTTTTAATTTTACTACAAAAATTACTGTCAACATTAATTGTTCCATTGAAATTCTTTTTTTTTTAAATCGACACATTGCTTTTCAATGTCGTGACATAAAATATCGCGATATATCGGCGTGTCGCCATTTTCTTACATCTCTAGCAGGTAAAATGGAAGTTCATAAAACTTGGAGTATGTTTGCCAACAATTATAGCACTTCAAACAGTGGATGGTATAAGATTTTCAGGCTTCTGATTTTTTATTTTTTGAGATGTTCTTTTTCCAGATTGAAAGATTCTGTAACGTATTAAAAATTATTTCAAAAAAATTTGAATTAAATGGAGAAGTTTGAATCTATTGAGGATTTTCTTTATTCTACAAAGAGACTAAACTATACATGTAGCCTCACCATAATGCTGCCACCACCCTGTTTGACACTTGGTAAGGTTTGTGGCCAAATACTTTAATTATTGTTTCATCTGGATCAAAAACTGTTCTCCAAAAGAACTTTGGGTTGTTCATGTGTGCAGCTGCACATTTCAGTCAAGCTTTTAGTTCCTTTTGGTGCAGACACTAGAATGATTCCCTGGAGGTGAGTTTGAAAGTTAAAATACAGTCGCCAAGCAGCAGATTATAGACCCCCCCCCTCGATCCTCGTCACCTGAACATCCACGCCATCCCAGCCTCTGTTCACACACTGGACAGCCTCTGGGGTGAAGACAAGACAGCCGGCGGAGCCACCAACACACTTCAGCTGAGGAACTGGGTTGGAGCGCCTTGCTGTAGTGTGTCGGTTCTTGTAAAACGTCAGAGCCTGGATGTCTTTCAGCAGCACGCTTTCTGCATGATGGACAGAAAAGGGAGAACATATTTATTTCCAGCATACAGAATAAAAACCTTCATGGAAATGTGGTACGACTGTAGGTCTCTTTGCTGAATGCTTACGTAAATGTGTCCACTGTTTTAAGGAGTTACTGACATATTTTTTATATCCCCAATGTTAATAAATTAGATGTCTGTAAGCATGTTTTCCTCTGAGATGGGAAAAAAAACATTTAAAAATTACTTTTGTTTTTTTAAATCATAATTCAGTTTTAAGGGGTCAGACTGCTGATTCCTGCCTATACCTGGAGTGACCTCTCCATTAGGGTCTAGTGGCATATAGAAAGCTGTTTACCAGAACAAATCTTTAGTTTTTTAACCGTTTTAAAAATGGCTACTTCTTCAATTTCAATTCAGTTTATTTATATAGCGCCAATTCACAACAGATGTCATCTCAAGGCACTTAACAAGAAGTCATTTCAATACATTTATACAATCATTCCAATCAGTTAAAAAGTTTCCTATTTAAGGAATCCCAGCAGATTGCGTCAGTCATTGGCGTGAGGTTGGGCCCCGTTGATGCAGACTTTCCAACCACAGAAATCCCTCAGCAATCCCTCATACTGAGCAAGCATGTAGCGACGGTGGAGAGGAAAAACTCCCCTTTAACAGGAAGAAACCTCCAACAGAACCAGGCTCAGTAGGAGCGGCCATCTGCCACGACCGTCTGGGGGTTTGAGAAGACAGAGCAGAAACACAGAAGGAACAGAGGATCTGAAATTAGAGAACTTTCTATGTTACAGAAAGTAAAAAGTTGATAACAGGACACAGTGGATGTTCAGTTACTGGGAGCATCATCCCAGTCGATGCCCCACGTCCAACAGGGCATTGCAGCCAAGCAGGATACCAGACCAGGTATATCTTCTCTGGAGAGAAAAACACAGAGAAAACAAAGTTAACAGTCGAAATAACAGAATGAACTGTAATACAACTGGAAAGTACTTGGGGGAGAAAAGGAAGTAGAAGAGTGAAGAAAATTGGTAAGTCTGTCCTCCAGCAGTCTAAGCCTATAGCAGCATAACTACAGAGATAGCTCAGGATGACCTTAGCCACTCTAACTATAAGCTTTATCAAAAAGGAAAGTTTTAAGCCTGGCCTTAAAAGTAAACAGAGTGTCTGCCTCACGGACTAAAGCTGGGAGCTGGTTCCACAGGAGAGGAGCCTGATAACTGAAAGATCTGCCTCCCATTCTACTTTTAGAGATCCTAGGAACTACAAGTAAACCTGCAGTCTGAGAGCGAAGTGCTCTGTTAGGAACATAAGGAACAATTAGATCTCTGATGTATGATGGAGCTTGATTATTAAGGGCTTTGTATGTAAGAAGAAGGATCTTAAATTCTATTCTGGATTTAACAGGGAGCCAATGAAGGGAAGCTAAAACAGGAGAAATGTGATCTCTCTTTTTAATATGCATCAGAACTCTTGCTGCCGCATTTTGGATCAACTGAAGGCTTTTAATGGCATTTTGTGGACTACCTGATAGTAAAGAATTACAGTAGTCCAGCCTTGAGGTAACAAATGCATGGACTAGTTTCTCAGCATCACTCCTGGACAGGATGTTTCTAATTTTAGCAATATTCCGGAGGTGAAAGAAGGAAATCCTAGAAACCTGTTTAATATGGGATTTAAATGTCAAGTCTCGGTCAAAAATAACGCAGAGGTTCTTTACGTTATTACTGGGGGCCAATTTAATGCCATCCAGATGAAGTGATTGACTAATCAGTTTCTGTTTTAGAACTTCTGGTCCAAAGACAGCAACTTCTGTTTTGTCAGAATTTAAAAGCAAAAAGTTTAGAGTCAACCATATTTTTATGTCTTCCAGACATGCCTGTAATCTACCTAACTGACTGGGTTCATCAGAATTTATGGATAAATATAGTTGTGTATCATCGGCATAAATGTGGAAATTTATCCCATGCTGTCTAATGATTCTACCAATTGGAAGCATATATATGGTGAAAATAATTGGTCCAAGCACAGAACCCTGTGGAACTCGACAAGTAACCCTTGAGAGTGAAGAAGATTTATCATTTAGATGAACAAACTGGAATCTATCAGACAAATATGATTTAAACCAGACTTGATTAGCAACAATTTTCTCAAGGACTTTGGATAAGAAAGGAAGGTTAGATATAGGTCTGTAATTCACTAAGTCATCTTGATCAAGGGAAGGTTTCTTGAGTAAAGGTTTAATTACAGCTATTTTAAATTCCTGTGGTACGTATCCGTTTACTAAGGATAGATTCATCATATCCGAAAAGGGGCCAGGAACCAAATGGAACACTTCCTTAAATAATTTGGTTGGGATTGGGTCCAACATACAAGTTGAAGGTTTAGATGAGGCTAATATTTTTGATAATTCTGAAAGCTCAACTGGATCAAAAAAGCCTAAGCACAAATGAGGTTCTACAGTTCTTTCCTATGCTGCCTCGTTTACTGAGGAAGAAGTAATCATGTTTGGGAAGATGCCAATGATTTTATTTTTAATAGAATTAATTTTATTTATGAAGAATCCCATAAAATCATCAGTGCTAAGAGCTGGGGGAATAGTTGGCTCAACAGAGCTATGACTGTGTAAGTTTGGCAACTGTACTAAAAAGAAACCTAGGATTGTTTTTATTCGCCTCTATTAATGATGAAAAATATGCTGTTCTAGCTTGTCGAAGGGTCTTTTTATACAGCAGTAGACTGTTATTCCAGGTTAAATAGGAATCCTCTAGGTGTGTAGAGCGCCATTTTCTCTCCAACTTCCTAGTATTCTGCTTTAAAGTATGCAACTCTGCGTTAAACCAAGGAGTCAGCCTCCTATGGCTAGCCACTTTCTTTTTTAAGGGGGCTACACTATATAATGCCAAACGCAATGAGGACGTAACGCTGTGAACCAGATCATCAATTTCTGAAGGGTTAGAGATAGAATTGCTGCCATCCATTGTGTTACTCTGAGACACAGAGGAAAGTAAGAATGGAACAGATTATTTAAAGATTGTTACAGGATTGTCTGATAAAGCTCTACTATAATGAAAATTTCTTTCAGATTTAAGATGGTCAGTTAAAGTAAATTCAAAAGTTATTAAGAAGTGGTCAGACAGGACCGGGTTATGTGGGTGGACTTTTATTTCCTCACACTCAATACCGTATGTCAGTACAAGGTCCAAAGTGTGTTTACCTGAGTGGGTCGATCCCTGTACTTTATGAGTAAAGCCAATTGAGTCTAAAATAGCACTAAAGGCTGCATTTAGGCTATCACTTTCAGTATCCACATGAATATTGAAGTCCCCCACTATAATGACCCTATCAGTATTTAATACTAAATCAGATAAAAAATGTGAGATCTGATCCAAGAATTGAGAGTAAGGGCCAGGTGGACGATACAAAACCACAAACAAAAATGGTCTTAATGTTTTCCAACTTGGATGAGGAAAATTAAGGGTTAGATGTTCAAAAGAACTGTAGCTATCAATTGGTCTGGGACTAATAATTAAATCAGAATGGAAAATGGTTGCAACTCCTCCTCCTCGCCCAGTATTTCTAGGAATGTGAAAATTTAAATGACTGGAAGGAGTTGACTCATTTATACTGACATAATCCTCCTGCTGCAACCAGGTTTCTGTGAGACAAAGGAAATCAATGTGATTATCACAAATCAAGTCATTTACTAACAAAGTCTTTGAGGAGAGAGATCTTATGTTTAATAAACCACATTTAATAGATTTATTTTTCTGTTCAGTCAAAGTCATATTTATCGTTATGAGATTTCCATAATTTGCTGGTGAAACAGCCGTTTAATGAGGATGGTCAGATTTTTAGCTACTTAGTTTCTTAATTAATTTAACATCCCCGTGACACCCAAGCATCATACTATTGTTATTTTATGCCATCCCTTCAGGGGTTTTGACTTTGCGAATACTCATGTGCAGCCTGTAAAGCTGCCATCTGTGGATCCACTGGACGCTTCTGTTGGGAAAATATGTTTTTCGACTGATTCCAGAACGATTTATTGCAATTTATTTTAAATCAACTGTGAATCTCTGCTCCCTATATTATTACATATTGAAACTTTTTTTTTCAATGCATGGACTGGAACAACACTTGGACACTCCCAAATCTTCTTTTCTTATTGTTTAATAAAACAAAAGGAATTTCCTTTAAGATCGTCCATCGCTGCAATCATGCAAAATTCTTCATGGCAAGATTTAAGAAAAGAATATATATATATATATCCCATACATTCCAAACTTTGAGCCCAGAAATGGTTTCCCCATTTATTTTGGTTGTCTGAATTCGCCCCAAGAGCTGGGGAGGAACCTCGGTTTGTTTATTAGAGAAAAAAATCTGTCTTCCTTCTGACCTCATTTTAAAGATGTACCGTTTGCATACAAAGTATGAGAGAAAATATGAAATCATCAACATGTTTTTATTCCTAAGAAAATTTCACATTCACAAATGTAAAGTACTTAAAACCCTGCAGTTATTTTGTATTCTTGAAATGGAAGTTGAGATTCATCTTAGACCTTATCGACCTCAATGCTGTAAAAAGCTTTAAGAATGTGCTTGAAACTTAGAATATTAGTGTTTCATATATCAGTTCTGACCTGGACAACAGTTTATTTTACTTTTTTTTATAACTCTACTTTGAATAACACTAGGTAACCCTTTCCTTGTTCCTTCTTTCTGTATAACAAATATTTAAGAAAAGTAGCTATTTTAAGGGAAGAGAAAACAGAAAAGTGTTTACATTAATGCTCTGAGTAATACCACGTTTTTAAAACTTGACATTTGTCATTCTGTCTTTTTTCAATTATTATTTATCTTTATTTCAATCTTTGCATCCTATTTCTGTCTGCTTGCAATGTTGATTGCTGTTATGTCACCGTACCATGCCATGTTATTGTTTTGGAATTCACAATAAAGTTTAAAAAACAAATTAAAAAAAAAACCAAGTTGACAAGTTGGAGTTACTTCCTGCAATTCCTTCGTGGCACTTCTTACTTTTCATTTGCAGTCGATGTAATTATTGAGGTCACTCGGAATAATTAGATTCATTATTGACAAATTTTAATCAATTTTGCACACGAAATGCTAGTTGCTCCCATTCACTTGCATTGTTTATGCTAAGCTAAACCAAACGGACTGCTGCCATATCAGGAGAATGACTTGGCGGGTTACAAAATGCTTTTTTTCGCACTTATGTAACTCTGTGAAATATGGCAACAGACAACATTGTACTAAGGGGTGGAATATCCCTTTACCAGAAAGGAAACCGACCTTGAATCCAGCTGTAGCTTGTCTCCACCAACACGAACAGCAGCGCAACCATCACAGGAAACAGCTTCATCTCTTCCTTCTCAGAAGACCTGTGACAATAGTGCCTTCTCTTTACAAGTCCGGAATTATTTTAGCAGAAAACAAATGTCTGAACGAACAAAAAACTCGTATTCTCTATTGCTGACACAACTTATTTATTTCGGTGAAACGGCTCGACAGCTTCACTTCCGGATGCGTCCTACGGTTTTCTTTGGTTGTTTTGCGTGGAGAGGCGGAACCTTAGCGACTCTGTCGTGCAGTAGCGCCCTCTACTGGACCCTGCAGGCAGATACATTCATCTGTAAACGTGCGTCTATCCGTTTCAACTAATTCATGGCCCGTTCACTGTGTAATTTTTAGGGGCATAGATATATATATATACTGTATATATATCTATGTTTTGGGGGTAAGAAAAGATGACGTTTACATGATTGGTGGATACCTGAAATACCAAATTGTGATAAGTTCTTCAAGTGAATTTGCCCGAACAGTCATTGACAATTCTATGCAGTCACATTCAATCAAAAAAAAAAAAAAAAATACCTAAGGAACAGTAGCACTACATATTTTTAAAGTAGTCGTCCAAGAAAATACTAAAGAGTTAAAAAGTATTTGGTAAAAAGACAATTCAAGTACTGAGTAACTGATCGGAACATCTGATTTAATATTTAAAAACAATGTCATCAGACAGACAAAAATAAGTTATGTGCAAATTCTGGTATTTTAAACAAAAAAATAATACAAATGAGAAACAATTACAAAATAAATTTAGGCAGTGGCAGAAGATGCTTTTCCAAGTCTCAAATTGTTTTATTAAACTTATTCTTTATATATATATATATATATATATATATATATATATATATATGTTTCTTTTCGATCAAAAATTAGCCTAAAAGGCTCAGCAGATAGAAAATATTAGAACAAAGCTTGTGTACAAACAAGAAGTCTCACTCTGACATAAACTGTAGACGTGTGATTGTAATATATAAATTACTCGCAGTGGGTAGAGGTCCAGAAGTTTTACTCAAGAGTAACTATTCTATATATTACTCAAGTAAAGGTAAAAAGTACATCTTAGCTACATTAATCCTAAAGGTACTTTTTTCCACTAAGTTACTCAAGTAAATGTAACCTTTATATTTAATATACTAGAATGTGTTTTAATGAGGCTTGTTTCTCAGATTAAAAGTACCTTTTGAAAATAAAATTTAGCAGGTATGTAACATACTAGCCCACATTTCAGTGTTAAATTTTTTTTTATTTGTCTGATGCAATATGGCCATCTTAAATGTCATGTTTTTATTTGCTAAAAGAGGAAATGTATCATTACCAAAAATAGAAGGTTGACATCATTGTAATTAAGATATGTAATGTGCTTCACTTAGTAAATTGAGTAACTGATATAAATTGCTCAATAAATTATTGATTTTACTGTTTATGTGTGGAATGTTCAGCCAAAAACAGTGTTGAATGTACTGAGTTTCCACAATCAGTAGCTGACATCTGAAGTTGGTAATGGAATTTAAAAGCCGGTTCAATCCCAGACCCGGTTAGCATGTCCAGTTAATCCCACAGTGAGCAGAAATATAAGCAGCAACAACAGACAAAGTAGTAAAAATTGTTTATTTCATCACTCCCCCATTTTTTTGGCCCATATTATTAAATCTCTGCTATAAGTTAGATATTTACATCATTAAGGGCCTCTGATATAATACACCATTTTCTTTAGAAACAACTTCATTTATGTTGTACAAAACATTGCAAACATGATCAACAATACACCCAAACCTCGTTTCCCCTCGACCAAAGACCATTTTATCACAGGCTGTTACCAGATCACAGTAAACTGATCATTTTAAGTCATTCCAGTAAGGCAAGCAGTCAAAGTCATTTACAGTTTTCAAAAATAAATGGCAATCATAACATTTCAGACATGGAACAACATAAATTGTGCTTGGAGTGCTTAGTTTGGAGAAACAGCCACAGGTTACAGTTCATTCAGGAAGACCTGAATATTTTTCACTTTTTCATTTTGTGGTAAGAAGCTTCAAATTGTGTGAAGATTATTCAGATTCTACCTAGACAATAAAAACTTGAGGGACAAATGCCATTAGCCGGTAAAAGGCTCACTGTAATGAGTCAAAAAAACAAATACAACAGCTGCCATGTTTAAAAATTAATTACTACCTCATCTGCCATCATCAGGTCACATTTTATGTCACATTTCCACCCCAAAAAAGTCAGTTTTCTATAAGAAAGTAAGCAGTAAACACATGCTGTGTCCAGAACCACTGAGTCCTTTACCAATCAAATGGTCTGCCATTGGTATGGAGTGAGCAAATCAGAATTAAAAATGTCTGTGAAATGATTAGAGTTGATTGTGTTCACTTTCCTGAACTGACAGCGATAGCAAAGATTAGGGTTCTTAAAAAAAACAAAAAGCACATGTAAACACAACCACCATAAAAGACCAGAGACATGTTGCCAGTTTAATGTTAACCCAACAGCTCCTTCTAACGACCAGCTGTTTCTGGTTTCCTACAGACCAGTTCTTCCCTGGAGTGTGCGAGTCCCTGTTGAATTCAGGATGAACCTTAAAGGCCTTTTGGGCTGATAGCCACAGCTGAGTCATTCAGTATAAAAAGAACTCGCCGTATGGATGCATTTCGTGGTGCATGTCCTTAGAAGAATCCCCGTATCCCCCCCCCCCCCAAATCGACCAGCGGAATTCTTTCATTCCTCATACAGCGACTATGTTGTTCATCTCCCATTTCTGAGTGGTTTTACTGACGTCGCAGTCTGATATGAACACTTTGTGAAGCAGGTCAGAGCGGTCCAGACATTTACCTGTAACAAGAACAACAACAAAAAACAACAATGAGCATCACTACATGTGTTACTTTCATACACACCATCCAAAACCTTTTCTCAATAGATTTTTTTTATGCACCATTCTAGAAAGGTTTTGAGTAGAAGGAATGTGTGGAAAGGAGATAAGTGCCTTTTTCAGGTTTTCTAACAAGGACGTATTTGTAGCTTTTAGTTGTCCTTGGTAAGGTTTCAAAGGGAGGACTTAACACAATGTGTACGCAGCTGACAGGATCTAAATAAAAAGTTTGCTGAATTTCATTCATTTACATTTTTGTCATGAAGAAAATTCCTAGTGCTAATTAACTCTCTTGCTGTGGTTGAGGTCACTTATGGGGAATTACTGCATCTTAATAGTTTAAGTCCTTCGCTGTCCATCCAACACAGATTCTGAAATTCCGAAGAGAAAAAAAGCTTAATTAAGTTTAAAAAATACCTTATTTATACCAAAGGGCAATTCAATGTTGTCGTGACTCATACCATCCAAGTATTTTCAAAGAGTCGTCATTGATGGTGATGTCCGGTAGCAGTCAGTCTTGTGACTAATCTGAAGAGCCCTCTGACTTAAGACTTGCTGCATGCCAGTCTCATGACATGCTAACAGATCAATTTCCGGGCAGCAGACATGATATTCCACAGTAACATGTCCTGGATGACACCATCAATTGTTGGCAAGTACTGCTAATCCACCTCATTTGCTGCTCCTCTTTAAACCTCTCTCTGACTGTATGGTTAGAAAGATGTTGGAGTAGGGGATACGATCCTTGCTCATTATGATCAGTGGATTAAATGGTTTGAATTTCCTCCTCCTCTCTCTGCTCTTTGGTCCTGCTCTGCATCCATGAAGCCTCCTTTTCAACTTCTCTGGGTTTTGGTGTATTAGAGCTTTGCTAATCAGCTGCTCCCAGTTGTAAAAGCAACACCTTGTTGCCATATTTACGCAGTTTAAAAACACTTTTCACACTCTCCGTAATTTTAAAGTCTTTGACTAGGACATAGTCACTGACCAATCAAGAAGTGAATTTGACTGCAAAGATGGTTGGGCAATGTGTGGCATAAATGTGTAAGAATAATTAAATTTGGCAGATTCTGTAATGAGAAATACTAAAGTCCTGGCTCTAAAAACCTTTACTTCTGTCCTGTTTTCAGAAGGTTTAGCATCTGTAACACCATGCTAACTTTTTGGATTATGGTTAAGATGAATTCATTTGTCTGTTCAAATACAATTAAAATATTTCTCACACAAAAAAATAACCAAAACAAGATCAAATGTAGAATAGCTCCACTTGGGAAAGCAGAAGCTTGTTAAGAATGACAGCAAATGACCATCTGAAATGTGTGAAGAAGTTAATCCATGATGAAACTATGCAGACATTTACCTGTTGGCACATGAGTGAACCGATGAAGATCCTGAAAACGGAAACAAACAAAAGAAGAACAACAGGAACAATGTTGAAACGACTATTGGCTGGAGGAATTAAAGATCACTGAGCCCTTAGTAAACTGGAGAGTTTGTATTTTCTTACCTTGAAGTAGTTCCACTCAGTGTGCTGGTTCCTCTCACAGTGAGTAATGACAACAGCTGAATTCTCTCCCCTGGTCAGGCACTGGTCATACTGCATCAACTGGTTGGCTTCATTTATCCGGAACAACTACAGAAACAGAAGAGGCAGCACACCAAATAGCCACATTAAACCCAATTTGCTCAAGATGCACAAACAGAGCTCTGATCTAATCGTTCAAAGATTATATGAAGAGACTGCTGTCGGCACAGCTTTAAAAAGCTCCTCAGCTGCAGAGTTTATTTTTTAAATAAAATTGGGTCTCAATCAAAGACATCTGGATCTCTGGCAGAAAAATTCTGATCCAAACATTGTCGGGGGGGGGGGGCGCTAGTAGCTACACCGATTTACAGCCATAGAATTAGGACTAATTATTTGAAAACACGAAATAGAATGTAAAATTATTCTTGTGTATGTACGCTCCATCTTCTCAAACCCCTAGTCGGACGTGGCAGACTCACATTGAGCCAGGTTCTGGTTCTGCCGGAGGTTTCTTCTCGTTGAAGGGAAGTTTTCCTCTCCGCTGTCCCTACATGCATGCTCGGTATGAAGGATTGCTATGACTCGATGCAATCTACTGGGTTTCCTTAGACAAAAAACCTTTTAACCAATTTGAATAATAACCTCAACTTGATGCATTGTTTGGTAACTAGGATCAGTTGGAATGTATGTATGATTGGATTGAAATGACTTTTTTGTGCCTTCATGTGGCATTTGTTTCTAAATAAACAAAATCTAATGCAACTAATGATAGCTATATTTACATGTGACCATCTATTAGGGCTGGGCAATATATCGATTATATCAATGTCATTTCTATTTATGAAGATTGAATATTTGGAGTATTGAGAAAAATCCAAGATTTTAATTTGAATCTATATCGCCCAACCCTAATCTCGTTTAATTTTTTCAAAACAGTTGTATAATGTCTGGTGACATTTTCAGCTTTTAAAAAGAAATATTTAAATCAAAAATAAACTTCTGATATATTCAAATGGCACCAGGGAATGTTAAATATTGACAAAAATAGTGATTTGTTATATATCGTGATCAGAGGTCGCAAATTCTTTGACTTATGGGGTAAAAAAGAAATCCGTCCATATTAAATTTTTACCCGTCAATCTTTTAAACAGTAACATTCAGTAGTTCATTTTCATTTGTTTTAGTTAACAATCAATATGAATAAACTGATCAGAGAATACACATCGTGCAGATTAATAAACTACATGTATTATGAACATTTCACCTGGTTTGGCTGTGTGTAATGGAGGCTGAAGCGTCACTTCAGCCATAGCTTTGAAATCAGGGAACATTTCTCCAATTTAAGTGATCAGAATTCAGCAAGGCTCTCTGAATAAGGGCTTTTCTGATTGCTTCAGCGGAAGGAAATCCCCCTGCATGCGCTCTTTTTGCATCATTGGTTAGGCTGCAGCGATCTGTCGCTGCCGGTCTGTGTGTATGGTGCAGTCACAGATGCGCTCCATGCCTTCATAACTCGGCTAACTCACTGTTAGCGAGATGCATTGGGTATGGTGTCCAGGTCTGAGATGATGCTCAGATGATCTAAAGGGAATCTTTTTTTTTTGACTGATTCAGGTACCTGTACTCCGTGTATAAAGTGGAAAAGGTCTGCACATTTGCACCAAGTGGTTTTAAAAAAATTCCCAAATCGCGAAGATTTACTATCTATTATTATCAATTACCTTAATGGTTTGAAGTAATCTCATTTATCCACCTGCACAATATCATAGAAATTAAGAGCATCCTGTCCCAGAGAGATGCAGATAAACTAGTCGATGGATTTATTATTATTAGGCTGGACTGTTGTAATTTTGTATCATTCAGAAAACACACAGGGTTTTTTCGCTTTCAAAGAAATATTTGCGTTTTCTATGGAGTTAAATCAGGGCCATAATGTTTGTCTATTTGAAAGAAATATTTGAAAATGAAAATATGTCAGTTGAAAACGGAAGTCAAGTTTTTATTGTGGCCTTTGAAAAATAAAAAAAAATTGGGTTCAAAATAAAATGGTAGTGAATGTTTATATTCATGTTCAGATTTCTCGGTACGGCTCTGTCAGTTTGGTACGCACATGCACAGAACGAATCCAGCTGTTTTCTGCCTGAACACGTGCAGAATGTTTATGTGCGGAACTCAAAGTTTCACAGTGCAACTTTAAAAAGTGACACCAAAACAAAACAGAAAGGACTCCAAGCTATCACTAAACTCAGCTATTTGGGAACATCAATGGTTTTTCATGCGGCTAAAGTAGAAAAAGAAAGATGGACCGAAACTGTAAAGAACATTTTTGACCTTAATTAGAAAAATCTGAATCTGAACAAATATAATCTGAACCTGAGGGGAAAAAAATTCTTAAACTTGAAAAAATATACAATACTGAACATTTTGAATTAAAGTTTATTCAGAAAAATACAAAATAAAAATACCATTGAAATTTCAATTAATATAAACATTCAATACATTTAATTTTATTTTGAATCCAATTTTTTGTTTTTCAAAGTTCACAATAAAAACTTTCGTTTTCAGATTTAATATTTTCAATTTCAAATATTTCTTTCAAATGCACAAACATTATAGCCCTGATTTAACTTAATATTTTCTTCTCTCTCATGCGAAAATTCAAGGCCCTTGTTGGACAGTCCTTTCTATGCTGTAGCATACGAAAAAAGTAGGTTCATCTTGTTGCTATGTTATGCAAACTGTCTTCTAGCACCACCACCTATTTTAACAGGAAAGGTCTTAAGAGTGTACTTTCAGAGTTTTCAGTCTAAAATTCCCAATAACTGAGGACACTCTGTGCACCCGATCGTATTTGGAGCCTTTCTAATTTAAAATTCTTCCTTTCGTCATCCATTTCAATAATGAATCAGTATAATTGTGCTCCAATGATGGGAGCTTTTCAAATGTAAAAAAACAAGCACATGAACTAAACATGCAGAGCTAAAACCAACTGTTTCTTAGATAAAGCTCCCATGAGTGTTACCTGGTTTCCTCCCATCCTGTGGCAGGGGCCAATTTCCACATTCCCTCCATTTGTGTGCCCCATGCTGTCAATACAGTAGCTGGTATCAAAACCTCGAATCTGCACACATAAGAACAAGTATTGTGAATTATTCTTCATGAGTAGCACAACACAAACTGTGATATATTAGCAGGAAGATCAAATGTATTTGTCTGCTTACCTCCCCCCATTCAACATTTTTAGGAGGAAGAGGGTAGTGCACGGGGATGTCATAAGCTATTTCCTCCATAAACCATTTGAAACTTTTGCATCGATGCTCCTCCCTGAAAAAAATTGGGCAAAACACAAAGTGAGCCATTTATCCAAAACTTCCAAATGACACAGTGAGGGAGATCAAAATGTAAACTGTGACCACCTCTC
Source organism: Valencia hispanica (assembly GCA_963556495.2). Lineage (NCBI taxonomy): Eukaryota > Metazoa > Chordata > Actinopteri > Cyprinodontiformes > Valenciidae > Valencia > Valencia hispanica. Next base: position 50,423,143 of record OY747703.1, on the reverse strand, counting down.
AATTAAAAAAAAAGAAGTAATTTTTACCGTTTCCTCTCAGCTAAAGAAGATAGGTAGAAGGATGGAGCAAAATGCATGGTGTATATATAGATATATATATCTATATATACAGAGACAGAGAGAATGTCCCATTCAGTTGGATTTAAGTTCAGACCTGAATCAAACTGATAATTCTTGACCAGACTTGATAAGGGCTGCACAAAGATGTTCTCCATCGTTTATGATTGGCCAAAGATTTTAGCATCCAGATGTACAATATTCTTAAAAACATTTTAAAAGCACATTCTCCTTCTACTTCACAATAAAGCAATACAATGTGTGCAAAATTTTAAATAGTTCAAGGTGTGTTTACAATCTTGTGAAGATTTATATTATCACTTTTACACGTGCTACAAAGTTGAAAGTAAACATTTCTGAAGGCTTTGAGTGCTGTAAAACAAATGTTGTGCATAGATAGTAGTCCCCATGTGGTTGAAAACATTAAAAAAAGATCATAGATCTTTTTCTAGAGCTCCATTCCTGATCAGTTCAGATTTTCATGTATAAAAATCTGATTCCATATAAATGTTTAGGAGGTACATAAACAAACTGCTTTTATGAACTTTGTAGTTTTCACTATGTATTAGAGTTCAATGTTTTGAGATCAACTTAGTCTCTGAGCTTCAGGACCTCAGGTTACATTCTGATCTTCAGCCACCCAGCATCAGAGCTGAAACTGGCAGAGGATTGCAGATCTGTACTTGAAAAGCAGCTAACTTTGGATGAAGCAGGTGGTTCAAGACAGTTACTTTAGCACAGATTAAATCCAAAAGAAAATCAATATGCTAGAAAAGCCACATAGCACCTGTGAAGCATAAGGGAGATACTGTCCAACAGTACAGTGTCGGTCACTTTTGTACCAGTTGGGCCAGAAAGATTTGGTCTCATTATGTCAGCACTAATTCTGAATCATAGTTGCTCAAAGCGAAAACAAGAAAGGGGTTCTGTTCATGAACTGAATCTGGTTACCTTAATCAACCAAAAAATGAAGGGTATAGCTTATATTTTTATTGGTACTAAATTATTATCAGAAAGCAAGTGTGTGTGTATATATAGTTTCTGTACCTGAAACGTTTCAGCTCACTTATATCTCCATAGGCTAGAGTCAGAGTTTCAGGCCGGCTGGCGTAGAAGTAGTCCTTATAATCATCCCACCATACCTCTACCACACGAACGTAGTTCTACTTGTGCACAGAAAAGTATTAACCCGATTAGTGTTATCCTTCTGCAGATGGAAGTCAGCCAATTGAATTAAATGCATACTGATCTAAACCATTATTTGTCTTACAACATGAATATCAGAACTGATTCTAAAGATAAGATTAAAAAAAGAGAAGCTGTCAAAGAGTGCTTGCTCCGTATGTTTGGCAGAACAGTGTGAACAATGCATGATCAGACGCCAGTAGTGGAGAGTGCAGTGTGACGAAACACACATTTTAAGATGTGAGGAAATGGAGACTTGTGGAGGTTAAAACACACTTGCTTACAAATGATAGGAAAACAAAAACATGCTGACAGTAAAAGCTATTGGAAGTCAGATGTGATTGATAAATCACAACACATAATGCTTTGCAACAAGTATTTATCTTTTTCACATTTGGTCACATCACAGCCACATTAAATTAAGCCACACCCCCAGATTAAGGGGGTGTGGCCTAGGAATGATAGCCGACGGGAGAGGTGAGCGTGTTTATGTTGAAAAGCTAGCTTGTTTTGGAGATTCGGTATAGCAGCTTCCGTATTTGACTGCTTTTTAGAAGCTGTGAAGGAAGAATCTGGAGGCCATCGGTCATTTTGACATTGTATTTCACACCCCTGACCACTTGATGTGGATGCGCGGACATTTTCAACTTTAAGCATAGAGTTCAGATAACTGAATTAATCAAAAAATGTTGTACATCTGAGCAGACCTGGACACCGTACGCAACGCATCTCACTACCTGGAAGATGGCAGCGTGCTCGAGAGTTACGAAGACTTGGAGCGCATCTGTAAGTGCACCGCACACAGACTGGCTGTGACAGACAGGCAGCTTAACCCAACCAATGATGCAAAAAGCACTGAAGCAATTGGAAAAGCTCTCGTTCAGAGTCTTCCCAAATTCTGATCACTTCTATTAAAGAAATGTTCCCTGATGTCAAAACGTTGGCTGAAGTGGAGCTTGTAATTCCAGTCTCCAGTGTAGCAACAGAGCGCGCATTCAGCCTTCATTACGCAAAAGATAGGTTCGCAGTTCAGCTCCATGAGGAGCGTTCAGGCCACAGCAGGTGAAACGTTTATATAATACATGTAGCCTATTAATCTGCTTGATGTGTGGAGGGCATGATGTGGATCCTCGGTTCAGTTTGTCCGAATTTAATATTAATTAAAATAAATGAAAATTAGACACTACTGAATTACTATCATTTTACAAATTGACGGGTAAAAATTGATCATGACTGGATTTTATTAACCAATTTATTAACTGTCAAAATGACCAACAACAAGACATTCTAGCCACACATATCCATATGTTTAAATAGGATTTAAAATTGCACACCATACTTTTCAGACCATTATATATAAAAATTATTTTAAAAAACATACAACCTTTCCTTTCCACTTCAAAACTGAGTGCTACTTTGAGTTAGTGATGTGTCGGTTGCGAACGAAACCGCTCATATAGTGCGTTCCATTTACCCAGGAATTTACCAATTAACGTAGTCGGATGACTTGGGATTCCAATATGGCAACACCCAGGTAGGCATAGCTGGTAGTACCTCTTACAAACATCTTTATAAGCTGTAACTTCCATTTGCAAACACCACTTTTATTTTTTTAAGTTTAGAGTTGCAGGCTCTACATGTAACATTGATTTTAGACGCACACTTGCAAGTGTGTCATGTAAAATAAACATATTTGCACTACAGCTACTATTGTTGATGCGAGGAGCAGCCATCTTGAAACTGGAATTTGACCAAGAAAAATGGTGCGTTTCATTTGTAGTCGGAACTTGCCCAAAGTACTCTTAACTCATTTCTTTGGAAGTATTCTGAGTTTCCAGTAGGAGTAATAAAAAAAAAAAAACAAGACACGGACAATATGTAAGTACTCCAAGTTGCTCTGACGCTGAAGGAGGAAGAAAGCATCGCTGGCTGGACGTCTAGAAGTATGTTGAGCTACATCAAAATCCCAGCGCACCCTATCAATAGCAACTGGGAAATGGTAAATATTATACTGCACTCCATGCATAGTTGAAGCTCCAAAGAGATAAAGGGATTGTTTAAGTTTGTGGCAAGAATCTATAGAAATGCAGAAAGATGGCCTTTTTGCAGCACAAATTTGATCTTTGAAGTTTTCCTGAAAGTAACATCAAAATCTCTTCCCTGCTCGTTCTCGTGAACTCAACACCGTGTCTCGTCTTGTTAGTGTTGGGTATGGTGATCAAAAACCCAGCAAAACACATTGAAAGTAGTTGTGGTTGCACAGTGACCAAATGTTAAAAAGTTCAAGGTGAAATATTCATCCTCACAGCTAGCTGGTATCTTACTTCAGAATTTGTATGTGAGGGTCGCCATCTGTTTCCCTACCTTTAGAGTCGGTGAGGATCCAACATGTGCAGGTGGGGGGTTTCCCTGCCACCCCTGAAGTCTGTAGATATGGCCAACGCGGGAACATGGTATAAAGAGCAACTTGCCCCCACACTGCCAGATCTACATATGCAGCCAGGAATATTAACAATAATAATGATAATAATAATAAAAAACTATATATATTCGGTAGTCAGAATAGCAACTCTCAGCATATACACCGTAGAGCAATCTAAATATACCTTGTAAGATATTTCAAAATTCTCTCCTCCCCATATCTGCAGTCCAGGGTCATACAGACCAAGCTCAAAGAAGAAGTCTCGCTCTATAGCAAAGAGACCTCCTGCCATTGCTGGAGACCTACAGCGACAAAAACACACATCCCTTTTAACAGTTACATGTTACAGGTACATGACTAGATACAAAGTCAATTTTCAAAACGAGAATCAAACGGTTAGCAACTGTGGAATCAAGCATGGGATGAACAGAGAAGCAATCAAGCAACCCAAGAGTGCCCTGATACACATGATGAATGAGGAAGTGATCAGAGGAAGGTGGGGATCTCAGACCAAACTATACTTGCACCTGAAACTCGCCTGCAGACCGTAGGAAACGTCCCAAAAGCATCCCAGACTTTAGACAAAGACCCAACAGTTATCTCACTGGAAGACAATGCTAGCTTAATGCTTCTTGGCCTTTAGGTTTCTTTATTTAATGTGGGCTGATGAGGTTGAAAAAAGAAAAGAGTTTTACACTCAGGAAAGATTAGAGTCAAAACAATAAAAGGTCCAACAGATGACACACAGCAGGGAAGGACAGCTAGTGGATAGAACAATGGTAAGTCAACCTGCATCAGCTGGAAGCTGTCTTTTAGTTTGTTAGTTATGACTTTTAGTTGGTTAGTTATGATATACACTACATTAGATGCACTTCCATCATATTTTTTTAACCAGAGGCACCTGTAACGTAGTATATATCATAAGAAATGTGCCCAGGTATTCCAGTCCAGATGAGTCAGGAGGCATTGGGTATTTGTACCTATATGGTTCAGTTACTGTTTTTCTCAGATTTTTTTCCCTGTCTCCGAGTGGAACTCTCTTCCAGAGCATGCTCCAATCCCAGGCTCCTCTAGCAAAACCGTTCTCGTCTCCTCCACCTTGGGGCTCCATGTTGTACCTCTGGCCGTGGATGGAGTCGATCAGAGGCACCGTACAAACAGTTCTGACACGACAGATGAGGGGACATGCATACAGGACACATGGGGTGGGGGACAAAATAGAAAGATGTCGTACAAGAAGAGGGCGTCACACAGACAGCAGAGTAAAAACAAACACGAAGAAGTGGGGTGGATGACGCCAACCAAGACAGTGTACAACACAGTACAGAACAACAAAGGGTGGGGGATCAAGGAATGGGAGATGGAGACAGAAAAAGATCAGGGGTGAGTTTTAACATGCTTTGTATATGTACCGGTATGGTTCGGTGGTATATTTTCTCTTGGCCTTCTCTCTCTGGCTAAGTGGAACTCTCTTCCAGAGCAGGCTCCAATCCCATGCTCCTCTAGCCAGGCCGTCCTCATCGCCACCCTGCTGGGGCTCCATAGTGTACTCATTACCATCTATATAATCTATCAGGGGTACTGTGCAAACTGTCCTACATGTAGACACACACATACACAAACCTTTGTATTGGGATGTTATGCACTGCAAAAACAGCACTGCTTGAAATAAGCCAAATATTCTTAAAAAGGGTCAAATTTTCTTGTTTAGAGCAAAACCAATGGGTTGAGCAAAAGTTGCTTGGCTAGAATTCTTAAAACTGGCAAAGTAATGTGCAAAACTTGCTTGTTAAGAAAATGTTTTCTCTTTAGACAAAAAATGAGAAAACATTTCCAGAAACAAGGCTTTTTTACTTTCTTGAAAATCCTTTTTTGCAGTGTAGTGCCTAGCTATAAATTCACATATACAGTAGAGTCTAACTACCAGTCGATAATACCATTAATATACTTAAATAAAGAACAGCTGCATCTCCAAAAGTTAAAGAAATCATTGAAAATGTATTTCAGTAATTCAAGAAGTAAACATCATATAATACATGAAATACATGCAGTCCTATTTATGTTGTATCAATTTGTTAATATGATTAATTTTGTATGATAAAATTTGGTTCCAGATAATGAAAACCCCAAAATTAAGCTTCTCCAAAAATGAATGTATTAAAACAGACCAATAAAAAGAGAAATATTAAACAAGAGTAATGAAAAACTATGGGGAAGATATCTGATTTTGATAGTTATCCAGCAGTCGCTGACACATTTCCACAAAGGCAGGAAGCCAAGAAAGGTCGAACAGCTAAAGAAGTTCTAGAGTGCTGTATCTGAAAATACGGAACGTTCAGTGGAGGAAAAAAAAGTGCACAATCAGCAGGGATAACTGCAGCCTTGAAAGGATTGCAAGGCAATGTATATTCAATATTTTTGGGGAGATTCACAGGGTTTGGACTACATTCATTGTGTTTAAACCACTCCTTAAACAAAGATAACTTCAGAAGCGTTTTACATGGGCTAAGGAGAAAAAAAGACAGGCTCAAAATTCCCTCTAAAATAATATAAACATGTGGGACTCTGTTAGGAAATCAAGGTCCCAGGGTCTCGAGGAAGAGTAGAGAAGCACCTAAGCGGCTTCAGGTCCAGTGTGAAATTTCCACAGTCGGTAATGATTTGGAAGTGATGTCATCTGGTGGTTTTTCATCTATCCCAAGGTCAACGCAGCAGTCTACTGGGAAATTTTAGAGCACTTTGTGCTTCCTTCTCCTGGCAAGATCTATGGAAATGCTGATTTCATTTTACAGCAGGACCTGGTACCGGCCCACACTGGTAAAGGTACCAATACCTGCTTTAAAGATCACAGTACCACTGTGGAAACTGGCCTGACCCAAACAGCACAGAGAAACCATCTGCTGCACAAGAGGAAGATGAGAGCCAACAACGCAGAAGAGCTGAAGGCCGCAACTAAAATAGAACCTGGGCTCAACACCTCAGCAGAACCAAAGGCTTAACACCTGCCTGCACTGATGCAGGTATCCAGGTATAAAGACTCCTGGCCGAGTATGTGGACATGCTCTCCAATAGACTGAAGTTTTCTGGATTAAAAAGTCCCTTTTTTACTCATTGGTCTTATATTATACTGCAGTTTTCTGAGGAACAAAATTTGGGGTTTTCATTAGCTGGAAGCCATCATCCTCAAAATACACAGACAAAAATTAATGGAAGACGGATCCTGCCAAAATTGAAAATAAATAAGTAAATAAAATTGGAAATAAATAGAGAAAACACAATTTAAAATAAATACACAAATAAATATATGTGGAAATACATTAAATAATGCAATTATGTATTTTCACATTTCTTTATTTATCTTTATTTATTACCAATTATATTACCAAGTTAATTTATTTTTTAATTTTGGCAGGATCAGTCCTCGATGAAAACACTCTGTGTGGAATCAACCTATCGAATGAATGAATTTCACTCTTTCACTCACAAAATAATGGTGATAAATAAAACATTCTGATGATACATCAGCTTACTAAGCGGCACTTTGATCAGGGTTGGCGCAACATTCACACTGTTATTTCTGGAAACTCAACTGTTTGAGCAGAGCTGCTTCAGAGGAGAAATACAGTTGTTATTCTCTTTCACCTGTCGGTAGTCTTTAGTGTCTCCTTTAAAAACTTACATCAAAGCAGTGTCATAAATAAATAAATACCTACATAAGAAAAATGCACAAAAATGGGGGGGGGGGAGATTAGGACTTAATGTTGGAGTAAAATGTTTAACAGATCCCTTTCATTATTAAATACATAATTGAGAATATGAGCATAACTTACCTGTCTTCTGAAATTGGTCCAACAAGTGGAGCATACCAGTTGATTCCAACTTCACAATGAGCGTCCAAGTAGATCAGAACCTACAATACAAAAAACACAAACCTGTTAAAACGTGTGTTTCCTGTATGCTGATCCCAAACACTGAAAATCAGCCTTCTTAGCTCCTTGCATAAATATAGGCTGTGGCTAACACAATCAATTGGAGTCTACTCCAGGTACTAAAATGCATTGTAAATCTTGACCGGGTTATGTGTCTTGTTTCTTTGGCCAACTAATGCAGTGCTGTTTCTCACAGCCAGAATGCTTGTTCGTTGCATATTCAGTCATTCAGTATGACCAAGGATAGGGTTAACTCACTATTAAAGTATTATTGGGCCAAAAGCTGCAGCCAACAACTTAACGTTAATCTTTTACAGGTGAAATACTTGACCCTGTCTTTTAGTCTTTAACCCTGTCTCTCTCCTAGACAAAGCTAAAGGCCGAGCTTTTACTCTGACTAACTTTGTGTGCTCCTTTTCATCATATAGCATTAAAAACTGGCTCAGAGCATATCTGCTTAGCTGTGTTTCTATCCTAGATGAAACCGCTAATGCTTTGTTTCCACTGAGCGGAACATTACGCGTCGGCGCGGTTCGGGATTAAACCCAGAAGCTTAACATGGCGTCATACTAGTGTGACGACAAACACTGCTATATCTCGTAGGGGTGTAAAATTATCGCATTAACTGCGATTAATTAATTGCAGCTATATTTAGCGTGCTATGTTAATGTTAATCGTGTCAGTCTAATTTTTTATCTTTAACTTTACAGTTTCTGCATGCAAGTTGTGTTTAAATAAAATCTGTTTTTATGCTTTGGGCTTCTTGTGCTCGAGTTGTCAGGGATTAACCACACCCTGAAGTGGACACTGATTGGCTGTCATTGTAGGCCTGCTTATCATGAGCTGACTGGCTTCCATTGTATTGGGGAGGAGAAGGTGAGGAGGAGCGGTAAGTTGCAGACAGTGTTGCCAACTTAGCGACTTTGTCGCTATATTTAGCACGTTTTTATACCCCTCCAGCGACTCTTTTTCGAAAAAGCAACTAGCGACAAATCTAGCGACTTTCTTTAGTGTTATTGGAGACTCTGACGTGAAGCATGCATCCTTGTAACTCTTCTCACCGAGCAGCGGTGCTGCCGTGGGCTCCTCTCCAGTCCCAGAGCGCTCACAGCAGGCGGCCAGTCTGCGCACTGCAGCTCAGTCCAGCTGGAGTCAGAGCAGCTATTTATCCCAGTGAGTCCAGGATGCTAATGAAACGCGCATTCTCGAAGGCGAAGGTTGTTTCTCAAAAAACAGCGGAATGTAAATGGCTGGGACTGCATCTGTTCAAGCCTGTTTAAATATAATAAATTACTTCATAACGTCACTTTTTTGTTATGTACATCAATCTTTTAGTCTCCAACAAAAATTTTACGAATTTAAATGACAATAACTCAAGATCAGGGCATTTCTCAGGAATTATTAGGAAAGATTAAAAAGAGAGATTAATTGGATTAATTACAGATAATTTATGAATCTCAAATTTTTTTTAAATCTCTTGACAGCACCAATGTCTCATGCTTGTCACTAGCAGTGACCTTTTTCTATCCCCCAATGGATGGACTGTGTTGTGTGACGCCAGAAGCTCCGCCCTAACAGTACCGTACCATTGTCCTATGGACCTATAACTGAAGGGGGCCCAGGAGTGATGCGGTACGGGTTGGCTGTATGGGCTGCTTTTACAATGGAGACAGACAAAATAGCGTACTAAACCGCACCAACCCATGTCGTGACGTACCGCTCAGTGGAAATAAGGCATAAATTTGCCACTGCTGCTATTAACTTTTCTTTAACATAGAAAGTACCCCTGGATCTGTGGTCCTGTGTTTCTTTTTTCCATCTGCGCTGAAGAAGATTGGAAGATTGCTGTTCAAACTGAACCAGGTTCAGCTTGAGGTTTCTTCCTGTTAAAGGAGAGTTTTCCTCTCCACTGACGCTACATGCAAGCTCAGTATTCCTTTTGAGGGATTGCTGTTAACTCAACGACTCGATGCAATCAACTGCCCGCTGTCGCTACATGCTCACCCAGGAGTAAATGATGCCAGTGGCTGAGTGTCCTTGGATAAAAAACTTTTTAAACCAATTTGAATACTAAAACTGAACTTGAAGCATTGTTTGATTACAACGATCAATTACAATGGATGTACTAGATTTGTAATCTGTCTCTATAATTAGATTGAAGTGACCTGTGTGTTGTGAATTGGCGCTATATAATTAAAATGAATTTAAATGCAGTGGATATCAATGTGGCCTGACAGTGGTCCGAACGCATTAACACTCTAGATCAGGAGTATCAAACTCCTGTCCTCGGTCCTGCAACCTTTAGATATGTTCCCGTTCCAACACAACTGAATCAAATGGTTAAATTGCCTCCTCAGCAGGAGTTACTTGTTATGGTGTCTTGTTAATGACCTAATTATTTGATTCCGGTGTGTTGAAATGGAGACATGTCTAAAAGTTTCAGGACACCGGTTCTCTAGGACTGTAGTTTGACACCTGTACTCTAGATGTACCATTATTTATTCCATCCAAATTCACATGGAGCTGTGAAAAATTGTAATGCCAGATGTAAAAAATAAAAAGAAAGAAAGAAAAAGAAAAAAGGCCTGTTTGCAGCATAGTTTCGTTTACATGTTAAAAAAGCCACAAAAAGCAGGATTATGTCATTTTATTTATTAAATATACTATATGACAACCATTGCTGTGGCAAAAGGCTTGTCAAAAACTAAAAATAAACAAAATCATTTAAAATCCTTTAAAACAAATGAAACAAAATTAAACCTTCTGATTTTCTCATATTTAACTCAATGATTTCATTGGATTAATTGTATCTACCTGTCCTTTCGTGGCCTTCTTGGCTCCAATGCTCCTGGCCTGGATCAATCCTTCTCTTCTATCATTTCTGAAGAGTTTAACAAGACCATTCCATTGCTTAATGTACTCCTCCAAGCGCTCCTTCAGATGAACTACAAACACACAGAGAACAGACATCAGAGAAGAAATTTAGCAGACAGCTAAATCGTTCCCTATAAGCTACACCTGGTCTGTTATTCCACTCGGCTGTGATGCCTTGTTGCAGGGGGGCAGCGGCTGAAAAATTGCTCCCAACAACTAAACGTTCTACCTCTCCTGCTATTAACTTTTTACTTTCTTCAACGTAGAAAGCACTCCTGGATCAGGGCTTCCGTTTATTTTATTGCGTGTATATTCTCTGTCTTCTTAAACCCCCAGTCGGTCGTGTCAGATGGCCGTTCACATTGAGCCAGGTCCTGTTTCTGCTGGAGGTTTCCTCCTGTTAAAGAGAGATTTTCCTTTCTGCCGTTGCTACATGGTTGCTCAGTATGAGGGAGTGCCGCAAAGTCAACGACACAGTGCAAGCGACTGTCTACTGACGCTACACGTTCGTCTAGGAGCAGTGAATGCTGAAAGTCAATGACTCAATGCACTCTGCTAAGCTTGCTAAACTAATTTGAATAATAAATTTAACTTGATGCATTGTTTGTTTTTTTTGATGCATTGTTTGATGACTAGGATCAGTTGGAATAGATGTATGATTCAATTGAATTGACTTTTTTTGGGGGAAACTGCCTTTAGAAGACATTTATTAAATAAACTGAATTAAATTGAAGATAACAGTAAGGTCGTTGTTTTTAGATAATTTCTTGTCCCAGGTTCTTTTTTTAAATAAGCTGTTTATCAATAAATGAGGTTCAGTAGAAAGAATGAAACATCTTTACTCATGCTAACAGAAATAAAACAAAATTAGAGTAAATGTACAGAGAGTATATTTCTATATGTGATTATAGAATAAAAGAAAACCCACCTTTGTTACTAAAGTCGTCTATTAAGACGATCTCAGCCAGATATCTCCTGGGCGTCCTTTTGATCACACTGTGCACAGTTCTCATCAGTGTGGACCAGCCTTCGTTATGGAACACTATTATGACACTAGATGTCAATAGTCTATCATCATAATGCCAGTACTTACACCTGGAGAGGACAAAGCACATGAAATACAAAATCAGATGGATTCATTAGGACTTTCGGTAAGTTTTACAATATTTTACTGTTGAGATATCTCCACAAAAATCTTTACACATCCAGGACACAAGACATTCCCCAATTAAACTGGTTTTTAAGATTGTTCAATTTTGTGCAGATTTGAACGTTAAAAGCAGCCTTTTGTTTTATACAGCTATGATTACAGCATTTTTATGGTAGAAAAAAATTTAATAAAAAATGCTGAATTTGCTGAAGAAGTGCAGGGTGAGGCAGTGCTGTACCTCATAAACTTGATTGTGGTTTACAAATTCCTGTGGACAACTAATAATTATTCATACGTTTCAGGTTTCATTACAATATGCACTGCAGTGTATAAACAGGTGTTGAAAATCGTATCTTTATTGAAACAATAAAAGTTGAAAGCCATAAGCTTTTGTGTTTTGTTTTTCAAAAGGCACTGAAAACCATCATTAGGCTGTTGGCCTGCAAGAATCATCATCACAAAGAACAATGTTGGCTACATAGGCTATATGCGCAATAATAAAACGCGTTCCTTTTACAACCCTTGCCGTTATGTGATGGAAACTTTAACTAACAGTTCAGAGTCCTGCAATGGGGCGGGTACCCGCTAGTGCAATATTCCAAAGCAATTAAAGACAAATAATTAATTCTACTATAATTTACATTAAATCAGGGATCCCGTTATTTTCTGTCTTTGACCTTGAAAAAATCTGAAACATGTTACACATTACCTGCCCCCCGTGATTTTATTGTCAAGGATTTTACCAGAAGGCTTCAGTCCACTCTTGACCGGCTTGCTCCACTACAAGTTAAAAGTTTAAAATCTAAAGCTGCAACGCCGTGGAGAAATTAAAACCTCCGAAAAATGAAGAGAAATTGTAGGGCGGCAGAGAGAAAATGGAGGAAAAGTAAAACCCAAAATAAACCATCAAATATACACAGATCTTCTCAAATTGTACAACAATGCAGTAAGAAATTCATACCTCTCCAAAATCATCTCGTAACATAAAAATAATTCCAAAATCCTTTTTTCCACCATTGACAAACTTTTAACAGAGCTACTAATGCATTTCCTAAAACCCCCTCAAACGCTCTTTGTGAGTAGTTTGCAGACCACTTCAGAGGGAAGGTAGACACCATCAGATGTAAGATTTTATCTTCTCAGAGTAACATGGTTTTAGACAAATCTGAGTGTGTCTCTACCAGAGGAAACGCTGGACAGTTTTGTCCTGGTAGAAGCTGGGACTCTTGATAAAGTTTTCTCCTCAGTGAGGCTCACCACATGTGTTTTGGACCCGATTCCCACTTCCTTTTTTAAGCAAATTTATGAATCTTTTAGAGATGAGATTTTAACCGTTATGAATTGCTCCCTTCAGACGGGGGTCTTTCCTGCCACCTTTAAAGGGGCCGTGGTGAGGCCCCTGTTGAAGAAGAGCAATTTAGATTTTAATGATTTAATTAATGAGCACAATGTCCTAGAGAAATTTCAGTCTGGTTGTAGAGTGAACAACAGCACAGAGACGGCCCTTCTAAAGATTTTAAATGATTTTAGATTAAACTATGATGCTCAGAAGGTGACAGTGTTGGTTCTACTGGATCTAAGCGCTGCCTTTGATACAGTAGACCACACTATTCTTTTAACCCGTTTTAAACAGATTGGCCTCTCTGGTGCTGTTCACAAATGGTTTACATCCTACCTCTCAGACAGGACTTTTATGGTAAGTTTAGATACCTGCTCTTCCAGGGTCCATAGGATCACATGTGGTGTGCCCCAGGGTTCGATTTTAGGCCCAGTGCTTTTTAACCTCTATATGCTCCCTCTTGGCAGCGTCATCAGGAGACATGGAGTTAACTTTCACAGTTATGCTGATGATACACAGCTGTACATCTCCATGTCTCCCGATGACACACGGCCAATGGATGCACTTTTTAACTGCATTTTAGACATTAAATCCTGGATGGCAGAAAACTTTCTCCAGCTCAACCAGGAAAAAACTGAAGTTTTAGTCATCGGCCCTGAGGCTCAGAGAGAGAAACTTTTACCAAAACTACAATCACTGTCTTTTAATCCTTCTTTACAAGTGAAGAACCTGGACGTGATTTTTGACTCTGAGCTGACTTTTATCCCTCACATTAAAAATATTACTAAAATAGGTTTTTATCATCTAAAGAACATCGTCAGAGTCCGCCCCATTCTCTCTCGGGCCAACACGGAGACACTGATGCTTTTATCTCCAGTAGAATTGATTACTGTAATGCCCTGCTTTCTGGTCTTCCCAAAAAGAGTATATATCGGGTTTACAACTACTACAAAATTCAGCAGAACGTGTCCTGACGAAGACCACAAGGCGGGAGCACATTCCCCCGGTCTTAAAATCATTGCATTGGCTCCCCGTACATTTCAGGATCGACTTTAACGTTATTTTAATGGTTGTTAAGTGTCTTAATGGTCTTGGGCTTTTTTATCTCTCTGAACATATTTTTCCATATAAACCTTCGCGGTCTCTGCGCTCCTATGGCAGCCGTCTCCTTGCCATCCCTAAAGTCAGGACACACACGCATGGCGAGGCGTCTTTCCAGTTTTATGGCCCTCACCTTTGGAACAGGCTGCCAGAGAACCTCAGGGCCACAGAGAACGCTCATGTTTTTAAGAGCAGGCTCAAGACTCACCTTTTTAGCCGAGCTTTTAACTGATTATTATTTATTACTGTTTGTTTAATTGCTCTGCATGTTTTATATGATTATATTTTTATCAGTGTTTTACTATTTAATCTTATCACATTAATTTACTGTTCATGTTCATACTTTAATTTATCTTAATCCCCGTTCCAGTGTTTCCTCTGTGGGAGCCCTCTGCCCCGGGAGCGGTGGTCGGCTGTGGCTGCCTGGGTGCTCTCCAGGTGGAGCTTGGGTGGAGGTGGGGGTCTTGGCCTTGCCTCCACAGGGCGCCCTGTGTCGGTGCCTCGGCTGCTGCTGTTTATCTACCGAAGCCGGGGCAAATGGCTCCTCTGATGGAGTTTCCTTGCATGGTTCATCTGCACTCGGCCCAATGTCCTTTATTACTTTTGCTTTTAACTGTGTGTGCATGGGAGTTGGGTTGGGGAGAGGGGGGTATAACTGTGACAATTTTAAATCTGTGGGGGAGGGAAGGGAATGTAGTTTTATGTGGGGTCATTTTAATCTGTAAAGCACTTTGTGATGCAACTTCTTGTATGAAAAGCACTTTATAAATAAAGTTTGATTTGATTTAATATTATTTAATTCTTCATTCATTTTAGTTAATATTCAGTCCGAACAATCTGAACAAAGAATCTCCATCGTGCCATCACACATGGAGCAGATGAAAACATGTACTAAATATGAACATTTTACCTGCAGTCTCTTTCTCATGGTCTATGGACGTGAATTGCGCACCTGCTTGTGCGTAAGGGAGGCTGAATCCGCTCCGGTCGCACACTGCAGACTGGAATAACAAGTGCCACTTCATTCTCAATGGGGACTTTCCTTATTGCGTCAGCAGGAGGAAATCCACAGCATCGTCTCGTTCTGGATCAGTGCATAAGATGCTGGTCTGTGTCCGCTGCTGCTAATTGCTCTAAAGCCTCCATAAATCTCCAAGGTGCTGACACTTCCTGGATAGCGTTGCATTGAGTACGATGTCCAGGTCTGAGATGATGATGCTCAGATGCTCTCATTAGAATCTTTTTTGATTGATTCAGTTTCCTAAACTCTGTGCGTAAAGTTGAAAATGACTGCGCGTCTGCATCAATTGGTCAGTAACGTGAATTGTAAACTTTCAAAATGAAGGACGGCTGTTAGTTTGCGTGTCCACAGGTGTTTCTGATTATTGTACTGACTGATGAATAGAGGTTGCGTCATAATAAAGTTATGCTCATCACACAAACACTCTGCTGTTCCTTTTTGTGAATGCGCTCATTACCTGATGGAGTACTGGAGTGGTTGAGCCGGCCGTCAGAAAGTGAACTTTTGTGTGATGTTCTGCTTAATTTTCTCCCTCGATTTTCCTGCCGCACCGTAAGGAGCCCTGCTAACAACGGCCTTTACATTTTTCAATTACAGTTTTTTTTAAAAAGGATCAAAGACGGAAAATAACACAATCCCCAAGTGATTGTAAATTATATTACAATGAAGCATGTCCCTTTTATTTCTTTGAAACATTGTACATCTGATATTTATTTGATGCAGAGATTGCTGTGCAGAAACAAAATATTGTCGACAGTCCCTGGCTTTATCTGTGCTCTCCGTTCCTGAATCGCAAATTCAGCTGCGGAAAAAACTCTCCCTGGCAGCGCAGGATAGCGGGAACGTTCCGCTGGCAGCGCAAAGTGGGGGGAATATTCTGGCATGTTCTCTCCACAAACGCAATATGTCAACACGATTCTCTTTGGGAGTCTTAAACAAACAAAAGCATTGCATAAATATTTTTTCACCAGCAGTAAAGAAACTTCAGCCAAACCCATGAAATTTAATTCATGTATTTTTCCATCTTGAAAAGGGTACCAGCAGCACTGTGGGACTCTGCCCTGAACGTGTTTGCATATGGACTAGTCTTTTAAAACCTCGACATGTCCACTGCAAAGAATGCTGCAGTGTCTCCGCAGAAAGAAAACATGACTGTATAAGGAGTAATTTAAAAAATAGTCAACAAACGTCACTGTTTCAGTGTAACAATGGTGTAGAGAGGGTGGGAATTCGAGGCAATCTGTTTTTATTTTACATTTCAAAGGAAAACACGGCATATAATTTGGGACAGGCACCTTTGAGCAAAAGATGATGACGATGTGAAGATTCAAGAATTACACGAATTACTGGTATGTCGGCACAGCAATACGGTAGTTAATAGTAATTATTTGACCTAATATTTTACCTCTAGACACATCTATGACACACCTTTGATGACATTGGCCTGCAGGCATTTTCAAACATTACTACAGTAGTGCAACCCAGCTTTTAAACTCACCGAGTTGTGGCTGAGCTGAGGTTAACATCACTGTTTGCAGTTATTCTTGCAAATGATAGCTTTATTTGTATTCACTAAAAGTGGCCAAAAAATCCAGATTTTTCCTGCCTCAGCAGTAGAATAAAGTTGCACAGTTAATGTGGTACATTATGGCACCGCTGTGAAACACCTTAGATTATGTTTGTCTTAATTAGCGAACAAATAAAAAAAAACATGGTTTGAGTTGCATAGACAGAAAAAACAGCACAGCAAGAATGAGTTAGAAAAACGTCTTTTAAAATAGGACAAAGCGGTTCTGGGTCTATTACACTCATTTGAACCCTGATTTTGTCACCATACGATTAGATTTCAACCCATTTCATACCAATAAACAACATAAAACAATAGCAAGTTTATGTTTTTTTCCTACTTGATTAGACATTTTTTAATCATTTTTGAAGATGCATCTTAAAATATTAATTTTTAATATTTTTTGTATATTCTTTTAAATTTTATTTCTACTTCAATTTCTTGCTCACACTTGGATAAGTTGAAACTTATGAAACATAGGAAATATTGATTCCTGATTGGGGATGGAGAATATCAGGAAAACATTGTATATGTGATAACTGTGTTATCACATATACCACATCACATATTTATCATGACTCGTGATAAATAAAATAATAAGTAAGAAGTGTTCATTTCTTTCTGCTTTGGACTCATAGCAAGCAAAGACCCCAGAAAATGAGTCACCTTTCCAGTTACAGGAAAACATTAATTGAGAAAGTTGCTTTTGGATCATGTCCAATGTTTTGCCAATGAACCAACTTAGCTGTAGTTCTTATTGACTTGACCTCCATACCTCCTGTTTACCTTCTAAAGCTTTTTATTCTGCATCAAAAAACAAGCGTCACCAAATATATTAAAGGCCCAGATTGCCAGAGTTCTACTTAAATATTTAGCCGATGTCTCTGATCAAGCCAAAATAAGTCTGCTTCACCTCCTGATGATAGATAATATTCACAGACAATAAGCGAGAGCTGCAGGATATTGGAAGATCTTACAATCGGGATAAGAATGGTAGTTATTGGGATGACCTATTTTCTTCTTTCCTCTTTTTGTTAGCATCTGCTACTGTGAGACTCTGTTCAACTGGCTAAATGTCACATTAGCAGCTAAAATGGAGGTTCATAACTCTTGGAATATATTAGCCAACAATTATTGCGATATGAACATTGCACACACCAATATTAAGATAAGGATATATTCGCAGTATATTGTGAAGCACTATAATAGTCTATAGATAGAGAATTTTTTTTTATAAACTATATATATATTTACTTTAAAAAGTAAATATCAAGCTTTTTTATATATAAAAAAGCTTGAAATAGAAAAGAAAGGAAGAAAAAAAGCGAACAGTTTTTTGTGTACCCAGAAAAGTGAGGTATGAAACTGTAAAAACTCCAAAACAGAGTAAAATAACCCTCTGAAAACACAAACTAAATAAATAACTTTTTTTTCTCTCCAAATAGTCCTACAGGAAGAAAATGAGTAATGATGAAATTATTCTGGTGGAACATGTTTGCTTTTCTCGCAGCCAAACCTTAGCTAGAGAGCCTTGTCTTTAAAACGTCTCCTTTCAGTATTGTACTACTGTTAAGAGAGCGAGGACCATTTCTGAACACTCTCTATTACAAACAGGGACATGTGGGAATAATATGGTCCAGTCAAATTTCCACAAATAGTCTACAAATTGACAAGGTGAGTGAAGATTAGTTTCAGGCCTTTGACCTAACACTGGCTAGAAAGGATTCCAAAAAAAGAAAAATAGCTTAAATATTCACCTTCACGGGGGAAAGAACTGCAGACTGTACATGGTTGAAATAACAGGATTAATAAAAAGTAAACGAGGGTGGAAAACATAAAGGTGGAACTTGAATCATAGACTGCTCAAATCATGATATCTGGAAAACATCACACCTCTACAGAGCAAATAAAACCTTTTAGAAAGTGTTAAGCAGCCGTACTCACTCTTCATGGCGTAAATCGCTGATCGTTCTGTCCAGTGAGATCATGTCACTGGCCACCATGTTGAAACCAAACTCCTTAATGGAAGTTTGGACGGCGTCTTTGTACTCTGGACCCAAGACAAATGGCTTGGCTCCCTCCCCGGGACCATTAGGGACTCCTTCGGGTTCGGGTTCCTTAGGCTCAAAATTCCCCAGGATCCCTCTCCTGAGCACAGGGCTATTATAGTCATGAGTGTCCGGTCTGAACGTCACATACTGCTGCTGGATGACCTGCTTCTGGTTAGGCTGGTGCCCCTGGTCCTGAGGATTGGCTTCTCCTGGAGGTTGTATCCAGAAATTAAAAGGATTACATAAAGAAAGCAACAACTGGACTTCACATTGAAGTTTATCCGAAAGTCCTGGATTTCCTTAACAGACCCAAGCGATATCCAAGGATTTGATCATCCATTGAGAACCTGGTTCTTTTTATTGGTTTTGCTCTCCTGTTCATAATCTAATTTAAAAGGAAGGCCTATTGGAGCATAAACAGTTTCTGCTGCAATACCTGAACGGATTCACTGCAGATTGACACTGATGTCCCATTAAATGCAGATTTTGCAGTAAAACCTTAGTCAACTCACTAATACTGTAATTAAATGTTTACTTTTGAAGTCTGGTTCTCAGTCATTATCTGGTGTTGCAAAAGAAAAATCTGGCTCAGTGTCCTGAACCCAAGCAGGATTTAATTCCCACCGATTATTTCTCCAGCTTATTACAACACAGCTGTCATGGTAGCTGCTACTAATATGCTTGGAGCAGACTCAATCTGATTCCCAAGTCCAAACCAACCTGATCCTAGAAGAAAATGTAACAGCAAACCTCCCACCACCCTATAAAATCATGAATTAAGTGTGATTAAATCCAATCTTAGATTACTGCCTGACCTGCAGGATCAGGAAAATATGAAAATAGAGCCTGTTTGACAACATGAAAGCAACACATCCATGTCTCAATCTAAAAGTAGTATGAGAACTGATAAGAGACCAAGTTATGGACATATATCTATCTAAACAGAAAGTTATAAAGACCTGATTTACAAATGGAGGCAACATGGAACAAGGGTGAACCTTCCCAGGAGTGACCAGTCAAACAAAAGTACTCCCAGAGAACATCAAAGACTCATCCTGGAGGTCACAAAAGAACCAACAGCAACATCCAAAGTACTGCAGACATAACTTGCCTTCGTTAAGGTCTGCGTTCATTCAGGACCTGGATAACTTACTGCACTGTTGGACAGCAAGAATCCTGAAACAGAATTTCCATGAAACAGTTCATGACCTTAAGCTCAAGCATGCTTGGGTTAAGTAGCAGGACAATAATCCAAAGGACACCAGCAAGTCCGCCTCAAAATGGTTTTAAAGCATTGAGTTAATGCTGATTGAAATGCTGTGACCTTAAAGGTCTCATTTACTCATTTTCTTTTTTTTTCAATAAATTTGCTGTGGCCCCCAGTATGAATGAATGCCTTGTGAGTTGTTTTCTGTGAAAAAGAAAAATCTCTCTCGCTCCCGTTTCAGGAGGCTGAAGTTTGTTGGAGGAGTGGGTGGGGGTAAACGTCAGGATTAAGAGTCTAACTCATTAATATTCATGATATGCAAACGTATCACCATGGATTAGCTAACAGCAATACGACTCGTATGCTGCCTTCAGACAAATAACTAACTTAACTTCGCTGGCCGTGCTCTCTTCTGGCCCCAAAATCAATACAGCCTTCCAGTGAGCAGTCACAACCCAAAGTAGGCGAGACCATGGATACTAGTTTTCTCTGTGACGTAGACGGAACTGGCTTTTTCTGACTCGCTCGTTTTTACCATCCATTTCCATTCTGTGGCTAATGCAGGGAATGGAGGTCGAACAAAATGTTCACATGCAGCGTGCAAAGGCAACCCAGACCATGCACACACGTAGCCGGGTTTTTTCCAAAAATTAATATCCTCATCCGCCTCGTTTAAAAAAGAAAAAAAAAGGAAAAAAAAAAACTTTGTCCACATCTAACCGCATGGATGTGTTGTTGAGCAGATTCATTGACATGCCAAACCTGTAGGGGGCAGTAGTTCACCCAAATCCTATCCTATCCAGTAACTTTCTATTTTCTAACTTCTACATAGAGCAGTAATTGAGCTTGTAAAAACAAGCTAGCAAAAAGCCCTTTGACAATCGACAATGCGAGCACATCTCTTAGGGCATAAATGCTGTTTCTGAGTGTAAACACAAGTCGCATAAGTGATGTTAGAGCATTTTTGTTGCGGAAAGTGACCTTGTCGCGGTGCCTAAAACACTGGTCTTTTCTGTCCACATGCAAATGCTTAAAACAGAGAAAACACACATCTTCACTTTGGCCAGAGTTTTCAGAAAGAATTGTTTTTGGTGCCGTAAGTCTGCGTTTTAGTGTGGATGACGGACCAAATCGTAGAAGAAGAAAAAATCTTTGTTTTGTGAGACACCCGGCTACGTGTGGACAAGGCATCAGAGAGACCGATCTAAGTATTACACGGCTTCTCAGTGAACGAGACCTTTAAACAGGTGTTTCATGTTCAAAAACTCTGCAGCGCAACGGAAATCATACACTTCTGTAATAAAAGTGGGTCAGAATTCATTCAGAGAGACGTAGAAGACTCATTGCCATTTATTACATTGTTTGATGACAGTTGCTGTCAACAAGGGTGGAACAACCAGTTCCACCAGTCGATTCCCTTTTCAAATAGCTTGCTTGTCTGGGTGGTGTCCTGCAAACGATGTGGGCTACATTGATAACTGGAGAACATATTAAACAAAAGATCTCTCTCCTCAAAGACTTTGTTAGTAAATGACTTGATTTGTGATAATCACATTGATCTCCTTTGTCTCACAGAAACCTGGTTGCAGCAGGAGGATAATGTCAGTATAAATGAGTCAACTCCTTCCAGTCATTTAAATTTTCACATTTCTAGAAATACTGGGCGAGGAGGAGGAGTCGCAACCATTTTCTGTTCTGATTTACTAATTACTCCCAGACCAATTGATAGCTACAGTTCTTTTGAACATCTAACCCTTAATTTTCATCATCCAAGTTGCAAAACATTAAGACCATTTTTTGTTTGTGGTTTTGTATCGTCCACCAGGCCCTTACTCTCAATTTTTGGATCAGATCTCACATTTTTTATCTGATTTAGTATTAAATACTGATAGGGTCATTATAGTGGGGGACTTCAATATTCATGTGGATACTGAAAGTGATAGCCTAAATGCAGCCTTTAATGCTATTTTAGACTCAATTGGCTTTACTCAAAAAGTACAGGGATCGACCCACTCGGGTAAACACACTTTGGACCTTGTACTGACATACGGTATTGAGTGTGAGGTAATAACAGTCCACCCACATAACCCGGTCCTGTCTGACCACTTCTTAATAACTTTTGAATTTACTTTAACTGACCATCTTAAATCTGAAAGAAAATTTCATTGTAGTAGAGCTTTATCAGACAATGCTGTAACAATTTTTAAAAGAATCTGTTCCATTCTAAATTTCCTTAGTGTCTCAGAGTAACACAGTGGATGGCAGCAATTCTATCTCTAACCCTTCAGAAATTGATGGTCTGGTTCACAGTGTTACGTCCTCATTGCGTTTGGCATTAGATAGTGTAGCCCCCTTAAAAAAGAAAGTGGCTAGCCATAGGAGGCTGACTCCTTGCTTTAACGCAGAGTTACGTACTTTAAAGCAGAATACTAGGAAGTTGGAGAAAAAATGGCGCTCTACACATCTAGAGGATTCCTATTTAACCTGGAATAACAGTCTACTGCTGTATAAAAAGACCCTTTGACAAGCTAGAACAGCATATTTTTCTTATTTTTCTTCCAAACTTACACAGAGTCATAGCTCTGTTGAGCCAACTATTCCCCCAGCTCTTAGCAGTGATGATTTTATGGGATTCTTCATAAATAAAATTAATTCTATTAAAAATAAAATCATTGGCATCCTCCCAAACATGATTACTTCTTCCTCAGTAAATGAGGCAGCATCGGAAAGAACTGTAGAACCTCATTTGTGCTTAGGCTGTTTTGATTCAGTCGAGCTTTCGGAATTATCAAAAATATTAGCCTCATCTAAACCTTCAACTTGTATGTTGGACCCAATTCCAACCAAATTATTTAAAGAAGTATTCCATTTGGTTCCTGACCCCATTTTGGATATGATGAATCTATCCTTAGTAAACGGATACGTACCACAGGAATTTAAAATAGCTATAATTAAACCTTTACTCAAGAAACCTTCCCTTGATCAAGATGACTTAGTGAATTACAGATCTATATCTAACCTTCCTTTCTTATCCAAAGTCCTTGAGAAAATTGTTGCTAATCAAGTCTGTGAGGATCTAAACAATAACGAGCTGTTTGAAGAGTTTCAGGTTTTAGAGCTCATCATAGCACTGAAACAGCACTGGTGAAGGTTACTAAGGATATTCTCATGGCCTCAGATAATGGACTTGTGTCTGTTCTGGTTTTGTTAGATCTCAGTGCTGCTTTTGACACAGTCGATCATAATATTCTCTTAGAAAGGCTTGAACATGTTGCAGGGATCAAAGGAACAGCACTAGGCTGGTTTAAATCATATTTGTCTGATAGATTCCAGTTTGTTCATCTAAATGATAAATCTTCTTCACTCTCAAGGGTTACTTGTGGAGTTCCACAGGGTTCTGTGCTTGGACCAATTCTGTTCACCATATATATACACTTCTAATTGGTAGAATCATTAGACAGCATGGGATACATTTCCACAGCTATGCCGATGATACACAACTATATTTATCCATAAATCCTGATGAACCCAGTCAGTTAGGTAGATTACAGGCATGTCTGGAAGACATAAAAACATGGATGACCCTAAACTTTTTGCTTTTAAATTCTGACAAAACAGAAGTTGCTGTCTTTGGACCAGAAGTTCTAAAACAGAAACTGATTAGTCAATCACTTCATCTGGATGGCATTAATAACGTAAAGAACCTCGGCGTTATTTTTGACCGAGACTTGACATTTAAATCCCATATCAAACAGGTTTCTAGGATTTCTTTCTTTCACCTCCGGAATATTGCTAAAATTAGAAACATCCTGTCCAGGAGTGATGCTGAGAAACTAGTCCATGCATTTGTTACCTCAAGGCTGGACTACTGTAATTTCTTTACTATCAGGAAGTCCACAAAATGCCATTAAAAGCCTTCAGTTGATCCAAAATGCTGCAGCAAGAGTTCTGATGAATATTAAAAAGAGAGATCACATTTCTCCTGTTTTAGCTTCCCTTCATTGGCTCCCTGTTAAATCCAGAATAGAATTTAAGATCCTTCTTCTTACATACAAAGCCCTTAATAATCAAGCTCCATCATACATCAGAGATCTAATTGTTCCTTATGTTCCTAACAGAGCACTTTGCTCTCAGACTGCAGGTTTACTTGTAGTTCCTAGGATTTCTAAAAGTAGAATGGGAGGCAGATCTTTTAGTTATCAGGCTCCTCTCCTGTGGAACCAGCTCCCAGCTTTAGTCCGTGAGGCAGAAACTCTGTTTACTTTTAAGGCCAGGCTTAAAACTTTCCTTTTTGATAAAGCTTATAGTTAGAGTGGCTAAGGTCATCCTGAGCTATCTCTGTAGTTATGCTGCTATAGGCTTAGACTGCTGGAGGACAGACTTACCAATTTTCTTCACTCTGCCACTTCCTTTTCTCTTACTACTCTCCAGTTGTATTACAGTACATTCTGTTATTTCGACTGTTAACTTTGTTTTCTCTCAGTGTTTTTCTCCCCATAGAAGATATACCTGGTCTGGTATCCTGCTTGGCTGCAATGCCCTGTTGGACGGGGGGCATCGACTGGGATGATCCTCTCAGTAACTGAACATCCACTGTGTCCTGTTATCAACTTTTTACTTTCTGTAACATAGAAAGTTCTCTTATATCAGATCTTCTGTTCCTTCTGTGTTTCTGCTCTGTCTTCTCAAACCCCCAGACGGTCGTGGCAGATGGCCGCTCCTACTGAGCCTGGTTCTGTTGGAGGTTTCTTCCTGTTAAAGGGGAGTTTTTCCTCTCCACCGTCGCTACATGCTTGCTCAGTATGAGGGATTGCTGAACGATTGCTGTGGTTGGAAAGTCTGCATCAACGGGGCCCAACCTCACGCCAATGACTGACGCAATCTGCTGGGATTCCTTAGATAGGAAACTTTTTAACTGATTGGAATGTTTGTATAAATGTATTGAAATGACTTCTTGTTAAGTGCCTTGAGATGACATCTGTTGTGAATTGGCGCTATATAAATAAACTGAATTGGAAAGCTGTTTCCCCTTAATTATTGGAGTGAAATGGATGGATGGATGGATTTAAAATGTATTTAATGAGCTGAATCATTTAAGTGCACATCCAATGAAGTGGATACAGATAAGACAACAAAAACCATCTAATTGTATTTTAAAGGTCAAACCGCAGCTAAAATAATAGTAGGGGAACTTCAGTAGAAAGAAGATCTTTCTCAGAGCTTTTCTTTAAATGTTCAAAAAGGGAAGTAGGAGGAACTTTGTGTCTCACCATGCTTCAGTCTGATGGAGTTCAGGTCCACCTCTACGCCTTCCACACGAGGCCAGGGCACCACAGGTTTAAAATGATCTGCCACGTTCTCTTTGGGGAGCAAACTGTCGTCCTGTTTTAAACAACATACATACAACATGGGGAGATCATAAATGAATGCAGACCTGAATGACAAAATATATAAGCAGAGCACCAGTGTCCTTGCAAAGTTAAAAGTATTTAACAAGTTCAAAACAACATCCAGACAAGTTAGACTGGTCTTAAACAGAGACATGGGTGAAACACAACCCAAGAACCAGAAGTGGTCCTTTGATCATCTTCAGCTTACCCTCAATGGCCTTAAATTACATTCAATAAAATGTCATTTTCAATGAAAATTTACATTTTAAACATGGTAAGGGAAGCACTATGCTGTGGGGCCGCTTTTTTTCAAAAGGTACAAAAGAATCTGGTCAGAGTTCATGGTAAAATGAATGGAGGTAAATACAAGGCAATGCTTGAAGACATTATTATGAATGCACCGGACTGTCAGCATCAAATGTTAACCAACCAAATGGGTTTCAATGAGGTAGAACTCAACATGGATTACTAAACACACCAGTCTAGTTTTCTTTTTTTTTCTCAATGCACACCTTTTAAAATAGCAAGTGTATCCAAGGCACTCCTTTACAGACAGGTGTACAGAAGGGTGTGGCTTGAAAGCATTCCTAACACGTATTGCTGGCGTGACGATGTCGAACAGGAAAAAAATCTCACATCAAACAAAGAATAGATTTAGAAGATCCATTTAAAAAAAAAATTATAATAGTTTTGTATTTAAAAAGTAAAGGCTGCACGATACTAAGAACAAAATGACATTGCAACAGTTCATATGCATTGCACATAAAATACAACAGGTGACATAATATTATATTCAAAACGTATTTTGTGCTTGCAATAATGGACACACTGATAGTGTGATGATGTAAAATTAGTTTTAAAATCACATTCTTAGTTTATTTTTGGTTGAAAATAAAATTAAAACTGAGTTGTTTTTTGTTTGTTGAAAAGCATTTTGACAATATACTAGCTTACAGTGACTAAAACAAAACAAAAAATCAGGTTTCTTTGTTCTTATTTGATGGGTATAATTTAGGTTGATTTAGTTTTTCTTGGGACATCCCTGCTTAAACATTTACAGTGATTTTTTTTCTCTTTCCTTTATTCATCTGTCATTTCAATTATTTTAAAAATAAAAAAGTAAAATTACGATTTAATGATTACGATTTAAATTAATGTATGTCTACTTACAAACAATTGTTTAAAAGAATATTGCTAATACTAATTCCTTTCCCAATATAATAGGAATCGCTTCACATCCGCCTGTTGAGGATCCGTGGTGACATGTACGGATATGGATCCTGGAATGTTGAAGGGATGCACCTGGAAACCCAAACGCGTTTTATTTCCCGAGCAGTACGCTACAAATGCAAATCCAGCAGCCGTGGAGTGAAGAAGAAAGCAACAAAAGCTAATGAGGACGCAAAAAATGTTTAAAAAAAAATCCACGCTGCACCGTGTTAACTCGACACGCATTGGTTGCTCTTTGCTACAATTTCGCCTCTTACCCTTTTCCCGAAGGGGTTGTCGTCGTTGGGCTTTGGAGAAAGAGACGACCAGAGTACCACCAAGCCCAGAAACGTCACAATGACCAGCAGGCTCCGCAGAAGGAATCCCACTTTCAGCCTCATATTGGAAGCTGCTTCCTTCCTTCCTTCCTTCCTTCTTTCTTTCCTTCCTTCCAGCAGCTAAGCTTCTCCAGGTCCTAGCAGTGGAGCCGGATGACAGCAGGAAACTAACAGCTTTGTGCCCGCTGCTGTGAAATAAAATAATTAAGTCAATGGGAACGACTCTTCACTGTTGTGTGTGCTCGGACAGGTTCTTTTCTTCTTCTTCCTGTTGTTATCTCCTCTCTGTTCTCTGGTCCTCAGCCCTACTGTTCCGGAGTAGCAACTCTGTCCTCCTCCTCTAAGGTTCCTGTTGCCGGTTGGTGGGAGTATCTGACCGAGCTCAAAAAAAGGAGGAGGAACCAGGCAAATAAAGACAAATAAAACAACTACTATATATTCTAATTTTACTGTCATAATATTTATATTGTTGAGGGGATTTGAAACCATTCAGAAAACAGGCAAAAGAGGGCGCAGGTAACTCCAGGATGGTATTACAACAAACAATAAACATACATAAAAATGTCTCATGCCCACATCGTGAGTATCTGTGTTACAGCCAGATGTGGGCCGAGTGCCCAAACATTGTACTCAAGTAAGAGTAGCACTACTTCAACGTATTTTACTAAAGTAAAACTAAAAAGTAGCCATCCACGGCATTAATCAAGTAAGAGTTAAAAAAAATAGGTAAAAAGACTACTTGATTACTGAGTAACTATCCGAATCTGATTCGATATGTGAAAATGATGGAACCAGACAAACAGAAAAATATAAAATTATATTTTAAACACTAAAATAAAAAAAAATACAAATAACAAAATAACACATTAAGAAATAAGGAACACATTTTCAAGTCAAAACTTTTAAAATAAAAATTATGAAATCAATACTTTCAGTAGGTTAGAAAACTGTAAAGTACCTCCAGTGACTACTGTTTACTGCATATTCACTTGACCTCTAAATGCCTCAGCAGATACAAAAGGACATTAAAACAACAAAGTTTCTGCACAAACAAGTGGTCTTACCCTGACATAAACTTTAGGTGTGAATTTGGTGCGTTTTTGGTCAGAACAAGCTTGCTCTTCATTCAGGGAAGTTACAGACAGTGGTTAGAGTAACCAGACATTTTGCTGAAGTAAGAGTAAGGACGCTTCATAAAAATATTATTCAAGTAAAAAGTACGGTGTATTAAAACTAAAAGTACTTTTTAGTACTTAGTAAATGTAACTAGTTACTACCCACCACTGGATACTGTGGGTCTGTTACTCTTTCAAAGACCCAGGGGACCTTTTAGATTACTATTAAATACTTGTAATAGTGATTGAGTGAGTAAAACTTTATTTTTATAGCACCTTTCAAGATAAAAATCACAAAATGCCTCAACACAGAATGAAAACAGAAGACACACTACACAAAAGCAGATTAAAAAAAAAATATTTTTAGCTGACTTATTAAGGAGTTAAGGTCTCATAGACAGACTATAAAGCTACACAGTTTAAATCATTCTCTGATTATTCTGTAGCTGTAGCCATTAATAAAGAATGTACACAGGGCCCAAGCTGAGCCCTGTGGTAATCCATAACTAACTCTGGTGGCAAGGAACACTATAACTAATATGTACAATCAGGATTATGTTTGACCTGTACTGTTCCTTAATCTTTATTCTCCACACCATTTATTAGAAAGCAGGGATTTTTTTAATCACTGAGTGTTGTAATGGTTGAAAATACTGCTCTTCCAAAATAAAAATGAGAGTGAGTCCTTGGGGCGTCACATAGCACAGTGGTTAAGACAGGTGCCCCATGTTCAGAGGGAGCATAAAGTGTGTATGGGGTGTGTGAGTGAGGGTACAGTGTCATTTTTTTGGGTGTCTTGGTGAGTCAGTGAGAATGTATGTGTTTAAGAGGGAGGGAACGTATGACTATGTCTGTATGTCTTTGTCTGCCTGTCACGTTGCGTCTTGGGCTGCCCTCTCGCCTGGCGCACCTCAGGCCTTACATTTAATGGGGGGCCTATTTCCCCTCCGTCACTCCCCGCCGGTAATGGATGCCCCTGCCTACTGGTGTGTCGGTGGTCAATCCGGTTCGGACCTGGTGCGTGCCTGGCCGGGCCTGGGGGGGCCGGTGTGTCGGTCGGCCGATGCGCTGGGCCGAAATCTTCCTTTGGTTGGTTCGGGCACCTCTTTTAGGGGTGCCAGGTTTGGGATTGTTGGGTGGTGCCTGCTCGGTGGCTCGGCGGGAAACGGATCCAGCGTCTCTGCTCGTTCAATCACCTGTTCTGTGCGCACCGTGCGTGGTCGGTTCATTGGCGGGTTGGACCGGCCCTGGCCTTTGTTGGATGGCTGGTCTCGGCGCTCTGCGTTGCGCGGGATCAGGACTCGGGAGCTGGTACAACTTGGTGTCCAGGTGCCTGTTGAGCTCGGCCTGGGGATGCTGTCCGTCCGCTGGGGCTATCGGTGGGGCGCCCTGACGTGGGGCAGGGGTGGGGCGCTGGGATGTTGGCGGTGGGGATTGGCCTAGGGTGGAGGTGGCGTGTGGCGGCTGGTCCCTTGTCGGGTCCCTGCTGGGGGGTGGGGCGCCCCTGGGCCCCGGCTCTCCCGGTCCATGGACCGGCCCGCCCTGGCGTGGCTGGTTGCCGACGGGGCCCGTGTGCTCGTCACTGCTGCCCCCCGGGCCCCTGCATAGTAGCCGCTGGATGTTCCCCTGGGGTTCTCCTTTGCTCCACTCTTGGGGGATGCGGTCGGCCCCGCCTGGGTCCGCCTGGGGCTCTGGGGGTCCTTTGGTCATCTTGGCTCCGATCTCCTTCATGTCTGCATCGATTCCTGGGGGACGGATTGATGTCTGCTCACACCAACTATCGAACACTCTTATGGAGAAACCTTATATGCACCAGCATGCTAACACACACACATAGATGTGGGGTCTCTGGTGTTTACAGATATATTCTTGGGCTGAGGTTATCATTACTAGAGCTTGA
Source organism: Valencia hispanica (assembly GCA_963556495.2). Classification (NCBI taxonomy): domain Eukaryota; kingdom Metazoa; phylum Chordata; class Actinopteri; order Cyprinodontiformes; family Valenciidae; genus Valencia; species Valencia hispanica. The sequence goes on along the minus strand of OY747703.1, from coordinate 50,393,288 downwards.
TTAATCGGTACCATGAGTTTTGCTGTGACATTGTTGTATTTTTACATCCATTTTTGTGTGATGTGATTGTTTAGTTCTTAGTTCACGATGTTTGGTTTGTTTTGTCGATGTTTCTTTTTCGTTTTTTGTTTTGTTTTGTTTTTTCCCCCTCTCTCTGCCGTTCTTTGGGTTTGGAGGCAGACTTCAATGTCTTCCTGTCTTTTCTTTGTTCCCTTTCCTCTCTTGTATTTTCAACTCACCCTCTCTCTTGACTTTTTGTTTCCTACCTCTCTTCTTCATCTTCTTTCTTTCTTCCCCTTAATTTTCCGTCTCCGTGTCCATAACATCAGAAACTAAAACCCACAGCAATTCATAATAAAGATTTTTCAACATATATAAAGTGGAGTACTGTAGCAAAAGCTGTACTGCTCCGCTTGAGAAAGTAAATCTGTTGGGCTTCTACTTGGTACTCAGACACCAATTCTCAGCTCCACACTGCCAAACAGGACACGTAAAAAAAAAAGACAGGTGCCCCATGTTCAGAGGCCTCAGTCCTCGCTGAATGTCTCTTCCCCCACCTCTCACCTGTTTCTTAACACTATCCACTGTCAACAAAGGCCACTGTGGCCACAAAAACTTTAAAAAAAAGAAACTGAGTCCTTAAGGCATTTAAGTATTTAATGAAGACATGTTTGGTCAAACATGGAGGGACAGAGCTTACTTTCACGCCCCCCCCCCCCCCCCCCCCCCCCCCCGACCCTCCCGATTAAATAGCATCTAACAATCACTGTTTATCTTCTCCAGCATGTCCTCTTCAATCTTCTTGTTCAGCTCCTGAAGAACCAGTTCATGCCAGTCTGATAGTGAAGCATGAAGCAGTCCCTCAAGGCTAGAACGTCCAGTAGATATCGTGCTGCTCTGACGTCTGTCACCCCGGTGACAGGAACATTATGCTAGAACAGCAAGCTTGTGTTCTCTAACTTGACCTCCTGCCCTAGATGCTTTCACTAAGACAGAGAACAAGTAATCAGATCCTAATTAGATAAGAAATATTCCGTTACAGTGTATAGACAAGTAGTAATTTAATCTTCCTTATATTTATTGCGAAATAGATTTGTTGGTTCAGAAGGTTTACTAATCTGATTATCCCAATTCCAGCAAAATCTATGATTATTTTTCAAGCAATTAGAATAAAGACATTAAAGCTATAAATGTTTCTTTATGATTTGTAAATGTGAGGAGGTTGCTACTTTACAGCTTATTTCATTTTATATTCGGCAGCACAGCAAAGCTTCTGATACATTGACAGTGAACCGATTGCAGTCCTGTCAATGAACCATTGTAGCAATGTGAGTAATGGAAAAGTTTTTCTTCTGCAAATTGTCTGCTTTTGCTGTTTGCTCAAGTGTACTTCTGTAGTTGTGCATGCAGGGTACCTAAAGAAAATGAAAAGCTGTGGTTTCTGTTTCACTCATGCTTATTGTTCTAACGCATTTCTAATTGTTAGCCAAGAAAAAAGGTCTTCTGGTTTACTCTGCCCTTGTCCTCCATCCTTTATTCATTGTGCTTTTGGAAGAAGCCGGTTAATGTTTTATGAGTCTCGGGTGTGGCTTATGTTTGAATTGATTGCTCAAGCATAAAGGGAGCTAAGCACCATAATTACTGATCTCTGTAACAGGGTGCAAGATCCAGGGTCATCACTCTGTAGTACAGAGCTCTCCTCTTGCTCTCATGATCTAAAAGCAAAATTAAACGCTTTGCATGGGTTCCAAAGTGCATGTTAAAAATCAAGCTGTGTTGGAGAAGTGACCAAATGCTGGCAGGCATTAAGAAAGATTTGAAATAACCGAACTGTACTGACAACTCAAGAAATCCACAAGTTCCAAAACCGAGACAAAAACATAACTAGAACAAACTCCAAAATATAGTGTTTGGAAACAAAACAGACCAGACAACGCAAGTAGCAGGTACATTCATGCTAAAGTGTAACATCTGGTCATTCATTTATCACAATCTTGACCGCTCGGGTGGCTGAGACTTTAAACAATGCCTTCAGTTAATCCATAAGCAATTCACAAACGTATCTTTTTAGACTGCTTTAAATCTCCCTATTTATGACTTTTTATTTATCAAAAAAATTGTATCGATCAGATCCTAAGTACTTTTCATCTGATGTAATTTATTTTAATGTTATCTGTTTTAGTTTATTTTTCTGTTTTCCACATTGCTTTGCCATTATTGCCTTGTTTTAATGATTCAAAAATGTCTTCAGTCTTGGATCTGTTTAGTATTTTCTTTGAGGTTAGATTTAAATACATTTAGAATGTATTTGTAGCACCAAATCATTTTTATTATAATTGGATCTGAAAAACCCAAGCATTTGTATGATTTTAATATAATTTATTAACCTTCTCAGGTTCTGATAAAGTTTCATATCTAGTGATTCTCTCCTGGGCTCCGTGGGATGCCTCTAGTATTTTACTCTTCTATTTGTCTAATGAATTTGCTAAACCTGCAATGAAAAAACTAGTCAATGCATTTGTTGCTTCAAGGCTGGACTAATGCAATTCTTTACCCTCAGGAAGTCCACAAATGCAGTTAAAAGTCTTCAGCTGATCTGAAACATTGCAGCAAGCGTTGTAAATTAAAGAGATATCATCTCTACCATTTTAGCTTCCCTTCATTGGCTCCCTATTAAATCCAGAATAGAGTTTAAGATCATTCTTCTTACATATAAAGCCCTTAATAATTATAAGCTCCGTCGTACATCAGAGATCTGATTATTCCATATATTCCTAACAGAGCACTTCGCTCTCAGACTGCAGGTTCATAGGCTTTCTAAAAGCAGACTGGGAGGCAAATCTTTTCGTTTTCAGGCTCCCAGTTTTAGCCCAAGAGGCAGACACCTTGTGTACTTTTAAAATTAGGTTTAAAACTTTCCTTTTCAATAAAGCGTATTGTTAAAGTGGCTTAGGTTATGGTGAGCTATCTCTGCTGCTATAGGCTTAGACTGCTGGATGACAAACTTACCACTCAGCTACATGTTCCTCCTTCTCCCCAGTTTTGCATTATTTGCTGTTATTTCAACTTTTGACTTTATGTTTTCTCTGTCTTTTCTCTCCATAACGCTACATCTGGTCTGCATTCTGCTTAGCTTTGATATCTAATTATGCTTACAACTTGATCTCCTTCTGTTATTAACTTTTTACTTTTCTTCACCATAGAAAGTACTCCTAGATCAGTACTTTCCTTTTGTGTATCAGCTCTGTTTGCTCAAACCCCCAGTTGGTCCTGGGAGATGGCCGTTCACACTGAGCCAGATTCTGGTTCTGCTGGACGTTTTTCTGTCACTACATGTATGCTCAATACGAAGGATTGCTGGAAGTCAACAACAGAAAGCAAGCGATTGTCTGCTGTTGCTACATGTAGGAGAGAATGCTGCAAGTCAGTGACTCGATGCAATCTGCTGGGTTTACTCAAAAACTTTTTTAACCAATTTGAATAATAAACTTAGCGTGATGCATTGTTTGATAACTAGGAATATCTGGTATGTATAAATGATTAGATTGAATTGAGCTTTTATTTTTTAATGTAGAATAATATCTGTGATATTGTACCAAAGTTGATAACTGCAATCAAACAGCCAACCTTTGTGCAATAAAAACATTATTTATTGGGTACCTTTCAAATCCAGTTCACCAGCTGCCACAATCTGTCAATGGAACTCACTGTATGTTTTAAATAATCTTCTTTAGGTTACATAATAAAGAAACAGATAGTGGTTCATTGCAACCAATCTAATACTAAAAAGTCTAAACCTTCCGATCTCAGTGCGGAAGTACATGTCACTCAAATGAATTATTTTTTTAGAAGTTCATTAGCACGTATGCACACACATTTTAGAAATGGTCTCCAATTCCAGCAGTATTCTGACATTTGCGGAAAAAATAAATGTATTATTAAATAACATCGAGGTACAGATATGGTTATCGGCTGAGAAAGTGTTTTCCCAAAAAAGTTATTGGAATATAAAGTTAGTGCATGTTGTGTGGGAGCATGCTGTGCATCTTCAGGCTGTTCTGTAGTTCCTTCATCCAGTTGAATCCACGGTGATATGTTGACAGGAAATACTGTCTGCATTCACTACATCTAGACTGAAAAGTGTAGAAGGGTAACATGCTGGAGTGGAGGTGGTTGAGGAGTTTAAATACTTCGGAGTTCGGACGACTGTGGAACATCTGGAGATGATGATGCAAGGATTCTTCATAAAATCAAAAAAATCATGGACATCCCTGAGCATCCTCTTCATGAGACAGTCATACAACAACAGAGCGTCTTCAGTAGGAGGCTTCTTCAGTTTCGCTGCAATACAGACCGCTACAGGAAATCCTTCCTGCCCACAGCCATCATCATCTACAACAACTCCTTAAATAATTAATGATATGAGCTATACCAACACTTAATTTACCTCTGGGATCAATAAAGTATTTTTGAATTTGAATTGAATTGAATGCTGTCATGGTACTGCAGCCGATGTTACCATTGCTCTATATGTGCTCCAAATATTGAGTGAGAAGTGAAGGAAGCGGAAGGAGAGGAAGCAGCTTGAGTCTGTCACGCCCAATCACATTCCTGATCCGGAGACGACACAGCTGGCAGAGACTCCTCGGGGACACTAGAGAAAAACAGAGCAGGTTCTTCTGATTCCGCCCATCCAGCTGCCTTCAATCAACTCAATTTAAAAATAAATCCCAACATTTCGGCCGTACCTTCGAATGCCACAAGCAGCTGGTGCGTCTTTCCACCAGGGGGTGCAAGGTCTACAGGCAGCTGGCCGTTACCATCTCTGAGCTTGGCTTCAGCTCCATGGTCGAGTAAAATTGACACCAGGTCTGTGCTGTCCTGTCTGGCAGCTACATGCAGAGGGCTTTCATCTCCTCTGCCTGCATTAACACTGGCTCCTGGATAGGACACAGGCATGGGGGGGAAGAGGACAAGCTAAATGTCACAAAGACAGTACCCTGAATTTAACCTTTTTCATTGGTCATAAGATGATGTCTTAATACCCTTAAACTTATCTTCTTAGTTCCTTAAGGTCTCAGCCAAAGGGTAGGTAAAGGTGACAATTAAATTAGCTATTAACCAGCTTGATTCACTTGTGTTTCTTGGAGCAAGCCATCCAGTGTCGGTAAGTTTTTTGAACAGAGATCTGAGATGTACTGAGAAAAGAACTGGTTAATGGAACAGGACGATTATTAGCTTGGCCCTGACCCATGATGAGCCGACTGAAAAAGGAAGAATTCAATCTTTTTCCAGTTAACCCACCATTTCTAACCTAAGCGCTACCAGGTCACATGGACAGCAACACTCTTTGGTGTGCAAACTGCTACTGAGGGAAGAAGACTCCGAGCTAGCTGTTTTTAATAACAGACAGTGTGTAAACAGACTTTTGGGGTCTGTATCTGATGCATTTTTATGAAGTCCACTCTTTGCGAGTGCAGAGTTCATGCAAGAAACTTAAAGCAACACTATGTAAGTTTTGCTCTCAGGGTCCCCCTACAGTTGGGAAAAATTTATTGTTTTCTGCTACTGTCATAAAATCTGTTATGGTTACACCAGGGGATTCACGTGCATTGACAAGCGACACCCTCTAACATTACAGATTTTCACGTCTTGGGCAGCCTTCGTTCCGTGACAAATGTCTTCATCCCAGGTACATTTTCTATATTTCAGCAAGTCATATGTACAGCGGCGTAGAGCTGTTAGCCATATAATAAAGAAATTTGACCGTATCAAGTTATAACGTGATAGTTTATTGTAAAAACGTGAAACTATCAAACTATCGCGTTATAACGTGATGTTTCACATTGTTTTCACGTTTTTACAATAAACTATCATGTAATAACTTGATACAGTCTAATTTCTTTTTTATATGGCTGACAGCTCTATGCCAGCGTACATATGAATACAATTTCATGTTTTTTTTCTTCAAAGGCCAAAAGATCGTATAGCTCACCTTTACAAGCCAGCATCATTATAGCAGCCTATTGGCTACTGTTTTACATAATGGATAAGCTAATTCGATTCAGGTTATTGTGGTTGGTAGCCTAATAGCCAGAATCGTCAATATTATAATATCAAGCTACCATAGATGGATCTGTATAGTTGAAAAATGGATTTGCATTATAGCCTGAGGCAAGATTCTTTTACCAGAAAAATAAATAAGACTATCAGCCTGCAGCCAGCTAACAAATGCTTGTTTGGCTCACGTGGGGGGGCGGAAGTGAGGTATGCCGTAAAGCAGCAGTCGAATTTTGTAGTTCTTTTTGTGCACAGGTTACTACCGGCACCCCGAAGTTACGTAGTGCCAGTAAAAGCGATACAGACCCCGTCAGGCTATGGCATGCATGTCATTCAACCTATTGTAAGTCGATGTAACATCACAAGGGTCTTGGAAATATATTATGAAAGTTGAAAAACTACATAGTTTTGCTTTAATGTAGCCTGTACAGAAGATCGATGGATGGATTTATTATTCTCAATTAAAGGCTGCTTATGTTGTTGAAAAAAAAAGCTCGTGCTAAACACAGCTTGGGAAATGCCCGCTGTTTCCTGATGCAAAACTAATGTTACAAGCTAAAATAAAATGCAAACGATGTGGCTGCTACTGAGCCATAAACGTTGAGCCAGAGAGAAGATTATCACGAATACAGGGTATATGTACTGTAGCTGTTTGAAAACACAAAAAAACGCACACACCTTTGTCCAACAAAATCTTTGAGCAGCCTATGTGTCGGTGTAGACAGCTCACATAGAGAGGGGAGCCCAAGTGGGGGACCTGATAGTCTGGATCTGCTCCATGAGAAAGAAGGGTCTCCACACACTGGCTGTTACCTACATACAAGATAACATAATGATGACATTTTGAGCACTTTGGGACTCTCAACTATAGTTACTGGACATACTAGCACAGTCAGAAAACTGGCATTTGAGCTGTGTCGGTGATTTGACATCATGAAGGAACTTCTAACCAGAATTTCACAGAGAGGAAGTAAATCCTGCTGAGTTTGCTTTCCTTACAGTCTTCAGCACCTTCTGTATTGTAGATGAAGCCGGAGGCATTACTGCCCTCTCACTTATAGAACTGTTTGTATGTTATCTGGCTTAAATTGGTCCCCAGATGTTGACTGGTAGTTTTCTTCCACAATTATACTGCTAGAGATTATCGTGAATTAATTTTATTATTGCATATTTAATGTTCAAAAATCCACTAACATCCACTGCCTCTCCTTCTCAAGGAAAGGCTCTTTGTGCCACAATGAAGTCATCTTTTGTTTTTCAGTGGGTATAAGGATAACCTTTGATGGTGTATGAAAGAGAAGCTGCGTGAAGAGGCAGCCAACTGACTAAGCTAACCAAATGAGGACACACGTAATGTGGTGTGCTTGGAGACGGCAAAGATAGCTCCTACCCCAGCCCAGCTTTGAGGTGACTTGCAGGAAACAACTACAACACTAGTTTTCAATTCAATTCAATTCAGTTTATTTATATAGCGCCAATTCACAACAGATGTCATCTCAAGGCACTTAACAAGAAGTCATTTCAATACATTTATACAAACATTCCAATCAGTTAAAAAGTTTCCTATTTAAGGAATCCCAGCAGATTGCGTCAGTCATTGGCGTGAGGTTGGCGTTTCTGCTGCTAAGCAATGCGTCTGAGTGCAGCTGAACATACTAGCAGTACTAGTGTGTAATTCTTCCTTCCAGAAGAAAGCAAAGTGGGGGGTGCAAAGCAAATCTAAGTCCTTTTTCTGTGAATATCTGACTTAAAATCCTAATCTCCACATTTACCCAACACAACAGTTGGTTATCTTGGAGACTTAATGCAAGGCAGAGAAGATACATTGTTGACCAAGGAGTTATTTAGGTCTCTCGGTGCATTCCATTTGCCTCAGAAGACGAAGCTGGGAATGACGTCACAGCCGAGTAAACACCGTTCCAGTTAACGTGGTCGGAGAAGTCGGAATTCCAATATGGGAGGTCCAGGTAGCCATTGTTGGAAGTACCATTTACAAACATTGTTTGACCTGTACCTTCAACATGCAAACACCAATTTTATGCTGTTAAGTTTAGAGTTGCAGGCTCTACATGTAACATTGATTTTAAAGGCAATAACAAGGTCAGCCTTCTATCACCTGATGAACATTTCTAGGATAAAAGGACTGATGTCACAACAGGACCTAGAAAAACTCATCCATGCGTTTATCTTTTGTCGGATTGATTACTGCAACAGCGTCTTCACAGGTCTGCCTATAAAGTCAGACTGCTGCAGCTGATCCAGAACGCTGCTTGTTTCTCACTAGAACCAGGAAAGTAGAGCACATCACCCCAGTTCTAAAGTCCTTACACTGGCTCACTGTAGCTCAGAGAATAGACTTCTAAATACTCCTACTGGTTTATAAATCATTGAATGGCTTAGCACCAAAGTATGTTGAAGATCTGCTATTACTATACCAACCCACCAGACCACTCAGGTCCTCTAGTTCCAGTCTACTCAACATCCCTAGAATCAGAACCAAACATGGAGAAGCAGCTTTCAGTTTCTATGATCCCCTTATCTGGAACAAACTTCCAGACAACTGCAAAGCTGCTGAAACACTGAATTCTTTTAAATCACAACTAAAACGTATCTGTTTAGAGCAGCCCTTGAGAAATGTTTTGATGTATCATGTTTTGTGCTTGCTTCTTGCTGTTTTTACATTATATGCTTTGTAATGCCTTGATGTATGGTTCTTGCTTTATTGCTGTTTTTACTTTATATGCTTTGTCTGTGTTTTACTGCTATTTTCGTTTTAATCATGTAAAGCACCTTGAATCCCCTTGTTGTTGAAAGTGTGCTACACAAATAAAATTGCCTTGCCTTGCCTAGATGCACTCTTACTAGTGTGTCTTGTAAAATAAGCATCTTTACCATTGATGATGCGAGGAGTGGCCATATTGAAACTGGAAGTTGGCGAAAGAAAAATTCTCCGACATTCCAGTTGATTTTTCCCACTCTGAAGTCGGGATTTCCGAGTTCTGACTACAAATGGAATAAACCATTAGGTAACTCCCCTTAGTGGTGTGGCATGAAGAGATGTAACAGACGCTGCAGCTAAGTGATGCGAGTGTGCTTACAAAATCTTTGACAACTGTCAAAATTGTGTACTGTGTCCTCCGTTTAAAACTATATTGTAAATGTGACGGACAAATATATGCAAGGTCTTCAGTCAAATATCACAGATAAACTGCAAAGTGTAAAGTGTAACGGTATCTGATGAAGCAGTCTGTGTTTACATCTTGTATGCTGCAGTAGCCCAAATGGAGTTCACTTTTACCTATGTTACCATATACAATATATACCAGTTGTTGCACTTGTCATGTTTTCATTGGCTGTGAGCAGAAAATCATCACAATTAAGAGAATTAAAGGCTTGATAACATCGGCCTGTGTGTTTTTTAATAGCCTTACTGAAATAAATGAGCCTCTCAATAATATTTTACATTTCTGAATATGACTGCTAACTGTTATTGTTGTCATGATTACCTCTGTGATTAGCCTCAATCCAGGGTTTGACCAATCAATAATAGTAGGACTGTCTGCAAACTGCACAAAGACGTCATAGCAAACTACGCAAACACTTTCACCGCTGGTTGAAGGGGGAGATTTCAGGCATATAATGAAGGCCGTGAGGACATCTTCATCTAAATGCATTTCAAAGATGTGTTTCAAAACCTAAATATAGCTGGTTGCATTTGTCTATTAGGAAGATACCGTAGCGCACACACAAGATTTTGCTGTGTGTATTTACCTCTCCTGCAGGCTTCGTGCAGAGGTGAAGGGAAGTGTGTGTGACGTGTGTGCATGTGTGCTCCATTCTGCAGCAGCAGCTCCATACAGCCGACGCTCCCTGACGCACAGCAGTTGAACAGAGGAGTGACGCCATCGATGGTGGCTGCGTTCACCTGCAGGAGCATGTACTATTAAACAGTCATATTATGCACAGAGCTGAAACTCAAAGTATCAGAACAATGATACTTACATTAGCGCCAAAACTTAACAGCGCCCTTACACATGACACGTGTTCTGACAGACAGGCTTCATGGAGGGGCGTCACTTGGTCGATGGTCTTGGTGTTTGCATGACATCCCTGCAAACGAGCACAGGATGAAAATTTTAGCTTCAAGATCAGATGCAGGTGCAACACAGAGGATGAAGCAGAAAAGCAACAATTTTAATTCACATTTACTCATGAAGTGCAACAATATGTAAACTTGAGGTAATTGCAGCACCATGCACAGAAATATGATTGAACTGGCAAGTTTCTTTTGAAGTTAACTACATTCCTATTACACAATACCGGAAATGTGTTGTATCTGCTGTGTAAAAGCTTTAAGTCACTCTTAGTTTTTATATACTTTATATGTACAAAGTGTGCTAAGGAAATTTGATAAATTGACGTGTGGAGAACAAATCAAGACATTTCAAGCCTATAACTAAATCTTCAGCAGACTGACAGTATCTGGAACTCATGAAAAAATACCCCGCATAGACCTAACATGGGACCTGAGACCAGGATTATCCTTCAATGGATCATTTATTAGATCCCAAGTTGTTTGCTAATGGCTATTGTCAATGATCTTGTGGACTTTGGTTTGAGTTTTGTCACCTTTGAGCCTTTTTTAGAAGATTCTAATGTTTACTCATTTTCTGTTTAGAGATTGTTTTACTCATTTCTATATTTTTCTGTGATTATCCTGTTGAGTTTTCCCCACCTTCCTGTGTAGTGTTTACATAGTTTATCTTTAAATTTTAATCATTGTCCATCATTGCCTTATTTCATCTTGCCCCACATCTGCGCCCCTGTTCAATCAATCAGATGTACCTGTTCATTGTTTCACTCTGCAGTAATTATGTTCCTGGTTCCCTCTTTCATTGGTGGGCTCTCCAATTTCTACTCCCATATCTTGCTTGTTGTATCTTGTTGGGTTTCTCCTGTGTAATTCCAGCTGTCTATGTAAGTCGAATTTGTTTCAATAACTCCTCTTGATTCTGCCTACCTCGTGCTTGTGTTTGGGTCCACCAAAACCACAAAACTTGACATACTTTTGGAATTAAAATCCTCATTTATGTTTGTTAAATTGTGTTATTTTTGGTAGTATTGATTGGCATAAGGTATGAAAAAGACAGCTCAACCATGAGATGTTTGGTGAAAATATTTTGAACCCATAGTGACAACCAATAATTTAAAGTAACTTTCTCTCATCCATTCACAGCCACATGTGACTTCAGTAAATAATATCTAACAGCAGGAGGATCCTCATAGATGTTTAGGTTTTATCAGCAATCCTAATCTATATCTTATAAAACTCCAATGGTTTAAATCGGTATCAGAATCATATTCGATGGAAATTAGGTATAGTACAAAATCTTTAAAAAACCCGACAAATTATATGTGAGATTTAAGCCTTTTTTATTATTATTATTTTTTTACAATTTATCTTCATGATACATCACAAATACTTAACTAACAACAGAAACAAACTTGCATGCAAAGGTTGGAATTCGAAGCTGCCTCTGGACGACAATGATATGTCCATTAAATTTGGAAGCCTTTTTTATATCTGTTTAATAATAAATAAATAGTGTGAAATTGCTTAAACAAGCACAAACCATTCCTTCATCGTCTTCATTTATCAGAAACTTTAAAAGACTTTGAGTTGACTCAAGACTTTTGCATAGTAGTGTTAATAATAGACATCAGTACTACATGGTTTCTCCATTGCTGCCTAATTTTGACATAAAATTATCAAAATAGAAAGATATGCCTCATCTTTTTAAGACAAATATTTAACATCTCTAACAAAGTGTGTCAATATAAGAATAAAAAACACGGAAAACATGCACAGTCTATTTTTACTTGATCCCCGATGAGCAAATACACGTTTGTTAGTGTGTTCAAATCAGAGACCCAGACCTGGGTGTGTAATTAACATTTTCTACTTTCATATTTCACAGTCAACTGACGCTGTAGCCAAACGCTAATGGTGCCTATTCGACATTAAATGATTGAAGATGAAACATTCTCATCATAGATCAAACTAGTGCACTTTGAGATTTTCCAGTGTCACATCTTACTGAGTGATTCCGAGTGAACACAATAGTACTCCTAGAAAAACGTGATGTTTTGTGATGGTCCTACCTCAGCCAGCAGCCTGCGCAGGACCAGCAAGCGACCCTGAGAGGCTGCGTCATGGAGTGGAGAGCGATCTGCCCAGGACCCTGGAAATAAACAAACCCCCAACAAACAAAACATCTTACAAATCTCACAAAAAGACAACACAAAATACAGTTAATCAGAATGGAAAACTGACCATCAGTGGTCAGGATTTTCAAATGCGGACAATGACCATGCATATCAGTCAACTTTTAAGTTGTGCTAAGCATTAGACCTCCTTTAGATTTTTATAATCTTGTGAATAATACGGACATCATTGCCATCCTGCTGTAAATGTCTCATAAGGAGGAAAGAAATTGTAGTGTAGATTTGGACACATTTGTTTGCAGCCCCGTTAACAATGTTTAAAAAGCTGTAAAATAACATAATCCTTTATTACGGTAGAATAACCTCATATCAGCGCATAGCCTAAAGCGAAAACCTAGACCCCCTCAGATTAGGTCACCCCCACCAATGAGAAAGTTTTACGTGGATAATATTTTCTAATGCATAATAGCTTGAGTAAGAAGATATGTAGCTTCAATTAGTCAGAATTAATTAATCTTTTACCTGAATATATTATCTATCACGTGTTTTAGGCCCCACCCCCTTTGTATTACAGCTCTGCTACCCGCCTGGTTTTTTATTCTAGGACTGGCCAAAATCACATCACTGATGGACAGAGTCTCCCACCCCATGCATGAAGATGTTGCTGAGCTGCAGAGCTCCTTCAGTGACAGAATGCTGCATCCTTGGTGCATGAAGGAGTGTTTTCGCAGGTCCTTCCTCCCAGCAGCTGTTAGACTCTACAACCAAAACTGCTCCCAAAAAAATCGATAATGTTTACATCACTACTGTAACTTGCACTATTTGAGTCATTTAACTAACATTTCTGCCGCTGATATTTGCACATCTGTTTTTCTCAGTTTAAATATTCTGTTAACTACTTCTAAATAATAAGTTTACTTTTTTACTTTTTATTGCACAACTACACGCACATTCTGTAAATATTCACTGTTTCCTACATTATCCTACTCAGTTGCACATACTAATCTGAGTTTGGCACTTTATTTTTAATAGCTGCACAGCACTTTGGTTTTGTACATATATAATTCTTAATTCTGTTTCCATACTTTTCCTACCATTCTCGTGTCATCGTGAACGCTGTTGTTACAGCCAAATTTCCCCTTTGTGGGACAATAAAGGATTATTCTCAGAATCAGAAATACTTTATTAATCCCCGAAGGGAAATTAAGGTTTTTCAGTACAACCCATCTGAGAGAAACAAACAAAAAACAACACAGAGACAGACTGCAGCCAGCTATAGCGGTGCTCCATATATGCATATATGGATATTCTATTGTATTGTATTGTACTGTATTATTTTGGTGTGACACCCCAAGATCACCACTGGCCCCCATTTGGCCCTCTTTAAAAACGTCCTAGATACACCGCCTGCACTTGATCCTGGTTCCATGTCGTAATTACCTTGTAAATATTTACACCAGAAATTCCCCCTAGGGGTCATTTAAGGTCACCTGGGAATCTCCAGTGGTAGGCTACTTGTAGTTTAAGAGCCATGCATTCAAATCCATTGAACAAAAATATACAACACGTTCTCTCACTGTCATGCTGTAATTACTATTTCATTAAAAAATCGTTATGAAGAGTATTTATTAGAGTAATTCAGTAAAATGTGAGGAGATGAACGCAGGTTACCTAAGATAAAAAGCTGTTTCACTGAGTTTATATCCTACAGTCTTAAGTGTGTCATCTTCGGATCGTGTTAGGATCAGCTGTAGGAGGTATTTTAGGTTTGCGCCATTGGTTCTGATTTGGCCGCAAAACATATAACACAAGAATTGATGAGAGGTTGCGCAGGATTAACAGTCAAACACTGAATGGATCACAAGTTTAACATGTTGCTCTGCACTTGGTCTTTCAATTTGTTTTTAGTTTTCTTCTTAGCCCTTCTGTCTTCATGCAGCTCTGCCATATTTAAGAGCTCCAGCGAGCACCAACCTTGGCTGATCAGAATGCCCCAGCAGGCCCGCTTCCTCTCCGGGCTGTTACTGGGCTCGGACACCGACTCTGCGGCTCTTTTCCTGGACATCTCCCCTCAGCTGCTCCTGCTGGAGTGGCGATTTTTGACCCCAATGGCTTGCCATATATGGAACTCGATGTACCGCCACTGGGGCTCACGCGCAGCCGTCAAAACAGCACGCCGCGAGTCACAGCGAGGGAGGAGGAGTCCGGGGGCCATTCTGATTGGCTGAAATGCTTTGTTATCAGTGGGTCGCAAGAGTCGAATGTTTTCAGACAGATTTTTGATGTGAATTAATTTTATTTCTTGGGCTTTTCAGGATTCATTTTTACAAATAAAGACTGACTTGTTGTATAGGCTAGGATTCAAGAAATAAGTCCAAAGTCCAGCCCAATGTCAAGTCATTAAAGTCCAGAGTCAAGTCCAAGTCTCAGGCAGCAAATTTAGAGTTTCAAACCAGTCCTTTTTTACCAACTATGTAATTTAATCACAGAGTGATAATTAATTTGTATTTGTCAGCCAGAAAAATGAGCAAGAATAACTGAGCTTCAGAAACATCAGAAAATCAGCGCTGGTGTTGCTTTTTACAGGAAAATATGTCCTTCTGTGTAGTAAAAGAAAGCTTGGGTACCACTTAATGATTCAAATGCTTTTTAAATTTCAGTCCAAAAAATATATTAATGTAAATATATTAGTAAAATAGAAGCAGTTACAGAATAACAAAAGATACAGCCTTCAGCACGTCTTGAGGTGGCTGCAAAGTACTGTGAGTGATGTTGTTCTAATTTTGATTAGTCTTCTTTTCTCTGCACCACACCACTGTTAAAGCACAGTTCCACCTTAGCACAGTTATGCAGTCTTGTTCTGTCCACTAACCTCAGTCCACTGCCCTCAGTGTGCCACTCAAACACTCACTCAATATGTTTTTCCTCAAGTAAGAGTAAAAAGTAGAAATTAAAAAAAATTACTCAAGAGTAAGAAGTGTTTGATGAAAAGGATGCTTGAGCACTGACTAACTGGACATAACATGTGATTTAATATTTGCAATGATGCATTCAGGCAGACAGAAATATAAAGTTATTTGTATATTTCTGCTATTTTAAGGACTAAAATGAAAAAAGTAAATAAATAATACAAACACTAATATTTACTGGTAATGTGTATACATAAGTTAGAACATGGTAAAGTACTTCCAGTCATAATGCATGGTGTTTACCGTATCTTCACTTGACCTCCAATTGGCACAGCAGGCTCAGCAGATAGAAAATAACATTAGAACAACAAAGCTTGTGTACAAATTAGTAATAAGTCTCACTTTGACATAAACTGTAGGCGTGTGTCTGTGTCTCAAGCATTTTTTATTTAAATATAATCGTTCTTCATTAAATGAAGTTACTCATAGTGGGTAGGGTGTCCAGAGGTTTTACTCAAGTAAGAGCAGCGGTACATCATAATAATATTACTCTAGTGAAAATAAAAAGTAGGGTGCAGTATCTATCTATCTATCTATCTATCTATCTATCTATCTATCTATCTATCTATCTATCTATCTATCTATCTATCTATCTATCTATCTATCTATCTATCTATCTATCTATCTATCTATCTATCTATCTATCTATCTATCTATCTATCTATCTATCTATCTATCTATCTATCTATCTATCTATCTATCTATCTATCTATCTATCTATCACTTTTTTCTTTTAACATATTATTTTCAGTGTGAAGCACCATAAACTTTGCTGCTATGTGAACAGCGTTGTCTCTATTCTAAGGGAGTGGAGGTTGGAAGTCACATCAAAAGGCCTAAATATGGTGCACAACACAAAATGAGGGGTTGTTATACTTCTTGAGGAAAAACCATTGACTGTAAATGGAAAAACCCATTTATTATTTATTTATTGTGTCTGGGGGACTTCCAGCTGATGGCTGACTCTCCTTCAGCCGATGGCGCTAAGGCCACATTAAAATGAGGGTCAAACGCTGTTTAAAGAGGAAAAAGAAGAGGAAGAAGTGCCCAGTCATCTCTGCAGGTGGCTGTTTCCTCCTAATACAAAAGAAATTCATTATAAAATAATGAATAATTTCTATCCATCTAGTGAATTTTTCAGACTAAGATTTGGATTTGAAAGTAACTTATGTATTTTCTGTAAAGACGATATTGAAACAACAGAGCACCTCTTTATTACATGCTGAAAAACCCAGCAATTCTGGGAATTATTCACAGTATGGCTGAAAAGAAAAGAACCAATAATGCCAGATTTAGACCACAATAGTATTACCTATGGTGTTATACTAAAAGACAAACAAAAGGATTTAATGATAAATGTTTTAATGATCCTAGCCAAATTCCACATTCACAAAGTCAAATATCTAAAAACTTCACCCATCTTCACACATTTCTTAAATGATTTCTACCTCTATATTAAGTCCTTAAAATATATTAAATCCAAACATGCCGAAGACCTCTACTCAATGTTCAAAAATGATCTAACTAATACAGTGTAACAACTGTATAATCTTGGATGATGTAATATGTATTTGTTTTTCTATTTTCTTCTTTTTTATTTTGATATGTGTTTAATTGGTTTTTTCTACTTGATTATTTTAGTTTTTGTTTATTTAATGTCATTCTTGATTTTGACTCTGACTCTTATCTAGGAAACATGATGTCTGCTCTTGTCAAATGTTGGACACATATGATAATTGCCTGACTAGTTTGCAAATGCATTCGTTAAAATAAAGGTTTGAAAAAAAAAAGTGGCTGTTTCCTGTCTGTGCGATACGGTAAACATGTATACACCTTTGGGTGTTATGAACATAAATGGAGCTAAACCAAAGCTCCTGAAATAAAAAGAAAGACCCACATTAGATATAATTCATCCCACTGAATGCGATAAACCCGGTTGAACCAGCTGTTTAAATATATTTTGAACCAGTAATATATTATGGGCCAGTATGGTAACAAATAAGAGGTTGATTCATCACGCTCATTGTTGCAGCAGCTCTCAATAAACCACGTTTATCCTTTGACAAGACCCAAGAGCCCGTACTGCGCTTTTATTTTGAAAAGCCCAAACAGGAAGTTGTGTTTACAGCTACTTTTCCGGGTTACACAGCCATCCAGAAACGGTTGTACTTCACTGGCTGTTGTCTTTCATTCCTTTCAGTCCTCTTGTTTGTTTGTTTTTAGCCGCCTTTAAAGATGAATACGGTTCTATCGAGAGCTAACTCGCTGTTCGCCTTCTCCCTGAGCGTCATGGCGGCTCTGACTTTCGGCTGCTTCGTCACGACGGCGTTTAAAGACAGAAGAGTTCCCGTGGACATCCACGTCTCCAAAGTCATGCTGTAAGAGCTCCGTTCGCGCCAGCTGTTTGGACATATCTGTTGTTTTTTTATTTTTTGTTTATCTCGGTGCAGGTTTTCAGCTGTACTCCATGTGTTCCTGATTCCCCCCCATCAGCACGCAGAGTCAGACCGAAGATGTGTCCTCTCCACACTTCCTCCTGCTGCTGCTGCTCTCATGTGTTGCTTGTCTGAATCAGAATCAGAAAGGTTTTATTGCCATGTGTGTGAGAACATGTTCATAACACTAGGAAATTGCGGCGGTACTTTGTGCAAACAAACAAACAAACAAACAAACAAAAAAACAGTTCTTAGCATGCAATAAATAAAAAAATAAAATGGGGTAAACATGCGAGGATTACTCAATTCAATTTATTTATTTTATTTTCTAGCCTTCTTTCTCTCTGAAAGCACATTTATTCACTATTATAACATTCAGCAGGTCAGGGGCACAAGATGTGGGTCTCCACACCCCCTTATTCTTAGGTGGCATGCAAATGGCAGCATCATGCTGTGGGGGATCCCCCCCCCCCCCCCGTTTTTCACAGTTTTAAAGCTATTATCTGAACCCAAACAGATTTGCGACAGTCCCATTTAGCAGCTGCACACAGCAATCCTTAGGTAGCACGTATGGCCTTGCAGCTAGGAGGTCCTGGGTTCGAATCCCGGCATGGAGTTTGCATGTAAGGCTAGGTTCTCTCCTGGTACTCCGGCTTCCTCGCCAAGTCCAAAAACACGACTGTTCCGTTAATTGGTCTCTAAAATTGTGCTTGGGCATGAGTTAGGGATGTAACAAAATATGTATCGCGATATTTTATGTCACAATATTGTATCAATATTCAAAAGCAATGTATTGGTTTTTATTTTTAGAATTTGATTGGAACTATTGATGACAGTAATTTTTGTAGTAAAATTTAAACTATGACTGGTAGTTGGTGGCTGTTTTAACCTTCTTCGTTCCAGTGGATCAACTAGATCTAGTAATAATAAAACTGGATGAGTTATGTATGAAACAAGTTGGAGTGTTTCGAATGTTGTGACGGTTTTACTACAGTTATGTTTGAAAAATCATTATATATATATATATATATATATATATATATATATATATATATATATATATATATATATACACACACACTCTCATATTAGGGATGTGTGTATATATATATATATATATATATATATATATATATATATATATATATATATATATATATACACACATCCCTAATATGAGAGTGTGTGTGTGTGTATATATATATATATATATATATATATATACACACACACACACATCCCTAATATGAGTGTGTATGGTTGTTTGTCCTGTGTGTCTCTGTGTTTCCTTCCCAGCCCCCCCTGTGGGTTCAAACTATTGCTGGGCGATATGACCTCAAATCTATATTGCGATATAATCTAAAGCGTATTTGGTAACAATATCTATTGCAATATATTCTTTTCTTTATATATGTCAAAATGACAGTTTATGAACATTCTCACTTTCCAGATACATTGCAGCAGAACAACAACTTCAAAAAAGTTACGAATGCCATATAAATCTTTTTTCCAAAAAATGCAAAACAAAAATTCTCACAACATAAAGATGAAGATATTTTAAATAAATTAAACGCTAAATTATATTTTAAAAAAACAAAGTTCAAAATTGTCCGCTTTCCTGGTAAATTTAATATCGCACAAAAATAAAGCTGCACATATTTGAATTAAAAATGCTTTAAGTTCAACAGGTTTTTGAAATGGAAAGCAACAAATCTTAAACTTGCAATATGTAGTGTAAAGATGAACACTGAACAATAGCATATATCCTCCTTGATGACATCATCAAAATGTGCAATTGCAGTAGGCCCGTACAGTCAAAATCTATATCTTTGACTAAATTTATATAATTTCTGCCTTATACCATTTATATCGCCCACCACTAGTTCGAACCCCCCGCTCCGCCCACCTCAGTTACTTTGCCGTTGTGTCCTTGGGCGAGACACTTCCACCACTTTCCCTGCTGCTGGTGGTCAGAGGGCGCCATATTGAATTGCAACCTCGCTTCAGTCAGTTTGCCCAAAGCTCGCTGGGACTACAATATAGCTTACCACCAGTGTGTGAATGTGTGTATGAATGACTGATTATACTGTAAAGGACTTTGGAGAATAGCAGGCCATTTACCATTCTACCATTTATGTGATTCATTTTGCTCTCTGGTTAGGTATGGTGTTTCACAGCAGTTTTAGCCTCATAATGCTCTTTTCTTTTAAACAACAAAAAAACACGTAATCTTTTCATCTCTGCTATAATAATTGCACTTTTCACACAGAATAAAAATGCAGCTCCAGCTGGGATAAAACAATATCCTGCCTTCTTACAGAGTTCCTCTGGTAGAGAGAATGCAAACAAGGAAGATAAAACATTTTGTCTCTTTTGTTGTCAGCATCCCCGTCCTTATAACACACAGAGAGACCCTTCCAAAATCTCTAAATGACTGGTTGGATGACATCAGGCTCCAGATTTAAATATACCGACATTTCTGATCCCCCAAAGCTCTGAAACACGACAGTAAAACCTTTAAAGGGAATTCTGAAAGCATCCGGTAACCAGGGAAATAGATGGTGAAACGAGAAAAAACCCTCCTGTTTCTCTCATTTGATTTTTCTAACTAATCTGTTTTTCTCTCTTTGACAGAAAGAATGTTGATGACTTCACAGGACCCAGGGAGCGTAGTGACTTGGGGTTCATCACCTTCGACGTCTTGGCTGATATCCTATTAATGCCCATCATGGTGGTTGAGAGGGTACCTCAGAAGGCTTGGATTTAGAGACAACATGCTGAGATGCATGTTTTATCTGTATGAAGTTAGCTTTGATCAGCAGTAACTCTACTATTTATAAACTGTACACTAATACAACTGTACTTTATTAGTTTTTGAGGGTAAGGGGTCATCCAAAGTGCTCTCTTTTTAGCTGCTGTTAGATAAAATGTGTACCTGTGCTGTTCCTTAACTCTTCCCACATTTGGAGCCCATTTTTGACTGGAACGTCAAGCAGCTGTTTCTCTACCTGTCTGCAGAATACGCCACAAAGAGCAACGTAAGTAAACGCGCACAGTGAGCTTCGATTAGGAGCCTGTTCGGTGTGCCCGTTTGGTTTGAATCGGCATGCAACAAATCTGACTGCCGAACATAATGTGTCTGAGTGTGTATGACGGCCAAACCTTTATCTTTGTATGGAAGTTGCAGGACATCCAAAACATCCCAGTACAATCTAAATGCCCATCGAATCACGTACCCCGGTTTCATTTAAATCTAATCTATAGTTATGAGGAAAGTTTTTTTGGCTGCAAGACAGATGTGATTTGTGATCTTGAAAGGACAAGCTGTTAGATTATTATGCTGAGACGCACATTAATCCTTGTGCAGAATTTAAAGCTGTTCTATTTATAACAAAAAAACAACTCATCACTGTATTTCTGCACAAACTTCTAATCTAACTTAATTTCAGTGTTTATATCGTCAGTACCGATGGAAGCTGTACAAATCACTCCCATCTTTCTAATCAGCCGATGGCTGTAAAAGGAGGAGATATGTGCATGTAAGTGAAGGGTGTGGCCATCATCCCTTTGCATCAAAGTGGCTTCACCTGCAGGGAACTTACTACAGTGTCAGGCCTGTTTTTCTCATACCAGGCATCATGGATCAATTTGCTTATGTTAAAATACTTGGAGAGGTCATGCTGCCTTGTGCTGAAAAGAAAATGCCTGTGAAATGGGTGCTTCAGCAAAACAATGACCCCAAACACACGAGTAAGCGAGCAGCATCTTGATTCCAGACCAACAAGTTAACGTCATGGAGTGGCCAGACCGTAATCCCATAGAAAACTTGTGGGGTGAGATGAAAAATGCTGTTTATGAGGGAAAACCAAGAAATGCAGAGGAATTGTGGAAGGCTGTTTCCAGGTGCCAGAAGTTGGTCGACTCCATGCAGCACAGACGTGAAGCAGTTCTCAGAAATAATGGTTACACAACTAAATATTGGTTTGGTGATTCCAAGAAATACTAAAGACTAACACTTTTCCAGTTTATTGAGTAAATATGAGTTTGTAGTGAAAAATGCAAACGGTATTTATTTGACGAGCCCAGTATAATTTTTTCCTTCATTTTCTGTGCAGTAATTATGATATGAATACATTTTTCTTTGTGTTTTGATGTGGAGTATAATGTGCAGTGTTCCCAATTAATGGAAATAAAATAAATTAGAGGGATTTTGTACCTTACTCGTGTTTTAGGAAACCCTGCTATTTTTATTTTTATTTAGTGGATCATGGAAATGTGAAAAAACTGCTAAGCTGAATAACTTTTTAGGGGACTTCTTGTAGAGCATTGAATAGCGACTGATTATGTGTAATGGATTTCAGTTTCCTTCTGTTGTGTCCCATTTGTTCAGCCGTCTCACAGTAAAAATAATCTTGTGTATGTGGCAGACTCTAAACCAGGTGGTGCTGTGGGATAGGATCGTTCTCCGAGGGGAGAACACCAAACTGAACCTCAGAGACATGAAGTCCAAATACTTCTTCTTCGATGATGGGAATGGACTCAGGTTAGACCACGGAAAGTTGTTGAGACGCATGTTAACGGCTACCCCGTGTTCCTGAAAGCGATTGGCTGACTGTCATGTCTGTGTTGTGTGCAGAGCCAATAAAAACATCACTCTGACGCTGTCCTGGAATGTCGTTCCGAACGCTGGGATCCTTCCCCTGGTAGCTGGAAGCGGACACATCAGCCTGCCTTTCCCTGACCAATATGAAACCACCAGGAGCTATTAGACAGAAATGTACACCTCTCCACCCAGACTGATTTAACACACACACACATCGTACGTTAGTGTTTCTGTGTATGAGGCGGTTTGTAATAAAGAAGGAAATTGTAAAATCTCTGTGTGAAGAAAATGTTGACTGTCAAAGGGACATATAGCTTGTGTAGGTTTAGCTTCAGACTTTTTGCCCTTCAGATGGCTTTAAAAGCGCAAACATTAACGTGGGGCGCATTCTAGTATAAAGATGTCTAAATGGCTGCCATCGTCTGCTGTAATGTGTGTTTTAAGTTTGAATATCACACCTGCTGATTATGAACAAACTCACCGGTGGCACAATTACTTACACCCTTAATTTTTTTTTACATGTAACTGAAACATTTTATACTTTTTTTTTACTTGAGAGTTTTTATGAACTTCTTATTAGTGATTCATGACTTTCTCTGGGGTCCAAATATGAAGGTGACACAGAGACCTGTTATTTTTAGCCAGCGGGTTGGAGCAGGAGGACACCGCCCACATTGATCAGGGATGGTAAGGGACGTAAAACATTAAACGCCCACCAAAGAAATGTTTTTTTTGTGGCACTGCGACTAATACTGGAGGTGGGTTTGGTGTGAAAGTCCTTGCCATAATGAAACTTTAAATAAAAACCCGGTGGGCTCCCTTAGGCAGTCATTCGATTTGTCAGCAGGATAATTATCCAAATCAACACACAAATGTGTTTTTTAGACCCAAAATCTACCTTCTTCAATCGCCACCACGATCCCCTGACCTCAGTCCTGTAGATGAACTTTGGGGAAAGCAGAAGAAAGTGAAGCAAGAACCCAGGACACTGGATAATATGCAGAGATTCTGGAAAGAGGTAAAGAGAAATGGTTAAAGATCCCTCTTCTTTACTGTATCAAAACTATATCAACCACTGGAATATATTAGTGAGATTACAAATAGGTTAATCGGTTGATCCAATTTAATCATTTGATTCCCCTGTGACCCAGTCCCTCTAAGCCCCGCCCTCCTTAGTTACTGTTGCTAAGTCAGACAAGCCTTAGGAGCTAACTGCATATTCACTAGAGCAGGGTCGGTGCAGAAACAATTCCTCAAGAGGCTTCGGCGGCTTTTGGGGGCAACATCAATTAATGTCTATACAGTAATACTGAAAATATGAAGCATACATTTGTTTGAATAAGTAAAAGCTTTGCCCTTTTACATCAATACTTTTTAGAGATGAGACAGATATATACTTAAACTGAACTATGTCATAAATTCAATTCAAATTTGTTGTAACATCTCTTGCAAGTATCTTCAGAGTTATTGTGAATGGTGATGCTAAGTGCAGAAAGGATCTCAGGTAGCAGTCAGTCTCGCAACCAATCTGAAGAGGCCTCTGACTGAAGACTCGCTGTATAGAAGTCTCACGATTGTCATGACATGCTAAGAGCAGAGATGATATTGCACATCAACATGTCCTGAACGACACCATCAGTTGTTGGCAAACACTGCTAATCCACCTCATTTGCTTTTGCCGCTTCTCCTTAAATCTGGCTGGCTGGGAGGTAAGAAAGCCGGGCGGTGAGACATTAGAGACGGGGATGTGATCGATAGGATGGTTTGAACTTTTGTCTTCTCTCTGAGCAATTGCTACATTTAACGGTCCGCTGTTTATGAGGAACATCATCACACGGTCCTATTGCTGTGGGCAGGAAGCAGCGCAGTTTATGGCAGTCGCTGACATGTCTTTATCTGAGTAACTTCTGCAAGGATTTCCACTTGTCTACAATTTAATTCCTGCAAGGTGTAGAATATTAGATTAAGAAACCAGACATCTGAGCAAGCCGCTCATTCATCTCATGACTACTGCGGTCACTGTTGATGCTATAGGATACCATTCAAAGGAAGAGAGATAATTATGTAGAGAACTACTGAACTTTTATTTTTAGCACACGGCTCAGAGATAAACAACATTAACACACAGATCCTGTATTTACAAATAAAACACCCCCACAATAAAAGCCAACACCAGCTTTGTGTAAAGTAAGAAAAATTGCTCTACATCTTTCTTCTTAGTGTTTTTTATTTTTTTTACATCACGAGGATACAAGTCCTGAAATAAAATGGCAGGACTCCAGTCCACCTGCATCACTGTCATCGAATGAAGGCATTGCTTCCTACTAAGCAACTTTTTTTGGTGAGAATGTTTTAAAAACTTCTGAAAAGATGTGACGTTAGTCCAGGCGTTGGATGAGTTTCTCCTCCATCATACAGTAGAGGGCGACGTGGGACAAATCGGAGATGAAGGCGTCGCAGGCACGTCTGCTTATGCCCTTACAGCCTCTGAGGTCCAGCAGAGTCAGACAAGAGAACCGCTTCAGATAAGGCAGACAGGCATCGGTCAGCTGGTTGCAACCTGTAGAAACACAAACAAGTCGGACATTAGCTCTCAAATGAAAACAGGTGTGAAACAGGCAAGGCAAGGGCTACATTTTCAGATTAACAATCATTTTCAGTGGTCAGACACCCACCAGCGAGTGTGAGCTCGCTGAGGTTGTTGCGGGTGTGAGTCCCGGCAGCTGCCAGCAGGGTGATGCAGGAATCCGTTATGTCCTTGCAGTGAGCCAGGTCCAGGCTCTCCAGCTGGGGCATGTGGCGCTGCAGCAGCCGCACAGTCGACTCACTGAGATCCAGTCCGGACAAACGCAGCGTCACCATGTTCCTCAGCCTGCTGCGGGAGGACTCTAAACCTGCAGAGACACAGATCGAGACTATAGCAGTGATTCCTCAAGGGTGGGACGCAGCCACTAACCTTCCTGACGTTTTATTATTATGCTTTTTTTTTTTTTACAAGCGGAATTATTTACTAGTCAACCCGGATCTATTTGTGTGTTACACATTCAACAAATTATCAGTTAAATGGTGAGAGGGGTCAGTGCAGAAAAGGTCAATAGTTTTTGGATCCTGAAGTGTTTCCCAACACACAGAGAGACGAGGACAGAAAGACACGAAAAGAGAGACAGGAGGACGTATAAATGCTGTTGACATTACAGTGAACAGTAAAAAACAACTCGAGTTTAGTTCTTCTTCCAACATATACAGTGACTTTAGTTTCCTTGTAGTGCATATCATTATTTTTTATTTAGTTTATTTACAGAAATTATGTTTTTATGACAAGACATTGTGTTTTACTAATACTTTTCAGAAAGAAAAGCCTAAAGGAGTAGTCAACATTTCTTACGGGGGTGTAGCGCTAATTTTACCGTTCTTGCTTCTTTATTTTGGAAAAACAAAATGAGTGTATAAGGGATATTCTACCCCAAATTTAGTCTGTTGCCATATTTTCCAGAGTTAGACAAGTGAGACAAAGCATTTTGTTACCAGCCCAGTCATTCTCCTTGTCTGACAGTAGTCCTTACATTGATCCTTTGTCATTATGTAGGTCCACATCTAAATCAGCTCCTGTAATTCCTTCGTGTTATTTATTACTTTCATTTGCAATTCAGCAATTATTGAGTCATTTTTAAGACTTTTGCACATGAAATGGTAGCTGTTACCGTTCACTTGCATTGTTTATAACAGACTGCTGCCAGATTAGGAGAATGACTGGGCTGGTTACAAAATGCTTTTTTCTCACTTATCTAACTCTGGGGAATATGGCAACAGACTAAATTTTCCTTAGAGATGGAATATCCCTTTAATCAAAGTGAGTCTTACAGAACACTATGGTATACATCCACTTGGCTCTGATCGTACTTCCACTTCTACTGACCAGGCGGAGTGATGATCTCTTTAATCTGTGTTTCTTTAATGCCATCACACCAGCGCAGATCCAGCAGCTGCAACTGGGGCAGAGTGGGAGAGACCAGAGCGGACAGACACGACCATGGCAGACCGGTCAGCCTCAGTTCCCTCAAACCTGCAGAGAAACACCAAGAGTTGGAGTGAGATGAAACGAACAGTGGTGTGAAAAAGGGATTTTTTATTAAGAGAGAGAGAGAAAAAAAAATCAAACCTACATGGCCCTGTGTGACAAAGTGATTGCATTTTGAGTTTACTTTTGTTGTCTTTTAATACTATTTAAATTTCTTTGATCTGAAACATTTAAGTGTTACAAACATAAAAGGAAAAAGAAACCAGGAAGTGGGCAAACACTTTTTCACACCACTGTATGGTCAGAGAGATGCGTCTTTGTGGCGGTTTGTACCTGGGAGTCTGGTGAGAAGGCAGTTCAGTTGTCTCATGGCCAGCGACGTCCAGGACAAGTCCAGAGAGGTGGGATGGCGTTTAATGATGCCTGCCAGGGCCTGGTTACTGAGCGGGTTGCACCGACTCACGTCGATGTGACTCCACAGACGTTTGTCGCAGCTCCTGCACAAAACAGCACAGCCGGATGAGGCGGCGTTGAACCCCTGCGTCCTAATCATCCGCGTAAGCCGAATCTGTAGACGTACCACTTGTACCAGGCTTTACAGACAGTCATGCAGGCCAGCAGCTCAGCTCTGTTCAAGTACCTAAAGACAGACACCCAGACCTCCTTCTCCCCTCCCCGATCGCTGCCTGCATCTTTAAAGGACGGCAGGGACAGTAGGGGCGACGGGAGGGAGGCAGCAGGAGCAGCAGCCTGGTCTTCATCTGAAGAAGAGGCAGAGTAAGTTCTGTTGCTTCTGTCTCCCTGGTTTCCTCGTAGACGAGGCCTGAAAGAGTTGATCAATCAAACCAAATTAAATTGTCACTGTGTGCCTTTGTGTAGTGAGAACTCTTTTAGTTTGCCAAATAGGGCAACTTCTAAGCTGAACATCCTTGTGTCTGCTTTGTTCTCCGAGCAGAAATGCATCGGTCAGTTATCAGATGGAAGTAGGAGGAGGTGAGTTCTACCTGCCCGGTCCTCTCGGGGTTAGAGTGTCGGCAGAATCGGCGCCTCGGACTCTGGAAGGTTTGGAATGAGCGACTTTTCTCTGGATGAAGCCCTGCTGAGCACCTCCAGCGGCAGCTGACCTCAGCCCCATGGCTGCTTCTAGCTTTGGAACGATACCTGAGCGGTGCAGACAGGTAGGTCACGCAAGACTCATCTGAACACGATACAGTGTACAACTGGAGAGCACAATGTGAATACTTCAGTCTAGAGACTAGTGTCCGTCTAGCCATGCTTACCTGACTGCGTCTTGGCCTTGTGTGGCTGCTGCAGCGTGACTGTCAGGTAGGAGCCACTCAGCAGGTCATCATTCAGATCGGACACAAGTAGCACTGGGGGTTCTGGGTCTGAATCCCAGCGTCCGTCCTCCTCCTCTTTTTTCAGCTCTTCGTCTTCTGCCGTGTCCACCTCCTCTTCCTCGGGGTCGAACTCCTGCCCCTCGCTGTCATCGTCTTCGTCGTAGTCCCTCCTGCGCCTCCTGTGTTTGTGACGCAGGTATCCCTTATCTTCCTCGCTGTCGCAGTCGTCGTCATCGTAATCGTCATCATTGTCGTCGTCGTCATCTTCGTCGTCGTCTTCGTCATCGTCCGACTCCTCAGAGTCGTCTCCTCTTCGCTGCGTTCTGGAGCCTCCGCGGAGCCTCACCCGCCCTCTCCGCCCGACCTCCTTCATACCCACCCCTCTCTTCAGTTTGAGGACTGACATGGACCCCCCCGCTACAAACCCTCCCCTGTTCCCTTTGTGGGACAAGCCCCCCCGCAGCAGGCCTCTCCTGTTGGCACCAAATGACTTTCTGGATGAGTGGCCCCCTCCTTGTGCAGAAAGCCCCATTCTTCTTCTATGAGATGCTAGAAAAATGATATCAAAATAGCAACATTCAGTAACGCGTAAAATAACTACTGAAATTATTGTTTTTGTAATTACTCAGTAACTAAGCAGCTAAGAAGTATATTTTCAAACCACACAAACCATGATAATCATCATCACTAGCTGAGTCGTCCCCATCTTGGCTGTGGAGCTGTCGTCTGTAAATTTTAGCAATACGAGCGTCCAGCAGTGATGAAGATTTCCTCTTCTGCACATTAGTGGGATAGAAGATTTAAAAACAATAGAACGCAGCAACTAAAATTCCCACCAAAAACGTTGACGCCAAAGACCAACACAAAGTAGCGCAATTTGGAAGTGTTCAATGCATTCGCTTTACTCCGATACCCCTAAATGAAATTCAATGCAACGGACCGCTTGGACAAGTCATGCAAGTCACCTGGGTTTAATTTAACCTCTGCCTCAGAAGTTAGAGAACATCAGTGAACAAACAGCACCTAAACTGAGAGGCCAGACGAGGAGCATATTAACCCAGAGAGGCAGTCGAGAGGGTCATAGTAACTTTGGAGGAGATGTAGCGATCCACAGCTCAGGTGAAATAACCCGTTGACAGGACCATTAGTTGTGTCGTTCAAATCTAGATCTGGAAACCAAATTTTTCAAACGGTGACAAAAAAATCTGAGGCAATCTGTCAAAATGAATGGAATTCACACCCCTGACCACCTGGTGCAGACGCACACACTTCCATCTTTACGCACAGAGTTCAGAGAACTGAATCGATCCAAAAAAAAGAGAGAAACCCATCAGAGAATCATCTCAGACCTAGACACCGTACCCAATGCATCCCGCTATCTTGGAGCCGACGGCGACTGCATTGTACACAGACCAGCGGTGACAGATCGCTTCACCACTGATGCAAATAGAGTGCATGCTGCGGGATTTCCTCCCGCTGAAATGATCAGAAAGGCTGTCGATCAGAGAGTCTTGCCGAATTCTCATCATTTTAACTGGAGAAATGTTTCCTGATTTCAAAACATTTGGCTGAAGTGGCGCTTGTAATCCCAGTCTCCAGTGCGGCAACAGAGCGCGGATTCAGCTCCATGCAGAGCGTTCAGGCCACAGCAGGTGAAATGTTCATAATTAATACATGTAGCTTATTAATCTGCTCGATGTGTGATGGCAAGATGTGGATTCTCTGTTCAGTTTGTTCAGACTGAACTAGGGATGGGCATAATTAATCGACGATCAATTAATTGATCATTAAGAATTTCGTTGATGAAATTTTTTTACCGATCAATTAACGCATGTTCTGTTGGGTAGTGTGAGTTTTGAAGGAATGCAATTAATTTTGCTATGTGGCAGTAATTAAACACTTTACCACAGGAGGGTGATGACTGAAAATAAAACCCACAGGCCGACTGTTTTTTTGCGAGTTTCTGTGTATTTCAAAAGAGGTCGCAGCAAAGTGTGGCGTGGGACCACTTTGACTAAAAAAAACAAAGAAGTCTCGGTTCACTGCCAACACCGCGAAGCTGTGTATAAGTACTTGAACGCACTTCTAACCCTGGTTAGAAGCGGAGCATCCTGCTCTTGGTCTCAACCTAGCATCAAGTCGGTGTTAGCACGGAGGAGCTGAGATGCACAACGAGCAGAGAAACTTACTCACCGATTACTTTTTGAGGGAGACTCCGCCACCCCTGGATTGCTCCCTTACAGACTGGTGGAAAATGAATTCCAGAGGCTTGCCAAGTTAGCACGGAGGTTTGTGTATCACAGGGACGTCTGCCCCTCACAGCAGGTGATCTCGGCACTGCAGGTCAGACGGGACAGCAGCCTGATGATCGTCAGTCTGCTCACCAGAGTTCTTTCGCTTCTGACCCCAGCGCATGTTAACATGGTCAGCTTTCTCAACAAAAATCAGTAGACTGCTGCTAAAGTTGTATATAAGTTACTGTTTCTTTTGTTTTTCTCTTTTTTTAACTCTGTTAATGAGCCTAATTCATTGCTAGGTACGCTGATCTCTCTCATCCTCTTTCTCAACTCGGTTTTGCCAAATGTAACACAAAACTATCAGACCTATAGCCTAAGTATATTTTTTTATTAAGTTATTGTTTAATATGACTTTTTAAAAAAAAACTTTTTTGGAGAAGAAAAATAAATATTAGCGTCAGTTGTGTTAATGAGTACCGTCTCTTAGCTGTCGGCTCCGCTGCTTATAGCGCATATTTTCTTTGTGCAACTACCGTCAATTAATTCCGTTTAACTTCCACAAGAGGTGTCCCACTTGCAATGAAGATCTCAATGAGGAAACACGCTATTTTTCTATTCTCCCTGCATTTTAATACAGCCTATGAACACTGAATATTAATATAAAAATATCAATGATTAATCGAAAATTGATCGTTAATTCTCCTGATGATCGATGAAGACAATTTAATCGAATTCCCATCCCTAGACTGAATATCACTTAAAATGAATGAAAATTAAATACTACTGAATATGTCAGTATTTATTTAAAAACTGACTGGGAAAAATAGATTATGACTGGGTTTTTATTTTGATCCCATCAGTCAAAATGAGCAACAACAAAAAATTCTGCCACCACCTCTGTCCTGAACTCAACTTTACTTTCCCAGAGAGAAATTCTCTATGCAGTAGTGTACAACATAAAATAAAAACAGTAACAAAAATATTCTATCACTCATCAACCCAGAAAAATAAAAACAACAATTCACAGACCAGCAAACCCACACATTCCTCCCACTGGAACAAAAAACATTTAGTGATCCCCAGTAACACTGATTCTGTAGATAGCCGCAATCATACACAACACTACCAATTTCATGTAACAAATCTTAACAGTGGAATTTTTCAGTAATTGTGCAAATTCAGCCTGTATCTCCTACCTGATTGGAGAAGATCAAAGGCAACCCTCGAGGGATGGTTAGAGCAGGCCAGAACTGAGAGGGAGCCTTCTTTAGACTCTGTCTCTCATAAATACTCATAAGGGACATTTGTTGTTGGCCAGTGATTTTACTGGCTTCCGGCACAATTCTGTTCATGTGAAGTTTGTGTTGTGACTGACAAGTTCCCATAGTGAGAAATCAAACAAAAGGACAGCACCGATTCAATTATGGATCTATAAAATAAAACCAACAGTGTTTTGTCCACATTTCAACAACAAAAATAGCCTTTGTGCACAGGTTTAACAGATCTGGGAAACAGTTTGATTAAAGTTCAACCTCCACTATCTCAACAACAATGCCCTGAACGTAGCATCCTTAAGGTGAAACATGGAGGTGGTGGCGTGATGGTGAGAGAGATTCTTCCATGGAGAAAGAAACTGGTCAGAGTTGATAGGAAGAAGAGGGAGGCTGATTACAAGTCAATCCTGCAGCACCCGATACCAGGGCAAAGGTTGAACTTTCAGCCGGACCGAAATGAGCTAGAAAGTCTAGACCAGCGGTCTGCAACTCCAGTCCTCAAAAGAACCTGTGTCCTGAAACTTTTAGACGTATCCCTGGTCCAACACACATGAACAGAATGGCTGAATAACCTCTTCAGTATGCTGTCAATTTCTCCAGAGTCCTGCTAGTAACCCGATAATTTGACTCGGGTGCAATGAAGGAGGGAAAAATGTAACATTTAAAGATGCTCTCTAACCAATCTGACGCAGCTTGAACCATCTTTAAATAGAAGAACGGGCATTATTTCCATCTCAAGATGTACAACGTTGATAGGGACATCCCCCAAAGAAACTGGCAGCAAAACATTATTCTACAAACTATTGATTTTGAGGGGTTGGATCTTTAAAAAAATATATATATTTACCACCATTACACTACTTTGTGTTGGTCTATCACCTAAAATCCCAATAATGTATATTAAAATGTGTGACTCCTGTGACTAAATGTGAAAAGGGTTCAAGGTAAATGCATTTTAAAGGCACCACACATATGGATAAAATGTAAAAGCAAAGTAACTTCTGAGCACTCACCAATGAAAGACTTTCCCCTCTGTCACCTTTAGACTGTGGAAGGAAATCATGACATAATAAATAAAAGGGTCAATGATTCAGCTACCCAACAAGGTTCAACAAGCATATGAAAGCCTTAAAACAGATTCTGGATGAGTATTTTGAAGTTTTAAACTTGTCCGATTGACCTAGAATTTAAATCACATTGCAGCACATTTAGTGTTTTTTGAGATACCAAATAGAATCCAGCAATAGAGCAACTAAACCACACAAAGTGATATTAAGTTAAAGAGAGATTAGGATATGGAGTACCTCTCGGTCGGTGATGCCGTGGACACACTTCGGGCACTCCCAGCAGCTGGGCAGGTCCTTATTCATGACGCCGTCACCCTGAACCTAAACAAGGCAGTTTAGGGAGAAAAGTCAGCAGTAACTCAGACATTATGGCCTCCGACTGGGGGCAATCATTTCACGTCAGTTTATCTCAAACACCAGGTCTTCAGCAGAGCATTTCCTACATAGAGGCAGGGTACACCCTGGACAGGTCGCCAGTCCATCGCAGGGCAACATAGAGACACACAAGACAACCAACCATGCTCAAACTCATAACTAATGGCACTTTAGAGTATTTAATTAACCTAACATTCATGTTTTTAGGCTGGTGTACCAGGGAAGAACTAACTGATGCACAGGGAGAAAGGGTACTCCATGCAAAAAGCCCCAGGCAGGAGTTCAAACCCAGGACCAGCTTGCTGCAAGGCTACAGTGCTACCAACTGCACCACCGTGCACCCTCTTCTTTAACTCTTACATTAATCAATATATTTTGGATACATAATTCTCAAGTATGACTTGTTTATTGTATTTTTATGGCGACACTAAGGATTATCATGGCAAACTCCGAAACAAAACAAAAAATATTCCCAACATACCGTAAGGCAGGCAGGATGGACTATCTGTGCACAGCTGGAACATTCCATCAGAGTAAGGGAAGGGTCTCCGGTTTCCTCCTGATTGGGCTCCTTGCAGATCTCACACACAGCAGACAGAGGGAGCCCCGGCTGGACAAGACAGCAAACAAAAACACCTGTCAGTTCATTCACTGCAAAGACTCCTGCCAATAATGCTTAGATGCTTAATTCCTTAGAGTGCTGTACAAAGCTGCAGCAGGAAGCAGGACGTTAGGTTTTTCTGTGAACAAAATCCCCAAATGATTTTGTTTTGACTCATGTTTCTTAGATGAGGTGGCAAATAATGCGGTAAATTAGAGAAATATCATGTATTTTATTCATAAAAAACATAAAAATGTTTTTTTGGAGATAGGGTTAGGCATAAAACACTGATACTAAACACAAACTCTTAATTTACTTTTTACAGATTTCCGTCATGTTATATAGTGAAACTATTTCTGTTTCAAAGATGTGGGTCTCCTTCTATAAAACCAAAAAGGCCCAGCTGTTCCCTTACGGAGAGGCACTGCCGCAGCACACAGGTCTGTTTGAGTTTCCCTGGTCCTCCAAACTTCTTCATGTCCCTGCAGAAGTTACAGTCTCCACACTCTGGTCTCATACAAGCCTCACAGCGCTTACATCTGCAGAGAAATAAGACAGAAAAAAAGATGATCACAAAAACCTTTATTAACATACAGAGATTACCTATTGAATGAGTAAATCCAGACTCTCTTTATGAAGAGGCGTGTGCCTTTAAGAGGACATACTTGTGGCACCGAATCAGAGGAGTGACAAGTCCTGCATGTGTCCACAGAAATGTGTAGTTCAAACCAAAATAGGACCCTTTTCTGACTTACAATCCTTTTAGTAAACCTACTTGTGCCCAACCTCAATCTAATTTTCACAACTCCTCACACACACAGCACACAAAACAAACAAGCGTGGATGTTACCTGACTCTGCGCCGTCTCAGGGAAGACATGGAGGAGGGGGGTTTCTGAGGTCGTTGCATGGTGGCCGCCGAGGGCGGCTTGGGACGCGGGGCTGGTGGTGGTGGTGGAGGAGGCGGCTGATACCAGGAGGGCTGTTGCGGAAACAAAGACAAACATAAAGACGGCTGCTAAGAAGATCATGGCTCAAATTCAGATAAAACATCTATGATGTGTTGAGGAGGTGGTGGAGGCCCTTCAAAGGTGTTCTGAACAGAGGCTGAAGTTGGGGCCCTAAGAGTGAAGCAGCAGCATCACTGCAATTATCAGCATTACTTCGATTATCTTTAACAACACGTTTCCCAAACTGGGATTAATGAATAAAGACATCTATCGTATCATTATTACCAACATCTGCCTCATCATTATTAGTAGTAGTTGTCATATATTGCTAATATTATACATAGTGATTTGTTCCTGGCATTAGTTAATAAAGGGCAGTTGCCAAATTTGTCTGTCTATATCCCAAACACACAATGCATGAATACTGTTTTTTAAACCAGCAAATCATATATTGTGAGCTGTTTTAATCAACTTTAAAATACAGTTTATAGAGCACTGGATATTCATGTTAAATGCTCTTATTGTGAAGGTTTGTAGGCATCCAAAAGTGTCTGGCTAAGATTAATCTTCTTCCAAAGTGGTTTGAGAGGTAAAGACTTGAATTAGCAAGGAAACAACATTATTCATAGACTAACACATTTAAAAAAAATATTTAGTACACTTGGCAAAGGACTGGTAAACATTTCTAATGGTCAAGCAGTTTTAGGACGTTGTATACAGATAAATAACCTGTGTCTGTTTTACGCTTCAATTTTTGCACTGCATTCCTCACCAACATCTTCTCCTTCTTCTCACCATCTGATTCACAAAGCAAGAAGCGCCAATAATGAACCGGCGGTAACAGACCTATCAAATGCAGCAGGTGTGAACACTTGAAACTCTTTTTACGTCAGACAGTCACTGTGCAGAGCCGGAAGGAAGATTTGTGTTTCTAGAATTGACTTTGAGGAGAACCAGGAGGCTAAAACCAACACGGGGGATGAGAAAGGAGGTGCAAATTGGAGCAGCCAAGTTACTTTAACTTTCAGCTCAAGGTATTCTTAAATGAAATAACTATTTAAGGAGTACTGTTAAATGGGTTTCATAATGTGCAACATTTTCTAGATTATACCAAGCAGGGAGTTTAAGTAGAACACAATAATCTTTTGGTGATCTCCTCTTCTTTGAGAAAGCTTTTGTTGAAGTAAGGTCCTGAGGAATGCTTACCCTTGGCGGCCACTTGACAATCGGTTTTCCTGTGTAGGACATCTTAGGGTTGTCATTAGCATGTTCCTTCAGCAAAGCCTGCAAGCCAGCAAAGACAAAGAGTTGTTAAATTAAAAATAAAAGAAAGGGAAGCTTTACAAAAATACCAAACCAGTCAAACGAAACTGATGGAAAGTACCTTGATATGAGTCATGAGTGCTGAAGCATTTTGGATACCGGCTGGGACACACTTTTTGCTTGATGGCAGCGTCTCCAGTTTACTGATTAAACTCCAAAGCCCTTCCAGCTCCAGGGGAGTCAAATGGACTTTAAATGGAGACTTTTCAGACTGAGGACCTGAAGACTCTTCCTTCTTCAAAGAACCGTCCGCTTGCTGCTCACGAGCTGAATCAGATATGTTTCACAGATTTTCCTCAGTGCAATATTTGATTCCTTCACAACAACATAGCATGTCAGGGTTGGACTATAACTGTACATCTATACTCGATGACAAAAAAGGCAAAGCTACAAAGTAGCCACCCAGGTGAACTGGCTAGATTCGGATGCATTTTGTTTTCACCGTCTTCGTTCCAGTGGATCAACTAGATCTATACTCAGCAAAAAAAGAAACGTCCTCTGACTTTGAACTGTTTTTACAAACTTAATGTGTGTAAACATTTGTATGAACACTAAAAGAGTCAACACCATAAGACATAAACTAAAAATGTTTCACAGACATGTGACTAACAGAAATAGATAATGTGTCTTTGAAGGAAGGGAGGCTCAAAATCAAAAGTACCAGTCAGTATCTGGTGTGGCCACCAGCTGCTTGAAGTACTGCAGTGCATCTCCTCCTCATGGACTGGACCAGATTTGTCAGTTCTTGCTGTGAGATGTTACCCCACTCTTCCACCAAGGGACTTGCAAGTTCCTGGACATTTCTGGGGGGAATGGCCCTAGCCCTTACCCTGCGATCCAACAGGTCCCAGACGTGCTCAATGGGATTGAGATCCGGGCTCTTCGCTGGCCATGGCAGAACACTGACATTGCTGTCATCCAGAAACTCACGCACAGAACGAGCAGTATGGCTGGTGGCATTGTCCTGCTGGCGGATCATGTCCGGATGAGCATGCATAAAGGGTACCACATGAGGGAGGAGGATGTCTTCCCTGTACCGCAAGGCATTGAGATTGCCTGCAATGACAGCAAGCTCAGTCCGATGGTGATGTGAAATACCGCCCCAGACCATGACGGACACCCACCTCCAAATCGATCCCGCTCCAGGGTACAGGCCTCGGCGTAACGCTCATTCCTTCCACGATAAACACGAATCCGTCCATCACCCCCGGTGAGTCAAAACCGTGACTCATCAGTGAAGAGCACTTTTTGCCACTCCTGTCTGGTCCAGCGAAGGTGGGTTTGTGCCCATAGGCGGCGTTGTTGCTGGTGATGTCTGGTAAGGACCTGCCTTACAACAGGCCTACAAGCCCTCAGTCCAGCCTCTCTCAGCCTATTGCGGACAGTCTGAGCACTGATGGAGGGATTGTGTGTTCCTGGTGTGACTCGGGCAGTTGTTGTGGCCATCCTGTACCTGTCACGCAGGTGTGATATTCGGATGTACCGATCCTGTGCAGGTGTTGTTACACGTGGTCTTCCACTGCAAGGATGATCAGCTGTCCTTCCTGTCTCCCTGTAGCGCTGTCTTAGGCGTCTCACAGTGCGGACATGGCAATTTATTGCCCTAGCCACATCAGCAGTCCTCATGGCTCCCTGCAGCATGCCTAATGCACGTTCACGCAGATGACCAGGGACCCTGGGCATCTTTCTTTGGGTGTTTTTCACAGTCGGTAGACGAGTCTCTTTAGTGTCCTGGGTTTTTAGAACTGTGAACCTTAAATGCCTACTTTCTGTAAGCTGTTAAGGTCTTAACGACCATTCCACAGGTGCATGTTATTTAATTGATTATGGTTAATTGAACATGCATGGAAAACATTGTTTAAACCCTTTACAATGAAGATCTGTGAAGTTATTTGGATTTTTACAACATTATTGTTGAAATACACAGTCCTGAAAAAGGGACGTTTCTTTTTTTGCTGAGTTTAGTAATAAAACCGAATGTGTTAAAGCATGAAACAGGCTGTAGAGTTTACAATGCCAATAGTCTTAGTATCGCCCCCCCCCCATATGTTCTTGCCAATACACATCCCTACTGTTGGTCAAATTGTGCAATTGTCCCGTATATAGACTGGACCATTCCCCAAGCCCAAATCGTAACAACAGCAGACATATCTCTCAGCAAGCAGGTAACTGTCTGACGTTCCGAACAAAACTAAACCAGCTCCTGTTCTTCTACTCCGTTAAGTTACAAGCAGCCCCTTTAGCAAGTCATACGGCTGAAAAACGCATTTTTAAACATCATGGCCTATATATTTGTGTGCAAAACTATTCTACAGCCACATCATTTTACTGATCCATCAAAGTGTTTTTCAGCCTAAATGCATTCATAGGGAGACTGCATTGGCTGCTGCAGCTCCTACTTTGTCTGTCTCAAAACAGCTGCTCTGTGGGCTGTGCTCACACACAGAGAGCTTTGGGTCAAGGGGGGAGCTAATCAGAGTGCAACTGAAACACTAATCAACAATGACATTCAAAGAAAATAACCCAAACACAACTACTTGTTTGTTTTTCTTGTCACCCAAATTTACAGAAGACTGTATTCATCATATATTTACAGATGCTGAGAGGAAGTATCTGCGGTAACGCTACTTTGTGCACCTAGGATGAAGCAGTCCGTCACTGAAAGAGCTCTCCAGTTCAGGAACAGCTTCATGCATGGGGTTGTTGCTCCTTCAGCGACAGACTCCTGGGTCCTAGGTGCACAAAGGAGCGTTACCGCAGATACTTCCTTCCAGCAGCTGTAAGACTGTAACACCATCCCTGCTCCCAACAAACTCAATCATGTTTACATCCCGGCTGTTATTTGCTTTGTTTTTCTCATTTCTGGTGTTGGGGAACATCTCTGTTGGTTGCAGTTTTATTTTTCACTTCTTTTTAAATAGTCTGTTGTTTTAATCGCAAATACACAAACATTTTGTAAATATAAAAAAAAATAATAATAATCCAGCTCAGTTTCTTGGATCGGAGTATGCTATTTTTAATAACTGCACAATATTTTTGTGTTGCAATTGTGCTCTTCATGTACAGTATAGTATTCTTAATTCTTTTTTTTTTTTTCATATTTGTATCTTTGTGTGAATCTATCACTTTGCTCCTGCTGCGCCTGAATTTCCCCGGTGTGAGACAAAGGAAGTTTCTATTCTATTCTATTTGTCAACATACCTGTGCCCAGTGAGTACTTTTGAAACTCGGGTGTTACGTAGGAGGTCTTCGTTAGACAGAAGACATAGCGCTCCAAAACATACCAGCACATCTCATAAAAGAAGGGACAACGGAATTTCACTGGAACCTGCAGCAGAGGTAGAAATCGGTATTACACCCATGGTTTAAATGTCATTCAAATTTTGAAAGACTCCATCAGAACCTACACGTGTTCTGTCCTCTATATTGCAGATGTTTAGTTGCATGGGAACGTTGAAGCTGTGCAGGAAGTTTCCTCCAAATACCATGGAATCCACAGGGGTGTAAACAGCATGAATCCAGCCTGAGGATTCAAGCTGCACATCAGCGCTGTATTCTTATCACAAGACTGAGCTGTGTCAGATGAATCCAGTTACATTTCTTTGTGTACCTGAAGGTATGATGAAAGTGCAGCCCGGCTTCAGTTCGATCCTCTGACAGTCAGACACTCGATCTCCCAGAAAAATGTCTCCCTGCTTTCCAGACAGCACCCAGTTCTCATACAGCTCGAGGCTCGGATCCGTCGGAGGGATCAGCCAGAACACCTAAAACACGCACAGGTCACATTTACTATTATCGCTATTTCTTTCACAAGTGGAAACACTTTGTTCCTACCTTCCTCCCTTTGAGAATGTGGTACCAGACTGAAGTCCCACCAAAGTCAATATGAAAGTCTGTGTAGCATCCCTGGACACTCATCAGGCAATATCTATAGCATAAAAAGCAGTGATGGTTGTCTTCAGAAGAGTTACTGAGATTAGGATCTGACAACATGGTGGGCAGATTCACGACTCCAAACAAAGGAGAATGTGAACTTACTTCTGGACTTTGGGGTACTGCATGTCATTGATGGAATTGGTCGAATCCCTCTGCCTCTCTTTTAGATGACGAGGCCACATGTTGTCCACCCAGTCTATGAGCTCCACCTATGCACACACAGAAGAAAAATAAAAGTTTAAATTAAAAAAAATTACAACTTTACTCAAAGTTCAAAAGTTACTGATGTCAGTGAAGCTGATTAGTCATGAAGTTAAGAGGACATACAGTGGTGGGTCTCTTGACCAAATTCTCCAGCTTGGTGTGGCTGAACTCGAGGCTGATAACGTTATAGAGTTTCTCTCTCTGAGACGCAGGGGTCTCATAGTAACGTGTCCATTGGGCCATGGACATCTCGGTCCCCTTCTGGGTGCTCACATCCATTACGTCTATCATGCGTCTGCTACCTGAGAAGGTCGAAGGGAGGAAGGTTATTGGTCACATGATCATGTCAGAGAAGCCTGCTTGAAACGGCTCCTTGAACAGAGATGGATGCAAGGACATATATGGATGAGAAGATAAAAGGAAAGAAGGACATATGGATGGAAGCTATGTACAGATGATGCAGTAACAGACAATAATAACAATGCGTTTGAATCTTACCAACAAACGTCTTGACATCGTTGACGCTGAAGTCCGGTTCTGGCATCCTACAGAACCACAGATCAGTGAAAATGTTACCGTGGCTGCGCTCTAATTTACACATCAGACCATGTTAGTCACCAAGTTTTAAGAAAAAGAGGAGTGATAAGTAAACTGAAAGCTTGTTCCTACTTGATTCCCAGTCCATCGGGTTTTTCAAACAGGATTGGGTCTCTCAGGCCACCTCTCTGGACGAACTCATATGTAAAGTCTGTGAAGTATGCAAAAAGACAAAAATGGACTGCAGTGCACATGGAAAAATGGATAAGGAATGTTTCTGTCTCTCATTGTGAGGAGCACTGAACAGAGTTCAAACACAGCAGCGCTGACTGTCCAAGCCTACCTTTTCCTTCCATGCGGGCGATTCGATCAGAACTGAACCTCTCACTGCTGACTTTCTCCTCCAAGTCGAACGTCCTTCTTCCATCAATCTCCTCATCTGAGATCCCATCGTCATGGTAACGTCTCCGGGTACCGGCGCGCTGTTGTGGTTGGGTGAAGGAGGGAGATTTGATAGGATCAAAAAAGGACAGACAAAAATCCCCAACACTCTTAAAAAGCCACGCTGTACACCAAGCACCTCTAACCTTTCAACCAGGCAGAAACAGAACCGGGCAACAGCATGAGATCGATGGTGCTTAAAAGTCAACCCAAATTGGCCAAAGTTTAAAAAAAAAATACTAGACTTTACACATAAAGGTTTGATTACTTCAGTAGTACCTTGGCATGGAAATTTGTCTTTTAAATACAAAAACCATCTGAACTGGGGATGTGTATTAGCTAAAATCTGGCGATACGATACGTATCGCGATACATGGGAGACGATACGATATGATATATCGCGATACTATGAGGAAGACGATATATTGCGATTTTTAAAACTCAATTTAACAGTAGGAAAACTGTCACAGCATTTTAAACGCTCCAACCTGTTTCATACTTTAACACATATAGTTTTATTACTAGATCTAGTTGATCCACTGGAACAAAGAAGGTGACAACAGCCACAAACTACCAGTCATGCTTTTAATTTTTACTACAAAAATTACTGTCATCATTAATGGTTCCATTCAAATCCTAAAAAAAAAGTTTAAAAAAAAGATCTTTTTTTTGAATATCGATACAATATCGGGGATTAAAATATCGCGATAATTCGGTGTATCGATATTTTCTTACATCCCTAATCTGAACCAAATAGTGAAATGGTCCAGCAAGCTGATAAGAGAGCAGCAGCTGAATACCGATGCACTGTTTTTGAAACAAAGAACAAAGGCTCTCTGGAGCCATTTCAAAAAACACCTCCCACCCGCTACACCATGAATTCCAGTTTCTACCCTCAGGACAACGATACAGAATGCCGAAATGCAGAACAAATCGCTTTAGAAACACTTTTATCCCTACTGCTATAAGCCTCCTGAATAAGAATAAGTCTTAGCTTCTATGTTTTTATGAGTTCTTATGTTTTTATGATTTATGTGATAATGTCTGTATGTCCTAATGTTTATGAATCATTTACTGCAAAACCAATTTATCTTTGGGTATGAATAAAGTCTTCTATTCTATTCTCTATTCTATTCATTTGTGGCTCCTGATAATGTTCACTGAATGAATGTGGTTTCCTCGTATGTTTTCTCTTTCTTCCCTACACTGATTGTACAAGTTTCTGTAGAGATACACCAATCTATGGACCACATGTGAGAAATGGCCTATTTTCCCTTGAGTGGTTCCGATCGGTGATCGGCAGCAGGCATGCATGCTATTTGAAAAATATTGCGGTGAGGAAAGTTGTGATATTTGCCCGTTTTCTTCTTTCCTCTCTTTCTCATTTCTGCTTCCATCATGTTGTGACCTTTAGCCTTTTGGCCAATGTAATCTATGTCCGGCGTGAGCATCTGCTGCTGTGAGACTCTGTCCAACTGGCAAAATTTTACATTAGGCCGATCTCCACTATGGGAACTTGCAGGTAATTTTACCGAACCTTCACGGTATGCGCGTGTATCAATTTTACTGGGCCGTTTCAGGAACCAAACTAGTACCAGCCTTGGTGTATGTCCTCGGAAATGGCCCAGTAGGCAAGACTTGTGGTTAACTCGTGCTGATTGGCTGTAACTCCATAGAAAATGGTATCAACAGAACTCGCAAAAAAAAACTGCGTTTGTAAAATTTGAAAAGTTGCTGGCGAAGCAGAATGGAAGGAATAGAAAATAAGAAAAGCTACGACAAGTGGAGCGACCATTGCTGTGTATGACAACATAGCAAACATTAACGTGCCGACCATCCCTGCTTCTTCCACTATCCATCTCTTGTTATTCTCTGCTGCTGCGTGCACCTTGTGGCGCTGATCAGTGACGTCACTCACTGCTGAAACGGTTGGGACATGTTGACGTCTTCGCAAACTCCTTGGGCCTGGTTCACACTGCAGGATTTTTAGGCCGATTTTGCCCTGATTCTCCCCTTCCGACATACCCCGATTATCAGAATGGCCAATGATAATCGTAAAATAATCCTAACATATTCCTGCCGTGTGTGGTGTGTTCAAAAGGACGTTGGGACCGCTCCGATCACAAATCGGGGATATTCAACATGTTGGCTGCAGAGTGGCACAGTTGGTAGCACTGTTGCCGTACAGCAAGAAGCTCCTGGGTTCGCGTCCCGGCCTGAGGCCTTTCTGCATGGAGTTTGGATGTTCTCACTGCGCATGCATTGGTTGCTACGGCTTCCTCCTCCCAAAGTCCAAAAACACGATCGTTAGGTTACAGTAATTGGTCTTTCTAAATTGCCCTTAGGTGTGAGTGTGTGCATGGTTGTTTGTCCCGTGTGTCTCTATGTTGCCCTGGCGTACTGTCCAGGGTGTACCCAGTCTCTCGCCCGATGAATGCTGGAGATAGGCACCAGCCCCCTGCAACCCTGCAGAGGATAGACGGATATAGATAATGGATAGATGGATGGATGGATTGTCTTGGCTCGATATCACAGGACAAACGAGCATGCAGCCTGTTGAATGTGAGGTGTGGCCAATCAGAACATGAGGTGAGGAACAGCGATACGCGTTGGAAGCATCCGATTCTTATTTCAAAGTGTCGGCTCACTTGATTGCAGTCCACAAATGCATAGAAACAGAGATCAGTCAGAGCAAAGTGTGTAAATGCGTTTGTCAGTGAGAAACTGCTATGTCCATTCCTTTAGCCAACGCCAGGAATTCATTTATTTCTTCGTTAGCTACTCAAACTATTGACCACGCCTAATCCTTGGCATCCATATGTATTTACTCCTTTGGCTTTAGTCCAGTTTCATATCATGAGGTTTTGTGAGATTTTCTGTATGAGCTTGGAATGTTTGTGAGTGGACGCACACCACACTGCAGGACCAAAACAGGAATATCCGCGATTTTTCTTTTTTTTTTTATCACTGTGTGTGGTCTGAAACTCTTGCGACAATTTTAAAATCCTGCAGTGTGTGGTAAGTGTTTTGCGAAGGGATTTCCCCACCAGGACAGCAGGGGGTGTAGACCTTTTCTGGTGAGTCTGCCTACCATTGCAGTGACATTTCTGGTCAACAACAGTTTATTTACTTCAGGTTGTAAACGTACATCCACTCAAGGATCAATGACCGATAGAGAGTTTTGATGGTGTTGGAAAGCGTTTTACTAGAAGTTCAGCTCATTGAATACTCTAAAAACGCATGTAAACAAACAAACAACGGTCTGTTTTGTTGTTCTCTACACCTCCTGGTGTTCAAAATCGCCAAAAGACCAAATTAGATCAACTGGCCTTGCAATATAAAGCATCTAGTGCCCAAAGAGCACTACTAATTACATCGACCATAGAGCACCGTTCTGGTTTATCTTTGGCTGATGTTGGGCTGACCAATCACGGACGTGCGCAAGGGATGTAAGAACATATTGATACACCGATTAGAATTTGAATGAAACCATTAATGAAGACAGTCATTTTTGTAGTAAAATTAAAAATATGACTGGTAGTTTGTGGCCTTTTTTCACCTTCTTCATTCCAGTGGATCAACTAGATCTAGTAATAAAACTGGACATGTTAAAGTATGAGACAGGTTTGAGTGTTTAGAATGCCGTGACCGTTTTTCTACATTTAAATTTAGTTAAAAAAAAAAAAATCACAATATATAGTCTTACTAATAGTGTCACAATATATCTTCTCCCCTGTATCGTGATACATATCGTATCGTCAGATTTTGACCAATACACATCCCTAACGTCCGTTCTCCGTTGCACTCGACGCAAAGGTTAAAAATCGGGCTCTACTCCAACGTTGCGTGCCTGTCAGAGAGCCCTTTTGTATCGACAGATAATGGTGCTGCGTGTCTCCACACTTCCACAGACAGAGAAGTATAAACTAGGCTTTATAGGGAGGCAAGGGCTGAGAGGACTGAGCCAACGTATTTTCCCTGTCACCTTGCCCCCTCTCAGAAATGTCCCGGAACTAGTCTAGTGGAAACAAGCCTATTAGCATTAAAAATGCAAACTCATAACACTTGAAATTTATTTGCCAACAGTTATTGCATGCCAAACAGCTCTTTGCAATACGAACACTGCACA
This sequence comes from Valencia hispanica, assembly GCA_963556495.2. Taxonomy (NCBI): domain Eukaryota; kingdom Metazoa; phylum Chordata; class Actinopteri; order Cyprinodontiformes; family Valenciidae; genus Valencia; species Valencia hispanica. The sequence goes on along the minus strand of OY747703.1, from coordinate 50,348,565 downwards.
CACTGATATTGAAATTACGATATATTTGCAATATATTGTGCAGCCGTATCAACTCCTGTAACCAATGAATTTTCTTTTCTTATGCATTAATTACAAGACTTATTTTTTTATCTGAGTCCAACATCAACAGTGTATGTTATCTTTGACTATTGTTTTGCAACAGATTAAGATTTTTTTAAGACAAGAGGCCAGTATTGAATAACCCTATTCATTATCCTTTTTAAAAAGGTGAAAGATTTACACATGGAGGTTTTACAATTGAAACCTCCTTTTAGGACTTATTTTGTTGTGTCTGTACAGAATGTCTTTGAAAGTTACACCATAAAGTATCTGACTCTGTTGGAAGACAACAATGACAATAGTAAACTAACACCAGACCGCATCTCACCAGTGTGGTACAAATCTTCTAGGATGTACACACAAAAAAAAAAGAAAAGAAAGAGAAGCAAGCATTGAGTAATGATCGAACAACCCCAAGACCTGTGGAGTGTGTATTTAGTCAAAAGGTGACCGAAAACAAACAAACAAGGGAACTCCCCGATTATGAAGTGCGACGGAGGGATAATCCCAGCCTGATCTTTTTACAAAGCACTCTAATCCAATATAAGAGCCTGTATGGCAACTGCTGTCTTTCAAACATGCATTTCCCCTATAATCAAAGCAGTGTACTTCAACACAGTGCTTAAGAATTTATCTTATATGCACAGTTGCAAGTATATGGTTTAAAAACACAAAGGCCGGGAAACACTATCAGATGCTTTGTGGAGTCATGCAGAAAGATAGATAGATAGATAGATAGATAGATAGATAGATAGATAGATAGATAGATAGATAGATAGATAGATAGATAGATAGATAGATAGATAGATAGATAGATAGATAGATAGATAGATTCATTTCATACTGTTTTAATAGGTTATTGCAGATGGAATGAATGATTTCTTGTAGATGGTTTTTGCGGGCCAGCGGGGTTCTGTATCGCTTGCCTGATGGCAGCAGAATGAAGAAGCGGTGCAGGAGGTGAGACGTGTCCTCGGTGATGAGAGTGGCTTTCCTCACCACCAAGCGCCTGTATAGTTCAGTCAGAGGAAGTTGGGGTGTTCCGATTATTTTGGTGGCCTGATTTGATATACGGGAGAGTTTTGGGTTTATTCTGCCTGAATTAACCAACCAATAGTTCTTTGTTTTTATTTTAGCCTCAAAAATACCAGAATTGGCACATTTCCATCAATTTTTTACATATTAACACAGAGGTTCTTGTCAGTCACTGAGTACTTAAATAGCCTTTTTACAAAATGCTTTTAAAATATTTGGTTATTACCTGAATGGCTACTTTTTGCTTTTAGTTTAATGAAAAAAAAGTATTTTATATGTGTGTATATATATACATACATACACACACACACACGTCTTACTATCCTTGTGTTGACATTGTATTGACTTCGATTGATTTTACTATGCCTAACCCAGACACTTTCCCTAAACCTAACCATTACTGATACATGCCTAACCCTAACCTTAACCTAAACCTAATTCACACCATACCTCTAAACCTAACTAGTAGAGTTTAATAGCTAGTTAAACATTGTGGGGACCAGGCAAAATGTCCACACAAGGGTGGTGGTCTGTCAAAGGTTGGTCCTCACAACTATAGCTATACATGTACACACACACACACATATATATATATAGTGTGTGGTAGTAGTGCTGCTAATACTATTTTTTGGCTAATCCACCAACCTCTGCATCCAAAGTTGCAAGAGGAACCTAGCGGGACATTTCACTTACCAGCCTCTTGCTGTACCGTGGCTTTGAATCATCCATATTCAGTGGTACCGGCCGGCTTCTCTGTACATAAGCAGTGAAGGACTGCGGACCGCCGAGAGAAGTCATTTAACCTGCACCACGGGACCACATGGCTCTTTGATAGTAAACACGCTCCTCAAAAGGTGTGGATCAGCGGATGCGATCCAAGACCCGTTTACAAAAAAAAAATAATACCGGAGTTTACAGAGAACCGCTTGCTTGGCGGACTCCGCTTTCATTTAGAGGGGATTATAGTTGTGCAAACAGCAGGACGCTGGATTCCGACTCAGCAACATTATAGACTAGAGGTTTGCGCCAGCTACAAGTTATACAGTTTGTCTAAATTCAAAACCAACCAAAGCTTTTGTTCAATGCCGAGCCCAGCCAATGTTGGTCTGCTGAGTTCAAAGTGACAGAAATCCTATGATGACCTCGGATAATTTAACAACATGTATCCGGACCCGAACAGATTTAAAAACGAGGAGGAAAACACTCGCTCTTGTGTATGTAGCTGTGAAAAACGCACAGACATGAACGTCTCTAAACAGCCGCCATTTTCCGTTCCATCACACAACAACTCTAGTTCCCACCCACAAACTCAGCTGGACCAATCACACGAGAGCCAGCGAGAAGCTCATTGGATTTACAGCGGTGACGCTCAGCGTAAATTGTGATTGGACGATTACAACCAATGAGGGTGAGACAAAAACCACGAAACTACCAATAGCGCCACAGCGCGACCACATCTTTTATCCTATTGGATGTTAGGTTCTAACGCCTTTATTGGGTGGATGGATAACCCATCAATCGAAAGAGTAGCTAATCAGGTGACGATGCGACACAGCGTACAACACCGCCTCATTACCCAGTAAAATTGCAATCAGTTATATTAAACTGAAAATACGTCTGAACCCAGAGTGTGTTAAAGCGCTTACCCCCATGGTGACAGAGAGCAGTTCTCCTCAGGAGCGGAGCGGTAATCCGGCAGGTGTCGGAGCCTCACTGAGCGTCACTGCTGCCAAAGACTCACATCCCCACAGTCACGCTTCTGCTCAACAAGGAAGTGGGTGGAACTGAGAGAAACGCAATCTCACCTTCCATCACTTAGCGCTCATTGGCTGGCAAATGGTGCGTGGTTGCTGTGATTGGTTGAAGAGGCTTGTCTCTCAACTGCGTACATCTGATCTACGGCAAGCCAGAGACCACGCTGCGCTTGCTTTTGTCTAAACCTTGGAATACTAAAATGCAATTTTAGACAATAAATATGTAGAAAAACCACCGCAATGTCAGTAGGCACACGGAGGCTCTCCAGGATTCTGTTAGTGTTTAGCAAATGAAAGTAATCTTAGCCTAATTTGAAGAATACATTTGAGTTTTTCATACAGGCCCCTTCAGAACCTCCAGGTCATTTAAGTGCGTTCTGTTTGAACCTAAACTAAGAACTAAAATACAAAAACAGCCTTAAAAAGGAAAAGAGGGTAGTTTGTTGAAAGTTTTCATGTGCATAAAAGCAGACCAAAAACATATCTATTTAGCCTGGTAATTATTATAGTTCGTATTCATTCATAGTTTTTTCTTCTTCTTTATGCCATCATTATTATTAAACCTATTTGATTGCATTGTACATGTCATTATTCTAAATTTTATCATAAAGGTATTCAGATTTTACTTGTATTTTTATGTTTATGTCTGCTATTTATTGTTTCTGTTTTAGAATTTGTGTATTTTTTTGAAAGAAAATTCTACACTTATTTTTTTTCCTCACATTGGTTCTCATCCTAAAGATTGGTTTTGAAATTTGCAAAAAACTTAAAGTTAAACTCTTTCGTATGAAAACTATTCTGCAAAAAAAAATAATTATTTTATTGAGATTAACTGGCAAACAAAAATGATGGTCGGCATATATTTTTTATTTGTCACCAAAATGGACAGATCTATAAAAGAGAAACGAATATATTTTAGTTTATCTCTCTACACAGCTCAATGATGACACAAAAATGTGTTTCTTCATTGTTAAGTACTATAACATATGTTTAAAATGTATGTTACATACACAGCTTTGTATTAAAAACACAAAATACAAGAACCTACAGTCGTTAAAAAAAGAGCCTCAAGGCATTGTCACAGTAGTCTAAAAAACATAAGGAAAATTTTAATTTTATATGTGTATATATATATATATATATATATATATATATATATATATATATATATATATATATATATATATATATATATATATATATATATATATATATATATATATATATAATTATGGACAACCCTGAGCATCCTCTTCATGAGACTGTCATACAACAACAGAGGGTCTTCAGTTGGAGGCTTCTTCAGTTTCGCTGCAATACAGACCGCTACAGGAAATCCTTCCTGCCCACAGCCATCATCATCTACAACAACTCCTTAAAGAATTAATTATATGAGCTATACCAACACTTAATTTCCCTCTGGGATCAATAAAGTATTTTTGAATTGAATTGATATATATATATATATAAATATATATATAACACACTAATAAAAATCTGTTTCCATGTCATACATTAAATTGTCACTCACCCACTAAGTGGTTACATTAATGCTAAAGCATGCGCTAAAGAGATGTTTTCAATCTGATAGGAATGATTTCAATAACTGTAGTTAATAGCATAAGTATTGGCACAGTATGCTTACAAATCCCCGCACACAAGTTGAACTAACAACAAATGAAGAACAGCTGTCCCAATACTTATGATACAAACTTCATGTTGTGCATTGCAGTAATGATGCAACAATGTTGCCCAGACAACTCTCTGAGGTTGAATCGGTTTAGTCTTATAACACCAGCTGTTGTTTTTCTGAAATTTAACTAATAGGAAAATGACCCCTCTCTATTTCAACCCATTCTTTTTGAGTGTTTTGCGGATTTTTGCATGTTGAATTGAAGTGAAATTGAAAGTTGTTTCAACAAAGTGTTATCTAGAGTGGGCACATTTTGATGAGCTAAGCAGAGAGTGGCCGGAACCAAAGCGGATTTCTCGCTCGTTAAAAGAACTCTGATCTCAAATATTTCATAGGAGTATAACAGAATGTTTTTATTGTGTTTTACACTGCATGACTTTACTTGGATAGTCCCACAGTCAGATCATACTTTTTAAGATTAAGAGATTCTAGAATCTGTTCATGGTGGCAGCATGTTGGAATAGCTCTTTCTGATTTGTTCTTTTTCTAGACTTTTGTTCATATTTTTTGGGGGGTTGAGGAGCTGCATGTCTGGACAATTATTCCCTTTGGTTTTGGGTGCTATGCAGCTGGAAGTAATTTTGCTTTTACCTTTTTTACTCTTGTACAGTTGTTATGATGCGTAGCCATGGCAACAATGTATTGTTTTTGCAACTGGGAGCTCCTGATTAGCATTTCAAAAGCTCAAATGATACCTGAACTACAACCTAAAATCCAAGAGGAGTTGAAAAGGAAGCTTCATGGATGCAGAGTAGGACCAAAGAGCAGAGAGAGAAGGAAAAAGTTCAAGCCATTTCTTCTATCGATCATAATGGGCAAAGATCATATCCCTTACTCCTTTGTCTCTGCTGCCTGGAAATTGAGCTGTTAGCATATCATGTCAGTCATGACATACTGTCATACGGCAACAGTCTTTAGTCAGAGGCTTCCTTAGATTTGTTGCAAAACTGACTGTTGGAGATCCTTTCTGCCCACAGCATCACTATCCATCACGATTTTTTGAAGATAGTTGCATGATATTAGTTACGACAACATTTAATATCTCTTTGGGATCAATAAAGTACATCTGAATTGAGTTGAACTTAATCAAGAGAGTTGTCTGATATAGATGATATATTAACTACTCAGAATCTGTCCACAAAACTTTATTCTTGAAAAAAATTTAAGTAGGTTTCGGCAGAAATAAGGTTTTCTTCTGACTTCAATTCCACTTAGATATAACCATGGATGTTCCCACTGCACTGAGAGCGGACCGATGAGTCAAAAAATTCTGACCTGGTTGGAAATGTTGCCATAAGCTTATAAAAACTATCCAGAATAAACACACATGCTTTCTACCAGTGTTTTTTGTTTCCTTCTATCTTGATTAAAATTCAGATGACATTGAACAGAGTCCATGGCCACATTTAAACAACTTCTTTCTGTTTCATCCTGGTTGCCAATCTCAACTGATGGGTGGCCTCGGACAGGTCCTCTATTTGATGAAACTGTAGAGGAACGAGCCGAAGATAAGGGCCAGAATCACACAGCAGCAGAAGATCATCATTTGTTTCTGGAGAAAGAGGGATGGGATTGGGTTAAAGAGACAAGATAACTGGTGTTAAAAGGACTTATCTTGTTGGCTGTTGATGGTTTACGTTTGGCTTAATTGAACATAAACCACATAACTAACTAACTCCTTAGAATTTACTCCTTAAATGCATGCTCAAGTTCTCTCTAAATACTCCAGCTTCCTCCCAAAGTCCAAAGGCATGCATGCAAGATTTATCTATAATTGCCCCTAGGAGTGAGTGCGCAGATGCATGGTTGTGTGTCCTGTATACAGTGGGGAAAATAAGTACTTGATACACCGCTGATTAGTAACCTCACAAAGAATGGAGAGGTCTGTAATTTTCATCATAGGTATACCTCAACCGTGTGAGACATGATATAAAAAGAAAAATGACATTGTATGATTTTAACTCATTTATCTGGATTTTATTGCATTAAATAAGCCTTTGGTACAAGAGAAAAATAGAACCTAATATTGGTCACAGAAATGTGGAACTGTTTGAAGCGGACGCTCAGGGAATGTCTAAATATTACACAGTTCAAGAAAAAGTATAAAGAAGTTGTTGTTTTTTACGAGGTACAGAAATTACAAAGACGGGTGATTGTCAGAGGGTGCACACTGTTTATTTACTTGTTTTTGTTTTTGATGTATAGGCTAGTTGGTATTGTGGAGTATTCTTTGGTTGTGCTTTTCTGTTATATGAAGAATAATATTGATATGATCATTGATTTTATTTTAATTATGGTATCAATTGAAAGCCAAATGAGTAAATGATGCTGAATTGGTAAGAAGGGGGGGGGGGGGGGGTTAAAATGAGTCTCTACTTCCTCCTACTCCTTTCTGGATTTGTAAATTGGTTGTTTAGTTTCAAGTTTATGGTTTCTTTTATTTATTTTTCTTCTGTTTGCCTATTTTGATTACTATGATTTTTTTATTACATGTTTGTTAGAGGCCACTCCATAAGTTTAACTGACTGTATGTTTCAGGACATTGTCATGCTGGAAGACGCAACCATGACTCATCGTCAATACTATTCGTAAAGGAAGGAGGTTGATCAGGTCATTACCAGGTCCTCCCATGTAGTTCTGGGCTGATGCCTCACCTTTCTCATGATCTCTGATGATCCACAAGGTAAAATTCTGCATGGATCCCCAGTCCGAGGGAGATTGATAGTCATCTTGACTTTCTTCCATTTTCTAATAATTGCTCCAAAGGTGGTTGTTGCCTTCTTATTAAGCAGTTTGCCTGTTGTTCTGTAGCCCATACCAGCCTAGTGCAGGTCAACAATTATATCCCTGGTGACCTTTGACAGCTCTTTGGTTTTAGCTGAGAGGTTAGAGCCTGATTAACTGAACGTGTGGACAGGTGTCTTTAATACAGGTAATGAGTTCAAACAGGTGCAGTTAATACAGATAAACTGGAGGATAGGAGGGCTCCTTAAAGACGAACCAACAGGTCTGTGAGAGCCAGGATTTTGCTGGTTGGCAGGGGATCAAACACCTATTTAATGCCTTAAAATGCAAATTATAATTTAAAAATCATATAATGTGGTTTTCTGGATTTTTTTAGATACTGTCTCTCACAGTTGAAGTGTACCTATGAAGAAAATTACAGACCTCTCCATTCTTTGTAAGTGGGAATACTTTAACAATCGATTGGGGGTGTATCAAACACTTATTTTCCCCACTGTATCTCTGTGTTGTTCTTTGATGGAGTGGCCTCCTGTTGATAGTGTGCCCTGCCACTCATCCAATGACTGCTGAAGACAGACACCAGCTCCCCCTGTGACCATGTAAGGTTAAGTATAGATAATGGTAAGATCCATTTATTATCAGTGAACAGTGATGTCCCTGCTGTGAAAGAGGGAAAGTCTGTGGCTTAACAATTTAAAAATATTCGTCAAGGCTGTAAGGTTTTAGATGTTCTAACACTAAGTGATATATAGTGCAAACAGTGAAAACAATTGAGAATATCTAACTATAATAGTAAAAAAAGAAGACCAGGTTGGTGGACAGAAACGCAAATGGGAGTAGAGAAGAAGCTCCTTTATTTCTGAATTGTTTTTTAGGATGTCAGGCAACCAGAAACAACTCACTCATGTTGGAGTTCATAGCAGAAAGGGAAGCAGTTCACAAACTGAATGCAAAAGCACAACTAGTTGAGTGTTCATCCAAGTCACCTCCTCCTCTTAATCATCTAATTTCAACTCAGCTGCCTGTCCCTGAGCTTCCCTCTACAACCTCCAGTTGTCATCAATCCTTCTGAATGTTTCCTGCTTACAATGTGTTAAGTAATTCAATCAGTAAAGACTGAACACTGTGGGCATTCACTCACCCTGCGTGCTTCCTGCTGGTACTTGGCGGCCTTCTTGGTGTCGGCCACGGCCCTCTCAACAAACCCCACCGACTGGTCCATGTTGCTTTCAATTCTATCTATCATACCACCCTGTAAAGGTTGAAAGAAGAGCGCACAGCAAGACTCAATAACAAGTACAGTGGCTTGCAAAAGTATTCGGCCCCCTTGAACTTTTCCACATTTTGTCACATTACAGCCACAAACATGAATCAATTTTATTGGAATTCCACGTGAAAGACCAAAACAAAGTGGTGTACACGAGAGAAGTGGAACAAAAATCATACATGATTGCAAACATTTTTTACAAATAAATAACTAAAAAGTGGGGTGTGCGTAATTATTCAGCCCCCTGAGTCAATACTTTGTAGAACCACTTTTTGCTGCAATTCCAGCTGCCAGTCTTTTAGGGTATGTCTCTACCAGCTTTGCACATCTACAGACTGAAATTCTTGCCCATTCTTCTTTGCAAAACAGCTCCAGCTCAGTCCGATTAGATGGACAGCGTTTGTGAACAGCAGTTTTCAGATCTTGCCACAGATTCTCGATTGGATTTCGATCTGGACTTTGACTGGGCCATTCTAACACATGGATATGTTTTGTTTTAAAACATTCCATTGTTGCCCTGGCTTTCTGTTTAGGGTCGTTGTCCTGCTGGAAGGTGAACCTCCGCCCCAGTCTCAAGTCTTTTGCAGACTCCAAGAGGTTTTCTTCCAAGATTTCCCTGTTTTTGGCTCCATCCATCTTCCCATCAACTCTGACCAGCTTCCCCGTCCCTGCTGAAGAGAAGCACCCCCAGAGCATGATGCTGCCACCACCATATTTGACAGTGGCGATGGTGTGTTCAGAGTGATGTGCAGTGTTAGTTTTCCGCCACACATAGCGTCTTGCATTTTGCCAAAAAGTTCCATTTTGGTCTCATCTGACCAGAGCATCTTCTTCCACATGTTTGCTGTGTCCCCCACATGGCTTGTGGCAAACTGCAAACGGGACTTCTTATGGTTTTCTTTTAACAATAGCTTTCTTCTTGCCACTCTTCCATAAAGGCCAACTTTGTGCAGTGCACGACTAATAGTTGTCCTATGGACAGATTCCCCCACCTGAGCTGTAGATCTCTGCAGCTCGTCCAGAGTCACCATGGGCCTCTTGGCTGCATTTCTGATCAGCGCTCTCCTTGTTCGGCCTGTGAGTTTAGGTGGACGGCCTTGTCTTGGTAGGTTTACAGTTGTGCCATACTCCTTCCATTTCTGAATGATCGCTTGAACAGCACTCCGTGGGATGTTCAAGGCTTGGGAAATCTTTTTGTAGCCTAAGCCTGCTTTAAATTTCTCAATAACTTTATCCCTGACCTGTCTGGTGTGTTCTTTGGACTTCATGGTGTTGTTGCTCCCAACATTCTCTTTGACAACCTCTGAGGCCGTCACAGGGCAGCTGTATTTGTACTGACATTAGATTACACTCACGTGCACTCTATTTAGTCATTAGCACTCATCAGACAATGTCTATGGGCAACTGACTGAACTCAGACCAAAGGGGGCTGAATAATTACGCACACACCACTTTTCAGTTATTTATTTGTAAAAAAAATTTGGAATCATGTTTGATTTTCGTTCCACTTCTCACGTGTACACCACTTTGTATTGGTCTTTCACGTGGAATTCCAATAAAATTGATTCATGTTTGTGGATGTAATGTGACAAAATGTGCAAAAGTTCAAGGGGGCCGAATACTTTTGCAAGCCACTGTATATAATTGACTGTATGTAGGACTGAATTGACTTAAAGTGCCTTTTGTTTTGAATTGGTGCTATATGAATAAACTGAATTGAACTGAACTGAAGTGACCCCCTTTTCTGAAATCTATATTAAACATGAAATTAGCTTGAACTCATTATTCACCTGTGCATTTATAAAGTATTCACAACCTTCTCTACATTTTGTCAAACTACAAACATAATATCTTGTTGGGAATTCATGTCACAGACCAACACAATATAGAGTAAACTTGTGAAGTGGAAGGAAAAAGATGCACAGTTTTACATTTATAACAAAGAAACAAGTGTGCTGTGCATTTATATCCCCCTTTTAATAAGATACCACCATATGAAATGGAGGGTAACTAATTCCCTTATAAGGCAAATTAGTAATTAAAGTTCACCTTGATCTCAGTATATTAGATCTCAGTATTCGTGAAGGCCTCTGGGGTTTGTTAAGGAACATTCGAGATCAAACAGTTTCACGAAAAGAAGAATTAGGGTAGAGATCACAGAGCTATGAACATTTGAAAATGGAAAGAGTGACACAACTGTAAAAATGCTAAGACATGCTGGTCGGCCTGAACTGACAGACCTGGGGGGCAATATTCTGAGAAGCAGCCAAGAGGCCCTAAGTAACATTGTAGAGGGTGCAGAGATCCACCACTCAGGTGGCGATTGTTGATAGGGGAACCATTAGTTGTGGTCTCCATAAATCCATCCCTTATTGAGAAGTAACAAGAAGAAAAAACATTATTAGAAAAACCCAGGAGAAATCCAGAGTAAAATTAGCTAAAAGACATGCTGAGTAAGTAACAAAGTACAAATACTTTGTAACTTTACTTAAATAGAGCTTTTGAGTATTTATACTTCACTGGAGTAATTATCTGTCAGCCAACTTTTTACTTCTACTCGCTACTTTTTTATGCAATTATCTATAATTTCTACTTCTTAAATAATAATATAAAAATAGCTTTGTTACCCATATTTCATTTTGGCTTGTCACTGTTAAAAAAAAAACTATCCAGATAAATTGAGATCTCTGGATAGAGTAAATAATGCATTATTTTTTAATGAACATACACGCGGCTGAAACAGGTAGCCTAGGGTATCCCAAATTTTACAAAATTAACATTCTCATATAACATTTTTGTCAACATGGCCTTTAGTATTTTCTTTTAGGAGTTTTAGGAGTTGTGGTAGTGCTGTCTGGGCAGCTTAAGATTTTCTCCTTAATGGCATTTAAAAAAAAACTTACATTACTTCTTTTACTTTCATACTTTGAATAGTTTTAAAACCAGTACTTTTTTTCTTTTACTCAAGTAAAATGCATGAATTGATACTTCAACTTCTACAACAATCTTTTTAAACCCTATATCTATAATTCGACCTCAGTGCTTTTGACACCTCTGCTGAGTACACAGCAAACATGTAGAGGAACACTCTCTGGGCAGATGATACAAAAATTGAACTTTTTAACTAAATGCTCAATGCTATGTGCCTCTTAGAAGTAACACTTCACATCACCCTGAAAGGACAATCCCCTCAATGAAATGTGGTGGTGGTAGCATCGTGCTGTGGGAATGCTTTTTTTTCTCAGCAAAGACAAGAAAGCTAATCAGGCAATCCTGGAAGATAACCTGTTTATGGCTACAAAATACTTGAGACTGCAAAGGACGTTCACTTTATAGCAGGACAACAAGCCTAAACATGAAGCCAGAGCTAAAATGGAATAGTTTAGATCAGTGGTGTCTGAAGTCAATCATCAAGGGCTAATGTTTAAGACTTTCACTCAGGTTCAACATGACTAAATAAAATAACTAGATCATTACCAACCCTTTGCATGTCTTCATGACTCCATTTGAAGAAATGTTCTTCATCCAATCTGACTCGGCTATCTTACAAGGACAAAACTCTCAGACCAGCAGCAAAACATGGTTCTACAAAGTGCTGACTGAGCAGAATTACAATGTGTTCCACATGTTTCATATGTTTATTAGAAGAAAACCAAAACCATGTCTTGTTTTCCTTTCAATTCACAAGTACCGACTACTCTTTTGGTCCGTTAAACAAAATTCCTACACAGTACATCAAACTCTATGGCTACAATGTGACAAAATATGAAAAAGTTCATGGAGTATGATTGGTTTTAGCAGTTCTCTGTAGCTTTCATCTACTTTATTGGTACTCACACTCTGGATTAGCTGTAAATGCTTTTATTATATGTTTGAAAAAATGAAATGGTTGTTGTTTTAGTTGTTCATAACATAAAATAAAAACAAAGTAAAATAAAGAATCATTATAAGAATATGGGCATATAAATGTTGCATTCAATTCTGTAAAGACTACAGACTATTTAATAGTTGATAAGGCCTATTGAAGATTGCTTAAAGAAAGAGACTTGACAGTCCTAACTTCTATTGTGCGTCATGGTTTCCATGTGTACCTGGTTCTCCACCAGCATGGCGATATCAACAAACATGTCATGGAGCTCCTTAATGCTGCTTTCCAACCTCATGATGTCTTTATGACGGGCTTCGATCTCATTCAGGGCCTGCTGGTTGATCTTGGACTCTGTGATCTGCAGAAGGAAACCTAGATTAAATATTTGGATTGGTTTAAAAACAGGCTGAAAACTTGGATAATCTTTAGACTTTTAGTGGAAGCAAACTAAAGAAATCTCAGTAACAGTACTCCTTTGCAAGATACACAGTAAACAGTTCAACTTCTGAAAGGATGTGTGGGACATTGTTGGCATGGAGAGGTTGTGGGGGTTATTGCTAAAATGTTTTGTTTTTGTGGCAGATCCATTCATTTTGTTGCAGTAGAATGCTATTGCAAACAAAACCACACCTTTAATTTGACCACATTTATTCTGTGGGGGAAATTAAGAGATAATCCCTTTAGCATCAAAATGACTGGTACCCCTAGAAATCCCTTTTAAATAAGTCCAATTGAGAATTTTCATTTTAATTATAGTACAAGGCTGAATAAGGTTCATCTTGCCATCATTCACAGAAAGCAGGATGATTAGAAAAGATACCAACTGGTTGCTTGGGAGTGATGCAGGACAAAGTATTTTCAGTTCAACCAGAACTTTAACTGGAATCTTGTGCTTTGGTCAGGTGAGATTAAGGCGGAGCAGTTAGGCTGCCATGTCTGCAACTCTGCAGATGGGTTGGGTGTGAAACAAATGCTACATTTGTGGAAAAGCACCCCTTACCCACTGTTAAGTATGGTGGAGCAACTATGATGTTTTGGATCTGTTTCCCTTGTTAGAATGCACGGCATCATGAACTCCTTGAAATTCCAGAAACCAGAATACCAATTTAGTGACCAGCCAGACAAGGAGAAGATTAATCAGAAAAAGCAGCCAAGAGGTCCATGGTAACTCTGAAGGAGCTGCAGAGATCTGTAGCTCTGGTGGAAGAATTTGTAGACGGACAGGACAACAATTACTGATCCACACCACAGATTGACCCATTATGGAAGAGTAACAATAACTAAGCAGTTGTTGAAAGGAAACCATAAGAGGTTTTGTTTGCTGTTTTCTGCATGTCATGTAGAAGTCCTAGTAACCATGTTGAAGAAGGTCTCAAACCTACTCGCCTGTTTGATAGCAACTTCTGTGGGCTGACAGGAAGCAGTTCTGTTCAATGTGTCCAGATGCATCTCTAAGCTAAATTATAGAATAGGGGCCACATATGAGGAGGGATGGCCTTGGTTCTATTATTTGCAGGTAGCACCATACTGTAGATTGGATCTATCCAACACTTTTCTGAAGTCCTGAGCTGAAACTGTAGTGATTGTCTGGTGGCAGGGTTAGCCTTACACACTGGTATCTCACATCGGGTGTACGTGATCAGAACATAATTAGTCAGTCTTTGAAGAAAGTTTGGCTTGTTTAGACCTCAGATATATACATTTTTCAACTATTCCATCTCTCAAACTTTCCTCCCCTCTCCTGAGATTAAAACCGGTTAAAAAAATTACTGTTGGGTTATAAAACTCTAACTCTTTCTATTCAGAGTCTTTACAGTTACTTTTTCAACGGATTTATTGTTTGTGTCACAGTTGGTTAGAGTAGCATTATTTTTATTATCTTCAATAACAGGTAATCTTTCCCCAGTCTTGTAAATGTAATATGTATATAAAGAAATTTTCTTATAACAATGCAGTTGTAGAAAACTCAATAGAGTGGTAAACTGTTTTAGATAAAGGTAATATTTCTGATGAGTTATGAGACTTATTTGAATTTATTAACCAGTGAAATTGGCTACAAGAGCTCTAGTGAAATGGTTTAGATCAAAAACATTTATATGTTAAAAGGGCCTACTCAAAGTTGAGAAGTGGATTCAGATCTAGATCAAGATTTAAAATAATCAATTTACAGACACTCTCCATTCAATCTGACTTAGCCTGAGTTATTTTTTGCAAAGAATGGATATTAATTTCGAGTATTGATGGTGTATGTATACACAGTACATACCCCATGCCTACAGGCAAATCTGAACAGACCGCGTACTGTAGGCAATAGGGGGTACTTGCACAATACCAGGACATAAACCCAGTATAATGACATACCGCACCAGTCATACTGAAACAAAATTAATACCTTGCAGTACATCCTGGCACTGTGAAGATGAAGTATTTATTCTGTACAATCTGCTTCACCATAATGATTCTGAACTGCTGAGCTGTACAGCAGGAATTTAAAACTTTCAACAACTCATCCTGGGTTGTGGTCATCCTAACATGCCTTACCTGAACGTACCATATTGAACTGCAAAGCAAATCCATAGTTTTTCACTTTTGCCAAATTATGTGCTTTCTGTTGAGCGGTTTGATGCAGTCTTGGTTGTTGGGATTAACTCAACACTCAACATTGTAATTTGAGTGGTTTTTGAGTTACATGGCTGTATTTTACTTCTTGTTATGAATACCTAACTTAAATGACATAGAGGTCTTACCCCAGCAGTGAAGACGGCAGTATTTCCCCCCTCCAGCATTTCCTCCAGTTCCTCATCAGTCGTTTTTTTCCCCGCTACAAAGAAGATGGAAAACAGTTTTGTTTAAAGAATAAATTGAACATACCTCTTGATAAAGCTTATAGTTAGATTGCCTAAGGTTAGTCAGCCGCCTTGCCTACTGGTGGTCAGAGGGCCCGCCGGCGCCAGTGTTTGGAAGCCTCACTTCTTTCAGTGTGCCAAAGGGCAGCTGTGACTACAATCTTACCATCACCAGTGTGTGAATGTGTGTGTGTGAATGGGTGAATGATATGAAGGTAGATATGTGCCAAAACGCATGCAGTTGTAGCTTGTGATGGGAACACTTGTAGAATACCATTTGAGAACTTGAGCAATAGAAATCTCAAGTTAAATGTCAATCATCTATCTGAACACTTGTAGAATTGCAGTTGAGAACTTGAGCAACAAAAATCTGAAGTTCTATGTGAACCATCACAGCAGGGGAAAAAAAGCACACACACAAACTGAATTTCAAATTGCACTAAAACCCCAAACATGTAAGACCATGTGTGAAACAAATGCACTTGTGTCAGATTTTCCCCTGCAGAAAACTTTCACATTAACCTGTTCTGAATGTAAAGTCACATGAAAATATTCACATGTCTGCTTTCATTTTTATACAAGCATAATTACAGCTTTCCGCTTATCATTAATCGTTTCCAACTATAAATATTTTTTTAAATGTGTACATTCTTGGTTACAACTTCAATGTATTGATTTCAACCACTCAAATTCAATTCAATTCAGTTTATTTATATATGCTATATATGGCAATAAGCCTGGCATGCCCTCGCCTCCCCCCCCCCCTGTCTACCACACCAGCCCATGCTGCTCCTGCCCTCTCTGCCCCCTCCGCCACATCCTGATGTGCAGCTGGTCCCTGCTCCTATGAACTCAGTTCCGATTTTAACAGTAACTCACATATCGGACTTGGACCTTGTTTTACATCAATCATACCTGTTATTATCAGCAGAGAGCGGAAAAATAATATAAAACATAGCAAATTCAACCCTAATAATCTCAAACAGTTACCAAAGTCTTACCTCCAGTAAACCATACAGTCACTCGATCTCCAATCACCATTAATATGGCACTTCTAAATGTTCGCTCTCTGCTGAACAAAACTTTTATAATAAATGACCTAATTTTAGACCATAATATTTATTGTTTATTTTGAACGGAAACATGGCTGAGTGCAGATGCCCCCGTTGTTCTTACAGAGGCCTCCCCACCAAATTTTAATTTCACTTATTCCACGAGGAGTTGCAAAAGGGGAGGCAGAACTGCTTTAATTAGTTCATCAACGCTTTCTGCCAAACCTGTTTTATTTGATAATTTTAGCACTTTTGAATATACTGCGTCTGTTTTTAGCACTCCTCAGATTTTATGTGTCACAGTTTATAGGCCTCCTAAAAAGAGTGCACTTTTTATTCAAGAATTTTCAGAGTTTTTATCAATTTTGCACAATTCCTTTGAAAGGATCATTTTAGCTGGTGATTTTAATCTACAGATAGATAACATCTTAGATCCTTTATCAACAGAATTTTTAAATATTTTGAATTATATGGATTTTAGTCAACATGTCACGCAGCCAACTCACAACAGAGGACACACCCTAGACTTGGTCATCACATATGGCCTGTCCACCCGTGTGTCCTCTGTTGTTGACTTGGCTGTCTCTGACCACTACTGTGTGTTTTTTAATATCACCAGTTTTATCCAGAAGGAGACCTCTGTGAGAACTGTCAGGAAGCCCCATCTAACCCCTGAAGTGGCTGAAGGGTTTCTGGAAATTTTTGAAAAGAATTCTCCTATTGTTTTACCTGCCCCCTGTGATTTTATTGTTAATAATTTTAACAGAAGGCTTCAATCCGCTCTTGCCATGCTGGCTCCATTTAAAGTTATAAACACAAACTCAAAACCAACAACACCATGGAGAAACGAAGACCTTAAGAGATTAAAAAGGAGCTGCAGGGTGGCAGAGAGAAAATGGAGGAAAAATAAAATCACAATAAATCATCAAATGTACATTGAACGTCTCAAATCATATAACAATGCAGTAAGAAATTCCAGAAACGGATACTTTGCCAGAATCATCTCACAACATAAAAATAATCCCAAAATTCTGTTTTCCACTATAGACAACATTTTTAACTGTACTACTAATGCATATCAGAAAACCCCCTCAAACGCTCTTTGTAAGGAGTTTGCAGACCACTTCAGAGGGAAGGTAGACACCATCAGATGTAATATTTTATCTTCTCAGAGTAACATGGTTTTAGACAAATCTGATTGTGTGTCTCTACCAGAGGAAACGCTGGACAGTTTTGTCCTGGTAGAAGCTGGGACTCTTGATAAAGTTTTCTCCTCAGTGAGGCCCACCACATGTGTTTTGGACCCGATTCCCACTTCCTTTTTTAAGCAAATTTATGAATCTTTTAGAGATGAGATTTTAACCGTGATGAATTGCTCCCTTCAGACGGGGGTCTTTCCTGCCGCCTTTAAAGGGGCGGTGGTGAGGCCCCTGCTGAAGAAGAGCAATTTAGATTTTAATGATTTAAACAACTTCCGACCGGTATCTAACTTACCATTTTTAAGGAAAGTTTTAGAAAAACTTGTTTGTAATAATTTTATTAACGCTCATAATGTCCTAGATAAATTTCAGTCTGGTTTTAGGGTGAACCACAGCACAGAGACGGCTCTTTTAAAGATTTTAAATGATTTTAGATCAAATTATGATGCTCAACAGATTGGCCTCTCTGGTGCTGTTCATAAATGGTTTACATCCTATCTCACAGACAGGACTTTTATGGTAAGTTTAGATACCTGCTCCTCTAAGGTCCACAAGATCACATGTGGTGTGCCCCAGGGTTCAATTTTAGGCCCAGTGCTTTTTAACCTCTATATGCTCCCTCTTGGCAGCGTCATCAGAAGACATGGAGTTAACTTTCACAGTTATGCTGATGATACACAGTTGTACATCTCTGTGTTCCCGATGACACACGGCCAATGGATGCACTTTTTAACTGCATTTTAGACATCAAATCCTGGAAGGCAGAAAACTTTCTCCAGCTCAACCAGGACAAAACTGAAGTTTTAGTCATCGGCCCTGAGGCTGAGAGAGAGAAACTTTTACCAAAACTACAATCACTGTCTTTTAATCCTTCTTTACTAGTGAAGAACTTGGGCGTGATTTTTGACTCTGAGCTGACATTTATTCCTCACATAAAAAATATTACTAAAATAGGTTTTTATCACTTAAAGAACATCGCCAGAGTCCGCCCCATTCTCTCTCGGGCCAATACGGAGACGCTGATGCATGGTTTTATCACCAGTAGGATTGATTACTGTAATGCCCTGCTTTCTGGTCTTCCCAAAAAGTCTACCTCAAGTTTACAGCTTTTACAGAATTCAGCAGCACGTGTCCTGACTAAGACCAGGAGGCGGGAACACATTACACTTGTCTTAGAATCAGTGCATTGGCTCCCCGTATGTTTAAGGATCGATTTTAAGATTCTTTTAATAATTTTTAAGTCTCTTAATGGTCTTGGGCCTTCTTATCTTTCGGAATTTCTTCTACCATATGAATCTTCGCGATCTCTGCGCTCCTCTAGCAGCCGTCTCCTGGTCATCCCTAAAGTCAGGAAACAGGGTCCCACTCTAACACATTTCTTGTAACTGAGTATGCTATTTAAAAAAAAAAATTAAGAACTGCACTGTATTTATTTTTGTAATTTGATCCTTTCTGCACCGTATACTATTCTTTTTAATTCAGTTTTTATATTCTCTCGTGTGAATGTACATGATTTGATTGTCTGTCACTTTGCTGCTGCTACACCTAAATCTCCCCTTCATAGGACAATAAAGGAATAAAATTATGCTTTTATTCTATGTTCTATTATCCTCAGAATAAAGAATCAGAATTGGTCAAAACTGGGAATGGCAGATTGGAACTCAAAAACACTCAGAAATCCATATCGACCAAAAAAAACAAAACCCCGATGGGTCTATCTACAAGAGAGTGAGACTTTTGGTCAAAAGGTTTACAAATATTTTCTTCTTCCAATAAAATAAACATTAACAAAACTACAACACTGATAGTAAGCCTACAAAATAGAGAGGTGAAATTCAGGAAAAATTGAGCTTGTAGCAATAGCATGAATCAACTTCTACTTACTAATCTCAAGTTGTCGGGCAATTCTTCCTTTGCTCTTATCCCTGAAGTCAACTTGTGCTTCGTTGTACTTTGTCATGACCTCAACAAACTTTTTAGCCAGAATTGCATGCTGTTGAAAAAAGAAATGTAGACCATAGTTTAGTTTTCATTATATTCTCAATACTCTGTCAGTGCAAAGGAGCTTCTGTGATTTTAAATATCTGCATTTTATTTTTGTATCCACTTTTTTTCCCATGATTAAAGTTAAAGGTTAAATTCATTTCTACAGCACATTTACATGCAGCTCTTTATTTTCAATTCAATTCAGTTTATTTATATAGCGCCGATTCACAACAGATGTCATCCAAGGCATTTTACAAGAAAAATAATTTCAATGCAATCATACAAAAATTCCAATAAAGTTTAAAAGTTTTCCAATCAAGG
The DNA here is from genome assembly GCA_963556495.2 of Valencia hispanica. Lineage (NCBI taxonomy): Eukaryota > Metazoa > Chordata > Actinopteri > Cyprinodontiformes > Valenciidae > Valencia > Valencia hispanica. The sequence continues at coordinate 50,328,739 of OY747703.1, read as the reverse complement.
AATTCCAGCAGATTGCATCGAGTCATTGACTTGAGGTTGTGCCCCATTTATGCAGTCTCCAACCACAGCAATCCTTCAGCAATCTCTCACATTGAGCAAGCATGTAGCGACAGTGGAGAGGAAAAACTCCCCTTTAACAGGAAGAAACCTCCAACAGAACCAGAAGCTGGCTCAGTACGAGCGGCCATCTGCCACGACCGTCTGGGTGTTGGAGAAGACAGAGCAGAGACACAGAAAGAACAAAAGAACTGATGTTAGAGTATGTTCTATATTAAAGAAAGTAAAAAGTTGATAACAGAACACGAAGGATGTTCAGTGACTGGGCAAGGCAAGGCAATTTTATTTGTATAGCACACTTTCAGCAACAAGGCAATTCAAGGTGCTTTACATAAAAACAGCAAAAAAGCATAAAACACATATATAAAACACATATGTTTTATAATGACACATAAAAACATTACTCAAAGGCAGCTCTAAACAGATGGCTTTTTATCCTTGATATAAAACAGGTCAGTGTTTCAGCAGCTTTGTAGTCGTCTGGAAGTTTGTTCCAGATAAGAGGAGCATAGAAGCTACAAGCTGCTTCTTCATGTTTTATTCTATTTCTAGGGATATTTAGTAGACTGGAATTGGAGGACCTAAGTGGTCTGGGGGGTTGGTTGACAGCAGATCTTCTATATACTTTGATGCTAAGCCATTCAATGTTTTTATAAACTAGTAAAATTATCTTGAAGTCTATTCTCTGAGCTACAGGGAGCCAGTGTCAGGACTTTAGAACTGGGATGATGTGCTCTGCTTTCCTGGTTCTAGTGAGGAACACGAGCAGCAGCGTTCTGGATCAGCTGGAGCTGTCTGATTTACTTTTTAGGCAGACCTGTGAAGACACTGTTGCAGTAATTAATCGGACTAAAGATAAACCATAATCCTAGAAATGTTCTATAGGTGATAGAAGGTTGACGTTGTTATTGGCTTTATGTGACCCTGGAGGTTCAGGTCTGAGTCCATAACTGCACCTTAATTTTCTGGTATGATCAGTAGTTTCTAGCTGTATTAACTGAAGCTGTGTGCTGACTGTTGATTGTTCCTCTTCAAGCCAAAAAATAATTACTTCAGTTTTGTTTCTGTTCAGCTGGAGCTGGGAGCATCATCCCAGTCGACTCCCCCCGTCCAACTGGGCATTGCAGCTAAGCAGGATATCAGACCAGGTGGTGCTTCTAAGGAGAGCTAAAACACTGAGAAAAAACAAAGTTAACTGTCTAAAATACAACTAGAGAGTAGCAGAGTGAAAAAATAGTTGTCAATCTGTCCTCCAGCAGTCTAAGCCTATAGCAGCATAACTACAGAGATAGCTCAGGATGACCTTAGCCACTCTAACTATAAGCTTTATCAAAAAGGAAAGTTTTAAGCCTGGCCTTAAAAGTAAACAGAGTGTCTGCCTCACGGACTAAAGCTGGGAGCTGGTTCCACAGGAGAGGAGCCTGATAACTAATAGATCCGCCTCCCATTCTACTTTTAGAAATCCTAGGAACTACAAGTAAAGCTGCAGTCTGAGCGAAGTTCTCTGTTGGGAATATATGAAACAATTAGATCTCTGATGTATGATGGAGCTTGATTATTAAGGGATTTGTATGTAAGAAGAAGGATCTTAGATTCTATTCTGGATTTAACAGGGAGCCGATGAAGGGAAGCTAAAACAGGAGAAATGTGATCTCTCTTTTAAATATTCATCAGAACTCTTGCTGCCGCATTTTGGATCAACTGAAGGCTTTTAATGGCATTTTGTGGACTTCCTGATGATAAAGCATTACAGTAGTCCAGCCTTGAGGTAACAAATGCATGGACTAGTTTCTCAGCATCACTCCTGGACAGGATGTTCCTAATTTAAGCAATATTCCGGAGGTGAAAGAAAGAAATCCTAGAAACCTGTAAAATATGGGATTTGAATGCCATGTCTTAGTCAAAAACAACGTTGAGGTTCTTTACGTTATTACTGGGGGCCAATTTAATACCACCCATTATCCCATGCAGTCGGCTGATTTTACCAATTGGAAGCAAATATATAGTAAAAAGAATTGGTCCAAGCACAGAACCCTGTGGAACTCCACAAGTAACCATTGAGGGTGAAGAAGATTTATCATTTACATGAACAAACTGGAATCTATCAGACAAATATGATTTAAACCAGCCTAGTGCTGTTCCTTTGATCCCTGCAACATGTTCAAGCCTTTCTAAGAGAATATTATGATCGACTGTGTCAAAAGCAGCACTGAGATCTAACAAAACCAGAACAGACACCAGTCCATTATCTGAGGCCATGAGAATATCATTAGTAACCTTCACCAGTGCTGTTTCGGTGCTATGATGAGCTCTAAAACCTGACTGAAACTCTTTATACAGATTGTTTAGATGCTCTCATACTTGATTAGCAACACTGGATGTATGGGATACCAGGCTCCTTGATACGGGCTGTTAGGTCCCTGTACGACCGGTGCCAGTGTTTGGTTCGCATTGCCGACAGTAAGTCGGGCTTGTTTCCGGTGAGAGTTGGACTCTGCCAAGGTTGCCCTTTGTCACCGATCCTGTTCATAACTTTAATGGACAGGATTTCTAGGCGCAGCCAAGGCATTGAGGGCATCCGTTTTGGTGGCCTCAGGATCGGGTCTCTGCTTTTTGCAGATGATGTGGTCCTGTTGGCTTCATCGGAGCGTGATTTACAGCTTTCACTGGAGCGGTTCGCAGCCGAGTGTGAAGTGGCTGGGATGAGAATCAGCACCTCCAAATCCGAGGCCATGGTCTTGAGCCGGAAAAGGGTGGGGTGCCTTCTCCGGGTCGGGGATGAGGTCCTTCCCCAAGTGGAGGAGTTTAAGTATCTGGGGGTCTTGTTTCTCGAATGAGAAAATGGAGCGGGAGATCGATAGACGGATTGGTAGGGCATCTGCAGTTATGCGGGTGCTGTACCGGTCTGTCGTGGTGAAGAGAGAGCTGAGCCGAAAGGCGAAGCTCTCGATTAGATATGCAAATTCACAATTTAATGTATGGATGAATATTTAATTAATTTCTGTGTCGTGCGTTTGGCACATAAACTCAGCAAAAAAAGAAACGTCCCTTTTTCAGGACTGTGTATTTCAACAAAAATGTTGAAAAAATTCAAATTACTTTACAGATCTTCATTGTAAAGGGTTTAAACAATGTTTTCCATGGATGTTCCATTAACCATAATCAATTAATTAACATGCACCTGTGGAATGGTCGTTAAGACCTTAACAGCTTACAGAAAGTAGGCATTTAAGATCACAATTCTAAAAACGCAGGACACTAAAGAGACTTGTCTACCGACTGTGACAAACACCCAAAGAAAGATGCCCAGGGTCCCTGCTCATCTGCGTGAACGTGCATTAGGCATGCTGCAGGGAGGCATGAGGACTGCTGATGTGGCTAGGGCAATAAATTGCCATGTCCGCACTGTGAGACGCCTAAGATAGTGCTACAGGGAGACAGGAAGGACAGCTGATCATCCTCGCAGTGGAAGACCACGTGTAACAACACCTGCACAGGATCAGTACATCCGAATATCACACCTGCGTGACAGGTACAGGATGGCCACAACAACTGCCCGAGTCACACCAGGAACACACAATCCCTCCATCAGTGCTCAGACTGTCCGCAATAGGCTGAGAGAGGCTGGACTGAGGGCTTGTAGGCCTGTTGTAAGGCAGGTCCTTACCAGACATCACCAGCAACAATGCCGCCTATGGGCACAAAGCCACCTTCGCTGGTCCAGACAGGAGTGGCAAAAAGTGCTCTTCACTGATGAGTCACGGTTTTGTCTCACCAGGGGTGATGGACGGATTCGTGTTTATTGTCGAAGGAATAAGCGTTACACCGAGGCCTGTACCCTGGAGCGGGATCGATTTGGAGGTGGGGGATCCATCATGGTCTGGGACGGTATATCACATCACCATCGGACTGAGCTTGTTGTCATTGGAGGCAATCTCAATGCCTTGCGGTACAGGGAAGAAATCCTCCTCCCTCATGTGGTACCCTTCATCCGGACATGATCCTCCAGCAGGACAATGCCACCAGCCATACTGCTCGTTCTGTGCGTGTGTTTCTGCATGACAGCAATGTCAGTGTTCTTCCATGGATCTCAATCCCATTGAGCACGTCTGGGACCTGTTGGATCGCAGGGTGAGGGCTAGGGCCATTCCCCCCAGAAATGTCCAGGAACTTGCAAGTGCCTTGGTGGAAGAGTGGGGTAACATCTCACAGCAAGAACTGACAAATCTGGTCCATGAGGAGGAGATGCTGCAGTACTTCAAGCAGCTGGTGGCCACACCAGATACTGACTGGTACTTTTGATTTTGAGCCTCCCTTCATTTAAGGACACATTATTCTATTTCTGCTACACACATGTGTGTGAAACATTTTTAGTTTATGTCTTATGGTGTTGACTCTTTTAGTGTTCAAACAAATATTTACACACATCAAGTTTACTGAAAGTAAAAACAGTTGAAAGTCAGAGGACGTTTCTTTTTTTGCTGAGTTTAGATCTGTTTGTTAGGGGAGAGAATCATGTGAACTACATGAACACTGTTACATAGTTGTGACACAATAATACATTTTTAATAGATTTGTTTCTACGGCTACCCCATTAACCTAATAATCATGGGCAACATGTTTTTACTTTATTGGCCAAAAAATTTTATGACGTTGTTGGAAAGTTATTACAGTATTGGCCATTTTTTAAAATTTCTTTGGCTTCAGTTTTTATATGAACTGCAGATATTACATTATTGGCCAATGTTACAATTTTGGCTGCTACAAGCATTGGGAAAAAACAAGTATCAAAACCATAAATTGGATCCTGAAAAGCACAGGAAGTCAAAGTAGAATGTCAAAAACAAGAGTGATAAACTCAAGATGGCCCCCGCCCGGTCAACAGGCCAATTGCTATAACTAAAGAAGAAAGGAATGCTTTTACCCTTAGTTTAAGGTATTCCAACAGTCTGATCCAGATGGTGTACTCACTCCAAATAATTTTGCTCATAATGCTTTACCTTCACTAAAATCCTCAGATGAAGGAAGTCAGGTTTAACCACTGAGTTGATCTCTTCCTCCAGCTTAACAGACCTGTCAACAATCCCCCCCCCCCCCCCCAGATCTTTGAGAAAACTGCTAGAAACTGTATCAGCTCTGTCTAGATCAATTCTTCTGCAGTAGATATTTATGTCATTGTTACTCCGGATGTTGATTTCCATCCATAATTGAATATTTTTGGACGATTTTACAAGGTAGGAATGTTATTTTTAATTTCAGAGGAAGGTCAGAAACAAAAGAATAAAAAACAAAGAAAACAGAAGAGGCCCACACTGAAAGATGCCCTACAGTAACACGATATTTGATCTGGAGTATCAACCAAGATGAAAAGAGAAATTCCAGTATTTTTCACTGGTATCAATTAGAAGTGGTGCATTCAATGCCTGCACACAGTTCAAGACGCGAGAGGAGGATCTGATGACTGACTGGGTCAAAAGTTGCAAAAATATCCATAAGCAGCAAGACTAGTGTGCCCAGACTACATTCATACAAAGTGAATAGAGTGTTCAAGCACGTCATATATCTGAGCCCCTACAATTATTGGACGGTATGGCATAAAAACTGGGTAAACTGGAAAAGTAGCAAGTTACATAATTCTGAATGTGCATCTTAGGTCGACAGAAAATTAGGAGTGGCGTTGTCTGACCTGTGACTTGCGTATCCTGAGGTCTGCCGAGGCCCTTTCATCTGTGTTGGACTCAAGCTGCCGCTCAATACCTGAAACACACACACACAAGGTAGAGGAAAATGTTCAAGTCAATGTATTTAAAATGAAAACTCTTAAAATCTAATAATAATCTAAAACACACTGAAATATATCAACTTTCAAAAATGACCTTAATGTAGCAATAATGAGTAAAATACAAAAGAAAGGAGGAGTAAATACTGACTCTTCAGCTTGTTTCTTGCATTGTTGGCTGACTTTTTTATCTCATTGGTGAGGGTTTCAACATCATCATGTGTTTCTGAATTTAAAAGGTAAAATACACCAGTTTTAGTTATAGATAACTCATTTAAACATTCTGGACCTGTGTGCAGAGGAGAGCGTTAGAAAAAGTTACTTTGGTCGGGTGTGGGGGCCGACAAGATGGCGGAGTAGAGTTTTTTAATCTCTGTCACGCTCTCATCAATTTTGTCAATGTTGGTTCGTATATCTTCAATCTGAAACAAGTATGTAGACACACACACAAAGCCGAACACAAACCCGAACATCGTAAAATGGACACATCATTGCTGATGGCAGCACAAAGACGCAGAGGGAAAGAGAATACCTGTGCAAAGAAGTCATCCATGAAAGCCTCGTTTTCCACGGGAACCTGGATATCATCTCCACCAGGATCACTTTTCTGTTCAAAACATGTTTAAAAAGTGGGACAACAGATAAATCTACTCTGCCTGGATTTTGCCAACCCTTCCATACAGTAAGAGTCAGATGTTTGCTTACTCTAATTTGAAGAAACGAACCTCCAAATTCCTTTTAGGCTTTTATTGATTAACTCGTGCCATTTGATTTCCAGAATAGGTAGATTATACACAAAGGGCTGCAGAGTAGAGCAGTGGGGAGCACTGTTGCATTACAGCAAGATGGTCTTAGATATGAATCCCAGCCTTGGGTCTTTCTGCATGGAGTTCACATATTCCCCCTATGTATGTATTCTCTATATAAGCACTCTGGCTTCCTCCCACAGTCCAAAAACATGACTACAAAATTAATTGGTTACTTTAAATCCTCTTAAAGTAACCTTAAAGTGAATGTATGTGCATGGTTGTTTGTCTTGTCTGTCTCTATGTTGCTTTGGGATGAACTGGAAACCTGTCCAGAGTGTACCCTGCCTCTCTCCCACTTACTGCTGGAGATAGGCAGGTATAGACAAAGGATATATCATACAAATGAAAATATATTTTTAAACCAAAAATAAAAGTAAGTTTGGATTTATTGTGAACTTTCTCTGACCCACACAGGGTCAAAATATACATATACAGATATATGAATATATCCAACTACATTTATTAATTAGAGAATGTTGTAGATAATCTGTAGATAAACACTTGACAAAATTGCATTTTTAATCATAATTTTATGTATCTAATGGTTTTTCTTCACCAAAAGCATGTTGTTTGACAGCACTCATTGGATTGACCAATATTCTTAACAAGAGGTAAGTTTTATATTTCCCAAAATGTCCTGGAGCCATTTCTAAAAACTTTCAGACGGCAGGTTATCAGTTTCACCAAACTGGGAAGTTTGTAAGTGGAAATTATTCAGACATGTTACTACTTTCCAAATGTTTGGTTAAAGCCCCAAACTTTCATCTTTAATGAAAGTTTCTTAATTAGGACCGATAGGTATAACCCAGGTTCCACCAAGGCTCGAGCTAATTAGAAATTAGAAGATTCTGGATACCAGTGAAGCCAGTGTTACATTACCATCGAATGACCATGAAAGAAGCACCTGCTCAAAAATTGGCTTCTCAGAGATCGACCTAAGCTTGTATTTACTCTCATAGACAAGCTGGGTTCCTTCTTCAAAAATATTTTGGTCAGACGAGACAAAATCTGAACTATATGGCTACATTGATCAGAAGTATGTATGGAGGAGTCACTGTGAGGCTGTAAAACACTGTATCAGCTGTCAAGCATGGTGAGGATTGGCTGACAAAATTCTGGAAAAGCAATTGCAAAGCATTTATTTTAAAGCCTGCTTTTCACCGGCGGTGTAAGCAAAACGTAACACGGATGAGAGAAGTTAATCCTTGATTTGGAGAATTAGCCCAATTTATGTGATACTGCCAGTGATTGTTTTTACAAAGACAACATGATAAAAGAGAAGGCATGGACAGAAATATCTGCAGTTTTGGGAGTGGATTGTGAGTTTATGATACTTATTAACATATAATTATTTTTTCCCTGTATACTACTCTTTAGGTTATGTAATTGCAATTCTTCTGTGTTTTCGTGATCTCCTGGGACGAGCTGCATGAAACGCATTCGCAGGCAATGCGCATCTGAAACGCACCCGCTAGAAAGGGTGCTTAGCTCTTGGGGAAATTGCGTCTATTACTTTACGTGTCGCTTACACTTCCAGTGGAAAGCAAAGATTGCTATATAAAGTTTTGTGGCTCATGTGAAAAAATGAAGTCACTGTCCTGAATCTACACTGTTTATTCTGCTAATAAGAGTGTTCAGATATCCACAATTCTGCCAGATGTTTGCAGATGGCCACAGAAAGCGTGTGGTTAAGGTACAACCTGCTAAAGTTCAACAGAAGGGGTGCTTCCAAATGTTTGAGCCTACATTTATAATGTTGAGTCAGTGCGGATCAGAGAAAACCTCAAATAAATTCAAATATATGCACCCAGTTGTTGTTTTGAAAAGTTGTGAAAGTTGTTTGTTCCTTTAAATAAATAATATGTATATTATATTCATGAGCATTATGAGTGCTTGTAACTGTCGTAATTAACTACAGTTTTACTGAATAGAAGAGGTCTTTCTGTTGGCGTATATATTCAGAAGCAGAGGTGGGTTGTAACTAGTTGCGTTTACTTGAGCAACTTTTTGAATACAATGAAGTTCTAGAAGTACTTTTACTGCACTGTAGTTTTTACTTTTACTTCAGGTATTTTATTGTGAAGTAACGCCAGTCTTACTAGAGTAGGATTTTTTTGGCTGTTCTGTTCAGGAGCAACGATGTTTCACAAAGTACCACAGCAATTTCCTAATGTTGTGAACCTGTTGTTCACACATATGGCAACAAAATCTTCTGACCATCGAGTCAGAAAGTCAGGTGAAATGATTGCACACACGATCACCCCAGTCCCACTGTATAGCTCCAGGTAATCTCATTCCAGAGACACTGACAATGACTGAATGCTAGACTTTTAATGAATTGAACTGATCATGGGCACAAGAATCCAACGTTTTTTTTTCAACAGCAAAATATACGATCCATGTATTATGTGTGTGAAAAGCTATGAGGACAAGCGAACAGAAATGATCAAAAAGCATGAAACAGCAGGTTTAGTTAAGTTTGTGGTATGCCCTTAATTTCAAAGTGGTGTCAGAAACTAGTCAAGGCCTACGCAGTCAAGTGTCTTTCTGGTCATTTTGAATGTTAATAAAAATGAGCAGGACTAATAGAGTTGGACCTACCTCCTTCAGCTGGGCCAGTCGGTCCTTCATTTTTCCAAGTGTTGTTTCAGCAAACAAATGAACTGTAAAATGATCAAAAAGGACAAACAGGTTCCCCTAAACTACCCAATTATTGCATTGAGGCAGGTTGAAATTATTGACTCCTAATCATCCACCAGCTGGTGAACCAAACAGGAATATATAAACAAAATTATTCCACAGTCTGGATTACTAGATTGTTTAGAAGGTTCCCTCTAAGACAACCTGTGCTCTTTCTACGCTGAGGACTAACTAAGCCTATAACCTCTAAGAACGGATTAGGACAACCATTTTCAGGAGGATAATTCTTTGTCCCCCACCCCCACACGCCCCACCCACATCCACCAGAAAACACTGGCTGTGTACAGTAGTACATGCAGTCTGCCAAAGGCTAATCACAACTGAGCCAATATTTACTAGACTATACTATACTTGTTAGAAAAAAAAATTTGAAAAAAATTTAACGTTTATTTTTTATACGTGTGTATAGATTTAAAATTTGCAAATAATAATAATAATGCTAATTTTATTTCTTATTTAAAATAAGCAATCCATTTTTAATAAGTGAGACACTTTTACAGGTTATCAACTAGGTTTTGCCGTTTGTAAAGCTCTAGCTGTTGTGCAAATGTTAACAGTGATGTGAGAAATGCAACAAAGTTTATTTATTAAACATAAGATCTCTCTCCTCAAAGACTTTGTTAGTAAATGACTTGATTTGTGATAATCACATTGATTTCCTTTGTCTCACAGAAACCTGGTTGCAGCAGGAGGATTATGTCAGTATAAATGAGTCAACTCCTTCCAGTCATTTAAATTTTCACATTCCTAGAAATACTGGGCGAGGAGGAGGAGTTGCAACCATTTTTCGTTCTGATTTACTAATTAGTCCCAGACCAATTTATAGCTACAGTTCTTTTGAACATCTAACCCTTAATTTTCCTCATCCAAGTTGCAAAACATTAAGACCATTTTTGTAACAATTTTTAAAGAATCTGTTCCATTCTAACTTTCCTTAGTGTCTCAGGGTAACACAGTGGATGGCAGCAATTCTATCTCTAACCCTTCAGAAATTGATGATCTGGTTCACAGCGTTACGTCCTCATTGCGTTTGGCATTAGATAGTGTAGCCCCTTTAAAAAAGAAAGTGGCTAGCCATAGGAGGCTGACTCCTTGGTTCAACGCAGAGCTGCGTACTTTAAAGCAGAATACTAGGAAGTTGGAGAAAAAATGGCGCTCTACACACCTAGAGGATTCCTATTTAACCTGGAATAACAGTCTACTGCTGTATAAAAAGACCCTTCAACAAGCTAGAACAGCATATTTTTCATCATTAATAGAGGCGAATAAAAACAATCCTAGGTTTCTTTTTAGTACAGTTGCCAAACTTACACAGAGTCAAAGCTCTGTTGAGCCAACTATTCCCCCAGCTCTTAGCAGTGATGATTTTATGAGATTCTTCATAAATAAAATAAATTTTATTAAAAATAAAATCATTGGCATCCTCCAAAACATGATTACTTCTTCCTCAGTAAATGAGGCAGCATCGGAAAGAACTGTAGAACCTCAGTTGTGCTTAGGCTGTTTTGATTCAGTCGAGCTTTCGGAATTATCAAAAATATTAGCCTCATCTAAACCTTCAACTTGTATGTTGGACCCAATCCCAACCAAATTATTTAAAGAAGTGTTCCATTTGGTTCCTGGCCCCCTTTTGGATATGATGAATCTATCCTTAGTAAACGGATACGTACCACAGGAATTTAAAATAGCTGTAATTAAACCTTTACTCAGGAAACCTTCCCTTGATCAAGATGACTTAGTGAATTACAGACCTATATCTAACCTTCCTTTCTTATCCAAAGTCCTTGAGAAAATTGTTGCTAATCAAGTCTGTGAGGATCTAAACAGTAACGAGCTGTTTGAAGAGTTTCAGTCAGGTTTTAGAGCTCATCATAGCACTAAAACAGCACTGGTGAAGGTTACTAATGATATTCTCATGGCCTCAGATAATGGACTTCTGTCTGTTCTGGTTTTGTTAGATCTCAGTGCTGCTTTTGACACAGTCGATCATAATATTCTCTTAGAAAGGCTTGAACATGTTGCAGGGATCAAAGGAACAGCACTAGGCTGGTTTAAATCATATTTTTCTAATAGATTCCAGTTTGTTCATCTAAATGATCAATCTTCTTCACTCTCAAGGGTTACTTGTGGAGTTCCACAGAGTTCTGTGCTTAAACCAATTCTTTTCATCATATATATGCTCCCAATTGGTAGAATCATTAGACAGCATGGGATAAATTTCCACATTTATGCCGATGATACACAACTATATTTATCCATAAATCCTGATGAACCCAGTCAGTTAGGTAGATTACAGGCATGTCTGGAAGACATAAAAACATGGATGAACCTAAACTTTTTGCTTTTAAATTCTGACAAAACAGAAGTTGCTGTCTTTGGACCAGAAGTTCTTAAACAGAAACTGATTAGTCAATCACTTCATCTGGATGGCATTAAATTGGCCCCCAGTAATAACCTAAAGAACCTCGGCGTTATTTTTGACCAAGACTTGACATTTAAATCCCTTTTTAAACAGGTTTCTAGGATTTCCTTCTTTCACCTCCGGAATATTGCTAAAATTAGAAACATCCTGTCCAGGAGTGATGCTGAGAAACTAGTCCATGCATTTGTTACCTCAAGGCTGGACTACTGTAATTCTTTACTATCAGGAAGTCCACAAAATGCCATTAAAAGCCTTCAGTTGATCCAAAATGCGGCAGCAAGAGTTCTGATGAATATTAAAAAGAGAGATCACATTTCTCCTGTTTTAGCTTCCCTTCATTGGCTCCCTGTTAAATCCAGAATAGAATTTAAGATCCTTCTTCTTACATACAAAGCCCTTAATAATCAAACTCCATCATACATCAGAGATCTAATTGTTCCTTATGTTCCTAACAGAGCACTTTGCTCTCAGACTGCAGGTTTACTTGTAGTTCCTAGGATTTCTAAAAGTAGAATGGGAGGCAGATCTTTTAGTTATCAGGCTCCTCTCCTGTGGAACCAGCTCCCAGCTTTAGTCCGTGAGGCAGACACTCTGTTTTCTTTTAAGGCCAGGCTTAAAACTTTCCTTTTTGATAAAGCTTATAGTTAGAGTGGCTTAGGTCATCCTGAGCTATCTCTGTAGTTATGCTGCTATAGGCTTAGACTGTTGGAGGACAGACTGACCACTTTTCTTCACTGCTACTTCCTTTTCTCCTACGACTCCTCAGTTGTATTACAGTACATTCTGCTATTTCGACTGTTAACTTTGTTTTCTCTCAGTGTTTTTCTCTCCATAGAAGATATACCTGGTCTGGTATCCTGCTTTGCTGCAATGCCCTGTTGGACGGGGGGCTTCGACTGGGATGGTGCTCCCAGTAACTGAACATCCACTGTGTCCTGTTATCAACTTTTTACTTTCTGTAACATAGAAAGTTCTCTTATATCAGATTTTTTGTTCCTTCTGTGTTTCTGCTCTGTCTTCTCAAACCCCCAGACAGTCGTGGCAGATGGCCGCTCCTACTGAGCCTGGTTCTGTTGGAGGTTTCTTCCTGTCAAAGGGGAGTTTTTCCTGTTCACCGTCGCTACATGCTTGCTCAGTATGAGGGATTGCTGAAGGATTGCTGTGGTTGGAAAGTCTGCATCAACCTCACGCCAATGACTGACGCAATCTGCTGGGATTCCTTAAATAGGAAACTTTTTAACTGATTGGAATGATTGTATAAATGTATTGAAATGACTTCTTGTTAAGTGCCTTGAGATGACATCTGTTGTGAAATGGAATTGAACAAATGCCAGAATTTTTCTTTAAAGAAAATATAAACTTTATTAGATAGATAGATAGATAGATAGATAGATAGATAGATAGATAGATAGATAGATAGATAGATAGATAGATAGATAGATAGATAGATAGATAGATAGATAGATAGATAGATAGATAGATAGATAGATAGACTTTTTCTTAGTCTCCTGAAGAAGCTTGAACACCTACATTCACCATTTACGTTGTATTTCATGATATCATCAGATCCATAATCCATTAAATACATGCTCTGGTCGTGATCATAAGGAGCTTGTCATCATTGGCCTTTGTCACGTTCCTTGGAATCAGCTTTAAAAATTTTTTTATAGTTTTTTAAGACCCCTCCAGAATTCCCCCACTGCTTGGGATATTTAAAGTTACCATGATTACTTAAGAGCAGGTTGTGTGTTAGAATTAATGATCTAAATAAAAGATGATAAAATAGCATCTGCGACGGACTGGCGACCTGTGCAGAGTGTACCTTCTCACCCAATGACTGCTGGAGAACAGCACCACCCCCCAAGAGACCCAGTAAGGATAAGATATAGACGATGGATGGATGGATAAAAAGTGTTTTTCAGTAACTGGGGAACTGTTACAGCATACCACACATTCCATCTTTAGGGGTAACCTGAATCTTTATTAGAGGCACCAGTCCTCCATTAGCTGATGGAATCAGTGTGAAACACATTTCTGCTACGATCGCTCATCCCTAATTGGAAGCTTCAACCATAATAGCTGTTCAAACAAGAAGAAGCTCATCAGTTCTGTTTGTTTAGAGAGCCCTCATAAATCTGTCTAGGGTAGGATAGCTCTGAAATCTGTGGCGTAGACATTTTCTGTGCCATTCATTCTTTCAGGTGTCTTTGAAATCAGGCTATTCAGACAAACACCCACAAAATGTTGCAAAACATACTGTACCGTATATATATATATATATATATATATATATATATTTTTTTTTTAATGTGTACATAAACCTAAACATATCATTAGTCTGATTAGTTGTCTTTAAATATTGCCATGTTTGTAAGGTGCGATCATCAGCAGAGTTGATCGGCCAAATCTGCCTGATAAAAACTCTTTCTGGAGGCAGAATGATTTTGTGGGGTGATGGGTCTCTCACTGGAAAAACAAAAGGTTGAGAGCAGGAATGACCTCAGCCCCTTTGAGCAGCAGTGAGATCCGCTTGGACGTGCTATTTGTGCCAAAGTGAACAACACAACCAGATTAGCTGATTTCCAAGAAAAAGAAATGGGATGTCATGGCACAGTAGTGTGTGACCAAGCTGGTGATCAGCATTAGGGGGACGTACCAGTGTGTTTAAGCTGTGTACCGTTACATTTTCAATAAATGTCTTTTTTTTACTTTAATCATCCAATCTTATAAACACCACCAAACAAAGGTCCTTGGCAGAGAGAATTTGGGGATACGCTTCATACTCAACTCTGCTGCTTCACCTATGAATCCAGTTTCCTTAGAAACATAGCACTATCTAAGGAGATTTAACAAAAGGTACAATGTTTATCGACAAGAAGCATTGTCACAACAAAGAAATATCTAGACTTTTCGAAAATAAGTTTTGATAAAATATATATTTTTTTAAAATGGTTGATTATCCAGACATGCTTTAAAAAAAATAAAAAAAATTTGTGCCAAAAGAACAACTGCAGGCCAAAAGTTCAGTCATGTATTGAACAGCAGAGACGCATTAAAGTCCTTTGTGGGCACCAAAAACAGCATGCATGCAAACATCGTACACTGGTGCTTTTTCTAAAACCCCTGTAGCAATGAAAAGCTGCTACCATAAGCAAAGAGACGTGCCATTGTACAAAGGAGAGTTTTTCAATGTCTGGAGCTCCTAACATGATTGCCATGTAGATTCAGGTGGTTTACCATTATTATTGGAATGGCTTACTTTTCTACTGCATTTAATACATCTGTAAGTGTGCACCAATAAAGTTTAAGGGTTTTGATTTTCACTCTTCCTTTCCTATATTACAGCTTTGTATTACAGCCCTGTTGTTCCTCGGTTTGAAGTTTAAATCATTTGGCTGAAGCGTACAAATACTCAAGGTCAGGTTTGCAAAGTCGGCCAATACAGTTGGGGGATACAAGTCAGCAGACGTGTGTAAGCCATCAAAAATCAGCTGCTTGTCCTCTCAGCAAGAAGGAATCTTCAAGACTTTACTTTCCATTCATCATTTTAGTTCATTAGAGTTGTGTGCAGTGCAGCTGGATTGAGAGCCTGCAGGGATAGAAAGAGAGAGAGATTTAAGACTTTCCCCTGCCCAGCCGCCCCACCAGAATTACAACAGATCAAATAATGTTTTTGTTTATTATTTTTTTCCTATCTTGTTGCAGTGTCAGAAGGGTTCCCCAGAATTTTGCTTCTCTCATAAGAGGAAGAGTCTTTAACTTTGACAGAATGATCGTAACAAGGCAGTTGCAAGAGACAGTCTACAAAAAAAGCATCCAGCCAAGTTTTAAATAATGGAGCTATAATGTATTGGGTGCCATTTGTAAAGTTACTTAGTCAAAAATTACCAGCAATAATTTGACTCATGTTTTCACAATGTTATTTATTCATTTCTAAAATGTAGAACTAAATATTTAACTAGCAAGCTAAATCTTTAGACTACAAATTAAATATTTGGGTAGGGAGCTAAACGTTTAATTTAAATCTAAACAATTACCTAGCATCTTGCTTGATAAATATTTAGTTTCAAACTAAACATTTAATTCAGAGCTAAACATTGAGCTAAAATGCTAATTCACTTGCCAATAACAAGTGGATTATCAAAATAAAAGCTAGGTCTTGCGAATCTCTGTTCAAATTAAATGTATAGCTTGCTAACTACATGCTTAGTTTGTAAACTAAGTATGTTGTTTGCTAATTAAATATGTAGTTTATAAACTACATATTTAGCTTAATTATTAAATACTTATAAACTGGCATTTGGAAGTGAATAACATGAAAATATGACTATTAAAACTGAATTCCCATTTCTTTTCAAATAACAGGCTAAATAACCCAAATTATTGCAGTACATTTTTGACTGTGTAACTTTACAAATGGCACCCCATAGAAATGGGGGCATGTCTGTGCTAAAAACGGGAACAACAAACAAGTAGAGAAAGAAATTATTGCTTGTGGGTACACTGCAAATGCTTTTCAAATAGACTTGATATAAGATAGTGCTGATGCCAAAAACTTAATGAAAAGGTGCTATGACACACCAGAAACACATTCTGGAAATATGTTGCTTTATTATCAAGACATAACTACTAATCAAGCCATTAAAAAGGTTAAATTTAGTCCAAAAATGCCTAGATTGTTATTAACAATGGAAAAAGATCTAGAAATTTCAGTCTGGAAAAGAACTTTGAATGGAAAAATGTGCAGGAACCCTGACTATCAGGTTTCTTTTCAAATATATATTTCACAAAACAATGTTGAAAGACTTAATGCAAATACAATTCTGGGAATGCAAACTGAGAATCAATTCAGCTGGAAGCCACATAGTAAACATGTAGAAACTAGATATCTGAAATGTATTTTAATATTTCAGAAAATATAGTAGGATGTTTCCTGGAAAGCTCTCTTTGGAAGATTTCTAGGAATGTTCTAATAGTAGAAGACCCTGGATCAGACTCAAAACTTGCTGAATGTCTGGGTTTCCCTCCTAAACCTGTTACTCCTGCAGTCTGATCTTACCCAACCAGAGGAAGACAATGATTATTCAGTATTTTTTAGTGTGTTAGAGCTGAGAGAAAGGTACAGTACAGTGCATTTCACTGGGAGGGAACTTTACTGTTTGTGTCCAGACATCTCATGACACTTTATGACTAATAAGTTGCAACATGCAACAATTGAAAGCAATAAAAACTAACACTAAAAATAATGAGGATCAAACCAATTATTCAGAATATATTATGAAAAGTTACCATGCCAACTATCCTCAAAACAACATGGACTTCCTGTCTGAGACTGCGATCAGAGCAATAGCTGATTTGTTTTAAGCACGTTGTTAGCACACAAAAACCCATGTTTTATATCCAAGAGATGACATCTTACAGAATATTGTGCAAAGATGCGTCTTTGCCTGAAGAGAAGACAGCAGAATATGGTAGAGATGACTGTCTGGACCAGTGTGAAGAACAGCAGAGACGACTTTATTCTCCTGCTCAATCTCTGTTGTAGGAAACAAAAAGTAGAAAAAACCCTGTTACTCCTGTAAGCTCAGTCTGGTTCACGTTGATGCACAAACAGTGATAGTTGTTGCCTTTACTAGGAATTGCCAGCAAAAACTACCCATCAGCACTGGTAACAAGCACACCACTCTTCCATACCAACACACCATTTGATTTGTGCAGGTTGCTTGGTTTCTGACCAGATTATGGTTTTTCCTATGATTTCTAGGACGTGATTCTGAATTTAGTTAATAGTGTTTTGCACATATTGATATTAGCAAGATCAAGTGTTATGATCCATAGGTGTTTGTGTTTTGAGTTTCAGTTATTTCATTTCCTTATTTAGCTTACCTTATCATTTTTGGATTTTAGTGTTGCGATTTTCGGTTCTATCTCCCTTCCATATTTTTACGTGTCACTCTATAGATATTTACCATTATTGATTTTGAGTTGTATTCAATCTTTTATTTGTTTTTCCTCATCTCATCATTTTTCTGTTAGTTCTCTTTTACTTCCTTTGTCGTATTAGGATGGTTTTCTTAATCGAATCTCTTTCTAGTATTTATACTTACGTTTCCTTCTGTTCTCTCCTTTCTTCCCTGTTCGTCAGTGCTTCTATATTGAGTTTCTCTTAGGTTCCTTTCATCTTTATTTTCTCAGATATCTTTTATCTTCAGACTTAGTACTTACTCTTTTCATTTAGGATTGCTTTCTGTCTAGTCTTCTCTCCTGTTTACTCATTTGTTTATCTTCTGTTTTCACCCTACCATCCTGCTTCCCTGCCCATCTGCTGATTGCCTCCACCTGCTCTCTTCCTCACCTGCATCTGCTTAACTAATTAGTCCTCTGTCTGCTCCTTGTCACCTCCACTCCTTCTCAGTGTATTTAAGCTCTCCGGTTCCTTCTGTTCTCTGCTGATTCGTCTGTCTTCTCTTGCCGTTATTTCATCCCAGCATTTATTTTCATGTTCTTAGTCCTACCTTATACATTCTTGTCTACCTTTATTAAATTCTACTCATCGTACACGGTTCTCTGCATTCGGGTCCTCCTTACACAAACATGACATCAAGAGCATCATTAATATTTTTATTGAACTTTAAACCTAATAAACTCAAAGTTTTTCTGGCAACGAGTAATTTTACTGTGATTGCATGGCTGCTGTCACCTTTAATTCCACAGCATAAGAAAATACTGTGCAGTTATTTAAAACTGCAAACTCTGATTAAAAGAAATGTTCAACTGAGTAGGACATAAACTCAGCAAAAAAAGAAACTTCCCTTTTTCTGGACTGTGTATTTCAACAATAATGTTGTAAAAATCCAAATAACTTTACAGATCTTCATTGTAAAGGGTTTAAACAATGTTTTCCATGCATGTTCATTTAACCATAATCAATCAATTAACATGCACCTGTGGAATGGTCGTTAAGACCTTAACAGCTTACAGAAAGTAGGCATTTAAGGTCACAGTTCTAAAAACGCAGGACACTAAAGAGACTTGTCTACCGACTGTGAAAAACACCCAAAGAAACATGCCCAGGGTCCCTGCTCATCTGCGTGAACGTGCATTAGGCATGCTGCGGGGAGGCATGAGGACTGCTGATGTGGCTAGGGCAATAAATTGCCATGTCCGCACTGTGAGACGCCTAAGACAGCACTACAGGGAGACAGGAAGGACAGCTGATCATCCTTGCAGTGGAAGACCACGTGTAACAACACCTGCACAGGATCGGTACATCCGAATATCACACCTGCGTGACAGGTACAGGATGGCCACAACAACTGCCCGAGTCACACCAGGAACACACAATCCCTCCATCAGTGCTCAGACTGTCCGCAATAGGCTGGGAGAGGCTGGACTGAGGGCTTGTAGGCCTGTTGTAAGGCAGGTCCTTACCAGACATCACCAGCAACAACGCTGGTCTGTCTATCTGTACTGCACCTGTTTATCCTGATTTTTGGTTATTCACCATGATTATAAAGTTAATTAAACTCTTATTCCTGCCAATGATTTACAGCTCTTTTCTTTACCTGCAATGTTTAACTCGCCACTCTTTGTCTCCCAGCAGGTCGTGGTTTTATGAGTCCAAATATGGCCTCTTTCAGAGTGATGGGCACATCAAGGTAAGAGGAGAGGCAAATGAAGTGATGGATCCATCAAGCCTATAATGCCTATTGTACCAGCCTTTGGGAACAGTCCTAATATCTGGGGTTGCTGCAGTTGGTCAAGTCCAGGTTCAGCAACATTATGGCCCAAAGACTGAGGTCAGCTGAATACCTGAGATACTGAATGACCAAGTTATTTTATCAATGTTTTTTTTCTTCTCTGATGGTACGGCCATATTCCAAGAGGACAATGCCAGGATTCATTTGGCTCAGATTGTGAAAGAGTGGTTCCTGGAGACATCATTTCCACACACGTTTAGCCTCCATCGAGTCTGGATCTTAACCACATTGAGAATCTTTGGGATGTGCTGGAGAAGGCTTTGTTCAGTGGTCTAACTCTCCCATCATCAATACAAGATCTTGGTGAAAAATTAATGCAACTATAATTGGAAATAAATCTGGTGATGTTGCAGAAACCTATTGAGACGATTTCACAATGAATGCGCAGCCTAATCAAAGCTAAGTGTGGTCCATAGTAATATTAGTGTGTGATCTTTTCCTTTATTGCGGCAACTTTTTTGGGGGCCAAGCCAAATACATATATATATATATATATATATATATATATATATTCCTGTCATAATTCTACTTCATTTCTCATGTCTCATTTTCCCTGGCATCATTTTAACGTCCACATCTGTTGCTTCCCACCTGTGTTGTGGTTTTTATTCAGGATGGCAGAATTTATTCATTTTGAAAAACTTTAAAACAGGAAACAGATGACTCATGAACAATGAAACTAAATTATAAAAGGAAAACAGCAATAGAAGAAGACACCAACCTTGGCACCGTATTCATCGCTACAGAAGTTGCTTTCTGTCTCGACGCAGGGAATCTCAGAATATTTCTCCAAGTCAACGGAGTAGATGATCACAGCCACCACTGACAGCACCACAGTTACCACGCTCACTAACAAACATAGCAGCAGCTGGAAGAACACATTTCATTTTTATGCATTTTAGTGGAATCAGAAAAGTACAAGCTGCAATGTAGTCTCCTAGTCCTTCTAGAAATTATTATAGAAACTTGTAATCTAGATTAAATCAAGACACATGCAATACTGTCATAGGTAAGAGATCATATAAATAAAAGCACAGTGCATATAAAAAAGAGGGGGGGTCATATAGACTCAGCAAAACACAGATTTATGAGTATCTAAATATATGTATAGTTCCATAGTCATGGACCACACTTAATGAAACCCAGGCCAGAAAAAGGCTCACAGGCCACACTTTGAACACAAACTGTGCATGTCAACTGAAATTTGTTGGGTATAAGTGCATAATGTCATGATCTGTAGTTGTTTGGACTTTTGTTTCATCTGTTTCTTGTTAGATCTGGTTTTCATTCTTTTGTGTAAGTAAGTAAGCAAAACTCCATTTATATTGTACTTTTCTAGAGATAAATCACAAAATGCTTTACAATAAAAACATGGCAACAGTTACCAAACGTATAAAATCAAGAAATAAAACCAAGCAAACGCTTAAAGATGAATTTGAAGCTGCTTTTTAAAGGAGATCTCTGAATAAACAGATCTCAGGTTCCAGAGGGAGCCACTACTGCAAAGGCCTGTCACCTTTAGTTTTTAAGCGTGTTTTCTTCACACCTAGCAGATGCTGATCAGAAGATCTTAAGGAACTGCTGGGGATATGAGGCTGGAAAAGCTCTCGAATATATACAGGTGCAAGATCATTTAAAGCTTTAAATGTTAAAACCAAAATTTTAAAATGCACTCTGTATTGGATGGGTGGGCAGTGCAGCTGGAATAGTAAAGGGGGGACATGAGAACACTTGGGAGAGCTTGTTAAAAGCTGAAGCATTCTGGACAATCTGAAGGCGGCCCATTTTTCTTAAAAAAATTAAAAAGGTGAGTAGAAGTAGTCGAGATGTGATGAAATAAAAGCAAGGATTATCATCTCCAACTCAGATCGTGACACAATGTGGCTTAGCTTGGCAATATTCTTCAAATGATAAAAACAGGAACGGACCAGCACTGTGACATGAACATCCAATGAAAAGTCTGGATCAAGAATTACCCCAAGATTCCTTGCTGATGGCTTAACACATGGGGCAAGTGAGCCAAAGCGCTCCATTTTGTCAGGGTGGAATTAGTCAGGGGCACAAACAAAGAGTTCAGTTTTTGAGTCATTGAGCTGAAGAAAATTATCATTCATCTAACTTTTGACAGTGTCAAGAAAGTGTATGTAAAATAAACAATAAAGGCCCCAAAACGGAGCCTTGTGGCACACCGTAGAGAAGTGGAAGGGAAGACGAATTAAATTTAGTAGCATACACAAAATTTGTCTTCAATATAAATAAGAAGAAAACCATTTCAGGGCAGAACCGGATACTCCAGGCTGAAATATTGGGTATATGGAACAGGACAGATTGACTGACAGTGTCGAAGGCTGAGGTCAGGTCAAGCAGTAGTAGGACAGAACAGTGTCCATCATCACTCTGCATCATGATGTCGTTGGAGACTCTAAGAAGAGCTGAGTGTTTTACTTCTTGTTTTATTATTATTTAAGTGTTACATTCTGGTTCTTTAGATCAATGTTTCTTTCTATTTACTGTTTCTATTTACAGGTTTTTTTTTTCTTCCATTCATGGTTTCCCTGTAAATGGTAAATGGTCTGTCTTGTCTACTAACCTACTAGCTGTGGCAATGGATTAAATAAATAAAAATGGTTCACATTCATAAAAAAATATCTTCAATTGCTAACTCATTTTCCAAAATCTCTGGCTATCCAAAATTTACGCTGGTGGTATAGAAAAATGTGATGTTTTAGGTGCATGCCTCCAGATTATCCTAAAAACTGCTCTGGAAAAAGTAATACAATCTGATATACTTCTTTTTACTCATTTAACCTGGCATACAGAAGTGGATAAAAATTGCTTAATCTTTATTACATGAGAGTTATTGAGTTAAAATTAATATCTCTATTAAAATTCAGTGTGTTCTTTT
Source organism: Valencia hispanica (assembly GCA_963556495.2). Classification (NCBI taxonomy): domain Eukaryota; kingdom Metazoa; phylum Chordata; class Actinopteri; order Cyprinodontiformes; family Valenciidae; genus Valencia; species Valencia hispanica. Next base: position 50,306,307 of record OY747703.1, on the reverse strand, counting down.
TACTTTTCCCACTCAGCCTTTTGAAGGCTTACAAATACTCTGTGTGCTGAATCTGAGTTTCCTTTTTTCTAATGAACTACTGAAATACGTTTTCAATATTATTTTGATTTATTGAGATCCACCTGCAGAAACAAATCATGCTTTATGTTATTGTATCTTCATAAAATACCACACTGAATCTAACTTCAAGCATTTAAAGGTCACACAATCTTTTAACTGCCGACATGTACGCTTGGAGTAGACTTACGATCTTCATTGTGCAGTGTTTGTCCAACACCATGGCGATTGATCCTGCTGCAATGAACTGAGAACACAGACCAGAGAAGACAAGTAGTTAGACATATTACATTCCAGCTGCAACACAAAGTTTTCTCCAGAGCTCACTGGGGTGTTGATCCAGTGTTGACACTTACAGCCTTACTTTAGTGATTTGCATCAGGGTACATTTGACTATGTTGAGTGATAAACCTCAACTAACATGTAAGATACAGTCATACTCAATAAAATGGACTGTGGGAGGAAGTGCATACAAGGGGAAAACCTGTAAAATCCATGCAGAAAGACCCCAGGCTGGGATTTGAGCCCAGGAAATTTCTTGTTGCAAGGCAACAATGCTACCAACTGTTCCACCTTGCAGCCTTCTCATGTAATATCCCTAATAAATGTTATGTTTTTATCCGCTGTAAGTGGAAAACCATCATAATTAACAGAAATAAAGGCTTGAAAACATCAGATTGTATGCACTAAATGTATATAATGTGATTCACTTAGTGATGGAGTTACTCAAATTAGTTTTTTAATAATGTTGTAATTTATTGAATATGGCTGTATAAGCAGACCCAAACGAAACAATCACTCACTGTTAATCCGGTCCACCAGGGAACACCGAAGATGACCACATCAGTGTGTTCAGTTAGGTGTAAGGGCAGGGAGTAGGAAATAACCATCACCCCCAGCATCAATTGGCTCAGCTGGTACAAACACACAATACATCCAGAAAAACCACATATTTCATTGTTACTGTTATAATTATATAAGAAACAAAAAAGAAGAAGATTCTATAAGGACATTGTTAACTTGGATTAAAACTGGACTGAACTGGGGCTAATGTAAGTACTGAATATAAATATTGATCCTAATATTAAAGCACATTTTATTTGTCTGGACTTTTCATTTGCAGTGTTGGGAAGTGACATGGAGAACAGGCAGATATCGATTAATAAAATACAACAGATTGTTTGCATTACTTGGTGTGAGAGATTAAATGTCACCATGTGCGTTGCAGGAAGCAGAGGTTTACAGAAACATACACTCCATTACTCTCCAGTAGATCGTTTAGGGGAGAGGTATGTGTTGTAGATTTAGTCGTACTAACTGAATCAAAGTTCAACTAAATACAATTCTTCCAACATTTTTTGGACTAATGTGATTTCTTTTTACCATTAAAATTACATTCTAAAAACTGGAAACTTTAGGTATTTTGTTAACATAGTCCTAAATCAAAAATGTACCACACAAAAACAAAAAAACAAAAACTGCTCTAAACGTTAAGACTGTAATAGTAACAGAAAATTGGTGGGTCTGTGAACATTTGTGGAGAGGTTCTTCTTTGGTCTCACTGCTGAGCCAACAAACACCCATTCATTATTTAACATTATTTATCAACGTTTTTCTACTGGCTGTGAATGATAAGACAGCCATTATAATGTCGCTGCACCATATATAGTAATCCAGAGTCTTAATGGAGTCTCAATGGAGCTATCTGTGTTTATGTTTGAAATCAGCTGGATTGCTATCTCAGATGGTGTGAGGTTTCAAATAACAGAAGACAAAACACTCATAAGGCCTAATTTATGCTGCACATGTCATTTCAGCATAATGAAAGCTACTTTTGGTCTTAGTGTTGATTATAAGATTTATTCTGCCTGGCTTTCACTTAGTAGTTAATCAAAGAAGTCCATTGTCTTGTTGCAGCCTTGGAGGTTCACATTTAGCTAACAATGATGTTTGACAGGAGCTTCCATGTTGTACAGACACATTATATTGGTTGTCACTACTTCAACATTACAATTAGAACTATATAACTACAACATTGCTGTGTCTTTCCTGATCAGGACCGTACAACCATGGATCAATTCACAGGGGTGGATCCAATCTAGCCGGCTCATTTTTGTTTTGTTTTTTCGCTACGCAGTACTGGGGACCGTCATTCAATGTATCATGTCCAGTTAGGGAGTCCTGCTAACTGTACTTGGAACTTTATCTTCAACACTATCCAGGCAGCCAGGGCCAAGATTTGTGGTTTTGCAGAGTGAAAAGAGCTCTGGATAATTTACTGTATGTCTTGCATCGTTCTGGTGCTCTGCAGGCAAACTGAGTTCTCTTCATGTTACCTTTATCTTAATGACTACGTTTTAATTGGGAAAACTTCTCTTTTTATAATTTTGACTTTTCCTCTTGTTCACAAGCATCTGTGGATCAATGCTGCCACCTTATACCAAGTAAGCACTAAGATAATTTAAACTGGAGGAGGGAGTAACACTACATATATAGCAAAATATTCAGCTTTTTAAACCTGCATCCTGGCATACACATTATTGTTTTTAATAATAACAGTCTAAGACCAGAATGATCCTCTCCATCTTCCCATGTATTAAACAAAAAAGACTTTTGAATGATATTTTTGAAGGTCTGCCGTATTTTGTGTGTTTTAATAAACTAAACAGTTTAACACGGATCAAAACCTCAGTTAACATCTCCCTTTTTCTTTAATGCATAAATACATAGACATGAACAGAGACAAATGCTCCCGCAGACACAAATAAACATTTATGAACTCACGCCCAGACATTTAGGCTCGCCCCTCTGTATGGCGGCGCGCAGCTCCTGTTGCCTGTTAGTCAGTTTGACTTTGTTCGCATCTTCCAGCACCTCGACCTTTAAATCCCTGGAAACAGAAACGGCCATCTTCTGCTGATGGCAACAAAACCGTGGTTACACACTGCTTTTATCATTGATTAGACCATGCCAAACTTACATGGACTTACCCAAGCAAAACATTTAGGAAGAAATTAACACCATACTGGTCTACAGCTGACATTTATAGCAGGCTCACATTTTCCTCCACCAAATGTTTAAATTTGAGTTTGCAGTTAGGTTGTGATTACAAAAAACTTTCCTTGTGATTTCCATTTCTTTCTGTCTCATCAGAAGATCATTAGGTAGAACAGGAAAATGAAGGTAGTCTTTAAGTTTAGTGATAGCTTTACGTAGTTAAAGCAACAAACTCATTTAAACAGCAAGAAAAACTAAACAGATGTAAGAAGGTATAAACTATTTCAGATCTAAGGTATAAGTATCAGAACATACATTTTCGAGTCTTTCTTACACTCTACATTTTAAGACTAAAAAACCCAACTGAGTCCACGCCATTATTATTTATTGAACAAAAAGGAAGCTAACATGGAAAAGCCATGTGGAAAACTAAGTACACCCTCTTTTAGCTTGAGATGTAGTTGTTTTCTGTAAGACTCCAGTTCCTCACATTGTTCTGGTAGAGTTTTGGCCCATGCTTCTTCACAACAATAATTATTGGTACATGACTGATTTCAGCCAAGTTTCACCAATTAGCCAGATTGCTTCATACCCTAAACCCCAAATAGGTACTGATCCAAAGGTCTCCATTCAGATGCACCTCTGAGATCTAAGAGTCATGCTGCTAATAGTCTTTATTTCCTGGCAGCCCTCAGTTTAATTCAAGTAATTTATACAGTGCCAATTCACAACAAATATTGTCTCAAAGCCCTTTACAAAAAATAAAATAAAAAAAACATCCAATTTACATATAGAAATCCAGACAAAATGCATTCCAGTCAGACAGACATAATCCAAGTCAATGACACATTCCAATCTGATCCTGGTTATCAAACAATGTAGTCAAAATCTGTTTATTATTCAAATTTATAAAAATGTTTTCTATCTGAGAAAACCTAGCCGATTGTATCAAATCACTTACATGCAGGATTCCCTCATGCTGAACATGCATGTAGTGACGAAAAGGCAAGGCAAATTTATTTATATGGCACGCTTTCAGCAACAAGGCAATTCAAGATGCTTTGGGTGATTAGGGGAAAAAAATAAAAGCAGCAATGGAACAACAATAAAAACAGAAATACACAACATCTAAGACATAGAAAACAATAAAACATACCACTGTTAAGACATTCCAGTTGTTATCAATCAATTAAACAAAGGCAGCTCTAAACAGATGTGTTTTAGCATCAAATTAAAGGAACTCCATGTTTCAGCACCTTTGCAGTTGTCTGGAAGTTTGTTCCAGATTAATTGAGCATAGAAACTGAAAGGTGCTTCTCCATGTGTGGTTCTGATTCCAGGGATGCTGAGTAGAGTAGAATTAGAGCACCTGAGTGGTCTGGGGGGTTGGAATAGTGGCAACAGATCTTCAACATACTTTGGTGTTAAGCTATTCAATGATTTATAGACAAGTAAAAGTATTTTAAAGTTTATTCTTTGAGCTAGCTGAACTGGGGTGATGTGCTCTACTTTCCTAGTTCTTGTGAGGATGCGAGCAGCAGCGTTCTGGATTTGCTAAAGCTGTCTGACTTTTAGGCAGACCTGTGAAGACACTGTTGCAGTAATCAATGCAGGTGATAGAAGGCTGACCTTGTGATTGCCTTTATGTGACCCTGGAGATTCAGGAGTCCATCACTACACCTGGATTTCAGGCCCAATCAGTAGTTTCGAGCTGCATTAACTGAGGCTGTGTGCTGACTCTCGATCGTTCCTATTTAGATCCAAAGATAACTACTTCAGTTTGGTTTCTGTTCAGCTGGAGAAAGTTCCATGCATTGATTTGCTCAATGCATGAACCAGAACCTGGCTCAGTGTGAGGAACCATCAGCCACAACCGACTGGGGTTTGAGTAGACAGAGCATGCATACACAAAAGGAAAAATACACAGAGGCACTGATCACCTTCAATGTTTAGAAAAACTGAGAAGCTGATGGAGGTTGTAGCTTCTTTAGTGCCTTCATCTAGGAGAGAAACAAAGCTAAACAGATCAACTCTGGGCCAGTTTTCAAGTCTATTAGAGGAAAGAGAGCACATACAGTTATTCATAATTGCTATGACTAGGAGAGAGAAAGGGTTAAACACTAAAAGACAGGGTCAAGTACTGTATATTATCTATAGGACGAGAAAATAAAGTTGCTGACAGCAGTAAGTCAGCCGAGGCCCCCCTCCAGAAATTCGAGACAGCTAAACACGAAACCAAGGCCAGATATAGCTTCTAGAAACAAGCAAAACAAAGTTTTTCAATCTTGTTAATACTTTTTTGTCTTGATGTAAATGTCCACCTGTGAAGGACCGGTGACCCGTTTAGGGTGTACTCCACATCTCGCCCAATAACTGCTGGAGAGAGGCACCAACCCCCCACCCTCTCCGCAAGTACAAGTGGGTATAAAAAATGGAGGAATTAATGGATAAATGCTCACATCTAACATGCTAACATGCAGGTATGTAGAGTCAGAATTCTTTGGCTATTTTGCTTTTTTTTTTTTCTTGAGGTGAATAGATTTTTTATTTTTGGGAGTTTTATGATGGTAAGTTGAAGGAAAAACTTTAAATTTGGGTCAAAAAACAAAAACAAAAAAATCTCAATCCTGGGGCGCTGTTGTTAGCATAGTTTACCTTCAGCACGAAGATTATGGGTTTTGCATGCAGTATGCATGTTTTCCCTGTGCATGCAAGGGTTTTCTCTTATTCCACACCTAACTCCAGAACAAAAGCAAAAGATCTTATGAAGACAATGAAAGCTGGTAAGAGGGTTTCACCATCCAGGGACAGTCCGGTACCATCATGTGCTAAAAAGCCACTTAGAGAGGAGAAATCCATTACTGCTCCCCAAAAAAAACCCAACATCATACGAAGCCAGATTACAGTTTGCAAGTGGACTAAGCAAGAAGAGATTCCTTTTTGGAGACATGTCCTGGATCTCCTCCACCGTCACCGGAGGTAGAGGGATGCTTTATGGAGCCCAGTGGCCGCGAGCCGTATCAATTCGAGCCGCTGGCTCAGGGCGCTGAGGCAGAGGGAGACAGGATGGGTCCAGTCTCTGAGTGGTAATGCTAACATAGGCTAATGCTCAAAACAGTATGTTAGCTATGCTAACTAAGTGCTAATGTGATAATAATGGTAACCTGAAAAACGCAATCCAACTCCAAACTCGCCACGGGGCCGGTTTGTCTGATAGTTTTATACCCAAACCCACGGGGCGTGTCTGTGAGACCATGGCTGCTGTGACACAGTCGATGCCTGTGACGTAGAGATGTACCGCTCTCCACCAATCCCAAAATTCAAATGCAGTAGCCACCGTTCAACCCTAAGGGGGCAGTACTAAGACGTTTTTAGACCAAAAAGTGTAGAATTAAACAAGTTTACACGAAAATGTAAAAAAAAATCCCAGAAACTGAAAGATTGCGTTAGTAAAGACCCATTTATACAGTTTAGAAGCAAAAAAAGTTATTTTGGGGTTTAGTTACTCTTTAAATTGATGTGTTTGGTCATAAGTAAATGGGGAAGCAAGCAAAACTATCCCAACTGTAAAGTACGAGGGTAGGAGCATCATCCTGTGGGTGTTTTGTTGCAGGTGGGATTGGTGCACTTCACAAAACAGATGCCATCATGATGAAAGAACGTATGTGGAGTTTTACAACTCAAAACAATCAGCCAAGAAAGTAAAGCTTGACAACAAATTGGTCTTCCAAATGGACATCCACCCTAATCATACAACAAAGTACTGATAAAGTGACAACTGATTTTAGATTAAAGGAAAATTTCTGAACAGAACTGAAAAGTCGTGTTGGTCCAAGGCGGCTTACAAATCTGACCCAGTTACAGCAGTTCTGTTTAGAGGAATGGGTCAAAAGTTCAGCAAGTTACTGAGAGAAGCTTGTGGAAGCAGGGATGGTAGAATGGATACTTTCTATTGTATTAAAAGGCAATTCTACCAAATACTAAGGAAATGTATGGTAGCTAGCTTCTTAATTGGAAAACTTCTCAAAGTTCTTACTCTCACCATTCTGGTATTTAGCATATAAATATAATTTTGGTAATCCAAACTGAGCTGATACAAGAAATGTTTAGTTTCATCTGACCTCAGCCAGTGAGCAAAAGCTTTATGTATGCTAAATTCTGACAAAGTAGGGTAAGTTTATGGAGACGAGTCAAATGACCACAGCTAAGTGATAAGTCTAAAACATGGTCTGTGCTGCCTGCAAACGCTGATCAGGGCGCTACTCTGTTGTTTGCCATGGTCAGTTGTTAATCCAAACTCTAAAGGACGGACTTTTTGCACGCACATAACTCCATACCTCTCTTTGTTATCTTCTGATGAACAGAAAACACAGGATGAGTGATTCCTACCTTTTTGATTGATAATCAGTGGTCCCTTTCGTCTGTCTTCAGTCTGTGTTCCACCGCTACTAACTCTCAGTGCGCCTCCCTTTCTTCTCTGTTTCCAGCCAGCAGAATGTGTTGGGAGGAGGAGTGTGTTTATCAGAGAGAGAGTGGTGTGTCTGTGGGAGAAATACAGTAATGCTCCCCTCTCTTTTGCTTCCTCTGCCATTTTCATAAATTCCACAGATTATTTTCTTGTTGGGGGTTTTCACTGTGAACTGTTCAGTCGGGAACCAGGGACTGGATTGTTTCTGTTTGGTGGGACAGCAGTCCGGAGCCTCTCCGTCGAGGTAAATAACCCTTTTTTAGACATGTAGATACTCTTATGTTCGTGTGTTTTGTTGAACTCAAGAAGTTGAATGAAACACTAAAAACGACAAGATGGTGTGCTGCATTTTTAGGCTACTTTCCTCCCCGCATAAGGCTGACTGCATAGTATAGAAATCTATATTTCAGAACTGGACTTTGTTGTAGCAGTGCACGTCTCCGGGACTGAGCTCCACAAAGAAGAAAAACAAGCTGATCATCTGTCAGACTGTAGGCTGTCCTAAGATATATAATATTCACTGCGTTTGCACAGTGCAAATGCTGGCTGGATAACTGTCTTCATTATAGTGAGACATAGAACTGTACAGCTGGAAATCTACAAGTTTAAGGCATGAGATAAGATCTTAAGTACCAGGATTTTTTTATTTTTTTTACATCTATCTAGTGAACATTTGCAAGAGGCTTTACTCATGCCGCATTTGAACTTGAAAAGGGCTGTGATTTTTTTGTAAACTACCTTGCAAAACTAGTCATTCCCATTGGACCTTTAGGTGGAGTGGGACGAAAGTGTTGCATGATTTCCATAAATTTGCTCAATCACCAGTACAAATCTTAAACGTGTGACATGCTTTTACAATTAGCCCTCCTGGGCTAACCAATAAATACATAAGACTAACTTTCACTGCAATTATAGCTGCAAGTCTTTGGACTATGTCTCTACCAACTTGAGACTGAAATGCTTGCTGATTTGTTTTTGTTTTTTGTACAAGCACAGTCAGACTGGATCTTGCATAGCATGATGATGCCACTACCATGTTTCACTAAGCTGATGTTTTGTGCAGGGTGATGTCCTGACATTTTCCCCCTTTCACATACTGGACAGCATGTTAGCCAATGAGTTCAATCAAGCTGTCATCTAACCAGAGCGTCTTCATTGAGGAGTTAACTAGGTCCCTAAAAGGTCTGGGGCAAGCTGGATGTCCGTTTGTCAACAATGCTTTTGTCTTGAATGGGTGGGATGCCTATCACCAGCAGTCATTGGATGATGCACCCTGGACAGGTTGCCAGTCAATCACAGGACAAACAACCGCACACATATACCCCTAAGTGGAATATTAAGGTATCCAATTAACTAAACAGTCATGTGTTTCAACTGTGGGAGGAACAATAGTGGCAACAACAATGCCACTTTGCATTCCTGCATAAAACATATACTGTCATGAATGTAAGGACGGACTCAGATGCAGAGATTGGTTTTGAGAAATTATTTCCCATTATTTATTCAGTAAAAGTCCAAAACCTCAGGGAAGCTGACCCAGACAAGAAAACTTTGACGAGGAACCGGCGAGTACTGAGTGAATGAGAACTGTGTAAATACAGAGGAGGGAGTGAGGAAATGGCAGAGACACTTGAGGACTGATTAGTGGGAAACAGTTGCTGGTGAGAGGGAGAGAACAGGTGGAGGCAATTAGTAGCTGGGAAGGAATGCAGAATGGCAAGGAAAACAGAGAGGAAGGCCAAGAACAAAACATAAGAAAGGACTAGACAGAACTACAGACAGAAGAGCACCTGAGGGTAAAAGAGGGTGAGAAAACATGGTGGAAGGAAAAAACTCAAATAACACATAACAAAACAGCAAGAAATAAACTAAAATGTTAATGTAAACTGAATAAGGAAATTAAATAACTAAAACTCAAAACCCAAACACCAAAGGAACCTAACATATACAGTACAGTCATTTAACTTGGTTTGATTATGTAAACCTCTGACAGTCTCATACATATTCAGCTTATCTGAACTTTCTTAGTCACAACAATACAGCGCTATACCTCACCTTTTTAAACTTCAAGTTTCTCGTTAAGAATACTGAAGGATAACAAGCTACAACACCTTTTGACCTTTTTTCCCTAATTTTTCAACATTAGCATGAAGGAATATTTATGGGTGTCTCCAAGTAAACAAGGGAACTGAAAAAGTTAAACCCATAATAGACATTTTTATATCTAATACACATCCACAGCTGATGAACAGTATTGAAGTGTATTTAAGAAATAGGAAAGACCCAGCAGTAACCACACACTTAGCTTGAGGTGCATCATCCCTCAAATGATCATCTGTTTTATGCACTGCAATGCAAAACACTATTGTGGAGGTTTCTGGTGAGTTTTAATTAAATATTGGTATTATAAGCAACGAAAGCGTGAATACATAATCAGAAATAGATGATTGTAATGACTTAACTAATTGATGTTAAATAAATGGGAGATCATGATGTTAAATTTGCAGGAGATGAAAGGTAACAAAGAAACATCTTTAAGGGAAACTACCTCTTTAACATGATTTTTCAATATTTTGTTAAAAATATATGGACCCAAAACATAAGTCTTATTTCAATGTCATGGACTACAGCTATATATTTCAGTACCGTGAAAATTCATAATTAGTTTCTACCTTGAACTTTTTCACAGGTTGTAACAATATAACCAGACTTCAACATACTTTATTGGGAATTAATGCAGAGATCAACACAAAACAGTGTAAAATTGTAAAGAGGGAGACTGACACATTATTTATTTACATTTTTTAAAACTAATAACAGCTGTGGTGTGCATTTCCTTTACTCTGAGACCTGTAATTAAAATCCAGTGCAAACAGATGTCTTTACAAGTCATCAAATTAGGTAACAGAGTCAACATGTGTGATTTATTCTTAGGCCCAATTGGTCTGTGAAGGCCTCAGAGGTTTGTTAGCAAACATTAGCAAAGAATCCGCATCATAAAGACCAAGGAACACAGCAGACAGGTCAGGAAGAAAGTTGAGGGGAAAGTTAAGCAGGGTTCGGTTATGAGACAATATCCCTATACTGTTCAACATCTCACATAGTTCTGCCCAATCCGTCCTCTGAACCTGGAAAGAGAAGGGTAAAACTGCAAAACTACCAAGAAGTGACCTAAACAGACTGGCTGAGCAATGAGAAGATTAATCAGAGAAGCTGCCAAGAGGCCCTTGGTGGAGTAAATAGCTCGGGTGATAGAAAACTGAAACAGCACACTACCCACAAACACACTATTCCATCATATACAATTAGAAATCTCTTACAAGAAATGATAATGGCTATTCATAGATGCCCTCCATCCACTCTGACTAAGCTTGAGTTATTTTTTAAAGAATGGGCATCACTTTCAGTCTGTAGTTCTAGTTGATAAATACCCCAAAAGAGTTTCTTTTTTTTTCTTACAATATTTTTATTGACTTTTAAATTATAAGATGTAACAATATAAAGACATCGGCCACACAAAGTGATCATACATGAAAAAATAAAGTAAAATAAAAAATAATACCAAGCCACATTCAAGACTAAACAAGACATCTGTCCTATTGCTTAAAAGAAATGTATCAGGGGCCTCCATACATGTTCAAATTCCTGTGCTTTACCTCTCACTATATATATGAGTTTCTCCAGCGTAACGCAGTATGCCATCTCGTTAATCCAGGTCTGTATGGAGGATATTTCTGTCTGTTTCCAAGCAAGAGGAATCATCCTCCTGGCCTGCAAGAGGCCAAAGTCAATCAAAGTCTTTACTTTTGAGTTGACAGAAACGTTCTCTGGATATATCCCTAAAATACAAAGCTTTGCTTGACAAGGAACCTGGGTACCTATGTGTGATCACCTTCCAAAAGGTCATTAGCTTAGGACACTCTACCCCAAAAGACTTGTTGTAGTTGGACCAAAAAGTGGTTCTACAAAATATCAACTCAGGGAGCCTGAATTTAGATACACATCACATGTTTCAGATTTTTATTAGTGAAAGGTTTTCAAAACTCGGCAGCATTTTCCCTTTTCTTCACAATTATGGCCTGCTTTGTGAACATGGTGGTTGTAACAGGAAAAAAAATGTGACAAAATGACCCTCTGACCCTTTTCATGTACATTGGGAGCCTGTGAAGTTGTGCCAGAAACCTGTGTAAACATTTTTCAATGGGTGTAACTTCCTTTGGAAGGTACTGTATATCAACATTGAATACATTAAAAAGTTAATTGCATTTCATCATTCTGAGTCTTTAGAAAAAAACAGCAAATCCCTCTCATTTTAAAGCAGTAACTCACACATTGTCAAAACATCCTGAAATCTAGCAGCGGGTAGTTTAGCAATACACAGCTCATATTCGCACGCCTTGAACATTTTCCTACCAACGTTTCTTCTGTGGCTTGCAACCAGCATGTTTCACTTCTCCATACTAGTGAAAAAAAATGGACAAGGAACATGCAGGAACATGCAGTGTCTCGTTTTTGAGTCGAAATAACGAGCAGGTTTTTATCTTTTCTTTTTCCACAATGATACAGGTCTCATAAGGAGGAAAAACAGAATGAAGTAGATTGTTGTAGTGCATCATGAAAGATGATGATTGCATTCAAACATCCATGAGTAAAACTTTTAATATCTGAGATCTTGCTCCTTAGAAAGCTAAATATTCTGATTGACCCCCAGTGACTTCAGACAAAAACAGATGGGGAAATAAATTGGAATAGGCAATCTTATCTTCCTGTTGGCATAAAAAGACAGTTGTTCCTTGAAAATAACGCTCATTTGCATTAAACAGCAGATGCTTGTAAAGTTACATTTATATCTCAAGGCCTCAAGGCTATAGGAGTAAAAGTTCGGTCTCCTTGTAAGCTGCTTTGGAACACAATGTTCCTCGTTCATCCATTGGGCTTTCTAAGATATTTCCGTCATCCCTATCAGTACAGTTTCCCACTCATTTATGTTCTTTCAGACGACCCACACAGACCTCCTTTTGTCATCACACCACATCTGTTTCTTACCCCACAGCATTCCTCTGTTTCCTAAGAGGATTGTGACATATGGTTCTAATAAAGTAACATGCTTAATAAACACTCTCGGTTCCTTTTTCCTGTGTTTTCGGTTCCAGACTCTTCTGAGTAGAAGGTAACATCCTAATAAAGGAGAAGCACGAATGATTGCACTGGCATGAACACAAAAGGCAAACAGCTTCTTTGTTGCATCTCTGGTCATCTTCAGCCACTGTTCCTATGAACATGTGGCTGTCTTTGCTAACTGAATGTAATTTTTTTTGTCTCTTTGTTTTTTCTGTTAAACTATAGAGGGAGTATTTGTTTATCAACACAGCGGATACACGCGCAACCTGGGTGAAGAAAGAGACGCTGGCCCTTTACATAGCTCCGGTTCCCATTATACCTCTGCCATGGAGGTTATGTTTTCCCAGAGTTTGTTTGTTTGCTTGTTAGTTTGTCTGCTATTTAGCAACATAACTCAAAAGGTTATTGATGGATTTTGATTATATTTTCAGGAAATTTCCGCAGTGAGACCAGAAACAAGTGATTAGGGAAATGAGCTGCCTTGGCGGAGGTTTGCACCCTCTGAGTACTTTTCTTGTTATTTGCCATTATCTTCAAGTTGCGTTGTTGTTTAGCTATTTTAGCGTGTTTGTTAGTCAAGGCCAGTGGTCGAATATTCGCCTATTCAGGATTTTTCTCTCAGAGCATATCTAAAATATTTGAAAGAAAAGGCTGCTTGGGAAGCTAAGAATACATAGGTGTAATGCTTATTGACCTATTTGGTGGTGTTTGCAAAGCAGCCAATTTAGGAGCACAATGAATTTTCCTTTGCCCTGATTGGCTGTACCCCCAAGAGTGGAGATAAAAAAAGACTGTAAATGTTACCTTCTGCTGTAGTGACAAGACGGTTTCCACTGTGCATATTAATGTGTATTAAGGTATATTTGGTGTGTGAACTGTTAAAACTGGGTGAGTTATGAGTGTTTTTAGAGTGAGTCTTAATTACTCATGTTTTCTAGCTATTCATTAGCGGTTGTAGTCTCTAACCCCTCAAGTACCAGGGGTCTACTTTGAAGCTTCTCTTTCAGGCTACTCTATGCACCTCAGGTTGTGTGACGCCTCATTTGGGGATATTCTTCTCCAATATTGTTCAATCTCAGCTTTGGATTGATTAATGCCCCTTTTCCACTAGGGTTGGCTCAGCCAGGGCCGTGTCGGCTCAGCCTGGCCCAGAACAGCCTGGTTGTGTTTCCATTGCCATCTCAGGAATGCAGCAGTTGGCGAGGACATGGGCGGGTTTTAGCGTAGCTAAGATCCAGTAAAAACCAGTCATCATTCACCGTTTTCCGACATTACAGATGCCGATGCTGGAGCCTGGTATCTACCCCACTCTCTCTCCCGTTCTTCGCCGGCCTTTCACCATAAATGGCATCCATTTCCAGTGCTTGCGGTCTCCCCCGCTCAAGCCTTCACAGCCCTATGTTTGCACTTTAATTGTTTTAGTTTCCCCCACCAATGTTTTGAACTTCGCTGGAAGCCTTGCATCGCCATTCTCTGTGACGTCACACCGTCAGGCCAATCAGTGGGTCAGAGTGACATGACTTTACCAGACTAATCAGTCCATAGGTGGGCGTGTTGGGTCATCTCAGCCCGCTTTGGACTGAGCCAGAGTTATTCCAAAAAAGGGGTCGGCTTGGCCAAAACAAAGGTAGTGGAAAAGAGCGAAATAAAAAAGCTTAAACAAGAGCTAGTGGAAATGGGCATTAGTCCGTTCGTGACTAGATTACTGCCCCTTTCTGTTGTTGTGACAGACCTGTCGCCCCTTCCACTAACTTGTCATCCTGTCTTCCCGACAGTAAAACAGTCATATGTTGAAGAGTTATAAGTGAGTTTGATTCTATAATCCCAGCTACATGATCTGAATGCTCACATGGCTCATTATTTTAGTGGATCACCTTGTATGATGTAAAATGATCAGGTGATCTGCATTGGGGGGGTTGTGGCTCTGTGTTTACTTGTAGATCTATAGTATGATGTTGCATAAACATAATGAAAACATGGATTCGTCCTTGTTTGGTGGTTGGGTATTGGAGTGGAGGACATTTTTGTGGCTCACCAGTTGAACATATTCTGAATGTCACAACCTACCCGAGAATTGTTGCAGAAAAATGCCAATTTCTTTATGACCACATGTAAACATTTTCTGATGCCTTCCAGCAGGGTAATGTACCATGTCACAAAGCTCAAATCACCTCAGACTGGTTTCTTGAACATTACTGTGAGTTTGCTGTACCCCAAAGGCTACTGGGGTTATTTTCACCATCAATGCTGTTTTTTTTATTCTGTCTACCAGTAACATGGCTCCTGAAAGGGAAGAATTGGCAGCTGAAACCAGGCGTCATCATCTCTCCTCCTGGTTTGATATTGAGAGTGCTGCGGTGAGACAAGAACACTATCAATCCAACTTTGTTTGAAGTTATTATGTATCTATTTTTTTTTATTAGACACCTCCCTGTTAAAATGCCAGATTCAAAAATTAAACATCAGTTGTAGATTTTTGTTCTTATTCTTTTTTTACATTGTAGGCTACAAAGACAACGTTATTTTTGTATTTTGTAAAAGTATTATATTTACAAATATAATTTTGGGAACCTTTCAACCTCAGCACAGACAAAACTGTGCGGACTCCCTGCGATCTCTGATCGACAATAATGATAGTGATTAATTTATCACATACAAAGTTAAGCTGTCCTAGTTAGATACAGATCCAGTTCTTTAAATTTTCTGATTTGCATCCTTTAGCTTAAGCCATATTTCGCACAACATCGGACATCACTCAAAGTGTCAAAAGTGTGATACTGGAGTGAAACTAAGGCTCAGACGACTGTTGAAGTGAAGGCATTCTGAAACGTTTAAAGGAAAAATTAAGAAAAACGTACAAAAGAACAGGACACAAGGACTATTATATAAAACAGAAGACACTGACATGGATTTGGAGGGTCCAGAACATGAGCCAAAACAGAACAATGAACTGAAAAGCAACTGGAGGTTAAACAGGAGACAGAGCAGCTGAAAATGAGAATGATGAGACAGAACAGGTGAATGGCATAAGTGAAGGTTACTGGTTAATGTGAATACAATAGAAACGTGAGGCAGACTAACTAAAGAGAGAAACTAAAAAGAACATAGCAAAAAACTAAAACCAAACAAAGGCTAGCACTAAAAACGGAACTAAATGGAAATTAATAAATTAATATGGTAAGACTTTTCTAGCAATAGTTAATGCAGGGGACTGAACAGAATATAGTAAGCCCTGAACTGAAATATGAACACAAATCATGTTGGGAAAAAATCTAAAGGAAATATGAATATTCAGGAAGTGAAACTCAACAATAAACTATAGAACTCAAGGAAAGAATTAATATGGCAGAAGCTACGAGGCATAAATGACCCATAGGAAACAATCAAACCAAAAAGCCAAAAAAACCAAACAGCCAACAATTGTTACACAAATAACATTTATACTTTTTGTCAAAGTGAATTTAACAGTGAACAGTTCTAAATACCAGACCCAAACCCCTTCATGTGTCTGCTAGAAAGCCGAAGATGAAGATAATTGTTTTTTTAGCAGTCAAAGCATGCATCAGAATGAACGAAAGAATGATTTGACCAGAATAACAATGTTTTTGAATGGTCCAGAGTTAGAACAAGACATGTCCTCTCTGTCTGATAGATTTGGAGACCTTTAACAAGTTGCAATAAGCAAATATTACCAAGCTAGATGTGGGACGCCAATAGATTCCTACCATAAGAGACTGAACCCATAAATGTAATAAAAAACTGCTTTAGCTAAGGATTAGTTTAAAGGCATGCACACTCGTACAATCAGGCAATTGCACTTATTTATTTCTACCCAAAAAGCTTTCTATGTTTTTAGGTGAGTTATGCAACTTATATGTCACATAAAAGACAAACAAGATTGTCAAATGATTTATCATGAGATACCTGATATTTTAACAGGGGTGTGATTATTTTTTTATACCCACTGTAAGTCTTAGAAAGTGAGTTTCTCAGTGAGGTGTGTGTACCGTATGTCTCCAGGTAGTGACCATCCTACTGGGGATTTTCCAGCTGCTGCTATGTGGCTCCCTCATCCAGATTGATCAGTTTGTGCCCAAGTTCTTCTACTTACTGCCTTTAGTGTTGGGAATAGTCGTAAGTACATCAAAAGTGAAATTCTTGGTCTGTCTGTTTAAAGGTTTAGCAAATTCATTTTAAATCCTGGAAACCATTTTATGTTGCTTTAAACAACTATGACAAGGTATTTTGTAATTGTGAATCTAAAAAAAACACATCACCATGCGTCAATAAATAAAACTGGGTACATTCCACCACCTTATATAATATGCATATATTGGACTACGCTTAGCTGGTGCCACTTAAATATGAAAAGAGCTGTTTAGATATCAGATCTTAGTTTATAAAGTATGATCACAATTTTGTAACGTTTGACAGCACATAAATTATTTCCACTGCCTTCTGTACCTTGTGGAACCATCTTCAGTAGATTCATCAGTCTCTCAAGCCTTTGTGGTGGGATATTGGGCCCACTCTTTTTTCCAACATTGTTTCAGTTCCTGCACATCTTGAGACACCACTAAAGCATTTCAGTCAGATTGAGGTCTGGACTTTGTTTGGGCTTTTTTAGTTTCTTTTTCAGTCATTCAGGTGCAGATTTGCTGATGTACCATCATTTTCGGACTATGAGTCGCTACTTTTTTCACATGCTTTGGACCCTGCGTCCCATACAACGATGCAACTAATTTATAGATTTTTTTTTTACTGGCTAACGGCCTTCGGGGGGCACTATAGCAGGGACCGCAAAAGTGAGACAGAAATGTGGGGAAAGATTATGTGCCGAAGAAGACAGCTGCAAAACCCAAACCCTCAGCCATTCTACATTCTTCTTAAACAGAGGAGAAGAATGTTTCTTTTGAAAACGATTACAAACTTGAGTACAATTTTTGGGTACTCTACCCACCTCTGCCTAAGAAACTGAGGCCTGGATGGTTTCACATTTATTTATTTATTTATTAACATTTCTTTATTGGGAGGATTTAACCCCTTGAGACGAGACATCTTGTTTTCGAGGGGGTCCTCCAATACAGCAAAGCAAATAAAAGAACCAAAACAGCAGAGCAAAAAATAAATAAATCCCAGTCAAAGACAGCATAACAACACACAACAACATACACACACCAGCTCACAATGCGCAACTCCACCCCACCCAGCATGAACCCCACAAGTGACATGACAGAAAACAACCACATTGCTATCATTACACAAGGTCAAAGACAAAGAGGAACACAAGCAAGAACTTTGATAATAATAACAATATTATTATCACATGGAGCTCTTGGGTTTTTACAACTTCTCTTGAGCACTGCAGTGTCTGACTTTGGGGTACGTTTCTGAGTCACAGAGCCAAAGAGCTAGTTGTGGCTCCGTCTCTGCAGGTTGCAGAGCCCTGATGAAAACTGTGATCCTATCTTAATGCGGCTGAAGCTAAAATACCTTAACTTGTAATTGTAAACTAAAACTGTCTGTGCCTGTGCATATTATAATACATTGATTTAGTATTATCTCTTAAGTACAGAGGCCATAAAAGAGTCCAGGACCGATTCTACTGGGGCATTAGGCCCCCTGTCTAGAACCACCCATGCAGCAAACTGTAAATACACTGTCTATTTTCAGATTCAGAGCAGGTCAATTAATCAATTCTGTAAAGTATGTCGTGAATTTGATCCTCACCATTAAAGGTAAGCTGCGTGTTTTTGTCTGTGTTGCAGATTGTAGCCGGGGGATCCTTTACAATGGCCAGCCAGAAGAACAAAAGCAAATTAATGGTGATTAGGAAAGGATGGATGGATGGATGAATGGATGGATGGATGGATGGATGGATGGATGGATGGATGGATGGATGGATGGATGGATGGATGGATGGATGGATGGATGGATGGATGGATGGAGTTATTTTTAAACGGAAGTTTTCTGTCTGTACTTTTTTGTAAAAACACAAATTTCATAGCTCGTATCAGATGTCACAACTTAAACTATCAAACCTCTCTACATCATATCAAATTGTAGAATCACACAACATCTGACTTTAATGATATCAGCTTACTTTGAATTGCCTCAGTCACACAATCGTATCAGAGGGCTTGATTCTGACTGTTCTCTCCCCAGCTTCGTGGCTGTGCTTGCAGTAATGTACTTGGTCTACTGGGGTCTCTGCTGGCCTTCTGCATTTATGTCTACGCCCTCCACAAAGCAAAAAATCTGAAGCCATGTTTGACTACTAGAACTAGATCCTACTACGACACTAACGCATGTCCTCTGGATAAATTAGCGGTCAGTATCGTTAAACCTTTTTTTCCCTTTCCTTTTACTCTTTTCTTTTTTTCTTCATCTTTTGCCATTCATAAACAATGTCTTAATCCATATGAAACAGTACTCCCATACAGTAATGTTTATTATTGCTCCAGTCGGGGGAGTGTGTATGTACCATGTAATGTTTTCCTTTTTCTGTTGCAGGACTACACCTGGAGCCTAACACTTCAACTCCTACTCTATGACACAGTGACTGTAGTTATGCACCTTATCTTGTCTGTCTGTGCCTTCAAAACTCTTAAAGAAGTCTAACATACATGCCTAACATGCTATATAATCAGATATCGTAATGGAACTGAATATTGATTGTTTTAGCAGATATTATGGCTGCTGTGTCTTGTGACTGAATTTCTTTCATGCAAAATGTGTCCTGATATTACATTCAACAAATAAAGCGCTTTTTTTAAAAGCTCTTTGAAACTTTGTATTAAAACTGCAAATAAAAGTATGTTTACAGCCCTAATCCCTTTAGTGTGAAGATCTCTGTGACTTTAGCTTTAGTTCTTAGTTCTTTCTTCAACATCTAAGTTGGGAGTTATTACTGTTTTGATATTTAGCTCTCTGTGTTTCTTTCTCTATTTTGATCAGGTGTATTCCTAATTTTTCCACTGTCAAAGATAGTATAGCCTTTGCTGCCTACTCCCTCACAACTGTACAACATAAATGAAATCAGATCCTCCAAATCCTTGTCCCATTAACCACCCTCCTCTGTTTATATACCTGGTTTACTCTCAGTTATTGTCAGTTGCCATTCTCATGCATTACCTGTTTGCTCCTCAGTAGCTCCCTCCAAATTCAAATTCAAAATTTCTTTATTAATCCCAAAGGGAAATGAAATGCTGTAACTCATCCAAGTTCCTTCAAAGATTTGTTGTAGATGCTGATGACTGTGGGTAGGGATGATCTCCTGTAGTGCTCTGCAGATCTGAAGAAGCCTCTGACTGAAGACCCTCTCTAGTTGTATGACAGTCTGAGGTAGAGGATGCTCGGGGTTGTCCATAATGTTCATTTAATAAAGAATCATTTTTTGCGCAATAATCTCCAGAGGGTCCTCAGCATCCAACCTGTTTGCCAACGATCTCACATTGCCCGTTATGATGGGGATGGTTTGAAATTCCTCCTTTTCTCTCTCCGCCCCTGCTCTGGATCCTTGGCGTCTGCTTTTCATCTCATCAGGGTTTTGTGGCTCCAGTTGAGGTGTTATTTGAGCTTTTGTGATGTTAATCAGCTGCTCCCAGTTGTAAATCACCTTGCTGCCATGGTTATGCATCATAACAAATGTCCAAAAATTAAAAAAAGTATCTGCAAAAATCCTTCCAGCTGCACAGCATTCAAAACCAGATGGAACAGTTGTCCAAAAAAAGGATTTTTCTACCAGAAAGGGAGGAATAAAAGTTTTTAAAAAGAAAAAAATCAGAACGAAACTCACAAAGATACTCCAACATTCTGCCACCTTGAGTGGCATATTTCTGAAATTACAAGGCTCCTGTTAGTTTTTGTAAGCCTTTCATTCTTCAGTAAACATCCACTTCACCATGATTCTGCCTGCCTCCTGCCTGTGATTGGGTCAATTCAACAACAACACATGACGGTTAAAGCTGTAACCAAGTACACTTGCCTTTTTTTCCTGAAACAGTCTTAAGCATAAGTTTACGTGCTGATTGCTGTACCTGAGAGCAATACTTTGTTCAACGTTCCCTGTACTGATGCTGAAGGACATCCTGGATGCTGGTCCTGGAGAGTCCTCAGAACTCTGGAGCAGGTCCTCGGTGTGGAGAGTCTGGGTGAAGGTTTCTTTCCTCTGAGGCTCTGCAGCAGCTCCGTTACAGATCTTCTACAAGTCTGTTGTGGAGAGTGTAATCTCTTCAGCCGTCATCTGTTGGGGTAGCAGCATCAGAGCCAGGGATTTAAAAAGGCTAAACAACCTGATAAAGAAGGTTCTGGTTCTGTTCTGGGGACAACTGTGGAAAATCTGGAGATGATAATGCAAAGAAGGATTCTTCATAAAATCAAAAAAATGATGGACAACCCTGAGCATCCTCTTCATGAGACAGTCATACAACAACAGAGTGTCAGTGCAATACAGACCGCTACAGGAAATCCTTCCTGCCCACAGCCATCATTATCTACAACAACTCCTTAAAGAATTAATTATATGAGCTACAACAACACTTAGTTTCACTCTGGGATCAATAAAGTATTTTTGAATTTGAATTGAATTGAATTGAATTGAATTGAATTAAGAGTCCTCAGGACTCTGGAGCAGGTCCTCGGTGTGGAGAGTCTGGGTGAAGGTTTCTTTCCTCTGAGGCTCTGCAGCAGCTCCGTTTGAAGCTGTGACTCGCGGTAGCTTGGCTGACCTGCTCCTCTCAGGATTGCTCCAGATGTTCCTCCAGGAGAAAAAACGCGGCAGCAGGAAGGATGTACATTTTATTGTAATGAAGGACCCATTGCCCTGGTTTTGACTCTGGTTTTGTCCACCAGTATGCTGTAAAGATTTTTCAGACTCCGTCTGTGGAGGTGGATTGTTTTTTTTCTCACGACTGTTTACGTCTATTCTGATTTATTCTCACTGAAATTCCTTCCTGGAAACAAAACAGACAACTATTAATTCTTTTGTAAAAAGTGTTTTTATTATTCATTTAAAGAAGGGACCATCTGCACATAAAAGAAATTAACCTATATCATTGTCCAAAAGTCACACATAAACAGACAACTTAGGGAAACCTTTTTAAAGTTTTTTTTTTTTTTATGGTCATATTCAATTAATTACAATGTTATATTCAGTAACTCCATCACTAAGTGAAACACATTTTATTGTTAAACACAGACTAATGTTTTAAAACTTTATTTTTAGTTATGATGACTGTCTGCTTATACATAAAATAAAAACACATTTAAAATTAAAATATTTCGTCAAACAAAATGTGTCTGACAAAAGAAAGTTGGTAATTCAGTTTATTATGAAAGTTAAATTGGATTGAATTGAAAGTAAAACAAAAGTGAAGCATTCTGGGACTTGTTCTAAACATTTCCACAGAAGGATGAATGTTTTTCTAAAAATAGAAAGGCAAGAGGAGAAAAAAATCGGAAACCAGCATGCCTGCAGAGATACAACTCAGATGCTGGGTTTTTGTTATTTGTTATGCTGTTATTCTGATCTGGAGTCATGTCCCAGAACAACAGTAAAATTTCCTGACAAAAGAAATTCGGATGTACCTCAACCGTCATGTTGTGTTCATTCTGTGTTAAACAATTTTGACTCACCATAAAAACTGTATTTATACACATTATTTCTACTTGCTGTGTTAGATGTTTTAATCAAAATAAACTCAATAAACTTAAGTTTAAAGGGGGATATTACAAGTTTTGAACTTCTATATCTTTTAGTGGCTTGTTTGCCTCATTGATCTGATCTTATACACTTCAGAGCAAGTTCTAACATAATTTATGGATTATGTTGAGTACAAGAAACAATCAGATGACGCAGATCAGATTGAGCCATGATAAATTGTCCAACCATAATCTGCATCCCATAAACTGCTGGTAGATTTGTTTCTGGAAACACCAGCCAAAATCAACTTCCAATCGTCTTTGTAAATATGCTTCCCCTCCAAGTTGATCATGTTTACCACAGTGGTTAGGGCGGCTGTAGTTCAGTGGTAGAGTGACCCAGAAATCATGGGTTCGATTCCTGCTTCCACCTGCTACATGTCACTGGGTCCTTGGGCAAGACATTTTACCTACCTGCCTACTGGTGTTGGCCAGAGGGGTCGATGGTGCGATATGTAAGTTAATGTGTTAACTTGTATTCGTGAGCAGGACCATACCCCTCATTTACTTCTCTCTCAGTAATCTACTCAGATTCGACTCACCTGGCAACTAACACCTGAATCTCATCCCTAATTACTCTGCGATCTATTTAAACTCAGAGTACCTAGCGACCTGCGTCGCTCAGAGTCTTGTCTCATAAACAGATAGTTGTTTTGCAAATACAACCTTTCTATCAGCATGGATGTGCTTACCCTCGATCTCGAGCCGTCCGAGTCCGACAAAGAGCTCTTCTCCCATGAGGCTTCCATCCTTGGACAATCACCTCCATCCGTAGTCAGTCAAATCTCTCGCCATGTCAAGCTTCCATCGGCTCAACGGGACTCCAGCCAGTCCTCCCCAGCGAGAGCTCCTCCACATCGCTCATCACGGTCGGATCTTCCTTCAGTGGCTTCCGTGTCTCGGGGCCGTACAGTCGTCCGCCTGGATCGACGCACTTCTCCATCTCCTCTCCGCATATCCAGGTTCCTTCGTTCTCGTCTCGAGGCTTCGCCTCCCCGTTCTCCATCACTAGCTTCGGACCGTTCGGCCCAAGCTCCCTCCCATTCTCGCAGGGCATCTTCGTCACGCCCCGGGACCTCTACCGGAGCTAACCGCTCCCCAGTAAACGCCGCGGGCCGACCGGCTCTAGGTTACTCTTCTCCCCGATCTCGTCAGGCTCCCTGTTCACCGCGAGCTCAGGGCTCTCCTCCTGACTTTTCTGGCCGTCCAGCTCGGAGTTTTTCTCCTCCTCGTTCCCGTCAGGCTTTGTCGTCCTTCTGCCTCCGTCTCGATCCGCCCGGACATGTCTGGCTGGACAGTAGCTTGCTTGCAATCTGCACTCAGGGAAAGAGGCATCCCCTTTAGCCGCTCTGCTAATAAATCTTGCCTCTTCAAGCTTCTATTCCCTACTACTTCGCCTTTAACCGAGACTTCCTCCTCTCGTAATCTTCCCCCTTGGTGTTTCTCAATGCCAATGAACCTCGCCTTGATACCTTGGTCCCGCCCCGGTTGCCTACGAGACACGTCATCAGCAACCGCCAAGGCATGTTCCAATGTTCATGTGCTACCGAGGCGTCTGTCCTCCGTTTGTCTGCCGTTTAGCTAACTGACCGAGGATACATGGGAGGTTCCTTGATGCCTTCCCTCGGTCAAACATTTCCCAGAATAAATCTCGGTATTTTCGAAGTTGCAGCTTCGGTTGCTAGCAGGTATTAACTCGCTTTCACATTTGATTTAACCAATATATACACAATTAAAAAAGTTAAACTCTCGTTATACATCTATATCGAAACTTATACGTATAAAATATAATGATAGGCGGGAGGTAAACAGAGCGCGTAAGCAAAAGGCGGGCCCTGGGCAGCCTTTTGTCACGAGGCGCCTTGACATTGAGAAACACCCCCTATTTCAGCCATAACATCCACTTCCTTTCAGGGCAGATCTCAGCCGGTCCAACACCCACAGCTCCCTCTACTGGCGGGGAAGGTTCATCTTTTTCATTTCCCCCAAATTTCGCCTCATTTATCACTAGTTTTTTCTCTTCCTTGGCCTCTCAGGCCACACCTTCATTCACTCAATCATCTCCTCTCCCTCTCATCCCCCCTTCTACGTTTTCCACAGGTTCAATTCCAGCTTCCACTCATGTTTCAGAAAACCCCTCTAACCCTCCACCCTTGCCCACAAGCTCAAACATTCAGCAAACCGTCCCGGTGTTACCTCAAATTTCCACCGATCTGCCGTCTTCTTTCCAGTTGCCAACTTCTATTTACACTCCAGGCTCTAACCATTACTCTCTTTCTACAGCAGTACCCCCTGTCCGGCCGGCTTCTTCCATCAATCGCCCTTCCCCAGTTTCACCTGCTCTCCGTCAACAAATACTGAATGGTAATTACATCGATTTAGCTCTCCTTCTCCAGCCCTCTTTAGGTCTCTCAGGTCAGCCCCGAGAGTTGCAGACCAGAACGGGGCCCATGCAGCTAGGCTCAGCGCTTAGTTCCCATTCCAAAGATCTGATCCCCGCCAAGTTTGCTTTCGCTTTTTCAATTTACAGGGACACCATTTGCTCAGTGTTTCCCGACCGGCGACCTGAGCTAGACAACTATTTATCGATCATCCTCGACATGGCTCTTAGATTCGGAGGAACGGGGTTTTATCAATATCATACCCTTTTCTCATCCCAGGCAGCGGGTCGTCTTGCCCAATATAATCAGGGCACATACTGGGGTTGTCTTGATTCTGAACTATATTGCCGCATCTTTGCTGCCTGGGCATCCCTATCCTGCAGCCTCTGCGGCGCTCCCTCCCACCCTGCTACCACATGTACTCTAGTAGCTCCTCTCCGACCTAGGCTGTAATCGGCACGCAGCTCATCAGTCCCCAACTGTTTGTCCTCAGCGGCCCCTCCCCCTCCAGTGATTCCTAAGTCTCTTTCCCTACAGTCTAAGCCTAATGCACCAGTTTCAGGGGGCATGGACAAGCGCGGTTGTCCAATCCTTTACCAGGGTTGCAGGATGGTGTGCAATAATTTTAATGACCTCGGCTGCTCAGCTTCCAGCTGTAGACTTCTGCACACCTGCTCTTTCTGTGGAGGGGCACACTCTAGGAACGCCTGCCCTCATAACCCCACTTCCAAAGCAGACTGGCTTGCACAACACCTCGCTACTCCCATCAAGGTGAGTGCTCTCGTCTCTGCTTTCGCCAGCCACCCTGATAGGGAGTTTGTGGATTTTTTGGTTAAGGGGTTCACTCACGGGTTCTACCCAGGCATCGAAGCTTTTCCAGATTCCTCTACTCACTGCTCTAATCTGTAATCTGCCCTCTCCGATCCCGATACAGTCGATTCTTTACTCCTTAAAGAGGTTAAGGAGGGTTTCATGATAGGTCCCTTCGCTCGCCCCCTTTTTGCAGTTTTCCGGGTCAGCCCCCTCGGGGTAGCAACCCGTAAATACTCAGGAAAGAAAAGACTGATTATCAACCTGTCTGCACCTCACGTTTCCTCCGTTCCCAGTATCAATAGTCTCATACCCTTTCCTGATTTTTCCATGCAGTATGTCACCATAGACCATGCTATCCGACTTATCCGTTTAGCAGGTCGTAACGCATGGCTCTCCAAAGCAGACATTACCAGTGCCTTCAAGGTCCTTCCCCTTCATCCAAACTTCTGGCGGTTCATCGGTGTCTTTTGGAAAGGAGCTTACTACTTTGCAGTCAGACTCACCTTCGGTTGCAGAAGCAGCCCCCGTATCTTCGACTCTCTTTCCAAGGCATTGTGTCGGATTCTGCTCAACTCCTACCGCCTCCTCTACGTCCTTGACCTCCTCGATGATTTTCTCGTCATCACCCCCGCCTCGTTTCCTCCTAGTCTTGGGCTTCGCACACTCACCGAAGCCTTTTCCAGCATTGAAGTTCCTTTGTCGGAGGAGAAGACTATAGGTCCTCTTACTTCTTTGGAATTCCTGGGCATTACTCTCAATTCATCCACTTTTCAAGCATCTCTGCCGCTTGAGAAGGTCCACAGAATCTCTTTGATCCTTTCTAACTTTATCCTAGCCGACTCCTGCTCCAAACAACCGATTCTGTCTCTGCTAGGTCATCTCAACTATGCAGTGTGAATTTTTCCTCAAGGGAGGTCCTTCATCTCTCACCTCCTGTCCACTGCCGCCAACATCCCTTCGCTCCATGGCCGTCTCGCCATCAAAGAATCTTGCCGGATGGAAATGCGCCTATGGCAAAAGTTTCTGTCAACCTGGAATGGTATTTCCTTCTTTTATAGCGACTTCATTTCCCATCCAGACGACATCCGGCTTTATACCGATGCTGCGCCCTCCGCAGGCTTTGGTGGATTTCTACAACGGAAGGTGGTTTGCTTCTACATGGCCTCCCGAGTTAGACTGCTTGCGGCTCCAGTCTGCCTCCCTCCCATCTGCTTGTTACGAACTTTATCCCATAGTGATTGCAGCCCTACTTTGGGGACATGAATGGTCTCAACACTGCATACTCATCCATTCTGACAACAGTGCCGTCGTTGACATTATAAACAAAGGTCATACACGTTCACCCCCTATCATGCAGTTCATTCGCAGACTCACGCTGGTGTCAGCCAAACATCAATTCCTTCTCCGTGCTGCTCATGTTCCTGGCCATTTAAATTCCATTGCTGACTCGTTCTCTCGTCTTTCTTTCCAGAAATTCAGGTCCTTGGCTCTAGAAGCAGATCTTCATCCAACCCCGATCCCACCGTTTTGAGGAACCATCTACAATTAAGTCCACAGCTTCAAGTCCTCTCCATCATGTCTCAGAATGCCATCCTCAACAGTCTCGCTCCTCGAACCCTATCATCTTATCTTTCAGGATGGAACAATTTCAAAACGTTCCATGTAACGTATAACCTTCCTTTCCCTTCACTCATCCCGACTTCTATTTGTCACTTCATCATCTACTCTCACACAATCCAAAGAATCCGCGTTTCTACTATTAAAACTTATCTCTGCGGCATTAATTTCTTTGTTAAATTAGCCACCGGCCACTCCTGTCAAGCTCTCTCCCACAGTCACATACCCATGTTGCTCAAAGGTCTCAAGAAGCAAGAACCGCCCATCCCTAATCACAGATATCCTCTAACATCTGACCTCCTCAGCCGCTGCATCCATATCATTTGTTCCGGCTACTCTTCTCTTTAAGTCAATTTAACTCTAGAATCAATGTTCCTGTTGGCCTACTTCGGTTTCCTACGCTGCTCTGAGTTTGCCCCTACTTCTTCCAGATGATCCTTCCATTCATCCACGCCTTTCTGTTATCTCAATCTTTAACCAGGATACCCTCATCTTTACGCTCCGCAAAAGCAAAACCGATCAGCTCGGCGCTTCCTTCCCCATCTACCTTTTTCGTCTTTGCTCATTCCTCAGCCCCCACGAACCTATCTCAAACTATATTCGTCTCCGCTTGGCCATGAACGCCTCGCCTCACGATCCTCTCTTCATCACCGAATCTGGTAGACTAGCTACTAGGCTCTGGTTTTCCCATCACTTCCGTCAAATCTTGTTCAGGTCTGGCATCAACCCCGAGCATTATTCAATCCACTCCATCCGCATAGGTGCAGCCACCTCAGCCTCTCAGTCAGGCATTTCTGACAAGACTATCCAAATCTTAGGTCGTTGGTCGTCTTCAGCCTACCGTACTTACATTCATAATAATCTTGATGATCTGCACCATGCTCACTCCTTGCTTTGTTAATTAATGACCAACCTTGGGGGTCCTGAGCAGGCTCGAAAAGAAGACAGACTTCTGAAGACTGCTCCCCTACACAGAATCTTCAAGCCTCCATCAGTGCATCCTTCCAGACACACCATCACTTGAACCTTTTCGTCAATAAATGTTCTAATCTAAACAATCTAATCTTTGTAAGCGTGGTACATGCTAATGAAATGTAAGTTAATGTGTTAACTTGTATTTGTGAGCAGGACCACGCCCCTCCTTTACTTCTCTCTCAGTAGTCTACTCAGATTCGACTCACCTGGCATCTAACACCTGAATCTCATCCCTAATTACTCTGCGATCTATTTAAACTCAGAGTACCTAGCGACCTGGGTCGCTCAGACTCTTGTCTCGTAAATCCCCTCCCTCCCCTGACCCTCTATCTTGTCTCAGCACTACATCCCAATTTTACCATGCCCTCATCCCTTCATCCCCTCATCCCTTCATCCCCTCATCCCTTCATCCCCTCCCTCATCCCTTCCTTCATCCCCTCATCCCTTCATCCCCTCATCTCTTCATCCCCTCATCCCTTCATCCCCTTCCTCATCCCTTCCTTCATCCCTTCATCCACTCCCATCCTAATCCTTACATCCCTCCATTCCAAGTCCTATCACTAATCTGTTTCTTTCAGGTAGTATGTCTGGGGGGGTCCTGAGTAGGCTCGAAAAGAAGACAGACTTCTGAAGACTGCTCCCCCACACAGAATCTTCAAGCCTCCATCAGTGCATCCTTCCAGACACACCATCACTTGAACCTTTTCGTCAGTAAATGTTCTAATCTAAACAATCAAATCTTTGTAAGCGTGGTCCATGCTAATGAAATGGTAGCCTCGCTTCTGTCAGTCTGCCCAAGGGCAGCTGTGGCTATAATCAAAGCTTGCTTCCACCAGTGTGTGAGAGTGAATGAATAATGGAGTTGTAAAGCGCTTTGAGGGTCTCGGAAAGCGCTATATAAATGCAAGCCATTATTATTATTATTAGTGGACTCAAACAGGAACAATTCAAAGCAGGATCAGTCCGCGATACGGCATTTTGTAGGTCCTGGAGTCATCCTGATGACATTTTCAGCTGAAAGTCTACCTTCATTCGCAGGAGGGGAGAAAACCCAAATAAGTTTCCATTCTTTGACTTGAATGTGACAGCATGACCATCCTCTTCATCACTTGATTCCTCTTCATCAGTTATTTATTGGACTGGATTATATTCTGTGTCATCTTGAGTTTCTGACACTTCCTCCTCAAATCTGTCCTCACTGTCATCTTCCTGGCCTCTTCCCTCCTCATCAGTGTGGTGCCAGTGGGGTTATCAGACGATTTTACCGGGGCTTCAGCCCCACATGCTTTAAGTCACTTGTTTCACTCACCAGCCACAGGCTCACCGCTCCCTCAATCACTCACATCGGACTGGTGTGCTCTGCTCTGATTAGTGCTGCCGCTAACTTGACGTGTCAGGTTACATTCAATTATGGCAAGTCATCAGTTTTAAAAATAAGCTGTGTAACGCCTTATTAAGGTATTAACGTCCAAGGCGTATGTTAATGCCTTGCCATTAACATATGTCAGTACCATATGTCAGTACCTTGGACACACAGCCCCTCCCCTCTCCTAACAAGGCTGCTCTGTACAAATGCATGCGCAGAAAACTGCATAGCGCTAATCCAGAAGATATATTACAATTAGCAAAATTTGCAAGATTAACAGAAATCAATGGATCATAGGAAAACTATGAAAAAAACTGTTGCAACTCCTTAGCTTTTCTAGAGAAAGGCCAAGGGTAAGAATTTATTTTTGTAAAATGAGGTTATTCACAAAGGCAAACACTGGCTTATGCATCATTTTCTATTGACTAAGGAAATTCATGAAAAATTATATAAAAGCAACAAAATAACTTTTTAATTACAGAGATATTACTATAAGATTTTATTTGTTTTATTTTAAGTTATTTTCTGTTGATTTTATATATATATATATATATATATATATATATATATATATATATATATATATATATATATATATATATATATATATATATATATTATAGCTATGATCCTGCAGACAGTATTCCCCATTTGAGAACTACTGCTTTAGACAGGAAGGCTGAATGCTTCCATTGTTGTTGAACTTGTTGAATTGGTTTAATTGTCCGCTTGTTTGTATTAGATTATTGTAGTACTATATGTGCGACTTGTTTTCTGTTGGTTTGTTGCACACTTTGAATTGATTTAATAGTTTTGTAGAAGGAAGCAAAGATGAGCTACAGACAGAGAAGGAGCCAGCAGCAGCAGAGCTGTTCCAATCAAACATGGAAATTGGTCACAGTTATATAAGTAGAATTGTTTTGTGCCAGTGATTGCTAACCAAGTAAACATTTTCGTAATACTCTTGATGCATCATGACTTGGTGTAGCCCAGTTGTTTGCATAGGGATATTTAGTTAGTTAATTCTGATGCCATGATTTTGTAGAGTGTAGGAGAGATGAGCTACAGAGAGGAGCTGTAGCTGCAGCTCCAGCCGAAGCACCAGCATCATCATTAGACATGTGAACTAGTAACAATTAAATAGTCTAACATTGTGTTATAGATAATTAATAATAAGAAAATTTATTTTAATTCCAACTACCTTAATACCTATTAAAATATAGATAGAAGCAAATTCAATAACAGTGCATAATTGAAGACATAATAAATGAAATAAGTAAAGCTTTACCTTATTTGCTCATTTACCATTTTGGTATTATTGACAGAGCCAAACAGACTAACCAAGACAGAACCAATGATGAGAGAAAACCAAGTGATTAAAGGGAGAAGAGCAAGAGGAGAGAAAACAGCTAGAGATAAAGACAGAGAGTGACAGCAATACTGTATAAATTATAGGTTGTGCACAGTGTTTGTGAGCAATTATAATTTTTAAAAAATGAGAGAGTTCACTGGTGGAAGGACAGAGATAGAAAAAGCAAAGACAAATGGAAAAAAGGGACATTCAAGAAGAGAAAAGGGAGACCAACAGAATCAAGTGAAGAAATATTGATCGAACTAAATTCTTGTTTAGTTTTGCTGTTTTCAGATGTAATTTTACAAAACATTGAACATTAAATTCAACGTTAGATATAAAATTATAAGCCAATGCATATTAGATGACACACTACACTGTGTTGACATGCATGAATTGAAAATGAATGCTATAGTCTATAATCTATTCTTTTTTTGTTTTACAAAAAATATCCCACCTTGTTTGGGCTAACCCCGTGTAGGCTACTCCTTAAAGGCTGAAGACGCCCCTGGTGATGACAATCAAATATGTAATCAAGAACCTCACATATGGTATGACAGGCCATGGTCCTGACATACAATGAAGTGTGAGCAAAGCTTCAAAAAATAGTATATACCTCAGCAACGGGAAATGTTCAGTGATACTGAAACAATTTTTTCTGTGGTCGTTTGTGTGTGTAAATATGACAAAAGAGGATGTACCTGAGATTAGAATTTACACCATTTATTTCTAATAAATGGTGTAAAAAGTCAAATGACTGGAAAGATTAAAACTGTACAAAAGTTGAATAAAAGGCATAATATTGTATGCAACTCAATACAATTTATTTTGTGTGTTCAAATCCTCTTTGTGGATAAAGTCATGGAATCTTAGGTCAATCTGAACAAATTAACTACCATTTTGAGAAAAAAAAAACTATTTAAAATGGTCAAATATGACCGGGAAACCACACAAGGGTTGAATCTGTTCTGAATACATCTGCTTAGTTCGCTTTTGTCTTGGACTTTGGGCTCCTATGATATCCCTAAAACAAAGAGCAATGCCATTACTAACACTGTTTGAAGTGACAGATGCTCTGCCATTGTTTTAAATTCACATTGAGAAGCAGCTGCGCATGCGCGAGTGTCTTTGGCCAGCAACCGTTTTGTCTGAACTGAGTTCGGCGCATACCATTTCCAGAGAAGGCTATTCCTTTCGGCTTCTCCGGAGGTCAGCGGCCTGCTTTAAACATCGCACCCAAAACTCAAGGGGCCAATAAAAGTTTACCAAAACTTGTAATAAAAATAACAACTCGGTCAGTTCAACTATGCATCCCTGAATAAAAATAGTTCCTCCTGACCCCCCTCCCCCCCCTCCAACTGTGGAGGATTCCAAAAATGGCAGCAGTTCCTGTCACAGCAGAGTGGAAGTTTCCTATTTTTCTTCCTATTTTGTCAACTATCGAGCAAATTCTCCCTACTACGTTGATGTTTTAATTCAACTAAACATTAGCGGACTGTAGAGAGTTTGGGCAGCCATTTTTTGGGTGGCTTGGTCCGGGGACTTGTGTGTTTGGTCGGCGGATCACCGGGGCTTCCCTCGAAGTTGACGCCGTTCGTCTCTTCGCAGCCTTCCCCCTGACAACAGCCCACTGAACGCGGAACTTTCGGGTGAGACTGAACATCGGCGGTAGCTAGCTAGCTAGTTAGCTAGCCGGGCGAAGAGCGCCGA
The DNA here is from genome assembly GCA_963556495.2 of Valencia hispanica. NCBI lineage: Eukaryota > Metazoa > Chordata > Actinopteri > Cyprinodontiformes > Valenciidae > Valencia > Valencia hispanica. The sequence goes on along the minus strand of OY747703.1, from coordinate 50,273,749 downwards.
AAACAAACCGACGTCGTCTCCCTTTCCCCACCCCCGCGGCCATTCAGCCGGGATCTGTCAAGGCAGCTCGAAGATCCAGGAGACGTGTCGCGTCACTTGTCCGGGGAAATAGATATCTGGTGTTAGATGTCAGCACCAGTCAGAGTCGCACTGACTTTCTTCTGCTGTTATCATGTAAGTACCAGTTTATTTACCCATTTTATTCACTGCTCTCTAAAAAAAAATCTGTTTATATTTACCGTGGCCTTCGATCACTTGTGTAGTGTACACAATGTTCTGATTTCCATTTAATCAGTCGCCTGTTGGCCAGCTATTAATAGAGCATTGCTATTTAGGTGTTCCATGTTTACTCTTATTTACTTAAATGATCGGCCAAATCATTCTGTGACGCTTCTTTATTACGATTTTCATAAATTAAGTAGCTGAGGTGGCATGGTGTGTTTTTTGTCTTTTTCAAAACAACTGTAAAAATAAGAATAACTAAGTTATAATTGGCGAGCTAAATCGACATTAAGATGTTCAGATGTGAGGCATCCCAAGTGTTCACTTTCTGTTTCCAAGCAGTGGTTTAACCCCGTATTGCTTCCTGTATGTTTTCTGACGGACAGCTATCCTAGCCAATCACATGGAGAAGCTCCAGGATTTCGGCCAATCAGAGCTACAGGAGCTCCTGGATAACCCAGAGAGGGTGGAGTCTATGGCTCTGGAGTCTGACGAGGTAAAACAGGAGGCTTTACATTTTCCTCTTTAGCTCATGTTTTGAAACAGCTCCGCGGTGGGATATAGGTTTATGACAATTCAGGAACATAAAAGGTAAAATTCTCATACTGAACGTTTTTTTTTTACACAGATGCATAGATTATTAACCATAAAAATGTATGAATAGCCAGAAAAAACATATACTAGGTAGATAGATACATAGATATTTACTTTTTGTGGCCGAACAGACACATTGCACACATTATAAGATCTCAGCTTCCGAAGAAAGTAGAGATGCCTTTGCCCCCTTCCTGTATTCGGGGGACAAATCAATTTTTCATCAACCATATTTGTAGTTCTGCACTACCTCAACATCCTGGCCTAAGATGTAGACAGGAAGGGTGGGGAGCTTTCGATCTCCTGGAATCCGCCAATACTTTCTTCGTTTTGGCTGTGTTGAGATGAAGACAGTTCCTGTTACACCAATGTCGGAAAGCCACCACGAGGTCCCTGTATTCCTGCTCCGTTTCATTCCTGATACATGCAACAAAAGCTGCTACATTCAAGCAAGCTTAGAGCTTTTAGATAGTAAATGACCTGTGCTTTATCACGTCCAAAAACTCCAAAGCGCTTTACGCCGTGTTCGGTCATTCACACACATACACATTCACACAGTGATGGTGGTTGGATACAGTGTAGCCACAGGAGACTGACAGAAGCGAGGCTGCCATTCAGTCGGTGCCACCGGGCCCTCTGACTACCACCAGCAGGCAAGCCAGGTGAATTGTTTTGCCCAAGGACACAACAAACCCCATACCTCCTGAGCCACTGCCACCCTGCAAAATGAAATAATACTCTAAATACCCAGAAAACCCAACTGGCTTCATCGTAATTTTACCCAGATGTTCTCCTTTGTCTCCTGTGAACATCACAAATTATGGCTTTAACTATTTATAAAATCCACAGTTTGTTTTAATGGATCCTTTTGGGTTAACCTTTTTTTTTTTTTTTTTATCTACCTCCTCTTTTCCTATTTTTGTTGACAGTTCAGAAGTATCATGCTTCAGCATAATACTTTAGATAAAGACCATTTATATATTTTTATATACCGTACATAGTGAACTGGGTGAAATATTTGATAAGCCCGATAACTCTTTGACTATTTCTTTCATATAGTTTGGGAATTGCCATGTTACTGTGTTGGCTGGATGGAAAATAAACCAGGAGTACTTTAATATTTATGTTTGAATCCGCCACAATGACACAACTCTGCATATCTAGCCTTTAAACTAATTTAATTAAACAGTCTACGCCCAGAGCAGTTTTACCCCCATCTAAGTACCACAAAACCCAAAGCAAGAATACATTGTTAGGTGACAGTCAATATAATAATTAAAATATTAACTTATAAAAAAATAAAACACAAATAATTTATGATTTAAAAAAGGAGACACTGCGCAAATTGGGATTTATTTTTTTTTCCAGCTCCCTAAGACAGAGAGAAAGGCATTCAGCACAACCAAAGAAGTTTCATGAACTTCCCCCATGTGCACAAGATTTCTTACTATTTTTCTTTAACCAGCAATGTCGTGGGGCTGGGCGATGTGGCCTCAAGTCTATGTTGTGATATAATCTAAAGCATGTAAGGTAAAGCATTGCGATATATTATTTTATTTTCTTTATATATGTCAAAATGAAAGTTTATAAACATTCTCACTTCCCCGCTACATTGCAGCAGAACAACAACTTCAAAAAAAGTTTACAATGCCATTTAAAGAACATGTATTGTGCAAAACATATTAAAAAAATATTTAAATTTCTTTCCCAAAAAATGCAACACAAAAATTATCACAACATAACCATGAAGATATTTTTTTTATTTAAAATAAATTAAAAGCTAAATGTTATATTAACCCCAGCTTTCCTGTTTACTTATTTATAAATTTAATATTGCACAAAAATAAAGCTGCACATATCTGAATTAAAAATGCTTCAAGTTGAACTGGAAAACCACAACATTTTTTTTAACTTGCAAAATGTAGTGTAAAGACGAACACTGAACGTCAGTATTTATCCTCCTTGATGACAGCTTGATGACATCATCAAAATGCCCAGTCACGGCAGGCCGATATAGTCAAAATCTCTTATCGTTGGCTACATTTATATAATTTCTACCTTATACTTTTTTTTTATCGCCCACCACTATAATGTCGTATTATGCACGCCTTTTAGTTTGTACTTGGATTGCTCGTATCTTGGGTAAGATTTTGAAAGCTCCATCACAAAGGACCAACTGCATTCTGGATCTGGACCCAAATAAAGTTTCATCCAGGTGCTGAAGTTTTTTTAGATTTCCATCGACAGCTTTTTTTCATCTTTTTTTTTTTTAGCAGTGCAACAAGTTTGGTTAATAAAGCACTCTCTAACTGTGTCAGACACAGCCCACATTTGAAAAGCTGCAGTCACACAGAAATGTCCTGTTCTCCATGGTTTTCCCTAAATCATAATAAACAAAAGCTAACCTACTTCCTTATTTCTTTGGATGTTTGAGAGGAAAACTTGTATCGTTTGTTGCAAGCTGAATTTAGTGTACATCTAAATTTCATTGAAGGTTCTGGAGGGTTTTTCATTCTTGCAGCAGGATACTGTTCAGTAAGTTTTCAAGCAGCGGCTCAGCTGGGTAAGAGAGGAAAAAACGACTCACTTTTGTTACGTTTGAATAACAGGCCATTTATTTTCCATGACTCTAGGTGGAAATGTTGACTGTAGCTGCCCTTTTAGACTTTGGTAAACTATTAACTACGTCGTGCTAACAGCTTTATGTTTAGAGTCATAAACAAGCCCTGTGTTTGGAAACGCTGTGTATGTTCCATTTGACTCTCTGCCCACTTTTATGACTTTAAGGCACATTTTGACACATTAAAGCAACAAACATAAATATATTGTGTTTTGGTTTTAATGTGATAGATGAACACAAAGTAGTCCATAAGTGTGAAGCTTAAGGAATTTTTTATTTATTTTTAAGAATTCTGTGCAAAAGCTAAAGAAAAGAAGGTTGAAATAGAGCTGCAGAAAATATCAAAAATGATCATCATCGCGTCATCTCTTATCAAAATATGCATTAAGAACTGGCTAAACTGCAGTAACTCATTATAGATTTAAGTGTTTATTGAAGCATGAAAAAGTTTTGGAAGATAAAGAAGAGGTTGAATCATTAAGAACCAACAACTAACTTGTTCCTTTTCCCGAAACAGACAAAAGAGACATTTTGCTACAAATTTTTTTTGCTACATTCACCAATATCATTGCATCTTTTACTAACATCGTGCAGCCGCAGTGTATAATGCAATACTTGTAGATCCAACTTTTCGCTGCAGTTACAGCTGCATGTCTTTTGGGGAGGTGGGTGGTATGTCTCTACCAGCTCTGCTCACCCAGAGACTGAAATGTGCAGATTCTCATATTGGATGAGAGTGTAAACATCCATTTTCAGTCTGGACTCTGATCGGGCCATTCTAACACGAATATACTTTGATCTAAACCAGAGGTGTCCCAACTCCATGCCTCAATGACCGGTGCTCTGCCAGTTTTAGGTGTGTCTCCACTCTAACAAACCTGATTCCAATGGTCCAACTACCTCCTCAGCATGTCAAAGTTCTGCAAAGGTTCTGCTAACGAGCCGTCATTTGAATCAGGTGTTTTGGACGAGAGAAAGAACTAAAACATGCAGGATGCCGCCACTCCCATATTTCACCCATTGCCTGTCTTGGTAGCTCTGTCGTTGCACTGTCCTCCTTCCATGTCCAACGGATCTCTGTGAGATGTTCAGAGTAGGGCTGGGCGATATGACCTCAAATCTATATTGCGATATAATCTAAAGCATGTGTGTTAAAGATATCTATTGCGATATATTCTTTTCTTTTCTTTATATATGTCAAAATGACAGTTTATGAACGTTTTCACTTTCCAGATACATTGATGCCGTAGAACTTCAAAAAAGTTTTGAATCCCATTTAAAGAACATGTATTGTGCAAAATGCATTTAAAAAATATTCAAATCTTTTTTTCCAAAAAAACGCAACACAAAAATTCCCACAACATATTTTAAATGAATTAAAAGCTAAATGTTATTTAAAAAATACAAAAAGTTCAAAATTGTCAGCTTTCCTGGTTACTAATTTATAAATTTAGTATCGTTCAAAATAAACCTGCACATATTTGAATTAAAAATGCTTCAAGGTCAACAGGTTTTTTTCCCATTAAATTGGAAACAATAAATTTTTTACTTGCAATATGTAGTGTAAAGACGAACACTGAACATCAGTATTCATGACAGCTTGATGACATCATCAAAATGCGCAATCGCAGTTGGCCGGTATAGTCAGAAATCTCTATCGTTGGCTAAATTTATATAAATTCTACCTTATGTCTTTTTTACCGCACCACTATTTCAGATATTCCACTCAGAGTTCCAGAGTTAGATATGTGAGAAAAAGCGTTTTGTAACCAGCCAGTCATTCTCCTAATGAGGCACAAGGACTTGATGCAGCGCTGGCAAAAGCCACCAACTTTCGTAAACACAAATACGTGAGCTGCACGGAGTTTTTACTGCCGTAGTTTGAGTACGTTGAGTAAGTCTAATGGAAGAAAATGGTTCTTGCTTGTGTAGAAAAACTCTACCAGGTATAAGCCTAGTAGCCACACATTTGAAGGGTTGTCCTTGCACCTCGCAGCGACGGTTTACAGCGGTTCTTTGTTGTGATGTCGTCCCAAGTCTAAATCGGCTCCTGCAATTCCTTCATGTTATTTATTATTATCATTTGCAGTCAATATGATTATTGCGGTCACCAGGACTAATTAGCATCCTTATTCAGTCATTTTCATCACCTTTTGCACTCGAAATGCTAGCTGTTACCATTCACTTACACTATTTATGCTAAGCTAAAGCAAACAAATTGCTGCCAGATTAGGAGAATGACTGGGCTGGATATAAAATGCTTTGACTCACTTATCTAACTGTGGGGAATATGGCAACAGACTCAAATTTCACTTGGAGGTGGAACATCCCTTTAAAGGTTCTCCAGATCGTTCTGCCTGACCTGTCTGCTGTTTCCTTGTTCTTCACGGTGCTGGTTGTTCTCTGACGAACATCTGAGGCCTTCACAGACCGGCTGCATCTATAATGTAAATTATCTTTACAAATTTAACTTAAACAGGATTTCCACTGGATTTTAATTGGGGCTTTACAAACAATGTTACGTCCACTTCCAAATTATACCCTACCTGTTTTGGTCTGTTGCATTAAATCCCAATAATATACATTGGATTTTGAGGTTGCAACATGATCAAATGTTTGAAAGGTGATGTTTAACATGAGATATGATGAAGACTACATAACAAAGGAGGACGTATTACCTGTTGTCATAACATCGCTGGGTACCATATTTTCTGCCTGCCTCGAAGCGAGTGGTTGCCGTCCTTTCCGTTTTTATTCGTGTTTTTTCGCTCAATGCGACCTGAAATTTACAGAGGAGAAGGGGGAAAAAATCACGTTAAATTTTGTCATCTGCAATTAATTTTTCCCTTCATCAGATTCAGAATATCCAGCTGGAGAGAGAGATGGCACTGGCGTCCAATCGCAGCCTGGCTGAACAAAACCTGGACATGAAACCTCGTTTGGAGTCACTGAAGGAGGCGCTGGTGGCGAGATACTCTCAGCTAGAGGCCGTCAGAGAAACCTACAGACAGCACTGCTCCCAGAGAGGTAGGGGGGGGATAACCTGCGAAGGTGGGACGTTAAATCAGTGAATGCTGCTGTCATTAAGTGTGTCTGTTCACCGCATTTAGGTAATCCTTGGTATTCTACTAAGATTGTACAGGTTTGTTTAACAGAGGGGGGGAAAAAACTATTTAACTGTTGTTATTTCTTTTCTGGTCAAAGTTCACAAAGCCTCAATTAAGCAATGATGCTCAGTCTGATAGAAGTATTTTACTGTCTCCTCCCTGGTCTTCCCTATTGTTGTCCTGTTAGGCATTTTTTTTAAAAGCCAAGAAGTACGTCATTTGTTTTATGTCTCTCATCTGAGCAGATCATCCAGAACACAACCAGTTTTTCATGTTCTCTGCTGTTGTGTAAACCCTTTGTGTGTATCTTTGTCTTGAGCTATTTTTTTTTCTTTTATGTGTCCACACAGATGGGATGGTGGGTCAAGTCTCTCCAGAGGCGTTCTTCTCAAGACTACAAACAGAAAGTGAAAAAACGGAGTCCGAGTCAGAGGTCAGTCCTCAACACATTACTAATTATATTGTGCAATTCTTTATACTGATGGCCTTATTAGGCTGTTGATTATACTTGAAGTGTTTATTCCTCAAATTTTTCCACATTTTGCGACGTTACAAACAGAAATTGTATTTAATTGGGTTTTTCTGTGATGGACCAGCATAAAGTAGTGTATAGTAAATTACAGGGATGTGTATTGGTAAAAATCTGGCTATAACATATGTATCACAAAACAGGGGAGGGGCGGCGATACGACATATCGCGATACTATGAGTAGGACTTTACAGTGGCTTGTATTCGGCCCCCTTGAACTTTTCCACATTTTGTCACATTACAGCCACAAACATGAATCAATTTTATTGGAATTCCACGTGAAAGACCAATACAAAGTGGTGTACACGTGAGAAGTGGAACGAAAATCAAACATGATTCCAAATTTTTTTTACAAATAAATAACTGAAAAGTGGTGTGTGCGTAATTATTCAGCCCCCTTTGGTCTGAGTTCAGTCAGTTGCCCATAGACATTGTCTGATGAGTGCTAATGACTAAATAGAGTGCACCTGTGTGTAATCTAATGTCAGTACAAATACAGCTGCCCTGTGACGGCCTCAGAGGTTGTCTAAGAGAATGTTGGGAGCAACAACACCATGATGACTCTGGACGAGCTGCAGAGATCTAGAGCTCAGGTGGGGGAATCTGTCCATATGACAACTATTAGTGGTGCACTGCACAAAGTTGGCCTTTATGGAAGAGTGGCAAGAAGAAAGCCATTGTTAAAAGAAAACCATAAGAAGTCCCGTTTGCAGTTTGCCACAAGCCATGTGGGGGACACAGCAAACGTGTGGAAGAAGGTGCTCTGGTCAGATGAGACCAAAATGGAACCTTTGGGCCAAAATGCAAAACGCTATGTGTGGCGGAAAACTAACACTGCACATTACTCTGAACACACCATCCCCACTGTCAAATATGGTGGTGGCAGCATCATGCTCTGGGGGTGCTTCTCTTCAGCAGGGACAGGGAAGCTGGTCAGAGTTGATGGGCAGATGGATGGAGCCAAATACAGGGCAATCTTGGAAGAAAACCTCTTGGAGTCTGCAAAAGACTTGAGACTGGGGCGGAGGTTCACCTTCCAGCAGGACAACGATCCTAAACATAAAGCCAGGGCAACAATGGAATGGTTTAAAACAAAACATATCCATGTGTTAGAATGGCCCAGTCAAAGTCCAGATCTAAATTCAATTGAGAATCTGTGGCAAGATCTGAAAGCTGCTATTCACAAACGCTGTCCATCTAATCTGACTGAGCTGGAGCTGTTTTGCAAAGAAGAATGGGCAAGAATTTCAGTCTCTAGATGTGCAAAGCTGGTAGAGACATACCCTAAAAGACTGGCAGCTGTAATGTCAGCAAAAGGTGGTTCTACAAAGTATTGACTCAGGGGGCTGAATAATTACGCACACCCCACTTTTCAGTTATTTATTTGTAAAAAATGTTTGGAATCATGTATGATTTTCGTTCCACTTCTCACGTGTACACCACTTTGTTTTGGTCTTGCACGTGGAATTCCAATAAAATGGATTCATGTTTGTGGCAGTAATGTGACAAAATGTGGAAAGGTTTAAGGGGGATGAATACTTTGCAAGCCACTGTATATTGTGATTTTTTTTTTAAAGCTGAATTTAACTGTAGAAAAACACATTCTAACAACTCCAACCTGTTTCATACTTTAACACATCCTGTTTTATTACTAGATCTAGTCGATCCACTGGAACGAAGGAGGTGAAAACATCCACAAACTACCAGATATACTTCTAATTTTACTACAAAAATCATGATAAATGGTTCCATAAATTTTTTTTTAAAAATCTTTTGAATATCGATACAATATCGTGGCATAAAATATTGCGATATATCTGCGTGTTGATATGTTCCTCCAACCCCGGTAAAATAGTGTATAGGAAATGAATTCATGTTGGAACAGGGCCGTAATGTGCTGTATAATTTTCCTTCCCTCCTCCAATGATGCTTTTCATTGTGTTGGTTTATCACATAAAACCCCAGAAAAAACATGTTCAGGTTTGTGGTTGCTATGTGACAAAATTGTGGGGCAGATTCTCGGACAATCATTTGCAAACCACCGTATTTTTTAAATATTGTCATACCGTGTGTTTAACCCTGTGTCTGTGTGCAGACTCTGGCTGATGAGTTTCTGGAGGGCTCTCTGTCATTGGACTCGTTCTTTGAGCGCTTCCTCCTCCTGCGCTCCCTCGCTCACAAAAGACGTGTGCAGATGGAGAAGCTCCAAGAAATCCTGCGACAGAGGGACAAGAGCAATCCCGCCGCCATGACATCATCAGCAGGCGTCGCCCCAAACCCTGTCGCCACGCCCTCGTCGTGGAACCTGCCGACGACAACGGCGACGACAACAAATCAGCAGCAGCCAAACGCCAACCCTCAGTCCTCCGGCTACCAAAACTCCTCTCAGTCAGCCTCCTCGTGTGCAGTCGGAGCCGCCGGGCTTCCGTACAGCCCATATCCTGCTTCCCCTCCTAACCCCCCTTCTGCAGTGGCGGCAGCAGGGCCGATCCCAAACAATCCACCGTCACAGTTCAGCCCTTACCCAAGTTCTGGCTCACCTTTCACCCCGGCTGCAGGCTACTCTGGGCCCAGGCCCGCGTTTGGGCCTCCTTCCTCAGTCACCTGCCCGTACCCGACCCAGCACCCCTTTCCCGCTCCGCATCCCGGCTCAGCATTTGGTCAGTACACCCCCAGCCACCCCACCAGTGGCCCAGCACCCTACCCAGCCTCCTACAGCTACGGGGGCTACAGCTACCCAGCCGGGCCGGCGTATTCCAGTTCTCAGTCTCCAACAGGGAAGCCCATGTACAGAGCGGGATACGGCGTCCCCCAGCCATACTCCTGAAAACGCTGCTGCTGCTGCTCACTTCCTTACACCTCTTTCTTTCTCTCGCACTTTTTTTCTCTTCTACTCCCCTCCACCCTGCTTCTTCCTTTCACACACAATCTCACACTCCAGAGGTCTCTTGCTTTACTGAACTTTGTTGCACTAATTCATTATATCGGTCTGAAACACCCGTACTCCCAGTCCTCCCCTTCCTCCCCCTTTGATCCACACCACCACCACCACCACACTAGTCTCAGGTTGTTGCATTGCTTTGAGGTGTTCAAGCACTTGTATGTGGCTCGCCATGCCCTCGCCGTGTCGTCTCCCCCCTCTCTTCTTCTCCCTGTCTTAAGTGACGTTGAAGTTCCATTTGTGAAGTCCCCCACCATGACAAAGAAGAGTCGTCGTAACACTACAAAACAACGTGAACCGGGCCGTGTCGCCCGTCTGTCTGCTTCACACGAGTATTTATCAGTAAACTGCTTTTCACATGAAACTAAGCACAGGCGGAGTTGAAAAATCTCTGGTTTCTTTAATGAGTTGGTAGCGGGCGAAGGGTTTTAATGCAGCTTCGGCTCGTTTCGCCATCTGATCGTCTCTGGCGGTGGCGGGTGAATGCATTCGTGCAATCGCTTGTGTTCAGAGGGAGCTTTCAGGAATCTCCCAGATCAGTCCAACCTTTGTGTTTTTTTAGAAACCAAAGAAATTTCATTTCATTTAACCTGCAGGTCGATGACGTTTTCCCATAAATATTGAGTTATGCAGGGAGCGATCAGCTGTTACGGCTTTTAGAGGGAGGAAAATAAATGAGGGTACCCTGGGTACAGTTAAATTTCCTGAACACCTCTTTGAATTTTTCTCTTTTAGCCTCTCAGTGGGAGAGAGAGAAAATTATTTTGTGTAAACTTGTCAAGACCATTGCTGTGTTGGCCTTGAGGATCTGGATACACCTGAAGGAGTCATTTTCTCAATTGACCTTTGGCTCAGTACCGCTCAGCAACCCCCCCACCCCCCCCACACACACACACACAAACAAATGCCAACAAACCAATAGAATTCTAATACCAGTTTTCCCAGAAACATACAGACTCTGTCGTCTCCCCGTCTCGCTCCATAGAGAAGCATAAGTACCTGCGACACTTTTGTGATTTTTGTTATTTCGTTTCGCAAAGTGAACCAATGTTCTCCGTCTTATAAAGCTGTGTGGCAGAGCAAACAGTCAACGTGACAACAATAAACAAGGATGTACGTTTGTAGACATTCCTAGTAAGACAATGGTCTTATATAGTCTGAGCAATCAGGTCATACAAGTTAATGTCAATCACATGAAGCCTCGGGGTAATTAGCTTTCTTAAGCTAGCCACCTAGCAGGCGGTTGAGGCTTCTCCCTCTTGCTTTAAGATCTGAAGACCTCTGCCTCTTTTGTTTCAGTGTATTTTTATCTAATTCCAGTTTGAAATTGTTGTACATAGCCCTGCGTTTAATTCAAAAATACTTTTATTGATCCCAGAGGAACGTTAGGTGTGGCAATAACGCCGAGCTTTCTGAAGCCTCCGCGAACAAATTAACTGTTGCTGGCTCCAAAAGTTGTCAAGAGCCTCTAGAAGAATCGTTTCGGCACAGACCGCTCTCGTCGTAGGCGCGCCGCGAGCTGCGGCGGCTTGTCCAAGTTAGCAACAGTATCCAAGGAGGGCGGGGACTGAGCCACAGGCCAATTGGGAAGAACTTATAATGAGTTAATTGGATTTCCTTGTGGTTAAAAGCAGAGGCTGGTTACCAGATTCACATTAAGCCAAGGTTTAAGCCAAGCCAAGAAAACAGCTCATATTCTTTGCATTAAACACATTTACTTGCAAACTAGTATATATTTTTACTTAAATATGTGTACCACAAGCAAAAATTGTTTTCAGTCATAGCAATTAGGTCATATTTGTTTTTCTTTAGATGCCCTTCCTTTTATAAACACAAAGATAGCCAGCTTTGGGAGTCTCCTACCAGCCCATGCCTACTTATGACACCCATTCAGTTAAAAGGAATACCGTATTTTCCATTAAACCCAACAAACACACAATGCTGAATCCAGCACAGTGAAACTGCTCGTCTCTTGAGCACCCAAAACAACTTCTCCATTCCCTCGGATGAAGATTTACTCTGCCAAGGATGTAGTTCCAAGCACGGTTTAACTTTGTGTTTTGTTTTACCAGTGTTCTCATGATGTTTGATCCAGAACTCTTGATTCTGCCTCATTGATCTGTTCAAATCCATCTTCAGGAACCGCTAAAGCAGATAAGAAACTCTTCGTTTTTAGCTGAGCAACAGCTATCACCTCAACGAATTTTAACGCACTTCTTTCTTTTGAACTGCGTAGTCGAAACACATGTGAGCCTTTATCAAACTGACATGAGTACAAAGGATTTATTGAAGTCTTTTACCGTCTCAATCGTTTAGGAAGTGAAGATAGTAAATGATGCAGTTTTAAGATGTAGTCCCACTGTGGCATGATGGTTTCTCACGCTGTTGCAACAGAAGGGTTAAAAGCATTTAAGATTTACCCAGACTCTTATGAATTATTTTCACATTATCCAGTTTTTTTTTTGGGTGTTTTGCATTTCCACTCCTCAGGACCCACAGTCTGGCTTTTAAGCGTTTCCTTGCTTTAACGCACTGAATTGAAATTTAACACCGAATAGCTGCTGCCATATAAACATGCTGGGCAGATAATTCATATATTTAAATCCTGTTTCTAAATATAAGAAAGTGTTTTGCATTTAAAAAAATATATTGAAGTACTAAGTTATGTTCTGAAATACTTTAGTTTACTTGATTTATGATCCTTCCAGGCCGGAAAGGTTGAATAAAGTCTAAATTTCTCAGCCTTACTAGGACGTTTTTCCCCATATATTTTTATTTTACGATGGGCATTGAAGACTGTATAGATAATCTCCTTTGTACTCGAGTCTTTCAGATAAAGATTCAAATAAACGTATCATTTGGAGCTCTTGTATATCTGATTTTTCTAAACATGAGTTCATTGATTTTATTTTGTATGGATGAGGGAAAATATTGATCTTAATCTGATCAAATTGAAGTGAAAGACGGCGCTGGTCATCAAAACTTGGCTGTGAGAAATTTGAAGCGTTTGTGATCAGAGCTCTTTTCTTTCAGTCAGTGTTTTACAGAAACCTGGATCTGTCTGCAGAAGAGCCTGTTGTGGTCCAACACCAATGCTGGGAGGTGTTCACTCGTTTACTGATCTGACAGTCCAGCAGAGAAAAGTCTTGACGTGGAGCAATCAGTAAACGTTGGCGCGCTTTAAAACGAGCCAAATAAGACGCGGCAGAGCTATCTGCCATTCCTTCGTGAAACTAAGCTGAATCTCATGGTGTCTTTTAGTGATTTGCGGAAAGCAGCTGTGGTCCCCATGAGGGGGTGAATGCGCCTCCACACGGTGGCGCCACAGCACTGACGCGGCCGTGTTTCCATCCGGATCACCCACAACTCACCAAGCCTTGTTGTTTTCTGTGGGCTTTGAGTGAACTCGTCAATGTTACTTCTTCAAACTAACGGGGTGAAAACCCCCTTAGAATGGTTTGCTTTCATATCTTCCTGATGAAGAATGATTATTCTAAGGACTTACTGGCCCACTGGGCTTTGACAGTAATAGTGATTATAGTGTTTTAGAAGAAGCACAAAAAAAATGTATATTAGGTTGGCTGAGGATTTATATTATTCTGAGGGTAATGACATTCAGATGGACTGATATCATCTTCTGATTACAAGAAAAAAATGTAGATTGTTTAAAATCTTATCTCTTTTTGTTGTGAATAATTAAACATTCATTTGAACTAATCTAAACTCGTCTAGTCGTCATTTCCTGTAATTCTGATCTTTCTTTTATTAAAGGAAATAAAAAAGGGGGTCAACATGTATTTAGCTTTTGGAGTAGCAAAACTTGTAAATAAAAATGTGTGCAATAAGAAAACTTTAAAAGAATAAAAGAGGGGATTTTTAATGTACGCACTGGCAAGGAGCTAGACCAAGGAAGAATGGTGTTATTTTGCTATATAGACCTGTAGTTTTGTTATTGGTCCTCAGTACCACATTTTGTTAAAGTGTTGGTCTCAAACATGCTTGACTCCAGGTTTGTTTTGTTTTATCACAAGACCAAAGCCACAACATCCATTTTTTATTTTATTTTTTTACTGCAACTTGTCAGCGATGAAATGCAAAAGTTTTCGTCTTGGGACATTTCTACTCTGCAACCTGTCACTACGTGGGAAACGTTTTAAGGTTCATATATATACATGTATCTTTTTCTGTCTGTAACATCTTGGCCATCTTGGTCCCCCAGACGAGTGTTGGAGTGTTTATAGCACCCTGTGTCCTCCAACATCAATACACAATTGTTTTTACTCATGCTGTCAATACTTTCTATGTTCTCCGTTTGCCAATAAGACTATAGAGTATTCTGCAACATTTCAAATAGTTGTATCATCAAAGGGAGAGGGACATAATCTCTCCAGATTGTCCAAAAGCCTGGGTCCTTTCTGTTGAAACACAGATTTGTAGCAGTAGTGCTTCAAGAACCACTGGTTGTTTTTGCTTTTTCAAGATCAAACACCCTTCTGGTTGCCTCACCTTAGATGCTTAGGTCCCACCTTGGGTCCAGATGCAAAACGAAGCCAGCTTGATGTTCTCTCTACTGCTTCAGTATCTAGCTATCATCTTTTCTCTCTTAAGATGTCTGGTAGGATCTTACCAGAAATGAGCCACAAAGCCTCTTCAGTTCACCCCCACAAAGAGATACCTAACCCTCCAACCTGGTTGCTGAGCCTGAAGGGTTTTCCAGATTAAAGTTTATTCCGGCAGCACAATTTACATGGTGGAAATTGAATTTTAGTTTATTTTGGTTTGGACTTGGACTCAGCACTGTTGTCAGGTCTGTCGAAACGCTTAAATGTTCACCTTAATAACCACAAATCTACACCGCATGGCTGCTCCAACCCTTGTTTTATAATCATCCGTGGGAGAAAGCTCGGACTGAAGAGAATAAACGGGGAATATCCCTCTCCAAAAAACGACACAGTTTCACGTTAAAATCTTCCATTTATAAACGGTACAACACAGATAACTGCTCTGTTTGCCAGACCAGACCACATCATGCCACCTTTATTTATAAAGCACTTTAAAATAAATCAAGGTTCATAAAGTGCTGTACAAACACACAAATAACATAAAAAGGAAAAGAAAATCAGTTTTGGAGCAGCGACAGCACTGTCAACAGTTTACGCTTGGTTTTAGGCACCTAAAGGAGCAGGTTCCCCCTACCTCTCTAAGCTGTAGCAGCTCAAAGAGGTAGGGGGGAGATTTATAAACAAATAATAGAGCCTTTAAAGGATCCCAAAATGTACAGGTTGCCAATGGAGTGAAGCTAAAATGCAGGTAATGTGCTGAGACCTTTTTGTGTCAGTTAAAAGATCCGCTGCAGCATTTTTCACAACCTGCAGACACCCAATGGAAGAATCACTAACTCTAAAATAAAGTGTGTTACAGTAATCCAATGTAGATGTAACCATGGCATGGATTACTGTTTTAAAAATCTGCCTTGATAGAAAGTGCTTCCATGGAGGCAGCTAGATCTTAAAACTGTTCACTTGTGCATCAAGATCAAAAACTGGAAGCTGGTTACACAGGGGGAGACTGACAACAAAAATGAATCCAACTCTACTTTTAGGAAACACCTGTAAATGGACGGAATTTCTGGAGCACTTTTCTCGTCATAAAAACCAAACAAAGCACTTTACACTAGTGCCACATTCACAAACATTTATTCACTGATTGGTAGAACGGCTTGGGTTCAGTAGTACATTGACGTGTGACGGAAGGTACGTCGAACTAAACAATCAATTTTCTGATTAGAAGACAACTACTCCACCATAAAACCTCGGTCTCAAAACTTTGTTTGGAAAATGTATTCTAGATTTAACAGAGCCAACAAAGGGAAGATAAAATTGAAGAAATATGTCTTCTTTAAATTTTCTTCAGAAAGCCCACTGCATCATTTTGGATCAACTCAAGCCTTTTCAGGAATTTTTGTGTTTTGCATCACTCTGCAACTGGATTTTTCCACTTCTGACAGTCTTGCAGAGGTGTGTAACCAGGTGGTTAAATGTTTTTTTTTGTCTAGTACTGAGTTTCAAAATTCCCACTTCATCCTGTCCATGAATGCTCCACAGCTCACCATCTGTGCTGCCCCTCCTTAATTGCGTGATCACAGAAAGGTGTGCATGCCAGTGAGTTTGTTAGTGGCAGGGCTGCTGAATTTGTGGTGTTCTGAGCTGCTTCGTGTGTGACCTCTGCTTTCTGTTTGCTTGGCTGTGCCTCTGTTGCTCAATTAAGCTCAAAAGGTTGATGGTTCTTAATTTTTATTCTTTGTTTGCTATATTCAAAGGTTAGGATTGATCTGGTTGTTACCCTCCCCCTTCTGGATGCCCTATAGTTTTCTTTGTGTGGGTGCTTTTGTTAATGGTATTGGTGCTCTTAGACCTTTAAGGCCTTTATTTTTGGAGATAAGTTAGTGTCTGGAGTAGTTCAATTCAATTCAGTTTTACTTATGTAGCGCCGATTCACAACAGATGTCATCTCAAGGCACTTAACAAGAAGTAATTTCAATACATTTATACAAACATTCCAATCAGTTAAAAAGTTTCCTATTTAAGGAATCCCAGCAGATTGCATCAGTCATTGGCGTGAGGTTGGGCCCCGTTGATGCAGACTTTCCAACCACAGCAATCCTTCAGCAATCCCTCATACTGAGCAAGCATGTAGCGACGGTGGAGAGGAAAAACTCCCCTTTAACAGGAAAAACCTCCAACAGAACCAGGCTCAGTAGGAGCGGCCATCTGCCACGACCGTCTGGGGGTTTGAGAAGACAGAGCAGAAACACAGAAAGAACAAAAAGAACTGATGTAAGAGAACTTTCTATGTTACAGAAAGTAAAAAGTTGATAACAGGACACAGTGGATGTTCAGTTACTGAGAGGATCATCCCAGTCGATGCCCCCTGTCCAACAGGGCATTGTAGCCAAGCAGGATACCAGACCAGGTATATCTTCTATGGAGAGAAAAACACAGAGAAAACAGTTAACAGTCGAAATAACAGAATGAACTGTAATACAACTGGAGAGTAGTAGGAGAAAAGGAAGTAGCAGAGTGAAGAAAATTGGTAAGTCTGTCCTCCAACAGTCTAAGCCTATAGCAGCATAACTACAGAGCTAGCTCAGGATGACCTAAGCCACTCTAACTATAAGCTTTATCAAAAAGGAAAGTTTTAAGCCTGGCCTTAAAAGTAAACAGAGTGTCTGCCTCACGGACTAAAGCTGGGAGTTGGTTCCACAGGAGAGGAGCCTGATAACTAAAAGATCTGCCTCCCATTCTACTTTTAGAAATACTAGGAACTACAAGTGAACCTGCAGTCTGAGAGCGAAGTGCTCTGTTAGGAACATATGAAACAATTAGATCTCTGATGTATGATGGAGCTTGATTATTAAGGGCTTTGTATGTAAGAAGGAGGATCTTAAATTCTATTCTGGATTTAACAGGGAGCCAATGAAGGGAAGCTAAAACAGGAGAAATGTGATCTCTCTTTTTAATATTCATCAGAACTCTTGCTGCAGCATTTTGGATCAACTGAAGGCTTTTAATGGCATTTTGTGGACTTCCTGATAGTAAAGAATTACAGTAGTCCAGCCTTGAGGTAACAAATGCATGGACTAGTTTCTCAGCATCACTCCTGGACAGGATGTTTCTAATTTTAGCAATATTCCGGAGGTGAAAGAAGGAAATCCTAGAAACCTGTTTAATATGGGATTTAAATGTCAAGTCTTGGTAAAAAATAACGCCGAGGTTCTTTACGTTATTACTGGGGGCCAATTTAATGCCATCCAGATGAAGTGGTTGACTAATCAGCTTCTGTTTAAGAACTTCTGGTCCAAAGACAGCAACTTCTGTTTTGTCAGAATTTAAAAGCAAAAAGTTTAGATTCATCCATGTTTTTATGTCTTCCAGATATGCCTGTAATCTACCTAACTGACTGGGTTCATCAGGATTTATGGATAAATATAGTTGTGTATCATCGGCATAGCTGTGGAAATTTATCCCATGCATTTCTATGCGTTTCTATGGAGATGGGTTAGGGGGAGGGGGTTATAACTGTGACCATGCTTTTAAATCTGTGGGGGAGGGAAGGGAAGGTGGTTTTATGTGGGGTCATTTTAATCTGTAAAGCACTTTGTGATGCAACTTCTTGTATGAAAAGCGCTTTATAAATAAAGTTTGAATTGATTTGATTTGTCTGATGATTTTACCAATTGGGAGCATATATATGGTGAACAGAATTGGTCCAAGCACAGAACCCTGTGGAACTCCACAAGTAACCCTTGAGAGTGAAGAAGATTTATCATTTAGATGAACAAACTGGAATCTATTAGAAAAATATGATTTAAACCAGCCTAGTGCTGTTCCTTTGATCCCTGCAACATGTTCAAGCCTTTCTAAGAGAATATTATGATCGACTGTGTCAAAAGCAGCACTGAGATCTAACAAAACCAGAACAGACACAAGTCCATTATCTGAGGCCATGAGAATATCATTAGTAACCTTCACCAGTGCTGTTTCAGTGCTATGATTAGCTCTAAAACCTGACTGAAACTCTTCAAACAGCTCGTTACTGTTTAGATGCTCACAGACTTGATTAGCAACTATTTTCTCAAGGACTTTGGATAAGAAAGGAAGGTTAGATATAGGTCTGTAATTCACTAAGTCATCTTGATCAAGGGAAGGTTTCTTAAGTAGAGGTTTAATTACAGCAACTTTAAATTCCTGTGGTACGTATCCGTTTACTATGGATAGATTCATCATATCCGAAAAGGGGCCTTCCAGTCAGCTCATAGCATAGAACAATGGTGGAAAGTTTGGTGAATATAGGTATAACTGATTTCAAGATTATTGGCTTTGAATGTTAGAAAAAACTCATAAGAAACACACCATTAAAGATTCGCATTAGATAATTCAATGCAATGTGAAGCACAAATGACCCTCGAATCCCTCGTTTCGTTTTTGTGATTGGTCATTAATTTAAACAGGCATACCATTTTTGGACATTTTTCTTTTTTGGGGGCTTGTTCTCTCACTGCCTCCACTTCACCTTTTGGCTACTACTGAGACGTCTCTGATTTGAGTATATCATGTGTCTTATAATGTTTTATGAATTCATACTTGATTTGTTCTGTTGAGACTATAATGAGTAAATACTGAGTGATTTATTGCCATAGCTGTCAGTTTTAGTCCTTGAGTTCACAGTTTTGTGCTTTATTTATTAACTGCTATCAAGGAATATGACTCTCGTTTGTACTGTAGGATGCTTGAGAGGAGATGCTGCGAGATTTGTGGACTTTTATGTAGTGTCGGCTGATAATGTAGTGGGCTGGTCTGGACAGAAAATGCCAGGGCTGAATTTTTGTCCCAGTCCACCCCTGGTAACAGTACAGAAGCAGCAGAGAGGTGGGTTAAACTACGACTCTGCTTCCTGGTCTGGACCCTGGGTTGTCAGTGTTTTGGAGGACTAATAAATTCGGCCATATTCCTAGAAAGAAGAGCTGCTCCATCCAAAGTGGGATGGATGCCGTCTCTCCGGATCAGACCAGGTTTTCCCCAAAATGTTCACCAGATATCAATGTAGATGATCAGTTGATTGATTCAATTATGGTCATTTGGGTCACTGAAAATAAAACTATTTATTTGTTGCCGATAGCCCCACAACATCTAAGGTTGCTTTTTTTTGTTTTCTTTTTGGTTACTAATATTTTTGTTTGTGTTGTTCTATTAATCTTTTTTTGTGAGTGTTTCTTTTGTAGTTATATCTTGTCGATTTAATTTTTAGAATTACCCTAGTTTTTTTTTCATTAACCTAGTCTTGCTGTGATTTTAAGAATATTAAATAGAGTGGAATGACATTGTACAGAAAATACATATATTTTTGCTACATCTGTTTTGGTTCTTTTATTAGACTTACCCTTGGCATTGGTTTTGCCCCAAGAGAAAGGGTGCCCCTTGCCTTGACCCCCGTGGTTACAGGTGAAAGAATAATTTCCAAGAAGCGTGTTTATTATTGGTTTGGAAGAACATGTCCCGATCACAGACAACACCAAGGTTCCTCTCATTGTACTAAATCAATCAATCAAATTTTATTTGTAGAGCACTTTTAATAATATAATCAGCACAAAGTGCTTTGCTTGATGAAAACGATATATGCAGATTAAAAACCACTGCCGTCACACATTCACAATAAAATAAAAATGAAACAGTTCAACTCTTTTGTACACACTGAGCACACATAAGGCACACATACACACCTTCACTGGACTAACACAGCTAAATCACTAGTTCCTGTGTCTTCAACTGAATATACAATACATATAAAAAATAAACATCTAGAATGATGCTCTTGTAAGGAAACAATATCGATTCAAATTGGAAGCCACCCCACTGTGACGAAAGAGTCGCCATAGGTACCCCCAGGATCAGTGCAGGCTGGTTTCAACACCACAGCCAAAATTCTGCAGGGCAGAGGCCCCGCCCACCAGGACAAACGCATCCCCAATGGTAGCGACCCCTTTGGCTAAAGTGGCAGTGCTCCCAGCGTGAAGGATCCCCATAAAGGGCCGATCAAGACCACAGAGGGTAAGTGACCAAAATAAAGCAGTTTGTTTTTCTAATTATTTGGTGCAAAGACAACAACCTCTGTCTTATTTGAATGTAAAAACAAAAACTAACAAGTAATGTAGAACTTACATTTTCAAGACATGCCTTGAATCCAACCCCTTATAGAAAGTTATGCTATACCAACTTTACCAAGTGAAAGTGTTTTCAATTATAGTAAAAAGCAGCAACCCAAGCACAGAACCCTGTGGTACTCCACAAGTGACTCTAGTGCACAATGAAATATGGAATAGAATAGAATTCCTTTATCATCCCTTATTGTCAATTAGCAGAAAAGTAACTGGCAAATGGAAGCACACAGACATAAAAACAATAATGGGTAAATCAAATCAAAGTTAATTTATATAGCACTTTACACAAACCAGAGGGTGACCAAAGTGCCTCACATTAAAACAGCAGGATATAAAAAACATCACAGTCAGTTTATAAAAGAAATAGCCATAAATCAGACCATCAAACCGTCCATATACCGGTACTTAAAAAAAAAAAAATGCATGCCAAAAATTGATTTAAAAAGAAAACAACCACAGAACATTTCACTAAATTTCTAAGTGCTTAGAAGTGATAGAAAAGATTAGACTTAAAAAGCATTAGATCAGTTATGTTACGCAGGTCAGGAAGTTAACATGCTCCATAGTTTTGCAGCTGTAACAGCAAACAAGCGGTCGCCCCATTGTTTGTATTGGGACTTGGGTATGTCTAGATGCAGACGACCTGATGATCTGGTTAATCTAATGCTAAAATTAAAATAAGACAACACAACAAAATGAAACCTTTCAGGCATGTACATATTGTAAAATATCATTGTAGTACAGCGTATCAGATCTAACAGGACTTGTACAGACAGAAGTCCTTTATCTGAGGCCATGACAATATGGTGACTTTCATCAGTGCCGTTTGAGGGCTATGATACGCTTAAAACCTGACTCAAATTGGTTATTACTGTGAAAACGCTCACATGACTGATAGAGGATTATATTTAGGTTTTAGGACATCTGGATCACTTGCGTGTTTCTAAAGTAACCGTTTAATTAAAGCAAAAATATGTGCATATGGGGGTGTATGTTCGAAAAAAAGAGGGAAATTTAAATAAATATATAAAATTACTATTATTCTCCATTGTTTAGTGATACTATTAATGATACTGTTGTGATATTTATGGCGTTGGTAAATCTGTGTTTGACAGTTCTATACTACATCATCTGGTGTACCTCACAGCACACCACCATGCTGAAAGCACTTAGAAAAAAGTTATGTTTTTCTTCACTGCTTTCTCCTATCTCTTCCTGCTTCCTACTCGTTCGTCGTTGTTTCTTGCGCTCCCCACCCCTTTTTCACCCAATTTGCTTTGAAGAGAGGAAATCAGCTTTTTTGCAAAAGCTGCAAGCCGCCATCTGTGGATGAAGTTCTTCACTGTATGGAGAAGGTGGTGGTGGGGGTGAGGAGTTTTTGCAGCTCTGCATCATTTCCTTTCTCATCATTTCTGCTGTTGTTGGCGTGTCAACCTGAACTGAGCTGTTTGTTCTCCTGTCCTCCGTTTATCTTCCTCATCTACTTAATCCCTTCTGTAATGGATCTGAGAACTGTTGTGATCGTCGTAGCTTTTTCACTTGTGTCTGCAGGTAAGTTAATAAGTGTTGGTATGTAAATAATGTTAAAAAGAAGAGAACCAGGGAATTGGAACAATAAGCCTCAGCTTTATGCTTGACTGAAATGTTTTTTTAAGAAGATGGCAGCTTCTTGAAAGGTAAGCTACTGAGATCTACTTGTTGGTGGTTAATCTTTCTGCCTCTTGGCTGAACATGCTTACTTATACTTATTTTGACATACTTTCATTTATACAAGCATACATGTGCCCTTTGGTAAAGAAAGCTATTTGGGATTTATAATGAAGGTCGAGGGTTTTTTAATCTAAATTTAAATTGATACATATATAATGCCAGTAGGTTTTTGAGTTCACAAAAGCAGTATTAAAGAAAACTGTGACAGTAGCCGTATTGAAGTGGAACAGAATTGGATTTTTTAAACCAAAACCAATAGACATTTTAGACCTAATAATGTTATTATCAATCCTCTCTTTCTGGTGGCCTTGTTACACACATTTTATTTATGACAGTACAGCACCAAATGAACTATGGGATCTTTACACATGGTAAAACCCAGCCCTCGTACTATTGTCACGTTTGCACCTCAAAGTGCTTTGACTGCAACCTGCAAGACTGTGATGGTATCAGACTGAAAGTGTGCACACAGAGAAACCGGGAAAAGCAGCAATTAAAAAACTGCAAAGCTGCAGTGGATCTTAAAAGCAATTAGATTAAAGCAATTAGATCTGGATTTTTTTCCCCCCACCATTTATGTAAGTAAGTAAAATGTACTTATTTAGTGCCTTTCGCAGATAGAAGTCGCAAAGTGCTTCACAACAGAACAAGAAAAGAAAAGAAAAGGGTCAAAACAAGTAAAAACAATCAGGAAAAAACGTTTCTAAAATTGTTAAAAAGCCAAGTCTTTTAAAGCCGTCTAAAAGCGTTTTTATGATTATTTAAATGTGAGAATGTCAAACCCAACTGCAAAAAACAAAAATAAATAAATAAAGAGAAAGCTGCAATAACCTGATTGAATAAGAGTGCACTCCCATAGTACAGTGCTGTGTTTTATGCATGTTTCAACCCAGTTTCAACATTTGGTCTTCTTTGGTTCACATCTAACATCAATTATAGAGAATCTGATCATCCTAAATTAAACTTCAACTGTCAAAATAGGGTTTAACTGACATTTACTCATATATAAATGAAAATGTACTCATTTTCCTCTTTTAGCTAAATCCACAGTTTGCAGACAGGCTACAACGAATCAAAATGATCTCATTCTACAAAGGTTTCTGTCAAAAGAAACGTGGGAAATCTACGGGATTATATGTGAAATGGAGCAATGCAGATGAGCCTGAGTATGTAAAGAAAATATGGGCCAATAGTGACATTACAAAAAATGGACATTTCACCAAAATTCATCAAAAGACAGGTCAGAAACAGGCCAGGGAGACTTCCAGGAGGACAACCGTAACACTGTGGGAAGTTCTGGTTCTGGTTGTGTAACTCTTTGCACATCACTAGTAAGAAGTAGCGTTGAAATAGTTAGCCTTCTGTTTCGAAGGAAAAAAATCCAGACTAAAATATTGAATGTCTGACGAAACTAAACTAAAATCTATTACCACAATTTCAATAGATGTGTTTGACACAAAAAAGCAGCATCATACCCACAGTGAAATGTGGTAGTGGCAGAGTCATGCTCTGGGGTTACTTCTCTTCACATGCAACTGGTTTCCTTTTATGGTGGAAGAAATTGTGAGCAGTTTAAAATAGCAGACAGTTTTCACCCAACACCTTCAGGTGTCTGCTATAGATAGCTGAAGAGGGATCTCGTTTTCTATCATCACATGAGTCCAAACATCTGTAAAAAAATCATCACAAAGAGAACTTATGCAAGGCAGAGCGAGTAAATATTGACATGTTTGATGCTGATAGACTCCCACCAAAGAAGGCAGAGAGTTTAATTTGAGTTAAAAAGGACTTTGACAAACTATTAGTTTAAAGGAGTGCACAAAAATGCAGCCGGAATGTTGCAGCTTTCTCTGAATATTTTGTTGTTGTTTTTTATTTAAATTGAGCAGAGTGTCACACTAGAGGTACAAAAGCTTTGAGAATGACTTACCCACAGCATAAAAGTCAGACATTTTAAAGAGGCGCATATGCTGTGAAATCCACTGTAAACATGGAGAATTTGATCTACTCTATTTTCAACGAGTCTTTGAGTAGGATCTTTAAATTTCAGGAAGTCCCTTTTTGAATATAATGATACATATTTAATGTAAGGCCTTTGGAGACCCCTGTTATTTCAAGTTTATTCCAAACAGACAACATAAAAAATATTTTATTGAAATGTAGGAAAGACAGGAAAAAGGGCAAAAATCCTCAGAAGCTTCTACAGGAAACACACTTCAACAGCACCAGGTTATCGTTAGATGATCAGGCTCAAGGAATCCTAATGAAGAATCTGTGTGTACTGTAAAGCTAGGTATAAACCCATGGATACCCTGGATATGTGTGTGTTCTTCTAAAATGAATGGAGCTGCCCTCATCACACCATGAAATCAAGAAGGAAAACTTGTCTCTAAAATTCCCATTTGTTTCTCTGCCTCACTAAAACACATGTCGGTCTAACAGTATACATGCATTTGATTGCATTGATGTGCTGCGGGCTTCAGCTGTTCTTGATCTATGGATGAACATTTAAATCACAGTTTTGCTGGTGCATCCTACGGTAAACCGGGGGTCACTGACGTCTTTTTGAGGGTCACAGAGTTTAGGGGGCCTGCCTTTGATTAGCCCAGTGTTGCTAAGTTTGGTTTCGGTAGTAACGACTTGGAAGATTTTTTACTTTCTAACAGTCAGGAGGTGTTACTCTTAAACATGGGTTATGATAAAAAAAGAATTAAACAGAATCTTAACGAAGGAGTAAAGGAGACAGGAAATGGGTTGCTCAGTGGCACAGGTGTTAGCGCTGTTGTCTTGCAGTGAGAAGGTTCAAGGCTCGGTCAGGAACTGGGGAGTTTGGATGTTCTTCAGTGCAAACATGGGTTCTCTACGGTACTCTCGCAGTTAGAAGACATGAGTATTAAGTAATTGTATCTTTCTAAGTTACCCTACAGTCTAGTCTACTCTGTGGTTATCGCTCATCTTCGTCAAAATCTTTTGTAATGAAAGAAAATCTCTGGCGGTGAGCTCAAATTGGAGGTCTGTGGTGGTTCTGTGTGACCGACGCACAGACTCTAGATGTACAGCTCCTACTGCCAAAGAGGACCTACTATAAAAAAAATAAAGCGGTGTCTGATATTTTCTGGAGAAATTGTGCTCTGGGACTGCTGCTCTCACTCTGACTCCTTTTTGCGTAGTCTTGAGCGCTCTTCCACTGTCCCCATTCCCTTCTTCTCTCCCTCTTTTCACCCTCCGACTGCAACAATAAGCTCATTAATGTCAACAACTTGCTGCACATTTATTGATTTACTGATATTTCGTTTGGATCTGAGTGATGTAGTAGTAGCTGTCATGTGAGCAAGAGTGAGCATGGGTCTCATATTAATTGACCACTGGAGTTAAACACCAAAGCTAAGCTCAGACTGTCACCAGGAGCTGGAGTCAAAAACCCAGCCTGTGGATTGAGGAGAACCAGACGAGACTTTATCTTATCAGTCTTATCTTAGCATCTCACCCATTAATAGGCTTCTTCCCCAGCAGAGGAACGTGATCTTTCACAAGTCTAAAGCAGTCTCCTAGTCCAACAGAGTTGATGGAGAACTACGACTTGTGGAGAATGACATCTGGGCTGGAGAGTTATGAAAGAAATGACAATAAACTGGGCCTTAATATTGTGACCTTACCTTTAGACTACATGACACACTGCTGCATCTTAGGTCCACAAAGGAGCGTTATCGCAAATCGTTCCTCCCCAGCTGCCGTTCAACATTGTAATCATCACTAATGCCAACAAACACAATACATGTTTACATACCTTCTGTTATTTGCAAATCCCTGTTGGACAGTATTTTTACGCCAGAAACGTTCCCTTACTATACAGTCTCTTATTCTTACATCATTTACCTTAGTTTGAACATGCATACTTCTACTCATCTTTAACTTGCTGCTGGTACACCTGAATTTCCCCCACTGTGGGACAAGGGATATCTATCTGCTATATTTCTATTCTAGACTCCACACATCTGCTGCTCTTTTAGTCAGAAAACAGGAGTTACGGGACATTTTCAGCACCCCTCTAAATGACACGGAACAACTTGGGGCAGTTCTTCTTTTTTTTTTTTGCCCGCCACCCCCCCCCCTCTTCGGAGGACAACTTTATTTTCAGTTAATATTCATGTATTTATAAAATAATCACTTACCATCAAGCATAGTATAATTGTTAATAAAGAGATAAAAGGGGGGGTTTCACCTAAGGTTTACTGAATGTGAAACAAGTAAAATAAACAACATTGAAAAAAACAAACATTTACCAAGACATAATAACACATAATAAAAATAAAAAAGTGATATGTACATAATCGAATAGATTTAAACATATCAAGATTTAAGCTTGACATCAGGTAGTTAGTGTATGTGTGTGTGTGCGTGGAAGAAACTATATATTATTTGTGTTAAGAAAAGTTATGAATGATTTCCAGGTCTCTTCAAAAGCTGACAGATGCTTCCTTTTCTGAGCGTTGATTTTTTCCATTGTGATATATTCAGAAATTAAATGCATCCAGTGAGTAATGTGACATGAAGCTTTTAGATTTCCAGTTTTGGAGGACTACTTTCTTAGCAACAGTTAGAGAAACAAGCCACGCATTTTGGAATTTGGGTGGAATGGCTAATTTAGATAGATCTCCTAGTAGACAGAGGGAAGGTGATGCTGTGACTCTGCAGCCCAGGATGGTGGATGGTGTCTCAGTTACAGTGATCCATAGTGAGTGAACTGGTTGGCAAAGCCTAATGGCATGAAAATAGTTGTCTGTGCTACCTAAAGTGCATTGTGTACAGATATCTGAGTGAACCAGTCCCATTTTAAACATTTTGCTCAAAGTGATGTGAGTTCTATGAATAACTTTGTATTGTATGAGTTGCAGGTTGGTGTTTGTAGTCATGGAAAATATATTTGTGCAAATTTGTTCCCAGAGATCAGGGTTGGGTGAAAGCTGTAGGTCATGTTCCCATTTGGTTGATGGAAGTGATATTGTGGTGTTTAGGTTAGATATTAGTTGGCATAATTTAGTGATTAGTTTATTTATTTTTATTTTATTTTAATAAGTCCTTTAATTAATGGGGATGATTCAAGTGTGTTATTTTTTAAAGGGATATTTTTTTCTTTTATTATTAACTTTAGTTGTTGATATTGAAGAAATTGGTTTCTCCCAACCCCGTATCTCTGAACTAGTGTGTGAAATGGTATGAATTGGTTATCCAAAAATAAGTGGCCATGGTGTGTGATTCCTTTCTGTTCCCAGGTGGAGAAGTGAATAGGTTTGTTTTGTAATATGAAGGTTGGGTTGTGCCATAGTGGGGTGTACTCATGTGGAGCTAGTGATGATTAAGTGATCCGGTTAGTTTTCCACCAGGCTGTCAGAGTTGTCGAAATAGTAATAAGAATACAGATGTTTGATTTTTGAATTAATTGTGGGAGGAATGGAAGATCTGTGACGGAGATGTGTTGACATTGATTTTGTTCTATTTCCAACCAGGGGAGATTAAGTTTATGTTTATGCATCCATTTCATTAAATATTGTAATTGATTAGCCAAAAAGTAATATAAGAAGTTTGGTGCTTCAAGTCCGCCATGTGATTTTTAATTTTTTAGTGTTGAGAGAGATATTCTTGGTTTTTTATTTTTCCAATAAAATGCTGTAGTTAGTGAGTTGAACCAGTTATCTGTTGGGGTGCAGGGGATCATGGAGAAAAGGTAGTTGATCTTGGGTAGGATCTTCATTTTGACTGCAGCAATTCTTCCAACGAGTGTAAGTGGGAGTTTTGTCCAGCGTTTATAGTCGTCTTCTATTGTCTTAAGAAGGGGAGAGTAATTAAGATTAAACAATTCTGACAGCCTGGGGGATATATTAATGTCTAGATATTTGATGTTGCCAGTGCAAAGTAGGAGAGTGAGATCCTGAACTCCGGAGTCCCAAGCATCATCCTAGAGGGGCAGTATGATTGATTTTTTTTCCAGTTTATGGTGTAGTGAGAGATTACTGAAAATGTATTAATGATATTGAAAGACTCTTGAAGTGATATATGTGGATTCTGTAAATAAAGTAATAAATCATCTGCATATAAACTAATTTTGTGATGTGTGTCTGTGATCTGGATTCCCTGGATCTTATTATTTTGTCGTATCGCTGCTGCGAGAGGTTCTATGAAGATTGCAAAAAGAGAAGGCGAGAGTGGGCATCCCTGTCTAGTCCCTCGATGAAGTACGATGCTTTGTGAGGTGGTCCCGTTAGTAATGATGGTGGCCCTGGGTGAATTGTACAGTGTTTTAATCCAGTGAATGAACGACTCTCCAAAACCACATTTTTGAAGGGTAGAAATTAAAAAGGGTATGTTTACTTTATCGAAAGCCTTTTCAGCATCTAGAGATGTAATGTTGGTTTTTTGTTTAGTTTGTTGTGATATATTGATTAGATTGACAAGCCTACGGACATTATCTGAGGTGTGTCTATTTTTTATGAATCCGGTCTGATCTGGGTGAATAAGAGAAGGAGTAACAGTTTCTATTCTGATTGCTAATGTTTTGGTGATGATTTTTAAATCTGTATTAATTTGAGAGAGAGGTCGGTAGCTTGAAGGTTGAGTAGGGTCTTTATCGGGTTTTAAAAGTGATGTCATGACAGCTGTGTTCATGTGTGTCGGTATAGTGGATGAGATTTAATTTCTGTAATTACTTTTATGAGCAGTGGTGATAGTATGTCCCAGAAATGCTTATAGAATTCAGCGGGGAATCCATCTGGGCCGGGGGATTTATTATTTGGTATTTTATGAAGTGCAGTGGTTATTTCAATAAGAGTGAGGGGTGCATCAAGAAAATTAGCCTGTTCTGTGTTTAATTTTGGTAATTTTAAGTTGTTTAAGAAGTTATCAATTTCTTGAGAGGTGGGCTGGTAAGAGATTGAATATAGATTACTTTAGAAGTCTCGAAATACATTGTTTATTTCTTCTGGGTCCTGAGTGGAGATTCCTGCAGAGTCTGTGATTGATGGAATAATTGATTTTTCTTTTTTATACTGAAGTAGATTTGCCAGATGTTTGTTGTTTGCCTTATTACTGAGTTGAAAATTATTATATTTTAATTAATGAATTAAAAATTCTGTTTTCTTTTGTATAATCTCTTCAAGTTGAACTTTGAGTTCTTTTAATTCTGTTTGTTTTTGTTTATTCGGGTCAGTGGATAATTCATTTGTTAACTGTTTGATTTTTTGTTCTATTTTATTTTCTAACTGTTGTTGCTGTTTTTTATCATAAGAGGAGCATGATATGATTTTCCCTCTGATTACTGCCTTACCAGTTTCCCATAATAGTGTGGGTGGGGTATTTGGAGAGTCATTCATCTCTAAAAAGAATGCACACTCTCGCCTGATAAAAGATGTAAATTCCTAATAAGATTATTTGAGTTAGACAGTGAAGAAAAAAACTTATGAAAAAAAATTGGATCATCATTATTAGGACCATATATATTTGCCAGTGTAAATATTGCGTGATTAATAGATGGATAAATGATAATAAATCTTCCATTTGGATCAATGACTGATTTTTGAAATGTAAATTGAATATTTTTATTTATTAGAATTGAGACACCTCTTTGTTTGCTGTTGTATGTTAATGAGAATACTCTGTCATATTGTTGAAACTTAAGATGTTGTAATTCAGCGTCTGTCAAATGTGTTTCTTGTAGGAAGCATATGTCAGCCCTTAGTTTAATCAAATGGTTAATTACTTTAAATCACTTGGATTGAGTGCGGAAGCCACGTATATTGCAAGTTATAAAAATCAAGTGTTTGCATTTGTGGTTTGCAGTTATTCTTTATGTTAGAGTAAAGAAGATGGTTCTCTTGTGGCGTCCTTTTGTAAGAATTTGGGCATCGGGTCTCCCTCTCACCCCATTAAAAGGAGACATGCGCCTCTTTATTTAACTGTTACTCCCCGATTCATTTTGCCTGGTCTGGTGGAAATAATCAAAAGCTAAAGAAGCAAATACTTCTTTTGTGCATTTATCAAAAGATCAAGCGCCGATACAAAGGTCTAAAAAAAACAAAAACAGTTAAGCTAGAAATACTAACGGATGTTGGCTTCTGGACTCTCCATCCAAAAGCTTCAATTTTCCTTCTGCTTGCTACCTTGTACCGCCTCGTGGCTCCGCCTGCAACCGTATTTGATTCTTTTTCTGGCCTCTGCTCCCCCTTTTTCTCCCCCTCAGCACATGTACACTATTTTACTCTCCTAAGGAGTGAAAGTCTACTATGCATTCTCATGCTATCAAATATACAATACAGCGTCCTACAAAAGTCTACGATATCCAACACTTTCCTGCTTCGGCGCATTATCTGTTCACAACCTTTGTGGTGTTCTGTGTTTTTTCATAGATGATCATCTCCCTGGCCAAGAAGAAACCACAAACACAAATACAAGAAGCCCCATGATCACTAATAACAATACTACTCCTTGTTCCTGCACTAACGCAACTCCAGCTGCCCCTACTTCCAGCTCCAGCAGCTTTGCTCTCATCCTGGGCGTCCTCACAGTCACGTGGACAGATACATGTGAAGGCATCGTCAACCTGGTCCCATATCTTACCTTCAACAGATCTTCCCTGCCTGTCTGTCATAGCGAGGAGAACCAAGTCAATGATATTCTGCTAAATGTGTGTAAGAACAAGAGAGGATGTAAAGATGACCCAAGGTGGCAGAGTACCAAAGAGGATAACGGTTACATGATTACTGAGAAGGGAGCAAGCGAAACGCCCAGCTGCCAGATTCTCCGGGTCAAGTGCACAGGTTGGTGCCAGCAGTTTGCATATCATATATTTGTTTGAGAGATTTATACTCAGTAGCTTTGTCATGCACTGTAAAACCTAAGGATTAAAACTAGACTGTTTTACATGGTCAAAACAACATTTCATAGAAGATTAAAAAGATGAACAGAGCTAGGCTGTCTAAATGACTCCTTTTAAATAAAGCTGTATACTGTTCATACACAGTAAAGTTTGTTCCTCCCTGACCTCAAATGATGTTAGCTTCATGACTTTACCAGAATATTATCTGTGCTTGTCTACAGTTGAGAAGCTCCCAGATTTTGAGGGGCAGCTGAAGGCCTGCAAGGTGGTGATAAGCTTGCTTAGCATCATACTCCTGGTCCTTATATTAATCCGCTTTACCAGGCCCACTGTCACGGCCCTGCAGAAGAGATGTGAGTACGCACACCACAATGCAAAAAAAAAAACCCAGAATATCACGTATGTAGGTACTATACATGGACCTGATTTCCTCTTTACTGCTCCTTTAAAAATCATCTACTGCTAATCCTATTTGGCTAACCTCGTGTTTAAATAAAAAGAAGTGCTGTGAAACATGCTGGTAAGCTGGAAATATCAGCAAAACATCTTTATGGTTTAATTGTGTAAAATTACTGTTTTCAGTATCAGACAGGAGGCAACATCACTGGGTCGGACCCACACAAAGTCACAGTGGTGAGTCACCCACTTTTAATATGACCATTTCTGTTCAATTCAATTAATTATGATTACATTTTCCAACCAACACGTTGACACACACACACATACACACAGTGTAGTTCTCATAGATTGAACCAGAGTTATTTCCTAGATATTAATGATTTACAGAAGATACTGAATGGAGTTTTCGTCCCTCAGCTGTGCACTGGATCAAACTCATCCTAAACCAGCAGGATGGGTTTTAATAATGGCAATGTAAGGAAGCCACAACAGGTTCTAAGATGCTGTCAATCAATAAACCTCCACTATGCTTTAGGGCAGTGATTACTCCATAAAATTCCTGTTTTATTCGGTCGATGAAGTGAAATATTCCGATCTGAGCCAAAGATCTCAAACACTGACCCCTGTCCAGTTGCCTTGATTGACGTTGGAGAGATAGCCACAGCAGTTTGGGAAGTGACATGAAGTGACTACTGTTTTACATTTTGTTTTTAAAGTTCTCTACTGATCAAATACCTATCACAAACAAACAATACCTTTCATTATCAAATACATCAAATTTAGTTATCTCTGATGTGCTGGATATAAATGTCAGGCCAAACTCTGACTAATGGGGATCAGTTCTTCTCTTCTTAGAGTTGATGTTGGCTTCTGTTTCTTGCTGTCTGAGAACCGACTACAGATTCTCAATGGGACTAAGATCTGAAGAGTTATGATCTATGGAACCATTTCATTATCACTTTTGCCTTACAACACTGCGCTCCATTATGCTAGGAAGACCTTTGGTAAATTGTTCCTGGACTTTTGGAAGAAGTTCCTGTTAGAGGAAAATTTAATCTCTCTCTTGGACCAATTTGTGAAAAATCCTGAATGAGCAACCCTTCACATGGATTGTATCAAGTTGCTTTCCTGTCACTGCCAGAGGTCTTGTGTTGCTCTCTTCTCTAAACAAAAGACTTCCCAGATGTCCCAAACAATCGGATAGCAAATCCATGAAATTCTTGAGGTTCAAAAAAGTTGTTACGGTTAATATTGCTCACAGAAATGTACTTTTTCAAGCACAACCATCGCTATTTTACAGATAGTAGTTACCAGAAATGACATTCAGTAAGCTGACTAATACTTGAACATATGTTAAACCTTGCAAAATGATTTATATTCATTCTTCTTTTTTTTCTTCATTTATCCTTCAGTTATGAACACATTAATCTAGAAATGATGGACATTAGCATATTGATTTATATAAGAGATGTTGGAATAGTCCAAACTGGGGGACAACTAGATACTGGATGAAAAGGCAAGGCAAGGCAAGGCAATTTTATTTGTATAGCACACTTTCAACAGCAGGGTAATTCAAGGTGCTTTACATGATTTGGTGATTTAAAAAAAACACATAAAAGAAACACACATTACGCATGATACACAATAAAGCAAGAAAAAAAAAAAAGCAAGAGAGCATGAACACATTTCATACATATGACATCAAGCATTTACTCAAAGGCAATTCTAAACAGATGGGTTTTTAGTCTCGATTTAAAGCAGTTCAGAGTTTCAGCAGCTCTACACTCGTCAGGAAGTCTGTTCCAGATAAGGGGAGCATAGAAACTGAAAGTTGCTTCTCCATGTTTAGTTCTGAGTCTAGGGATGTTTAGTAGGCGAGATGTTTAGAGTCCGAGAGTGGAGACTAGAGGAACCCCACAATTTATATTGGTTCACTAAGAGTTATAATTGCCAGATAACACAAAATAGTTCTGGTCTGAATCAATCTCGCAACGTTAAAGACAATCCCATGCACTTTCTAAAGCTATCAATCAGGATCTCATAATCAACTGTATCAAATGAAGGACTGAGATCCAGTAATGCCAACACAGAAGATTTAGATCAATTTCTGTTGTGTGTCATCTCCTGACTGGAAAGCACAGAAAATATTATTTTTCTTATAATAAAAGAGTTTATAAATATGCATTTTATCTATCGTCTATACCCGCATGTCCATGCACTGTAGTGGGGAGAGCTGGCGTCTATCTCCAGTCATTGGGCGAAAGGTGGGGGACACCCTGGACAGGTTGCTGGTCCATCGCAGGGCAACATAGAGATGTTCAGGACGTACAACCGTGCACACACTCTAATACCTAAAGACAATTTAGAGAGACCGATTAACCTAACAGTCATGAGTTTGGACTGTGGGAGGAAGCCGGAGTACCCAGAGAGAACCCATGCATGCAAGAGGAGAACATGCAAACTCCATGCAGACATGTGTATGTGACATGAGTGACAAAAAGATTTTACAATCTTCAATATTTCAAATGAAATGGCTAAAATAGTGGTCACCATGTCAAGGCAGCAGGTGGTGGATTTCAGGATAGGATCTATTTCTTTAAAAGATACACAATCCATCCAACATAATCTGGTAGAGGACGTAAACAGACACCAGTAAGTTGGGTAAACCACTGCCGAAGACAACTCCACAGGTTTTTAGAGGCCAGTTCAACAGATTACCTTCAAGGACAACATGCATGGCTTCAAGCGCATTTTTGATCCAATGTTTGTCTTTCACCTATTTTGTCTCTGAACAGTCTCTTACCATCGAGGGAAAAGTGCTGTTAGGAACGATGATGAAGAGAAGCGATCTTCATATCCAGGTAAACAGATATTATTTCACCATGCGCCAGCAGAAAGTTTTCAAACCATACATAATACTGTGGATCTTGTTGTGTTAAGCAGGACTTTTGATGCAGTTCTGCATATCGTAGAAAAATATAAAGCAGTTTTATTTCTTTTATAATTAAAAATGGAGAACTAAGTTTTTACCAAATCTGACACAGTTCAAGGTTCAAGGTTTATCTAAAGCATTTATTTACCCTTCTCTGGTTTGCATGCGTTTCAAATTATGCCCTAATCAAACCTTTCCATCATGTTGAAATACCTACATGGGGAGTGAAATCTTTACAGTTCGACTATCTGGGAAATATGTTATTATTCAGTCAATACAGACTGATAAATTCAGATGCAAATTCTTCCAAATAAAGATATTTGCCTTGCTGTTCCAGTTGCACCTAAGCATGGCCAAGGAAATCACAGCAACTTAAAATATGATCAATCAAATGAACAAATTATGCTAAAACATACAGTAATGAAGAAGTAGTAGTTTCTCTGCGTCACTCAAAGGATAATCAGAGGTAAATTGTACTCAACTAAGAGTAGTACTACTTCAATATAGTTTTACTCCAGTAAATAGCAGCCTTCCAAGAGATAATCCAAATAAGAAAAAAAAAAGGGTTTCATTAAAAGGTTACCTAAGTACCGAGGGACTGATCATAACTTCTGATTTAATATTTTAACATGATGGTAAATGGACTGAACCTATATAATGCCTTTTTAGTCATACTGACCACTCAAATAACTTTACACTGGAGCAACATTCACCCATTTGCACTCAAATTCATACACTGATACAGAGCTCAGTAGACAACTTGGGGGTTAAGTGCCTTGAACAGGGGCACATTAAGATGTGGAAACTGGAATTGAACCTACGACTCTCCAATTGCAAGACAGCTACTCAACCTACTGAGCCACAGTCACTCCTGTAAATTATATCATCAGACAGACAAAAAAATAAGTTATGTGTGAATCTGAGTATTTTAAAGACTAAAATGAAAAAAATACAACACAAGTAAATGACATAATTAAAAAATAACAATTTCAGGCAGAAGATACACTTTTCCAAATAAAAAAATATTAATAAGATTTTTAATAAAAAACTTTAAAAAAGATTACTGAATATGTATATATGTTTTTATATAATATAATATAATATATATTAAAGTAATAATATATAGCGTTTAGTGTTTAGTACCTCCAATTGGGGGAAAAAAATTCAGCAGATAGAAAAATACATTCGAACGATAAAGTTTGTCTACTAACAATAGGTCTCACTTCAACATGAACTGTAGGTCTGTCTGGTGCATTTTGGGTTAAAACATGTCAGTGAAGCTACTAGCAGTGGGTAGAGTAACCAGAAAAAAAGAGTGGCAGTACTTCAAAATAATATTACTCAAGAAAAAACAAAATGTATGGCGAAACTACTCCTAGAATTTTTTTTTTTTTTCAAAAAGTTACTCAGGTAAATGTAACTGAATAGATGTAAGTAGTTACTGCCACCTCTCAGGATAATTAGCGAATTTCTTGTCAATAAAGCATCAACGGTTTAGCTGATTCATGTGTTTCTCATTTGTTCTCTAGTAACTGCATACCTTATTGAGCAAAACTGGTGGAAAACCTACAATGGTCCGGACACTTTCTTTTGGCACTTTTCTGTGAATTAAAAACTCCTCTTTGTTTGTTTCCTGAACAGCTCTGGAGCGTCTGACAATCGGCGACAACAGCCCCTCGTGTAACAGAAACTTCTATAACTTCTAGCCTCCAGGGTCTTCCACCTTCATATCCAGAAGTGTCCTTCTCTCCATGCTGAAGATCTGTTTTCAAATGTGAAGCTCTAGATTGTATTTGTGTGTAGAATCACTGCCTATGCTTGTCAAGAAATGAATTAGAATGATTTGCATGACACACAAACATCTTGCAGTCATTAGTCCATCCTAGTGTCAGATCAGTTTGTTTCACAAAACCTTGATAGTTTTAAAGTAAAAGCTGTAGGACGATTGGATTGTGAATGTTTCAGTTCGGCAGCTCTGATGTGACAATATCTTTCATAGTATTTTTTTGTATTCTGTTTGTAAATTGGACCTGTTTGTCTTGTAAAGTCCCTTAAGATGACATTTGTTGTGATACGGCGTTGTATAAATAAACTGAACTGAATTTAATCTGCTCAGTAGGATAGCTTGTTATGCTTTTAGGCATCTTAAAAGTTTCCAAAAAGTTGTTATTGTAAATGGTTTCTAAATGTTAAGAATTAGCATGTAATAACTTTAAACACGTGATAAACAAGTGATATAAAAGAATTATACACCCCAGTTAAAATGCCAGGTTTTTCAAATGTAAAAAATGAGATCATGAAAAAAATTCAGAAATGTTTTCTACAAATACTGACATTTTATCCTGTAGAAGACAACTGAAAAACAGTAATATTTGAGATGCAATAAATAAGTGGAAGAATCAAGCAAGGAGTGAAGGAAAGAGCTCAAGTACTGAGGGAGAGGTGGATGTGAAAAAGAAACCTGAAGAGCTAATCTAGTGGCAGCTGGAGGAGAGAGCAGGCAGAGCAAATTAGGAGATGGAAAACAGCTGGAAAGGGAAACATACTGGCAGACTGAGATACAGGGAAACCATGCATGAAAGGGAAAAAAACTGAAACTGACATAAACAGTAGGAAACTTACATTTAAGGAACTCTGACGCACAAATGAACTAACACAAAGGAATAACCAAAAATGGCAAAATAAACAAAGAATTGAACAGAACAGAAACACAAATAAAAACCAAAGTTCTAACATGTGAGAATAAGATTGAGGACGTCTCTTGTCCACAGACCCCATCAGGGGACATCACAGATTTTCTATTAGATGTAATTCTGGATTCTTTTGTTTTTTTACTTTTATTTCCTTCTCCTGAAATCCTTTAGCTCATATAAATGTGTGTTTGAACTTAATATGCTGCGGAGAAATTAAATCTGTCTTCTTCAGCTTCCTCGCAGACACCGTCAAGGTTTATGTCAAAAAAATACTTGTATTTGGAATTGTTCCAAGATTTAGTCCACTATTACCATTTAGAAAATCTTGTTGTAAAAGAAACATAACCCCAGATCATGAGGCTGCCATCACCATGTTTCACCGTGGGTAAGATGTTTTTTTGATGATATGCTGTGTTTTGTGTTTTTATGCCAAAAGACCATCAAACGGTAAACACACATTTTCTCCCACAATGTTTCGTGAGAGTCAAGCCATTACCTGATATTCTGTCCTTCAACCCTGCTGCTTTGTCCAGAAAACAGGAGACTATTGTAACATGTAGAACTGAGCACAATTTCCTCTTCCGTTTTTGTTTTTCAGTTGAATTGTGCATTAAAAGGCACAAAAAAACTGCACATTGATTTGGACGAATATTTTTTTTTAAACAAAAAAGACTGTGGACTTGAAGATCAGTCACATTCTGAATGTACAGTATACTGACTCTCAAAGCAATGAGCTGCAGATTACGTATGTAGTGAATCTCTGACCGTGTACAGCAGGAGTTTTATGTCCACTTTTATTCGATGGTTCCTTTCTTTAGTTCTTTAGGGGGATGTAACAATGACGGATGAATGAAAAAGCAAAAGACAAAACGTAGCAAATTAATAGATGTTATTAATAATGTAAATAATAACTAATAGGTCAATTAAACACCTAACAGCCAGTTTAAGTAAAGTCAGGACATTCGACCAAAAACTCTCCTAGAAAGCAAATGAGAGATCAACAAAACCAAACAGCAAATGCGTCCTTTAAACAAAGGAGTAACCAATAATGAGTTCTCTCCTACACAAAGGAGCAAAGCAGTCCCCCTCCTTCTCAATGGAGTAAACACACAAACCCCCCCCCTTTCTGATCACAAAAAACTCCCCACCATTACGCCCGTTTCCGCTATCAGAACTTCCAGGTAATTTTACCGGAGCTTCACGTTATGCCTGTCTCCATCTCACCGGGCCAGCCAGAAAGGACCACTTTCAGGGTCATTTCAAGAACCCACCGAGTACCAGCCTTGGGGTATGTACTCAGAAATGGCCCAGTAGAGTCGCTGGGCAGGACTTGGGGTTATCTCATGCCGATTGGTTGTAACTCAGAGGGAAATGATATCAGCAAACATTGACAAACAACCAGCATTTGTAAAGTGGAGAGAATTGCTGGCGAAGCTGAATGGAAGAAAAAGAAAACAAGAAAAGCTGAGACAAGTGGACTGACCATCGCTGTGTATAACAACATCGCAAACAGAAACGTGGGAAATATCCCTGCTTCTTCCATTGTCGATCTCTTGTTATTCTATGCTGCTGTGGGCGCCCTTTGGCGTTGATCAGTGATGTCACTCACTGCCAAAACAGTCGAGACATGCTGACGTCTTAGCAAATTCCTCAAAGGATCTATATGAAATTTTCTGAAATTTGAACTCTCAAATAACACCTGTGGCCAAAAAACAGAACTGCTCTTCCTTTCTGCTCGCTCTCGCAGCCATTTCCCGTCATCTTCCCCCTCTCCCAGAAATCTCCGGGAACTCGGCGAGTGGAAACAAGCCTATATTGAGTAACCCCCGGTTATACATTAGGTGTCCGGTCAGATCATACCTGCGAGGTCCTACCAAACAATGAACTCAGGCCCCTGTCTAAACTAGATCTGACAAGCCCTGCAGCTCTCAACTGAAATACTTTGCTTCACATCCTGACTGGCTGAAGTGGGAACAGCCACGTTCACCTGCACAGCCAAGACACATAAGAGAGAGAGAAATAACGCTCAGTCCTGTATGTAATACTGCTACCCTGTCTCTCTCTTCAAACCTTTGCTATCCACAGGTTGTAATCTACGGGACTTCTGTTTACCCCCTTCATACAGGATTGAGTCTCTATAGTAATGTAAAAAACGACTCCTAGATGAAGTGTAGCGGAGCGTGGGTGCAGCAGTGGTAGTGTAGCCCCAATATGGGGTAGCTCAGTCATGGAGAGTTTAAGCAGTAGCATGATAGTGGCATGTTGTGAGCTAAAGAAGACTTCTACGAAAATGTGGTAAAGAGTTGCTTGATCTTGGTGGCTGTTCCATAAAAGCAATGTCCTCTTTGTCTTAATTCAATTCAATTCAATTCAAATTCAAAATTACTTTATTAATCCCAAAGGGAAATTAAATGTTGTTGTAACTCATTATGCAAGTTCCTTCAAAGATTTGTTGTAGATGCTGATGGCTGTGGGTAGGGATGATCTCCTGTAGCGCTCTGCATATCTGAAGAAGCCTCTGACTGAAGACGCTCTGTAGTTGTCTGATGTAGAGGATACTCTGGATCTTTTCAACTCGTCAGGGTTTTGTGGCTGTAGTTGAGGTATTATTTGAGCTTTTGTGATGTTAATCAGCTGCTGCCAGTTGTAAACCACCTTGTTGCCATGGTTATGCATCATAACAAATGTCCAAAAATAAGACACAGAGAATCACTTTTACATTCAGGTTTATGACTATTCCATTCAAAGAACACTTCACACTTAATCCTACCCACACATCTTTTTATTTGATGTTATGTTGAAACACCAGTCACTGAAAAAATAAACAAGTTAAAGAGCTTCAGATCAATTTTTCCAAATTCAACTAACTTTATAGTATGTCTAAAGCCAAAGTGAAACCAGTGAAACAACTGTATGTGGTTTTCATCACTTTGCTATGGTTTCGTGAAATGCATTTATATTTCCATTTTGTCCATCTGTTTATTTCCTTATCTTTTCTCACAAGCAGCATTTTACTACAGTAAAATTGAATGATACTTTTGGCTTAATAAAACATAGATTTGTATAAATAAAGTGATAGTGGACACATAACAATCAGCACCAGAATCAGTCTCAGTGTTGTGGTATTGTCTATTCTTTGAAAATATGTCATATATATTGAACCAGCTGGTATAGATCTGATAAATAGACAGCATACAGGTATGAGAAATCATAATTATTGTAATGAATCAATCTCACATGTGAATTGATTCACATCAATTAGACAGACGATTAAGTTGCAGGAGATAACAAACTACAGTAATATAGAAAAGAATGGTTTATAGACAGGAAGTGTGTGAATGACATTCATATAAGTGTGGCTTATATCAAAAGTCTTTTCTAAACTGTTTGATGGATTTTATGATAATGAGCCCAACCTTTGGATTGTCAAATACTGATGGAAATTAAAGAATTATGAATGTATTAATTTGGCATAGATAATAGTTTTAAAATATCCCTCATTCCCTCACAGTGGAAAAATTCAGGTGCACCAGCAGCAAGTTAATTCCAGAAAATGTACAAAATGTGTATATTTGTGCACAGATAACATCCATCCATCTCCTAAATCCGCCGATGCCTACCTCCAGCAGTCACTGGGCGAGAGGCGGGGTACACCCTGGATAGGTCACCAGTCCATCACAGGGCATCCTTGCACATTTTTACCTTGAGAACAATCAACATTTAGGTTATTGGACTGTGGGATGAATCCTGGAGTACCTGGAGAGAATCCATGCATGTGTAGGGAGAACATGCAAACTCCATGCAGAGAGACCTTAGGGTGGGATTCCAACCCTTGTTGCTGCAAGGCAACAGTGCTACCAACTGCACCACTGTGTGTGCAGCAAGCACAGAAAACAGCTAGACTAATTACAAGATTTTAAAATACTGCGTAAATAACATATCAGCAATGTTTTGATTGAGGAAAAGGTATAACTGAATATCATTGTTTTAACCTAATTCCTAGATCACATGATGTATCTGTTGGTAACTTCTGGTCCCGCATTTTTCTGTCAGCAAGCGGTTTCTTCAGGAAAATAAACTGTGGAGTATAAGATAAATTTTACACCTTGAACCGGATGATATTGTTGTACCAGTCCCCCCATTTTTCAAAATTCTGTTATTTTTTGGCATGTGTGTGTCGGTGGGGGGGATAAATTACTTATCTGTTTTTTCAACCTTACTGCAAAAGTCAGTAATGGATCTAAAGAATTTCATTCATTATTGATCTGGCTTTTAAATCACTGAGAGCACATTAGTTGTGTGCCTGACTATTTTCAAGAGATTTTCTATTGTGGGCTGAGAACACAGTCAGGGATGGCAAGGATGAGGTGTGTTGTACTAATGAATTATTACCAATCAGAAAAGGACCTAACTGCATTATTGGTTGTTTCTGAAACCTACAATCATACCTGATCTGGTCTCTGCAGCGTTATTGATCCTTTTAAGAAACATAATGATTTTTTCTCTTGTGATCCAACAGTATTTTTGCAAAACAAACAAAATAATAAGAACAAGATGAAACAGGCTGTGAAGTTAATATCAGTTTAAAGAAAATGTTATGTGGATATAAAACGTTTCGCTGCTGTAAGAAAACCCCCATTAGAAAACAGAGCAGTTTTTAAACTTGAAAAAGGTTTATACCAAATAAGTCATCAGTAGTTACATACTCGAGTTCAAAGTAGAATTGAACTAAAGTAAGTCACAAAAGAAAGCCACAAACAAGACTTTCCTTGAGATGATTAGCCTGGTTAAAGCAAAAACACAACTTAGTGCAGAAGGAAATGTGTAAAAAGAAAAACAAAGACTGCATAATGTTAGGAAAAGTTTTCCATCAACCCATGTGCACACAACCAGATTTCAATACCCACACACAGATAGACTTCATGAGGTTCAGCAGCTTGACCAAGGTCCCTTATCAGGAAGCTCCAGCCTCTACACAGTGTACCCTGTTGTCTATAATTTTTAGCTACGATTGGAACGTCGTTGAATTTCGACAAACAGTTTGTCAGTCTTCTGAGCAATCCACAGCACAGAACATGATGCGACAGCAAAGCATGCTGATCCAGCAGCATCACACAATGATGCTGCTGCAAAGAAAACTGTTGCAGAGGCATTACAGTGTGCTGCTGCTGCTGCTGCTGCTGCTGTTGCTGCTGCAAAATAAAGTGCACTCTCCACTATAGGAATAGAAAATATGCAACATCTTGCAACATAATTTGAATGACCTATATTTCCTTCAAAGTAAACCATCCCATGTTGTTTGTTGCAAAGAGATTAGAGGTCCAATTTCCAGTCAAGTTCTGTTGTTCTATGATGTTTATGTAGCTCTCATCCATCTGCACCTCTGCTGTCTTTGTTTTGTTCATATTTTAGAAGAGGTGAAATGGTTAACTGGGAGGTTTTATGGAACTTAGCTTCCTTCATCTCTTCTAGAAATTAAAAAAATAAATGACATGCCCCCCCGTGCCTCTCGATGCAGTCCCACATATTTCCCAGAATTTGCAGAAATTACAGCAAAATTACTGTAAGCACACCTAGAGACAGAAAATGAGACTTTTATAAATTGGGGCCAACATCAGACAAACTCATAATCACAGTGATGAAAGGCGCCGTGTAGGTGTTCTTCACAAATTGCAGACTACTGGATTTCCCCTACTGTTGAAAACATGCAAAACTCAGACAACATCCAATATCGCCAAAGATGCAGTGCATCCACAGTTTGTTTTTCCGTTTTTTGGACATAGCTAACAAAATGTCAGCCATAACCTTTGGTCAGACATTTCAAAGCCATCTAAACAACAAGATCCCATATTTGAAAATAAAGATGAAGATTTAGTTGCTGCTTGATGTTTAGAAACTTGTCCCCAGCGCAAAGCAGGCTTCCATTTTATTTTCTGTTCTGTGCCACACTACTATTAGCAAGATAAGCCAAGAACGTTGTATTGCTCTGCATTTTATGCATTAAAACACTAAAAGAACATCTGCACTTGTTCACTTCCATTGATTTTGTGATATACAAACTGTCTGAAGTGCACATATGGAATTTAGTTGAACCATGTTGGATTTCAAACATAGGGGCCACATGGGGATTCTGACTCTGGAGCTATTGGGTTTAATGTTTTGGAATTTGGGTATAGTTTAAAATTTTCTGATTTAATTTTTGGAGTGACAATATTTTCAATAATCATTTTCCTGCAGCATTCATATTGTCATGAGTTTGTAGAAAAGTGAAAAGATCCTACTCTGGGAACTCAATGCAAAATTACATTTTTCTTCCACAGGAAAAGAAAACTATAATGAGGGATTGATGAGGGATTGCTGTGGTTGGAAGTCTGCATCAACAGGACGCAACCTCAAGTCAATGACTCGATGCAATCTGCTGGGATTCCTTTAATAGGAAACTAATTCAAACTTTAAACTAATTGGAATGTTTGTATGAATGTATTGAAATGGCTTTTCTTGTAAAGTGCCTTGAGATGACATCTGTTGTGATTCGGCGCTATATAAACTGAATTGAATTGATAACAACCTCACAAAATGTCACCTATAAATATCTGATCTCTTTAACAGGCACTGTATCCCCTTTGAAAAGGGAATGGATGAAAACCATGTAGTGGTTTAAACTGAGTGACTAGGAAGCAAACAAGCAGTGTCAAATCATACATAAACATGTCGTAATGTAATAGTGCGAATATTCATACATTATGGTGTCTGTCATCCTTTGTTATTTAAATATCAACGGCTATTTTGCTGTCATTTTATGATGACAAATGTTTTACTTTTTTATTTGAATAGCTGCATCCTCCTAAGCTAATCAGTGTGAACTTTCTTGCTGTCTTTGAACCATGTGGACAGAATTATTTTTGATTTTGAACAATATTTGATTCAAATTTATGGGGGAGTAGGAGGGGTAGAAAGTGTCACAGGAGGGTTGTCAGCAAGTGCAGATTGTGGTTTCCTTTGCCGTTGACATCAGCTTCCTGTTTGTGTTATATCGGGCTCAATCGAGACACTGCGTCCCTGTCTTCCATTTTTATTCTCCGTTGTCCTCATTTGCCGTATATGTTTTGCTTCGCTTATGTTCATTCATAGAAAACAGTTTAGACTTTAGCTGCGCTTCAATCCAACAATTTCCATGTTGCTAGCTTAGAAGATACCATCCTGTACCATACCGCTTTATTTATATAGCACATTATACACAGCTGTATAGCCGACCAAAGTGGT
The DNA here is from genome assembly GCA_963556495.2 of Valencia hispanica. Lineage (NCBI taxonomy): Eukaryota > Metazoa > Chordata > Actinopteri > Cyprinodontiformes > Valenciidae > Valencia > Valencia hispanica. The sequence goes on along the minus strand of OY747703.1, from coordinate 50,229,153 downwards.
TTAACAGTAAAACAGAGATATGAAAAAAATATATATAATAAGGAGACAGTTGAAAGAGCATAACAAGAATAACAAGAGCTAAAAACAATAGAAATTTTTAGTAGAGGTGAGAAGACGGACCAGGAGCTAGGAGTTAAAAGCCAGGGAAAAATAATGTGGTTTTAGCAGGAAATTTGAAAGAGGCTATGGAGGACGCCTGCCTGACTGCTAGGGGGAATCCATTCCTCAACTTTGGTTGGAGCGCCGACTGAGAAAGCCCTTTCTCCCCGCTGACCTGAGCAGCCGGCGAGGTTGGTGGAAAGAAAGCAGCTCGGACGGGTAGGGTGGAGCCAGACTGTTTAGTGATTTTAAAACGAGAAGAAGTACCTTAAAGTGAATCCTGACTGAAAGACATCCATACCCTTGTGCTCCACTAAATGGGTAGATGTTGAAAAACTGTTGAGGGACATGAGGAAAATTTTAAAAGTGGAATAAATGAATTAATAAATGGACAATTACTAGGCAGTTTTCTTTTAATGTTCGGCACTTTCATCCAGTCTTTAACTCTTGCTAAGCAAAGTCTTTTCAATAGACATGATTATTTTTAAATAATTAATCAAATGATACCATTTTATGTAGTCCGCTTACTGCTGATACTTTAGTGGTAGTTCTGGGAGTGAAGCTCTTGAGTTTAATAATAAACAAAAAAAATAACAATACAGAACATACCGTGGTCTCATTTGTCTGCTAACTTGCAAGAAGATTGTTTTTACCCAACTAGAAACAACAAACGGCCCCAACCAGTATAAACTTTATGGGGGATTTTATGAAGCATTTGGAGCTTGAGAAAATAAGATTTTCACTAAAAAGACAGGAAGGAAAGTCTGTAGAATCTGGCAGCCATTCATTGATTACTTTAAACACTTTAAACAGTAGGGCTACTCTTGGGATCCTTATATTTTCTTAGTTTTTTTTTTTTGCTTTACCTTTGTATATATTTTGTGGGTACATATATGTCATTGCAGTCATTAACGCTGAGTGGCCTTTCAGCCCATGTCAGTACAGGATAAGTTTCACTGTGGATAACGACACTGTCTTACCAGCTTCAGCCGGCATCTTCACCAGACCTTTGGCTTTTGTTCTGGGGTAATTTGCACATTTCGGACCAAAACACTTTCCTCTCTGGGATGCAGAATCTGTCTCAATCCTGAGCGGTATGAAAGTTGGACTTTCCTATCCTACCTATAACTTGTGTATAATTGTTTGAAACGATGAACCTTCAAGCATCTGGGAATTGTTCCCAAGGATGAACAAGACCTGTGCAGCTCCACTATTTTCTTCATCTTCATCTCGGCTGATTTTATTTTGACTTTCTCATTGTGTCAAACCAGAAAGCAGTGTGTTCCAGGTGTGGCCTTAAAATACATCCTCAGGTGAGTCAGTTAACCAATCAGAAGTTTACAAAGCCATGACCTCACCATTTAGAAATATAGTAATCATGTATGTAAACTTCTGATTTCGAAGATATCAATAAATACATCTCTGACATATTCTTTCTTTCCTTATTGTGGCATTTAGCAAATATGAATATTTTTGCGAATTCGAAGTGACCTAAAACAAAAGAAGTTTTGTTTGAGTAACCTTCAGACACTGAGAAGAAAATAGTGTATGTAAACTTCTGGTTTCATTGGATTTCATTGAGGTTCCAGTTAATAAATTGTGAACAAAATCTACTGAAAAAGCTGTTATCCTGCTTTTTAAGCTAACATTTTAACAACTAGAGTTTCAACGCTGCTCTGCCTGAACACAGTGAACCGAGGATCTCACAGGAGACAGACAAACAACAGGATGCAGCAGCATATACAGTCTTTCTTGTATTGGTCGGGGAAAGCCCAAATTTAATATATCCACAAAATAATATACATGGCCAATGATACAGCTTTGGGAGCCATGCCCTCAAAGTTTGTCTTTAATTGGAAAGTTCACCCATTTGACCATATTTATTGGTCTGGCTGACATAAAACAACAGACAACACAACATAAGTATCTGAAGCGGAGTCCTGCATCCCTAATGTAAGATTTTACCTCATTATCGACTCTGGTTATTTAAAAACAAGGTTAAAAAGATGACTGACACCTTATGGCTTTGATAAAATATTTACATTGATCCCAGTGATTATGAGTGTATAAACTTTATATATTGATATATTTTCTAATTACGTCATGGTAAGGAACTGCAGAGAGGAAATATCTCTTTTCTTTTCATGTAAACCAATGCCTCAGTTCTTACACGAGCAATAAATGAAGCTCTGTAATTTCTTTCAACATTCGGAGAATTTGACAGGTTTTTATTGTGGATGCCGTTTATATAGTTTGTGATCATTTCATCCAGTTTGGAACTTGCTTGGGTAACAAAAAAAAAAGACAGACATCTCTCTACTTTGTCGATTTAAAAGTATGAACAGGAAGAGGTTCGAGGATAATTCGCATCAAGACAGCTTTGACAACACCTTTGAAAACAACAAACCAACCAGTCATGATATGGCAGAGTAAAGTCTGACGTCACTTGTTCAAGCAGAAGATCAATTAACACACATATATACAAGACTGTAACCATTTAGAGTCTGACTTAAGTGAAGATTAAACACCAGACGCAGTCCGTCTACATGCCACACTGAGACTGCTGCCGGTGTCTCCGAACGCTACACATTTGGCTGAAGGACTGTCCACAGCGTGAGCAGCTGTAGGGCTTCTCTTGCGTGTGGACTGTGCGGTGCCTCTTTAGGTGACTTGAAGAGATGAAGCTTTTTCCACACAATGTACAGCGATAGCGTCTCTCACCAGTGTGGACAAGAAGGTGGACCCTCAGGTTGTTAGGCTGGGCGAACCCTTTTCCACAGTGGGGGCAGGTGTACGGTCTCTCCCCAGTGTGCACCTGCTGGTGCTGGTCCAGGGCAGCAGCGTTTGGAAAGACAAGGCGACACACTGTGCACACCAGCAGCTCTTTGGCAAAAGCAGCGCCATTCCTGGGAAGCCGCCTCTGGCTAGGTGTCCTTGCAGAAGAACCTGTACAGTGAGAGGGTGGAGGAGCAGATATGACGGCAGCAGCTACAGCAGCCATGTCAAAAGACGAGGCAAAAGCAGCCACTTCATGAGTGCCACCTGTTATAGTCAGGGGATCGTCTATAGTGTCTGCCTCTCCCTGTGAAGGAAAGGAAGATGAAGCATGTCCAGTGTTTGTGTTTCCCAAACCCAGCTGTGCAACTGCATATGCTGCACCAAGATGGCTGACCCGCTCCTGCATCCAGGCCAAATCCAGATCCAGGTTAAGGTCAGAGCTGGGTGCTTCTGATTTCACAGCCGCTGCCAGATTAGAAGGATGAAGGTTGTTATCTGTAGTTTCATCTGTTTGAATGTTTGGCTTCAGATCACTGCCTGGAAGGCACTCAGTAAACTCCCTGCAAACAGTCCCAGGGCTTTGAATACAAACAGTCCCGGCGGTAAAACTGTTGCATAAAGGTTTTATAGACTTTCGCTTTGCTAGAGGCCTGAAGGTCAGGTCTAGTGAGGCATCAGTGGGAGAGAGAGAAGACCGCGAGGAGGACAGTAAGGTGCTGGCACTGGTGTCAATAATGATATCAGCAGGAGGAGTTTCCTCACTTGGATCCCGGGCTAAAAAAACAAAAACAGACAGACAAGGATACAGAGAGGGAAGGAAGTTTGTAAGTGAAATTAATCCACAGAGCACATTCAGCCTACCCACTTTGGTTACCTTTCAGGTTATAAATGAAATTGGAATGACAATTCACCTTTTGTTCAAATTTAGAACCATTCAAGTTGTTTGGCCAACAGTTTAAAAAAAACAGTCAGTGAGCACGTTATTTATCTGGGAATCACAAATATAATGTCATTATTGTAATGCGAGATTATCAAGCAGCCACTAAAACAGAACTTTGTCATTTAAAGTTCTTTATGTTTTTATTCATTACTTGTCCTTAGAAACTTCAAAAATGATTTCCAAAAAAGTCACCTTACATTTGTAGTGGTAAACACCCCTGGGCATTTAGAGCTCCTTAAAAATCACGAATCGCTTTGTCCTTTCACATCATACAAGTCGGTCCTTCAAGATTCGAGCCCAGCATGTTTTTAGAGCCCACAGCTGAGATTGCAGAACCAAAGAGGCCTATCTTACAGCTCGCAACATTCACTTAACTAGGACGCTGGCTGGGCTATGTGAACTTCAAGCAGGCTATTTGAATCCATTCAGTGATTTAGACACAAGCAAAGTTGTTGTTTACCCTCCACAACACCTTGTCATCTGAATCAGATTCTTCTGAGCAAAGGATTTGTGATGCCTCTGCTCTGTTAGCACTGCGGACTCCTGCAAGCTGTTGTTGATTTGTACTTCATCATTATGTCTATTCTATTATTCTATAATCCCGTATTACCTCTTACAGTTCGGGTAAGAGAGTATGGGTGTGTGAGTATCTCCCGATTTGGATGGGGGGCGTAATAATGGTAATAATGGTGGGTCAACTTCAACCCCCCCATTCCTTGTGACGGGTTTGGCTCGAATTAAATTTATTTCGACATGCCCTGCTTTAGCAAAAGTCTGGTGGGAGGTTCTTCAGTAGGAGATAGGCGAGGAGGTCCCTAAAGAATCGTTTCCACTAAACGGTACGGCACGCGTCGGTACGATTTGTTATTTTATGGCCCGGCATATTGAGGTGAGCGTTTTCACTGCCAGGTAGACTCTCAATGAGCAGGCGGGGTTAAACCCAAACACCTAACTTGGCGTCATATTAGTGAGACAAAAAAACATGATGGACATATATGCACACAGCCAGAATAACCAAGGAGTGGTTCCGTAAGAAGCATGTCAAGGTTCTGGTGTAGAGACCTAAATCCAATAAAAAATCTTAGGAGGGAGCTGAAACTCTGTGTTGCTTAGCCCCGAAACCTCACACATCTAGAGAAGATCTGTGTGGAGGAGTGGGCCAAAATCCCTGTTGCAGTGTGTGCAAACCTGGTCAAGAACTACAGGAAATGTTTGGCCTCTGTAATGGCAATGATTTTTTCAGGTGTTCAAATACTTATGTGCAGCAATAAAATAGAAATAAATTATTTAAAAATCAGACAATATGATTTCCTGATTTATTTATTTTTTTTAATGCTGTCTCTCACAATGGAAATGCACCTACCATAATTTCTAAGAGGGAGAACTTGCAAAATCGCAGGGTGTTCAAATATTTACGTTCCTCACTGTACTTTGGCTTTCAGGCATCACGCCTTGTCTAACTCTTGAAAAAAAAAAACGTTTTCACCAAAATTAAAGTGCCAAATTTGATCAAACCCCATTCTAATAATATTTCTAACATATTATTCAAGTCTTCACTTATGAAGCACTTTTTTTTTTATTCCATAAAAGATACTTTACAAGTTTAAAGTCATATTTATCTACTCCAGGTGAACACACTGACTACTATATCGAACTGTAGCAAACGAGTATCAAAATCCTTAGGATTTGTTTTCCAGAGTGTGTGTTCTTATTTTTAAAATCTTTTATTTAGGTCATCTAATTTCTTTGGGAGTAATCTTTGCAAAAACGTTTAAATGAAAAGGAACTTTCATAGAAGAAAATCAGGTATTTTATGAGCGTTTTAAACCACCTCCATACGAGTCGGGGTTTGCAAGTAAACAAGTTGAGTGCAATTCAATTCATTTCTATTTATTTTTACAGTGCCAATTCACAACAAATGTTGCCGTAAGGCACCTTACAAAAAAAACTATTACTTGGGATGTAGATATATTAGAAGTTTTTCTCTCTGAATGGATCTCTGAGGGTCATAAGAACAGGCCGCTAAGTGAGGAACTATGATTTACACCACAAAGTAACATCTGCCCAGCAGTCAGTGGCTGATTTTGTTTCACTGGCATTCACATAGATTTGTAAAACATTAAACAACACAATAACTGACCTAACTTTGACCAGCAGATGTCGCTATTATCATCTGATCTGAAAGGCTTTGAGTAGCAAATTTTTTCCTCCTATTTTTGTTGTTCTTTTGTTTTGTTTTGTTTTGTTTTTACAATTGATCAAGAAGCTCCCGTTCATAATAGCTTTCTGCAAGCTACAGCTTAAGCAACAGGATGTCAATGTCAGAAGAATCCTACTAGGACATCACAAACACCTGGCAGTTTAAACAGGGGTGTGTAAGTTCACTGCAACGTGTCTTCTGTTGTGTCCAGGGAGCCATGATTACTGTAGACCTGGAGAGAAGATTTTCGCTTGAAAAGTCATGAAAAAGCTTTTTTAAAAAACACAGTAAGTGAGTGTACTTTATGTCAAAGACATATGCACAGTAAGGAGGACCTAAAAGCAGACTTGAAAGTGACCATGACAGATTGTTATTGATTCACCTCAGTGAGCATCTTTTCTACCTATCTAGATGACTTAAAGAAGTTTAGATTAATGCTCAATTAAATCAAAATCTTACCTGACCTTTTCTTTTTTAATAGCACATTACTCTTATTTGGTTTCGATTTTGATTTTATACAAATAACTGTTGCAAACTGTTACCATTTTGACTTCTTTTTTTTTTATAACACTTTAAATTATTACCTAAACCATACCATTAAACAGACAAGAACACATCTCATACTCATCTCATTCACATTTACTTATTTCAATAAGCTTCTTTTTTTATATATATATAAAAGAGGGTTCCTACAATACTTCAACTAAACCTTTGTGCTGAAAATGTTTTCTACAAAAATGTTTGTTTTGGGGGTTTTCAGTACTTTTACAATAAAAAATAGCTAGTAACTTCCCTGCTTGGAGCTGGTGTCCAGTAGGTGTTGCTTCCAAGTGCATGGGCACAGGTGAAACTGTGAAGAAACCCCGTCTGAAATTACTACCATGCCTTTCTTTGACATCTGGTTTTAGCACTGCTTACCTGTCGAAGATTCGTCCATCCATCATCCTTTTGCATTTTGGAAATTTTGGCAGAATTACTGAGGATTATTGAGGTGCAGAGGCTTATTACACTGAAGCAGGCATAGCTTGCTCAATGTCGAGTGCATTTGTACGCACAGTGAGCTGAAGTAGCGTATTCTGTTCTATAAAAACATCATAAACAGGTGGAAATTGTGCAGGAATTTCAAGGATGGACCGCAGAGGGCTGATCCAAGCTTCTTTAGATTGTTTGGGACATCTGTTTGCTAAAGCAGATGAAGAAACCAACAAACTGTGATGAACCACTAAGACAACAAGAATGGGTCACCATCTGTCATGATTTAGTCCTGAGGTTTACGTGAAACTGAATTAGAGAAGTGACTGTAAAAATGTATTTGGTTTACCATAGACATTTTTTTTTTTAAACACGACATTAGTGTCATGATGAAACATTTTGGCCTGGAAAGAAAGGCATAAGCACTAACACCGTTGGACTGACCAACAAGAAGCTGCTAAAACAATGAAGGGAGGTCCGCTCACCAGAAGAAAGACCACCACAGTCAGTGCTGATGTTAACCTCCACCTTAACATCAAGGCTGCAGCTCTCTCGCTCCTTTTTCTCCTGCTTCTCCACCAGAAGTTTGCTTTCTTCTTGCTGGAATACAAAGAATTTACCTTTTTAGCACAGCATACGCATATGTACATCCTCGTCCGTTTATTTAAGGTCTCCAGTTCGTGTTTATCTTCACTGCCTCCTTCCGTTACCTCCATGTATTTTCTATATTGCTACGCTATTCCAGCTCATTCATTATCATTTGCTGCAAGTTATTTTGTCCTTTCATCATTAAAGTTTTTCCACTGAGCACAAAAATCTGCATTTAGGTCCTCCTTAAAACACCCAAATATGACAATAATGGGAATAAGGTTTGTTTTTGATTGTTTTGCTTAAGATGTAGTTGTATGTATATCTTACAGAAGAGCATATGTTGATAGTGTAAATTCTGTAGACTGCATAATAATAATAATAACGTAAAGAACCTCGGCGTTATTTTTGACCAAGACTTGACATTTAAATCCCATATTAAACAGGTTTCTAGGATTTCTTTCTTTCACCTCCGGAATATTGCTAAAATTAGAAACATCCTGTCCAGGAGTGATGCTGAGAAACTATTCCATGCATTTGTTACCTCAAGGCTGGACTACTGTAATTCTTTACTATCAGGAAGTCCACAAAATGTCATTAAAAGCCTTCAGTTGATCCAAAATGCGGCAGCAAGAGTTCTGATGAATATTAAAAAGAGAGATCACATTTCTCCTGTTTTAGCTTCCCTTCATTGGCTCCCTGTTAAATCCAGAATAGAATTTAAGATCCTCCTTCTTACATACAAAGCCCTTAATAATCAAGCTCCATCGTACATCAGAGATCTAATTGTTTCATATGTTCCTAACAGAGCACTTCGCTCTCAGACTGCAGGTTTACTTGTAGTTCCTAGTATTTCTAAAAGTAGAATGGGAGGCAGATCTTTTAGTTATCAGGCTCCTCTCCTGTGGAACCAGCTCCCAGCTTTAGTCCGTGAGGCAGACACTCTGTTTACTTTTAAGGCCAGGCTTAAAACTTTCCTTTTTGATAAAGCTTATAGTTAGAGTGGCTTAGGTCATCCTGATCTATCTCTGTAGTTATGCTGCTGTAGGCTTAGACTGCTGGAGGACAGACTGACCAATTTTCTTCACTCTGCTACTTCCTTTTCTACTACGACTCTCCAGTTGTATTACAGTACATTCTGTTATTTCGACTGTTAACTTTGTTTTCTCTCAGTGTTTTTCTCTCCATAGAAGATATACCTGGTCTGGTATCCTGCTTGGCTGCAATGCCCTGTTGGACGTGGGGCATCGACTGGGATGATGCTCCCATTAACTGAACATCCACTGTGTCCTGTTATCAACTTTTTACTTTCTGTAACATAGAAAGTTCTCTTATATCAGATCTTCTGTTCCTTCTGTGTCTCTGCTCTGTCTTCTCAAACCCCCAGACGGTCGTGGCAGATGGCCGCTCCTACTGAGCCTGGTTCTGTTGGAGGTTTCTTCCTGTTAAAGGGGAGTTTTTCCTCTCCACCGTCGCTACATCCTTGCTCAGTATGAGGGATTGCTGAAGGATTGCTGTGGTTGGAAATCTGCCCAACCTCACGCCAATGACTGACGCAATCTGCTGGGATTCCTTAAATAGGAAACTTTTTAACTGATTGGAATGTTTGTATAAATGTATTGAAATGACTTCTTGTTAAGTGGCTTGAGATGACATCTGTTGTGAATTGGCGCTATATAAATAAACTGAATTGAAATTGAATTGAATAAATTAATTGTATAGGTATTTTCTTGGAAGTGCAGAATGGATTACTGTTACATGGAGCACAAATTACTTTAATCTCTATTTCATGTATTGAGGTTTTTTATTATGTGACAGGGAATGTTATTGTTTCCTTATATAGTGTCGTTAACTCTCCTTGAGTGTAATGAAAGGCACTTAAAAATAAAATGCATTATTATTATTATTATTATTATTATTATTATTATTATTATTATTATTATGTAGGAAGTATTTGTATTCTACATTCTAGACCTAAATGGAGATTGTATATACTGAAATTGGGGGTCGGATTTAATAAGAATTGGCAAATTCTATTTTTATGTTTGATCATTATTCTTGTTAGTTTTTTTATTTCTCTGACATTTGTTTTTTACATGTTCAAAATAAATATTTCATCAGCAGCAGTATATATCAAAACCTGAAGAATACCCTCGAAATTCAACATTCTGTCCAGTTAACTTCTAACACTAAATTTCTTTTATGTTATCCCCTAATCACCCAAAGCACCTTGAACTGCATTGTTGTTGAGAGTGTTTATCTCTCAACTACTGTTGAAAATCTTTATTCAAAACCCCATGGTGCTGATTAATATCCATCCAGCCGTTATCTATACCGACTATCCTATTAAGGGTTGCAGGGTGGGTGGTGTCTATCTCCAGCAATCATCGAGCAAGAGTCGGTGTACACGCTGATTAATATTTACCTGTGAAACATGATGAAACGTTACATCTTCAGAGGCTGCAGGAAGAGGTGCGGCCAGAAGCTGATGGTTGCTGGACACTGAAAAATACCAAATGATACAACTATTTAATACATCATCCTTTACGAAATACCAACATTTTAATGCATTGTTTGGTTTTCAGTTCGATTACCTGAACTTGTCTTGAACAATTGTTTTTTAGTTTTTATGTAAAAAGTGAGTTCTGTTACAGTGAAAAAAAGTGTCTTATAAGAGGGGGTTGTTGATATTTGTAGTAAAGTGCGAAAACCTTTGTAGTTAGGCACATGTTTCATCTAAGAGGAAGAACAATACGTGTGATACGGCTGTTGACACTCGGTGTACGTCTACAAGGTCATGCACTGAACGGCAGTCTGGTAACGCTAACAAGGAGCATAACTTCTCACCCACACAGAGGGCTTAGGGAATGTAAATTCTGAATCCATCTCTGCTTCAACACACCTGAATCAAAAGGCTCAATTACTATCTTGGCATGTCAAACGTTGCAAGACACAAGCATTCATATATATATATATATATATATATATATATATAGAGAGAGAGAGAGAGACACAGCTCTACATTACAATGTCATAGGTCAATGTATGAACCTATTCAAGCACTGAGCAGATGCACAGAACAAATTAATGAGTGAAGGTGCCATAATTTTCTCCAGCTGAATAGAAACAAAACTGAAGTCAGCACACAGCTCCAATTAATACAGCTAGAAACTACTGATCAGTCCAGAAATTTAGGTGTAATAATGGACTCAGACCTGAACCTCCAGGGTCACATAAAGGCAATAACAAGGTCAGCCTTCTATCAGCTGAAGAACATTTCTAAGATTAAAGGACTGATGTCCCAGGAAAATCTTGAGAAACTCGTACGTACATTTATCTTTAGTCAGATTGATTACTGCAACAGTGTCTTCACAGGTCTGCCTAAAAAGTCAATCAGACAGCTGCAGCTGATCCAGAACGCTGCTGCTCGTGTTCCTCACTAGAACCAGGAAAGTAGAGCACATCACCCCAGTTCTACAGTCCTTACACTGGCTCCCTGTAGCTCAGAGAATAGACTTTTATATAATTGTATTAGTTTATAAAGTACTGAATGCCTTTGCACCAAAATAAATTAAAGATCGTTTGCCGATGTATCAACCTTCCAGATCACTCTGGTTCAAGTCTACTCTGCATCCCTAGAATCAGAACCAAACACGGAAAAGCAGGTTTCAGTTTCTATGCTCCTCTTATCTGGAACAAACTTCCAGACAACTGCAAAACTGCTAACATGGAATTTAATAATGTCATAATAATCTGTTAGTGACTACATTTCTCATCCCAGATGAGAACAGTGGTTACTGGAATGGCGAACAAAAACATGATGGACTAGAAAGATATGTGTCAGATCACCGGCCGATGGACGTCAGCAGACACATGTCTTCTGGATATTCTGACCTTGTGGGACTTCTTCATGCTTCACCATCAGGGCTATGGAGGACTACGGGGGTCATTGGAAAAGCAATACAGCATTTTGACGAGGAGTGCTTAATTGTGAATTAAAAATATAGATTGCTAGATATAATTTCAAATTCAACAATTAATCCATACAAAAAAGACAAATTTGCAAAGCATTTTGTAATTACACATTTTAAATTGAAATACTAACCCTGTATGAAAAGGAAAGATATTTACAATCTCATTTATTAATTGTGTTATTTAATTCTCCATTTTGAAATAGGATTTGAAAAACGTTTTCAAATCACAGTATTTAATAATCAAATAATGAATACAATTTGCAATTCCTCTTTAGTATTTCAATTTAAAATGTGTAATTACAAAATGCTTTTCAAATTTGTCTTTTTTTAAAATAAATTAATTGTTGAATTTGAAATTATATTTAGCAATCTATACTTTTAATTCACAATTAAGCACTCCTCGTCAAAATGCTGTATTGCTTTTCCAATGACCCCCGTAGTCCTCCATACACAGCAGCCATGGACCGGCCCTGCAGATGGGGACGTACCTCAGCCGGTCAGTTTATTGATCATACACGCCTCTCTGGGCAGATATCAAAGTACAGACAACCCTTCTGCATTCTTCTCCTGGCTCCCTCTGCTCAGATCCCTCATCACGCATGCTTTTAAACCCCACTGTGATGCACAAGCTTTATGATGGAAGCGCAGCGCTACTGCTGATCAGAGTATGTCGACTGACCAATCATAAAGCTTTTTTGGTTCATTTCATCCACTCACAAACAAAGTTGTTTGGTAGTTAATGTTAATTCAAAACTAAAAAATGAGTCTGCATGTTTATAAGACCGATCTTTCAATGGGAATAAAAGCAGAAGCTTGTCTACTACCTGCGTCGCACACCTGTGGTGCATTCAAGGAACATTTGAAATGCATGTCAAGTTCAAAAATGTAGGACATTTAAAACTTGACAAAAAAAACCCTACTGAAAATAATATCATAAGCAATAAACTTCTGTTTAATGGCGGTTGGCAAGAAACATTTGATGCACGCTAAATATGCCCTACTTATTTTTACAAAGTACTAAAAAACAAACAACTATATTCTTTCTATTAATTTCGTCTTCTTGAGATATCTCAGCAAATGGTTGTTTTTTTTTCCAGAACTTTAAATTTTGTTTAAAAGGTCTTTGATGTCCAGTTGCAATTTGATATCTTTTTTTGTACCAGTTTTCTCAACATTATACTTCAGGTAAAATAATAGAACATGTTCCACCGTCTCTTCTTGAAGACAAAAGTCACATCTCCCTGTAGCGTTTCCCCAGTTTAAATAATGTACTGTTTAACCCTGTATGACCAAATCCTAATCTAAATATAATTATTTCCTCCTTTCTGTTTCATTCGTCATCACGTGATGACATAATTATTATGCAAATTAGCGTATGACGTCATCTGACGTTAGCTGGCGATATCTAGCGACTTTCTGGGGCAACTTCAGCTACTTTCTGTCGGAGACGGTTGGCAACACTGGCCACAAACCATGCGCAGAAAACAAAGCGCCAAACCAGACAAAAAGTTAGAGACACTAACAGAAATCGATGAATCGTTTAAAAAATCAGAAGAAACTATTGCAACTCTTCACATTTTTGACAAGAGAGGCAAAAGGTGAGAAATTATCTTTATTAAATGTCATGACTCACAAAAGCGAACACTGGCTTATGGGTAATTTTCTTTAGCTTTCCTCCTGCTAGCTAACTAGCTATTCATATATAGTAAGTCTGGACTAAGGAAAAAAAAAAGACTAATTTAAAAGCAACTAAATTACCTTAAAATACATTTTTTTCTGATGATTTAAAAAAAATTTATAGCTCTGATCATTTCCTCCTGCAGAACTCCACAGTAATCCACTTTTGTGAATTGTTGCTTTAGACAGAAGGGCTGAATGCTTCTAATGCTGTTGTTGAACATGTTGATTTTTGTTTTTATTACATTATTGGATTACTATATGTGCGACTTGACTACGTTTGCATTGCTCAAACCAAGAAAATGCACTTTAATGACCCCACCTTCTTGTAAATGATTGGGTAATTCTGGGATGTTTATGGTTTTTGGTTGAATTTATATGGTTCATTTAAGCTTTATAGTTTCTACCATTTTAGTTTCCTTGTAGTCTAGTTTAAAGCAACATTGTGTAAGATCCTCTCCCATCTAGCGGTGAAATTCAATATGACAACCACCTGAATATTACGTTCTAGCCCCGCCTCCCACACCCCCATTCCGAGCGCGTTTTAACTCCTACGGTGGCCGTTTCATGCCAAGGTTAACATGTCTTCCAGTACTACGACTTCATCCAGTGTTCCTTCCAGTGATGATGTTACTTTAGAAAACAACATTGCATTTAGTTATATAGTCAGACGTCTGCCGCGTCGCGGGTAGACAATCTCCCTCGGGCATTCGTCACGGTGCAACTGAGTGTAGCCAAAGCGCGAAAGGCGGAGCTACAATGTCCAGGAATGTCCCTCGTTGGTGAATGTATTTCAAAGATGGAGGCTCAACATGGATTCAGCCATTCGCGCGACTCGTGTGTATGTATTCCGATTAGCAGATTCTACACTTACGAGAGGTGGAAGTAATTACACATGAATGAGCACATATTTTTGAAAGAACAAAGGGGTTTTTGCTAAGAATTAACTCAAAAAAATACACAATGTAGCTTTAATTGCGTATTCTTGTTTTCCTCTTCCTGAATATTTGTATTCGATTTTTTTGACCAAGATCTAGTCTTTTTATTTCAATTTAGGTCTTGCCATGTTATGATTAGTCTACTGTATTATTGCTCAAAAGGTCTTGCCATAGTAGTTTATTCTTGTAATTTGGTTTCATAGTCTGCTGTTATTTTCCTTTTTTTCCTCTTTTTCTTTGTGTGTTTCTATTTTTTTCCATAAGTTTTATGTTTACCTTTCCTAGTTCATTAGGTGGGCTTTTGTTTGTCCATGTTAGGCTGCGTCCTGCTTCATTGTAGGATCCTGTAATCTTTAGTATTGACTTTCAACTGCACTGCCAAATCCTCCTCATGTATTCCACCTGATCTGTCTCCTAAATGTGTTCTTAGTATTTCACTGTGGATCACTGGGTTCTCTGTTGTCATAGTCTGTTCCCATTGCCTGTTTCTATGCCTCTTGTTTCAACCAGTTTCTCCCGTTCCTGATATGAGTTAGGTTTACTTAAAAATCCTCACTTATCCCTCTCATCAGCGTCTGTCTACGTTTTGGCTCTGTACCACAAAACATGACAAAGACAAAGAGACAGACCGACTGGTGGACAGACACATGTACATAGACTGATTTACCGACCCAAACAGATTAACCAAGAAAGTACCAGTGATGGCAAACAAGTGCTGAGACAGCAATTGGTGAATAGTAAATTAATAATAGTATTCACAAGGTGTTTGTTTGCAATCGAATGCTATTAAATTGAACATTAGATATACAGTTATTCACCATTGTACATTAGATGACACATCACAATGTTTTGACATGCATAAATTGGAAATAAAGTTTGATTTTGGCACATTACTATGTATACTATTGTCTATAATCTATTGTTATAGATTATATCTGTTGTATTTATTTTTACAAAAAGAAATCTGGTCTGGTCTGGGCTAAGCCCAGGTACTTATTAACGGCTGGAGACGCCCCTGGTCACCTCGAACCTGGATGCCTACCCCAGACTTCCCGACCCCAGACTTCCCGACCCCAAACCTCAGATATTTAAAGAAAGCAGCACATTCCCTCACACAGTCACATGTACGAAAAAACACAGGTATATGGCAGAACACGTGTCATTTTACAACCACATCTCATATTTATTAAGAAGTTGAATAAAAATTCTTGACCTACAGAAGGAATTGTATCATCCTTGTGAAAGATATTTCACCATAACTCTGCTGAAACACTGAGTTCCTTTAAAGGGAACATGTTATGCAAATGTAACTTTTTTTCCATCCTTTTGAGTTGCCATTAGGGTCTCTGCTGCCTCTATAAACACTCCAAACATGAATAAAAACCACCCATCCATAATTTGCACATTTTTGCTGTCAGAAATCTTGTGCTTCTACAAGCTGCTGCAAAAGTGCCTTATTATGACATCACAATACGCGGAATTTGCATATGAAGGCCCCTCACCTATGAGGCACCGCCCCTTCAGTGTCAAACCCTGCCCATCACTTGTCAAACTCCGCCTACCAAATCCAATTCAATGCCATTCTTATGTGAGGGAAACGGTCAGCCAAAAATGTACTCGAGAAAGAGTAGCACTACTTCAACCTATTTTCACTCAAGTAAAAGTAAAAAGTAGCTGTCCAAAAAAAAAAAGAAAATTACTTGAGTAATTGTAACTATTTGGTAAGAACACTACTTGAGTACTGAGTAACATCTGATTTAATACTTTTAAAATTATGTCATCATACAGACAAAAATTTTAAGCTATGGGGAAATTCTGGTATTTTAAAGAATAAAATAAAAAACACTGGTACAAATAAATAACATGATTACAAAATAGTGAATTTTAAGCAGGAGAAATGCTTTTCTAAGCCTGCCTGCCTGTCTTAGAACAAGATCAACAGTATTTCCAGCGACAATTTATGGTGTTTATTAAACTGCACGTGAGTGCCTGTGTCTGGTGTATTTTTATTAAAACATGTTTGTTCTTCTTTCCATGAAGTTACTCGCAGTAGTTAAGAGTATTCAGAAATAATACTCAAGTAGGAGTAGGGATACTTTACAAAAGAATATTACTCGTAAAAGTAAAAGGCATGGTTTAGTAAAACTACTTTTAAAAGTACTTTTTTTTTTTCAAAAGGTTACTCAAGTAAACGTAACTCAAGTAAATGTAACTAAATACTGTCCACCTCTTCTCGGAGACCAGTGACAAGATGGGTGGGCATGGTCTGTGACCGCTAATTTGCATGAAAGCGACAGCCCCCCCATAAAACTGCTCATTTTCTGAAAGGGGCTGAAATTGAAAGAATACTGCTGGTGCTGGTGAGACACAAGAGTGGTTTTGTGCAAAGAACTTCAGGAACATATCTTTGTACAGACCATAGACCTAATAAAACCTGTCTATAAAAAGGCATATGTGTCCCCTTTAAATAAAGGTTAAAACCCCCATCTGTTTCGAGCTGCTTTTGATTATTGACATCTGGAACATCATTAATTGTAGTTTCACAACTTGTTATTACTTCGTTTTTAAAAGTACGTTCCAGAATTGCGCCGCTCAAGGTGGCAGCATGTTGGAGTCGCTCTGTTACTTTGGTTCATATTTTTTTCTTTTTTTAAACTTTAATTCTTCCATTTCTGGTTGAAACATTGTTTTTGTGGACAACTGTTCTCTCTGGTTTTGAATGCTGTGCAGCTGGAAGGATTTTTGCTGATACTTTTTATTTTTGGACATTTGTTATGATGCATAACCATGGCAACAATGTGGTTTACAACTGGCAGCAGCTGATTAACATCACAAAGGCTCAAATAAGACCTCAACCACAGCCACAAAACCCGGATGAGTTGAAAAGAAGACGCCATAGATCCAGAGCATCCTCTACATCAGACTGTCATACAACTACAAAGCGTCTTCAGTCAGAGGCTTCTTCAGATCTGCAGACTGCTACAGGAGATCCTCCCTACCCACAGCCATCAGCATCTACAACAAATCTTTGAAGGAACTTGCATAATGAGTTACAACAACATTTAATTTCCCTTTGGGATTAATAAAGTAATTTTGAATTTTTGAATTTGAATTGAATTTATTTTGCCACTGTAGTGTAATATTTTAGTGCTCTGTTTTTATCATGGAAAGCACTTTAAATTGACTTGTTGCCGAAATGTGGCATACAAACAAACTTGACTTGACTTAAAAGGCATTTATATTATTTTCTATTCTATTTAGAGCCGAGCATCCCAATTGTGCAGTAAACTTTGAAATATGCACATGTGACACTTTAGCTTCACACGTCATGTTTATTTCCTGGTTGCTGGAGAAGGGATCCAGAAAGCCACGCCCACTGAACGTCAGACTCAGACAGCTGTAGCTACCAGTTGATCTCAGACACCGACAGGCTGGACCTCTGCTGGGGGTTCAGCCGTGCTGTCTAATCTATCACCGACACAAAGCCTGTCAGCTAATCATGCTCACTGATCAGTGTTGGTGCCAGAACATGCCGTCTCCATCCATTTACCTCCGGCGGGCTTCAAATGAACGGCGTACATCTCCTCCCGCTGACGGCTCCTCCTCAGCCTCTTCTCGCAGCTCCTCATCTTCACGTCCATTTCCTGCAGCCTCTGCCGCAGGGCATCGTTCTCCTTTTGGCTCTTGTCGAGCTCCAGGTCCATCTGAGAGCGCAGAGCCGCGTAACCAGCATCCACCAGCTTGCAGATTTCCACCACCGCCGAGTTGGCCAGTATCTCGATCACCGAGGCGATCTGCGCCTGAAAGCCCAAGCAGTCCTCCATCGTCTCCAGCGGTCTTCCTGGTTGGAGACACGCGTACATCGACTGTCTGGCTCCGGTTAGGTCTCTGCTGTTTTTAACCTGTCATTTTCCGATGTCCGGTGAGGTGCGCATGCGCAGAAAGCAAGCTTCGCTGCCCCAGCCCTCCCACATCCTGTGTGGAGTTGAAAGAAAAAGAAAAAAAAAGCAGAATTGCGTCACAAAGGCATTGTTATATATAACTACCAAGTTTGTGATTTAAAAAGGCTAAACAACCTGATAAAGAAGGTTCTGGTTCTGTTCTTGGGACAACTGTGGAACATCTGGAGATGATAATGCAATGAAGGATTCTTCATAAAATCAAAAAAATGATGGACAACCCTGAGCATCCTCTTCATGAGACAGTCATACAACAACAGAGTGTCTTCAGTCGGAGGCTTCTTCAGTTTCGCTGCAATACAGACCGCTACAGGAAATCCTTCCTGCCCACAGCCATCATCATCTACAACAACTCCTAGAATTAATTATATGAGCTATACCAACACTTAATTTCCCTCTGGGATCAATAAAGTATTTTTGAATTGAATTGAATTTGAATTGAATTGAATTTATTGGTGATATGCTATATATTATTTCTTCAACAAATATATACATAAGGTCCATCAGTCCTAGAGCTAAATTGCCATGGTAAAGCAGTATTTCCAAACCCGTTTGATTTTGATTTGATTTGATTTGATTTGATTTATTTGTTCTGCACATATATCACATAGATACAGTACAAGGAGGGGAACGAAACCCAGATGGGTTTATACCGAGTTCCATCCCATTAGCATGAATAAACAATAAAGGTACGCAGACAAATAAGTTTGATAACAAAAAGAAGGCAAAAACATATTATTTTTAGGATATTTTTGGTTAACCCAATGGAGGCAATTTAAAGTTAAAGATGTTGAAAAGTAGAGGAGAAAAAATTGAAAATACAGAGCAGCAGGTAAGGATCAATAAGACTATAATATACTAGGGGGGACTATAACGAAAACTGTCTTTGGTAAATTAAAAGTTCTTTCAATTGTTTTTTAAAGACAAGCTGAGAAGATATGGATCTTAGGGACAAACTTAATTCACTCCATAGTTGAGGACCCCTAAAGCTGAGGTCAGTTTTATGACCTGAAGTTCCAGAAAATGGTAAGACAAAATGTATTTCTCTATGTCTAGTTTGGTGAGCATGAGTATCAGAAATGAAAGTAAACAAGTGTTGTAGCGTTGGAGGGAGATCTTCTCTCATAAACTTATGAATGAATATGCATGATAGATATACATCAACGTTCTCAATTGGTAAAATCTTGTATCTGAAATATAAAGGTGCAGAAGGAGCATATTTAGTAGAGTGGGAGATCATACGCAAGAACTTCTTCTGAATTTTAGAAATTTTAGCAAGATAAGTAGCACCCCAAACAATATTGCAGTAATTCATGAAAGGAAATAAAAAACTATAATAAAGGGTTAGATGAGCAGATGAGTGGATCAAAGGTAAAACAATTCGTAGAATATTTAACATTTTAGAGGATCTGGTACAAACTAGATCAACATGTTTAAACCAAGTTAAACCTTCATCTATCAAAACACCAGTTATTTCTGGTATTTTAATTGGTTGTGGCGTAAAACAAATACTTAAAAAATGTCGTCTGTTGCCGTTTATCCTTCCACAGGGTTGCAGGGGGGCTGGTGGCATTTGTTGGACTGGTCACTAGTTCATCACAGGGCAGCACAGAGACACACAGGACAAAGTACCATGCATGCACACACACCTAAGGACGATTCGAAGAGACCAATTAACATTTTGTTGTCGAGTGAAGATCGACTACCGAGAGAAAACTGATGCTTGCATGGAGAGAATATGCAGAAACACTCCAGGCTGGGATTCAAACTCAAGGCAAGGCAATTTTATTTGTATAGCACACTTTCAACAACAAGGTGATTCAATGTGCTTTGCATGGTTAGGGAATAAAATAATAACAGCAATAAAGCATAAAACACACACAGAGCATATGACACGTAAAAGCATTACTCAAAAGCAGGCGTGAATTTAGCATAAAGTAAAAACAGCAATAAAGCATTAACGTACACAAAACATATGATACATGAAAGCATTACTCAAAGGCGGCTCTAAACAGATAGGCTTTTAGCTGCGACTTAAAAGAACTCGGTGTTTCAGCAGCTTTGCAGTTGTCTGGAAGTTTGTTCCAGATTAGATGAGCATAGAAACTGAAAGCTGCTTCTCCATGTTTGGCTCTGATTCTAGGGATGGTTCTAACCCAGGACCTTTCTGCTTTAAGGCAACAGTGCTACCAGCTGCTCCATCGTCCATCCCAGTAATTCTAAATGAAAATAAATTCAAATTGTAGCAATCTAAATTATATGATGATTACTTTGTCTCTGCTGTTTCTTTTTGTTAAAGGGGTTCTAGACGTGTTGTGACGACTGAAAATTGTTCTTTGAGCCTCTATATAGGACAAGAAACTTTGTAGGGGCTGAAAATGACCCAGGAGCCCTGATAAATGATCAAATACAACCCCATACTAAAGCCCTACAGTGGAAAGTGGTTTTCCTCGCTCACTCACGGACGTGAATTTTAAATGAGCTGCGTGCTGATTGGTCGGTTTACCCTGAAGACTTCATGACGCTACCTGAAGCTAGAAACTCTGAGTACAGCCGTTTACGGTATCCAGAAAACTCTGAACTGGCTAGCTTGGATGTGGTGCATTAGCGCCATTAACATTTATGTATTGCTGACCTTGCAGTGGGTTGGGACGTGGAAATTTGAGGGGGTCTGTCTACAGCTCCTATGACGTGTTATCGCAGCTTTGCTCAGACTAGCTTGTATCTCCGCGGCCATTACAAAATCCCACCTTTTAACAGGAAAGCAGATCGGAGACGGCACAAACCTTTTGGTATGGTACATTTGACACCTAAAGCTGACTATCAACAAGATAAATGCGGTTTTAAATTCTAGAAACCTTTAAAGTTGAAGGCATGGGAAACAAGGCATCAGCCCAAGCTTTCAGGTGACTTAGTGGGGCACCCCTTTATTCCCTCTTCCTTAAAAATATTACCTTTATGTTTTTGGAACCGTACATTATGCAGCGCATTTTTGTGCCATACCTAAATTAATGAACAGTAGGCTACCAGGCTGCACCCCCATTTGGATTCAGAGCTGCCTTAATTCTTTGTGGCATATTTTTAATAAGATGTCAGAAACATTCCTCAGAGATTTTGGTCCATATTGTCATGACAGCAGCGCGCTGATGCAGATTTGTTGGCTGAACATCTGTGATGCCAGTCTCCTTTTCCACCACATCCTAAAATCTTCTCTTTTTGATGGAGATCTGAAGAAGGAGGAGGCCACTGGCATACAGTGAACTCACTGTCATGTTCGAGAAACTGTTGCATTATCCTGCAGGAAGTAGGTATCACCAGATGGGAAAACTGTGGTCATAAATCAGAATCAGCTTTCTTTACCAGGTTTGTCCACACAAACAAGGAATTTGACTTCAGACATAAAAAATAGAAATATATAATAAAAAAGGCAAAATAAAAAAATGTATGTGTCATCTCTCGTAAATGTATGTATACAGTCGTGGCCAAAAGTTTTGAGAATTACATAAATATTGGAAATTGGAAAAGTTGCTGCTTAAGTTTTTATAATGGCAATTTGCATATACTCCAAAATGTTATGAACAGTGATCAGATGAATTGCATAGTCCTTCTTTGCCATGAAAATTCGACTGCATTTCATTGCTGTCATTAAAGGACCTGCTGAGATCATTTCAGTAATCGTCTGGTTAACTCTGGAGATCATTATGTCAGGCTGATTGGGTTAGAATGGCAGACTTGACATGTTAAAAGGAGGGTGATGCTTGAAATCATTGTTCTTCCATTGTTAACCATGGTGACCTGCAAAGAAACGCGTGCAGCCATCATTGCGTTGCATAAAAATGGCTTCACAGGCAAGGATATTGTGGCTACTAAAATTGCACCTAAATCAACAATTTATAGGATTTTCAAGAACTTCAAGGAAAGAGGTTCAATTCTTGTTAAGAAGGCTTCAGGGCGTCCAAGAAAGTCCAGCAAGCGCCAGGATCGTCTCCTAAAGAGGATTCAGCTGCAGGATCGGAGTGCCACCAGTGCAGAGCTTGCTCAGGAATGGCAGCAGGCAGGTGTGAGCGCATCTGCACGCACAGTGAGGCGAAGACTTTTGGAAGATGGCCTGGTGTCAAGAAGGGCAACAAAGATGCTGCTTCTCTCCAAAAAAAACATCAGGGGCTGATTGATCTTCTGCAGAAAGTATGGTGAATGGACTGCTGAGGACTGGGGCAAAGTCATATTCTCTGATGAAGCCTCTTTCCGATTGTTTGGGGCATCTGGAGAAAGGCTTGTCCGGAGAAGAAAAGGTGAGTGCTACCATCAGTCCTGTGTCATGCCAACAGTAAAGCATCCTGAGACCATTCATGTGTGGGGTTGCTTCTCATCCAAGGGAGTGGGCTCACTTACAATTTTGCCCAAAAACACAGCCATGAATAAAGAATGGTACCAAAACACCCTCCAACAGCAACTTCTTCCAACAATCCAACAACAGTTTGGTGAAGAACAACGCATTTTCCAGCACGATGGAGCACCGTGCTGTTGGAGAATGTGATAAATGCAGTCTGTTCTTTTGTTTAACTTTGTGTGACAAGATTGGGGGTAGTAACTTTTAGTGTGGGGGTAAGAACCTTCTTAAGGAAATGTGATTTTATGCTGTCCAAACAGGATGCTCCTACAAAACTACAAACAAACCTACAAAGTGCCATTGTGTTAGAAACAGTACTGCTGTGTGTTGTATGGTGATAAGATAAGACAGTGGTTGATAGGGGTGTGGTGAAGTCTGTTCATTTGTGTGAATAAATAGAAGCTGTGATTCTCAACATCTTTGAGACTCTGCTGGATCAGAACAACGACTGGTGTGTCAGTTTCTTTTACTGCATGATTCTCCCTCAGCTGAGAAAACACATTTCACATTTTCTCTGTGCGTGCTTTTCTTTCTAGGTAAACCTGTGAGTTAAAATAACCTAACATTTTTGGTGCCGTGACTCGACGCTTGGTCCGTGCAGGGGAAGGTCTTCGCCGGAGGGCTGCACGGGGCCCCACCTGACCTACAAGTCCAGGCTGCTTTCTTGCTTCACTGGCCAGCTGATTAGCTCCGCCGGACACCTTCTCTGCCGGTCCCTTGCGATCGACTCGGTTTGAATCGCTCGCACAGGGGGGAGATTGTGAGTACCAGTTTGGTTTTGCACCCTACATTTAAAATTATTTCTAACTAAGACAGAGAGGGTACAGTTCTGCTGTTCAGGTTTAAAAGACGTTTTAAACCTCTGACTAAGGGAGTCAGGTATTGAGCCTTCCCGGGATAAAATAGGGACAAAATAGGAATAATATAGGTATGAAACAGTTGATTATATGGGAAGGTTGTAACGGATTAGATCGGTGAAATCTAAAACCACCTCAGAGGGATATAAAGAACGCCACTGAAGGCAGTAAAAATACGAAACAGCAGAAGTAAAAAATAAAAGTACCGACCCTAGGTTGGTGTAAGTTAAGTAGGCACACGACATAATCCTTATGTATGCCATTTCCTCCTGAAACCTGACGGTGTTAACGTACGGAGAGAAAGGCATTCAAGGGACGTCCTGTGTAGATCCAGGATTTGTACCGTTCTTAGATTAAAGAAGTCTATTGACTTAAAAACAGGGGTTCACAAAACCGGAATATAAGACTATACGATCACTAACATTTTTCATTCCTCTAGATAAAAGATAAAATAAGATGAAATAGGAGAATAAACTAAGTCTGATTTTAAATTCCCAAAGGAACGTTCCTCATAATACTCCTTATTATTACTCTAATTTTAATAATTACAGTGATAAAATTGATAAAACTTGATCAAGACTGGAAAAGAACTGTAGAACCTGCCCTTTCAACAGGGAATCTTCATTGGAAATAGGCCTAATGATAAATAATGTCTAAATAATAATACTAGTAATGAAAAAGCATGATAATAAATACATAATTATCTTAATGTGTGATAAACCGGTTGTGTGACTGTGTGTGTGTGTGAATGGAGATTTCTATGGTGAAACAGCTGTAGGCTGAACGGAGTCTCATGGTTTGAAAATTGAGTAAATAACACTGTGATAAGATAAATAGATCAGATAAAAGAGAAATAAAAGTTGAATTTACTTCATTAACATGAGAATGATAAATATTTAAAAATGAAAACAGTAAAATGTAACTTGTTGAAATATGGGGAAAATAGCAAAGAAGATTTTTAAAGGAGATGTAAAAAATTTATGTAAGAGCAAAGACAATACATTTCTTTAAAATAAAGATTATGAATTTGAAGGACGATTGACTGAGTAATTTCGTGTACTTCTTGGTAGTTGCGATATAAAATAAAACTAAAAGATGAAAATTGAAGAATTAGACATTTGGCGTCTCAAACAAACAGGGAAAAAAGGGGGGTTAATGTATGAAACAGATGTGTTTTTTAGCACCCGGGAGGATGAAAAAAAAACGTTTTAAACTTTGTTTTCTCCTAAAGTTCCGCCGAAAGAAAAATAAAATAAGAGAAAACTCACTAACATATTTTAAAAAATCCTATGAAGAGTAAGGTAAACTTTATTGTGATCTAAATGAATTATCTTAAACAACCGACCACCTTTCCCCTTCCCCTCAGGGAAGGGCTGTTCTGATAATAAACAACACCCTTCTGTCCCTCAACAATGGGTTGTTAGTTGTTCTCTTAATAAACAAACCAACTGTGATGGGTTGTGACAGAAATTGGTGAAATTGACTTCCTGAGGAAGACTTGTTGAAACCAGATTGATCATGCGTTTGAAAATTGTTAAAGGTTATCAACTGCCAAGGTAGAAGAGGAGGAACACACCTCTCCTGCTAGCTGATAATGAGGGGGATGTTTTAGCTGAGTGCAGTTCAATACATAAGGTTGGGATTTCTTAAGTGCAGCAGTAACTGTTACTCTATAATAATAATAAGAAAACCTTAGCTAATATTTTTAATGATATTCATGGGATGTCTGTGAGATCTCTCATATAGTAGAAAAGAAATGGTTTAAAATGACGGATTATGAGCAGAGTGATTTTATTTTGAAATTTAGACGGATGTCTACAGCTCCTGTGGGGAAGTGACAGCTGGTTGGCTACATGAATTTATTCTTTGTAACAAGTGGCAGTTTCAGATGTTTGCTTCTAACATTTTTATGACAGATAAGATACATGTTGAAAGGAAACAATTTTGTAATGTGCTGGGTTAGAGATTGCAAATAAGAGAAGAAATTTTCGTTATGGGATTACCGTAGTAAGGAATGTAGTAACGCACTCCGAAATTCAATTTTAGTTCCACATATAATCATAATAATAGGCTAATTTGTAGAACCTATATATATATATATATATATATATAAAAAAGGTAATGAATAAGGATTAAAGATGTTTATTATGGAACTATTGGTTGCTGATTAACTGAATAATAAAATTGGATTAAGTTATTGAAGTCCAATGGGAAAAAATTATGAATTTGGTGGAATTTTGTTTTCCATATTAAAAAATGAGGTTGAGTTCTTAGGAAAATGAAATTAAAATAATGGATTTTGGCTACAGGGAAAACCTGTTGTGATAATCATAAAATCTAGAGATTATTTTCTAATTTGTTAGGAAAACATTTCCTATTTCACTTGAAGTTGGGCATGTTCTCTGTAGGGGATAAATTAATAATCCAAATTGTAGATTTTCATAAAACTCTTGAAATGAGACACCTACCAAAGAATTGTTCTACTTGGAAAGAGAAGAATAAAGTTTTAACTGAAGTTTGTAATCAGATGAAGATGAAATACTCATAACAGTAGATCCAAATTGAACTTTACATATTTTCTTGGCATTTGGCCAACAATGGGGTAACAAGGGTATGGTGATCTTTAGTGACAAACTACTTAAAGCATTAGAGCAATATTGACCCATGGCCCGTGCAATGTGTCAACAGGGGGGATGGTTAGTATAATACAACAACACTTTACAACATACAATCTAGAAACTTACTTAAAATTTTTTTTGTGGATTATGTGTTATTTGTGTAAAACACAATCCTCAGGGAAACATGAGACCAAAACGTGGCCAGTTTCCCCAACCAAACCAGCCTTTCCAAACTATACACATGGACTTTATTGAACTAACACAGAGTGGTTCCTATAAATACTGCCTAGTAATGGGTTGAAATTATTCCAACAGCTAAAAATGATGCACTAACAGTGGCAAAAGCATTATGCAAAACAATCATTGCCAATCATGGCATACCAGAGACTATCTACTCAGATAATGGACCACATTTTGTTAATGAAGTTATTCAAAACATGGCAAAACATTTAGGAATAGTGTTAAAAAATCATTGTGCTTATCATCCTCAAAGTACAGGTCTGGTTGAAAGAAATAATGGGACAATAAAAAGCAGGCTAAGAAAATGTATGGAAGAAACAAAAAGGCCATGGTTAGAATGCTTAGATTTAGTTAAACTCTGTATGAGAATAACCCCAACAAATCAGGGATTAACTCCTTTTGAGATAATTTATGGTAGACCATATAAATTGCCCATTACTGCACCGGACCTACAGAAAGCAGATGAAGAATTAACCCTAGCTGATTATATGAGGAAAATTATTCAGACTAGAGAAGTACAAAGAGCACATAGTTTGCCTGTATCTCCTTCTGTGTTACAGGATCCTGAGAAGCCCATAAAGCCTGGAGATTGGGTATTCATAAGAGTCATCAAGGAAAAGAATTGGACAAGTTCAAAGTGGGAAGGACCTTTCCAAGTTCTGTTAGCAACTCCCACATCTGTGAAGATTGCTGAGAGACCTTCCTGGATTCACCTTTCACATTGTAAACTGCAGAGACAATTGGATTAATAGACATGTGACAGGAGGAAGTCTGGGCTACAAAGGGCATTGGTTACCACTAGGGCCTTTGGTCTCAAACCCCAGCAGAAAAGCAGTCCTGTCACCTAGTGGTCAAACTCTCTGAAAAGAGGGGCTATTCATCCAGTTGTTTTTCTCTGCCAACACCATGAAGATTATTACATTATCTGGTTTGACATTGCTAAGCTTTGCAGTGTTATGGCTTCTGATGAATTCACAATTTGGAACAGGAACACCTGATGGCTACAAATTGGAAGTTTGGTGGTCTATGAGAACTATGCTAATGCAACACTAAGTTTGTACAGTGATTGGAGAACATTATTGTACTTGCATCCCATCTACACATGACAACTGGACTCTCATCTATGACAAGATGCAAGGACTTGTTGATTTCCTGAAGTCACAAGAATTACAAAATGCTCCCTGGGACTTTATGTTATGGTTGACTACTGGACGTTGGTATCAGGTTCTTTTGAACTTTGCAATGCCTTTTATTGTCATTCTGATTCTATTTTGCTTATTTGTATCCTGTATTTTACCATGGAAGAAACACCTGATGAGAAGTAGGAGTATGTTTGTTAAGTTAACTTTAATGAATTCTACAATGTAAACTACTTTAAAGGTAGCCGTTGTATGAAGGATGTTTTTTATTGTTTCTTTTACTGGAGTTATTAAGACTGCATTTCAGGGGGGAAATGTTGGAGAATGTGATAAATGCAGTCTGTTCTTTTGTTTAACTTTGTGTGACAAGATTGGGGGTAGTAACTTTTAGTGTGGGGGTAAGAACCTTCTTAAGGAAATGTGATTTTATGCTGTCCAAACAGGATGCTCCTACAAAACTACAAACAAACCTACAAAGTGCCATTGTGTTAGAAACAGTACTGCTGTGTGTTGTATGGTGATAAGATAAGACAGTGGTTGATGGGGGTGTGGTGAAGTCTGTTCATTTGTGTGAATAAATAGAAGCTGTGATTCTCAACATCTTTGAGACTCTGCTGGATCAGAACAACGACTGGTGTGTCAGTTTCTTTTACTGCATGATTCTCCCTCAGCTGAGAAAACACATTTCACATTTTCTCTGTGCGTGCTTTTCTTTCTAGGTAAACCTGTGAGTTAAAATAACCTAACACGTGCCATAAGGCAAAAGTGATAACTAAGTGGCTCGGGTACCAAAACGTTGAAATCTTGGGTCCATGGGCTGGAAACTCCCCAGATCTTAATCCCATTGAGAACTTGTGGTCAGTCCTCAAGAAGCGGGTGGACAAACAAAAACCCACCAATTCTGACAAACTCCAAGAAGTGATTATGAAAGAATGGGTTGTTATCAGTCAGGATTTGGCCCAGAAGTTGATTGAGAGCATGCCCAGTCGAATTGCAGAGGTCCTAAAAAAGAAGTCGAATTGCAGAGGTCCTAAAAAAGAAGGGCCAACACTGCAAATACTGACTCTTTGCATAAATGTCATGTAATTGTCAATAAAAGCCTTTGAAACGTATAAAGTGCTTGTAATTATATTTCAGTACATCACAGAAACAACTGAAACAAAGATCTAAAAGTAGTTTTGCAGCAAACTTTGTGAAAACTAATATTTGTGTCATTCTCCAAACTTTTGGCCACAACTGTACACAGTGTTTTTACAAAAGACAAGGTTGAATCAGTGCAAATATGCATGGTATTGTTAGGTGTTAATCAGAGAGACAGCCTGTGGCAGCTCATTTTTACAAATAGTGCTCTGTAGCACCGACCTGAAGGTAAGAGTCTAAACAGTTTGTGTCCAGGTTGTTAGGGGTCTGCCTTTTTCCTTACCCTAGACCTGTACAAGTCCTGGATGGAGAGATGGACATGGTCAAACACAGTAGTCAGGTAGAGTATTGTTGCTTTGTTAATTTTGTACTCAGTGACCCAAAGGGTTTCTAAGAACACTGTTTGCTTAATGCAAATGTATTTCATGTGTTCCCCACCAGGTTTTAATAGCCACCTTACTTTAGCATCACGTTCACACCATTGATCTAATCAGGCCTCCAAAGAAAGTGCTTGATTTCCCTAAATCTGAGACTATGTATTGTTATGGAAAACGTATCTTAAACAAACATGAGACTGATATCTTTCAGGTGTTTTTCAGGATTTAATACATGTTGATCAATGCGGAGGAACAGTGTGCAAACCACAGCTGAACCACTCAAACCTCCCAACCCTTCTATTCTAAAACATTATATAGTTTGAGGCTATTATTTCTTATTGACACGAGCTCCCCTATCCTAAGACCAATCATCCTCGTCTGTGATCCAGAACCTCTCCACACTGGTCCGTTTGTCAGATACCAGGAGCGTGGAGAATGTTGTATACTGATAGATAACATGCTGACGTCTGTAATCCTTCAGTCTGACACATTGCTATCAAAACATTATGTACAGCAGGCTTGTTTTACCACATGACCTACTGTCCTGGATGTTACTTATACTGAGACAGGGAATAATTAGTTAAATACTAATTGAAATTAAAATATTCCAACAACAGTAGTATAGAGATATTTGCTCTAAAACTAAAAAAAATATTTGAAACACAGCTGTTTAGTGTTAATTAATGTAAGTAGAATGGGCCCAATGTGAATTTATTTCAGAACCAGAATAATTCAATTCAAATTCAAAAATACTTTATTGATCCCAGAGGGAAATTAAGTGTTGGTATAGCTCATATAATTAATTCTTTAAGGAGTTGTTGTAGATGATGATGGCTGTGGGCAGGAAGGATTTCCTGTAGCGGTCTGTATTGCAGCAAAACTGAAGAAGCCTCCGACTGAAGACGCTCTGTTGTTGTATGACAGTCTCATGAAGAGGATGCTCAGGGTTGTCAATACATTTTTATGATTTTATGAAGAATCCTTTTTGCATCATCATCTCCAGATTTTCCACAGTTGTCCCAAGAACAGAACCAGAACCTTCTTTATCAGGTTGTTGAGCCTTTTTAATCCCTGGCTCTGATGCTGCTACCCCAACAGATGATGGCAGAAGAGATTACACTCTCCACAACAGACTTGTAGAAGATCTGCAGCATCTTGCTGCAAACCTTGAAGGACCTAAGCTTCCTCAAGAAGTACAGTCTGCTCTGTCCCTTCTTGTAGACGGTTTCACTGTTGCGCCTCCAGTCCAGTCTGTTGTCAAGGTGAACTCCGAGGTATTTATATTCCTCAACCACCTCCACTTCTTCTCCCATGATGGAAATAGAGTTTGACTTATCCCTGTTTCTTCTGAAATCTACAATCATCTCCTTTGTTTTGTTCACATTCAAGGTGAGACGATTGTTTCCCCACCATGTCACAAAGCGGTCCACCAGCTCTCTGGATTCAGCTTCTTGTCCATCTCTGATACACCCGACAATTGCAGAGTCATCTTAGTATTTCTGCAGATGACAGGTCTCTGATTTGTACTGGAAGTCTGAGGTGTACAGAGTAAAAAGGAATGGTGAGAGTACGGTCCCCTATGGTGTTCCTGTGCTGCTGACCACCTGGTTTGACACACAATTCTTCAGTCTCACAAATTGTGGTCTGTTGGTCAGGTAGTCATTGATCCAGGCGATTGTTGAGGGCTCCACCTGTTTCTTAAGGAGTTTCTGACCAAGCAAATCAGGCTGAATTGTGTTAAATGCACTAGAGAAATCAAAGAACATGATCCTCACAGTGCTGCCTGCTTTGTCCATGTGACAGTGGGTTGGTTGAAGTAGGTGG
Organism: Valencia hispanica; assembly: GCA_963556495.2. Lineage (NCBI taxonomy): Eukaryota > Metazoa > Chordata > Actinopteri > Cyprinodontiformes > Valenciidae > Valencia > Valencia hispanica. The sequence continues at coordinate 50,198,443 of OY747703.1, read as the reverse complement.
ATAATGGCATCTTCAACTCCAACTCCACAGCGATAAGCAAACTGCAGTGGGTCCTGATACGTTCTTGTTTGCTTACTCAGGGGTGCCAACAGGAGTCTCTCCAGGACCTTCATGATGTGGGATGTCAGGGCAACGGGTCTATAGTCATTGATGACTGATGGGTGAGTTCTTTTGGGTACTGGAACAAGGCAGGATGTCTTCCACAACACTGGAACCTTCTCCTGGGTTAGGCTAAATTTGAAGAGGTGCTGCAGAATCCCACTGAGCTGCTCTGCACAGGCCTTCAGGACTCTGGGGCTGACACCATCCGGACCTGCAGCCTTGTTCCGGTTCAGTTTCTCCAGCTGCCTCTTCACCTGACTTTTGGAGACAGACAAGTGGGAGGGGGAGGCAAAGGGGGTAGCAGCATCTCCTGACTTGGTTGAAGTCAAACTTGTGGAATCAGAAGAGTCCATGGCTGAGGTGAAGGATAAAACATCCGAGGTGTAACAGGAAAGCTGTTGATCAGAGGAGAGTGGGATGTCTGTTTGGCTGGAAACAGGAGAGGGGGATGCTGAGCTAGTTCCTGAACTGAACCTGTTGAAGAATATGTTCAGTTTATTGGCTCTGTCCAGACTTCCATCTATCCAATCCTTCCTGTCCTTAAAACCTGTGATCTTTCTCATTCCTGACCAGACATCTCGGATATTGTTCCTCTGTAGGTTGTTCTCCAGCTTCTTCCTGTATGCCTCCTCGCTGTCTCTGATCTTAACCTTAAGTTGCTTCTGTATCCTCCTCAGTAATTCCGTCTCCCTCCCTGAAGGCTCTTTTTTTCTTGTTTAGAAGTTCCTTCAGGTCACTGGTGATCCAGGGTTTGTTATTAGGGAAGCATCTCACTGTTCTGGTGGGGATGATGTTGTCCACACAGAAGTTTATATAGTAAGTCACACACTCAGTCATGGCATTGATGTCCTCTCCATGTGCTTGGCAAAGAGTCATCCAGTCTGTGGTTGCAAAACAACCCTGCAGGGCTTCTTCAGCTTCCTGTGACCATTTTCTCACAGTTCGTTTTGTCACAGGTTGCCTCTGAACAAGTGGTTTATATTCTGAACAGAGAAAAACAAGATTGTGATCTGATTGTCCCAGAGGAGGTCTTGGTTTGGACATGTATGAATCCTTTACATTTGCATAAAACAAATCCAAGGTCCTGTTTTCTCTTGTAGAGCAGCTGACAAACTGTTGAAATGTTGGAAGTGTAGTAGAGAGCGAGGCATGATTAAAATCACCAGATATTGCCACAAATGCATTGGGGTGCTGTGTCTGTAGCTTAGCAACAATGGAACTGATGACATCACATGCAGTGTCGGCAACGGCTGAAGGTGGAATATAAACAACTGCCAAAATTACACTGGTGAACTCTCTTGGCAAATAATATGGACAAAAACTCACTGCCAAGAGTTTGACATCTGGGCTGCATCTGTTGTTGACAAGCACTGCTACTCCACCACCTTTTCTTTTTCTGCTCGTCTTCAGATCTCTGTCTGCTCGTACAGTCAGGAAGCCTGGCAGACAGACGTTGGAGTCGGGGATATGATCCAGCAGCCACGTCTCAGTAAAATAACATAAAAAATGCATTCACGGTACTCTGGCTGAGTCCTTGTAAGGGCTTGGAGTTCATCCATCACCAGATAAGTAATCCAACAAAAGGACTTTTGTAATGTTCTGATGAAATTAGATTGCTAATGCAGAAAGCGACTCGTGTGGGGTTCATTTAACTTTGGGACCGATGCACTGTCACATAAAGAGTGACATCATAGAGACTTTGTCGGATTTTCTGTGCGGAAATCTTTGGAAAATGGGACTCGTGACCTTGGACAGTCACTGTGGAAAGGTACTTCCCATCCTCAAGCGGCGGACGCCTTGCCTGAGAAAGATTTTCCTCAACCGGGGCTGACTTTAAAAAATAAAAATAAATAAATTGCTGAAATCTGGCTGTATATGTGCCTCGTGCCCAGGACAGGAATATGTCAAAGGAACAGGAACTAATGTTGACAACATGAAAATGGCTAACAACAAGAAAGCATTAAACTAAATGAGAACTAGAGCATAGAAACCTATAAATCCACAACACCTTTTAACCTTTTTTTTAATTAATAAGCAAACAACAGACATATTTATAATAATATGTTTATTAACAGTTTGTTTGCATTCAGGTATTGAGTGAAAAAAAGGCAGCAAAATTCAAAGTTTAACCAACTGAAGACTTTGGTGCAGAAAGCATTACATAATACTCAGTAAATCAGTAGCTTGTAAACTAGAGAGACAAAGACTTTAAAGTATGAAAAAAAGAGGCACGCATCACTGTTTTCTGCTCCTCTTGCAGTGCCTATTTGCTTTCACCCTTTCCTCAGACATTCATTGACAACATAAGGAACTGTAAAATAAAAGGGGAAAATGCAGTTAAATCAAGGGAGGGATATGTGTTATAGACCGCATTATGTAGGGTTATTTACCTGCATGATGTTCATTTTTACTCTTCCCCTGTTGTGCCCATCCATGGCCTGGAAAACTCCTACATAAGAGACAGAACTTTAGTCCGGACAGTGAAAAAAGCGTTCAGCAGAAAAAACTGTTCTCTAATCATTATTGTTTTTCTTAATTTCAGTCCTTAATAAAACCTAATGAGGAAATGAATCTGCATGTGTTTTATCCCTGTTAACCTACTGAACATGTTCTCCAGGCGGACGATGCAGGTGAGGTAGTCATCAAAGTCAATGTCATATTTGTCATCTGCAAACCTCAAGCCAATCAGCTGCAGAAGCTGGTTGTTCAGCTGCATACCTTCATGGGAACCAATCAGAAGTTATATATAACCCATGAACAACAAATCATTACCAATGCAAGGTTGAACTTAAGACTGAAAGTCACCAAGATTTTCACTTGTTCTCTTCATGAAGGGAACCCTTCAAATAAGGAACGGGCACAAACCAGAGTCTACAAATATGGAAGGAAAGGACACAATGGAGGAGGGAAGAAAGGAAAGAAGAGAGGTGATACACAAGGAAGGAAAGATAGAAGAATAGAAAGAAAGAAGAATACAAAGAGGGGCTGAAGGTAGGATAGAAGAAAAGCGAGGGAGGAAGGAACCCAAGGAAATATACGAGGAAGGAAGAAAAAAGGCTCATAAAGAAGGCATGCTCTTCCCCTCAAGAAACTTTCTCCTTTAAAACAGGATTTAATACCGGGAAAGAACGGAGGCTATCCCAACCCATATCAAACCAGCTTGGAAAGCAGATAACAGTTTCAGCATTCTGGCTTTTCTTAAAGATTTTATTTCAATATTTTGGCTTCAATCACAGAACCTATATTAACTTTTTGTCAAGATTTCAGCTTTTTCTGACCAGTTGAGATTTATTCTTGCCACAAAAAAAGCTCCATCATTATTTTCCTTCAACTGACCTAATACTCCTTTCAGGGTGAATGGTGAGGTCATCTGCTCACCAGCTTGCAGCAGCATTGGCAATCATCTTCCTCGCACTCACCACAGTGATTTTTAAATGCTGTTCTGCCCTTCGTCAAAGCATCAATTCTCCAACACATGTTTATGGTCAATAAACATCAAAGACTAGGTCTGGCACCTCTACACTTATATGGATCTTGCATCAAAAACTCCAACAGGTCAGGATTGATCACCAGTCCTGCTCCAATCATGTGTCTCTACACTGGTGTCCTCCAGGGATGTGCTCTCGGCCCAGTCCTAAAATCTCTCAACACATGAGCGCACCTCCTCCACCAATGCCACCAATGAAACTTCCAACAAGTATGAGGTCAAGATACACTCTAATTTTTGAAAAAAATGATAGATTTCAGAATGAAAAAATACTTGCTAAATTCACAGAGGAAGATATTGTTTACTTAGGAATGTCATAGAAAGTCGTTCTTTTTAACGTTTAAACATATTTCTGTAACATCAATCAAATAGAAATGTAAAAATAAACACAAGTATAAATAATTCGGGTCAGTTAACTCACCGGCGGCTTTAAGAGCTATGCGAAGCTCATAAGAAGACATTTTCCCTGACCGGTCTGTGTCAAAGGACAGGAAGAGCATCTGCAACAATAAGTTGGTCATAAATAACCTTCAAAGCAACTAAATTTACTCAACCCTTTATCACAAAAATCAGTACGTACAATCCATTTCTTCATCTTATCCCAGAAGACCTTAAACTCCTGGAACTCCATCTTGCCTGTGTTGTCCACCTGTTTCATTCTGTTAAGAAAAGTCTTTAAAAACATCTTGATAATTGTTTTATCCAGTCTCCCCAATCTATGCCTCATAACATCATCCTCTAAAAAGACAAAACTGTTACAGGAGACTCCAGACATCATTTCTGTTTAGACTTCATGTCTTCAATTTTTCTTTCAATATTTTTCTTTTTTTAAAGAAAGTCCTAATGCAGAACAACGGGAGCAGTTTTGCATCTATAGATAGTATAAATAGATGCAAAAAATAAATAGTTAGTATACAGTACATTCTTGGAAGGATACATCCATCAGGTTGATGATACTGTGGCAGGTGCTGAGACTCAGTCCATCAAATTTGATTTCTTTTCCTATGGAAAAAAATAACCCAAGTGACATCCTTCATTAGATCTTATACAGGGTATGGTGTTTCACATCTTCTCAGCTTCAAGTTGCATGGGTTTTATTTTTAAAGCACTGATGCAATTCAGTACAGCAAGCTGAGAGAAAAAGTAAGACATCATGGCTTAATCGTTCTTTGCGGAAGAAAAATAGTCTCGCTAGAATCAGAATCAGACGGGTTTCTTTAGACATTGAATTTATAGCACAATTGTTTTAATCTTTACGTAAAGCCTTGTCGCGACTTGCTCTCAGCCACCTCCATTCTCTCACTAGCCCATATACCTTTGCTGCATTCTGTTTGGATGTTTCCACAATTCTATTGGTCTATATTTTCTTCTGCCGTCTTTTATACCTTCACTTTTGTTTCACGTCTATCCCAACTTTTCTTTGACACCGACTCTGACAACAGAAAGAAATGAGGGAAAACACTTTATTTAGCCTTTCTGCTACTTACGTCTGCTGAGAACACCATTCAGCATCTGCTGGAGCTCTTTCACAGAGATGGCATGGTCCTGTTGTTACATAGGAAAAAATAGGTGAGTAACTTCCAAAGCATAAAAGATTATCACATGTGCTGTTGATTTAAGGAAAACATTTTAAATCCTGCTTCGGAGGGTCTCCTGAAGAATCCCTTCAGGTAAACCTCATGAATTTTGGGAGTCTCAAAAAGCTTTTCTTACCGAACCAGCCAACTGCTCAAACAGCCTCCTCAGGCCTTTCTCTTCATCTGTCTCCTCCTCTGGAGGGCTGGGCATGGGTGGCTGGTGGAAGTGATACAGCCTCAGTACCAGCAGAGTGGACTCATTGACTGAACAGGTCATTTATTATCAATTATTTAATTACCTCTGGTAAGTCTGCATCCACATTGTTCCCCATCTCTCTGGTAAACAAGTAGCATTTTTTTTTACTTGTCAACACTCGTTTTAAATAGTAAAATAGTTTGTTTTTTCCTTCTGACTTAGATCTTTGAACTCAGTGATGAACACTCACATGGCGTCAGCCTTTTTCTCTGAAAAGATGCGGATGACGAAGTCGGCCTCTTGGTGGGGCTGGAAGGTGGTGGGGACCAGCAGATATTTCCCAGGGGGCAGAGTGAAGCGCTCCGACACCTCCCGCATGTTAATATATGTCCTGCTGCGAGCCTTGGAGGGGTTGTAGCGGAAGAAATCCTTCCCCACCTGGTCCGTCTCATCCGGAGCCTGAATGATCAGAAAGACATATGGTAGAATGGTGGCACGCCTAGACAGAGCAAAAGCTGAAAGCACACCCAACTGTGGTGGTAAGATCACAATATCAGACAAAATAGATCACTGTTGATCTCATTTCAGGTCTGAGTCCGATTAACTTAAAACCCTCTAACATTCCTGGGATTTTTGCCCGAAACGTTTTAATCAAATTTAAAGCTGTTCTTGAACCTTTTGGAGTAGAAACATGGTAAGGGTCTCTTTGGAAAGAAATTCCTCTGAAGTTTCCCCCACAACATTCAGAAGTGCTATTAGTACCAAGTAATACGATTTTGTACACTAGAATTTTATGTCCGGCTATTTATTTTCTAAAAATGCAAGCTTTAAAAGTAGCTTTAGAATGGAGTAACGTTCTGAAAAACACATTGTGGGTTTAAAGCATGCAGTATTACTTTTATTCAAACCAAATTTGACAATAAACCCCCCAAAAAAAGAGTATTTTGCACATGATTTTCTAACTAAATTTCAAGGGGTTCCTAGTGTGTTTCAGAAAATATGCCCTCTCCAAGGTGAATGCATAACGCATCACTGTACCCCTCTGATTAATAAAAGGTCAGAATCATAACTGGCTCTTCTCAAACAAAGCTCCACGGCTTCCTCTACGTTGCATTTTGTGTTGGAAGTGTGTTTTGCCAAGTTGCTAAATTGATCTCTTACTGGAGCGTAACTATGGGTAACGATATAACATCTGTGTTTGAATAAGTCCTTTTACACTTGGACAGGGGCGGCTCTACAAGGGTGGCATAGGGTGGCAGTTGCCACCCTAAAAGAAAGCCTTGCCACCCCTGCGGCCACCCTAGCCGGCAGCTATGAATTCAAGAAATAGTTACGTAAAATTGGACATTAGGAGCGTGAAGCTCATGAAAATCGTTGCATTATATTCTTTTTGGTGAACCTTTAAAACTGCTAGTTTGCTGAAAGTGCTGCAGAGAGTGCATCATGTGGCCGTTAGACAAATACATTTAGCAAACTGCGCACTCCCATGACTTTCAGGCATGTTCTCATTATTCCGAGCTCTGCGACGGTCAGAGGCCATTTTTGCTCTTTTTGTAATGCTGGATAAAATTATTCTCTTTGACTTACGGGGAGCTTGTGTGGGTGTCGTGGCTGGCTAGCTACACTTATCTAAGCTAGTTTAGGCCGCCTCCTTGTGAACACGCGTACATGGCTACGTACGTGCATCATTACGTCACGGTACACGCTCTCACAAGCCCACACGCGCACCCTGAACAACCTCAAAATAAATGGAATTGCTGCCTCTACATGCAACCGCGGTAGAATCAAACTACAGAACTTGATTCAATTGTATCATCAGGAGATGAAAAAACTGACTATAGATTTAAAAAACGGTTATATTTTAACAAAAATATTGCATAATGCAGCTTAAATATGCTTAAATAACCTGAAGCAAAAAAAATACATGTACAGTGGCTTGCAAAAGTATTCGGCCCCCTTGAACTTTTCCACATGTTGTCACATTACAACCATAAGCATGAATCAATTTTTTTGGAATTCCAGGTGAAACACCAAAACAAAGTGGTGTACACGTGAGAAGTGGAAGGAAAATCATACATGATTCCAAACATTTTTTACAAATAAATAACTGAAAAGTGGGGTGTGTGTAATTATTCAGCCCCCTGAGTCAATACTTTGTAGAACCACCTTTTGCTGCAATTACAGCTGCCAGTCTTTTAGGGTATGTTTCTACCAGCTTTGCACATCTAGAGACTGAAATTCTTGCCCATTCTTCTTTGCAAAACAGCTCCAGCTTAGTCAGATTAGATGGACAGCGTTTGTGAACAGCAGCTTTCAGATCTTGCCACAGATTCTCGATTGGATTCAGATCTGGACTTTGACTGGGCCATTCTAACACATGGATATGTTTTGTTTTAAACCATTCCATTGTTGCCCTGGCTTTATGTTTAGGGTCGTTTTCCTGCTGGAAGGTGAACCTTCGCCCCAGTCTCAAGTCTTTTGCAGACTCCAAGAGGTTTTCTTCCAAGATTGCCCTGTATTTGGCTCCATCTATCTTCCCATCAACTCTGACCAGCTTCCCTGTCCCTGCTGAAGAGAAGCACCCCCAGAGCATGATGCTGCCACCACCACATTTGACAGTGGGGATGGTGTGTTCAGAGTGATGCATTGTTAGTTTTCCGCCACAGATAGCGTTTTGCATTTTGGTTTCATCTGACCAGAGCACCTTCTTCCACATGTTTGCTGTGTCCCCCACATGGCTTGTGGCAAACTGCAAACGGGACTTCTTATGGTTTTCCTTTAACAATGACTTTCTTCTTGCCACTCTTCCATAAAGGCCAACTTTGTGCAGTGCACGACTAATAGTTGTCCTTTGGACAAATTCCCCCACCTGAGCTGTAGATCTCTGCAGCTCGTCCAGAGTCACCATGGGCCTCTTGGCTGCATTTCTGATCAGCGCTCTCCTTGTTCGGCCTGTGAGTTTAGGTGGACGGCCTTGTCTTGGTAGGTTTACAGTTGTGCCATACTCCTTCTATTTCTGAATGATCGCTTGAACAGCGCTCCGTGGGATGTTAAAGTCTTGAGAAATCTTTTTGTAGCCTAAGCCTGCTTTAAATTTCTCAATAACTTTATCCCTGACCTGTCTGGTGTGTTCTTTGAACTTCATGGTGTTGTTGCTCCCAACATTCTCTTAGACAACCTCTGAGGCCGTCACAGGGCAGCTGTATTTGTACTGACATTAGATTACACACAGGTGCCTCTATTTAGTCATTAGCACTCATCAGGCAATGTCTATGGGCAACTGACTGCACTCAGACCAAAGGGGGCCGAATAATTACGCACACCCCAATTTTATTTATTTATTTGTAAAAAAATTTTGGAATCATGTATGATTTTCGTTCCACTTCTCACGTGTACACCACTTTGTATTGGTCTTTCACGTGGAATTCCAATAAAATTGATTCATGTTTGTGGCTGTAATGTGACAAAATGTGGAAAAGTTCAAGGGGGCCGAATACTTTTGCAAGCCACTGTATGTATCTGTCATATGTGTAAATACTGGGGAGTGAAGAGGTGAAGCATGTGTTTGACTGATCAATAAAACCAATATATATATAAAATTCTGCCATATGGTGCCACCCCTGAAAAATTCTTGCCCCTTTCTTGCCACCCCATAAATATTTTTTCTAAATCCGCCACTGCACTTGGTAGTTACAAGTCTTGAGATAAAGCCCACCCCTCATGTAAGATATCCTGGTTTATAACATTCCATTGGCTATTTGATGCGTCAATCATCATGACTCTGTGTCACAAATGGTTTGAGCTACACATGAAGAATTAGGAGTGTACTTTTCAATAATAGGCCAATAGTTTAAGCTTTTACTTCAGCAGATGGGGTAACCCTTCACCTATTGGCAGAGGTGGGTAGAGTACCCAAAAATTGTGCTTAAGTAGGAGTACCACTACATCAAAATAATTTTGCTCAAGTAAAAGTAAAAAGTAGCCGTCCAATAAATTACTTGAGTAAGATTAAAAACGTATTTGGTAAAACGGCTACTTGAGTACTAAGTAACATCTGATTTAAATTTTTCTAAAATAATGTCATCAGACAGACAAAAATATAAAGTTATGGGCAAATTATGATATTTTAAAGATCAAAATGAAAAGAAAAATAATTTAAATGGATCACAAATTTACAAAATAACAAATTTTAAGCAGAAGAAACACTTTTCTAAGTCAGTGTTTTTAAATATAATACCAGTACTTATAGTATCATGTACATGTTTAGCTTGGAACAAGGTAAACATGTACATGTTTAGCTTGGAACAAGGTAAAAAGTTCTTCCAGTTAAAGTGGATGGTTTTTACTGTATATTTACCTGACCTCTAAATGCAACAAGCTCCACAATATAGGTGTGTGTCTGTGTCTGGTGTATTTTTTATTTTAAAAAAACATGTTTCTTCTTCATTCAGTGAATTTACTCACAGTGGGTAGAAGATCTAGAAATCTTACTCAAGTATAAATAATAATATTACTCAAGTTAAAGTGAAAAGTATGGTGTGGTAAAGCTACTCCAAGTAGTTTTTCCCCAAAAGGTACTCAAGTAAATTTTCCTGATTAATGTATTTAGTTTCTACCCACCTCTGCCTATTGGATAAAGTAAGATGCCAATTAAAAGTGAACACTTCCAGGCATGCGCAGGGAGATTTGTAGGCTAATATGAGCATGCTAACAAAAGGTATGACGAAAACATTATGGAAAGTGCTGGCAAAGACGCAAAATGTCAAGGTTTTCAATGGCAGATTATTTTTGATTGTGGACGTCACACTTATTGTGGACTATTTTTTTGGACGACATTAATTGGATCCTTGTGCATGTAAAAAGACAATTCTGTTCGAGATGGCTCTGTTCTGTCAATGATATGAGGCTACAAACGATCGGAGTTAGACTATTTTTCTGTCTGAGTGGTTTGACAAAAGCGTTTACTGTGTCTATAGTTCTGATTGTATTCTTGATTGGCATGAATCATTGGAATCACAAGATTCTAAGCTTTTCAATTATATATAATATGTATATGTATATGTACATGAAAGGGGTGTCGAGAAGCAAAGGCAGATTTGACCCAGAAGTACGCTACGTCCAGACTGCTAGTGGGGGTGGATCCAACATTTGCCATTGGATCCAATCGTAGGTGGGTGGACCATAGAATGACATAAACTGTTAGTTAAATGTGCAACAAAGCCAGAATAAAACAAAGAGCAACTGGAACCTCGCAAAACAGCAAAAAGAATCGGACTAAAAGAGTGAATAATGTGTGATGAGGCAATTGGGGCCAGGTAGGACTATCAAGGCAGCTCTGTGATCAAACCAGCATGGCAGGCAGAGTAGGTCACCCTCCAAAGGCCAGATAGGGAAAAAGTGGTTCTAATAAATGAAGTGGAGCAAGGAAAGCTTCTTCAGCCAATGAAGACCTGGTCAGGTGCTTTTACAGAAGGCCATGTTGAGGGGCACACATGAGGCCATAGAGAAGGATGTCGCTGAAGAGGGGGCTATTGAAGCTCCAGCCATCCGGGATCCTAACTTTTTCATCAAGTACTGACAACAAGTCTTCTTCTACCTCTAGTTTCAAAAATTATTTTCTGCAAAGCGACCATATTTTTTGGGAAAGCTGTAGAAAGAAACATGCTCTGGTTTAAACAGCAAGCTCACCACTGTGATGAAACCTGCCTCTGATCACAGCATTTGATGAGGTGCAATGGTTTCATGTCCAGGTAAAGACCAGGGTCCACAAATTGGTGACATTTTGCATCACAATTTTTTTTTTTCACTATCAAAAGAAACCCCTCAGCTCTAATATTGAAAATAGAAAACGCTGACGAATTTAGAGATGTTTATTTCCTGACCTCATACACCGCAAAGCCGATGGTCTCAAGGTCCAGGCCTTCTTTCCTGAGCTTCCGCCTGTTCTTCTGCATTAGAGCAATCACCACACTGCACACATCATCGTCATCATCAGCATCCACCAGCTCCAGCATGAATTGTGGATTGGTCCAAAATGTGTCTGCAGATTACAGACACAAGTGTTGAGCTTTGATGTAAACGGTTTATGACAGAAAAAAGTAATCTAAATTAACACATAAATTCAGGACAAAAGAGATAATTCAACAACTAAATCTAAAAAAACAACAACTGTTGTATTGCACTATTGCACTGGCTGCTAACAATTTTGGCGAATGTTTTTAAATATAGATGTAATAACGAATGCAGGTTTTAGCAGTTTTTCTGTTTTCACTGGAATAATTGCATTCAATTTCTAATACTGGTCATATGTTGGAAACTATGCGCTTTTTCTTTATACATCATTTTTCATAAATATCAAAATCCCATAGAAGAAAATGTGTCCATCTTCGATTGTGGAATGGCCCATTCAGGTATTGGGCCAGTTCAAGACAGTTTACAATGTCTGGGTAAATTAAATTGCAAACATGCAATGTATTGACCCAAGAAAGCCATCAGAGGGTGCTGTAGGCATTCATTTTGACTTTTGGAGGCAGTAAAAAAGATACTTTGATATGGTTGTATACCAAAATGGACATTAGAGCTTGGCTTAATAAAAACTAGAGCAAAGCTAGCACAAGCAGGGACAATGCTAATACATGCACCAATTTGTTGGTTGCCAGCCACCAATAAACTTCACAAAGAAGAAAAACGGCGTTGTGTTATTTTTAGGCTAATATGAGGACGGTAACTACAGTTACAAGGTCAAAACAAGGAAAGGAATTACTAAGAGTTTAAGCAGCAGATTATGTTGGCTTGTGGACATAAAACTGTTGTGGACTAGCTATTTTATTGTAGTAAATTAACTGGATCGTTGTGGATGTAAAATTACGAGATGGCTTGGTTCAGTCATTAATATGTAGCTTTGAACGGTGAGTACACATTATTTTTCTTTCCGAGTGGTTTGACAAAACTGTTTACTGTGTCTACAGTTATGGTTGTATCCTTAATCGGCATACTGCATTGAAATCATAAGAATATCAGCTTTCAAATGATGTATAATATGTATATGTACATAAAAAGGGTGCCATAGAAAAGGCAGATTTGAACCGGAAGTATGAAACATACTTGTTTACTGCCTCTGGTGCCGGAATTTGGAATCATCATATTCATTCATATGTTGAAACGTAAAAATAAAATACATATACTTTCAACAGTGGATATTTATCAAAAATTCTACGTTCAAAATGTCACATAACAACAGCTCTAAATGAGTTTTATTTAGGTGAACTGAGGGCAGAAATGGCTCTTCGGATTGTAGGTTGCAGACCCCTGCGCTACATAAAATGCCTCTCACCAATGTAGTTCCTGCAGCCTCCAGCAGTGGAGCCACGGATCCAATTGCCCTCAAAAACGTTGACCTCCCAGTGACGCTTTGTATCGTCTTCCAATGCGTCAGGGGACATGTTGCAGATCTCCGCCTTGTCATAGTTCCTCTTGAAGTCCTCAAACTCCATCCTCGTGTCAAGAAAACAAACAACCATCTCTCTCTAACTGTAACACTAAAGTTGCTGAGCTTTTTGTTTTGCAAGATTAAAACACAGCCATTTTCAACATGGAGAATGAACTGAATATATAGAGCACTCTTTTGAAGAAACTGACCACTCAAAGCACTTTATACAAGAGCCGCATTCACCCAGTCACTCTTAACAATAAGCAAACATTCACACAGGAATTCACAGATCGACTTAATCTTGGGATTAAGTGCCTTGCCCAGAAGAAAGGAAGCTGGAATCTAACCTACAACTTTCTGAGATTGAGATGAATATTTTTTTCCAATGAGCCAAAGCTGCTCAAAACTAAGTAATAGTATGCCCTGTTGAGTGAATTGATAATAAATGTAGTTTTACCATTTGCATAGGCTATTACCAAAGTTAAGTTATTTTGTGCTGCACTGTGTTCACGCTAAAATACATACCTTCACACTGCACATTTCTTTTTACAGTGTTTTTAGTGTTGTTTTTTCAGCTGCTCAGGCTATATGTCCACTATGAAATCTAAATATAGCTTCATCTCCTCGGACGGGTTTGCGTGTTGGGTGTTTTAATTTTGTATAAAACAGCCAATACAATTTTATTCCTTTGGCTGATGTTTGACCATGATAAAGCAGTCCTGCCTATAGAAGGAGCAAGAAGCTTTACACACGTCACTCTTCACTTATATATTTGACATCTGTCATCTGTATCTATGCATCGTAATTCCAGTGCAAAAGCTCGTTAACCAAATTTTATTCTTTCATTTACATAAGAAAAATGCAGAGGTCTCACCAAAATTCGCCGTCATCAGTTGAATTCTGCAGGATTCGTGTCTTATCTGCTTTGTCGACGTAATCCCACTCTCTGGAACTGAAACACACAGAATCCATAACATTTCTAAAATGCAAACATCAGAAATGAAGCGAGACCATGAACGAAGACATAAACATTAATCCTTGTAGGTCTCTTTTTATCTTTCATCTGTTCATCCATTATCTATACACCCTGATCCTTGCAGGGTCACTGATCGGGCAAATGCAGGACACACCCTGACAATATAGAGCCTGCACCGAGGAGCGGTTGGTGGCACTGTTTGTTGCCTTGCAGCAAGAAGGTCTTTCTGCATGGAGTTTGCATGTTCTCCCTTTGCATGTATGTTTTCTCCCCGGGTACTTTGGCATGTGCAAACATGGTTGTGTGTATTTTTACCCTTCTTTTAAATTAAATCAAACAATCATTTAATACCCTCATTTTCATAAACTGAGAGAAATGGCCGATGACAGGACAAATCTGGTGAATGATCCTCAGGGCCTGGAAGCCAACCGAGAAACAAGTGATTTGGCAGTACAAGGTTAAGTTCATGCTGGGGTGAAAAGGAACAGAAGACAGCTAAGAGGGTTTAGTTGGGCCAGAACAACAGAGAGGAATCATCCAAAACACATCCTTGTTGTCGTGAACATTTCTTACGCAGTTATCAAAGCTGCTGGAGAAGTTACCAGATTCTGAATGATCAAAATGTGTTGTGCAGTTGTCGTGTGTAAATCAAGCCATGAAAAGAGTAACTGTTCGGCGGTATGATAGATTCTGCTGGTTCATCATGTGGCTTATTGAAATAATAAAGGGTTAAAATAGAGAAAAAAAATGTCTAAACTGTAATTTATATTATATAAGAATGTATTCATTTTATTTTGAAAGTCAAAATAGGTCAGTTTTTTCCTCTTACTTGTCACTCCACCGGCCGTTCCACTCGACTTGACCCCATGGGTTTCTGATTCGAATCAACTTGACTTTCTGGCCTCGGGAATTCACCTGAAAAGACACCAAGGATTTAGTTATGACTTCCCTCTTGTTAGCTTTACACATCCGAGCAAATAATTTGATCATTTGATGGTCGATTTCTCTTTGAAAGCCTGTAAAGTTCAGTTCAAAGATCACAATAGGTAATGACAACACAGAAGATTGTTTAAAACCTAACCACAGTCCATTCCTGTATCCAGTGAGGGAGTAAACCATTCAAGTGCTAATTAATGCCACCGTTTAATACATTTTATATTTAATTGACATCATTGGGACATACAGTAATTACTGATTCATACAATCAGAACTTATCTGCAACACAAACTGAGGAAATGATCATTGTGTCATGCAATAATGTGCAGATGCTGCACATCTGATGTGCATGTGTTGGGGAGGTCTTTTAGACCTATTTTATTAACATACCAAAAGTATGGTAAATGATCAGGACAACATTGTCTGAGAGAAAGTGTATTTATCAAACTACTGCGAGGAGATCTGAGGAAGATAAAAGATGCCTGTAACTCAGTTTCACCAGGGAAGATGCTAGGTTTTTGTCTTACATTCATATGTGAAGTACTGAAGGTTCTTCTGCCTTTTGCAATTTTTTCCACTATGCTTCACCTTTTGAGCATGCCTTTCTTTAACTTCTTTCTGCTTTGACTTCTAATTTCTTCCTGCACGAATTCTGTGAACTTTATAAAGATTTTCATCAAGCTAATATTGGTTTTCTCAGACATCTAACAAATGAGCCATCCCATTTCACATCTATCCATCTACAGCTAAATTACCTTTATTATCAAGACTTTGAGAAATTGACACTTATTCCAAAATCAAAACTACGTCTGACTTCTTCCTCACTCCCCCCCCCCACCCCCACCCCCCCACCCCAGGAATCTTACCTCTTCCATGCCTGTAATGGAGTATGCGTGTCCCTTCACAAGACCTGTGCTGGTTTTGGCTTCAGACTCTGCAGAGCTGGTGATCTGGACAAAAAAAAAATATCTAAGAACCAAGACAGGTTTGAACTGAAAATCTGAGCTGAAATGCTCATCATCATGCCTGAGAGCTTAAAGGTAAAATAATTTAATTGAAATCAGTTGCATGTATTGTTAGCAGGAAGAGGAATTAAATTCTCACGTCAATAGAGCATCCCATCATGGAGCCTCTGTCCAAGGCTTTTTTCATGATTTCAAACAGGTTTTCTGGAGCTTTCTTGGTTTCATAGATTTCTCCAACTCCACCAGTGAAGTCCTCCATGGCCTCCATGGTGCTGCCGCCTTTCAGGGACTCGTAGCTGCCATGAATTCTAACATAAACCAAAAGAAGGAAATAAAACATGGATTAAGGAATAAAAATCATGATTGCTGCAGCTTTTTTCCAGTCTGTGAAATATTCTATCAGTATCGTTACTTGGCGTAGGCTTTCTCCAGCAAGGCGCTCCAGAACTCGTCGTTGGAGGCAGAGTGAAGCATGATGAGCTGATTTCTCACCGTTGGCAGCCTGTCGTCCACCACCACATCCAGCCATTTGTTGTGTTGCCAGAACTAAGCAAGGCAACGCAGAACAAGTCACAAAATAATTCAACCTTGTCTTCCTTCTTTGTCAAAGCACTGTTTATTTACAAAAAATATATATGTTTTAGTTCTCTCTTTATATATTTATATATAAAATTGTGGAACCGAAGATAAGTTCCTTGTTTTTGTGCACAAGCTTGGTAAATAAAGCTGATTCTGAAATAATGCAAAGGAGTGATACTATTTTCTTCTGTAAACGTAGCAATTTGATTGACATCTAAGCAGTTATCAGGAAGCTTTCAGAAATATTTACTTCACAGACGCATGATCTTTATAGGCATCCTATTCTTAACAAATCCCCCAGCTGAGCCACCCTCTCCAGCTATAAGAGCTTCATCTCATCTGGGAGACGTTTTCACAAGGTGTAGAAACCATTTTTGAGGTCAGGCACTGATGTTGCAGTACCCGCTCTATTTCCTCCCAAATGTATTTTGTCATGTGAAGTTCGTCTACACTAAACTCATTCGTTCATGTTCTTATGAAGAAGCCATCTCCAAATCGCCCCCACAGCTTTGGATTCAGAGTGGAGCCGCTGCTCCTTCACATTGAAAGGAGCCAATTGAGGTGGCTCGGGCGTGTGGCTAGGATGCTTCCTGGACGGATGGATGGTGCTGGGAGCTGGGTTCGACGTCGAGCCCGAGTAAACAGCGTTCCAGTGAACAGTCGGATAAGTCGGGATTCCAGTATGTCGAGGTGCAGGTAGCCATAGTTGGTAGTACCTCATCGTTTTAAGCTGTACCTTCCATATCCAAACACCACTTTTACTTTGTTAAGTTTAAAGCTGCAGGCTCTATATGTAACATTGATTTTAGACGCATTCTTACAAGTGTGTCTTGTAAAATAAACATAAATTCCACCACAACTAGTATTGTTAATTCAAGTAGCGGCCATATTGAAAGTAAAAGTTGGAGCGAGAAAAAGTCCGATTTCGGGGGGCATTACAGTTGATTTTTCCCACTCGGAAGTCGGAATTTCCCATTTGTGACGACAAATGGAACGCACTATAAGACTGCTGCTGCTCAGCCATGATTCCAGAGAGCGGAGGATCCCTGAGGTTTGGAGGTCTATAGCCTATGACCCTCAGACAGTTTGTGACTTCACTGTGTGTACCTAAACATAGGCTGTCGCTGTTCTTTGATTTTACATGGCCCTACCACTGTCGTTGCCCATCCATTATTCTAAAAATGCGTCCCTCGTGGTTGCAGGTTATTTGAGTAGCTCTGTTATGTTACTTCTGATTTGTTTGTTTTTTCTAGACTTTTGATGTTTATTTTTCTTTGTTGAGGCGTTGTGTGTTTGGACAAATATTCCCTCTGGTTTTGGATGCTGTGCAGCAGGAAATATTCTTGCTCTTACTTTTTTTTTACTTTTGGCCAGTTGGTATAATGCGCAACAGTGACAACAAAGTGTTGCTTTTACAACTGGGAGTAGCTGATTAGCAAATAATGGGGCGTCGTGTAGCAGAGTGGTTAAGACAGGCGCACCATGTTCAGAGGCCTCAGTCCTCGACGCGGTTGTCCGGGGGTTCAGTTCCACCCCACGGACATTTGCTGAATGTCTCTTCCCCCTACCTCTCTCCCGTTTCTACACACTATCCACAGTCAATAAAGGCCACTGTGGTCACAAAAAAACTCAAATAATACCTGAAGTTTGACCCCAAATCCCAGTGCAATTGAAAAGAAGGCTTCATGGATGTAGAGCAGGACCAGACAGCAGAGAGAGAAGGAGGAATTTCAAGCCATCTCTTCCATCCATCATGATGGGCAATGATCAAATTCCCAACTCCAACGTCTGTCTGCTTGACTTTCTAACCACACGACCAGACAGAGATTTAAAGAGGAGCGGCAAAACCAAATGGAGTGGATTAGCAGTGCTTGCCAACATCCGATGGGGCCATCCAGGACAAACCTACTGTGGAAATTGTTGGCATGTTATAACAGCCATGAGACTATCAGTCTGTATGATAAAGTATTATTGGTTTGAATTGAACTGAAAAGCTTCCACTTCATTATGGTACTGTCAACTGTGGAATATCTAGCAGGAAGGGAATTTAAAGAACTGACTTGCTGCTGGTGACATCCTAAAGCGGTAGCATGCTTGAATTCACCGAGCTCGCTCAGAAAAATGTTTTTGGGAGGCATCCTCATGAGTCGGTGCTGGATTTTATACACCTGGGACCATGGAAGTGATTGTATCAGCTGAATTCAATGACTCAGAGGAGCATGAGAATGTTTTTTTCCCGCCTAAGTATTTGGTATCATGCAGAAGTATACACCTGGTGTTCTTACACCGGTTTTATTTTATTGCTTGCTTTATTTTGAAGGCTGCAACCTCCTCCTCATAGGAGGATAGATTCCAAGCTGATGCAAATAAACTGTATTCTTAGTCAGTTTCGCCGCCAAAGCTTGTTTAGTTTTATTTGTCGTGTGAATAATATAAAAGAAAACGTTACACGTCCTGATCCATGGCGGATAAAACAGTCTCCCCCTGTCAGGTGTCAAACAGGTGCATACCTGGAAGTGAAAGATGCCGGCGTATCCACGGTCAAAACTTTGGTCTTGGGGAACAACTCGAGCCAGAGTTTCTTTTTTCAGAGTCAAAGAGGCGATGGCTGCCAGGAGCCAACAGTCCCCTGTGTCAACAAACGAGCACCTCAATGATGAACAAGTGAAATTTATACCTGAAATAACTCAGAGACACAGATAACGAGACCACCCACCCAGCTGTCCCTGGCAAATATCCGTCCTGTTGGCATCGCCAACAATGAACTTTGGGTTGTCACATATCTCCTGTAGAGGTGCCACACATGAAAAAAAGAAAGGAAACAGGTTGGTTGGTTTAAATCCTTACTGATAGGTGTGTTCACATTCCACACATATCAATCAAGCCTGAAATCCCAGCCAGTCACTAACAGAAAATACACACCACACACACACACAGACACAGCATGATGGCAGCTGAAGCATTTACTCTGAAGAAACGCCCTGGGGAAAAATGTACAGCAATCGTAACAAAGCAGAGTTGTGAGTTTTATCACTCCGTTCTGGCCAGGCCATTGCTATGTTGGACAGATGAGATGTGTATGGTGGGGTGAGGGGTCAGGGAAAAATGGGTTAATGGGAAAACAAAGAGTTACACAAGACAAATGATCAGCGGCAAGCTGCTTTTTACTACAGTGATGACAAAGTTGAAGAATCTGCTGCTTTAAAAAAAGGAACACAGAAACACTGAATATGTAATAAGTTCATAAAGCTAAAATTCCCATTCATTTGGGAATTAAATCAACTCATCGGCTTTGATTTCTATGGTCTGATTAATATGAGCCGTAAATGTTTCCTCCCCAAACAGATTCCTGCATCATTTAGAAGGATCCAAGATGTTAGTTTGACTAATTTTGTGTCTGTCTGAGCTACCTTCACCCCATCCACCACCTCTGACATGTAAAAAAGGAACATACCGGTGGCCTCTTCCATTCAATCTGGACAGGGACGCTCTGGCTGAAGAAGAGTGAGGCGTCAGCAGCGGGGAAGTCCGGGTCCTCAAACAGGACCCCCTTCTGGAGACACTCCTGCCTGAGCTGCTCGAACGACTTTCCATCCCACTGAGTGTTCTCGACCTGGTCGGAGTTGGACTTCCTCCCGGACAGAGTGGACTGCAGAGGCATTCTGTTCTTCGAGGAGAACCTTGGCGAGCAGAGGAGAAGTTGTGAGGCGAGCTGCACCTGACAAAGTGAGGTGAAGAGTGTCAGCTGGGTTGGGCTGGTTGGTGGACACACCTCAGTCAGTCAGAAACTGGTTTGTCCTCCGGGGAGAGAACCACTCCCTTTCTGTCATTCTCACTGGGCTTGGCCTGCAGGAGGATTCATCCTTGTGGATAAGACAACAGGAACATTAAAGGCCCCAAAAAAATTAGTGAATAAAACCTCCAAACAGGCTTCTGTGCAAAGTACACCCAAATCACACCACTAGAGTGTTTTCACTGTCTTGGAATTGAAATACTAATTTCCATGAAATACCTATCTGTGCTGTACTAAAAGTAGATTCACATGAAGTACTAACTTGGCCTGGGTCCTTTTGAACATGTAGTGAACAAATACTAGGTTTAAATTAGGCATCAGTCTACAGTAGAACAGGTAATCCCTGCCTTAATGAAACACATTGAGATCACCAACCCCTAGATAAACTCAGACTAAAGGAAGGCAAATTAGTATAAAACAAACTCTGCTTGCACTGATGTTTCCTTTAAGACCTGAAAAGTTTATACGTATGAGATTCAAAATTCTGGGGGGGGGAAATGTTAAAAAATGTCAGCAGAAAAGATTTGAGATGAAGAAAAGAAGCACTAATCCGTGAACCCTTAGTAAAAAGTAGTACACTTGAAATTGATTTTATTACATATACTTGAGTATAAGTTTAAAAAGCATACTATGGACCATGTACTTGTAGCGTACTAGAAAGCATACCAATTTATTACTTCTTTGGACTAAATTGGAACATTTATAAGTTTGTAAAAGTACAATTTAAGGCCTTTTTAAATTTCCAAAATGTACATTTAGATGTGCAACAAGTACACTATTTTATGACTTACTAAAACTAATCTATACTATTTATTTGGTAGTTTTAATAGTTTAATTATTACACTATAAGTATACTTGTTCAGCATATTACATGTAGTGTACTACTTATATACTGAAAAAGTATTCTTAAAGTTAACACATCCTGTATGTACAGTACACTACACTACAATTTATTAACAAAATCCCAGGACAAAATGTTGAGAAAAACTTTACTTAATATTTAAAAACATACCATACAGTGTATTTACAAATACCTGCCTACATTTTTTAAAGATGTCCATCTAAATAAAAACAGAGCATATGTGAAATCAAGCCCTTCTTAGCTGAAACACATGTAGGGAAAAGTTGCAGATATGCATAAAAAATGTAAACTTAATAGATGATGAAGATGAAGTCCTTCTTTGTCAAAAATGGTGGGCATTTGTTAGTAAAAAGTATAAGCTTCAGTATTAAAATATAAGTGCAAGTTAATGTACTTATTCTTAGACTTCTCTTTTTGCTTTTCAGTATAAGTCAGGTATACTTCACTATGTTATTCACATGTATATAAAATATAGTTAATAAAAAGTAAACTTCAAGTACATCGTCTCATTTTTACTATAAGTATGCTTGCAGTACACTTGAATAAACTACTTTTTGCTAAGAGAGGAAAATACTGGGAACCAAATGTGATGAATATTGAATGCAACCCAAATAATTGACACATCTAAAAGATCAACTTGAGGCAGAAATAGCTTGCTGTATTATTGTTTTTATGGACAAGACTCTGAAGCACATTAAATATCGTCACAAATGTATGAATGTATTTTTTACTGTAATGGGGGTTTGTGAAAGAAACCTTTAAATCGGTTCTGTAGGCCAAAGAGTGGTTGTAAGACTAGTAAATCAACTTCAAACAAAGATCCTGTAAAGCTGGATGGTTGACTATATGTGTGAATGTTTCCTCCCTTACTCACACACACATTGTTTTGTCCTGGTCTGCAAGGTGTGAGCCAGAAAGAAGCCTCTGCTAACAGAATGGCTGCAAAACTCATCGTTAAAGGTTTGGATCAGAGAACAGGAAGCTTCTGCTGTGTGAGATGGTGAAAACGCCGGCACAACAATCCAGCTATGATGGATGAATAAAAGTGAATGTCTGCACGGAGAACAAGAAGTGATTTAAGCATTTAAGGTCTGAAGCTCTTCCAAGAGAGGAAAAGGATCCCTTTGAACTTAGGAGAAACAACTTTATAAGAGAAAGGAAAAGCGTTCCTCTAACCCGTTTTCATGATTGTTTAGATTCTCAGGTCCTGCATGTTTTAGGTGTTTCCCTGCTGTCACACACTTAAAGAGTAACTCCCCTCTCTCTACCACAGTATAATACCCCGCCCACACTTCCTGTTTGAAAAATGCCTCAAAAGAAGGCGGAAGGGGGTCATTAATGGGCTTTTGCAGCACTTGATAGCATAATTAGAGGGTAATGCAATCTTTTGAATTGGGTGTATTGGAGCAGAGATACATCCAGGGATGGTTCTAGACACGGGCTAACAGGGGCCAGTGCCCCTGTACTAAAAATTAATTTCTTAAATGCACAGGCACAGAAACCATAGCTAATTGATCCCTTGTACCAGTTTCATGTCTTACCTTCACTAATTTACTTTACCAACAAATTAAAATCTAAAGTGCCGCACTTTAAGATTCAGCTGTGTTGAGATAAGACTGCGGTTTTCATCTGCTAGATCAGGGGTCTGAAACCTGCAGCTCCGGAGACACATGTTGCTCTTTGGCTCACATTAAGGGGACATATTATGGTTCTTTTTAAACAAGTTATAACAGGTCTATGGTCTGTACAAAACACAATGAAGGTCTTTGCACAAAATCCCTCTGACATAAGGCTATTTCATCAGCTCAGTCAGTTTCAGAAAGAGCAGTTTAGAGGGCTCTGTCACTTTAATGGAAATTAGCGGTTGCAGACCACACCCACCCATCTTGTTCCTAGGCTGTGGGTTTCCCCACGCATGATAATGACAGGGAATTGGTGGGTCGGGGTTTGACAGGTGAGGCACGGTAACATTCACTTTACTGTGACATCACAAAAAGGGTGAATTTGCAAACGGCTTGTAGATGCACAAGATTTCTGACAGCAAAAACTCAGTGGGGTGGATGGTTTTTATTCATGTGTTTATAGAGGCAGCGGAGACCCAAATGGCAACACAAAAGGAGGACAAAAAAGCTAAATGTGCAAAATATATCCACTTTTAATATTTTAAATGACATTTTGCCCCATGCTTCTCTTTTAAATCTTTTGTTCTGTGGCTCCATCCTGACTCAACTGGTAAATTCGGTCTAGAACCGCCACTGGACATGTCTAAAACATAAAAGACAGTGGGCTTTGATGACCAGAGTTAAGAACGACTACTCTGGGGTTAAAGCAGCCTTTCAGAAATCAGTAATTAAATTTGATGACGGGAATAAACAATGATCAAACAGGGCCAGTCTACCCATTTGGTGAGTCTTCTTCTGTTAAGGACTTCAAATGCACTCTTAAGATGATTGTGTGGGATTTGACAATGGCATTCTTTTCCGTATCGAAGACATTAATGCTGTCCCCTGTCCAGAGTGTCCCCGCCTTACACCTACCGACAGCTGGAGAAAACCCCCCGCCCATACCAGACCTCTAACGGATGTAGTGGGAATAGAAAACGGCACGTATGACTAGACAGAGCGGTTTGAACTTGCATGTTTATTCAAAGCTGCACAATTAAGCAGGTCATCAACATAAAAAAAATACTAATAATTATCCTCATTCTAAAGGACGGTACAGACGCAGACCCCTGTGGAACGGGGTGAAAAATGCCCACTTTAATCCTTAAAATAACTGGGATGTTTTCGTACTTCATCTAAAAGTACGATAAAAATGACATTAAATCAGGTTTCACTGCTGCTCCGAAGAGAAGTTTGAGAATGAGACAATTTTCTTTTCTTAGTTGTGCAGATTTTTTTTGTGCTTTGCTGTTGTACCATGAAATCCATGACATCACATATGCAGAAAGCAAAACAGACTAACAATGTAATAGACATACTTTCATTACATGTTACACCTGCCATGTGCATACGGAGTCTTTAAAGATGTGAGAAACCGAGTTGAAAAGTTTGACACTCAAAAACCAAGAGCTGTGTAACTACAGTTCAGCCTTCTCCAGAGCCGTTCCCGTGACCAGCAGCAGGTTGCAGGCCATGAACTGGACGTTGAGAACGTTGCTGGTGTTTCCGACGTACAGGCCCACCAGCTCGCTGGACGAGCCGTCCGTGGGCGTTCCGCCATGCGTGTTGCGGATGTCCCACACCCGGACAGAGTTGTCTATAGATGAGGACACCACCAGGCTGCTGTCCGGGCTGAAGGACAGACTGGTGATGCTGTCCGTGTGGCCGCGCAGGTCTTTGAACAAACTCCCTGCCGCCAAGTCCCACAGCTTCACCCGCTGGTCCTCCCCCGCAGAAGCCAGGAACTTCCCATTAGGCGAGAAGGCGAGAGACAGCACGGCGCCGCGGTGGCCGTTGAAGAGGCGAACCGACTGACCCTGCTGGGTGCTCCACAGGCGAACAGTCTTGTCCGTGGAACCGGTAGCCAAGTAGTTTGAGTTCGGGTGGAACTTGACGCAGTCGACGTCGGACAGGTGCCCCACGTAGAGCCGCAGAGGGTAGGTGCGGGAGAACGTCCAGAGGCGGGCGGTGCGGTCGTGGGAGCTGCTGGCGAAATAGAGGCTGCAGGGGCTGACGTCCACGTCCCACACCGGGTAGGCGTGGCCCTGGTAGAGCACGGTGTTGGTGAAGCTGCCGAGGTCCCAGTATCGGACGGTCGCGTCCTCGGAGCACGAGAGCAGGCCGGAGCTGTCCGTTAGGAAGGCGGTGCGATACACGGGGCCGCTGTGACCTCGCAGCATTTTTATCTCGCTGCCGCAGCCGTCCTCTTCATCCATCTGGAACACCAAAAAAACAAAACAAAAAATAGTAATAGACACGTGTGGAAACCTAAGCAACCATCCACAGAGGAGAAGAATGTTGTACTGAATCTCCTGGTGGCTAAGCTAGAAAACCCCGATGAACCCTGAGGGTTACATTTAAAGGCCTGGACATCATTCTCCGTTTCCATCATGGGTTCATGTAGACAAACAAGGACCTAGGCCTGTCACAATAAATAAATAAATCAATTGTATGAAAGTCTAAAGAGCTCAATAATTTTTCCAGCTGCATGCTTGTTTGTGTTCCTCTCATGTCTCCTCCTTTCTACCAAAGAGACTGGATGAAAAAAGGCAGATATGGTTCATATATATATTTATAGTGGAGTAAAATGAGATGTCTTTTTTTTTATTGTTTTTGTTGGTAGTTTGCACTTTTTGGTTACAAAATTCCTAACTGGTAGTTTTGCCTGTTTTTCTTGTCTGAGTCAAGTTATTAATATTTTTACAAAGAGCAAATTTGTTTACAGATTTTAAATCAATTTTTTTTATTGTTTCGGTTGTTTTGTTAATTTATATTGGATATTAAAAATGTCTTCCAGTGGTAAATGTTCTTGAGAAATTAAAAGGTTGTTGATCCTTCAGCTGGTGTACATGCATTATTATTACATATTATTAGTTGTGGTTTTAAAACGACAATATTATAGTTTATCGCAATCGTTTCTGGGGGAATTTGTCGTCAAACAAAATTTGTTATCGTGACAGGCCTACAACGACCCTTTTCATACCATTTGTACAGAATGACATTTCAGCGGAAAAAAAAAGTAAAAGCTTAAATCACATTTGACACATTTGTGCTCGAATGCATCACATCATTAAAAAAAAAAGGTACCATTGTGCACATTTGCTTCTGTGCAGAATTGGAGGCTAAATGTTACACGCAGCTGGATTTGGACTTTGCTCTAGTTTTCTCCATAACGGGGATGTTTACGCTCCGCATGACATCATTTTAGGTGATTAATTTAGTTAAGTTATGCATCTGCTCACCTAAAGCTTCAGTTGAGTCCAGCCTTCTTTCTAGCCGACGTAGCTGAATGAGAAACTTGAATGCTCCCAAATAGCAAACCGCAGTGATAGCTCGGAGTCCGCTGCTGCTTTTTAAAGCGGTGTGGTGGACGGTCTAAATAATGCTGTATTAGCTTTGAACTTGTGTGCTGAGGGGCCTATAAAATAGTAGATGACCTTGTCCCACTTTATGTTGGTCTGTCTCATAAAAATTAACTACAACACACAGACGTTGGTGGTTGTAATGCGACCAAGCTCAAGGGGTACAACAACATCAACATCTGAAAGGAATTACTAGAAATGTTACTTTCCAAAGTACAACTGCAGTGAGGTCTACTCACCTCCTCCTCTTGCACGTCACACGCCAGGTGGATGCAAGACACGTCGGCCTGATGCGGCTTGGCCTTCAGCTTTCTGGCCCGGAGGCTCCACAGCTTCACTGCAGAGCTGTCGAATCCAGCGGCCAGCAGCCGGCTGTCTGGTGAAACCTCAGCTGTGTTCAGCATCTGCTCCGTGTGGTGAAAGGCGTAAAAGCAGATTGTTGTGAGAGACGGTGGGCCTTCGCGGACTTTCTTGATGCAGTCCTGCAGCGCCAGAAGCGCCACCTCGTTCTGTGGGATCCCTGCAGGCGCCTCCGCCCCCTCCCCACCCTCTGCTCCACTGGACAGAGAGTTCGGGGCCGCCATGGAGCCGCCGGGTGTTCCGTACAACTGGTACTCCGTGCGCCTTGAAGCTGTGACCTCCACCTGGAGGTGTGTGCTGAGGACCCTGCAGAGGGCACTGTTGTCCTCACTCTGCAGGTATCGCAGCAGGTAACTGTACGCTGGCTCCGTCAGGTGAACCACATATTTGTGCTCCAGAAAGGACCTCAGCTTGGGGTTGGCTGCGACGTCATGTGCGGTGACAACGTGGCGGAGCTGCTCTACGACCGATCGCTGCTCTCCGTCGTGCAGAAAGGCGTCGTGAAAACGAGCGTAAAAACTGTCCACTGCCCCCTTCAGGCCACAGTGGACCATGTCAAGGTGAAGATAAACGAAGAGGGGATAGAGGAGGCCGCCAACCTCTTTGGCATAGGAGATTTCTGCATCTGTTAATGGAAACAAAGAAATATTCTTACATTTCATGATCAAAAAGGCTTTCATAGCTGATGCTAGGGCTGGGCGATATGGCCTCAAATCTAGATTGCGATATAATCTAAAGCGTGTGCGGTAACGATATTAAATGAGAAATTTTATTTTCTTTATACATGTCAAAATTGAAGTTTATGAACATACTCACTTTCCAGATACATTGCAGCGAAACAACTTCGAAAAAAGTTCAGAATGTCATTTAAAGGACATTTATTGTGCAAACTGAATTTGAAAAAATATTCGAATCTTTTTTCCATAAAAGTGCAGCAAAAAAATTCTCACAACATAAAGATGAAGATATTTTATAGAAACTAAAAGCCAAGTGTTAAAGAAAAACACAAAGCTCAAAATTTACCGCTTTCCTGGTTACTTATTTATACATTTAATTAAAAATGCTTCAAGTTCAAAAGGTTTTTTTCCCCGTTAAATGGAAAACAACCTATTTTAAACTTGCAATATGTAGTGTAAAGACAAACACTGAACATCAGTATTTATTCTCCTTGATGACAGCTTGATGACATCGTCAATATGCGCAATCGCGGTAGGCCGGTACAGTCAAAATCTAGTCTAAACTTTATACCTTTTATATCGCCCACCACTAGCTGATGCCAAAGAGAAAGTCACTCTCATCTTCATCTAACGGATGTTACAAGTTTGGGTGTGACACCTGAGAGGAAGAAGCGCAGCCTTGAGAACTGGATCTCATACTGCTGTGGGTCAGGCTGGCAGGGAGCAGCAGAGATGACGTTGCCACAACCAGACTCCGTCTGCACTGCTCACAGGGAGGAGAAGAAGGACAGAGGAATAAAACACTTTCATTTCACAGACTGATGATGGTGTTTGAAATGCAGGCAACAGAAAGGAACGCGCTTACAGGTCAGGCCGGCGGCCAACTCCTCTGTGGACTGGAAGAGCTTGGCTCCTTTCAGGGACCCGTCAGTGTCCACATACTGCCTCCTCTTCAGGTACTGAGCCACGGCATACTGGATCTGCTCGGCGCGAACCCGTTTCATGGCCTAACATGAACAAACCGTACTCTGTCACGTAGCAACCACAGAAACAGGTTTCCTGCTCCTCTTTCCAATAACTCATCTGTTTGAAATACTGCCTATAAATAAAAAGTATCCATCTGCATTGGTACAATCTGTTCCACTTCACAGGAATCCAAGCAGATACATTAGGACACTTTTTGGTCCCGATTTATATGGATCTACAGCCAATCAGAATCGTCAAAAGCAAAATTTAAATAAATAAAAAACGCACCACACCTAATGAAGGAAGTTTCCCAGTAAAAACATTTAAATGGGCAAAAAGGGACGTTTTTTTTTACGGTTGGAAAGTGTAACGGTCTGCTGGGCACTGTGAATACTCAGAAACCAGGAAATTTCTATTTATTCCTGAAGAAATTCAGAATCCTAACAAACATGTAACAGAAAGATTTTTGGAATAATGAAGGAGACTGAAAGCATGAGGAAATTTTACTGCCAACAACACATCTGACACGGGGATATGATTTGCCTCGCTACAGCTACTAAGATACTTTATCTATTAAGCAGGCAAGCAGCTTTGCTTTTATTAAAAATAATCATCTTTAATGATTTTGTTTTGCGAAATATGCAAATAAAACAAAACTCAAGTAATAAACTTTTGTTTTTTTCTAAATTTAGTTATTGTCAATCAATTATTCAGTTGAGTTTCTTTAAAGAATAAAAAGCATTTCTTGATATTTTATTCTGTCCCTTTTACAAATAAAAACATTGCCGATTGCCATTTTTCTTACTTCTGTGTCACTTTCAACTAATATGAGGTTAAACATTACAGTATCTTATAAACAACTTATTTTAGGGCAAACCAAAACCTATTTTGATACATATGAGATTATATGATAACATTAATATAATAACCCAATTTTACAATCTAACCTAATGATGAAAAAAAAAAACAAAGTTAAATGCTTAAATTGATATTTTTTTGCACGTTTATGAGAAAAATGTGAGGTATAAATAGGAAATAAAATTGTTTTATCTGATAAACATGTTTATAAAATTCAACAGATTGCTATCACTTTAAAATATAAATCTGACTAAACTTAGGCTAAGTAATTATTTTTATGTTTCCTTACATATAGGCTAGGTCTTCTTCGGTCCATCTTGATGTACAGGCATTTGTTTAAGAAATGCAAATTAGAGGCTGATTTCATCATTAAAGAAATATTTAGTCATGCAAATTTTTCATCCTGTACTTCACTTACAGAGCCAAATATCTAGGGGTTAATAAAACGGTGAAGCGTCAACTGAGCTGAATTTGGCTTTTCGATTTGTAAAATGGCTAAAAGGATAATTGCATCACATTTCTCACTACCAAGAGCAGGGGTCCAGCGACCTTTTTAAATCAAAGAGCAATTTTTGCCCCCGTTACAACTAGGGATGTAAGAAAACAATCGACACCGATATATCGCAATATTTTATTTTCCGATATTGTATCGATATTCAAAACAAAAATATCGCTTTTTTTATGGAATCATTAATGATGACAGTAATTTTTGTAGTAAAATTAAAAGCATGACTGGTAGTTTGTGGCTGTTGTCACCTTCTTGGCTCCAGTGGATCAACTAGATCTACTAATAAAACTGGATGTATGAAACAGGTTGGAGCGTTTAGAATGCTGTGACAGTTTTCCTACTGTTAAAATTGAGTTTTAAAAATCACAATATATCGTCTTAATCATAGTATCGCGATATATCGTATCGTCTCCCCTGTATCGCGATACATATCGTATCGCCAGATTTTTGCCAATACACATCCCTAGCTACAACTAAATAAAATGTGTCAAGAGCCACAAAATGAGATGGATTTTTCATAAATAAAGCTTTAAAAACATTAAATTAGTTTTGAAAGTCTTCTCTTGTAGATAATATGAAGTTGTGGCATTAAAAAAAAAAAACAAACAAAAATCACATAAATTGGTAAAATCCTTTCCTGGTAAGTTTGTATGAAAATATATATATATATTTTTTTTTCTTATTTGGTTTTGTAAGAGCGACAGTAGACAGTAGAGGGGCCGAAGAGCCACAGGCTGCAGACCCCCTGACCTACAGCATCTTTAATCTGCTTTAGTTTAGAAACTACAACACTTAAACTCATCAAACCTGAACCAGATTAATCTGTATCAACAGTAAAATCATTCAAATCCAGTTCGCAATTTGTGAAATCTTTATTTCTCCCTCTGTTTAACTTTCACAAATCAATAAAAAGTGTTTCTGCTGCTGCTGCTGTGGTGCATTTACTGTCAGGTCCCCAGGTTCTGGAAAACTGTTTCGAGCTAACCGGCTAATTTAGCTCTGTTAGCAGTGAAGCTAACAGCACCAGTAAGTTGCAATACATTTTATTTTAAATGATATACATACTAAAAAACGACTACTTACTGCATGTTGTGTTGCTCGTCTCAGCCGTCAGATTATTAAACTTTATATAATATATATATAATAATTAAAGTAAGATGGTCTAGTATAATCCAGGCTCCAACTCACTGTAGGATGCTTCCTTTCATTGCCGCGCCATCATGGATCTCTTGTTTTAAGCTCGCTGACCGTCAGCAAGCGGCTTATTGGTGCATTACTGCCACCTACAGCTGTGGAGCTGGAGACGGCGCTGCATCCATAGAAAGGTTGCAAACACTTACGAATTGTGTCCTGGAAATGTGTGCACCTTTTCAACACCTTTCAGTACTTGTGGAATATAGTCTGCAGTATAGATCTGCAGTATATATATATATATATATATATATATATATATATATATATATATATATATATATATATATATATATATATATATATATATATATATATATATATATATACTGCAGATCAATTCCTTCCTCGGCCACTAGAGGGCTCTCTGTGACGAAATCTGTTCTGCTTACGCGTTTGCTTTATGATGACGTTAAATCCACGCGACTGAACCGCGCGTTGTTTGGAGAGTTTTGGAGTAAAGCGGCTTCACTTATTCGCCTTTCTCCTCCTCTCTGTGTGGATTTATTCGGTCTGCTGTTTTGTGTGGGGGGGGAACCAGAGCTCCTTATCGACTGTTGAGCAGCTCGGAGTCCAGACGCAGGCATGTTTAGCCCCCGCACCGCTCCGGGCTCTGGCCGCAGGCAGCAGGGCAGAACGACGGGGAGGAAGAGCGTCTCCGCGGCGGCTGCGGGGCTCCTGTTTTCCCCGCGCAGGACGACTGTGACACCGAGGTGAGTGGACGCAGTAAACGAAAAGCAGACACAGTCAGAGTTGATCATCTTTCCAACTTTGCTTGCATTAAAAGCAAAACCACAATTTATTTATTTTGCAGGAACTCCTGGGTTTTATGCCTAGTTGACAGAGATCTCCACCCCAGTGCTTCCTGTAACCTCCAGTCAGGATTCTGGTTAACTGCTCATTGTTTTAGTATTGCTTTGCATTTTGGAGCTGTGTTTTGTGTCATTATCCGGTTGTAGAATGAAATTGCCCTCAATCAAGTGCTGTCCACCAGGCATACCATTCTGTTACTAAATATCCCTTGTTGAAGGTCTGTTCAACCCTTTACAAATCTCCTCTTTTACCTCTTGCAAAGCATACAGGACCATCATGCTTCCTTCACTATGCTTGACTGTGACTCAGCTGTCCACCAACATGTTTCCAGTCTCGAATGTTCCTTTTTGACCGTCTTCGGGTTTCCAGTCTGCAATAAGACGTGAAGATGCTTATTTATTTTAAACTACACACAGTGAGATACTTGTCTTCTTGCACAGGTGTGCATCTGGCAGTCCCACCCCTTTTTTTTCCTATCTTAGTGAAGTGAGTTGTTGCTTTGAGTTTTTATGCAGTATCTCACATTGAAGCACAACAGCAGTGGTTATTCCATCAGTGAGAGCGTTGAAGATGAAACGTGGCTGGATCTTTCAGCGTGACAATGATCTCAAACAAACTGTCAGTCCAACGAATGCTTTTTTTCAAGAACCTTGAAAAAGCATTTCAAGGTTCTTGAGGGGCCTAGTCAGTCTCCAGACCTCAACCCAAGCGACAGCCCCAAAACATCACAGCTCTAGAGAAGATCTGCATGGAAGAATGGGCCAAAGTACCAGCTACAGTGTGTGCAAACCTGGTGAAGACCTACAGGAAACCTTTGACCTCTGTCATTGCCAACCAAGGTTACATTACAAAATATTAAGGGGAACTTTTGTTATTGACCAAATACTTATTTTCTTCACCATTATACAAACAAATTCTTTGAAAATCATACAATGTGATTTCCTGAAATTTTTTTTTTTTTTTTTGCATTCCGTCTTTCACAGTTGAAGTGTAACTATGATTAAAATTACAGACCTCTCATCTTTTTAAATGGGACAACTTGCACAATTGATGGCTGCCAAATACTTATTTGCCCCTCTGTATCTTCAGGGGTCACTGGGTGAAAGGCAGGGTACACCCTGGACAGGTCGCCAGTCCATCACAGAGACACAGAGGACAAACAACCATGCACACACGCCCACCTAAGGGCAATTTACAGAGACCAATTAAAATGAGGAGAACTTTGGAGTGGCAGTCTAGTTCCAGCACCACTTTTTTTTTAATCCTGTGTAAATTATAAAAGTCCACATTTTACCAGAAACTAATACTTTACATTATGATCCTGTTGATGGTGATGCTTAAAATCCAGTCTTGATGTGTGCAATCTCTCCTGGTTAGGTCGACGCCCACTCGAGTGCAGAACCACACAGTCACAGAGATGGTTTACTATGACGTGCAGACGTTTGGTTCGTCGCTGCCTGTCAAGGTGATGGAGGCTCTGACTGTGGCGGAAGGTGAGGAAAGCCTAATCACAATCAGCCATTCATCCTTAATGTCGTCAGTTTGACGACTGCATCCGTAATCAGTTTTCTTTAAAGTTTCACCTGTTGATTCCAGTTTTGGGCAGTTCTTAACTTTTTTTTTTAAGGAATGTTTGTAAACTTTGTGTTAATTCACCCAACAAACGTATCAAACCTCGACCGTAAATGAATATGATGAATCCAACAGAAACAGAAAATGGAAAGATTGCCTCCTTGAAAGTCTACATCCCTGACCTTTGTTGGTTGTTACTAAACTCGAAGCGAAGTGCACACTGTTTCTTGATGCATTTACATGCTGAGAAAAATGTTAACGTTTTAATTTTCCCATGCTTGACCTGCCGATGAGTGGAAGGCTCATCTGTTTGCCAGCTGATTGGTGCGCCACTGTTTTTAACTGTCTTATTTTGTTGCTGGCCTTTCCAGCTGATGACCCAATCTCAGTAAAGGTGAATGAGAGCGGCTGGGCCTGGATGGTTTGTGGAGAGAGACTGATTATCTGGAAGATCTGCCAGACTGCTGTAGCCAAGGTACCATATACCAAATCTGCATGATACGTGAAAATGAATCCGTATTGATTAATTGATACATCATTTCTGATGTAGAAATGTCTTTGCATTCAAAAGCTTAACTTCCTTAACTTCCTGCAGCTGTCTGTTTGCAAAGAGCTGCAGCTGCCCAGCAGTGAGTACACCTATACGGCTGACCTTGTGGCTCTGACATCTGCCACAACTCTCAAGATGGCCACTGTTCAGTCCATCTCCGTACTGGCCGTGGCTGCTGAAGGAACGGCTCGCTTCTGGCCGAGCCTGGCACATGAGGGCACCTACACGGAGTCAGATGTCAACCTGGGGGACCTCTGCAACTTTGCTGTTGCAGTCAGAGTTAGTATATTGTCAGATTAAATCTGAAATTTCTTGTGTTTTAACTAGGGGTGCACCGATCCCACTTTTTCAGTTCCGATACCGATGCCTGGGCTTTGTGTATCATTCGATACCCGATTACCGATCCGATACTATTGTTGAATTAATAATAAACTGTATACCCTCCACCTTATACCTTACTTGAAGAGACTAAAGGTACCAGACTTTACTAACCAAACATAACTAAGACTTCTTCTTTCCTTTTTGACCCCGCTCCTTTTGTTTTGCCGAGGTGCAGGAATTCAGCGTGCTCCTTATCATAGTGTTTCTGGATGTGCTTGATTAAAGTGGTAGTGTTGTACTTTGCAGTAATACCACCTCCCCTCGAAACATTTACTTTGCAGACATTGCAAACAGCCGACGAACTAGTTGGAGTGGCAAGCGTGAAATATCTCCACACAGCCGATCCTCTGGCTCGCTCCATGTTGCTTCTAGCATGCGACACACGTGAAGCTGACCCATGAAGTACGTTCTGCTGTGACGGAAACCCCCCTCCCCCCAAAAAAACCTGGATCGGCCAGTGGATCTGTTCATTTTTCCGATCCCTGATCCAGCTATTTTGTCAGTATAGCGGCCGATATCCGATCCTAATATCGGATCGATGCACCCCTATGTTTAACTTGACAAGAACCTTGTTTTTAACCCTCGAGCTGAGTCCTATCCTATTCTTCTGCTGTTGTTTTCATTTTCCTCTCCCCTCTCAGGGTGGGAGCTTCGTCCTGTCGTCTGTGAGGAATCCGCTGCTGAGAGTGAGTGCAGACTCCTCCGGGAGGCTGCAGTATCGAGCTCTGCAGCGGGGTCAGGGGATGCTGTCTGGTATCGGGCGCCGTGTGTCCAGTCTTTTCGGCATCCTCTCCCCTCCAGATAATGACGTGGTGAGCTGTGTTCTTAGAGTTTGGGTTTATTTTGAAATTGCAATTCTTGATAAATGGAGATATTTTAAACACAAATAAACATTGGAAGGATTCAAAGTAATTTTTATACGATCTGGATGGTCATTTTTGTCTAGTCTGGGAGTCCCAGCGTTTCCTGTCACCAGTTTCTCTTCCATTTATTATAAAAATAGCAGTAATAAAAATAAACTAGGATTACTCGTTGTTTCCTAACATGTTTTTGAATCCATGCATACATAGAACTACTCCAGATCTTCCTCCATTAAAGCAGATTAATAGAGGCTGCTGTCATAATGGTGCCTGGGGTTTCATTCACCAACAAAGCAGCAAATCCGATAGTATCTGCCAAAGATTAGGAATCTAGCACCGGCATCCACATTGAAAATAAAAAATCTCTATCTGTAAATGAATAACCCCAGAGCATGATGCACCCACCACCATATTTCAGTGTTGACTTTTGACATCGTAGCTAAAAAGTAAAAACCTAATTTTACCAGAGATACTTGTTAATGTTTTATGTTCTACTGTATTTGAAGATCAAATTCTTATAAATGGAAGCAAAAACTCTGAATCTGGAGTACAACCTAAAAAATCTGTCTAGCATCATTAGTTGAAACATATAGCAATGTGTTTAAGTGGCCAAGCATCACTGCTGGAGTTAGCAAGGGGACGCCTCCTCTTGGGAAATCTCTCATCCTGGAAAATATTTCCACAGCTCCACAGTGTGCTTTGGGTGGAAGGAACCAGCTGCTTGTACTCACTGACCAGCTCCACTGTGAGTAAATGGGAAGTGGACGACAGCGTAGAGCACCAGATCTTCAGCTGCGACACCAGTAAAGCTCTGACTGAGAGCATCGTGGATTCAATCTGGGTCAGTATAAAGACAGCCATGTATCACGGTGAAATGGCTGAAAGTAGACGATTGCTGCTGTCAGGAATCCAAATGTAAACGGTTGCTGTTGTACTCAGTGGCTCCAGGTCAGTTTACACCTCAGCAAATTTCATACCCACATGTATAGAAACGTCAGGGCTGGAACAGTGCTTACAGAAAACCAAAGCTTTAATAAAGTTCCTTAACACAATTCTTACTGTATATTATAGGTAGCTGCATGTTTAAACCAAACATTCGTCTTCCAGGAAAATTCAACTGAATTCTTTTCACCAGGGGTCAGAGAGCAACTATGAGGAGCTGAAGGAGGGAGCAAACGTTGCATACCTGGATATCAAGTTCAGCCAGTGAGTGGTTTTGTCTTTCTGTGGAAAATCTAGAGCTGATGTTGAGAAAATATTTCAGGCCAACTTTAATGTGATGTATGTAAAAAGCAAAAATGGGTGTACACCATTGCTCCGCCAGGTTATTGCAGGGGTCAAATTAACCAAATATTTTCCGTGTTTGGCTGTTTGATTGTTTTTTGTTTGTTTTTTTTTGAACGGTGACGGAAAAATCAGAAGGCCGTCTGTCATTTTGACAGATTACAATTCACACCCCTGACCACTTAGTGCAGACACAGGGACATTTTCAACTTCACGCACAGCCTTCCGGTAACTGAATAAATAAAGGAAAACTGATTCCCATTAGAGCATCTGAGCATTATTTCAGACCCGGATCCTGAACTCAATACATCTCGCTAACTGGGAGCTGACAGCGCATTGAAGAGTTACGGAGCCTTTGGAGTGCAACTGTGACCGGTGCGGTTGGTTACAGATGCGCTCCAAGAAGCACGGTGTCATGCCAACCACCGGTGCAGAAACCGCATATTGCGGTATTTCCTCCTGCTGAAGCTACAGCTTGCGGGTCAGGAAACGGCTTGTTCATAGTCTTTCCGACTTCTGATCCCTTCAATTGAAGAAATGTTCCCTGATTTCAAAACTTTGGCCGAAGTGGCGCCTGTAATTCCAGTCTCCAGTCTGGCAGCAGAGCGTGGATTCAGCCTCCAGGACAACATCTAAACCCCCATGTGAAGTCATCTGTACGTGGCAAATATCCAAAACCTCTGCAGCAATCCAACTTAAAACATTTGATTACACATAAGTGGGTGCGCAATTCAGCGCGATGCGAAAGTTGCGAGACTGTGTGTTCAGGTGACTGCAGGTGAACTGTTTGTGTTTTAATTGCAATCGTCTTCATTTCATTGTTTATATGTAGTTCTCTGTTCAAATTGTTCGAATTTAATATTAATTCAAATGAATAAAAATTAAATGCTATTGAATATGTTATCATTTTAAAAATTGACGGGTAAAAATAGATTGACTAATTAATTATTTTTTTTCATTTTTTCTTTGCCCTGTTGGTCAAAATGACAGACAACAAAAAAGTCTAGCGTGGCCTCTTGGTTATTGCAACTTTTTCCAGCAGGATTCTTGAGGGAAAAGGTTTTGGTAGGATTTACATTCTTATTGATTTATACTAGCAAACTGGTATTTTAACAAATCTGTGGGAACATTAGGTCCAGTCTAAATTAAGTCATAGAAAGACTTGAAACTAAAGAGACAGAAAGATTCTGTGACGAACAAGCAAATAATGTAGTTATCCATTTGGTAAAAAGGATATTTAAAATGGGAGAACCAAACCCAAAACAGGAACATCTAACAACTTTCTTTTCTAATGAAACAATTTCTAAACTGAGATATTACATAAACCTGACCAGTCTGAAATTAACTCTTTTATCTATTGAGAAAATGACTGCAGAGCAGCACAAATCTAAGCCACTTATTTTGAAGTCCTCTGAATTGGCTGTTTTTTTTATTACACATCTAGACAACTAATCTGGCACCAGAGATTTTGACTCAAGTTGAAAACAAGTTGCAAAAACAAAAGCCAGACTGCAGCTGCTGCACGTTTTACTGTGAAAGGATGATCTTTATTACTAGCCAATGTTGTTGGTGTATTTTTATAGGATGTCAGTGGCTCATAATTATGTTTAGCTGTAGCTTGACAATTATGATCACATGAATGTCTGTCCAACTGAATGCTGTATTAAATGACTTTGCATCATTTAGGAGACAAAAAAGAACTTACCTCTGATGCAACATCGCAAAGACCCTTCCGGCTGAAAATATCTAAATAAAAGCACTTCCTGTTCAATGCTAATTTATTTACTCGCAACACTTTGTCTCGTTCATTATGTTCTGATTTTTCCGAATATTTCAGGATGCTTAACTGTTTTGTCAGTAACTGTTTTGCAGCTGTTTTAAGCCCAGACTCTGTTCTGCATTCTTTCAGACTCGGTCTGGTGGTTTTGGCTGCAGCCTGGCATCCATCAGATACTCCCTGTCTGGCCTATTTCTGCCTGGTCACCCTACAGGAGACAGGAGTTGCCATCTGTGACCAGTTCACCGTTGAAGTGACTAAGTACAGCTGTCCATTCCAGGTCAGTGCACGTGCCGGTCTTGCAGGCTTCCAGCTAGTTTTGTTTAATGATTCTGGATCCCATGTGATACCTTAAGTGACACAGTTGAAATTCTGATGACTTTCTTTACATAAATGCCGTGAGACCAAATCCCTTGGTGTCCAAAGCTAGCAACAGGATGCTTTGCCAGAAGTGCTCTAAGAAGTTAAAGGTTGTTTTCTTTTACATTTATGGTTGAAGAGTCTGCTTCCTATTGGGACTCCTGCCTTTTTTGGCCTGCATCACTAATAGTGGTACCTACTGTTTAGGAAGATTACTGGGAGGAGTGTAGCACAACTGAACAGGTATGCTCAGCTATTCTGCTGGTATAGTATTGACATGTTCATTTTACAGCCTGACAAATTTACTTAAGGAGGGATGGGACACACCATGGAAAAATGAGCATATGCAGAGCTGACTTTCTCTCTCTGTCCAGCCGACCCCATAGTGCATTTGGAAAACTGCCACCCTCGATTCATACCTGATAAGGTTCACATGCTGGAAGGCCTACCGCAAAAATTATCTTTAGATGTGGCATACTGAGTCTGCTATTTAATAAACAGGTGGTTCCTAGAGTTTGGGTTTGAATCGCTCGTCATGAATCAGAAATTATAGGATGTTAAAAACCTAAAATCAAGCACATCCCCAGTCCATCACAGGGCAACACGCAGGACAAACAGTCATGCACACACTCATACCAGAGGGCAGATGTTTTTGGACTGTGGGAGGAAGCCGGAGTACCCGGAGAGAATCCATTCATGCACAGGGAGAACATGCAAACTCCATGCAGAAAGACCCCAGGCCGGGATTTGAACCTAGGACCTTTTTGCAGCAATATATCTTTCTAGTAATGCATGTATAATCAAAGGAC
Organism: Valencia hispanica; assembly: GCA_963556495.2. Classification (NCBI taxonomy): domain Eukaryota; kingdom Metazoa; phylum Chordata; class Actinopteri; order Cyprinodontiformes; family Valenciidae; genus Valencia; species Valencia hispanica. Next base: position 50,159,552 of record OY747703.1, on the reverse strand, counting down.
TGATGCGGTCAGATGTGGGTTTAATGCTAAGACATTCATAGTATTGAAACATAATAGAAAAGCCTAAAAAAGCTGCAATACATTACGAGCAGATACAGTTGATCAAATATTTAAAAATTGACTTTTCTCAACCATGTTTAAAATCAGCTAAAGTCTAAATCGTTAGATAATTGTTTTGTGTACAAGTATCTGGCTGATATGCTTGGGTGGTGTTTTCTTTTTACCGTTTACACTCTTCTAATATTCTTCTTAAAACACGGTAAAGCACATTTTAAAATAATGGGAAGCTCAGGTTTAAATGCCTTTTGTTTATGTTCGACATTGTGTGGTTCCCTTAGAGTGAGGAAGACCTGCAGGCCACACGCTTTGTGCTGCCAGATCCACCTGGCACTACTGCCCTCCTGTACAACAAGGAGATGGTGTGTGCCTGCTCAACTGGCACCAGCAGGGCGGCACTACCAGATGAGAAAATTAGCTTTAACTCACCAGGTATGACTCTCGTTTGTTTGGTATTCAAAAACATCCTACTGAAATGTTTTAAATGCTAATAAACAGAGGGGAAAAGCATGTTGACAATATCTTTGCTCTTTAGGAAAAGGCCGCTAACTTTCCATTGGTTTTTTTAAAATTATTTGAAAAAGGAGCCCAAGAGCTGATGCATAACTTTATTTATAATTACATTCTATAAACCACAGATCTTTATATTGTCACTCGTACTCCAATAAGTAGACATAGAGAAGTGCAGATATTTCTGTGCAAAGAAGCAAAATTGCTCAATAAAAGTTGTTTTGATCAGTGTTTGACTTCATTAGGGTTGTTTTGTCACCATCATCAAGGAAACAAAAAAGGGACGTTTTAGATGGATATTTCTATAGTCTATTCTATAGATAGCGATGTAGAGATAGATATATAGATATCTAGATGGAGATATAAATATGGAGATCGAGATAGACATTAAAAATATAGATAGATAGATAGATGTATAGAAATAAATATGATGGATATAGAAATATTACATCTCTTATTTGTTAGCTATTGTTATATGTAGATCTAAAATGTAGGTTTTCTAGCTTCATAAACGTTGAACCTGTCTGTTCAGGTGACGTCATACGTGGAGGAGGCTGCTGCGCCAACCTGCCTGTGTTCTTCTCCCAGAACAGTGGTCTGGTAGCAGTGGTGGCCAGAGAGAGCGCCTCCATTCTGCCAGAGACCATGGAGGACTCTCTGTGCTCCTCACTGGCTGCAGCGCCCGAGGTAAACGGCCAAAGCGCTTTCTGATGACTGATAATGCTGAAAGATCACGCCGGGGAAGGTTTTTGTGAATGCATGCGTCTAAATCAGATGCAGCATGCTACTGTAATATGACTTTATTCTTTTGGATGTCTTGTAATTGGTCTAATGTCATGTTAGAGCAGATAATTGTTTAAAAATATTATACTGGGAATTTATTCAGCTCTTATTTGCTGCAGAACATGTTCTTTCTGCCTTATGGGTTGAAGGGCATCTTCACACACTGCATGGTCCAGAATCTGGTCCAGATTCTTCTTGAACAGCTCAAGACAACGCTTCTCCCAATTTTGACGTATATTTTTGCAGACTTACAATGTAACCCAAGTGTATTTAACACCATAAACATTGCTGTGCCATTTATTGTAAACCCCTAGGCAGAAGAAGAACCTTCTTATATGCTAGTCTGAGCCAGGACTGAATCAGCCAACTGGGGAATTAGAGGGAAGAACAAGCTGCTTGAGGAATGCATATTTATTAATAGCCAATATAGCAAAATCTAAAGCTCTCAAAGAAAGAAATCGAAATATTTTTTTTCTTTACAGTCCTGTTTCTCTTTTCTACTTAAGAGCTCACACATTTATTAAGGAAAAAACTGTTAAATCATCTCTCTCTTCAATGTATTCCCACCTGAGTGATAAAGTGAGTGATATGTGCATTATGACAAACTAAGGCAAGGCAAGGCAATTTTATTTGTATAGCACACTTTCAACAGCAGGGTAATTCAAGGTGCTTTACATGATTTGGTGATTTAAAAGAAACACATAAAAGAAACACACATTAAACATGATACACATTAAAGCAAGAGAAAAAAAAAAAAAGCAAGAGAGCATGAACACATTTCATACATATGACATCAAGCATTTACTCAAAGGCAATTCTAAACAGATGGTTTCTTAGTCTCGATTTAAAGCAGTTCAGAGTTTCAGCAGCTCTACACTCGTCAGGAAGTCTGTTCCAGATAAGAGGAGCATAGAAACTGAAAGCTGCTTCTCCATGTTTAGTTCTGAGTCTAGGGATGTTTAGTAGGCTAGAGTTGGAGGACCTGAGTGGTCTTGGTGGTTGATACCATGACAACAGGTCTTCAACATATTTTGGTGCTAAGCCATGTAATGATTTATAAACTAGTAAAAGTATTTTAAAGTCTATTCTCTGAGCTACAGGGAGCCAGTGTAAGGACTTTAGAACTCGGGTGATGTGCTCTACTTTCCTGGTTCTAGTGAGGACGCGAGCGGCAGCGTTCTGGATCAGCTGCAGCTGTCTGATTGACTTTTTAGGCAGAAGAAGATGCTGTTGCAGTAATCAATCCGACTAAAGATAAACGCATGGATGAGTTTTTCTAGGTCGTGTTGCAAAATCAGTCCTTTAATCCTAGAGATGTTCTTCAGGTGATAGAACGCTGACCTTGTTATTGCCTTTGTGTGACCCTGGAGGTTCAGATCTGAGTCCATTAATTCAATTCAATTCAGTTTATTTATATAGCGCCATTTCACAACAGATGTCATCTCAAGGCACTTAACAAGAAGTTATTTCAATACATTTATACAAACATTCCAATCAGTTAAAAAGTTTCCTATTTAAGGAATCCCAGCAGATTGCGTCAGTCATTGGCGTGAGGTTGGGCAGATTTCCAACCACAGCAATCCTTCAGCAATCCCTCATACTGAGCAAGCATGTAGCGACAGTGGAGAGGAAAAACTCCCCTTTAACAGGAAGAAACCTCCAACAGAACCAGGCTCAGTAGGAGCGGCCATCTGCCACGACCGTCTGGGGGTTTGAGAAGACAGAGCAGAAACACAGAAGGAACAGAAGATCTGATATAAGAGAACTTTCTATGTTACAGAAAGTAAAAAGTTGATAACAGGACACAGTGGATGTTCAGTTAATGGGAGCATCATCCCAGTCGATGCCCCACGTCCAACAGGGCATTGCAGCCAAGCAGGATACCAGACCAGGTATATCTTCTATGGGGAGAAAAACACTGAGAGAAAACAAAGTTAACAGTCGAAATAGCAGAATGTACTGTAATACAACTGGAGAGTCGTAGGAGAAAAGGAAGTAGCAGAGTGAAGAAAATTGGTAAGTCTGTCCTCCAGCAGTCTAAGCCTATAGCAGCATAACTACAGAGATAGCTCAGGATGACCTTAGCCACTCTAACTATAAGCTTTATCAAAAAGGAAAGTTTTAAGCCTGGCCTTAAAAGTAAACAGAGTGTCTGCCTCACGGACTAAAGCTGGGAGCTGGTTCAACAGGAGAGGAGCCTGATAACTAAAAGATCTGCCTCCCATTCTACTTTTAGAGATCCTAGGAACTACAAGTAAACCTGCAGTCTGAAAGCGAAGTGCTCTTTTAGGAACATATGGAACAATTAGATCTCTGATGTATGATGGAGCTTGATTATTAAGGGCTTTGTATGTAAGAAGAAGGATCTTAAATTCTATTCTGGATTTAACAGGGAGCCAATGAAGGGAAGCTAAAACAGGAGAAATGTGATCTCTCTTTTTAATATTCATCAGAACTCTTGCTGCCGCATTTTGGATCAACTGAAGGCTTTTAATGGCATTTTGTGGACTTCCTGATAGTAAAGAATTACAGTAGTCCAGCCTTGAGGTAACAAATGCATGGAATAGTTTCTCAGCATCACTCCTGGACAGGATGTTTCTAATTTTAGCAATATTCCGGAGGTGAAAGAAAGAAATCCTAGAAACCTGTTTAATATGGGATTTAAATGTCAAGTCTTGGTCAAAAATAACGCCGAGGTTCTTTACGTTATTACTGGTGGCCAATTTAATGCCATCCAGATGAAGTGATTGACTAATCAGTTTCTGTTTAAGAACTTCTGGTCCAAAGACAGCAACTTCTGTCTTGTCAGAATTTAAAAGCAAAAAGTTTAGATTCATCAATGCTTTTATGTCTTCCAGACATGCCTGTAATCTACCTAACTGACTGGGTTCATCAGGATTTATGGATAAGTATAGTTGTGCATCATCGGCATAGCTGTGGAAATTTATCCCATGCTGTCTAATGATTCTACCAATTGGAAGCATATATATGGTGAAAAGAATTGGTCCAAGGACAGAACCCTGTGGAACTCCACAAGTAACCCTTGAGAGTGAAGATGATTTATCATTTAGATGAACAAACTGGAATCTATCAGACAAATATGATTTAAACCAGCCTAGTGCTGTTCCTTTGATCCCTGCAACATGTTCAAGCCTTTCTAAGAGAATATTATGATCGACTGTGTCAAAAGCAGCACTGAGATCTAACAAAACCAGAACAGACACAAGTCCATTATCTGAGGCCATGAGAATATCATTAGTAACCTTCACCAGTGCTGTTTCAGTGCTATGATGAGCTCTAAAACCTGACTGAAACTCTTCAAACAGCTCGTTACTGTTTAGATGTTCACAGACTTGATTAGCAACTATTTTCTCAAGGACTTTGGATAAGAAAGGAAGGTTAGATATAGGTCTGTAATTCACTAAGTCATCTTGATCAAGGGAAGGTTTCTTGAGTAAAGGTTTAATTACAGCTATTTTAAATTCCTGTGGTACGTATCCGTTTACTAAGGATAGATTCATCATATCCAAAATGGGGCCAGGAACCAAATGGAACACTTCCTTAAATAATTTGGTTGGGATTGGGTCCAACATACAAGTTGAAGGTTTAGATGAGGCTAATATTTTTGATAATTCTGAAAGCTCGACTGAATCAAAACAGCCTAAGCACAACTGAGGTTCTACAGTTCTTTCATTTACTGAGGAAGAAGTAATCATGTTTTGGAGGATGCCAATGATTTTATTTTTAATAAAATTTATTTTATTTATGAAGAATCTCATAAAATCATCACTGCTAAGAGCTGGGGGAATAGTTTGCTCAACAGAGCTATGACTCTGTGTAAGTTTGGCAACTGTACTAAAAAGAAACCTAGGATTTTTTTTATTCGCCTCTATTAATGATGAAAAATATGCTGTTCTAGCTTGTCGAAGGGTCTTTTTATACAGCAGTAGACTGTTATTCCAGGTTAAATAGGAATCCTCTAGATGTGTAGAGCGCCATTTTCTCTCCAACTTCCTAGTATTCTGCTTTAAAGTACGCAACTCTGCGTTAAACCAAGGAGTCAGCCTCCTATGGCTTGCCACTTTCTTTTTTAATTACTACACCTAGGTTACGAACCTGATCAGTAGTTTCTAGCTGTATTAATTGAAGCTGTGTGCTGACTCTTGATCGTTCCTCCTTGGGTCCAAAAATAATCACTTCAGTTTTGTTTCTATTCAGCTGGAGAAAGTTATGGCACATCCATCCATTTATTTGGTCAATGCATTGATTTAGGGTTTGAATGGGTTCAGAGTCACCTGGTGACATTGTAATGTAGAGCTGAGTGTCATCTGCGTAGTTATGGTAGCTAATGTTATTGGTCGCTATAATCTTGCCTAGTGGGAGCATGTAGATATTAAATAAGAGGGGCCCCAGGATGGAGCCCTGGGGCACCCCACATGTGATTTCTGTTCGTTCTGATGAAAAGTTTCCTATTGAAACATAGAAGTCCCTGTTCTTTAGGTAAGACTCGAACCAGCCAAGTAGTGTACCAGAGTCCGACCCAGCTCTCCAGTCGTTCCAATAAAATATCATGATCAACAGTGTCAAATGCTGCACTGAGGTCCAACAGAACCAGCACTGTGGTTCTTCCACAGTCTGTATTTATGCGGATGTCATTAAATACTTTGACGAGGACAGTCTCGGTGCTGTGGTGAGCGCGGAAACCAGACTGAAAAGCATCAAAACGGTTTTTCATTGTTATGAAGGCATTTAACTGCTGAAACACAGCTTTTTCAATAATCTTACTGATGAATGGGAGATTAGAGATCGGCCTGTAGTTCTGCATTAACGTGTTGTCCAGATTTTTCTTCTTTAGCAGTGGTTTAATAACTGCTGTTTTTAAAGCCTGAGGGAAGACACCTGATAGCAGTGATGAGTTCACTATTTGAACAAGATCAGTCCCAATAACAGGAAGAAGTTTCTTTAGAAAAGCTGTGGGTAGGATATCAAGACAGCAGGAGGAGGAGCCTAATTGGATAATGATTTTTTTCAAGGCTGTTCTGGTTTAATTCGTTGAATTCAGACATTTTCTCTACATTGTTGTTGATTGGGGATGGCACTGGTTGTGGGTTCGATATTGAGGTACAGATTGACCGTCTAATTGTTAGAATTGTTTCAGTGAAAAAGCTGGCAAATTCATTGCAGGCCCTGGTAGAGTTTAGTTCAGGGGCTACTGTCACTAAAGGATTAGTTAGTCTTTCCACTGTTGCAAATAGAGTCCGTGCATTATTAATGTTTCTGTTGATGATTTCAGAAAAGAACGATTCTCTAGCATCTTTTATAGTTAGCTTATATCTATTTAGTCTCTCTTTGTAGATCTCACAGTGAACCTGGAGTTGAGTTTTCCGCCATTTTCTCTCGGCTCGTCGACACTCTCTTTTTTCACTACGTACCAGTGGATTTCTTGTCCACGGAGACTTTTTTCTACCTGAGACTACTTTCACTTTAGTTGGAGCGATGGAATCCATGATGTCTGAGATTTTCGCAAGGAAAATGATCTACCACCTTATTTACTGAGTTTGAGTTGGGAGATGAAGGGGATGTGGTGGAAGAGTAAATACGTTTAAAGGTTTCTACTTAACTGTCCCCTAGAAGACGCTTTTTTATTGTGGTCTTACTGTGGCTGGATAATTTAGCAGAGATGGTACTTTCAAAGAAAATACAGAAATGGTCAGATAATGCAATATTAATTACAGAGATGTTGGAAATATTTAAACCTTTGCTGATAATTAAGTCCAGAGTGTGTCCTTTATTGTGTGTTGGTTGTTTGACATGCTGGATCAGTCCGAAGTTGTGGAGAGTATCATCTAACGTTTTTGCTTGTCTATCTTGGGGGTTGTCGGTATGGATGTTAAAGTCCCCCACGATGATTAGTTGGTCATAGTCGATACATATTACAGAAAGAAGGTCATTGAAATCATTAAAGAAGTTAGAGTTAAGTTTTGGTGGTTTATATAAACTTAGAAATAACACTTTGTTAGGCTCATTTATCTGGGTGGCTAGGTATTCAAAAGAATCAAACGTGCCCAGGGTTACCTTTTTAAAGTTCATTGAGTTGTGAAAGATGGTGGCTACACCTCCGCCTCGTTTGTGTTTTCTGTTCTCGCTTAAGAAATTATAATTTCGAGGACTGGATTCTATTAATGAAGTTGTTTCGTTATTTTCATCTAGCCAAGTTTCTGATTAAAAAAAGGGCGTGTAAATTATGCTCAGTGATGAAGTCATTGATAAGAAAAGACTTCCCGGATAGAGATCTAATGTTTAATGAAGCTAACTTAAGTATTGTGATGATGGGCAGCTGAACCTTCTGACAGGTTATCAATTTGAGATTTTGTTCAATATGAGAGCGTGTGGTTAACAGTTTATGTTTCCTGCTGCTGATAATCACTGATATAGCCTCAGGGGTGCCGGGTGAATTCTGGGAGACGGTAGGGGTGGATTTATTGCCCGGTTCCCTCAAATATCAAATATCTGTAATAATCAGTGGGGGGAAGCTCCCAGGCTTATTGACACTAGTCCCAGGCGTTTGGTGTAGTCTAAGTTTAGGTGTTAATTGTGTCCCAAATTTGATTTGCTCGTTCAGTCTGTCTGTAAAGTTTCTAAATGGAGACTCATTTGATGTGGCTGAGTCACAGGAAGATGAAGACTTGATCTCTGATGGTTGTTTATCTGTTCGGTCCTGTGGTGTCATCCAGACTTGCTGTTTTTGTTCTCTGATATCCATGGGCGCCTCAAGGTCAGCTTTTGGGAGCAAGTGTTTTGTTTTCTGATTCTGATAAGAAAAAATGTTTGCTGCTAACAGCCTTACTCCGGCCTTGGTAAGATAACGGCTTGCTTTGAACAGATGATTAGCACTTCCAAATACTTTGAAATTATTAATAAATGTGAACGACTTCTCAGCTGATTGTTTCTTCAACCATTTATGGAGCATGCGGAGTCTGCTAAATCTTTCATCATTCCCTTCAGGGACTGGTCCGCTGATGAGGATGTTTACGTTAAGTCCATCAAGTCTCTGTAGGAGATCAGAAAAGTCTCTCTTCAGAATCTCTGATTGTCTCATCGCGATATCTGCTGATTCAGCGTGAATGACAAGCTTTTCCAAAGCAGGATGTTGGTCCAAGATTTTAGGGATTTTTTCTGATATTTCTCTCACTGTATTTTTGTAGCAGCTATAAACTTTGGTATTCTTGCTACAAAAAGCCTCAATTCCATTAATTGATCCGTCTTGTATGATAACAGTCTTTGCTGGGGGCGCTCTTACTTTGTTATGTGTCCGTAAAATAGGAGAGAGCAGTTTTAATTGACTTTAAAAACAATTTCAGCAGAAACATGGGATTATCCTGTTTAAAATAAAATAAAAATTAAGCAATAAGATTGCAGCAATTTGTGCCATAGAAGTGCAGAAAATCTGGATTTGCCACCTGACAGAAATTCTCCTTCTGAGACAAGACACTTAATTTCTGGTCAGATTTTATACTCTGCTTATTTTTTAGAAGGTTATCGGTATTCCTGCTGAGACAAGCAGCCTTTAATTTATTGTATCTACTTTTTATATCCCACTACTACAGTTGAAACCAGAAGTTTACCTTTTTTTTCTCACTGTCTGAAGTTAAATCAAACTTCTCTTGTTTTAGATCAGTTGCCAAAATGATTTTCATTTGCAAAATGCCACAATAATGAGATAAAGAACATGTCAGAAATTTAGATAATTATTTCTTCTAAATCAGAAGTTTACATACATTTCGTCAGTATTTGTTAGCATTATCTTTGATCTGTATGACTTGGGTCAAAAGTTTTGGGTTTGCTTCCACAAGCTTCTAACAATAGTTTGCTGGAGTTCTGGCCCATTCCTCCTGACAGAACTTGTGGAACCGAGTGAGGTTTGTTGGCCGCCTCGCTCGCACATGCCTTTTCAGATTTGAATACAAATTCTCTCTAGGATTGAGATGAGGGCTTTGTGATGGCCACGCCAAAACATTGATTTGTTCTCCTGACACCACTTGTAACCACACTGGCTGTATGCTCACTGTCCATTTGGAAGATCCATTTGTGCACAAGCTTCAACTTACAGGCTGATGTCTTTTAGATGTTGCTTCAATAATTCCACATGATGTTCTTTCCTCATGAAGCCATCTATGTTATGAAGTGAACTAGCTTCTCCTGCAGCAAAACACCCGCACAGCATGATGCTGCCACCCCTATACTTCACAGTTTCCAGGCTTACAAGCATCCCCCTTTTTTCCTCCAAATGTAATGATGGTCTTTATGGCCAAACGGTTCCACTTTAGTTTCATCAAGCAACAGTAAACTTCTGTCTCTTGACATTAATAAATAAATATCTGACATATTCTTTCCCCCATTATTGTAGTATTTAGCAAGTAGAAATAATTTTGGTAATTCTAACTGACCAAAAAAAGGGAGAAGTTTGGTCTGATTTAACTTCGGACAGTAGTAGAAAGTATCTTCTCCGGTGTATGTAAACTTCTGGTTTCAACTCTATATGCAAACATTGGTCATAGCTGCTTCAAGGGGTTAGTTCGGGTTTTTAGTGTGGTTCTGTGAAGCTACAGTTCTCCCCTCACCTGTAGTAGAAAGCTGTAATATTACCTTCAGCTTGTTGAAAAGTAAATAGGAGGAAGCTAACGAGCTTGCTAGACGTACATCGTCTGTTTTAGCCGACTTCTCAAGCTGAAAATGTTCATATCAGTGTAATATAACCTTGCGTGTTCCTCTGTGGAGATTTCTTGTTGGCTCTGGGACTCATTTGTCAGCTCGCCAAGAATAAATGTTTAGGTTTCGTGTCAGATAGTAGGTTGTATGTTCCTGTGCTTTCCAGGTGTTGTAATGGTTTAAAAATGATCCTGGAGGACCCATGATCAGCTGGTGCGGTGAATTGATACAGCTTAGGTCTTTTTAGCTCGGCGTTTCCACCACTCTGACTGTGTGTTTTCTTTTCCAACAAGCTGACATCGTAATATATTCCTTTTACTACAGGTAAGGGAAGCTCTGCAGATAATAGTTACAGAACCACCAAAGAACCCCTTTAAGGCACAGTTTAAGATGTGAAACAACAGTTAGACGAAAGAAAAACTGAAATAAATAAATCTCATTAAACCATGAAATCACGCTCTTGATTTCAATTTATTTTCAGATTTCTGCTATGGAAACACCAACAAGATCAGAGCCCATCGCCCAGGAGGACAAAACCAAACTGCTGAAGACGGCCTTCCTGCAGTTCTGCCGGTGTGTTGCTATAAAACAACTGTTTCCTATCTTTTTCAGGATATGAAACTGATACAGTTGAAACCAGAAGTTTACATGCACTTTTTTTTTCTCACTGCCTAAAGTTACAGTAAATCATACCAGATGTATCATTTTAACTCTGTTAAAGTTACCTTATTCCATTATTATTATTTTTATTTACTAAATGCCACAATAATGAGAGGAAGAATTTGTCAGATTTATTTATGAATATCTTCAAAATCAGAAGTTTACATACAGAATTATTGCCGTTTGTTTAAACAATGAGGGGAAAGCCCAGTTGAAGATGTCATGGCTTTGGAAACTTCTCATATGTTAACTGGAGGCACATGTGTGGGTGTATTTTAAGGCCACACCTGGACACACTGATTCTGGTGATGGGAAAGTCAAAAGATATCAGCCATTGTGGATCTGCAGTCTGGTTCCTCATTGGGAACAATTTCCAGATGCTTGAAGGTATCGCGTTCATCTGTTCAAACAATTATACACAAGTTATAGACCTGAGATAGACTCTTTCGAACAGGCCATGAAAAACTTTCCGGACTTCATCTGTTTTTCTTTTGAGTCTGAAAGCAATCTTCTGGACTTCTCGCAGTATTCAGATTATCAGGAAATGTTCTGGAAAAGCTGGAGGGGTGTGGGGCGGTGGGGAAAAGGGGAGGGGGGCAGGGAACGCTGTGAACGCACACATTGATGACGTATAAATGTCACGTGAATGGCAGTGCATAAGAACTCTTACGCGTTTCCACTGGCGCAAAATTGCACACATCACAAAGACAAGCACTGCGAGTAGATCTGCTTTTTCCTCGACCATCTTTGCAATAATTCATTTGTTTGGGGAAATGACATGTGCGCCCGCCGCACTAAGTTGACGTCATATCCACATCCACCCCACAGACATTCATCAGGATCCTCCGGTACATCTCTTACTGTGTGAAAGCAGCCGAAAGGCAATGTTCCGGAAAAAAGTGGTGTGTTTGAAAACACAACTCCGGTTAAAGACCGGATGGAATTTTCCGCAAATATTCCAGAACTTCTGTCTGAAAACGGCTTAAAAGAAACATAAAAAAAGCCCAGTTTGCAAATACACACAGGGACAAAGACCTTGATTTCTGGAGACATGTCCTGTGGTCTGATGAGACTAAAGTGAAACTTTTTGGCCAAAATGACCATTTTTACATTTAGAGGAAAAAGGGGGACGGTTGTAAGCCTGGGAACACTATCCAAACTGAAGCAGGGGGGTGGCGGCATTATGCTGTGGGGCTGTTTTGCTGCAGGAGGAACTGATGCACTTCATAAAATAGGTGGCATCCTGGGTAAAGAACATTATGAGGACATCAGCCAGGAAGTTGAAGCTTGGGCACAAATGGGTTTTCCAAATTATTGTGGCATTTAGCTGATAGAAATAATCTTAGTCATTCTGACCTGAAACAAGAGAAGTTTAGTCTGGTGTTAATTCAGACCGTGGGATTAAAAGGTAGATGTGTCTTTTTTTTTTTCGTTGTATGTAAACTTCTGGTTTCAACAGGACAAATGTGTTTAAAAGTGAGGAGTAAATAATCTTCAACCGAGCTCCCTGTTTATTAATAAATGGAGCTCATGCTTATACACTCCTACTCGTATTGTTTTTAGATGTTTGTGTTCATGCAATAATCGACATCTATACATATAACAGCTTTAAAATGAAACCCTGCAGTTACAATAGAATAACAGTATAATTTTTGCTTTCCTTCTTTCTCAGTAACGACCTGGTTGGAGCTCAGACAGTCACCGATGACCTGTTTCCTGCTGACAATGATGGAGAGGAAGGAGCTGAGCTGGACAGTATTGTGGTTCAGATCAACCTGGAACTGGTGGACGATTACCCGGCTTCAGACCCTCGCTGGGCTGAATCTGTCCCCGGTGGTGAGCAGTAGAGATAAATGTATACTTACTACAAAATATGTAACAGTTGAACAGTAGGAAAACATTGAGCTGGATATTTAGGGTGATTGGTTCAGTGATGGTGAAGTTGTTTGTTGGAGTAGTATCGGTCAGGAGTGATGGTTTTTATGTTCTTGTTCAGAAGTTTGGATCAGGATTTTGAGCCTAGATTATAAGCGGTGTGAAAGACCCAGCTCTGTTAATTTCAGCCTCAGTTTTGTATTGATTCTGCTTTTGTGCTTGTTTTTTTTTTTTTTTTTTCAGAGAGTGCTGGTTTTCCTCTTACATCCCTCATAATCCTCCACCAGCTGGAAGACAAGATGAAGGCTCATTGTTGCTTCATGGACTTTCTGCTCCAGGTATCTTAATACTATCATGGCTCCTCCGCTTTCATATCGGGTTTCTGTTAAACTATCTGTCTATTTTTCCTAAGCTGCAGAAACACCTCAAGGGTGATCAGTGGAAACAGGATGGGCCTAAGCTTAATTTTGAGCTTCAGGCCAAGGCTGTAAATACTTAGTGGGGCAAAAAAGTATTTGGCAGCCACCAATTGTGCTTTTTTTTCCATAGGTACACTTCAACTGTGAGAGACAAAATGTAAAAAGATTTCCAGGAGATTATATTGTATGATTTTTAAAGAATCTATTTGTACTGTATAATGGTGCAGGAAATAAGTATTTAGCACCTACAACCAAGCAAGAATTCTGGCCCCCACAGACCTGTTACTCCTTTAAGAAGCTCTTTTATCCTCCACTCGTTACCTGTATTAATGGCACTTGTTTGAACTCGTTATCTGTATAAAAGACACATGTCCACATCTTCAAACAGTCAGACTCCAACCTCCACCATGGCCAAGACCAGAGAGCTGTCCAAGGACACCAGGGACAAGATTGTACACCTGCTCAAGACTGGGTTGAGCTAATCTACAATAGGCACTCAGCTTGGTGAGAAGATGTTAGGTAATTGTTGTGGTTTACCTAAAAACGAGTCACACACAAAAGTCGGAGATAATTTAGACAATAAGCTCTGCAGAGGTAGATGTGGTTCAATCAGTTCTGCAGAGGGAGACCAGCAAAATACGGTAAGGAATGAGCCAACCGTCTGTCTGTTATCAGCTCCTGTCACTAGTCTCCCACTGATCTCATCACTGGTCTCAAAGGGTTTCACCTCTGCAGACTCTCTTTATTTAGTCACACTTCATTAACATATTAAAAGAACAGGATGTCATGCACAAGAGCATGTGACTGAAACCAAAATGACATTTAAAAAGTACATTAGAACTATGTGATAAAAACACCCTAAGAAAATAATAATACACCATTATTATTTTCCCTAACAGAAGATATCAACTGTTGGAGCAATTATTAGAAAATGGAATAAATACGAATCTCCCTCAACCTGGTTATCCATGCTAAAACTCACCTTTTGGGGTACAAATGATTTTTTGAATGGTGAGGAAACATCCGAGAACTACATGGCGGGAACTGGTCAATTACCTGAACAGAGCTGGAACCACATTGACAAAGGTTACTATCAGTAACACACCACATCGTCATGGATTAAAATCCTGCAGCGTTCCAAAGGTCCCCTTGCTTAAGCCACCTCATGTCCAGGCTAGTCTAAAGTTTGCCAGAGACCATCTGGATGATTCAGAGGAAGATTGGGAGAATGTCATGTGGTCAGATGAAACCAAGAAAGAAATCTTTGGTCTAAACGCCACTTGCCGTGTTTGGAGGGGGAAGAATGCTGAGTTACAACCCAAGAACAGCATACCCACTGTGAAGCATGGGGGTGGAAACATTATGCTTTGGGCTGCTTTTCTGCAAAGGGGACAGAACGATTGATCCGTATTAAGAAAAGGATGAATAGGGCCATGTATCATGAGATTTTGGGCAAAAACCTCCAATCAGTGAGAGCATTGTGGATGAAACATGGCTGGATCTTCCAGCATGACAATGATTCCAAACACATCGCCCAGGCAATGAAGGATTGGCTACGTAAAAATGCTTTTCAAGGTTCAGGACTGGCCTAGCCAGTCTCCAGATCCAAAACATCACAGCTCTAGAGAAGATTTGCATGGAAGAATGGGTCAAAATACCAGCTACAGTGTGTGCAAACCTGATGAAGACCTACAGGAAACATTTGATTTTTGTCATTGCCAACCAAGGTTCCTTAAAAAAGGATTGAGGTGAACTTTTGTTATTGACCAAATACTTATTTTCTGCACCATTATACAAATACATTCTTTAAAATACATACAATGTGATTGGCTGGATTTTCTTTAGATACTGTCTCTCACAGTTGAAGTGTACCTATGATGAAAATTGCAGACTTCTCATCTTTTTAAGTGGGATTATGTGCACAATCGGTGGGTGCCAAATTCTTTTTTGCCCCACTGTATGTACATGTGTTTTTGCAGTTTTTCTTAAAAAAAAAAAAAAAACATTGTGTGTAGAATTATTTAGAAAAAAATTATTTAATTGATTTTAGAATAATGCTGTAACCCAACAAAATGTGTAAAAAGTGAAGCGCTGTGAATACTTTCCGGATGGACTGTATGTTTGACCACCCGCTCATTAACAGGTAGGTCTGCTGGACCGGCTCAGCCAGGTGACGGTGAGATCGTCTCCTATGGCAACACGCCTGCTGTTATGTGAGCATGCCGAAAAGCTGCAGGCAGCCATGGTGCTGAAGAACCACCACAACAAACATGCTGAGCTCGTGAACCGGGCCATCAACATCGCCTTGCAGAGGAGCAACACTCCGGTTCCACCTAGCCTCACAGCGGCTGATGTCTTCTTCAGGGAGGTCTGTGTCTGAGGAGGAGCTGCTGTGATGGACGTGTTTAGAAGCTGGATGCTGTTTAATCGATGTTCTGTTCTGGTGCTCTCCCAGGTGTCTCAGATCTCGTCACTGTTCGACTGTCTGGTCGAGGAGGAGGAGCGGATCCTGAAGGAGAACCCAGTTGAGTCCGAGCAGTGGGCTGATGTTGTCCTCACAGTTAACAACATTCTCATGGTAAACTCACCATTCTCTGTTCAAAGAAGGGTCACAACTGTTAATAGGGAGGGAACAGAAGAGGGTGGAGGAATGTATGAAAACTTGTGCTCTGTGCGCAGGACATGCTTCAGGCTGCAGGTCAGTACAGAGAGACTAAAGCCTCCTTGTACAGAGCTTCAGAAAATGCAGCTGCAGAGCCTGAATACATTCCATGGACGGGTAATATACCTGCTGCTTTAGAAACCAGACCAACTTTAATTTAACATTAAAGTAGAATGATGTGTTTAAACCTTTCCCCCGTCTCTATATTCCTCCAGCATCAGGTGGTGTAGGAGGCATTCGCACCGTCATTTCTCACCAGCATAAAGTCATCCTGCGCTCTGTCTACCTTCATGCTGACTCGGAGTTACGCAGCGCCCTCTGTGAGCAGCTGGTGGCACTGCTGGACATCTATTTGGGTGGCTATGTGGCCCAGCTGTCCTCCCTGCAAAAGCAGGGGCCTCTTGGGGCCCAACAAGAGCGCTATGACAGCTTGGAGATGGAGTACAGCCAGCGGCGCTCAGAGCTGCTCAGCCCCCTGCGTGAGTATAGGATGTTCAGCCTAATAATCTCTTCCAAGATTACTAGTTGTTTTTTATTTAGTAAATACTGAAGTTTCTTAAAGCGAGGAGTCCCACTAATAGTACTCTGATATAAAACTAATCTGTAAAATGTGTTTTTAGTGGAACCTCTAGATACAAATCCATCTAAATATGAATTTTTCCAAACACATCTTCCCCAATTGCCAATTTTCCTCCGAATATGAATAGGAGGTCCCAACAGGCGTTTGATCCATGAATTGACCAATATAGTCCTGGTTCAATCAGATCTGGTACAGTCCCGATCAAAAGACCACTTGAAAAATGGCACACAAAAAAAATCATATTTTTCATGGTTGGATATTAACAAGGTTCCAAGTAGATGTTCAATATGCAAAAAGAATAAATGGGAATGAGACTAAACATTTTTTGAGCATGCAATTTATTGAAAAAGATGTTTAAACTGAAACAATCTGATCAAAAGTTTGAGACCAAACTTCTAAAAAAAAACGCGTAAACACCCCTAAAACGTTCCAAACATGAACTCCGCAATTAGTAGCTCCACTGTTTTTGTTATTCACTTCAAAAATTCATTGAGGTATGCTTGATGCAAGCGTTTCCATGAGGTGAGTGGGAACATTTCTCCAAGTGGTGAAGACGGCCGCACGAAGAATCTACTGTCTGGAAGGGTTGTCCATTTTTGTAAACTTTCCTTGCCTTCCATCGCCAAAGATTCTCAATTGGATTTGGATCAGGGGAACAAGCAGGATGGTCCAAAAGAGTGATGTTGTTCCCCTGGAAGAAGTCCTTTGTCCTGCTAGCATTGTGTACTGTAGCGTTGTCCTGTTGAAAAACCCCGTCATTATACCAATGGAGACGAGGGCCCTCAGTCCTGAGGGATGCTCCCTGCAACATCTGGAGAAAGCCAGCGGACATTTTTATGCCCCTGGACCTCCTGAAGCTCCATTGTTCCACTGAAAGAAAAAGCACCCCAGACCAATATGGCTTCCCACGGTTAAATTGTTTTGTCATAGAATAAAACTTTCCTTCACCTTTCAATGTACCATGTTTGATGCTCTCATGAAAAGTCCAAATGTTCAGTTCTGTGGCGTTCAAGGAGACGAGGCCTTCGAATACTTTTTTGTTTTGTTTTTGAACCCCTTCAGTCCCAGATGCCGTCTGATGGTTATGGGGCTGCATTCGGCACCAGTAACGCCTTTAATTTGGGTCGAGGATCATCCAGAGTTTTCCATTGTCTTGACGGTCAGCCAATAGGATCCTCCGGCTCAGTGCTTGTGAAATTCTTTTGGGTCTTCCGCTTTACTTTTTTGTTCCATAACCCTCAGGATCATTTAAGAAATTCCAAATGGCTGAAGGAGGAGCGGCCTCTCTTTGTCTCTCTCCCGATTTCCCCTCTCTTTAATTTCTTTTCTGTTTGCTTTTCTTGTTTTCTTTTCTGTTCTTAACTTTTTCTTAGTTACTTTATCTACCCAGCCCCTGGAGTTACTGTATTGGACCGGATCTCTTCTTGGATTACTTTTTTATGGACTTATAAACATGGCTTTTTGCTCAGCTGAGGATTTTGAAAAACTGCTCCACAGAATTGAGGGCATTGAAACGCAGCTACGTCGTCTGGAAATTAATTTTCATCTCCACGCTGATTATGGAAACGACACAACTTTACTGTTGAATGCACACATGGAGGAACAGCCTCGCAGCCCGGTGTTACATCGGTCTAACCGTGTCACAGAGACTCCCTCAGCCAACAAGCGCCTGAGTGGCAGAACTCCGCACTCTAATAAAGACTGGTCAGCTTTAAAACGCACAGAATTATCAACCCCAGCCCGTTCTCCGAGGAAGAAAAAACAAAAAACTCCAGCACAGAGAAAGCTCTGAACCCAGACCTGCCGCTTCTGCTAAAAGTAAACAAAAAAGAGGTTTCAGCCAAAAACAAGAGATATTTTTCCACCTGGAATCCCGCTGAAAAACAGATTTGCAGCCTTGAGTTCCCCGAAAGATGACGCAGCCGCCGGGACCAGTCAAAGCCACCAGGAGAAACCCAGCCGCATCAAACGGACACATAACAAAGTAAGAGCCCCCCCAGCAAAGATTGTTATCATACAAGACGGATCAATGAATGGAATTGAGGCTTTTTGTAGCAACAACACCAGAGTTTATAGCTGCTACAAAAATACAGAGAGAGAAATATCAGAAAAAATCCAGAACATCTTGGACCAACATCCTACTCTGGAAAAGCTCGTCATTCACGTTGGATCAGCAGATATCGCGATGAGACAATCAGAGATTCTGAAGAGAGACTTTTCTGATCTCCTACAGAGACTTGATGGACTTAATGTAAACATCCTCATCAGCGGACCAGTCACTGAAGGGAATGATGAAAGATTTAGCAGACACCGCATGCTCCATAAATGGTTGAAGAAACAATCAGCTGAAAAGTCGTTCACATTTATTAATAATTTCAAAGTATTTGGAAGTGCTAATCATCTGTACAAAGCAGGCCAACGTTATCTTAACAAGGCCGGAGTAAGGCTCATAGCAGCAAACAGTTTTTCTTATCAAAATCAGAAAACAAAACACTTGCTCCCAAAAGCTGACCTTGAGGTGCCCATGGATATCAGAGAACAAAAACAGTAAGTCATGAGGACACCACAGGACCGAACAGATAAACAATCATCAGAGATTAAGTCTTCATCTTCCTGTGACTCAGCCACATCAAATGATTCTCCATTTAGAAACTTTACAGACAGACTGAACGAGCAAATCAAATTTGGGACACAATTAACACCTAAACTTAGACTACACCAAAGCCCTGGGACTAGTGTCAATAAGCCTGGGAGCTTCCCCCCACTGATTATTACAGATATTTGATATTTGAGGGAACCGGGCAATGAATCTACCCCTACCATCGCCCAGAACTCGCCTGACACCCCCCCTGAGTCTAAGATTTCAGTGATTATCAGCAGCAGGAAACATAAACCGTTAACCACACGCTCTCATATTAAACAAAATCTCAAATTGATAACCTGTCAGAAGGTTCAGCTGCCCATCATCAAAATACTTAAGTTAGCTTCATTAAACATTAGATCTCTATCCGGGAAGTCTTTTCTTATCAATGACTTCATCACTGAGCATAATTTACACGCCCTTTGTTTATCAGAAACTTGGCTAGATGAAAATAACGAAACAACTGCATTGATAGAATCTACTACTCCAAATTATAATTTCTTACGCGAGAACAGAAAACACAGGCGGGGTGGAGGTGTAGCCACTATTTTTCACAACTCAATGAACTTTAAAAAGGTAACCTTGGGCACGTTTGATTCTTTTGAATACCTAGCCACCCAGATAAATGAGCCTAACAAAGCTTTATTTCTTAGTTTATATAAACCACCAAAACTTAACTCTTAAGTTCTTTAATGATTTCAATGACCTTCTTTCTGTAATATGTATAGACTATGACCAACTAATCATCGTGGGGGACTTTAACATCCATACCGACAACCCCCAAGATAGACGAGCAAAAACATTAGATGATACTCTCCACAACTTTGGCCTGATCCAGCATGTCAAACAACCAACACACAATAAAGGACACACTCTGGACTTAATTATCAGCAAAGGTTTAAATATTTCCAACATCTCTGTAATTAATATTGCATTATCTGACCATTTCTGTATTTTCTTTGAAAGTACCATCTCTGCTAAATTATCCAGCCACAGTAAGACCACTATAAAAAAGCATTTTCTAGGGGACAGTTAAGTAGAAACCTTTAAACGTATTTACTCTTCCACCACATCCCCTTCATCTCCCAACTCAAACTCAGTGAATAAGCTGGTAGATAATTTCCTTGCGAAAATCTCAGACATCATGGATTCCATTGCTCCAACTAAAGTGAAAGTAGTCTCAGCTAGAAAGAAGTCTCCATGGGCAAGTAATCCACTGGTACGTAGTGAAAAAAGAGCGTGTCGACGAACCGAGAGAAAATGGCGGAAAACTCGACTCCAGGTTCACTGTGAGATCTACAAAGAGAGACTGAATAGATATCAGCTAACTATAAAAGAAGCTAGGGAATCGTTCTTTTCTGAAATCATCAACAGAAACATTAATAATGCACGGACTCTATTTGCAACAGTGGAAAGACTAACTAATCCTTTAGTGACAGCTGCCCCTGAACTAAACTCTACCAGGGCCTGCAATGAATTTGCCAGCTTTTTCACTGAAAAGATTCTAACAATTAGACGGTCAATCTGTACCTCGATATCGAACCCACAACCAGTGCCATCCCCAATCAACAACAATGTGGAGAAAATGTCTGAATTCAACGAATTAAACCAGAACAGCCTTGAAAAAAATCATTATCCAATTAAGCTCCTCCTCTTGCTGTCTTGATATCCTATCCACAGCTTTTCTATAGAAAGTTCTTCCTGTTATTGGGTCTGATCTTGTTCAAATAGTGAACTCATCCTTCCTGTCACGTGTCTTCCCTCAGGCTTTAAAAACAGCAGTTATCAAGAAGAAGAATCTGGACAACACATTAATGCAGAACTACAGGCCGATCTCTAATCTTCCATTCATCAGTAAGATTATTGAAAAAGCTGTTTCAGCAGTTAAATAGCTTTATAACAATGACAAACCGTTGATGTTTTTCAGTCTGGTTTCCGTGCTCACCACAGCACCGAGACTGCCCTCGTCAAAGTATTCAATGACATCCGCATAAATACAGACTGTGGTAGAACCACAGTGCTGGTTCTGTTGGACCTCAGTGCAGCAGTTGACACTGGTGATCATGATATATTACTGGAACGACTGAAGAGCTGGGTCGGACTTTCTGGTACACTACTTGGCTGGTTCGAGTCTTACCTGATCAACAGGGACTTCTATGTTTCGATAGGAAACTTTTCATCAGAACGAACAGAAATCACATGTGGGGTGCCCCAGGGCTCCATCCTGGGGCCCCTCTTATTTAATATTTACATGCTCCCACTAGCCCAGATTATAACAACCAATGCGGATGACACTCAGCTCTACATTACAATGTCACCAGGTGACTGAACCCATTCACACCCTAAATCAATGCATTGACCAAATAAATAGTTGGATGTGCCATAACTTTCTCCACCTGAATAGAAACAAAACTGAAGTAATTATTTTTGGACCCAAAGAGGAACGATCAAGAGTCAGCACACAGCTTCAATTAATACAGCTAGAAACTGATCAGGCTCAAAACCTAGGTTTAGTAATGGACTCAGACCTGAACCTCCAGGGTCCCATAAAGGCAATAACAAGGTCAGCCTTCTATCACCTGAAGAACATTTCTAGAATTAAAGGACTGATGTTGCAACAGGACCTAGAAAAACTCATCCATGCGTTTATCTTTAGTCGGACTGATTACTGCAACAGCCTCTTCACAGGTCTGCCTAAAAAGTCAGACAGCTGCAGCTGATCCAGAACGCTGCTGCTCGCGTCCTCACTAGAACCAGGAAAGTAGAGCACATCACCCCAGTTCTAAAGTCCTTACACTGGCTCCCTGTAGCTCAGAGAATAGATTTCAAAATACTCCTACTAGTTTATAAATCCTTACATGGCTTAGCACCAAAATATGTTGAAGACCTGTTGTCACGGTACCAACCACCAAGACCACTCAGGTCCTCCAACTCTAGCCTACTAAACATCCCTAGACTCAGAATTAAACATGGAGAAGCAGCTTTCAGTTTCTATGCTCCCCTTATCTGAAACAGACTTCCTGATGAGTGTAGAGCTGCTGAAACTGAACTGCTTTAAATCGAGACAAAAAAACCATTTGTTTAGAATTGCCTTCGATTAAATGATTGATGTCACATGTATGAAATGTGTTCATGCTATCTTGCTTTATTGATTTCTCTTACTTTATTGTGTATCATGTGTAATGTGTGTTTCTTTAACTTTTAATTTCCATTGTTTGTTTTGTTTTTTTAAATCACCAAATCATGTAAAGCACCTTGAATTACCCTGCTGTTGAAAGTGTGCTATACAAATAAAATTGCCTTGCCTTGTCCCACCTCAACAGTGATGGCACGCTTATTTTATGTTTTTATTTAACCTTTATTTTCCTAGGAAAAACAATCCGTTGAGATTAAAATCTCTTTTGCAATAGACCCCTAGCCAAGACAGCAGCTAAAAAAAATTTCAAATAAAAAGTACAATATAAAAATAGACAACTTACAGCAAGGACAGTTTAACATCACATTATTTCAAGATGCTCGCCTGCAGCGCTCAGTTAAAACGCATGTACATCTAGTAATTAAACAAATCCTTCATCCTGGCTTTGAACTGTGTCATTGTTGGTAAAATAACTAATTTAAACCGACTCTGCAATTCAGATCAGGATGAGGGTGCAAAAACTTTGAAGGCACTTTCACCAAAAACAGTTTGTGACTGTGGGATCGCACGTTACAGCCTCTGTTGGGGATCTTAGGAGCCAGGAGGGAACTTTGTTATGGAGGCAGTTCACATAATACAGCTTTAAAAAGGAAAATATACCAATGCTCCAACCTACGGTTGTGTAAAGGCCAACCAGCAGTCTCATACAAATTACAGTGATGAGTACAGTAACTAGAATTTGATACAAATCTTAGTGCTGCATGGTAAACAGAATCCAGTGTTTTCAAAAGAGATTGATTGGCATGCATGTATAAAGTTTCTCCATAATCCAATATTGACAACAATGTTGCTTGTATAAGTCTTTTCCTCACACTAAATGAGAAACATTTACCCCTCCCTGGGCTGCCACCTCATCTTGGTGGAGGGGTTTGAGTGTCCCAATGATCCTAGGAGCTATGTTGTCGGGGGCTTTTTGCTCCTGGTAGGGTCACCCATGGCAATTTGGTTCTAGGTGAGGGATCAAAGTGCAGCCCAAAAGACCCCAATGATGAATACGGCAAATGGATTCAGTGTTCCTTCGCCCGGACGCGGGTCACCGGGGCCCCCCTCTGGAGCCAGGCCCGGAGGCAGGGCACGTTGGCGAGCGCCTGGTGGCCGGGCCTTTACCCATGGGGCCCGGTCGGGCTTAGCCCGAAGAGGCAACATGGGTCCCCCTTCGCACGAGCTCACCACCTGTGGGAGGGGCCATAGGGGTCGGGTGCCATGCAGGATGGGCGGCGGCCGAAGGCTGGGACCTTGGCGGACCGATCCTCAGCTGCAGAAGCTGGCTCTCGGGACGTGGAACGTCACCTCTCTGGTGGGGAAAGAGCCGGAGCTGGTGTGCGAGGTTGAGAGGTTTCGACTGGACATCGTCGGACTCGCCTCGACGCACGGCTCTGGCTCTGGAACCCGTCTCCTCGAGAGGGGTTGGACTCTCTTCCACTCTGGAGTTGCCCCCGCTGAGAGGCGCCGAGCTGGGGTGGACATACTTGTTGCCCCTCATCTCGGCTCCTGTACGTTGGGGTTTACCCCGGTGAAGGAGAGGGTAGCCTCCCTCCGCCTACAGGTCGGGGGATGGGTCCTGACTGTTGTTTGTTCTTATGCGCCAAACAGCAGATCAGATTACTCACCCTTTTTGGAGTCTTTGGAGGGGGTGCTGGAGACTGCTCCTCCTGGGGACTCCCTTGTTCTGCTGGGGGATTTCAACGCTCACGTGGGCAATGACAGTGAGACCTGGAGGGGTGTGGTTGGGCGGAATGCCCCCCCCCCTCCGATCTTTTTTTGTTATTGGACTTCTGTGCTTGTCATGGATTGTCCATAATAAACACCATGTTCAAGCATAAAGGTGTCCATATGTGCACTTGGCACCAGGACACCCTAGGCCGCAGCTCGATGATCTACTTGGTTGTTGTCTCATCCGATCTGCGGCCCCATGTTTTGGACACTTGAGTGAAGAGAGGGGCTGAGCTGTCCACTGACCGCTACCTGGTGGTGAGTCTGCTCCGATGGTGGGGGAGGACGCCGGACAGATGGGGTAGTATGATGATGGGGGAGTATGGGGTACCAGGCCCCTTGATACGGGCTGTTAGGTCCCTGTACGACCGGTGCCACAGTTTGGTTCCGGCAGTAAGTTGGACTTGTTTCCGGTGAGTGTTGGACTCCGCCAAGGTTGCCCTTTGTCACCAATCCTGTTCATAACTTTTATGGACGGGATTTCTAGGCGCAGTCAAAGTGTATAGGATCCATTTTGGTGGCCTCAGGATCGGGTCTCTGCTTTTTGCAGATGGCGTGGTCCTGTTGGCTTCATCGGAACGTGATCTACAGCTTTCGCTGGAGTGGTTCACAGCCGAGTGTGAAGCAGCTGGGATGAGAATCAGCACCTCCAAATCAGAGGCCATGGTCTTCCCCAAGTGGAGGAGTCTTGTTCACGAATGAGGGAAAAATGGAGCGGGAGATCGATAGACGGATTGGTAGGGCATCTGCAGTTATGCGGGCACTGTACTGGTCTGTCGTAGTGAAGGATTTACCGGTCGATCTACGTTCCTACCCTCATCTATGGTCACGAACTGTGGGTGGTGACCGAAAGAACGAGATCACGGATATAAGCGGCTGAAATGAGTTTCCTCCGTAGAGTGTCTGGGCTCTCCCTTAGAGATAGGGTGAGAAGCTCGGTCATCCGGAGGGGGCTCAGGGTAGAGCCACTGCTCCTCCACATCGAGAGGAGTCACTTGAGGTGGCTCGGGCATCTGGTCAGGATGCCTCCTGGACGCCTCCCTGGTGAGGTGTTTCGGGCATGTCCCACCGGGAGGAGGCCCAGGGGAAGGCCCAGGACACGCTGGAGGGACTATGTTTCTCGGCTGGCCTGGGAACGCCTTGGGATTCCTCCCGAGGAGCTGGAACAAGTGGCTGGGGAGAGGGAAGTCTGGGTCTGTCTGCTTAAGCTGCTGCCCCCGCGACCCGACCCCAGATAAGCGGAAGAAAATGGATGGATGGATGGATAAATGAGAAACAGGCTTTGTTTTGATAATAAAAACCCAACTTTACTCTTATGCATTTCAACAACCCGACCACGTTCAAAAAGGGAAATTTCTTTTGCCTTTGCCATCAGAACGTCGTGACAGTGTGACTACCTGACAGAAAATGACAATGATTCCAAATTTTTGCACAGATTTGGCCTTTTTAAAGGCATTTGGTCTTAAACTTGTGGTCAGCTGTAAAATAGCCTGTTTCAGTTTAAACTTCGTTTTCAATAAATTGCTTGCTAAAAAAAATTTTTTTGTCTCGCTCCCATTTCTTGTTTCTACTACTTGGGACCTTAAGATCCAACCATGCAACATATTATTCTTTGCCATTTTTCAAGTGGTGTCAAACTTTTGGTTAGGACTGTCTTTAAACAGTCCTCTTCATCCTCTGTGTGTTGCAGTGGAGCTCGGTCAGTATCAGTGGGTGGCTGCATTGGCTGAGAAATACTGTGACTTCGACATCCTGGTTCAGATGTGTGAGCAAACAGACAACCAGAACCGCCTGCAGCACTACATGGCCAAGTTTGCTAACCAGGTACGGCCGCTCCTGAACCAGCAGCTACCAAACGGCCGAGTCCTTCATTTAATTAATATGTAAAGGTTTTTAGTTTGGTTAAACATTAAAACACTCAGTAATGCAAATGATTTGGTAATGATACACGATCTGTGTACAGAGTTTCCACGCCTTCTGGAAAATTATAAACATGAATTCTTCTAGGGCTGGGGGATATGGCTAAAAAATAAAATCTACGATTTGTGTCATGCCAAATCCGATTTCCGGTTTTAATCGAAAACATTTTTTTTCTCCCTTTCTATTCCTGAAAAGAAATTTGAAATGACAAATTTCCCTTTATTTTAATCATCCTTTTTGGGAGTTCACCTGAATTCAAAGGCCAAATAAATGCACGCTGTAAAACATGAAGGTAGACCTTGGGAGGCTCACATCACTTTGAACTACTGAAACCCTTGGAGTGCATTTGTGAATTTTTTTTTTTTTCAGATTTTCTCGATCTATCCAAAAATGAAATCTTCATAAACAGAAAATTTGATTAATTGATAAAATCGATATATCGCCCAGTCCTAAATTCTACTGTTTTTCTCTCTCTCTCTCTCTCTCTCTCACTCTCTCTCACTCTCTCTCTCTGACTCTCTCTCACTCTCTCTCTGACTCTCTCTCACTCACTCACACTCATATTTTTATATATAACTATGTAGTAAATGCTTTATCAGACCTACTACTTTGAAATTCTAATCCTCGTTTCTGCATCAAACAATATTTAAATGCACAAACTAAAGCTCACGTCAACAAGCTCTGACTTTATTTCACTCTGCCTGCTAGAACTTTGCTGACTTCCTGTTTCGTTGGTACATGGAGAAAGGAAAGAGGGGGAAGCTGCTGTCCCAGCCCGCCGCGCAGCACCAGCAGTTGGCCAGCTTCTTGCAGTCCCACCAACACCTGAGCTGGCTGCACCACGTCTACATTAACGACTACCACAATGTATGCAGCACATACGCTTCTGTACTGACGAGATGCGTTCCTTACTCTGGTTACACCGACATGCACACATCCAACAATAGGATTCATCACTGTTAATAAACCAGGGTTAATAAAACGCAAATGAAACCAATGCTGTATGACCTTTGAAGACTTCTATAAACGTACATTTTCCAGTTTAATCTTTAACATGTTGGGGAAAGAAGCAAACATTTTAGTTAAATTCGAAGAAAGAATGCAGGGGAAACCTCAGTCAAGTGAAAAAGAGTTTGTAAATAGCTGCTGCTGGAAGTTTGTCCTTCATCTCACATTAAGAAGCTCACATTAAGCTCACCTGTAAAGGTTATAGTGCATTTTAGGTTCACCTTGAAGTTATATATAGGTGGATAGTGAATTTCCTGTTGCCTGTTGTCTGTGATATAACTTTGATCCCACCAACACCTCCAGGCCCACAGAACTCTCTACAGTCAAGCCATCAAAGAAACACGCTATTTTGTGAAGAAGAAGACTCTGCTGGCTCTCAGTAAGCTGACTGCGCTGGCCTCAGACCTGCCACAGGACGAGCTCAGCAAACAAGTCGACGGTACAAATCTGTCTCCATCAGACTGGTTTAGGCTCGGTTTGTTTAGGACTGAGATCTCTGATGTTCTGTGTGTTCATAACTTGCAGGGAAGGCTGATGCTCCCTGCGATGTTGCTTTGGGACTGTGCTAGCAAACTTTAAACTAATGAGGCTGTTAACATTATGGATGTATGACGGAGTATCAGGGCCATTGTAGATAAGAGAAAACATTTTGGAATTGATTTCTGCAGAAAAAAACTCAGAACTTTTTAGATTAATTTCACATGTTTTTAAGAAAATAACTCAAATTCTCTGATGTTGAAAAGTTGTACATTTGTGAAAGAAAACTCAGAAATTTCCATGATTACAGGCATACATTATTGTTTATCTAAATTGATATTTTCGACATTGTAAAGTCAGAAATTTGCAAGATAAACCCTCTTGCATTTCTCAGAAAAAATTGTGACGTTTGCTGAGATTATAAATCCGGTATTCCCGAAAGAAAATGCTCGTCCCATTAGATTCGAAGTATTAAATTTACATGATGCGCAAATCTAGATATTTTAAAAGGTAAAAGTGGTAGCTACACGCGGCTGTTCTCCTGAATCAGAACGACTTCTCCCAGGTTCAGACTTGCCATGAATGCCTCTTTTTTTTTTTTTTTTTTTTTTTTTTTTTTTCGGAAATTTACTCTTCCAATTTTAGTTTTCTTTGAATCAATGTGTGCTCGTTTGTGAGTGCAAATGAGTGAATATGGCTTCAGTGTAAAGCGCTTTGAGTGGTGAACACAATTAGAAAAGCGCTATACAAGTTCAGTCCATTTACCATTTTATCTACAATGGCCCCAATACTCTGTCGTACAGATGAGCTGCAGGTTTAGCGTCGGCTCCATCTGATGTTCCAGTTTGTGGTGACAAGATGGAGATTCAGTGTTACATTATTATTCTAATCTGAGGTCTGAAATATATTCCTGATCTTATAAAGCATCCTTAAACAGTCATAAATAAGACCTGCCTAAACATTCAGTTTAAGTATATATGCAGAGTGACCCCTGTTCTTATGGTTATAATTTCTTGTATTTAAACTGAAAGGAGCATTTTATTGCTTTTTTTAATATTCCTGAATTTCAAGAGAAATTAACTATAATAATAAAATATTGCAACCTTTTAAGCTGATAGTGATAGCATTACGTTTTTGCCTGATTCAGATATTGTGGAGCAGGAGCGCTTCTTGCTGCATCAGGAGACCCTGCCCAGGCGCCTCCTGGAGGAGAAACAGCAGAACCCAGACAGCATGCCTCTGCTCAGTGCTCACAACCTCATACAGGTGAAAACAATATCACTGATCAGGATCAGGTGCCTACAGTGGAGTTGCCACTATATATAGATAAACGCAGGGTATAAACCAACAGAAGTCACAACACATTCAGAAAGTGATCAGGCTTATTGTGTAGGACGTAGGAAAGTATAAATACAGTCTACAGTTACCTAGCAACTGTTACAGTCTTATACACTCATACACCTTAAACCTTTCACATTATGCATTATAACAGTTGCAACCCTGAATGTAATTTATTGGGTTTTATGTAATGGGAAGGCACAACATTGTTCATAATTGGGAAGTGGAAGGAAAACGACTAAGTGTGCTTCAAGGTTTCTTACAAGTAAAAGACAGAAAATTGTAGCATTCAGCGCGCCGCAGCTCCTGTAACATGTATATCTCTACCAGCTTTGCACATATAGATTCAGAAAATTTTGCATATTGCCCTATGTAAAATTATAGAGTATGGATCCTGCCAAAATTGGCAATTAATATATAAATGGATAAATTGCTAGATAAAGTAATGTGGCAAATATTTAATCAAATAAGTGAAAACTTTCCCAACTTATTTGAATATACAGGGACATAAATATAATTTTCAACTGTATTAATGTAACATAACTATTAGTTTAAAATTGTAGTTCTTTTTTCTCTTTTGTTAATATTCTGTATTCATGAATTTTTTTTTATTGTTGCATCTTTTTTTTTTAAATCTGATTTTTTTTTTCATATAAAACGTGATGAAAATTTACTTTTTTACAAATACAGAATTTGACAAAAAAAAAAAAACAATGAAATAAAGGAAACAAAAGATTGGAACTCATAATAGAATGATGATAGATTGGAAATAAAATGGAAAATTAAATCATAATGATGTTAAATTAATGCTGTTTTAAATGATAGATATTAATTTAATCACACTGTATAATCAAATAAGTTGCGAGACGTCTTATTTTTTAGATGAAATATTTGGCATATGCATTTTTTTTTATCAAGCCATTTATTTACTTTCATACTTATTGGTAATTTTGGCAGGACCTATTCTCCATACCAAATAGCTCAAACACTGTCGGATTGGATAGAGGGGCTGTTTCAGTATTCCACAGATTCTCAACTAGGTGTCAATCTGGGCTTTGACTGGGCCATTCTCACCAATGAGTATGCTTTGATCTACCCCAGAGTGATGAAAATGTAAGCCAATAAGGTTTAACTTGCGTCTCATTTGACCAGCTGCTTTCACATGTTTGCTCTGTGTTTGTGCCACACTTTATTTATTTATTTGTAACACTAACTGAATACATGGTTGATATTCCTTTCACTTTTCCATAATTCAATACTTTTTGTTGGTGTGTCACATAAATTTAAATGAAATCCACAGAATTTTGTTTTTTATTGTAAGAAAACGTTAGAGAAATACTTTCGTAAATTACTGTTACTCAGTGAAACAAACAAAAGGTCAGAGGTCAGAATGAAACTCATAGAACAGACTGGATCCAAATATTGGATGCAATTTTAGAGAAGCTTTGTATATAAAAATCTTTGAAACCACCTCAGTGACTCACAGGATGTTTAGATAGATGCACTTTTATAGATGCTTCTAGTTGGCTCAGGAAACTGTAGGAAAACTCTGATTTAATAGTTAAATGTAATTCAGATTAGGAAAGATCCTTTTCACGGATGAGCATTTCCTCCCCCTCCAGCTGTACATCTGCGATGACAACAGGCAAGCCAACGAGTACGACTTCAAAAAAGCTTTGGACCTGCTGGAGTACATCGATGAGGTAACTTCTTGTTCCTACCGGACCTCTGGATGACTGTTTGAATCGGCTCATGTGGAAAAATTTCCTGTGATTGTGTTTCAGGAGGACTCTGTGGACATCGATTCTCTGAAGTGTGAAATCTTCAGCAAAGCGCTCAGGAGAGACGAGTAAGATCTTTGACATTTGTCCCCTTGGGTTTAAATAGGAGGCTGTAATGGATGTTTGCTTTACTGTAATGCCCACAAAATTTAATGTGTGAAAATGATGGAATCATGCTGACAATATAGAAAATTGTGTGCATGTTCTGGTATTTGGAATAATACAATAATACATTTGTAAAAAAAAAAAAAATTACACAAATTCAGGTGGGAGGAAAAGCACATTTTAAAATCTGTTTTCCACATAAAACCAATCCTTAAAGTAGTGTACAGGTGAAAGTCCAAAAATTAGAATATCATGCAAAAGTTCATTTATGTCATATATATACATATAATAATCAAAATTATAACAAATAAAGGCTTGAAAAATCTCGCTTTGCATGTAATTTGTCTATATCACATATTAGTTTCACCTTTTAAGTTCAATTACCGAAATTTTGCACGATATTCCAATTTTTCTAGTTTCACCTGTATATATGTTAGAACAGTGTAAAGTACTTCCATTATCAATAAATAGGATTTATATTCACTTAACCTCCAGATTGTACAGCAACCTCAGCAGATAGAAAATGAAAACAACGAAGCTTGTTTAGAAACCAGAAGACAAGTGGGTCTGGTGCATTTTTGGCTTGAACTTGTTAGTTCATTTTTAATTCAGATAAATAAGTAGTGGGTGAGGGTAGAGTATCTAGAAATTGTACTAAAGTAAGAGTAGCAATACTTAAAAGTATTTATTAGGTTGGTGTTTTGATTCATGAATGATTTGTAGAGACATTAAAAGTGGGTAAAACATCCCAGGGAGTGAATACTTTTTATCGGCACTGTACACATATAACTTCTACCTAATACACTGATTATTCTGTTTAATGATTTTCTGAACTCAACTGTAGATGATAGCAGGTAATTCAGCTCATTAAACACATTTAGGCATCAAGTCTTATTTGATTCCCAGCAAAAAAAAAAAAAAGACTAGCAACAAAGCGCAGCAGCTAACTGGTGTAGGTAAAACAAAGCAGAGCTAATGTTCAATAATAGGATGATCTGTCAGATTACTCTTAGCACCAGATCAAAACCCAAAGGGAATGGCTTTATTGAACTCCCAACAGTTCATGCTTGTGACTTTGTGACAGTGATATGTATACTATATATGGCTACTTGGCATGAAAGCACATATGGAATGCGCTATTCATTATTTAGTAGCCCTCTAAATGATAAATAGGAATGCATGTCTTAAAGAAGCTTTACTTCACTAATTGCTTTTACCGCCCCATAGTGATCATAGAGTTCTGTCAGGGTTTAAAAAATAGGCATCTTTTCACTATTCTTGCACATTTTCTCGGAGAATCGACTGCCAACATTATAATTCTGTCACTGCTAGTAAAATATTTCACGGTATGTGACGTTTGCGCTTCCCTTTTTTCAGCTGGTCCTCTGCTGACGGGAGCGACGATCCTCTGGAAGCAGCCAAAGAAAGCATCTTTGTTAAGATCCTCCTCAAACTCATTCAAGAAGGTGAGACACATTGAGTTGTTAGCATAAAATGGCCAAATCCTTACTTTGGATGTAAGGAACATATCAAAGCCCTAAATATGTGCAAATTTAAAACTCTGTGCTTTAGATTAAAGAATATTAAAACCTTTTTTCCAAAAACTCGCATAAAAAGTTAAACAATTTCAGATTGCAATAATTTGTCATTTTTATGCATATATGTAAAGGTAGAACAATGTAAAAACATAAATTTACAATGAATGCAATTTTTCTTGCGTTAAACATGTTCTTGTAGAGAAACTTTGAACAAAGACCTCCTTTCTTCCAGGTGTTCCGCTGCAGACATACCTGCCTGATGTGAAGGAGCTGCTTGAACTAGACGAGCTGAGCACTTTGAAATCAAAACCCTACTTTGAATTTGTCCTTCGAGCCAATTATGAACATTACCTTCAGGCTCAGATGTGATGACTGCTTTTTCTCACAGTAAACCTTGTATGAGTTGTGCTGTTTTTCTAAATAAATACGTTGGCAATTCTTGATTGGGGATGAAATTATTGGCAAAAACTCAAAAGAGGGTTCGATTTTTAAGCTTTATTTCTTAAAGGGGCTATATGCAATTTTCTGAAATTTAAACTCTCGACTGACACCTGTGGCCAAAAAACGGAACTGCTCTTCCTTTCTGCTCGCTCTCGCAGCGCACTCTCGTACGCTGGTTGTTCTCAATCTTTGACCTTTTTCGGGCACTTGTCAGGGGTTTAACCTTTTTTGTCTTAAATGGAGTTACTGTTGGTGTCAGAGTTGTCCTTGGTCTCTTCTGTGTATTCGCACAATCCATTGAACTGCTTGCGAGTGCTGACTAGCGGTGGTGGCAGAGTGATCTGAAACATTTAACATGACGTCACATCCGCAGACAGCGCGGGAAAATCGGACCCGACAGAAAATAGAAAAAATTGGATACAGGCTTATAGGTGCACCCACTGTGAGCTGACAAGGTGTCAGTATGCTCATCAGGAGATGTTTGAGTCATAAATGGTCAAATTAAAAGGCTATTGTTACGTTTATTTTGGGGAAAAAGTTGCATATAGCCCCTTTAACGTTGAGCCATTATTTAATCAGAAACACATTGATACTGACTTGTGAACATCTAGTGATATTTCTCATGCAGAATCAGAAGAAACTAATAGCACGATTGTTTGAAAATGTTTTTTTTAAATCTTTTATCAGTTTAACAAAGGTTATAAGTGAGTATCTACAACACGATGTATGAAATGAGCTGGAATTAGTCAGGATATCCTTCTCATTGGTGTGGGGTGGGTGTCGGCTACAAACGGGGTCTGTACTCCTCAGATGACCGCCAACCATGACACGATCTGCATTCATTACGTCACAAAAACATAAGAGTCCCTCCAGCTCTTAGAAAAGTGGAAAAACGAGGCTAGATGAGGCACATCAGCTGTACAGCACCGTCGGACTCTGCATTAGGAGTGATTCTAATGTGAAAAAGTAAAGAGAGTGGACAACCCTGAGCATCCTCTTCATGAGACTGTCATACAACAGAGCGTCTTCAGTCAGAGGCTTCTTCAGTTTCGCTGCAATACAGACCGCTACAGGAAATCCTTCCTGCCCACAGCCATCATCACCCACAACAACTCATTAAAGAATTAATTATATGAGCTATACCAACACTTAATTTCCCTCTGGGATCAATAAAGTATTTTTGAATTGAATTGAATATAAAAAAAGACCTCATATAAACATCACACAGCAGTTCCCACAATGAACTGCCACTTGTGAGAAACTCTAAGCAGCGTTGGCACAAACCTGATCTAACATTTGTTTAAATACGAGCAACTGTGACTCCTTTTGATTGAATGATGGCTTTACACAATCCTGACTGCCAACATTTTGGTTTTTTAATCCTAGTTATTGTCTGTGGATTTCGAATGCTTAAGAGCTGCTGCTGTTAATGTTTCACTTAGAACAGATTTATAGTCAAATTTATTTCCTCTGCTCTCCTGCAATGTTGGCGTTTGGATATCTTTGCATTTACTGCTTTGAGGATAAAATATTTCAATCTGATACAGTTTCCTTCCCAGTTTGTATAAAGTTTAAACCTCAAAAATGAGTCAACACATCCCTGATAGTACTGATAGTTTTGAGTTCAATTAATAGATTTTATACAAGCGGTGGAACTCATGTTTGGATATATTTTACCACTCATTTTTCCCCAGAATGAATTTTTAAACAATTTGTGGACTGAAATAAAGGAACTTTAATCATTTTGATTTATTTATATTAAGCCACTCTGAATTGAATTGAATATTTTATTTTGAGCCATATAAACATGAGTATATACAATGTACAACAACAAATACAGAGACATGGATACATGCTGAATCAGTCCAAAGTCTCATAAAACATTCCTTTGCCCCTGTAATTGGTAAAAATAAAATAAACATTTTGCTGAAAAAGGAGTGGGAAGACGACAACCTTATTTACTCCCACCCCCATTCATATATTTAAAAAATAACTATACTCTATAAGGTTTATCTAAAAGGGACGTTTAAAGCCTGGTCCTAAAAGTAGCCAGTGTTTCTAACCTCAGAAACTGGGAGCTGGCACAGGAGTGGAGACATCTACCCCCCATTCTACTGTAGTAGACCTGCGGTGTGGGGATAAACACTCAAATATTTGACGTTACATGGAAAATAAAGGAAAATCTTGTTCCAACATAATTTTGTCAGGAACCTAAACTAACTAAAGTCAACTGATTCCTTTTATTCCCGAGTGTTTATATATATATATATATATATATTTATATATATATTGCTTATACAGCCACATAACATTTAATCAGCATTAACCAAACACATGTGGCATTAAAAACAAACACATTCAAATGTGGAATTAAAAAAGTCAAATTTGGAACAGCATAGATCAGTGAACTGATGTCAGTGCTGTGTGTTTGTGTATGCATGTATGTGTGTGTACGCACATACGCACGCACACACACACCTTCACAAACACTCTCACACACACACTCAAACACATATGTATGTTTGTGAGTGACACAGATGATGGCCCATTTTAGCTGAAACCATGTTGCCCATTTTACCTCAGTTGGTTATGGTACATTGGGCCACCAAGAAAAACATCAATTTTTCAAAAAATATGTTTATATACCAAACTAACAGCATCATTTCTGATTTATGGCATCAAGACAGATTTTATGCATAGTTTTTTATGTCCATGTTTGGTGTTTTATAGATTTATCATCCTTATAATAGTTTAGTTAGATTTGGTATGCCAAGCTACTTAACAAGGAGCTTTCTGGTGCAGTCTTGATTTGAATTATTGCCCTGCCCACCATAGCAACCATAAACCAATCAGATCACCTGTTACTCGTCAAGTACAGTTATGACAACAGTTTGAAATGCTTTGCAGTCATTGGCTCTAAATTCCAGAGGGGCTGGGGCCCCAAAACCTTAAATGGCCCATTTTACCTGATATCACCCTAACTATATATCTATATCTATATAGATATATATAGATATATATATATATATATATATATATATATATATATATAGTGCTCAGCATAAATGAGTACATCCAACTACATTTGTCAGAAAACCTTTAGTTTCCTTTCAGAATCAACAATTTCTATAAGATACTATACTACACAATACTCCCACAAGTGTGGGCCATTGATTGCAAACATGATTTATTCATTTGCACACACAAAAAAGTGATTTTCCTAACAAATTCATTCAAGCCCATGTTGCAAAAATGAGTACACCCCAATTATAGTCTTAGGATAAAAGCCACACTTAAGACTACAAAATTCTAATGAACAGGCATTCAACCACAGGTGAGTCTAATTATTAATTTAAGAGGTTGTCCAGCAGACGGGTGACTATGAAAGGACATTACTTAACAAAGAACAGCACTTCCCATTTCATGCTGTCAGCAATGGCTCCCCATGGAAGAAAAATGTCGCAAAATCTGAAAAAGGAAATAATTTCTTTACACAAAAAAGTTGAGGACTACAAGAAGATCAGCAAAGCTTTACATATCAGTCAAAATACTGTAGCAAAAGTGATCCAAACATTTAAGAAAGATATATATATATAGCGCTATGGTTTAGATAATGCGAGTACCACACACATACATATATATACATACATATATATATTTATATACACACATACATATATATACATACATACATACATATATATATATACATACATATATATATTTATATACACACACATATTTATATACACACACATATATATATATATATATATATATATATATATATATATATATATATATATATATAGTATTTTCAGGGATGTGTGTGGTACTCCGTACGGAAGAGGATTAGGGCCACTGAAGAAAAAAAAATAGAATTATGAGAAAAAGTCAGAATTCTGACTTTTTTCTCAGAATTCTGACTTTAATCTCAGAATTCTGACTTTTTTCAGAAACCTAAAACAAACAAAATTTTTTACAAAGGATTTTTTTTTCATTTCCAAAAAAAAGTCAGAATTCTGACTTTTTTCTCAGAATTCAATTTTTTTTTCTTCAGTGGCCCTAATCCTCTTCCGTAGTACTCGCATTATCTAAACCCACTCGCTTTTTGGGCTCTCGCTATTCCATAAAGATTTTTTTTTTTTTTTTTTTTTTTTTTTTTTTTGCATGTTATCAAAACATTTCTATGTCCTATTCGTGAATTTCACAGAAAGCACGCCACAAAAATAGCGGAAGTCACAGTTTTTTTGTTTTGTTTTGGGTTATTTTTCTAAATATACCTTGCGGTTCTGTGGCTCTAAACAAAGAGGGATATAAGGTCAACATGTCTATTAAGTATTCCATTATTATTACGTTTGAATTTCGTTAAAATATTGTCTAAAAGCATCTTTCAAATGTTTGTCGTCTGCGCACCGTTTCACATGAGCTTTTATTGTGAAAGGCGGAGCTGAACGTCAGACTATTGCTGCAGACTTTTCACCAGCATTTCAGCACCTGGTCTGCATAGCTGTCAGTCAGCGGGGCGATGCTGGCCGTCTGAAAGCCGAACCGAACACACACAGACTGGACCTCTGTGGTAAGTTTACACGGCAGAACCATCCGTCCTGTCTGCAGCCGTCAGGCTTCGATGGCGGAGGCTTACCGAGCTGCAGACACGACGGCTGTCAACATCGCTGAGGTTAGTTTCACTTGGTTATTCGGTGCAAACCTGGAATTCATTGCTGTTTTTATTTTATTTTATGTTCTTTTTTTTTACCGTCTTTAAATGGTTGCGCATTAAACCGGTTCTTCAATGAATTATTGGCTAATATTTAAACCATTTCTATTCCAGGTGATTTTAACAGTCTAATTCATAAACACAGGACGGTGCACGGAGACCGGAGGTGTGTGTGTGTTAATGGCCTATAAAGGTGTAGTAAACCTCCATCCTCCTCCGCTCAGTGGCTAATCTGTTTTGGATGGAGAGGTGGGCGGGGCCCGGTAGGTAGAGCGCGTGCCCCTCTGTGTAAACACGTCACCAGATGCTGGAGATTGATCCAGCGCCACAACAGCATTTTCTATCCATTTATCTACTGGTTTGCTTCATTATTATGTTTAATTTCTCCTGCCAGTTTAAGTTTAGACGGCCATCGGCTGTAGAGGTGTTTTGCGCCCAAATAAACTATTAGTTGTTCCTCAATTATTAACTAAAATGGTGCTGCTGGTATGTTTTACAACAGAAAACCTTGATTGTGAATATACAACTAGGATGACCAGATCCCCACCCAACAATTGTGGGACAATGTGAGATTCCTATGCATCTAGATATGTATTGTCTTATATGTATTACAGCCCTGTTTTTATTTTGGCGTGACACCCCAAGATCATCACTGGCCCCCCATTTATCCCTCTTTGAAAACTTCCTAGATACGCTCCTGCTCAGCAGTCTTGATAGAGTATATTTTAAAAGTGATATAAACATTATCACCAAAGCATTAATATCTGTAATAATTTTGAATTTGATGTGCTGAATCAAACTCACTTTAGGGTTAAACGCAGCGGGTCTCCTGCACACTATATATATATATATATATATATGTTTAGTTTGTTCTGCTACTGAAAAATCTCTCCGTAGCTGAAGTCTCTGAAGTTCTGGTGCTGGTAAGGGGAAAAACAGAGCGCCAGTTATGGGCTGGGAGTGAGTTTGCAATGAGCACACTTATTTATTTTTACTTCGGGCCGTTGCGGAGCTGTATCGAGAGAGATAGATCAATGGGGAGACACAGACGGATGCAATACCTTTTGAAACCAGAACTTTACATACACCGAATAAAAATATCCTTTTGTATGCTTTTCTCACTTCCTGAAGTTAGATCAGACCAAATACGCCCACACAAATCAGCCAAGATATCAGGAAGAGAATTACACAAGTCTGGTTCATCCTTGGGAAGAATTTCCATATATTTGAAGGTGTCGCGTTCATCTTTTCACACAATTATATGCAAGTAAAGACATGATGGGAATGTACAACCATCATACCATCAAAAGCCAGAGACCTTGTGAAGATGCTGGCTGAAGCTGGTAAGACAGCGTCGTTATCCACAATGAAACGTGTCCTGTACCGACATGGGCTGAAAGGCCACTCAGCGAGGAGGAAGCCATTGCTCCAAAATAAGCATAAAAAAAGCCAGATCTCAGTCTGCAAATGCACACGGGGACAAAGTCCTTCATTTCTGGAGACATGTCTGATGACACTAAAGGGGAACTGTTTGGTCATAATGACCATCGTTACGCTTGCAAGCCTGGGAACACCATCCCAACCGTGAAGTATGGGGGTGGCAGCATCATGCTGTGGGGGTGTTTTGCTGCAGTAGGAACTGGTGCATTTCATTAAATAGATGGCATCAGGATTTATGTGGAAGTATTGAACCCGCCAGAGTGGATACAAAGACAAGATATTTTGGCGTGGCCATCACAAAGCCCTGATCTCAATCCTACAGAGGATTTGTGGGCAGATCTGAAAAGGCGCGTGTGCGAGCGAGGCGGCCTACAAACATGGCTCAGTTACACCGGTTCTGCCTGGAGGTAAAAGCTCGTGCAAGGAAACCCAAAACGTTTGACCTAATTCATAGAGTTCAAAGGCGATGCTACCAAACACTGAGAAAATGTATGTAAACTTTTTATCTTGAAGACATTAATAAATAAATATCTGACATATTCTTTCTCTCATTATTGGGGCATTTCGCAAATAGAAATGATTTTGGCAATTCTAACTGACCTGAAACAAGAGAAGTTTGGTCTGATTTAAATTCAGTGAGGGGAAAAAAAGGTGTAAGTAAACTTCTGGTTTCAACTGTATTTCCAGTATTTTAGTCCCTTAACAAAATTACACTTATTTACACAACTTTGAGATGTTGCTGCCAAAACAGGTCTTATCTAACTCTTACAGTGGACACATCAGATAGATGTGTCATGATATGATTTTATATTTTAAAGCTGATTTCTTTTTAGATTATATTTCAAGATCAGGCCATTCTATGGCCGATTAATCAAGGTCTATGATTTTAATTCTGTTTTGCAAAAGTTTTTCTTTTTTGACCAGTGATTTTCTTTCCTTTTTTGTGGGTATGAATGAAGTGTTGTGGGTAAATTCAACAATTTACTTTGTATGGCTTTAATGTGAGAGTAATTAAATTAGATTTTAAACTACCAACCCTCTACATCCATCCAATTTCATCTGCTTATCCAAGACTGAGATGCAGAGGTAACAGGTTTATGAGGAAAAACCCTCTCAGAACGCATTTAAACGCCCCTCAGGTAGTCTGCCCATTTTCTGCTCCATTCTGCTTTCAGTGGTGAAAAGATCACCAAGATACTTGAACTTCTTCATTTGAGGCAGAGATGGACCCCCTAACCCAAATGAAGTTTTGTCTCACTTAACAAGGTGGCTGCGAACCATGGTCTCAGACATGGAGAACATATTAGGCTTACATCAGTTGTTTCAACATTTGTTTCTTTTCTAATCTGGAGCAGTATCTGTCAGTGGTCTATTCTTGTGTATTTTAAAATGTGGATGTTTTTCTCTAAATTTCCAGGATTGTTGCTTCTAATAAGTCTGGATAAAAACAACCATGGTGACCAAGAAAGTCAGGACAGAGTATATGAAGAAGTACAGGGATCCCAAATGGGAGACGTTCTCTAAATGCTACGAGGATTCTCTGAAATATCGCCTGACCCGTCGAGTGATGGAGCATTCCCACAAGCCCTGGTTCTGGGAGGGCTGGGAGACCGCTTCCGACTCTAGCGGCTGGTCCACACCGAGACTGTCCAGAAACAAAGTCGCTCCTCTGTCTCTGCCGCCGCCGCGGCCACCCGCGTGCTCAGAGGTCAAACAGAGGCTGATGGAGGCGAAGACCAGTCCTGGTTTGAAGCCGTCCTCTGAGGTCAAACAGACTGAAGTGGAGAGGGAAAAGTCTCCTGTTGTAGACTCTGAACCAACAGCAGGTTAGGAAACTGCTTACTTACAATATTGATTGATTTTATCTGTTGTTATGACAAACATTTTGCATAGCCTTTGGTACTTTTGTCTGTGTTACTCAGACTAGGAAGAACCAATGAGATGTAACTTAGGGTTATCAGGAGGACACACACACACACATCACCTGCTGTGGAGACCAAGAACACGACCTGCTGTAGTTTTAAAAAGGTTTTCTAATCTTGATCTTAGCTCCTCACTGGTTTAAGGTTGTCTTAATTGCATGTCTTGTTCAAATGGCACCACTTGGCTTTAAACCCTCAACCAAGCAGTGGGTGGACTTGCCTAAGAAATCAGTGGGACTCCTTCAGCGGACCCCTCGCCTATTCGCAGATTCGCCTGTTCTTGGAGTTGTCCATAGAGAATATTTAAAATGTTAGAAAGAAAATGCATCTTGAGAACAGAGGCCACGCTTGACTGAAGGGGTAAAAAAAAAACCCGGTCATAATCTATTGTCACCCGTAAATTTTTGAAATGATAACATATTCAACAGTATTTATTTTTAAATTCATTTTTAAATCATATTTAATCCGAACAAGCTGAACAGAGAACTACATATAAACAATGAAATAAAATGATTGCCCTTAAAGTACGAACAGTTGAGTCTCACCACTTCCTTCTGCTCCACATAGAACTGAGATATTGGGTCAGATCAGTCTCATTAAGAATAAACTCATGCAGGGTTTTTCACAAATTCACATGCTCATTCACAAATAAACCTGCTCTGATTCACAGATATAATTTTGAAGAAACACTTGTAATATAACCTCACAAATGCACACGATCCGTTTCACAAATGCACACGATCCGTTTCACAAATGCACACGATCCGTTTCACAAATGCACACAATCTGTTTCACAAATATAATTTTGAGGGAAGCTTCAAATATAAACTCACAGATCATACGAATCGCTAAATGTGTTTTTACGAACCACTTCTCATTCGCGAATCTTTCTGTATTTGTGAGTGAATTTTGTGTGGTGAATTTTGAGACTGTTGTAACGTTGCAGGTCAACAAACGACACCATTGGCTAATGAATCTGTCAATCAAACTTACGATTCTGATTGACAGATTCGTCAGCTAACCAATGTCTTCGTTTTCAGCCAATCGTATGGCTGCTTACAAGAGAGTTCTGACACCCCCATAGACTTTTATGGAAAGAATGGAAAGCTGAAGTCACGTGGGTCTGCAGCTGCAGATACTTCCAAACAGCGCAGCATCATTGACCGCAGTTCATCCACGGCGTTTTGGAACTATTGTTCCGGTAAGTTAATGGAATCACAACATTTTTTAGCATTGAAAAATGTTAGCTGACAGCTCTGTAACAAAAATAAGTCAAGGGTCATATTTAATATAGCCAGTTTTGGTTAATTAACTGTGTTAATGAGCTAGTTGTAGTTTAATGTAGCCAGTTTTGGTTAATTAACTTTGTTAATGAGCTAGTTGTAGTTTAACTGCAGCTAGCTAATTGTGAGTCGCAGAGGTCTGGAAAAGCTTGACGACCTATTGACGGGTTTATTTCAGTATGTCAAATTCTCCTTTTTAAAAATATTCATCACAGTTTGAAATAGGATATACACTTTTATATCTCATTAATTTTAATGGTGATTTTTTTTGTCTAAAATATATCTAATGAGTTGCTGGTCGCTGTATCAACAGTCTTTAACTGACTTTGATGCATCAGCGATGGAAGCATAAATGGAGATATCAGTAAAGAAAAATGTGATTGTGAAGATGAGAAATTATTTCTTTATTTTTCAGTTAAACCACATAAGAACTGACTGCAATAAACTGCTGAAGCATATGGCACACAGGATCACCAAGGTAACAAGATATGATGTTTTCTTGTTTTGTGTTCTCCATAATAATAAGAGCTGAATCCAGACATTTAAAGAAAAGTACTTGAACACCATAACCTTTATAAAGTTGATATTTACTGCAGAACTGTTCATTTGCACTTGTTTTATGAAATCATCGTTTGTAATCATTTGATTAAGTAGAAATTACAATCTTTTTTTTAACACACAAGAATTGAAGAATTATTTAGAATGTCAGCCTAAATAAACAACTGTTGAAGAGTAACTAAAAAAGTCTTATAGATCTATTACAGGTAACACTGCGTTGCATTCATGTCCATCTTCCTGTTTTCAGATGAGTTGCTGAACGGTGATCAGGTTTGGTGGAACTTCCCAGTTCTGTCAGTGATGGAGTGATACATAAGTTGGTAAGTGGAGTGCTGGAGGTGGCTGGGTGGTGATGGGGAGGCTGTCAAAATACAATCAAAATGATCAGAAATGACTTCATTTCATACCAAAGCTAATGCAAGCATTGCAATATTTTTTTTATTATTCCCTGAACATGCCAAGACTATGTATGATTAAAATAACATATGTAGAATCGTTGAAATTAAAGTACAAGGGACAAAAAAATCCCACCAAAACATACTATATATATATATATATATATATATATGCGTTGAAGCTGATGTGGGTGGGGGCTTGTTTGCAAAAAAGAGACCAAGTTCCTCCATGGCAATGATCAAGGTGTTTGGTGGGGGCTTGCTTGTTGTGCTATCAGATGCTGTTTTGCATTGCTGTTTTTTGTTTGTCTTGTACTTCCAAGATGCCCAGTATTGGACAGCACTTTTTTTCCTCTTATGGAAGATCTGTTTTGCTGCCATTTGTAGTCTCAGCCTGATGAATCTGCTAGTTTTGGGGGGTTTGTTGCACATCATGACATACAGGGAGCATGCTTTCTAACAGACTTGCTTTTCTCTCTAAAGTGGCCGTAGTATTTAGGAGCTCCATGAGAGATGCACCAGACCTTGTTAGGAAAAGCTCCTCTTCTTATTGGACCAGACCGAAGGCGTCATGTGATGGTCGACACAGCACTCCTGGTTTGAATTCCTTCAGTGTCAGTAGGGTACGGTGCTCTCCTTCCAGACTGTCATCATTTTTGCTTTATTGAACTAGAGCATCCATCACAGATGTTGGAATATTTGATGATTTTGTTTGTTTCCTGTAAGATGGTGCAGAATATGTCCATGGTCAAGCATGTCTTTTGGATTGATAAAATTGTAGATGTTGCCATAACAATTCCTTTTTGCACTGGTTTCCAGCTACCTGTTTGACCAATCTTAAGTCCACAGAAGTGTTATCATGTCTTGGAGGAATGTGATGGCTTTGTTGTACTTTTCCATCTTATGCCTAAGTGTCATCACAGGGTGGCGTGTAGAGCCCTGATTGAAAATATTTGACAATGCAGATTAAACTTATTGTACACAGCTTTCTGTTATTATGACCTGGCGATGGTGAGGTTTTTCCTGCTGACTTGAGCCGACCATTTCCTTCTTCTTTCTGTGTCTTTAGGGAAGCTGTACGTTCTGATCCCTTTCTTGGACCGATTGCTGCATCCAAATGCACCACAGCCAGTCATGGTAAAGCAATAAACATATAAAGGTATTATTTAAATATACATTTTATACAAATGAAATGTTGTACAAAACCAAATATAATTATATGTATAATTACACTTTAAACTTTTCTCTTGTTCCATCCTAAACATCTTGATTTGTAATTTGAATTTTTCACCCACTAAGTCCTTCAAAGCAAAACATTTTACTAATGAACTGTTTCTCTATTGTTGTTTTTATGAAGGTCACCAGTGGTTGTTATCAAAGGGAGCTGCTATTAATGTTACCAAGGATGAACCTTCTTTAGGACTTCAGCACATTTCCACATTGCCCATATTTGATCCATGCAGTGTATTTGTAGAGATGTAATGACTGTGAGAATGATAGTAAAAATACTTCATTAAAGCTTGTTTTACATTTTGCGTAATATTGTTTAATAAAAAGTTTGCATATTGTTTTTTCCACAATTAACACTTATTTTTTTACATATACTGGTTTTAACATTATCATTGAATTACTATTTTACTGTAGTCAGGCTAGAAGCACAATCAACTGGGTTATAGATGCATGAGTTCATAAGAAAATAAATAATTATAGAACGATTTCTTCTACCGAAAAAGTTCATCCCAGGTCATCAGTCAACGCATAGACCGCTGCATATTTTCCTCCAAGTTATTTAAAACTGGTTAAAAACATGTAACTTAGATCAGCCTGTCATTCTGCTAATTTTCCATCTGACAGCAGGCAGAGAGAAAAGACTGAATGTCATCTGCTAGACCTATAGGGTGTTTTAGGAGTTAATCCTGGGAACAGTAATATCACATGCTTTGTTGAAAGATGGAGATCTAAAGTAAGCTGGAGCAGAGGTCTTAACCACTGGCATG
Source organism: Valencia hispanica (assembly GCA_963556495.2). Lineage (NCBI taxonomy): Eukaryota > Metazoa > Chordata > Actinopteri > Cyprinodontiformes > Valenciidae > Valencia > Valencia hispanica. The sequence continues at coordinate 50,114,824 of OY747703.1, read as the reverse complement.
TTTTAAGTGTATAGGAGGACAAGGTATGGCATTACCATGCTAGCATTCAGAAAACAGGCTATAAATTGGGTATTATTACTCCCATTTAGGGTTTCTTGTGGCACATAAAGTTATTAAACATGCTTATATTGAGCAGTGTAGTGCATTAATTTATCAATAAATATGATTGTGATCTACATGTATTCTACAATGTGGTAGCGCTCTCGTTTCCCTCTAAAATGTAGAACAGTGACGAATGTCTGTCCCTCTAGAAATGCTTTGATAAAATAAAAATGCATAGGCTATTCAGTAAAAAGTAATCAATACACATTATTAGTCAATAATGACCAGAAATCGCCAGGAGAAATGAGAAATAATCGATTTTGCATTCTGTCCCGCCAGAAGCCGCTCAGACTGACTGACAGTGCTGGGATGTTTGGAACAATTGAGGACTCCATGAACCACGTGACCGCGTGTCGGCTAGTTCAAAGTCTGTCGTTAAATACAGTCTATGGTCGTAACTCTATCTCTATGACGCTGCACTGGCAGAGCTGTTATGTGCGCATGCGCAGTGAAGTTTAACCGCGACAGATGGCGAAAAGTAGCGACATGCATCAGTCTCAAACGGTAAATACCATAGACATAATATACGTATATAATGTCTGTGGTAAGTACCACATTTCGCCATGTGTCGCGGTTGGACTTCACGGCGCATGCGCACATAACAGCTCTGCTAGTGAGGAGAAAATGTAAGCAGCCATACGATTGGGTGAAAACGAAGACATTGGTTAGCTGACGAATCTGTCAATCAGAATCGTAAGTTTCATTGACAGATTCATTAGCCAATGGTGACGTTTGTTGACCTGCAACGTTACAACAGTCTCAAAATTCACCACACAAAATTCTCTCACAAATACAGAGAGATTCGCGAATGAGAAGTGGTTCGTAAAAACACATTTAGCGATTCGTATGATCTGTGAGTTTATATTTGAAGCTTCCCTCAAAGTTATATTTGTGAAACGGATCGTGTGCATTTGTGAAACGGATCGTGTGCATTTGTGAAACGGATCGTGTGCATTTGTGAAACAGATCGTGTGCATTTGTGAAGTTATATTACAAGTGTTTCTTCGAAATTAGATTTGTGAACCAGAGCGTGTTTATTTGTGAATGAGCATGTGAATTTGTGAAAAACCCTGCATGAGTTTATTCTTAATGAGACTGATCTGACCCCATACTGAGATGCTCACACATTTGTGCGTAATCAAATAGTGGGGTTGCTGCAGAGGTTAATGTCATGAGGTTTTGGATTATTGCCTCGAACAGATGATTTCTCATGGGGGTTTAGATGATCTGGAGGGTGAATCCTCAGTCTGCTGCCACACTGGAGACTGGAATTAAGCGCCACTTCAGTCAACGTTTTGAAATGAGGGAACATTTCTTCACTTGAAGTGATCTGAAGTCGGAAAGACTCTCTGAACGAGCCGTTTCCTGATGCGAAAGCTAACGCTCCAGCGGGAGGAAAACTTGCAGCATGCACCATGTTGGCACGACACGGGGCTCTTGGGAGCGACGCGCTCCAGAGCCTCTGTAACTCTTCAACGCGCTCTCGGCTCACGGATAGCGAGATGCATGGAGTACGGTGTCCAAGACCGAGATGATGCTCTCATGAAAATGTTTTTATTTTTATTTGATTCAGTTACCTGTACTCCGTGTGTAAAGTTGAAAATGTGTGCTCATTTGCATCAAGTGGTCAGAGGTGTGAATACTAATCTGTCAAAATGATGGACGACCTTCAGATTTTTCCATCACTGTTTAAAAAGAAAACAAACACAAAAACCCTGATGAAATACACAAAAATATTTGGTTAACGCGACCACTACTTGGGAAGTAGGATTAATGCTACTTTACACGATTTCGGCTGACGTTTGCAAAGCAGCCAATCCAGGAGCAACATTCATTTTCCTCGGAGCTGATTGGCTGTAACCCCAAGAGCAGAATTAAGGAACACTGTGGGTCCACTGTACTGTCAGTGCTTACACCCATACCACTGTACTGGGTACCTGATATTTTCATCCAGGCATCTGGATGAAGGTTTCTTCGCCGCTTTGTCGATTGGCCATCATAACAGCTTGTGCGTCCAGTTAGATTCGGGGACGTTGCAATGGAGACTGTCAAAAAGGTACGCTGTAACAAGTTTTTTATTGTCTAGTCTATCATAGGTACCATTCTCCTCATTTACATTGAAAGGTGCATGGAGCCAAAATACAAAAACACAGCTTTTGCACTTTGATTAGACTGTTTGTTTGTAGGCACCCTTGAGAAACTGAGACAGACCTGTGATACCTTTCTGACTTACTTTCTTCATACATTCCAGCGCGGTCCCTTCCGTCAGCAAAGCAGCATCTACTACAAGTTCCCAAAGCTAGATATAAAGGCCATGGCAGCCGCGCTTTTTCAGTCTGTGGTCCTTCACTCTGGAATCGTATTCCGCTTCCAGTAAGGCTGTCGCCAACCCTTGCACACTTTAAGTTACGACTCAAAACTTACTTTTATTCTTTAGCCTTTCCTTTGACTTAATTTCATTTGATCTATTTTATATTTTATTGTCTTTTAAATAGATTTTATTCTTTTTGTCTATTGATTACTATCTTATTTTTATCTGTATATGTTTGTTTGGAAATGTGCAGCACCTTGGTCAGCTCTCATGCTGTCATAAAGTGCACTTTATAAATAACCTTGGTATGGTATCTGGGCTTTTTTAAAAGTTTTATTCTAGGTTAGTATGATTGTATTGATATGAGTTTTCTTGTAAAGTGCCTTGAGATGACATCTGTTGTGAATCTGCGCTATATAAATAAACTGAATTGAATTAATGTAAAGGTCTTTTTTTAAAAACCGTCCTCCCCATCTGTTTCTCATGTTTATCTTAACCAGCTGTTGTAGAAAATTGTATAAACGGGCCTGGAGCGGTATCGGCCCCCATGCCTCCGGACACCAGTGGGCCCTCAGATGACACGACGACAGACAACGGGCCCGAGAGTTCGGCGTCGTCTGATGAGAAGCCTGTGAACCCAGCACCACGACGACGACGCCACCGCTGCCGCACCCCTCGCTCTGTGCCAGCGCAGCGGGACACCTCCCTCGAGGACAAACCAGCTGTGGTCCAAAAGCCACTGAGAGCCAAGAGCCAACCAGCAATAAGCGGCAAGGGGAACCACAGACCGTCCAGCAGAGTGGAGCGGTCCGAGAGACACATACAGGTAACTGTATGGACAGCAGTGCATGAATAGTTACTTGAGGCTCATTTCCACTAGATGCGTTCCATTTCTGCTAGAGGGGAAGCTGACAGGGAAAATACGCTGGCTAGGGCCTCTCAGCCGTCGGGACGTCATACAAAATTGGCCCTTTGAGGAACTTGCTAAGACGTCAGAATATTGCGACCGTTTCGGCAGTGAGCGACAACACTTATCAGCTCCAAAAGGCGCCCAAAGCCGCAGAGAATAATCGACAATGGAAGAAGCAGGGATGGTTGCTATAAAGTTATACACAGCGATGGTTGGTCCACTTGCCATAGCTTTTCTTATTTTCTTTTCCTTCCATTCCAACTTCGAGGTGCGTTCCAGTTGATATTTCCCACTCAGAAGTCGCAATTTCCGAGTTCTGACTACAGAATGGAACGCACCCTATGTTCTGATAGTGGAAACAGGCCTTTGGAGTACCTTGAAAAACCCCAAAACACCCCTTCAGGTTTTCACATTTCATCACACTATGAACCCAAAGCATGACAAGAATAAAATCCGACAGCTTTGCCATTTTTCTAGGGGGCTGAATACACATGCATGCCACAAAGTATTTTTAATAAAAAATAAAAAATTTCATTCCACTTCCCAAATATGTGCCACTTGGTGGGTTTTTTTATCACTTTGTTTTATTTGAGTTTATGGACATGGACTAAATATAGACACAATACAAAAACCATCAATTTTAACTTTTGTCTTGAACTTTTCTATTGAACCATCCTAAAGCAGTACTTGAAGGGCAGCTTTTTCATCTTAAGAATCAAATATGTTTAAGTCATTTTTCTTTAATAAGTCAATTTTTCCCATTTGTTCAGATATTGTTGCTCTGTCATTTTGAGTCTGTAAGTGAGTCTCTCCATTTCTTTAATCTCTTCAACATTGGTGTACATGGTGTATCCTCTTTTAACCGGTTTTTAGTGATTGTTTTCTTTGCTGCTGCTAGCAGAATCTTACACAAATAGATTCCCGGGAAAGCCACTTTGTGTTTGACATAAAATCCAAGTAAAACACAAGTTGTTGAAATTTGTGGTGTAACGTGACAAGATGTGAAACGGTTCAATGCAGCGTTTAAAGTTTAACAGGCCAACTCAAAGCCTTTAATTGAGGCTAAATTAGTTTTATGTTTTATACACTTTATAAACTTAAGTGAGTCTTGATGATGATGGTGTTACTAAACACTGCTCCCTCTCAGCAGTAGTTTGGCAGAGGACACCTGAGATCTGGAGCTTTGTCACCAAACACCCTGCACACATTAATAATAAAACACACAGTGTACGTTTCATCAACGAGGCCTCTGGCTTTTTCCTCTCAGAGCCACACGTGCGCCGCCTGCGTTCAGGCCCAGCCCGACAAGCGCAGCTCCAATCTGGACCGCCGGCGGGCTCGGTCGGCTGACCTGGAGAAGACACGGCGGTCGCAGCTGATGATGGCCGCCACCGACGACCGCTGGATGACAGAATACATGCGCTGCTTTTCTGCCCGGCTCAGGTAGAGGCCGGAAACACGAAGGTTCCCTGCGTTTACTTAATCGGAGGACAAACCTGAAGAGCTGCAGGACTGTTTTCAGCTGATTGAACAAGACAGGCTTTAGGCAGCCTGTTGTCTCAAAAGTGGGCTTTGTGAAGAAGTCAGAAACACTCAAATTATTCATACCCCTGACAAAAGTACTCCTAATTTTACCAGCTTTTGAATCCTTCATGTTAACTTTTGAAGATGACCTTATTAAGGGTTTGAAGTCCTGACTTCAATCTGATCGAGAATCAGTGGATGGAGCTGAAAATTAGGGTGATGGTAAGAGGCTTTCCAACCTCAAAGATTAATGAAAAAAGACCAGATGAAACAGGCAACAAGCGGGTGGACTGTTGTAATGCCAATGCTGACTCTTCTATTAATGATTGAGAAGGCTAAATATAAACTTCGACATTAATAAAATGAAATAAACCCAGATTGATTAGGTTAGCTCAAAGTGAATACTTAATATGTTGCTTTCGAGAGATGCCTGTCTCATTTCCTTTCAGAAACATCTTGGTTTAAGGACAAATTTTAAACTGAATCAACCAGGGGTGTGAATAATTTCTGAGTTTTCATTTAACAGATTTATAGGCTGTTGTCCAGATTAAACAGGAGGAATGCAGAGAAGAGCTTTCCCATCAGGTCAGCAGGGATTTAGAGGAGTGAAACGTTAATCTCTGTTTCACATCACTTAGAAACTAATTTGGGGTTAAATACAACTAAAGTGCTCTTCCTGCTTGTACTGCTTTTACATTTCTGACCAACTTGGCACTGCAGCATCAGTTCCCTGTTCTTTAGACCCTCCTTCCTCTTTTATGATCAAATCATATAGACGCAGACATATTTGTTGACCCCACCTGCTAAGAATTTGTTAAACTCCTCAAAACGAATATATATTTTTATCATCCTGCTGAATGCCAGCGACTCAGCATAACCCTGCTTACCTCTTCACTTCAGAGACAACAGGGACGGTTTTGTCCTGCTGCGTCAGTGAATCCCTGCTGTTGAGATAAAAGCTGTATTTGAGTTTACATGCAGACTGAAGGCTACAGAAATACTTCTGTAGTGTTGAAAAGTATGAAATATGCAGACTGAATGGAGCTCAGCTCATCCTAGTGTTTGAATCTCATTTCAGGAGCTAAGCAGGAACAGATCTCAATCACCCACAGATGGCATGCATATTCTGTGTGGTTTAACCCCGACGGCAGGGATTCAGTGAGCTGCCTGGCCTGCACTGTGTCTCTGTGAGCTGTTTGACCATGAGCAAAGAAGTGGGATTACAGTGAAGCTTTTTATAAACTGTCCTATACAGACTTTAAGAAAGTATTATTTTTTTGAATGTGCAGTATTTTACTTGTCACGCCACTGTACTTTAAAGGAGCCTATAAGAAGTCATTCTTGTTTTATTATACTTAAACTATTCTCTCACTCAAAGGCAGCTGATCATTCCCAACTCTGAGGAAGCAGAGATGACCAAATTAGAATATTTTTGATATCTGGTCTTTGTATTTTGGAAATAAGGATTTCTAGTTCAGAGAAGACTAATGCAAGGGATTCATAAAGAATAGATTAGTATTATTTATCATTTCAAATTAGCATTGCATTCTAACAGAGAAGATCTATATTTATGAAATGCTGGCCTTATTTTAGTCTCAGTGTTAATAAATCAACCTCACTTCATTTATACCTGGTGAAAAGCTGTGGAGGGGGTTTTGGAGGGTGGGTTATATTTAGGTAAAATGCATTGAAAAGGGAACATATATGATAATGCATAATGCTTTGGTGAAGATATTGAAATGTTAAAAGAAAAAAAGCTCATTCTGAACTCTCAGAGCTCTGTGCCGGAAGCTTAAATTCAGTTAAATTAAAAATACTTTATTTATTTATCGAAAGAGAAATTAAATGTTGCTGTAACTCATATCATCCAAGTATCTTCAATTCAATTCAGTTTATTTATATACCGCCAATTCACAACAGATGTCATCTCAAGGCACTTAACAAGAAGTCATTTCAATACATTTATACAAACATTCCAATCAGTAAAAAAGTTTCCTATTTAAGGAATCCCAGCAGATTGCGTCAGTCACTGGCATGAGGTTGGGCAGACTTTCCAACCACAGCAATCCTTCAGCAATCCCTCATACTGAGCAAGCATGTAGCGACGGTGGAGAGGAAAAACTCCCCTTTAACAGGAAGAAACCTCCAACAGAACCAGGCTCAAGAGGAGCGGCCATCTGCCACGACCGTCTGGGGGTTTGAGAAGACAGAGCAGAAACACAGAAGGAACAGAAGATCTGATATAAGAGAACTTTCTATGTTACAGAAAGTAAAAAGTTGATAACAGGACACAGTGGATGTTCAGTTACTGGGAGGATCATCCCAGTCGATGCCCCCCGTCCAACAGGGCATTGTAGCCAAGCAGGATACCAGACCAGGTATATCTTCTATGGAGAGAAAAACACAGAGAAAACAAAGTTAACAGTCGAAATAACAGAATGTACTGTAATACAACTGGAGAGTCGTAGGAGAAAAGGAAGTGGCAGAGTGAAGAAAAGTGGTCCTGAAGAAAAGTCTGTCCTCCAGCAGTCTAAGCCTATAGCAGCATAACTACAGAGATAGCTCAGGATGACCTTAGCCACTCTAACTATAAGCTTTATCAAAAAGGAAAGTTTTAAGCCTGGCCTTAAAAGTAAACAGAGTGTCTGCCTCACGGACTAAAGCTGGGAGCTGGTTCCACAGGAGAGGAGCCTGATGACTAAAAGATCTGCCTCCCATTCCACTTTTAGAAATCCTAGGAACTACAAGTGAACCTGCAGTCTGAGAGCGAAGGGCTCTGTTAGGAACATATGGAACAATTAGATCTCTGATGTATGATGGAGCTTGATTATTAAGGGCTTTGTATGTAAGAAGAAGGATCTTAAATTCTATTCTGGATTTAACAGGGAGCCAATGAAGGGAAGCTAAAGCAGGAGAAATGTGATCTCTCTTTTTAATATTCATCAGTACTCTTGCTGCCGCATTTTGGATCAACTGAAGGCTTTTAATGGCATTTTGTGGACTACCTGAAAGTAAAGAATTACAGTAGTCCAGCCTTGAGGTAACAAATGCATGGACTAGTTTCTCAGCATCACTCCTGGACAGGGATGTTTCTAATTTTAGCAATATTCCGGAGGTGAAAGAAGGAAATCCTAGAAAACTGTTTAATATGGGATTTAAATGTCAAGTCTCGGTCAAAAATAACGCCGAGGTTCTTTATGTTATTACTGGGGGCCAATTTAATGCCATCCAGATGAAGTGATTGACTAATCAGTTTCTGTTTAAGAACTTCTGGTCCAAAGACAGCAACTTCTGTTTTGTCAGAATTTAAAAGCAAAAAGTTGAGATTCATCCATGTTTTTATGTCTTCCAGATATGCATGTAATCTACCTAACTGACTGGGTTCATCAGGATTTATGGATAAATATAGTTGTGTATCATCGGCATAGCTGTGGAAATTTATCCCATGCTGTCTAATGATTCTACCAATTGGAAGCATATATATGGTGAACAGAATTGGTCCAAGCACAGAACCCTGAGGAACTCTACAAGTAACCCTTGAGAGTGTAGAAGATTTATCATTTAGATGAACAAACTGGAATCTATCAGACAAATATGATTTAAATCAGCCTAGAGCTGTTCCTTTGATCCCTGCAACATGTTCAAGCCTTTCTAGGAGAATATTATGATCGACTGTGTCAAAAGCAGCACTGAGATCCAACAAAACCAGAACAGACACCAGTCCATTATCTGAGGCCATGAGAATATCATTAGTAACCTTCACCAGTGCTGTTTCAGTGCTATGATGAGCTCTAAAACCTGACTAAAACTCTTCAAACAGCTCGTTATTGTTTAAATGCTCATAGACTTGATTAGCAACTATTTTCTCAAGGACTTTGGATAAGAAAGGAAGGTTAGATATAGGTCTGTAATTCACTAAGTCATCTTGATCAAGGGAAGGTTTCTTGAGTAAAGGTTTGATTACAGCTATTTTAAATTCCTGTGGTACGTATCCGTTTACTAAGGATAGATTCATCATATCCAAAATGGGGCCAGGAACCAAAGGGAACACTTCTTTAAATAATTTGGTTGGAATTGGGTCCAACATGCAAGTAGAAGGTTTAGATGAGGCTAATATTTTTGATAATTCCGAAAGCTCGACTGAATCAAAACAGCCTAAGCACAAATTAGGTTCTACAGTTCTTTCCGATGCTGCCTCGTTTACTGAGGAAAAAGTAATCATGTTTGGGAGGATGCCAATGATTTTATTTTTTATAGAATTAATTTTATTTATGAAGAATCCCATAAAATCATCACTGCTAAGAGCTGGGGGAATAGTTGGCTCAACAGAGCTATGACTGTGTAAGTTTGGCAACTGTACTAAAAAGAAACCTAGGATTGTTTTTATTCGCCTCTATTAATGATGAAAGATATGCTGTCTTCAAAGAGTCTGTGTGAATGGTGATGCTGTGGGCAGGAAGGATCTCCGGTAGCAGTCAGTCTTTCATCGAATCTGAAGAAGCCTTTGGCTGAAGACTGTCGCCGGGCAGCAGAGACGATATTCCACACTAACATGAAACATGAAACCATCGGTTGTTGGCAAGCACTGCTAATCCAGCTCATTTGCTTTTGCCGCTCCTTTTTACATCTCTGTCTGGCCGTCTGGTCAGAAAGCCGGGCAGAGGGACGTTGAAGATGGTTTGGACTTCCTCCTCCTCTCTCTGCTCTTTGGGCCTGGTTTGGATCAATGAAGCCTCCTTTTCAACTCCTCTGGGATTGAAGGTCATAGTTCAGATTTTAATTGAGCTTTTAAGATGCTAATCAGCTACCCCCACTTCTAAAAATACAAATAGGGTTATGCATAATAACAACTGCAGGAGCAGAAATCCTTCCAGCTGCACAGCATCTAAAACCAGAGGAAATAATTGTCCAAACAAGCAACGCCTCAACCTAAAAAAAACAAAAAAAACGTGCTGAGGTAGCCCCAACACTGCGTTTCCATTTAGCCGCCAATACAGGCTCCCACATGTAGTTACTCAATGGATTATTTTGGTTTTGGACGCTTTTTTAAATTTAACAGGAGTAAATCACAAAAACCTGAAACGTCTAGAAACCCGTGAAACTCTTTGGAAAAAGTCCCATCTGTAAGATCCTTTATTCTTCATCAGTTCTACAGAGATGGGCTGAAGATGGATCATTGCTACCTTTCATTGCTGATATTTTCACGTGTTAACCTACCAGGATGTGATGAAAAGTGCTGTGTTGTGGTGAAGGAATGATTTGGGTGACACCTCCATGTTATTTTTGGTCTCGGGGCTTAATAACTTTAGATTGTAAACACGCGTTGAGGTCATCGTCACGTCTCCCTAATCTGAGGGCTAATGGTCATCATGCACCATTTTATTAAGTAAATATTCTTCTAAAAATCTGAATGCTTTTAAATTTGCTATGAATGTTTGTTGATTTCACACCTGCTGAACTTTCTATATTTCTGTGAATGTTTTTATAACACTGGAGAACCTCTGCTATGTGCTCGACTTTACGATTTCATATGTGATTAAGTGTCTTATTTATAAGCAACTGCGATCATTGATCATCCTGTGATTTTTTTTTTACCTCCGTTTTACCAAAACTGGGAAAAAAAATACAATTTTTACCCATTTATGAATCAGGAATCATGATATGCTTGGTATTTTTGATCTGATATTGTTCAAATTAATACATCATTAATATTATTTTATTTTGACCAAGAAAAAAAGCTGGTTCAGTGATAATTATGCACACATTCCACCTAAGGAGCATATACAGTAGTCAACAGACTGCATGACCTGCATGCATGGTGTCTGTACAGTGCCTTGCATAAGTATTCACACCCCTTAAACTTTTTAAGTTTGTTACCACCAACTTCAGTGAATGAATATGCGTTGATGTAACTCATTTCATTGTAGCTCTGGCTGTGTGTTTGAGCTCCATCTTCTCAGCTTTCCTGTCCCGGCAGAAGAAAAGCAACCCCACAACATAATGCTGCCATCACCATGTTTCAACATGGGGTTGGTGTTTTCAGGGTGTTTTTTTTTTTTGCCACACTCAGGCAGAAAATATAATCATTAGTCTCTTCTGCACAGAGTACTGTCCTTTCATATGTTGAATGTTGAACTGCTTGCCTTGGATTTTATTCAGAGGTATCGGTGTGAGAGGGGCCGAATACACTTCACAATGATGCTCCACTTTGTTTTGATCCATCACATAAAATCCTAACAAAATACATTCAAGTTTATCGTCGCAAAGTCATAAATCTCAAGAGTTGTGAATACTTTTGCATCGGACCACAGACTATGACTGATTAGTGGGTCAACAGCGCAGCTCCAGCCAAGAAATCAGATTTTTCTTTTTCTTTTAAAAATAACGTGGACCAGATGCTGGAACATGCTCCTGTTTTTCCTGATGTGAAGCACTGTATGTTCAGGTAGAATCACCGTGGTCTTTGTGTCTGTATGAGTTTCATTTGTTTAGTGTTTGAATGTTTAGACAATCACAAGATGGTACCTGAGCCATTACTAAGTGGAACATAAAAAAAAAAAGCAAAGTATCTTAATGCGTAGGGATGGGTGTTGTGGATTTTATCACGATGCTTTGTGGCATTTTTGTGATAAACGATCAAAGAAATTTCCCATTTTGAAAAAGGCTTCAGAACATCGGTTACCTAAAGAAAATGTGCTTTTATCACTAAACTGCACAGTTATTGCATTTAATTATATTTTTTATTTTATTGGTGTTCTCATGGGGGGAAAAACACAAACGGGAGAAAATGGTAATAACAATCCTGACAATACTTTGTTTTGAGGGAGTTCAGATTACATTCACTGAAATTTATCGTTTAAGACATTTTTCATGACAATAAATGCTCGGCCTACGATGAAGTATTAGGGCCATTGTAAATGAAAGGAAAAAATGTAACCATGGAGGAGTAAATTTCTGATGAAAAAACCAACTAAAGTGTTGAGATTAATAATTTCATACATTTTCAAGAAACAACTTGGAAATTCTCTGTAGAAAAGTTGTAAATTTTCGAGAGGAAACTCAGAAATGACTTGACGCAGCCATGCGGCTTCTTCCTCAGTCTCAGAAAGATCCTGTTCGAGGCGTTCATGGAGGAGTCCTGATCCAGGAAAGAGCTGCATCTACCACTTAACACTTTTGAAAATATCCAGATGTGCATCTTCTAATTTTTCCACTTAACTGTGTTAAAAGTTCTTAGTAAAAGGGTGAGAACAGATTCCTTCAGTCTTTGAGAATGTAATACATCTTGTCGATTAACAAGGACTAACAGCATTTTGCATACGCTGTCCTCAATCCAAGATAAAAATATGTAGCACTAACCTATAATTTCCCCCCCCCAATAAACTGAGTTTTCTCCTACATATTTACAGCCTTACAGAGAATTTCCGTTTTTTGAATTTTAAAAATAAAAATCTACAATGGCCCTAATACTCCGTGGTATGTTTCAGTTCAGGTTTATTGGAAGATTTTGCAAATGTTATGCATCCAAATAGTTGCTCATTTTATCTCTGCTGATGTTTGACTTGATGCTCCCAGTCTTTGTATTAAAAACAAAACATGCACAATACACATTTTTCATTCCACTTCAAAAGGTATTGTTGTGAATAAATCATTTGAATAAAGTGTGATGTGTATGGTTTGTATTTGGAAATTAAAACATTTCTATATCTTTAAAATTTTGGCTGTTTCCACATTTTCTTCTCAGTTTGTTCATTTACAAGCTACGGCAACCTTTAGAATCCAAAGAGCAGTTTTTGCGCTCAGTCTGGCTAAATAAACCTCATTCCATGACAGTTTGAAAAAGAAAGACCAACATTTCTGATAAATATCTAATAGGAAAAGTGCTGTTTTATTTCTATTTTTAGGTTTTAAAGTAAAGAAAATCTTTACATATGTAAAAAATGTGAATGTAGAAGTAGAAATCCTTTAAATACCACCCTGAGGTTATTCTCTGAACAGCGGGAGATTGCTGTTAGGAACCTGCGAGTGCTTCGGTTTCTGCAGCTCAGTCAGGCTCCTCTCGGCCTCCTTTAATCCAATCAGAGGCTGTGCAGGTCAGTGACTGAGCTACTTCAGTTGACAGAAATAGATCCAGCTCTGCAGGAAAACTTAAAATACAAATTAAAAACGCTTGATGTCTGTATATCTGTTTATTTACAGCACAAAAAACATAAATCTGAACATTTCCGAACTAATAAAACCAACTCAAAACAAATGAGCATTCATCAAAAAGAAAAACTTTTAAAATCATTACAAAAAGTGAAAACCATAATTTAAAAATAACTAGAAGATGGTGAGGCATCATGAGGGAAGTCCCGCCGCCAGGATGCTGCCCAGAAGTGTTCGGTCCTTCAGAGCGTTCTCTACGTCCTTCTCATCAATCTTCAGGAACACCTAGAGAGACAAAGAGTTCAGATCTACAGTAATAAGAACAAACCTCTGGCAGACTGCAGTTTATGGATAGAACGGGTATCCGTGGGCATCTGCAGCAGCCCTCCTACATTTTACAGCCAAAGGTCATCCTTCACCTTCCAGACTCAAGAAAAATAACATATGTTCTAGAGCTGAGCCAACATGTACTGTAGTCCTCTCATACCCACAGATAGTAGCACGCATCTATTCATCATGTTGCATCCAGGCAGACAAGCAGTCCTGGAATCTTATGCTCTCAGGCTTTATGAACTCCTTCAAGGTTTTAGAGGGGGAGCTAAAAAAAAAAAAACTACTTATAAATAAATCTGATCTTTTCAGGTCTGTTCACACCTTTCAGTGGGAATTTAAACTGAATTTCAGCACCTACGAGATGATTCTGAGCACGCCATGAGCTGGAAGTCTTTCAGATGTTAAACTGCCCATAAAAACCCTTTCAAAGGGTTAAACAAGCTCTGAGCGGTTTCAAACTCTAGACAGAGGAATTGGTACCTAACCTGCTAACCTGGCCAGTAGTGGCGACCTGTTGAATCACTGAACATACAGCCGTCGATTACATAATGTTTGCCTGTGTATGATTGTGCAGGCTGTCGGTGAACAACACAAAAACCAAACTAGATCATGATCTGCAGAACATAATTGTAACTATTTAAATCACTTTCCCTACAAAGAACTGAAAACAGAACCTGGAAATGCGAAAAGTTTGTTTTCTCCATGCATATCTGGACCTGGAAAATACTAGCAACAAATTCCATACGTTGATATTTTTGCCATAAAAGACTGAAATCTCCACCACGGTCTAGGCTGAAAACAGGTCAGTGCAGTGAGACAAAAGGTCCCCCCATTCAGGCCTTCCGCTTACAACAACGAACATGTAATCCTGAACATTTGGAGTAGGTTTTACACTTAGTTTAACAGGTGATGTTTTAACAACCTGAAGTCCGGGCAGAGAGGGGATTTCTATTCAGGATATCACCCCCTTACAAGTTCATTTCACCCGTATACTGACTGTGCACTGGCTCTCTCATTTAACAGAGTTAAATTCATCTTTTTGTCTACAAAGCCCTAAAAACTGATTTTTTTTAACCAATCTTAATTGTTTCTTATTATACTTACATTATTTTTCATAAAAAAGCATAACATTTTAGATGTATTTAGCTGTGCAAAGCAGCTAGAGGATAAAGGGTTGCATTAACAGATTTACTGAATGTTCCCCAAACTAAACCCAATTGTTTCCAAACCTGCAGTTTCTGGACACAATGACTTAATCATATTCCAAGGTTCCTCCAAGTGTCTGAATGCTGTTCTGCAGAGGTTTTTGTACCTTAGTGAGACGAGCCTCTTTGGCCTTCTTCAAAGCGAAGATTCCCCGACTCTCCAGCAGCCCGCAGAGAGCCAAGCACTCCCCCTGACCGACTCCAGACACCTGCCTCTGGGCGCACAGTCGGCTGTACACCTCATGGACCTGAAACGCAAAGCAGGATCACATCATTAGACTTGGCAGAAGCTCATCTGGCTGTTTCACCAGGCATGTTAGAATCAAATCAAATTTTATTTATAAAGCGCTTTTCAAACCAAAACAAAGCTTCTCAAAGTGCTTTACAGATTAAAAATGACCCACAACCCCCCTTTCCCAAAACCCAAAAGTAAAAAACATCACCACAGCTATACCCCCCCATGCATAAAAGCAGCAATAAACAACAGCACATTAACAAAAGCAGAACGGGCTGAGTACAGATGAACCAGGAAACGTCATCATGGGAGCCATCTACATCGGCAGCAGCAGATCAACAGCAGCAGCCGACCACCGCCCCCGAGGCAGAGGGCTCCCACAGAGGAAACACTGGAAGGAAAACTAAAATAAGTTAAAATATTAAAATTAAAACAATTATAAGATATGATCAAATAAAAATCGAAAGCAGATAAACAATAATTGATAAATAGCCAGCTAAAAGCTAAACTAAAAAGAGTTCAATCAATTAAAACATGCAGAGCAATTAAACAGATTTAATAAATAATAAGGCGCACCATCACCTCAGTCAGTTCACAACCTGGCTAACAATAGTGTCATAACCAATATGTGGTGAGCTTTGTGAAACTTTTTGAGCAGCAAATGATGTACGATTTAATAGGATACAAGACTTGTTGTGGACTAACTATTTTAAAGGAGGACATTAACTGGACCGTTGTGGATGTAAAAAGACAGCTCTGTTCTGGGTTTTGAAATGTCTCTTTAAAAGTTGTCAAAAGCATATACTTTGTACTTTATCATTGATTGGCATCAAAAGGAAAATTGAAAAAATTACTTGAAATAAAAGAAACTGATTTGCATTTCACTGCCAACAGAACGTAAAAACGCAAAGGAGTTAAATAAAAACTGAAATCACCAAAAGCTTTGCGGGTATACAGAGCAAGATTAAAGCAGACGTGTCAAAATCCCTCAGCAGGGTTTTTTTAAAACACACACTAAAATGGCCACTGATCCAAAATGGCCAACTTCCAGCTGGATTTAGGCGATACCTCAGAGATTCATTTGAATCTCCACAGCTTAGAGGCACTGTGGAGAATTTATTGTTCATCCTAATTATCTCTGATCAAACTCATACGTTATCCGTACTTCCGCAGTCCACTCTACCTTGCCCAGGTTGATCTCTTTGCTCTTCCCGTTGCGGATGAGCAGCAGCAGGCAGCAGACCAACAGCTTCTGCTGCAGAGGAAAACTCTCTCCCTCCGAACCGCCTCTCTGAGACGCCATGCGGTCGCCGTACACCTCTGACAGCACCTTCGCTACTTGAGGGAGGCCAACCAAAGACGCTGTAGATGGATGAGACGCATTTAATTTCAGTGAGTTAGAATGACTCGTTAAAAACTTAATTCTGATTATCACAGCCGACCCTACCTTTAGCTTCACTTCTTGGACTGGAAGCCTTCTGTCTTTCATCAGCTTCTGCAACCTCGACCGCTCTCCTGAAAACATGGGATCACATCACTCTTTCTGATTTTCCAGACGTACAGTGGGCTCACGGTCATCAATATTTACCTGCAGATGTCTAAAGCTTTTCTGGCGTCTCCGGACACAGCTGATACCTTTCTCGCACAGAACTGAACAGCAGACGCGTCCAGCATCCCCTCAGCGGAAACCTTCAGCCACAAGCCAGAACTTTGGTTAGACAAGCACAGCCAAGTGATGCAGACACGGGTGATGGCAACGGAACTGTACTAACCTTCGTGAGCCTGTCCTGTATGATGGTGCTTAGCTCCTGTCGGCTGTAGGGTGGGAAATGCAGCAGCAGGGGGCGACAGTGAGGCTGAGCCTGCAGTCTGGGCAGGATGCGATCAGTCAGGTCCAAAGCGTTGGCGATGCCTAGAGGAATACATCAAGTCAGGGGAGAGTCCGAAGACCGCAATGTGCACGACACCGACCGCATCACTTTCCGTTTAACGTAAAAGCCTCCGAGACAAACGGTGGGCCAAATTCTTACCAATGAGACAGAGACGGGACTGCGGCAAATACGGCCATTCAAAGATGGTGTACAGGACGTCCTGAGCTTTGCTGTCCAGCTGATCCATCTCATCCAGAACGAGGAGTCTGAGAGAAAAACACAAATCATTAAACTTTACGTTTTTACTTGAGAGAAGAAATGAATTAGAAGTCATTTTCAGTCAAGTTCAGTCAAGCAAGCAACAGAGGTTTTGAAAAGCAGGAAATGTACTCACACTGTGGGCCCCGGAGCCGTCAGGAACTTCTGGAGGCCGCTCTGTCCACCAGTCGCTTTCAGCTTGTAGGCCAACAGTGGGAAAATGCCATGGGAGCTCCGCAAACTCATGCAGTTCACCACGACCATCTTTACCGATGCCAGTTCAGTCTGGGAGGACAGAAGAAAAGAAACAAACATGATACAGAGGACAAGCAGGAGGTTTTAACTACAGATTCAGTGAGGAACTGGATGATTTAACAGTTGATCAGGCCCGATCGATTTCCCAATCAATTTCTCCAAACTGACACAGGCGCTCTGATGAGGTCCCAATAAAAGCAAAACTGAAGTCTGGAAACCAGTTTAAGATGCTGAAGACAGTTAAAAATGTCCCCTCTGTGAGTCAATTCAATTCAGTTTATTCATATAGCGCCAATTCACAACAGATGTCATCTCAAGGCACTTAACAAGAAGTCATTTCAATACATTTATACAAACATTCCAATCAGTTAAAAAGTTTCCTATTTAAGGAATCCCAGCAGATTGCGTCAGTCATTGGCGTGAGGTTGGGCCCCGTTGATGCAGACTTTCCAACCACAGCAATCCTTTAGCAATCCCTCATACTGAGCAAGCATGTAGCGACGGTGGAGAGGAAAAACTCCCCTTTAACAGGAAGAAACCTCCAACAGAACCAGGCTCAGTAGGAGCGGCCATCTGCCACGACCGTCTGGGGGTTTGAGAAGACAGAGCAGAACACAGAAGGAACAGAAGATCTGATATAAGAGAACTTTCTACAGGTCCTTCTCAAAAAATTAGCATATTGTGATAAAGTTCATTATTTTCCATAATGTAATGATAAAGATTAAACTTTCATATATTTTAGATTCATTGCACACCAACTGAAATATTTCAGGTCTATTGTTTTAAAACTGATGATTTTGGCATACAGCTCATGAAAACCCAAAATTCCTATCTCAAAAAATTAGCATATCATGAAAAGGTTCTCTAAACGAGCTATTAACCTAATCATCTGAATCAACTAATTAACTCTAAACACCTGCAAAAGATTCCTGAGGCTTTTAAAAACTCCCAGCCTGGTTCATTACTCAAAAGCGCAATCATGGGTTAGACTGCCGACCTGACTGCTGCCCAGAAGGCCATCATTGACACCCTCAAGCAAGAGGGTAGGACACAGAAAGAAATTTTTGAACGAATAGGCTGTTCCCAGAGTGCTGTATCAAGGCACCTCAGTGGGAAGTCTGTGGGAAGGAAAAAGTGTGGCAGAAAACGCTGCACAACGAGAAGAGGTGACCGGACCCTGAGGAAGATTGTGGAGAAGGACCGATTCCAGACCTTGGGGGACCTGCGGAAGCAGTGGACTGAGTCTGGAGTAGAAACATCCAGAGCCACCGTGCACAGGCGTGTGCAGGAAATGGGCTACAGGTGCCGCATTCCCCAGGTCAAGCCACTTTTGAACCAGAAACAGCGGCAGAAGCGCCTGACCTGGGCTACAGAGAAGCCGCACTGGACTGTTGCTCAGTGATCCAAAGTACTTGCATGTCATTCGGAAATCAATGTGCCAGAGTCTGGAGGAAGACTGGGGAGAAGGAAATGCCAAAATGCCTGAAGTCCAGTGTCAAGAACCCACAGTCAGTGATGGTCTGGGGTGCCATGTCAGCTGCTGGTGTTGGTCCACTGTGTTTTATCAAGGGCAGGGTCAATGCAGCTAGCTATCAGGAGATTTTGGAGCACTTCATGCTTCCATCTGCTGAAAAGCTTTATGGAGATGAAGATTTCATTTTTCAGCACGACCTGGCACCTGCTCACAGTGCCAAAACCACTGGTAAATGGTTTACTGACCATGGTATTACTGTGCTCAATTGGCCTGCCAACTCTCCTGACCTGAACCGCATAGAGAATCTGTGGGATTTGTGAAGAGGAAGTTGAGAGACGCAAGACCCAACACTCTGGATGAGCTTAAGGCCGCTATCGAAGCATCCTGGGCCTCCATAACACCTCTAAGACCTGGGGGAATAGTTGGCTCAACAGAGCTTTGACTCTGTGTAAGTTTGGCAACTGTACTAAAAAGAAACCTAGGATTGTTTTTGTTCGCCTCTATTAATGATGAAAAATATGCTGTTCTAGCTTGTCGAAGGGTCTTTTATACAGCAGTAGACTGTTATTCCAGGTTAAATAGGAATCCTCTAGGTGTGTAGAGCGCCACTTTCTCTCAAACTTCCTAGTATTCTGCTTTAAAGTATGCAGCTCTGCGTTGAACCAAGGAGTCTCCTATAGCTAGCCACTTTCTTTTTAAAGGGGGCTACACTATCTAATGCCAAACGCAATGAGGACGTAACACTGTGAACCAGATCATCAATTTCTGAAGGGTTAGAGATGGAATTGCTGCCATCCACTGTGTTACTCTGAGACACTAAGGAAAGTAAGAATGGAACAGATTCTTTAAAGATTGTTACAGGATTGTCTGATAAAGCTCTACTATAATAAAATTTTCTTTCAGATTTAAGATGGTCAGTTAAAGTAAATTCAAAAGTTATTAAGAAGTGGTCAGACAGGACTGGGTTATGTGGGTGGACTGTTATTTCCTCACACTCAATACCGTATGTCAGTACAAGGTCCAAAGTGTGTTTACCTGAGTGGGTCGATCCCTGTACTTTATAAGTAAAGCCAATTGAGTCTAAAATACCATTAAAGGCTGCATTTAGGCTATCACTTTCAGTATCCACATGAATATTGAAGTCCGCCACTATAATGACCCTATCAGTATTTAATACTAAATCAGATAATAAATGTGAGATCTGATCCAAAAATTGAGAGTAAGGGCCTGGTGGACGATACAAAACCACAAACAAAAATGGTCTTAATGTTTTGCAACTTGGATGAGGAAAATTAAGGGTTAGATGTTCAAAAGAACTGTAGCTATAAATTGGTCTTGGACTAATTAGTAAATCAAAACGAAAAACAGTTGCAACTCCTCCTCCTCGCCCAGTACTTCTAGGAATGTGAAAATGTAAATGACTGGAAGGAGTCGACTCCTTTATACTGACATAATCCTCCTGCTGCAACCAGGTTTCTGTGAGACAGAGCAAATCAATGTGATCATCACAGACCAAGTCATTTACTAACAAAGTCTTTGAGGAGAGAGATCTTATGTTTAATAAACCACATTTAATAGATTTGTTTTTCTGTTCAGTCAAAGTCATATTTATCTTTATGAGATTTCCATAATTTGCTGGTGAAACAGCCGTTTAATGAGGATGGTCAGATTTTTAGCCACACCGAGTTTCCTAATTAATTTAACATCCCCGTGACACCCAAGCATCATATTATTGTTATTATATGCCATCCCTTCAGGGGTTTTGACTTTGCGAATACTCATGTACAGTCTGTAAAGCTGCCATCTGTGGATCCACAAAGTGTGGAACTGTGGTTCAGTCAAAGTTGTATTTATTTTTATGAGATTTCCATAATTTGCTTTTGTTGGCTTAACTTTCAATCCATTTAATTTTGGCCGTGGGCAAGACACTGTTTCTATAGGGTAATGGGTGGGTAACAGTACAGAAGCAGCAGAGAGGTGGGTTAAACTACGACTCTGGTTCCTGGTCTGGACCCTGGGTTGTCAGTGTTTTGGAGGACTAATAAATTCGGCCATATTCCTAGAAAGAAGAGCTGCTCCATCCAAAGTGGGATGGATGCCGTCTCTCCGGATCAGACCAGGTTTTCCCCAAAAAGTTCTCCAGTTATCAATGTAGCCCACATTGTTTGCAGGACACCACCTAGACAACCATTGATGGAATGACAGCATGCGGCTAAACATGTCGTCACTGGTCTGATCAGGCAGGGGACCAGAAAAGATTACAGAGTCTGACATTGTTTTAGCAAACTTACACACTGAAGCAACACTAATTTTAGTGACCTCTGATTGGCGTAACCGGGTGTCATTAATGCCAGCGAGAATAACAATCTTACCGTATTTACGCTTATCTTTACCCCGCAGTTTTAGGTAGGATTTGATGTCGCCCGTTCTGGCCCCTGGCAAGCATTTGACTATGGTTATCTGTCATTTGTCTTAATACTGAAATCCTGTTTTATTACAGAGATGAGTAACGCAGATTCTCTCACACAGTGTGACATCACCTCTGGTAGCACCAGGACCTAGTACAGAAAGGTTTCATAAAGCATATGGTTTTAATAGATGAATAAATGCTTTAACAATCTAAGACAAATTATCATATTTTCATTGTTTTACTATCTCATATCCAGAAAGAATGTACCGCATTTGTAGAATTTCATTGATATAAAAACAGAGGAAGATTTGTAACCTGGTGCAACTTTTTTTTAAAACAAGATACTGTGATCACTATTTAGATTTTTTGTTTTAAATATCAGGGTTTTTTTGTCAATGTTTACCTTCTCCAATAGAAACAGGCAATATATAAATTTTATATTTTATCAGTTGCACTGTAAGACAAATTGGCGTAAGGTGTAAGCTTTACAAAATCAGGGATCAGTCCAAATCTGTCTGATCAGTAGGACTGCAAGAAAATATTGATACATCGATATATCAGGGTATTTTCTTGACATTCAAAATAATTTTTTTAAGGATTTGAATGGAACCATTATTGACGATGATGTAGTAAAAATAAAAGTATGGCTGGTAGTTTGTGGCCGTTTTCAGCTTCTTCGTTCCAGTGGATCAACTAGATCTAGTAATAAAACTGGATGTGTTAAAGTATGAAACAGAATGCTGAGACAATTCTTCTACAGTTAACTTCAGTTTTAAAAATCACAATAAATCGTCTTACTCATAGTATTACAATATATCGTCTCCCCTGTATCGCGATACACATCGTATCGCCAGATTTTTACCAATACACATCCCTACTGATCAGTATCTAAATGCTGGCAATGACACTGGGTCTCCACTGGGCGTCGCTCGGATGGAATAATCTGCTCCAACTCACCTTCATCTCCTGCAGCACGCAGTTAAGGCAGGCGGTCTTGCCCGTCCCTGGGGCCCCGGAGATGTAGAGGCTGCTGGGGACGTGCTGCAGCACCTTGTCCTCAAGGAAGGCGCGGATGGACGCCTGCTCAGCTTCTCTGGACAGGAGACGCTCCGGGATGGCGACATGAAGGGCCTGCTTCACGCTTTGAAACCTGGACTCTGTGGGGAGAAAGTGGGGTCACAGATTAGCTGGACCACAGGGACAGATCAAAAGGAGATTTTGTTCATTTCTTAACCTTTTAAAAGATAATTTTGTTCTCTGGAATTTTACAATTAAATTACGGGGGAAACCCTGGCAGTATTTCTTACTGTCTGCAAACAGGCGGGCAACGGGCGGCTTCTTCTCCAGGTTGTGTAGGACAGGACTCCCAGGAGGCGTTTCCTGTCTATTTGGAGACGAGTTGATGGTCGGAGGGCGCCGCTGACAGGAAGAACTCTTCTTGGGCGTGTGACTAGCTGATGATGGCAAGTTCTCATCAAAGCCTAGTTTACGTGGAGAGGCCAGATTGGGTCTGTTCTGCTTCGGGGGGGAGCACGGCATGTTGCAGCCATTGTCATCGCCTTCAGGGAAAGAAAGAAAAATTGATTAACATGCCCGAATAATAACTAAAACACCACAACCTGCAATGCAAAATATCCAGCGAGTTTAGAAGGACGCGTTCAGGGTGAGGATTAATCCCGCCTCCCTTTCTGGGTCTCACCTGTGCGCTTCCGAGGACTGAGAGGGAGTCGGGTTTGCAGGACGGGGGAGGAAGGTGGTGTCGGTGGGGGTGTCTGGGTTGCAGACATTTTGGGTACAAGAGCAACGTTCTGCTTTGGAGAGGAAAGAGGACTCAGGCCGCCACCACCAACACGTCTGGGCGACAGAGGTGTTGGCTTGTCAGAGGGCCGTCTTGGAGAAATGGGCCCAATCCGATTCGGCATCTGAGGTCGGGGCTCCGGCTTGGTTGGAGACGGCACCGTGACCTTCGAGGGCTGGGGCGTCTTTGACTGCAGGGGTGCCCGGCAAGATTTGCGCCGTGGGAACTGCAGTGTGGGCTGAACTTGCCCCTGAGAGCGGGTCCTGGGCATGTTTGGTTCTCTGTTGAAAACAAGACGCATAGAATGAACAAACAAGACGTGGAAATAAACAAGAGAAGCCAGCCTTTTAATGACTTTCAAAGAAGCACAAAAAGCTGACAGAAAACTGCATTTTGTGAAATCTGATAGTTTTGTCTGTTTAAAATGCAGAGCTGTGCAACACTGACCATCATTCTCTCTCACACACAGGGTGACGTCTCCGCGGCTTCTAATATAAATAACACCAAGGATGCTTCGCGCTCCTGTACAGTTACAAAAAACTAAATCAATAAATCGCCAATCTAGCATATCGCTGTAAATCAGAGCGTTTCCATTTCAGTTTTATGATGGACACAACTGTTACGTTATTTTGAAAATATTTGTTGTTTTATGCCACTATGAGTAGTTAGGACAGCACGATTTGAACTAAACTGTATGAGTAGGTCAGAGGTTTACAAACAAACAAAAAAACTGATCAGCTACCAGCAGAGGTGGGTAAAATACCCAGATGTTTTACTTATAATATTAAGCATATTTTCACTCAAGTAAAAGCAAAAAATTATCACTCGAGAGTAAAATCAAAAAGTATTTCGTACTCAAGTGCTGAGAAACTGATCAAAACGTCTGATTTAGAATTTAAAAATGATGGCATCAGACAAACATTATTAAGTTATGTGCATTGTTTTGGTATTTCAAAGACTAAAATTTAAAATATACAATATTACAACATAATTTAGGCAGAATAAACACTTCCAAATCAACTATTTCAACATAAACCCATGAAACAAACACTTACAGTAGTGAAATTTATTCGTATGTGTTAGATTTGGGTAAAGTACTTCCTGTGACAATTATATGCTAAATCTTCTTTATCTCCAAATGGCACAAGAGGCTCAGAAGGTACAAAACAACAAAGATCGTGAACAAACAAGAGGTCTCACTTTAACTGTAGGTTTGTGTCTGTCCGGTGCATATTTAGTTAAAACGTGATTGTTGGGCAGCCAAGTAACAATACTTCATAATTATTATTATTCAAGTAAACGAGTGCTGTAAAACTACTCCTGAACGTACATTTGTTTCCATAAAAATGTTACTATCCACCTTTAGCTGCAAGTCACAAAAAAACTCTAATTGGTGCGTCTCTGGAAGCAACCAGTCAGGATTTCAGGTGATAATCTACAAAATCCCTCATTCAAAATCTGCATATTTAAAAAACAAAACAAAACAAAACAGATTTCACATGATCACAGAGCTCTGAAGATCACATAGCAAATGCTACCAGATATAATGGTACAGTCCATGGCTGCTGTGCATTGTTAACTCTGAAGCTCCCTTTTCTGCCACTGCAGATGACTGAACTTCTGCATTAACATTGATTTTGAGAGTAAAGATAAATCTCTCCTTTATGTGTGAACCAAAAAGAATTAAAAAAAAAGTGTCAATGAAGTTAAAGATATCGAAACAGTTACAGCTCATATACAGCTGAGCTTATGGCGCCAACCAGCTGCGTCACATAACTTTTTTCCTTTACTCTCTTTATTTCTTAGTAAAACGCAATTTGCAAAGCAGGCAGCTTTAACTAACAGCTGGTCATAAAATCGTATCTCTCTCTACCAAACATAACCCTCATCATTCAAACGACAAACTAGGGAAACAAGTCACCGCCACCTGGAAGACGCACAGTAGCTTTCTCGTTTCCGCCTTTTATAATCAGCAAACGACTCCGGGCACAAATACTTACAGGAAGCGCTGATGATGAGCTGGACTTTCCAAACAGATCAAATAAACCCTCTCGGCTCGACGTGAGGCGGCCCTGTTTCTCTGTCCGTCACCTACCGCACACAAAGTCCGAAACTTTGCGCCAAATCTTCCCCCCGGATCAGCTGTGACTCCTGCCAGCGCTCCCCGATTGGTTCACCGCATCGTCATCTGCGATCCTCATTGGCTCAGCGTCACACGAGGATGTGACGTCGTTTTCACTAGGCTCAAACCCACTTTCGGTGGCGGGAGTTTGACTTAGATCTCTGATTTTGCGGCAGTTTTTTAGTATTATCGTAAAGCTGAAGAGCTATTCTTCCAAAGATGTCCGTAAATAAATAAATAAATAAATAAAATACCAATAAGGGGCTTGATTATATCAACGAGGGAACATAACATTAGTTTCATGTCAGGAAATGGCACGAAGTCACTAACAACTGCTTCTTTACCCAATCAGAAGCTGGAAACCAGCTGACGTCTAACTCAGCCTGCTGCCCTCTAGTGGACGAAATTAAGAACTACAACTGCGAGTCAGACAAGTTACCTTTGATTCACTTTTTTTCCAGCTCCTTCAGAGTAAAACACCTGTAAATGAATTCATCTGTAAACAAATTTCTCACACATACATCGATATTATCGCTGCATCAGAACATAATCATAATCTTACATAGAAAAAATAAATGTACACATTTTTTCTCTCAAAATCAAAATCCTCGTCTTAGCGTGTCTAACATCTTTCCGTCATGTTCATTGTCACAGAGTCGCCTCCTCAAACAGTTTGATTTGCGGCTTTCTGACTAAACGTCTTATATTTCAGGGAGGAAGCAGCTTCTACTTCAAGTATAATGTTTTCCTCTAATAGATTAATATATCAACTGGTTTCCACCACTTTTAATGTGAAAGAACACACCGGAAGTGAATGCGGTATTTAAATGATCTACTTTTATTAAATACATGTAGTTACCGCCTGAGTCCAGTAGAGGGCAACAACCACCGCGCAATGATTTATAGAGTTTAGTTTGCTAAAACATCACCATAATTCTGTCTGTTTCCAGGATAGTTTAACATTCCTTAAATATTTTCCCGACTTTAAAGCGGAAGTCCAGCATCTTGAGCGTTTGAAGAGCTTTGTTTCGTTCCAGCTGCCTTGTTAGGAGCTAAAGTTCTGCTTTGAATTTAGGAGCCACAGCTCCCTCGAACCAGTTTGGCTGGGTTCTGTTAAAAATCCTCCCAGAAAAATTAACTGTGGCTTAGTTTGAGAGTCAAGGCCTGAAAAACTATAGAGATTAAAATATATTTATTAGTGATAAACTTCAACCAGCTGAGATCAGATCATCGAGCAGGATGAAAAAAATCTGATTAATAAAAATGCACATTTCGATGTTACGTCACAATTCGCTTACTCAGCCAATCTGTCATCAAGAATTCCTACCTGGAAGATTCATTTCGTCTGTTTTATTCTTTTGAATTTTTATTCAAAATATTTTAAGGCTTTCCTTAAGCTACTAGTTTCAAGTTTACATGACAGCCCTTGTTTGTTAGTTTCACTTCTGTGATATCGTTACACTGCATGTAAACAAGTCCCATTAATTAGAGTCGTAGAATAAATGCGATGTATTTTGTGGCCTATTTGTGCTTATAATCATACTACATTTTAATATTTTGGAGTAATAATACTGCAATCTGCTCTACGTCTTACTGGCTTGGTATATATTCATTAGCTGCTTTACCAGAATGTGCTATTCATCTATAGGCCTATTTAACAGGTTGGATATTCTGATCATGGTTTTTAGTGCATCTTTATGTGCTAGTTTTAGCTTTATATTAAACGGGTAGCATGTTCTGTGGATTGACAGAAAAGTTTTCGTTATTCATAATTTTTTGCTATGTTAGCCATTACTCTAAACTGCCACTTCAATCCCGTCACTTGAAACATATTTTCCGATGATTATGTTTAACATCAAAGCTAACAGTTGTTGTTTTCGGCATGTAAACATACTTTTCCAGGGGTAGCACATAAAGAAATTAGACCGTATCACGTTATAACGTGATAGTTTATTGTAAAAACGTGAAACTATCACGTTATAACGTTTTAACGTGATACGGTCTAATTTCTTTATTATATGGCTGACAGCTCCACGCCGCCGTACATGTGACATGCTGAAATATAGAAAATGTATCTGGAATGAAGACATTTGACACAAAGGCTGCCCAAGATGTGAAAATCTGTGACGTTTGAGGGTATCGCTTGTAAATGTGAATCCCCTGGTGTAACCATGACAGATTTTACGACAGTAGTAGAAAACAATAATTTTTCCCAACTGTAGGGGGACCCAGAGAGCAAAACTTAGTGTTGCTTAAACATTGTTTTTGTCCGAACCCTCTACTGCCCTCCTGTGGTTGTAGACGGTAATTACACAACTAATGAGGAATTATTTGAATGATAAAATGATCGAATATTTGTGTCCTGAAATACAGAAGCTGCTGTTCAGCGTCAGTGTGTAAATCTGCTACTACTGAAAATCAGATATTGTTTCTACAACAGGGAGAAGTAAAAATCCGCTTCAGAGCTAAAAAACAAAAACAAAAAAAATCCTCCTCTGAGGGTGGTTGGTGGTCAGGGATGCTGCTGCTGGTTATTGTATTGATTCTATGTATAGTAATTTAACAAACCTGGATTACAAGGTGTAGTAGGCATCCAACCGTTTTCTACATCCCATACCTGATCAAATAACTATGAAACTCTTAGATAAGTCAGAGGAAGCTGGAAATCAACATGGCCAGCTGGCTCTTTCTGGAGGGTTCCCCAGTTCCCCTCTTGAATTACTATACAAAAATCCTTTAACCCAAGAATCAATTAAATCCACGTCTCTGCAAAGATTTCCATTAGGTTTTTGGTGCTCACTTTATTTACACCAAATACTTTAGAAGTCTAGCTTGTTACAGAACCTTAAATATTAAAATCAAGCAAAAAAAAAAGAAAGAACACGAGATGATAAATCAGATACCCTTTTATCCCCTAACAGGAATGTATTTTATTGAACTTATTTCAGAGGATAAAAAAAAAAAAGACATGTATGATTAAAAACAAATGTCCCCCACAGGGTTCCCGCTCTTCAGAGTGGACAAAGTGGAACAAATGTGACAGATCACTCATGCGTCAAGGCGAGTGTACATCCAGTAAGGAAAGTGCAGGTACAATAACGTGTGCCGTCACCACCGTTCAATCTCTCGTCTTCACTAAATTATCTACCTGATGGATCTTTAGGAATCATACACCCTAAAAAATAAAACAAAAAACGGGTGGTGAAAATCTCACATGCATCCAAGCAACTCATTTACCTCAATGACTGAACACACAGTGAGGTGCTACAGGTAGTCAGGCTAGAGCTCACTCACTCAATCTTTTTTTCTTTCCTATATAACAAACTTCTTGCATCACAAAAATAGATCAGTAATTAGGATTACCATTCTTTAGTGTACATATACAATATTTATTGCATTTTCAAATAGACTTGCTTCTTATTTTGTTTCTGGCCATCACCTGAAAAGACAAATAATAGCAAAAGCACTAGTACCAAAGAGATTGAAGTCAGCCTGGCGTAAGGCAAAGAGCACCAGTAAAGGCTGCATCAGCGAGAAATTACCAACTAACCTCAACCTCTATTTTTCAGACTTTTTTTTTTTATTAGTCTGAAAGCAATTAGTGTTTTAAAGTGAAGTTTAGCAGATCATAAAAAAGTAAAACACAGATTTAAATAGTTTTCTGGCACTTAGTGTTCAACTTTTGTTAGCTGCTACCATTTAAAACTACAAACTGCTCCTTGCATAGAAAAAGAAAAAAAAAATAAATCACAATGTTTCTCTGGCCACAGAAAAGGAAAAGAAAAGCTTTTGGATTTTACGTCCTGAAAGATTTCTGATATAAATGACAATTCAAACTCCACCAAAGCACTAGGAAAATCTGCAGCTAAGGGGACTTTTGCACCAAACCGATTTCCGTTCTGCAGGATCCCCCCCCAAAAAAAAGAAGAAAAAGAAAAAGAAGGGCCTCGTGGAAAACTCATGAGCTCGTTTTCTTTTTAACCCAATTAATCCACAACAGGACAATAAAAACAATGCCTTTGCGCCTCAATAAGAAGGTAAATTAGCATTGGATACCATGAGCTCTCCAGTCAGTGAACGCTGCTGGAGCTGTTTTGAACTGACCTTATAAATGCTGTTGACAATATCAACCAGCTGGTGTTTATAAATCCTACTTAAATCTGTTGAATGGAATTGTAAAGAGCACTCAGAGACTTGATTGTTTAAAATGTTATACCCAAATTAAGATGTCTGCAGGACAGGACAGATCGGTGTTTGGATAAAGTGCCTTAGATGCTATAAAGATATTCAGAAAGATGATGAGATATAACAGGTAGCCAACGGCGGTTCTCTAGCTGTGGAAAAAACAATCTGGGCTTTAACAGAGCCAATGAGGAACTAGCTCTAGCACCTGTCTTTGTTTACCCCTGGGACTGCTTTGGTGGAAGATCCCAATAAAGCGTGTTACCTGGGTTCAGTTCATGCACGACCAAACAGTGAAAATCCAGTCATTGAAACATTACAGAACGTCCTCAGCTTATTCTGTTACACAAATGTTAGTGTACAAGAAATATTTATGTCTAAAGTGCATAAATCAGGATCATGCACAGTGTTGGTCTAGCAGTTAAGGTGAAGTGCAAACAATCGCCTGAAGTTGGATGTATGAACATTCAGAAAGAAGGAAAGTGGAAGGAAAGCATTCTCTCCAAATGTAAAAAAAATAAAAAAAAATAGCTCACAAGACTTTCCCCAACTTGACCAGCTTTTCATCAAGATGTAAAAATCCATCTAGAAACCGTCTTAACTCGGACCAAAAAATATTTGGCACGCAGAGAAAAACCAGAGAACTGGCCTAGAAGCACCCCTTACCTAGCACAGCTGGAACGGCTATTAACCACAAAAGCTAATCAAAACAATAACCACCCCACATCTGTGGCATGAAGAGCACCTACAACATTTAACTGCAGGCCATTCGGTCATGGTTTCCATTTATAAAGTTGCCCCCCCCCCCAAAAAAAGAAAACACAAAACAATGCTGACACCAAAACAAAAAAGCCCCACAAAAAAAAATAAACATGTTAATAATTGAGAAAATCATAATATTCGTCATATTTAAAGAATTGTTCAGAGTTTTGGTCCTGATATGTAGTGTCAAACATCTGCCTCGCATCCCATCGGCAAAGGAGAGGTGGGGTGGGGGTAAGCGCAGTCAGGAAGTTTTTGTTCTCTCGTGCAAAGACAGGCGGTGATTCCCCCCACAGCATTGTCAAACCTTTACTCTGCTTTCACCACTATGCTCCCGGCTGGTTTAGCATTATATTGTGTGCAGTGTGTGTTTAAGATCCGAGTGCGTCTCCACCGCTTCCCCCCCGATGGCTCGTCATGTTCAAGTCCTGAGCCGAGACTGGTTCACCTCCCCACTGGTGGCGCTGGAGGAGCTCCTCTCATCACTGCTGGGTGCAGAACAGAAACAGGGGTTACTACAGGTCACTCTTATATTCTAAACCAGACCTGGGCGCGAGTTTGCATTAAAAGTTTAAATCCCATTACTTTGTTAAAAAAGGTGCACGAAATGCAACGATACGGCTTTTATTTTGCTTTAACATCGTCGGTGCGCTCACGCTCCGCAGCAAATGCTTTCAAGAAATTAGCTCTTAGCACTTGGATATATCAGAAGACATTAAAAAAGAAGAATGGACACCATTAACGAGATGAGACACAAGAAGTACAATAGTCTGACTGATGCAGACTTGCTAGCTAAACTGAGAAAGCTCCACTCCTTCAGGGTTGTAATATCCTACAAAATTGCAAGATATGGTAAGCCATCCTCTGATGGCGAGTTAATCAAGGAATATTTGGTGGAGTCTGCAGCGCTAATTTGCCCTTTTTCCTTGGCACTGGAGAGAGAGAGATATACAGCCCAGATACTCATCTTTGTATGCAGATTAATAAAATACTTTGAGAGTGTCTTCACAGGTCTGTCCAAAAAGTCAGACAGCTGCAGCAGCTTGTGTTCCTCACTAGAACCAGGAAAGTAGAGCACATCACCCCAGTCCTTACACTGGCTCCCTGTAGCTCAGAGAATAGACTTTAAAATACTTTTATTAGTTTATAAAATCACTGAATGGCTTAGCAACAAAATACATGAAATATCTTTTGTCTTATCAACCTTCCAGACCACTCACGTCTTCTGATTCAAGTCTACTGTGCATCCCCAGAATCAGAACCAAACATGAAGAATCAGCTTTCAGCTTTTACACTCCTCTAGTCAGGAACAAACTTCCAGAAAACTGCAAAGCTGCTGAAACACCGAGTTCCTTTAAAATCAATCCATTTAGAGCTGCCTAGTCTATCCAAGATGGCGCCGCGAATGGATGCCCTGGTACTTCAGTGCGTTATTTCTGTACTGTTTTTGTGCGTAATTTGTGTTTCTGGTCACTCCTCTGGGTATTCTTACTCCAGAGAAGAGCTCCTTAACTACAGGATTATAACGCCTGTGGATTTATTTCCAGTATTTGTCGCATCTGCGGCGGATTTACTATAAACTCTGATCAGAAAAGTGAGACGCCGAAGGAGAGGAAAGCGAGCTGGTGCGCTCGTGCGTCTGAGGAGACGCGGACTTCGGACTGCTCTACCTGGGATCTTCCTCTCCAACGTACGCTCACTCCGGAATAAAATGGAAGAACTGGCCCTGATGAGAAGCAGGAACAGAGACTTTGCCTCATCTTGTGTCTTATGTTTTACGGAGTCGTGGCTCTGTGAGGACGTCCCGGACTGCACGCTCCAGCTGGAGGGCTTTCCATCTGCTCCGCGCGAACCGGCAGGCCACTCTCTCCGATAAGACTACAGGTGGAGGCGTCTGCTTCTACATTAATAGTGGCTGGTGTGACAGTGATTGCTCAGCACTGCTCTCCCTCTCTGGAATATCTTTTCATTCACTGCAAACCGTCTTATTCTCCGCGGGAGTTCGCTTCATTCATTCTGGCCACTGTTTACATCCCGCCAGACGCGGACGTGCGCGCAGCTCAGTGCGCCCTCGCGGAGCAGATACTGCACATGGAGCGGATTTATCCGGACTCTCTGATTATTGCTCTTGGAGACTTTAATAAAGCCAATCTGAGAGAGGAACTTCCCAAATATAAACAATATATTAAATGCCCGAACAGAGAGGAGAGGACACTGGATCACGGTTACAGCACGATAAGCGGGGCCTATCACGCAGTGCCCCGCGCTGCACTCGGACTTTCGGATCACGTGATGATCCATCTGATCCCCGCGTACAGACAGAGGCTGAAGCTCTCCAAACATGTCGTGAGGACTAAAAAACTGTGGAGCAACGAGGCTGTGGAGGAGCTTCGCACGTGTTTAGTAACTACAGACTGGGACACAATGAGGGCTGCTTCTAACAGCTTGGATGAGTTTACGGATACTGTCACCTCCTATATACACTTCTGCGATGACAACATTGTGCCATCACGCACCAGGGTGAGTTATAATAATGACAAACCCTGGTTTACTCCTAAACTCAAACAGCTGTGGCTAGAAAAGAGGAAGGCATTCAGAAGCGGAGACAGGGACTGCTACAGAGAGGCCAAGAACAGGTTCAGAAAAGAAGTGAACACTGCTAAACACCTGCACTCTGAGAATATTCAGCAGCAGATCTCAGAGAACAACTTGGCCTCTGTGTGGAAAAGTTTTAGGATCATTACCAACTACAAGCCTAAAACTCCCCACTCCACTGATGACTTGCTGTTGGCCAACACCCTCAACGACTTTTACTGCCGTTTTGACCAGCCACCAAGCAGCCCTCACACCTCCACCAGTCCCAACAATAGAGACACTTTGGACACTCATCCCCCCACCACAGAGCAATTAACACCAGAGACTTCACCCACAGCAACCCCCTCCTCACCCCTCACCTATGACGAACTCACATCAACTCCAACTAAAACCCTTCATATTCATGAAGCAGAGTGAGGAAACAGTTTAAGAGCCTATGGGGTTGTTTACACGACAGTTTTTCAGCAAAACTGAGGTTTTTCTCTCCGATTCGGCCTCTCGTTTACACGACAACGGGAAAACGGGGGGGGGGGGGAAACGCAGCTTTTGGGAAACGGCTTCCAAAGTGGAGAGTTTTGAAAACGCTGGGGGATTCGTTGTCATGTAAACGCAAGCCGGAGACTTTTGAAAACGATGACGTCACTGCCAGCCACCTACGGACATGTTGCACTTGCGCACTCCGCCTTTCTACAGAAAAACAACAACAATGGCGGATCCAGGTATGCGGTTACTGCTAATGCAGCTTCTGAAGTTATTTGGTCTCTCTGTAAGCCAAACTTAGAGATCATCAGGCTTCTATGCGATCGCCAACGGAAACGCATACAATACGTGCGCCAAATAATCAATATGCCTTTATTTAAGCGGAGGAGAACTACAAGAAGACCGCCATTGTTAGTCATCATGAAATGTTTCTTTTCCGGGTTGTGAGGGGGAAAATTTGGAAAACTGCATACACGGGGCACACTGCCATCTAAAGGCCGGGCATATGTACTACATCGTTTTCCATCGCGCACCCTGTCGTGTAAACGCAGTGCGTTTTCACCCGCGTATTCAAACAAAAACGGCAACGTTGTCGTGTAAACAGCCCCTAAATGCTAGAGAGGCTCCCGGCCCAGACGGTGTTTCTCCTGCCACTCTCAGACACTGTGCAAATGGCCCCAGTGTTCTCTGGCATTTTCAACTCCTCACTGCAGGCATCTCATGTGGCTGCCTGCTTCAAGACCTCCACCATAGTCCCTGTCCCCAAGAAGCCAAGGATCACTGGACTTAATGACTACAGACCTGTGGCTCTGATATTGTGGTCATGAAGTCATTTGAGCGCCTGGTTCTGTCCTATCTCAAGACCCTCACGGCCCCCATCCTGGACCCTCTGCAGTTTGCCTACAGAGCCAACAGGTCTGTAGATGATGCCATCAACATAGCTCTTCACTTCATCCTGCAGCATCTGGACTTCCCGGGAACCTACGCCAGGATCCTGTTTGTGGACTTCAGCTCTGCCTTCAACACCATCCTCCCAGACCTTCTCAGAATCAAGCTATCCCAGATGAACGTGCCTGATCCCATCTGCAGGTGGATCACTGACTTCCTGACGGACAGGAAGCAGCATGTGAGGCTGGGGAAGAATGTCTCGGACCATCAGCACCGGCTCCCCTCAGGGCTGTGTTCTTTCTCCTCTGCTCTTCTCCCTGTACACCAATTGCTGCACCTCCAACCACCAGTCTGTCAAACTAATTAAGTTTGCAGATGACACCACCGTTATTGGACTCATCTCGGACAGGGATGAGTCTGCCTACAGGATGGCGGCTGAACGTCTGGTGTCCTGGTGCAGCCGCAACAACCTGGTGCTGAACGCCCAGAAGATAGTGGAGATTATTGTGGACTTTAGGAAGCACACAGCCCCACTCCCCCCCATTGTCCTGACTGACCCCCATCACCACTGTGGACTCATTCCGCTTCCTGGGTACCACCATCACCCAGGACCTCAAGTGGGAGCCCACCATCACCTCGGTCATAAAGAAGGCCCAGCAGAGGATGTACTTCCTGAGGCAGCTGAAGAAATTCAACCTGCCAACACGGATGATGACGCAGTTCTACACAGCAATCATCGAGTCCATCCTCACCTCCTCCATCACCGTGTGGTATGCTGGCGCCACCATCAGGGACAAACAGAGACTGCAGCGTGTGGCGCGCTCTGCTGAGAAGGTGATTGGCTGCAGACTCCCATCTCGGCAGGACCTGTACACCTCCAGGACACTTGGGCGTGCAGGTCGGATCACAGCCGACCCTTCTCACCCTGGACACAGACTGTTTGACCTGCTCCCCTCAGGCAGGAGGCTCCGGTCCATTCGGACCAGAACCTCTCGCCATAAGAACAGTTTCTTCCTCTCTGCTGTTGGACTCATTAACAATAACCCTAAGACTGTTCCCACCACCCGCTCAGTTACATGAGCCATATTGTGGTTTTTTTGCACCTGTCTGATTTGCACCGATCGTTACCTGCACTCATGTATATATCAATCTGTTTAGCATATTATATTTTTATTTAAGTGTTTGTCTGTTTGTTCTTGTATGTTTGCACAAAGTACCGCAGCAATTTCCTAATGTTGTAAACCTACCCAACATTTGGCAATAAAACCCTTTCTGATGCGGATTCTTTGATCAATAACTGCTGGAACGTCGCTAATTCTAGTCTGGATTACAGTTTTTCATTTCTTCTCTTTATTCTGTCACTGTAATGTACGGTTTTGTTTCTTGCTTGCTTGCTTGCTTATCGTGTTGCATTTTTAAATCATGTAAAAGCACTATGAACTGCCTTGTTGCTGAAATGCGCTATACAAACAACAGGAGTGATTTGTTCACAGAGGGAAGAGCCAACATGGACTATGGAGGATATAATGTCTCAGACATTGAATTCATAACGCTGAATCTTTATCCTGTGCAATAATTAACATAATTTTTATTTTCCTTTACTTTAAATTCGACTTCCTGATGACCCAAGCATCTTACAAAGTCTTTAAATAAGGGGCCTCATTAGGCTTAAAAATTGAAACAACCTCTGCTAATGTCAACATTAGAGGTAATTTTATTTTTTGACCCGAACTCAGGAAATTAGGTTTTTTTATATCTCCTGTTTAGGCTTTTGAGATACTGACAATTAAAAGCTTTTCCAATCGCAGTCGACAACTATGAAAAACAATAGCAATGCTATTTCACAGGTAATCAGTAGGGGGTGTGCCATTTTTGGGAGGCTCAGGATTATTAAAGGATTATCACACTTTTTGTTGAATCTTTCTTTCCCCCCCATTTAGGGTTGTTTTCTTCATTCCTTCCATGGCTACTTTCTACTTTTAAATCCATTCAGTTTTCATTAATTGAAGTACCCAAACAAATGTATGGCCTGTCTTTTATTCATGTGAAACCACAAATAAAACCAAACTATGTTTCATTATTCTTCCACAGGAACAGGGAATAGAAACATAATACTTGGCAACAAAGATGATCCTTTAACAACTAAAGTGCAAAATATTTGCTGTT